>CAUYWW010000150.1:0-1484577 GCA_963576845.1 Megachile leachella | reverse complement strand
ATAATGCACGTTATATTGCTAATAATATAAGTAGTAAGTATAATTATTACAGTTCTAGCGATAATAACTGCATTATATGGGTAATAATGCATGTTATACTGATAATATCGGGAGTAATAAGTATAAATATTATAGTTCTAGCGATAATAATAGTAAAATATGGCTAATAGTGCATGTTATATTGATAATAACAAAAGTAATAAGTATATTTATTATAGTTCTATCGATAATAACTGCATTATATGCGTAATAATGCATGTTATATTGATGATAATAAAAGTAATACGTATATGTATTACAGTTCTAGCTGTAATAACTGCATAATATGGGTAATAATGCATGTTAAATTGATAATAATATAAGTAATAAGTATAATTATTACAGTTCTAGCGATAATAACTGCATTATATGGGTAATAATGGATGTTATATTGATAATATCGGGAGTAATAAGTATATTTATTATAGTTCTAGCAATAATAACTGCATTATATGGGTAATAATGGATGTTATATTGATAATATCGGGAGTAATAGGTATAAATATTATAGTTCTAGCGATAATAATAGTAAAATTTGGCTAATAGTGCATGTTATATTGATAATAATAAAAGTAATAAGTATATTTATTATACTTCTGTCGATAATAACTGCATTACATGGGTAATAATGCATGTTATATGGATAATAATATTAGTAATAAGTATAATTATTACAGTTCTAGCGATAATAACTGCATAATATGGGTAATAATGCACGTTATATTGCTAATAATATAAGTAATAAGTACAATTATTACAGTTCTAGCGATAATAACTGCATTATATGGGTAATAATGCATGTTATATTGATAATATCGGGAGTAATAAGTATAAATATTATAGTTCTAGCGATAATAATAGTAAAATATGGCTAATAGTGCATGTTATATTGATAATAATAAGAGTAACAAGTATATTTATTATAGTTCTATCGATAATAACTGCATAATATGGGTAATAATGCATGTTATATTGATGATAATAAAAGTACGAAGTATATTTATTATAGTTCTAGCGATAATAACTGCATAATATGCGCAATAATGCATGTTATAATGATAATAATATAAGTAATAAGTATAATTATTACAGTTCTAGCGATAATAACTGCATTATATGGGTAATAATGCATGTTATATTGATAATAATATAAGTAATAAGTATAATTATTACAGTTCTAGCGATAATAACTGCATTATATGGGTAATAATGGATGTTATATTGATAATATCGGGAGTAATAAGTACAATTATTATAGTTCTAGCCATAATAAAAGTAAAATTTGGCTAATGGTGCATGTTATATTGATAATAATAAAAGTAATAAGTATATTTATTATACTTCTGTCGATAATAACTGCATTATATGGGTAATAATGGATGTTATATTGATAATAATATAAGTAATAAGTATAATTATTACAGTTGTAGCGATAATAACTGCATTATATGGGTAATAATACGTGTTATATTGATAATATCGGGAGGAATAAGTATAATTATTATAGTTCTAGCGATAATAATAGTAAAATATAGCTAATAATGCATGTTATATTGGTAATAATATAAGTAATAAGTATAGTTATTACAATTCTATCGATAATAACTGCATAATATGGGTAATAATGCATGTTATATTGATGATAATAAATGTAATACGTATATTTATTATAGTTCTAGCTATAATAACTGCATAATATGGGTAATAATGCATGTTAAATTGATAATAATATAAGTAATAAGTATAATTATTACAGTTCTAGCGATAATAACTGCATAATATGGGTAATAATGCACGTTATATTGCTAATAATATAAGTAGTAAGTATAATTATTACAGTTCTAGCGATAATAACTGCATTATATGGGTAATAATGCATGTTATATTGATAATATCGGGAGTAATAAGTATAAATATTATAGTTCTAGCGATAATAATAGTAAAATATGGCTAATAGTGCATGTTATATTGATAATAACAAAAGTAATAAGTATATTTATTATAGTTCTATCGATAATAACTGCATTATATGCGTAATAATGCATGTTCTATTGATGATAATAAAAGTAATACGTATATGTATTATAGTTCTAGCTGTAATAACTGCATAATATGAGTAATAATGCATGTTAAATTGATAATAATATAAGTAATAAGTATAATTATTACAGTTCTAGCGATAATAAGTGCATTATATGGGTAATAATGGATGTTATATTGATAACATCGGGAGTAATAAGTATATTTATTATAGTTCTAGCGATAATAACTTCATTATATGGGTAATAATGGATGTTATATTGATAATATCGGGAGTAATAGGTATAAATATTATAGTTCTAGCGATAATAATAGTAAAATTTGGCTAATAGTGCATGTTATATTGATAATAATAAAAGTAATAAGTATATTTATTATACTTCTGTCGATAATAACTGCATTACATGGGTAATAATGCATGTTATATGGATAATAATATAAGTAATAAGTATAATTATTACAGTTCTAGCGATAATAACTGCATAATATGGGTAATAATGCACGTTATATTGCTAATAATATAAGTAATAAGTACAATTATTACAGTTCTAGCGATAATAACTGCATTATATGGGTAATAATGCATGTTATATTGATAATATCGGGAGTAATAAGTATAAATATTATAGTTCTAGCGATAATAATAGTAAAATATGGCTAATAGTGCATGTTATATTGATAATAATAAGAGTAACAAGTATATTTATTATAGTTCTAGCGATAATAACTGCATAATATGGGTAATAATGCATGTTATATTGATAATATCGGGAGTAATAAGTATAAATATTATAGTTCTAGCGATAATAATAGTAAAATATGGCTAATAGTGCATGTTATATTGATAATAATAAGAGTAACAAGTATATTTATTATAGTTCTAGCGATAATAACTGCATAATATGGGTAATAATGCACGTTATATTGCTAATAATATAAGTAGTAAGTATAATTATTACAGTTCTAGCGATAATAACTGCATTATATGGGTAATAATGCATGTTATACTGATAATATCGGGAGTAATAAGTATAAATATTATAGTTCTAGCGATAATAATAGTAAAATATGGCTAATAGTGCATGTTATATTGATAATAACAAAAGTAATAAGTATATTTATTATAGTTCTATCGATAATAACTGCATTATATGCGTAATAATGCATGTTATATTGATGATAATAAAAGTAATACGTATATGTATTATAGTTCTAGCTGTAATAACTGCATAATATGGGTAATAATGCATGTTAAATTGATAACAATATAAGTAATAAGTATAATTATTACAGTTCTAGCGATAATAACTGCATTATATGGGTAATAATGGATGTTATATTGATAATATCGGGAGTAATAAGTATATTTATTATAGTTCTAGCAATAATAACTGCAGTATATGGGTAATAATGGATGTTATATTGATAATATCGGGAGTAATAGGTATAAATATTATAGTTCTAGCGATAATAATAGTAAAATTTGGCTAATAGTGCATGTTATATTGATAATAATAAAAGTAATAAGTATATTTATTATACTTCTGTCGATAATAACTGCATAATATGGGAAATAATGCACGTTATATTGCTAATAATATAAGTAGTAAGTATAATTATTACAGTTCTAGCGATAATAACTGCATTATATGGGTAATAATGCATGTTATACTGATAATATCGGGAGTAATAAGTATAAATATTATAGTTCTAGCGATAATAATAGTAAAATATGGCTAATAGTGCATGTTATATTGATAATAACAAAAGTAATAAGTATATTTATTATAGTTCTATCGATAATAACTGCATTATATGCGTAATAATGCATGTTATATTGATGATAATAAAAGTAATACGTATATGTATTATAGTTCTAGCTGTAATAACTGCATAATATGGGTAATAATGCATGTTAAATTGATAATAATATAAGTAATAAGTATAATTATTACAGTTCTAGCGATAATAACTGCATTATATGGGTAATAATGGATGTTATATTGATAATATCGGGAGTAATAAGTATATTTATTATAGTTCTAGCAATAATAACTGCATTATATGGGTAATAATGGATGTTATATTGATAATATCGGGAGTAATAGGTATAAATATTATAGTTCTAGCGATAATAATAGTAAAATTTGGCTAATAGTGCATGTTATATTGATAATAATAAAAGTAATAAGTATATTTATTATACTTCTGTCGATAATAACTGCATTACATGGGTAATAATGCATGTTATATGGATAATAATATTAGTAATAAGTATAATTATTACAGTTCTAGCGATAATAACTGCATAATATGGGTAATAATGCACGTTATATTGCTAATAATATAAGTAATAAGTACAATTATTACAGTTCGAGCGATAATAACTGCATTATATGGGTAATAATGCATGTTATATTGATAATATCGGGAGTAATAAGTATAAATATTATAGTTCTAGCGATAATAATAGTAAAATATGGCTAATAGTGCATGTTATATTGATAATAATAAGAGTAACAAGTATATTTATTATAGTTCTATCGATAATAACTGCATAATATGGGTAATAATGCATGTTATATTGATGATAATAAAAGTACGAAGTATATTTATTATAGTTCTAGCGATAATAACTGCATAATATGGGTAATAATGCATGTTATATTGATAATATCGGGAGTAATAAGTATAATTATTACAGTTCTAGCGATAATAACTGCATTATATGGGTAATAATGGATGTTATATTGATAATATCGGGAGTAATAAGTACAATTATTATAGTTCTAGCCATAATAAAAGTAAAATTTGGCTAATGGTGCATGTTATATTGATAATAATAAAAGTAATAAGTATATTTATTATACTTCTGTCGATAATAACTGCATTATATGGGTAATAATGGATGTTATATTGATAATAATATAAGTAATAAGTATAATTATTACAGTTGTAGCGATAATAACTGCATTATATGGGTAATAATACGTGTTATATTGATAATATCGGGAGGAATAAGTATAATTATTATAGTTCTAGCGATAATAATAGTAAAATATAGCTAATAATGCATGTTATATTGGTAATAATATAAGTAATAAGTATAGTTATTACAATTCTATCGATAATAACTGCATAATATGGGTAATAATGCATGTTATATTGATGATAATAAATGTAATACGTATATTTATTATAGTTCTAGCTATAATAACTGCATAATATGGGTAATAATGCATGTTAAATTGATAATAATATAAGTAATAAGTATAATTATTACAGTTCTAGCGATAATAACTGCATAATATGGGTAATAATGCACGTTATATTGCTAATAATATAAGTAGTAAGTATAATTATTACAGTTCTAGCGATAATAACTGCATTATATGGGTAATAATGCATGTTATATTGATAATATCGGGAGTAATAAGTATAAATATTATAGTTCTAGCGATAATAATAGTAAAATATGGCTAATAGTGCATGTTATATTGATAATAACAAAAGTAATAAGTATATTTATTATAGTTCTATCGATAATAACTGCATTATATGCGTAATAATGCATGTTATATTGATGATAATAAAAGTAATACGTATATGTATTATAGTTCTAGCTGTAATAACTGCATAATATGAGTAATAATGCATGTTAAATTGAAAATAATATAAGTAATAAGTATAATTATTACAGTTCTAGCGATAATAAGTGCATTATATGGGTAATAATGGATGTTATATTGATAACATCGGGAGTAATAAGTATATTTATTATAGTTCTAGCGATAATAACTTCATTATATGGGTAATAATGGATGTTATATTGATAATATCGGGAGTAATAGGTATAAATATTATAGTTCTAGCGATAATAATAGTAAAATTTGGCTAATAGTGCATGTTATATTGATAATAATAAAAGTAATAAGTATATTTATTATACTTCTGTCGATAATAACTGCATAACATGGGTAATAATGCATGTTATATGGATAATAATATAAGTAATAAGTATAATTATTACAGTTCTAGCGATAATAACTGCATAATATGGGTAATAATGCACGTTATATTGCTAATAATATAAGTAATAAGTACAATTATTACAGTTCTAGCGATAATAACTGCATTATATGGGTAATAATGCATGTTATATTGATAATATCGGGAGTAATAAGTATAAATATTATAGTTCTAGCGATAATAATAGTAAAATATGGCTAATAGTGCATGTTATATTGATAATAATAAGAGTAACAAGTATATTTATTATAGTTCTAGCGATAATAACTGCATAATATGGGTAATAATGCACGTTATATTGCTAATAATATAAGTAGTAAGTATAATTATTACAGTTCTAGCGATAATAACTGCATTATATGGGTAATAATGCATGTTATACTGATAATATCGGGAGTAATAAGTATAAATATTATAGTTCTAGCGATAATAATAGTAAAATATGGCTAATAGTGCATGTTATATTGATAATAACAAAAGTAATAAGTATATTTATTATAGTTCTATCGATAATAACTGCATTATATGCGTAATAATGCATGTTATATTGATGATAATAAAAGTAATACGTATATGTATTATAGTTCTAGCTGTAATAACTGCATAATATGGGTAATAATGCATGTTAAATTGATAATAATATAAGTAATAAGTATAATTATTACATTTCTAGCGATAATAACTGCATTATATGGGTAATAATGGATGTTATATTGATAATATCG
Source organism: Megachile leachella (assembly GCA_963576845.1). Taxonomy (NCBI): domain Eukaryota; kingdom Metazoa; phylum Arthropoda; class Insecta; order Hymenoptera; family Megachilidae; genus Megachile; species Megachile leachella. Next base: position 1,477,744 of record CAUYWW010000150.1, on the reverse strand, counting down.
GGAGTAATAAGTATATTTATTATAGTTCTAGCAATAATAACTGCAGTATATGGGTAATAATGGATGTTATATTGATAATATCGGGAGTAATAGGTATAAATATTATAGTTCTAGCGATAATAATAGTAAAATTTGGCTAATAGTGCATGTTATATTGATAATAATAAAAGTAATAAGTATATTTATTATACTTCTGTCGATAATAACTGCATAATATGGGAAATAATGCACGTTATATTGCTAATAATATAAGTAGTAAGTATAATTATTACAGTTCTAGCGATAATAACTGCATTATATGGGTAATAATGCATGTTATACTGATAATATCGGGAGTAATAAGTATAAATATTATAGTTCTAGCGATAATAATAGTAAAATATGGCTAATAGTGCATGTTATATTGATAATAACAAAAGTAATAAGTATATTTATTATAGTTCTATCGATAATAACTGCATTATATGTTTAATAATGCATGTTATATTGATGATAATAAAAGTAATACGTATATGTATTATAGTTCTAGCTGTAATAACTGCATAATATGGGTAATAATGCATGTTAAATTGATAATAATATAAGTAATAAGTATAATTATTACAGTTCTAGCGATAATAACTGCATTATATGGGTAATAATGGATGTTATATTGATAATATCGGGAGTAATAAGTATATTTATTATAGTTCTAGCAATAATAACTGCAGTATATGGGTAATAATGGATGTTATATTGATAATATCGGGAGTAATAGGTATAAATATTATAGTTCTAGCGATAATAATAGTAAAATTTGGCTAATAGTGCATGTTATATTGATGATAATAAAAGTACGAAGTATATTTATTATAGTTCTAGCGATAATAACTGCATAATATGCGCAATAATGCATGTTATAATGATAATAATATAAGTAATAAGTATAATTATTACAGTTCTAGCGATAATAACTGCATTATATGGGTAATAATGCACGTTATATTGATAATAATATAAGTAATAAGTATAGTTATTACAATTCTATCGATAATAACTGCATAATATGGGTAATAATGCATGTTATATTGATGATAATAAATGTAATACGTATATTTATTATAGTTCTAGCTATAATAACTGCATAATATGGGTAATAATGCATGTTAAATTGATAATAATATAAGTAATAAGTATAATTATTACAGTTCTAGCGATAATAACTGCATAATATGGGTAATAATGCACGTTATATTGCTAATAATATAAGTAGTAAGTATAATTATTACAGTTCTAGCGATAATAACTGCATTATATGGGTAATAATGCATGTTATATTGATAATATCGGGAGTAATAAGTATAAATATTATAGTTCTAGCGATAATAATAGTAAAATATGGCTAATAGTGCATGTTATATTGATAATAACAAAAGTAATAAGTATATTTATTATAGTTCTATCGATAATAACTGCATTATATGCGTAATAATGCATGTTATATTGATGATAATAAAAGTAATACGTATATGTATTATAGTTCTAGCTGTAATAACTGCATAATATGAGTAATAATGCATGTTAAATTGAAAATAATATAAGTAATAAGTATAATTATTACAGTTCTAGCGATAATAAGTGCATTATATGGGTAATAATGGATGTTATATTGATAACATCGGGAGTAATAAGTATATTTATTATAGTTCTAGCGATAATAACTTCATTATATGGGTAATAATGGATGTTATATTGATAATATCGGGAGTAATAGGTATAAATATTATAGTTCTAGCGATAATAATAGTAAAATTTGGCTAATAGTGCATGTTATATTGATAATAATAAAAGTAATAAGTATATTTATTATACTTCTGTCGATAATAACTGCATAACATGGGTAATAATGCATGTTATATGGATAATAATATAAGTAATAAGTATAATTATTACAGTTCTAGCGATAATAACTGCATAATATGGGTAATAATGCACGTTATATTGCTAATAATATAAGTAATAAGTACAATTATTACAGTTCTAGCGATAATAACTGCATTATATGGGTAATAATGCATGTTATATTGATAATATCGGGAGTAATAAGTATAAATATTATAGTTCTAGCGATAATAATAGTAAAATATGGCTAATAGTGCATGTTATATTGATAATAATAAGAGTAACAAGTATATTTATTATAGTTCTAGCGATAATAACTGCATAATATGGGTAATAATGCACGTTATATTGCTAATAATATAAGTAGTAAGTATAATTATTACAGTTCTAGCGATAATAACTGCATTATATGGGTAATAATGCATGTTATACTGATAATATCGGGAGTAATAAGTATAAATATTATAGTTCTAGCGATAATAATAGTAAAATATGGCTAATAGTGCATGTTATATTGATAATAACAAAAGTAATAAGTATATTTATTATAGTTCTATCGATAATAACTGCATTATATGCGTAATAATGCATGTTATATTGATGATAATAAAAGTAATACGTATATGTATTATAGTTCTAGCTGTAATAACTGCATAATATGGGTAATAATGCATGTTAAATTGATAATAATATAAGTAATAAGTATAATTATTACAGTTCTAGCGATAATAACTGCATTATATGGGTAATAATGGATGTTATATTGATAATATCGGGAGTAATAAGTATATTTATTATAGTTCTAGCAATAATAACTGCAGTATATGGGTAATAATGGATGTTATATTGATAATATCGGGAGTAATAGGTATAAATATTATAGTTCTAGCGATAATAATAGTAAAATTTGGCTAATAGTGCATGTTATATTGATAATAATAAAAGTAATAAGTATATTTATTATACTTCTGTCGATAATAACTGCATAATATGGGAAATAATGCACGTTATATTGCTAATAATATAAGTAGTAAGTATAATTATTACAGTTCTAGCGATAATAACTGCATTATATGGGTAATAATGCATGTTATACTGATAATATCGGGAGTAATAAGTATAAATATTATAGTTCTAGCGATAATAATAGTAAAATATGGCTAATAGTGCATGTTATATTGATAATAACAAAAGTAATAAGTATATTTATTATAGTTCTATCGATAATAACTGCATTATATGTTTAATAATGCATGTTATATTGATGATAATAAAAGTAATACGTATATGTATTATAGTTCTAGCTGTAATAACTGCATAATATGGGTAATAATGCATGTTAAATTGATAATAATATAAGTAATAAGTATAATTATTACAGTTCTAGCGATAATAACTGCATTATATGGGTAATAATGGATGTTATATTGATAATATCGGGAGTAATAAGTATATTTATTATAGTTCTAGCAATAATAACTGCAGTATATGGGTAATAATGGATGTTATATTGATAATATCGGGAGTAATAGGTATAAATATTATAGTTCTAGCGATAATAATAGTAAAATTTGGCTAATAGTGCATGTTATATTGATGATAATAAAAGTACGAAGTATATTTATTATAGTTCTAGCGATAATAACTGCATAATATGCGCAATAATGCATGTTATAATGATAATAATATAAGTAATAAGTATAATTATTACAGTTCTAGCGATAATAACTGCATTATATGGGTAATAATGCACGTTATATTGATAATAATATAAGTAATAAGTATAATTATTACAGTTCTAGCGATAATAACTGCATTATATGGGTAATAATGCATGTTATATTGATAATATCGGGAGTAATAAGTATAAATATTATAGTTCTAGCGATAATAATAGTAAAATATGGCTAATAGTGCATGTTATATTGATAATAATAAGAGTAACAAGTATATTTATTATAGTTCTATCGATAATAACTGCATAATATGGGTAATAATGCATGTTATATTGATGATAATAAAAGTGCGAAGTATATTTATTATAGTTCTAGCGATAATAACTGCATAATATGCGCAATAATGCATGTTATAATGATAATAATATAAGTAATAAGTATAATTATTACAGTTCTAGCGATAATAACTGCATTATATGGGTAATAATGGATGTTATATTGATAATATCGGGAGTAATAAGTACAATTATTATAGTTCTAGCGATAATAAAAGTAAAATTTGGCTAATAGTGCATGTTATATTGATAATAATAAAAGTAATAAGTATATTTATTATACTTCTGTCGATAATAACTGCATTATATGGGTAATAGTGCATGTTATATTGATAATAATATAACTAATAAGTATAATTATTACAGTTCTAGCGATAATAACTGCATAATATGGGTAATAATGCACGTTATATTGATAATATCGGGAGGAATAAGTATAATTATTATAGTTCTAGCGATAATAATAGTAAAATATAGCTAATAATGCATGTTATATTGGTAATAATATAAGTAATAAGTATAGTTATTACAATTCTATCGATAATAACTGCATAATATGGGTAATAATGCATGTTATATTGATGATAATAAATGTAATACGTATATTTATTATAGTTCTAGCTATAATAACTGCATAATATGGGTAATAATGCATGTTAAATTGATAATAATATAAGTAATAAGTATAATTATTACAGTTCTAGCGATAATAACTGCATTATATGGGTAATAATGCATGTTATATTGATAATATCGGGAGTAATAAGTATAAATATTATAGTTCTAGCGATAATAACTGCATTATATGGGTAATAATGCATGTTATATTGATAATATCGGGAGTAATAAGTACAATTATTATAGTTCTAGCGATAATAATAGTAAAATATGGCTAATAGTGCATGTTATATTGATAATAATAAAAGTAATAAGTATATTTACTATAGTTCTATCGATAATAACTGCATTATATGCGTAATAATGCATGTTATATTGGAGATAATAAAAGAACTAAGTATATTCATTATAGTTCTAGCGATTATAACTGCATAATATGGGTAATAATGCATGTTATATTGATAATAATGTAAGTAATAAGTATAATTATTATAGTTCTAGCGATAATAATAGTAAAATATGGCTAATAGAGCATGTTATATTGATAATAATATAAGTAATAATTATATTTATTACAGTTCTATCGATAATAACTGCATAATATAGGGTAATAATGCATGTTATAGTGGTAATAATATTAGTAATAAGTATAATTATTACAGTGATAGCGATAATAACATCATTATATGGGTAAAAATGGATGTTATATTGATAATATCGGGAGTAATAAGTATAATTATTACAGTTCTAGCGATAATACTAGTAAATTATGGCTAAGAGTGCCTGTTATATTGATAATAATGAAAGTAATAAGTATATTTATTATACTTCTGTCGATAATAACTGCATTATGTGGGCAATAATGCATGTTATATTGATAATAATATAAGTAATAAGTATAATTATTACAGTTCTAGCGATAATAGCTCCATTATATGGCTAATAATGCATGTTATATTGATAATAATACAGGTAATAAGTATAATTATTACAGCTCTAGCGATAATAACTGCATAATATGGGTAATAATGCATGTTATATTGATAATAATAAAAGTAATAAGTACATTTATTATAGTTCTATCGATAATAATTGCATAATATGGGTAATAATGCATGCTATATTGATGATCACAAAAGTAATAAGTATAATTATTACAGTTCTAGCGATTATAGCTCCATTATATGGGTAATAATGCATGTTATATAGATAGTAATATAAGTAATAAGTATAATTATTACAGTTCTAGCGATAATAACTGCATAATATGGGTAACAATGCATGTTATATTGACAATAATAAAAGTGATAAGTATATTTATTATAGTTCTATCGATAATAATTGCATAATATGGGTAATAATGCATGCTCTATTGATGATCACAAAAGTAATAAGTATATTTATTACAGTTCTAGCGATAATAACTGCATAATATGTGTAATAATATATGTTGTATTGATGATAATAAAAGTAATAAGTATATTTATTACAGTTCTAGCGATAATAACTGCATAATATGGGTAATAATGCATGTTATATTGATAATAATATAAGTAATAATTATATTTATTACAGTTCTATCGATAATAACTGCATAATATAGGGTAATAATGCATGTTATATTGATGATAATAAAGGTAGTAAGTGTATTAATTACAGTCCTAGCGATAATAACTGCATAATATGGGTAATAATGCATGTTATATTGAGAATAATATAAGTAATAAGTATAATTATTACAGTTCTAGCGATAATAACTGCATTATATGGGTAATAATGCATGTTATATTGATAATATCGGGAGTAATAACTATAATTATTATAGTTCTAGCGATAATAATAGTAAAATATGGCTAATAGTGCATGTCATATTGATGATAATGAAAGTAGTAAGTATATTTATTATAGCTCTAGCGATTATAACTGCATAATATGGGTAATAATGCATGTTATATTGAGAATAATATAAGTAATAAGTATAATTATTACAGTTTTAGCGATAACAACTGCATTACATGGGTAATAATGCATGTTACATTGATAATATTGGGAGTAATAAGTATAATTATTATAGTTCTCGCGATAATAATAGTAAAATATGGCTAATAGTGCATGTTATATTGATAATAATAAAAGTAATAAGTATATTTATTACAGTTCTATCGATAATAACTGCATAATATGGGTGATAATGCATGGTATATTGATGATAATAAATGTAGTAAGTATATTTATTATAGTTCTAGCCATTATAACTGCATAATATGGGTAATAATGCATGTTATATTGCTAATAATACAAGTAATAAGTATAATTATTACAGTTCTAGCGATAATAACTGCATAATATCGGTAATAATGCATCTTATATTGATAATAGTAAAAGTAATCAGTATATTTATTATAGTTCTATCGATAATAACTGCATAATATGGGTAATAATGCATGTTATATTGATGATAATAAGAGTACTAAGTATATTTATTATAGTTCTAGCGATAATAACTTTATAATATGGGTAATAATGCATGTTATATTGATGATAATAAAAGTACTAAGTATATTTATTATAGTTCTAGCGATAATTACTGCATAATATGGGTAATAATGCATGTTATATTGATAATAATATAAGTAATAAGTATAATTATTACAGTTCTAGCGATAATAACTGCATTATATGGGTAATAATGCACGTTATATTGCTAATAATATAAGTAATAAGTATAATTATTACAGTTCTAGCGATAATAACTGCTTTATATGGGTAATAATGCATGTTATATTCATAATAATATAATTAATAAGTATAATTATTATAGTTCTAGCGATAATAATAGTAAAATATGGCTAATAGTGCATGTTATATTGATAATAACAGAAGTAATAAGTATACTTACTATAGATCTAGAGATAATAACTGCATTATATGGGTAGTAATGCATGTAATATTGATAATAATATAAGTAATAAGTGTAATTATTACAGTTCTAGCGATAATAACTGCATTATATGGGTAATAATGCATCTTATATTGATAATAATAAAAGTAGTAAGTATATTTATTATAGTTCTATCGATAATAACTGCATAATATGGGTAATAATGCATGTTATATTGATGATAATAAAAGTAGTAAGTATATTAATTACAGTCCTAGCGATAATAACTGCATAATATGGGTAATAATGCATGTTATATTGAGAATAATATAAGTAATAAGTATAATTATTACAGTTCTAGCGATAATAACTGCATTATATGGGTAATAATGCATGTTATATTGATAATATCGGGAGTAATAACTATAATTATTATAGTTCTAGCGATAATAATAGTAAAATATGGCTAATAGTGCATGTCATATTGATGATAATGAAAGTAGTAAGTATATTTATTATAGCTCTAGCGATTATAACTGCATAATATGGGTAATAATGCATGTTATATTGAGAATAATATAAGTAATAAGTATAATTATTACAGTTTTAGCGATAACAACTGCATTACATGGGTAATAATGCATGTTACATTGATAATATTGGGAGTAATAAGTATAATTATTATAGTCCTCGCGATAATAATAGTAAAATATGGCTAATAGTGCATGTTATATTGATAATAATAAAAGTAATAAGTATATTTATTACAGTTCTATCGATAATAACTGCATAATATGGGTAATAATGCATGGTATATTGATGATAATAAAAGTAGTAAGTATATTTATTATAGTTCTAGCCATTATAACTGCATTATATGAATAATAATGCATGTTATATTGAAAATAATATAAGTAGTAAGTATAATTATTACAGTTCTAGCGATAATAACTGCATAATATGGGTAATAATGCATGTTATATTGATAATAATAATAGTAATAAGTATATTTATTATAGTTCTATCGATAATAACTGCATAATATGGGCAATAATGCATGTTATATTGATGATAATGAAAGTTGTAATTATATTTATTACAGTTCTAGCGATAATAACTGCATTATATGCGTAATAATGCATGTTATATTGATAATATCGGGAGTAATAAGTATAATTATTATAGTTCTAGCGATAATAATAGTAAACTATGGGTAATAGTGCATGGTATATTGATAATAATAAAAGTAATAAGTATATTTATTACAGTTCTCTCGATAATAACTGCATAATATGCGTAATAATGTATGTTATATTGATGATAATAAAAGTAATAAGTATATTTACTATAGTTCTATCGATAATAACTGCATAATATGGGTAATAATGCATGTTATATTGAGAATAATGTAAGTAATAAGTATAATTATTACAGTTATAGCGATAATAACTGCATTATATGCGTAATAATGCATGTTATATTGATAATATCGGGAGTAATAAGTGTAATTATTATAGTTCTAGCGATAATAATAGTACAATATGGCTAATAGTGCATGTTATATTGATAATATTAAAAGTAATAAGTATAATTATTATAGTTCTAGCGATAATAATAGTAAAATATGGCTAAGAGTGTCTGTTACATTGATAATAATACAAGTAATAAGTATATTTATTATACTTCTGTCGATAATAACTGCATTATATGGGTAATAATGCATGTTATATTGATAATAATACAAGTAATAAGTATAATTATTACAGTTCTAGCGATAATAACTGCATAATGTGGGTAATAATGCATGTTATATTGATAATAATAAAAGTAATAAGTATATTTATTATAGTTCTAGCGATAATAACTCCATTATATGGGTAATAATGCACGTTATATTGATAATAATATAAGTAATAAGTATAATTATTACAGTCCTAGCGATAATAACTGCATTATATGGGTAATAATGCATGTTATATTGATAATATCGGGAGTAATAAGTATAATTATTATAGTTCTAGCGATAATAATAGTAAAATATGGGTAATAGTGCATGTTATATTGATAATAATAAAAGTAATGAGTATATTTATTACAGTTCTATCGATAATAACTGCATAATATTGCTAATAATGCATGTTATATTGATGGTAATAAAAGTAATACGTATATTTATTATAGTTTTAGCGATAATAACTGCATAATATGGGTAATAATGCATGTTACATTGATAATAATATAAGTGATAAGTATAATTATTACAGTTCTAGCGATAATAACTGCATAATGTGGGTAATAATGCATGTTATATTGATAATAATAAAAGTAATAAGTATATTTATTATAGTTCTAGCGATTATGACTGCATAATATGGGTAATAATGCATGTTATATTGAGAATAATATAAGTAATAAGTATAATTATTACAGTTCTAGCGATAATAACTGCATTATATGGGTAATAATGCATGTTATATTGATAATAATATAAGTAGTAAGTACAATTATTACAGTTCTAGCGATAATAACTGCATAATATGGGTAATAATGCATGTTATATTGATAATAATAATAGTAATAAGTATATTTATTATAGTTCTATCGATAATAACTGCATAATATGGGTAATAATGCATGTTATATTGATGATAATGAAAGTTGTAAGTATATTTATTACAGTTCTAGCGATAATAACTGCATAATATTGGTAATAATGCATGTTATATTGATGATAATAAAAGTAATACGTATATTTATTATAGTTCTAGCGATAATAACTGCATAATATGGGTAATAATGCATGTTATATTGATAATAATATAAGTAATAAGTATAATTATTACAGTTCTAGCGATAATAACTGCATAATATGGGTAATAATGCATGTTATATTGATAATAATAAAAGTAATAATTATATTTATTATAGTTCTAGCGATTATAACTGCATAATATGGGCAATAATGCATGTTATATTGATAATAATAATAGTAATAAGTATATTTATTATAGTTCTATCGATAATAACTGCATAATATGGGTAATAATGCATGTTATATTGATGATAATAAAAGTAGTAACTATATTTATTATAGTTCTAGCGATTATAACTGCATAATATGGGTAATAATGCATGTTATATTGAGAATAATGTAAGTAATAAGTATAATTATTACAGTTCTAGCGATAATAACTGCATTATATGGGTAATAATGCATGTTATATTGATAATATCGGGAGTAATAAGTATAATTATTATAGTTCTAGCGATAATAATAGTACAATATGGATAATAGTGCATGTTATATTGATAATAATAAAAGTAATGAGTATATTTATTACAGTTCTATCGATAATAACTGCATAATATGGGTAATAATGCGAGTTATATTGATAATAATATAAGTAATAAGTATAATTATTACAGTTCTAGCGATAATAACTGCATTATATGGGTAATAATGCATGTTATATTGATAATAATATAAGTAATAAGTATAAATATTACAGTTCTAGCGATAATACCTGCATAATACGGGTAATAATGCACGTTATACTGCTAATAATATAAGTAATAAGTATAATTATTACAGTTCTAGTGATAATATCTGCATTATATGGGTAATAATGCATGTTATATTGATAATATCGGTAGTAATAAGTATAATTATTATAGTTCTAGCGATAATAATAGTACAATATGGCTAATAATGCATGTTATATTGATAATATCGGAAGTAATAAGTATAATTTTTATAGTTCTAGCGGTAATAATAGTAAAATATGGCTAATAGTGCATGTTATATTGATAATAATAAAAGTAATAAGTATATTTATTATAGTTCTAGCGATTATAACTGCATAATATGGGTAATAATGCATGTTATATTGATAATATCGGGAGTAATAAGTATAATTATTATAGTTCTAGCGATAATAATAGTAAAATATGGGTAATAGTGCATGTTATATTGATAATAATAAAAGTAATGAGTATATTTATTACAGTTCTATCGATAATAACTGCATAATATGGGTAATAATGCATGTTATATTGATAATAATATAAGTAATAAGTATAATTATTACAGTTCTAGCGATAATAACTGCATAATATGGGCAATAATGCATGTTATATTGATAATAATAATAGTAATAAGTATATTTATTATAGTTCTATCGATAATAACTGCATAATATGGGTAATAATGCATGTTATATTGATAATAATATAAGTAATAAGTATAATTATCACAGTTCTAGCGATAATAACTGCATTATATGGGTAATAATATATGTTATATTGATAATAATATAAGTAATAAGTATAATTATTACAGTTCTAGCGATAATAACTCCATTATATGGGTAATAATGCACGTTATATTGATAATAATATAAGTAATAAGTATAATTATTACAGTTCTAGCGATAATAACTGCATTATATGGGTAATAATGCATGTTATATTGATAATATCGGGAGTAATAATTATAATTATTATAGTTCTAGCGATAATAATAGTAAAATATGGGTAATAGTGCATGTTATATTGATAATAATAAAAGTAATGAGTATATTTATTACAGTTCTCTCGATAATAACTGCATAATATTGTTAATAATGCATGTTATATTGATGATAATAAAAGTAATACGTATATTTATTATAGTTCTAGCGATAATAACTGCATAATATGGGTAATAATGCATGTTACATTGATAATAATATAAGTAATAAGTATAATTATTACAGTTCTAGCGATAATAACTGCATAATGTGGGTAATAATGCATGTTATATTGATAACAATAAAAGTAATAAGTATATTTATTATAGTTCTAGCGATTATAACTGCATAATATGGGTAATAATGCATGTTATATTGAGAATAATATAAGTAATAAGTATAATTATTACAGTTCTAGCGATAATAACTGCATTATCTGGGTAATAATGCATGTTATATTGATAATAATATAAGTCATAAGTATAATTATTACAGTTCTAGCGATAATACCTGCATTATATGGGTAATAATGCATGTTATATTGATAATATCGGGAGTAATAACTATAATTATTATAGTTCTAGCGATAATAGTAGTAAAATATGGGTAATAGTGCATGTTATATTGATAATAATAAAAGTAATGAGTATATTTATTACAGTTCTATCGATAATAACTGCATAATATTGGTAATAATGCATGTTATATTGATGATAATAAAAGTAATACGTATATTTATTATAGTTCTAGCGATAATAACTGCATAATATGGGTAATAATGCATGTTACATTGATAATAATATAAGTAATAAGTATAATTATTACAGTTCTAGCGATAATAACTGCATAATGTGGGTAATAATGCATGTTATATTGATAACAATAAAAGTAATAAGTATATTTATTATAGTTCTAGCGATTATAACTGCATAATATGGGTAATAATGCATGTTATATTGAGAATAATATAAGTAATAAGTATAATTATTACAGTTCTAGCGATAATAACTGCATTATATGGGTAATAATGCATGTTATATTGATAATAATATAAGTAGTAAGTACAATTATTACAGTTCTAGCGATTATAACTGCATAATATGGGTAATAATGCATGTTATATTGATAATAATAATAGTAATAAGTATATTTATTATAGTTCTATCGAAAATAACTGCATAATATGGGTAATAATGCATGTTATATTGATGATAATAAAAGTAATACGTATATTTATTATAGTTCTAGCGATAATAACTGCATAATATGGGTAATAATGCATGTTACATTGATAATAATATAAGTGATAAGTATAATTATTACAGTTCTAGCGATAATAACTGCATAATGTGGGTAATAATGCATGTTATATTGATAATAATAAAAGTAATAAGTATATTTATTATAGTTCTAGCGATTATGACTGCATAATATGGGTAATAATGCATGTTATATTGAGAATAATATAAGTAATAAGTATAATTATTACAGTTCTAGCGATAATAACTGCATTATATGGGTAATAATGCATGTTATATTGATAATAATATAAGTAGTAAGTACAATTATTACAGTTCTAGCGATAATAACTGCATAATATGGGTAATAATGCATGTTATATTGATAATAATAATAGTAATAAGTATATTTATTATAGTTCTATCGATAATAACTGCATAATATGGGTAATAATGCATGTTATATTGATGATAATGAAAGTTGTAAGTATATTTATTACAGTTCTAGCGATAATAACTGCATAATATTGGTAATAATGCATGTTATATTGATGATAATAAAAGTAATACGTATATTTATTATAGTTCTAGCGATAATAACTGCATAATATGGGTAATAATGCATGTTATATTGATAATAATATAAGTAATAAGTATAATTATTACAGTTCTAGCGATAATAACTGCATAATATGGGTAATAATGCATGTTATATTGATAATAATATAAGTAATAAGTATAATTATTACAGTTCTAGCGATAATAACTGCATTATATGGGTAATAATGCATGTTATATTGATAATATCGGGAGTAATAACTATAATTATTATAGTTCTAGCGATAATAGTAGTAAAATATGGGTAATAGTGCATGTTATATTGATAATAATAAAAGTAATGAGTATATTTATTACAGTTCTATCGATAATAACTGCATAATATTGGTAATAATGCATGTTATATTGATGATAATAAAAGTAATACGTATATTTATTATAGTTCTAGCGATAATAACTGCATAATATGGGTAATAATGCATGTTACATTGATAATAATATAAGTAATAAGTATAATTATTACAGTTCTAGCGATAATAACTGCATAATGTGGGTAATAATGCATGTTATATTGATAATAATAAAAGTAATAAGTATATTTATTATAGTTCTAGCGATTATGACTGCATAATATGGGTAATAATGCATGTTATATTGAGAATAATATAAGTAATAAGTATAATTATTACAGTTCTAGCGATAATAACTGCATTATATGGGTAATAATGCATGTTATATTGATAATAATATAAGTAGTAAGTACAATTATTACAGTTCTAGCGATAATAACTGCATAATATGGGTAATAATGCATGTTATATTGATAATAATAATAGTAATAAGTATATTTATTATAGTTCTATCGAAAATAACTGCATAATATGGGTAATAATGCATGTTATATTGATGATAATAAAAGTAATACGTATATTTATTATAGTTCTAGCGATAATAACTGCATAATATGGGTAATAATGCATGTTACATTGATAATAATATAAGTGATAAGTATAATTATTACAGTTCTAGCGATAATAACTGCATAATGTGGGTAATAATGCATGTTATATTGATAATAATAAAAGTAATAAGTATATTTATTATAGTTCTAGCGATTATGACTGCATAATATGGGTAATAATGCATGTTATATTGAGAATAATATAAGTAATAAGTATAATTATTACAGTTCTAGCGATAATAACTGCATTATATGGGTAATAATGCATGTTATATTGATAATAATATAAGTAGTAAGTACAATTATTACAGTTCTAGCGATAATAACTGCATAATATGGGTAATAATGCATGTTATATTGATAATAATAATAGTAATAAGTATATTTATTATAGTTCTATCGATAATAACTGCATAATATGGGTAATAATGCATGTTATATTGATGATAATGAAAGTTGTAAGTATATTTATTACAGTTCTAGCGATAATAACTGCATAATATTGGTAATAATGCATGTTGTATTGATGATAATAAAAGTAATACGTATATTTATTATAGTTCTAGCGATAATAACTGCATAATATGGGTAATAATGCATGTTATATTGATAATAATATAAGTAATAAGTATAATTATTACAGTTCTAGCGATAATAACTGCATAATATGGGTAATAATGCATGTTATATTGATAATAATAAAAGTAATAATTATATTTATTATAGTTCTAGCGATTATAACTGCATAATATGGGCAATAATGCATGTTATATTGATAATAATAATAGTAATAAGTATATTTATTATAGTTCTATCGATAATAACTGCATAATATGGGTAATAATGCATGTTATATTGATGATAATAAAAGTAGTAACTATATTTATTATAGTTCTAGCGATTATAACTGCATAATATGGGTAATAATGCATGTTATATTGAGAATAATGTAAGTAATAAGTATAATTATTACAGTTCTAGCGATAATAACTGCATTATATGGGTAATAATGCATGTTATATTGATAATAATATAAGTAATAAGTATAAATATTACAGTTCTAGCGATAATACCTGCATAATACGGGTAATAATGCACGTTATACTGCTAATAATATAAGTAATAAGTATAATTATTACAGTTCTAGTGATAACAACTGCATTATATGGGTAATAATGCATGTTATATTGATAATATCGGTAGTAATAAGTATAATTATTATAGTTCTAGCGATAATAATAGTACAATATGGCTAATAATGCATGTTATATTGATAATATCGGAAGTAATAAGTATAATTTTTATAGTTCTAGCGGTAATAATAGTAAAATATGGCTAATAGTGCATGTTATATTGATAATAATAAAAGTAATAAGTATAATTATTACAGTTCTAGCGATAATAACTGCATAATATGGGTAATAATGCATGTTATATTGATAATAATAAAAGTAATAATTATATTTATTATAGTTCTAGCGATTATAACTGCATAATATGGGCAATAATGCATGTTATATTGATAATAATAATAGTAATAAGTATATTTATTATAGTTCTATCGATAATAACTGCATAATATGGGTAATAATGCATGTTATATTGATGATAATAAAAGTAGTAACTATATTTATTATAGTTCTAGCGATTATAACTGCATAATATGGGTAATAATGCATGTTATATTGAGAATAATGTAAGTAATAAGTATAATTATTACAGTTCTAGCGATAATAACTGCATTATATGGGTAATAATGCATGTTATATTGATAATATCGGGAGTAATAAGTATAATTATTATAGTTCTAGCGATAATAATAGTACAATATGGATAATAGTGCATGTTATATTGATAATAATAAAAGTAATGAGTATATTTATTACAGTTCTATCGATAATAACTGCATAATATGGGTAATAATGCGAGTTATATTGAGAATAATATAAGTAATAAGTATAATTATTACAGTTCTAGCGATAATAACTGCATTATATGGGTAATAATGCATGTTATATTGATAATAATATAAGTAGTAAGTACAATTATTACAGTTCTAGTGATAATATCTGCATTATATGGGTAATAATGCATGTTATATTGATAATATCGGTAGTAATAAGTATAATTATTATAGTTCTAGCGATAATAATAGTACAATATGGCTAATAATGCATGTTATATTGATAATATCGGAAGTAATAAGTATAATTTTTATAGTTCTAGCGGTAATAATAGTAAAATATGGCTAATAGTGCATGTTATATTGATAATAATAAAAGTAATAAGTATATTTATTATAGTTCTAGCGATTATAACTGCATAATATGGGTAATAATGCATGTTATATTGATAATATCGGGAGTAATAAGTATAATTATTATAGTTCTAGCGATAATAATAGTAAAATATGGGTAATAGTGCATGTTATATTGATAATAATAAAAGTAATGAGTATATTTATTACAGTTCTATCGATAATAACTGCATAATATGGGTAATAATGCATGTTATATTGATAATAATATAAGTAATAAGTATAATTATTACAGTTCTAGCGATAATAACTGCATAATATGGGCAATAATGCATGTTATATTGATAATAATAATAGTAATAAGTATATTTATTATAGTTCTATCGATAATAACTGCATAATATGGGTAATAATGCATGTTATATTGATAATAATATAAGTAATAAGTATAATTATCACAGTTCTAGCGATAATAACTGCATTATATGGGTAATAATATATGTTATATTGATAATAATATAAGTAATAAGTATAATTATTACAGTTCTAGCGATAATAACTCCATTATATGGGTAATAATGCACGTTATATTGATAATAATATAAGTAATAAGTATAATTATTACAGTTCTAGCGATAATAACTGCATTATATGGGTAATAATGCATGTTATATTGATAATATCGGGAGTAATAATTATAATTATTATAGTTCTAGCGATAATAATAGTAAAATATGGGTAATAGTGCATGTTATATTGATAATAATAAAAGTAATGAGTATATTTATTACAGTTCTCTCGATAATAACTGCATAATATTGTTAATAATGCATGTTATATTGATGATAATAAAAGTAATACGTATATTTATTATAGTTCTAGCGATAATAACTGCATAATATGGGTAATAATGCATGTTACATTGATAATAATATAAGTAATAAGTATAATTATTACAGTTCTAGCGATAATAACTGCATAATGTGGGTAATAATGCATGTTATATTGATAACAATAAAAGTAATAAGTATATTTATTATAGTTCTAGCGATTATAACTGCATAATATGGGTAATAATGCATGTTATATTGAGAATAATATAAGTAATAAGTATAATTATTACAGTTCTAGCGATAATAACTGCATTATCTGGGTAATAATGCATGTTATATTGATAATAATATAAGTCATAAGTATAATTATTACAGTTCTAGCGATAATAACTGCATTATATGGGTAATAATGCATGTTATATTGATAATATCGGGAGTAATAACTATAATTATTATAGTTCTAGCGATAATAGTAGTAAAATATGGGTAATAGTGCATGTTATATTGATAATAATAAAAGTAATGAGTATATTTATTACAGTTCTATCGATAATAACTGCATAATATTGGTAATAATGCATGTTATATTGATGATAATAAAAGTAATACGTATATTTATTATAGTTCTAGCGATAATAACTGCATAATATGGGTAATAATGCATGTTACATTGATAATAATATAAGTAATAAGTATAATTATTACAGTTCTAGCGATAATAACTGCATAATGTGGGTAATAATGCATGTTATATTGATAACAATAAAAGTAATAAGTATATTTATTATAGTTCTAGCGATTATAACTGCATAATATGGGTAATAATGCATGTTATATTGAGAATAATATAAGTAATAAGTATAATTATTACAGTTCTAGCGATAATAACTGCATTATATGGGTAATAATGCATGTTATATTGATAATAATATAAGTAGTAAGTACAATTATTACAGTTCTAGCGATTATAACTGCATAATATGGGTAATAATGCATGTTATATTGATAATAATAATAGTAATAAGTATATTTATTATAGTTCTATCGAAAATAACTGCATAATATGGGTAATAATGCATGTTATATTGATGATAATAAAAGTAATACGTATATTTATTATAGTTCTAGCGATAATAACTGCATAATATGGGTAATAATGCATGTTACATTGATAATAATATAAGTGATAAGTATAATTATTACAGTTCTAGCGATAATAACTGCATAATGTGGGTAATAATGCATGTTATATTGATAATAATAAAACTAATAAGTATATTTATTATAGTTCTAGCGATTATGACTGCATAATATGGGTAATAATGCATGTTATATTGAGAATAATATAAGTAATAAGTATAATTATTACAGTTCTAGCGATAATAACTGCATTATATGGGTAATAATGCATGTTATATTGATAATAATATAAGTAGTAAGTACAATTATTACAGTTCTAGCGATAATAACTGCATAATATGGGTAATAATGCATGTTATATTGATAATAATAATAGTAATAAGTATATTTATTATAGTTCTATCGATAATAACTGCATAATATGGGTAATAATGCATGTTATATTGATGATAATGAAAGTTGTAAGTATATTTATTACAGTTCTAGCGATAATAACTGCATAATATTGGTAATAATGCATGTTATATTGATGATAATAAAAGTAATACGTATATTTATTATAGTTCTAGCGATAATAACTGCATAATATGGGTAATAATGCATGTTATATTGATAATAATATAAGTAATAAGTATAATTATTACAGTTCTAGCGATAATAACTGCATAATATGGGTAATAATGCATGTTATATTGATAATAATATAAGTAATAAGTATAATTATTACAGTTCTAGCGATAATAACTGCATTATATGGGTAATAATGCATGTTATATTGATAATATCGGGAGTAATAACTATAATTATTATAGTTCTAGCGATAATAGTAGTAAAATATGGGTAATAGTGCATGTTATATTGATAATAATAAAAGTAATGAGTATATTTATTACAGTTCTATCGATAATAACTGCATAATATTGGTAATAATGCATGTTATATTGATGATAATAAAAGTAATACGTATATTTATTATAGTTCTAGCGATAATAACTGCATAATATGGGTAATAATGCATGTTACATTGATAATAATATAAGTAATAAGTATAATTATTACAGTTCTAGCGATAATAACTGCATAATGTGGGTAATAATGCATGTTATATTGATAACAATAAAAGTAATAAGTATATTTATTATAGTTCTAGCGATTATAACTGCATAATATGGGTAATAATGCATGTTATATTGAGAATAATATAAGTAATAAGTATAATTATTACAGTTCTAGCGATAATAACTGCATTATATGGGTAATAATGCATGTTATATTGATAATAATATAAGTAGTAAGTACAATTATTACAGTTCTAGCGATTATAACTGCATAATATGGGTAATAATGCATGTTATATTGATAATAATAATAGTAATAAGTATATTTATTATAGTTCTATCGAAAATAACTGCATAATATGGGTAATAATGCATGTTATATTGATGATAATAAAAGTAATACGTATATTTATTATAGTTCTAGCGATAATAACTGCATAATATGGGTAATAATGCATGTTACATTGATAATAATATAAGTGATAAGTATAATTATTACAGTTCTAGCGATAATAACTGCATAATGTGGGTAATAATGCATGTTATATTGATAATAATAAAAGTAATAAGTATATTTATTATAGTTCTAGCGATTATGACTGCATAATATGGGTAATAATGCATGTTATATTGAGAATAATATAAGTAATAAGTATAATTATTACAGTTCTAGCGATAATAACTGCATTATATGGGTAATAATGCATGTTATATTGATAATAATATAAGTAGTAAGTACAATTATTACAGTTCTAGCGATAATAACTGCATAATATGGGTAATAATGCATGTTATATTGATAATAATAATAGTAATAAGTATATTTATTATAGTTCTATCGATAATAACTGCATAATATGGGTAATAATGCATGTTATATTGATGATAATGAAAGTTGTAAGTATATTTATTACAGTTCTAGCGATAATAACTGCATAATATTGGTAATAATGCATGTTATATTGATGATAATAAAAGTAATACGTATATTTATTATAGTTCTAGCGATAATAACTGCATAATATGGGTAATAATGCATGTTATATTGATAATAATATAAGTAATAAGTATAATTATTACAGTTCTAGCGATAATAACTGCATAATATGGGTAATAATGCATGTTATATTGATAATAATAAAAGTAATAATTATATTTATTATAGTTCTAGCGATTATAACTGCATAATATGGGCAATAATGCATGTTATATTGATAATAATAATAGTAATAAGTATATTTATTATAGTTCTATCGATAATAACTGCATAATATGGGTAATAATGCATGTTATATTGATGATAATAAAAGTAGTAACTATATTTATTATAGTTCTAGCGATTATAACTGCATAATATGGGTAATAATGCATGTTATATTGAGAATAATGTAAGTAATAAGTATAATTATTACAGTTCTAGCGATAATAACTGCATTATATGGGTAATAATGCATGTTATATTGATAATAATATAAGTAATAAGTATAAATATTACAGTTCTAGCGATAATACCTGCATAATACGGGTAATAATGCACGTTATACTGCTAATAATATAAGTAATAAGTATAATTATTACAGTTCTAGTGATAACAACTGCATTATATGGGTAATAATGCATGTTATATTGATAATATCGGTAGTAATAAGTATAATTATTATAGTTCTAGCGATAATAATAGTACAATATGGCTAATAATGCATGTTATATTGATAATATCGGAAGTAATAAGTATAATTTTTATAGTTCTAGCGGTAATAATAGTAAAATATGGCTAATAGTGCATGTTATATTGATAATAATAAAAGTAATAAGTATATTTATTATAGTTCTAGCGATTATAACTGCATAATATGGGTAATAATGCATGTTATATTGATAATATCGGGAGTAATAAGTATAATTATTATAGTTCTAGCGATAATAATAGTAAAATATGGGTAATAGTGCATGTTATATTGATAATAATAAAAGTAATGAGTATATTTATTACAGTTCTATCGATAATAACTGCATAATATGGGTAATAATGCATGTTATATTGATAATAATATAAGTAATAAGTATAATTATTACAGTTCTAGCGATAATAACTCCATTATATGGGTAATAATGCACGTTATATTGATAATAATATAAGTAATAAGTATAATTATTACAGTTCTATCGATAATAACTGCATAATATTGGTAATAATGCATGTTATATTGATGATAATAAAAGTAATACGTATATTTATTATAGTTCTAGCGATAATAACTGCATAATATGGGTAATAATGCATGTTACATTGATAATAATATAAGTAATAAGTATAATTATTACAGTTCTAGCGATAATAACTGCATAATGTGGGTAATAATGCATGTTATATTGATAACAATAAAAGTAATAAGTATATTTATTATAGTTCTAGCGATTATAACTGCATAATATGGGTAATAATGCATGTTATATTGATAATAATATAAGTAATAAGTATAATTATTACAGTTCTAGCGATAATAACTGCATTATATGGGTAATAATGCATGTTATATTGATAATATCGGGAGTAATAACTATAATTATTATAGTTCTAGCGATAATAATAGTAAAATATGGGTAATAGTGCATGTTATATTGAAAATAATAAAAGTAATGAGTATATTTATTACAGTTCTATCGATAATAACTGCATAATATTGGTAATAATGCATGTTGTATTGATGATAATAAAAGTAATACGTATATTTATTATAGTTCTAGCGATAATAACTGCATAATATGGGTAATAATGCATGTTACATTGATAATAATATAAGTAATAAGTATAATTATTACAGTTCTAGCGATAATAACTGCATAATGTGGGTAATAATGCATGTTATATTGATAACAATAAAAGTAATACGTATATTTATTATAGTTCTAGCGATAATAACTGCATAATATGGGTAATAATGCATGTTACATTGATAATAATATAAGTGATAAGTATAATTATTACAGTTCTAGCGATAATAACTGCATAATGTGGGTAATAATGCATGTTATATTGATAATAATAAAAGTAATAAGTATATTTATTATAGTTCTAGCGATTATGACTGCATAATATGGGTAATAATGCATGTTATATTGAGAATAATATAAGTAATAAGTATAATTATTACAGTTCTAGCGATAATAACTGCATTATATGGGTAATAATGCATGTTATATTGATAATAATATAAGTAGTAAGTACAATTATTACAGTTCTAGCGATAATAACTGCATAATATGGGTAATAATGCATGTTATATTGATAATAATAATAGTAATAAGTATATTTATTATAGTTCCATCGATAATAACTGCATAATATGGGTAATAATGCATGTTATATTGATGATAATGAAAGTTGTAAGTATATTTATTACAGTTCTAGCGATAATAACTGCATAATATTGGTAATAATGCATGTTATATTGATGATAATAAAAGTAATACGTATATTTATTATAGTTCTAGCGATAATAACTGCATAATATGGGTAATAATGCATGTTATATTGATAATAATATAAGTAATAAGTATAATTATTACAGTTCTAGCGATAATAACTGCATAATATGGGTAATAATGCATGTTATATTGATAATAATAAAAGTAATAATTATATTTATTATAGTTCTAGCGATTATAACTGCATAATATGGGCAATAATGCATGTTATATTGATAATAATAATAGTAATAAGTATATTTATTATAGTTCTATCGATAATAACTGCATAATATGGGTAATAATGCATGTTATATTGATGATAATAAAAGTAGTAACTATATTTATTATAGTTCTAGCGATTATAACTGCATAATATGGGTAATAATGCATGTTATATTGAGAATAATGTAAGTAATAAGTATAATTATTACAGTTCTAGCGATAATAACTGCATTATATGGGTAATAATGCATGTTATATTGATAATATCGGGAGTAATAAGTATAATTATTATAGTTCTAGCGATAATAATAGTACAATATGGATAATAGTGCATGTTATATTGATAATAATAAAAGTAATGAGTATATTTGTTACAGTTCTATCGATAATAACTGCATAATATGGGTAATAATGCGAGTTATATTGAGAATAATATAAGTAATAAGTATAATTATTACAGTTCTAGCGATAATAACTGCATTATATGGGTAATAATGCATGTTATATTGATAATAATATATGTAATAAGTATAAATATTACAGTTCTAGCGATAATACCTGCATAATACGGGTAATAATGCACGTTATACTGCTAATAATATAAGTAATAAGTATAATTATTACAGTTCTAGTGATAATAACTGCATTATATGGGTAATAATGCATGTTATATTGATAATATCGGTAGTAATAAGTATAATTATTATAGTTCTAGCGGTAATAATAGTAAAATATGGCTAATAGTGCATGTTATATTGATAATAATAAAAGTAATAAGTATATTTATTATAGTTCTAGCGATTATAACTGCATAATATGGGTAATAATGCATGTTATATTGATAATATCGGGAGTAATAAGTATAATTATTATAGTTCTAGCGATAATAATAGTAAAATATGGGTAATAGTGCATGTTATATTGATAATAATAAAAGTAATGAGTATATTTATTACAGTTCTATCGATAATAACTGCATAATATGGGTAATAATGCATGTTATATTGATAATAATATAAGTAATAAGTATAATTATTACAGTTCTAGCGATAATAACTGCATAATATGGGCAATAATGCATGTTATATTGATAATAATAATAGTAATAAGTATATTTATTATAGTTCTATCGATAATAACTGCATAATATGGGTAATAATGCATGTTATATTGATAATAATATAAGTAATAAGTATAATTATCACAGTTCTAGCGATAATAACTGCATTATATGGGTAATAATGCATGTTATATTGATAATAATATAAGTAATAAGTATAATTATTACAGTTCTAGCGATAATAACTCCATTATATGGGTAATAATGCACGTTATATTGATAATAATATAAGTAATAAGTATAATTATTACAGTTCTAGCGATACTAACTGCATTATATGGGTAATAATGCATGTTATATTGATAATATCGGGAGTAATAACTATAATTATTATAGTTCTAGCGATAATAATAGTAAAATATGGGTAATAGTGCATGTTATATTGATAATAATAAAAGTAATGAGTATATTTATTACAGTTCTATCGATAATAACTGCATAATATTGGTAATAATGCATGTTATATTGATAACAATAAAAGTAATAAGTATATTTATTATAGTTCTAGCGATTATAACTGCATAATATGGGTAATAATGCATGTTATATTGAGAATAATATAAGTAATAAGTATAGTTATTACAGTTCTAGCGATAATAACTGCATTATATGGGTAATAATGCATGTTATATTGATAATAATATAAGTAGTAAGTACAATTATTACAGTTCTAGCGATAATAACTGCATAATATGGGTAATAATGCATGTTATATTGATAATAATAATAGTAATAAGTATATTTATTATAGTTCTATCGAAAATAACTGCATAATATGGGTAATAATGCATGTTATATTGATGATAATAAAAGTAATACGTATATTTATTATAGTTCTAGCGATAATAACTGCATAATATGGGTAATAATGCATGTTATATTGATAATAATATAAGTAATAAGTATAATTATTACAGTTCTAGCGATAATAACTGCATAATATGGGTAACAATGCATGTTATATTGATAATAATAAAAGTAATGATTATATTTATTATAGTTCTAGCGATTATAACTGCATAATATGGGCAATAATGCATGTTATATTGATAATAATAATAGTAATAAGTATATTTATTATAGTTCTATCGATAATAACTGCATAATATGGGTAATAATGCATGTTATATTGATGATAATGAAAGTTGTAAGTATATTTATTACAGTTCTAGCGATAATAACTGCATAATATTGGTAATAATGCATGTTATATTGATGATAATAAAAGTAATACGTATATTTATTATAGTTCTAGCGATAATAACTGCATAATATGGGTAATAATGCATGTTATATTGATAATAATATAAGTAATAAGTATAATTATTACAGTTCTAGCGATAATAACTGCATAATATGGGTAATAATGCATGTTATATTGATAATAATAAAAGTAATAATTATGTTTATTATAGCTCTAGCGATTATAACTGCATAATATGGGCAATAATGCATGTTATATTGATAATAATAATAGTAATAAGTATATTTATTATAGTTCTATCGATAATAACTGCATAATATGGGTAATAATGCATGTTATATTGATGATAATGAAAGTTGTAAGTATATTTATTACAGTTCTAGCGATTATAACTGCATAATATGGGTAATAATGCATGTTATATTGAGAATAATATAAGTAATAAGTGTAATTATTACAGTTCTAGCGATAATAACTGCATTATATGGGTAATAATGCATGTTATATTGATAATAATATAAGTAGTAAGTATAATTATTACAGTTCTAGCGATAATAACTGCATAATATGGGTAATAATGCATGTTATATTGATAATAATAATAGTAATAAGTATATTTATTATAGTTCTATCGATAATAACTGCATAATATGGGCAGTAATGCATGTTATATTGATGATAATGAAAGTTGTAATTATATTTATTACAGTTCTAGCGATAATAACTGCATTATATGCGTAATAATGCATGTTATATTGATAATATCGGGAGTAATAAGTATAATTATTATAGTTCTAGCGATAATAATAGTAAACTATGGGTAATAGTGCATGGTATATTGATAATAATAAAAGTAATAAGTATATTTATTACAGTTCTATCGATAATAACTGCATAATATGGGTAATAATGCATGTTATATTGATGATAATAAAAGTAATACGTATATTTATTATAGTTCTAGCGATAATAACTGCATAATATGGGTAATAATGCATGTTATATTGATAATAATATAAGTAATAAGTATAATTATTACAGTTCTAGCGATAATAACTGCATAATATGGGTAATAATGCATGTTATATTGATAATAATAAAAGTAATGATTATATTTATTATAGTTCTAGCGATTATAACTGCATAATATGGGCAATAATGCATGTTATATTGATGATAATGAAAGTTGTAATTATATTTATTACAGTTCTAGCGATAATAACTGCATTATATGCGTAATAATGCATGTTATATTGATAATATCGGGAGTAATAAGTATAATTATTATAGTTCTAGCGATAATAATAGTAAACTATGGGTAATAGTGCATGGTATATTGATAATAATAAAAGTAATAAGTATAATTATTATAGTTCTAGCGATAATAATAGTAAAATATGGCTAAGAGTGTCTGTTACATTGATAATAATACAAGTAATAAGTATATTTATTATACTTCTGTCGATAATAACTGCATTATATGGGTAATAATGCATGTTATATTGATAATAATACAAGTAATAAGTATAATTATTACAGTTCTAGCGATAATAACTCCATTATATGGGTAATAATGCACGTTATATTGATAATAATATAAGTAATAAGTATAATTATTACAGTTCTAGCGATAATAACTGCATTATATGGGTAATAATGCATGTTATATTGATAATATCGGGAGTAATAAGTATAATTATTATAGTTCTAGCGATAATAATAGTAAAATATGGGTAATAGTGCATGTTATATTGATAATAATAAAAGTAATGAGTATATTTATTACAGTTCTATCGATAATAACTGCATAATATTGCTAATAATGCATGTTATATTGATGAAAATAAAAGTAATACGTATATTTATTATAGTTCTAGCGATAATAACTGCATAATATGGGTAATAATGCCTGTTACATTGATAATAATATAAGTGATAAGTATAATTATTACAGTTCTAGCGATAATAACTGCATAATGTGGGTAATAATGCTTGTTATATTGATAATAATAAAAGTAATAAGTATATTTATTATATTTCTAGCGATTATGACTGCATAATATGGGTAATAATGCATGTTATATTGAGAATAATATAAGTAATAAGTATAATTATTACCGTTCTAGCGATAATAACTGCATTATATGGGTAATAATGCATGTTATATTGATAATAATATAAGTAGTAAGTACAATTATTACAGTTCTAGCGATAATAACTGCATAATATGGGTAATAATGCATGTGATATTGATAATAATAATACTAATAAGTATATTTATTATAGTTCTATCGATAATAACTGCATAATATGGGTAATAATGCATGTTATATTGATGATAATGAAAGTTGTAAGTATATTTATTACAGTTCTAGCGATAATAACTGCATAATATTGGTAATAATGCATGTTATATTGATGATAATAAAAGTAATACGTATATTTATTATAGTTCTAGCGATAATAACTGCATAATATGGGTAATAATGCATGTTCAATTGATAATAATATAAGTAATAAGTATAATTATTACAGTTCTAGCGATAATAACTGGATAATATGGGTAATAATGCATGTTATATTGATAATAATAAAAGTAATAATTATATTTATTACAGTTCTAGCGATAATAACTGCATAATATGGGTAATAATGCATGTGATATTGATAATAATAATACTAATAAGTATATTTATTATAGTTCTATCGATAATAACTGCATAATATGGGTAATAATGCGAGTTATATTGATAATAATATAAGTAATAAGTATAATTATTACAGTTCTAGCGATAATAACTGCATTATATGGGTAATAATGCATGTTATATTGATAATAATATATGTAATAAGTATAAATATTACAGTTCTAGCGATAATACCTGCATAATACGGGTAATAATGCACGTTATACTGCTAATAATATAAGTAATAAGTATAATTATTACAGTTCTAGTGATAATAACTGCATTATATGGGTAATAATGCATGTTATATTGATAATATCGGTAGTAATAAGTATAATTATTATAGTTCTAGCGATAATAATAGTACAATATGGCTAATAATGCATGTTATATTGATAATATCGGAAGTAATAAGTATAATTTTTATAGTTCTTGCGGTAATAATAGTAAAATATGGCTAATAGTGCATGTTATATTGATAATAATAAAAGTAATGAGTACATTTATTACAGTTCTATCGATAATAACTGCATAATATTGGTAATAATGCATGTTATATTGATGATAATAAAAGTAATACGTATATTTATTATAGTTCTAGCGATAATAACTGCATAATATGGGTAATAATGCATGTTACATTGATAATAATATAAGTAATATGTATAATTATTACAGTTCTAGCGATAATAACTGCATAATGTGGGTAATAATGCATGTTATATTGATAACAATAAAAGTAATAAGTATATTTATTATAGTTCTAGCGATTATAACTGCATAATATGGGTAATAATGCATGTTATATTGAGAATAATATAAGTAATAAGTATAGTTATTACAGTTCTAGCGATAATAACTGCATTATATGGGTAATAATGCATGTTATATTGATAATAATATAAGTAGTAAGTACAATTATTACAGTTCTAGCGATAATAACTCCATTATATGGGTAATAATGCACGTTATATTGATAATAATATAAGTAATAAGTATAATTATTACAGTTCTAGCGATAATAACTGCATTATATGGGTAATAATGCACGTTATATTGATAATAATATAAGTAATAAGTATAATTATTACAGTTCTAGCGATAATAACTGCATTATATGGGTAATAATGCATGTTATATTGATAATATCGGGAGTAATAACTATAATTATTATAGTTCTAGCGATAATAATAGTAAAATATGGGTAATAGTGCATGTTATATTGATAATAATAAAAGTAATGAGTATATTTATTACAGTTCTATCGATAATAACTGCATAATATTGGTAATAATGCATGTTATATTGATGATAATAAAAGTAATACGTATATTTATTATAGTTCTAGCGATAATAACTGCATAATATGGGTAATAATGCATGTTACATTGATAATAATATAAGTAATATGTATAATTATTACAGTTCTAGCGATAATAACTGCATAATGTGGGTAATAATGCATGTTATATTGATAACAATAAAAGTAATAAGTATATTTATTATAGTTCTAGCGATTATAACTGCATAATATGGGTAATAATGCATGTTATATTGAGAATAATATAAGTAATAAGTATAGTTATTACAGTTCTAGCGATAATAACTGCATTATATGGGTAATAATGCATGTTATATTGATAATAATATAAGTAGTAAGTACAATTATTACAGTTCTAGCGATAATAACTGC
This sequence comes from Megachile leachella, assembly GCA_963576845.1. Taxonomy (NCBI): domain Eukaryota; kingdom Metazoa; phylum Arthropoda; class Insecta; order Hymenoptera; family Megachilidae; genus Megachile; species Megachile leachella. The sequence goes on along the minus strand of CAUYWW010000150.1, from coordinate 1,447,403 downwards.
ATAATATGGGTAATAATGCATGTTATATTGATAATAATAATAGTAATAAGTATATTTATTATAGTTCTATCGAAAATAACTGCATAATATGGGTAATAATGCATGTTATATTGATGATAATAAAAGTAATACGTATATTTATTATAGTTCTAGCGATAATAACTGCATAATATGGGTAATAATGCATGTTATATTGATAATAATATAAGTAATAAGTATAATTATTACAGTTCTAGCGATAATAACTGCATAATATGGGTAATAATGCATGTTATATTGATAATAATAAAAGTAATGATTATATTTATTATAGTTCTAGCGATTATAACTGCATAATATGGGCAATAATGCATGTTATATTGATAATAATAATAGTAATAAGTATATTTATTATAGTTCTATCGATAATAACTGCATAATATGGGTAATAATGCATGTTATATTGATGATAATGAAAGTTGTAAGTATATTTATTACAGTTCTAGCGATAATAACTGCATAATATTGGTAATAATGCATGTTATATTGATGATAATAAAAGTAATACGTATATTTATTATAGTTCTAGCGATAATAACTGCATAATATGGGTAATAATGCATGTTATATTGATAATAATATAAGTAATAAGTATAATTATTACAGTTCTAGCGATAATAACTGCATAATATGGGTAATAATGCATGTTATATTGATAATAATAAAAGTAATAATTATATTTATTATAGTTCTAGCGATTATAACTGCATAATATGGGCAATAATGCATGTTATATTGATAATAATAATAGTAATAAGTATATTTATTATAGTTCTATCGATAATAACTGCATAATATGGGTAATAATGCATGTTATATTGATGATAATAAAAGTAGTAACTATATTTATTATAGTTCTAGCGATTATAACTGCATAATATGGGTAATAATGCATGTTATATTGAGAATAATGTAAGTAATAAGTATAATTATTACAGTTCTAGCGATAATAACTGCATTATATGGGTAATAATGCATGTTATATTGATAATAATATAAGTAATAAGTATAAATATTACAGTTCTAGCGATAATACCTGCATAATACGGGTAATAATGCACGTTATACTGCTAATAATATAAGTAATAAGTATAATTATTACAGTTCTAGTGATAACAACTGCATTATATGGGTAATAATGCATGTTATATTGATAATATCGGTAGTAATAAGTATAATTATTATAGTTCTAGCGATAATAATAGTACAATATGGCTAATAATGCATGTTATATTGATAATATCGGAAGTAATAAGTATAATTTTTATAGTTCTAGCGGTAATAATAGTAAAATATGGCTAATAGTGCATGTTATATTGATAATAATAAAAGTAATAAGTATATTTATTATAGTTCTAGCGATTATAACTGCATAATATGGGTAATAATGCATGTTATATTGATAATATCGGGAGTAATAAGTATAATTATTATAGTTCTAGCGATAATAATAGTAAAATATGGGTAATAGTGCATGTTATATTGATAATAATAAAAGTAATGAGTATATTTATTACAGTTCTATCGATAATAACTGCATAATATGGGTAATAATGCATGTTATATTGATAATAATATAAGTAATAAGTATAATTATTACAGTTCTAGCGATAATAACTCCATTATATGGGTAATAATGCACGTTATATTGATAATAATATAAGTAATAAGTATAATTATTACAGTTCTATCGATAATAACTGCATAATATTGGTAATAATGCATGTTATATTGATGATAATAAAAGTAATACGTATATTTATTATAGTTCTAGCGATAATAACTGCATAATATGGGTAATAATGCATGTTACATTGATAATAATATAAGTAATAAGTATAATTATTACAGTTCTAGCGATAATAACTGCATAATGTGGGTAATAATGCATGTTATATTGATAACAATAAAAGTAATAAGTATATTTATTATAGTTCTAGCGATTATAACTGCATAATATGGGTAATAATGCATGTTATATTGATAATAATATAAGTAATAAGTATAATTATTACAGTTCTAGCGATAATAACTGCATTATATGGGTAATAATGCATGTTATATTGATAATATCGGGAGTAATAACTATAATTATTATAGTTCTAGCGATAATAATAGTAAAATATGGGTAATAGTGCATGTTATATTGAAAATAATAAAAGTAATGAGTATATTTATTACAGTTCTATCGATAATAACTGCATAATATTGGTAATAATGCATGTTGTATTGATGATAATAAAAGTAATACGTATATTTATTATAGTTCTAGCGATAATAACTGCATAATATGGGTAATAATGCATGTTACATTGATAATAATATAAGTAATAAGTATAATTATTACAGTTCTAGCGATAATAACTGCATAATGTGGGTAATAATGCATGTTATATTGATAACAATAAAAGTAATACGTATATTTATTATAGTTCTAGCGATAATAACTGCATAATATGGGTAATAATGCATGTTACATTGATAATAATATAAGTGATAAGTATAATTATTACAGTTCTAGCGATAATAACTGCATAATGTGGGTAATAATGCATGTTATATTGATAATAATAAAAGTAATAAGTATATTTATTATAGTTCTAGCGATTATGACTGCATAATATGGGTAATAATGCATGTTATATTGAGAATAATATAAGTAATAAGTATAATTATTACAGTTCTAGCGATAATAACTGCATTATATGGGTAATAATGCATGTTATATTGATAATAATATAAGTAGTAAGTACAATTATTACAGTTCTAGCGATAATAACTGCATAATATGGGTAATAATGCATGTTATATTGATAATAATAATAGTAATAAGTATATTTATTATAGTTCCATCGATAATAACTGCATAATATGGGTAATAATGCATGTTATATTGATGATAATGAAAGTTGTAAGTATATTTATTACAGTTCTAGCGATAATAACTGCATAATATTGGTAATAATGCATGTTATATTGATGATAATAAAAGTAATACGTATATTTATTATAGTTCTAGCGATAATAACTGCATAATATGGGTAATAATGCATGTTATATTGATAATAATATAAGTAATAAGTATAATTATTACAGTTCTAGCGATAATAACTGCATAATATGGGTAATAATGCATGTTATATTGATAATAATAAAAGTAATAATTATATTTATTATAGTTCTAGCGATTATAACTGCATAATATGGGCAATAATGCATGTTATATTGATAATAATAATAGTAATAAGTATATTTATTATAGTTCTATCGATAATAACTGCATAATATGGGTAATAATGCATGTTATATTGATGATAATAAAAGTAGTAACTATATTTATTATAGTTCTAGCGATTATAACTGCATAATATGGGTAATAATGCATGTTATATTGAGAATAATGTAAGTAATAAGTATAATTATTACAGTTCTAGCGATAATAACTGCATTATATGGGTAATAATGCATGTTATATTGATAATATCGGGAGTAATAAGTATAATTATTATAGTTCTAGCGATAATAATAGTACAATATGGATAATAGTGCATGTTATATTGATAATAATAAAAGTAATGAGTATATTTGTTACAGTTCTATCGATAATAACTGCATAATATGGGTAATAATGCGAGTTATATTGAGAATAATATAAGTAATAAGTATAATTATTACAGTTCTAGCGATAATAACTGCATTATATGGGTAATAATGCATGTTATATTGATAATAATATATGTAATAAGTATAAATATTACAGTTCTAGCGATAATACCTGCATAATACGGGTAATAATGCACGTTATACTGCTAATAATATAAGTAATAAGTATAATTATTACAGTTCTAGTGATAATAACTGCATTATATGGGTAATAATGCATGTTATATTGATAATATCGGTAGTAATAAGTATAATTATTATAGTTCTAGCGGTAATAATAGTAAAATATGGCTAATAGTGCATGTTATATTGATAATAATAAAAGTAATAAGTATATTTATTATAGTTCTAGCGATTATAACTGCATAATATGGGTAATAATGCATGTTATATTGATAATATCGGGAGTAATAAGTATAATTATTATAGTTCTAGCGATAATAATAGTAAAATATGGGTAATAGTGCATGTTATATTGATAATAATAAAAGTAATGAGTATATTTATTACAGTTCTATCGATAATAACTGCATAATATGGGTAATAATGCATGTTATATTGATAATAATATAAGTAATAAGTATAATTATTACAGTTCTAGCGATAATAACTGCATAATATGGGCAATAATGCATGTTATATTGATAATAATAATAGTAATAAGTATATTTATTATAGTTCTATCGATAATAACTGCATAATATGGGTAATAATGCATGTTATATTGATAATAATATAAGTAATAAGTATAATTATCACAGTTCTAGCGATAATAACTGCATTATATGGGTAATAATGCATGTTATATTGATAATAATATAAGTAATAAGTATAATTATTACAGTTCTAGCGATAATAACTCCATTATATGGGTAATAATGCACGTTATATTGATAATAATATAAGTAATAAGTATAATTATTACAGTTCTAGCGATAATAACTGCATTATATGGGTAATAATGCATGTTATATTGATAATATCGGGAGTAATAACTATAATTATTATAGTTCTAGCGATAATAATAGTAAAATATGGGTAATAGTGCATGTTATATTGATAATAATAAAAGTAATGAGTATATTTATTACAGTTCTATCGATAATAACTGCATAATATTGGTAATAATGCATGTTATATTGATAACAATAAAAGTAATAAGTATATTTATTATAGTTCTAGCGATTATAACTGCATAATATGGGTAATAATGCATGTTATATTGAGAATAATATAAGTAATAAGTATAGTTATTACAGTTCTAGCGATAATAACTGCATTATATGGGTAATAATGCATGTTATATTTTATAATATCGGGAGTAATGAGTATAATTATTATAGTTCTCGCGATAATAATAGTACAATATGGATAATAGTGCATGTTATATTGATAATAATAAAAGTAATGAGTATATTTGTTACAGTTCTATCGATAATAACTGCATAATATGGGTAATAATGCATGTTATATTGATAATAATATAAGTAATAAGTATAATTATTACAGTTCTAGCGATAATAACTGCATTATATGGGTAATAATGCATGTTATATTGATAATAATAAAAGTAATAAGTATATTTATTATAGTTCTAGCGATTATAACTGCATAATATGGGTAATAATGCATGTTATATTGAGAATAATATAAGTAATAAGTATAATTATTACAGTTCTAGCGATAATAACTGCATTATATGGGTAATAATGCATGTTATATTGATAATAATATAAGTAGTAAGTATAATTATTACAGTTCTAGCGATAATAACTGCATAATATGGGTAATAATGCATGTTATATTGATAATAATAATAGTAATAAGTATATTTATTATAGTTCTATCGATAATAACTGCATAATATGGGCAGTAATGCATGTTATATTGATGATAATGAAAGTTGTAACTATATTTATTACAGTTCTAGCGATAATAACTGCATTATATGCGTAATAATGCATGTTATATTGATAATATCGGGAGTAATAAGTATAATTATTATAGTTCTAGCGATAATAATAGTAAACTATGGGTAATAGTGCATGGTATATTGATAATAATAAAAGTAATAAGTATAATTATTATAGTTCTAGCGATAATAATAGTAAAATATGGCTAAGAGTGTCTGTTACATTGATAATAATACAAGTAATAAGTATATTTATTATACTTCTGTCGATAATAACTGCATTATATGGGTAATAATGCATGTTATATTGATAATAATACAAGTAATAAGTATAATTATTACAGTTCTAGCGATAATAACTCCATTATATGGGTAATAATGCACGTTATATTGATAATAATATAAGTAATAAGTATAATTATTACAGTTCTAGCGATAATAACTGCATTATATGGGTAATAATGCATGTTATATTGATAATATCGGGAGTAATAAGTATAATTATTATAGTTCTAGCGATAATAATAGTAAAATATGGGTAATAGTGCATGTTATATTGATAATAATAAAAGTAATGAGTATATTTATTACAGTTCTATCGATAATAACTGCATAATATTGCTAATAATGCATGTTATATTGATGATAATAAAAGTAATACGTATATTTATTATAGTTCTAGCGATAATAACTGCATAATATGGGTAATAATGCATGTTACATTGATAATAATATAAGTGATAAGTATAATTATTACAGTTCTAGCGATAATAACTGCATAATGTGGGTAATAATGCTTGTTATATTGATAATAATAAATGTAATAAGTATATTTATTATATTTCTAGCGATTATGACTGCATAATATGGGTAATAATGCATGTTATATTGAGAATAATATAAGTAATAAGTATAATTATTACCGTTCTAGCGATAATAACTGCATTATATGGGTAATAATGCATGTTATATTGATAATAATATAAGTAGTAAGTACAATTATTACAGTTCTAGCGATAATAACTGCATAATATGGGTAATAATGCATGTGATATTGATAATAATAATACTAATAAGTATATTTATTATAGTTCTATCGATAATAACTGCATAATATGGGTAATAATGCATGTTATATTGATGATAATGAAAGTTGTAAGTATATTTATTACAGTTCTAGCGATAATAACTGCATAATATTGGTAATAATGCATGTTATATTGATGATAATAAAAGTAATACGTATATTTATTATAGTTCTAGCGATAATAACTGCATAATATGGGTAATAATGCATGTTAAATTGATAATAATATAAGTAATAAGTATAATTATTACAGTTCTAGCGATAATAACTGGATAATATGGGTAATAATGCATGTTATATTGATAATAATAAAAGTAATAATTATATTTATTACAGTTCTAGCGATAATAACTGCATAATATGGGTAATAATGCATGTGATATTGATAATAATAATACTAATAAGTATATTTATTATAGTTCTATCGATAATAACTGCATAATATGGGTAATAATGCGAGTTATATTGATAATAATATAAGTAATAAGTATAATTATTACAGTTCTAGCGATAATAACTGCATTATATGGGTAATAATGCATGTTATATTGATAATAATATATGTAATAAGTATAAATATTACAGTTCTAGCGATAATACCTGCATAATACGGGTAATAATGCACGTTATACTGCTAATAATATAAGTAATAAGTATAATTATTACAGTTCTAGTGATAATAACTGCATTATATGGGTAATAATGCATGTTATATTGATAATATCGGTAGTAATAAGTATAATTATTATAGTTCTAGCGATAATAATAGTACAATATGGCTAATAATGCATGTTATATTGATAATATCGGAAGTAATAAGTATAATTTTTATAGTTCTTGCGGTAATAATAGTAAAATATGGCTAATAGTGCATGTTATATTGATAATAATAAAAGTAATAAGTATATTTATTATAGTTCTAGCGATTATAACTGCATAATATGGGTAATAATGCATGTTATATTGATAATATCGGGAGTAATAAGTATAATTATTATAGTTCTAGCGATAATAATAGTAAAATATGGGTAATAGTGCATGTTATATTGATAATAATAAAAGTAATGAGTATATTTATTACAGTTCTATCGATAATAACTGCATAATATGGGTAATAATGCATGTTATATTGATAATAATATAAGTAATAAGTATAATTATTACAGTTCTAGCGATAATAACTCCATTATATGGGTAATAATGCATGTTATATTGATAATATCGGGAGTAATAAGTATAATTATTATAGTTCTAGCGATAATAATAGTAAAATATGGGTAATAGTGCATGTTATATTGATAATAATAAAAGTAATGAGTATATTTATTACAGTTCTATCGATAATAACTGCATAATATTGCTAATAATGCATGTTATATTGATGATAATAAAAGTAATACGTATATTTATTATAGTTCTAGCGATAATAACTGCATAATATGGGTAATAATGCATGTTACATTGATAATAATATAAGTGGTAAGTATAATTATTACAGTTCTAGCGACAATAACTGCATAATGTGGGTAATAATGCATGTTATATTGATAATAATAAAAGTAATAAGTATATTTATTATAGTTCTAGCGATTATGACTGCATAATATGGGTAATAATGCATGTTATATAGAGAATAATATAAGTAATAAGTATAATTATTACCGTTCTAGCGATAATAACTGCATTATATGGGTAATAATGCATGTTATATTGATAATAATATAAGTAGTAAGTACAATTATTACAGTTCTAGCGATAATAACTGCATAATATGGGTAATAATGCATGTTATATTGATAATAATAATACTAATAAGTATATTTATTATAGTTCTATCGATAATAACTGCATAATATGGGTAATAATGCATGTTATATTGATGATAATGAAAGTTGTAAGTATATTTATTACAGTTCTAGCGATAATAACTGCATAATATTGGTAATAATGCATGTTATATTGATGATAATAAAAGTAATACGTATATTTATTATAGTTCTAGCGATAATAACTGCATAATATCGGTAATAATGCATGTTATATTGATAACAATATAAGTAATAAGTATAATTATTACAGTTCTAGCGATAACAACTGCATAATATGGGTAATAATGCATGTTATATTGATAATAATAAAAGTAATAATTATATTTATTATAGTTCTAGCGATTATAACTGCATAATATGGGCAATAATGCATGTTATATTGATAATAATAAAAGTAATGAGTATATTTATTACAGTTCTATCGATAATAACTGCATAATATGGGTAATAATGCGAGTTATATTGATAATAATATAAGTAATAAGTATAATTATTACAGTTCTAGCGATAATAACTGCATTATATGGGTAATAATGCATGTTATATTGATAATAATATAAGTAATAAGTATAAATATTACAGTTCTAGCGATAATACCTGCATAATACGGGTAATAATGCACGTTATACTGCTAATAATATAAGTAATAAGTATAATTATTACAGTTCTAGTGATAATAACTGCATTATATGGGTAATAATGCATGTTATATTGATAATATCGGTAGTAATAAGTATAATTATTATAGTTCTAGCGATAATAATAGTACAATATGGCTAATAATGCATGTTATATTGATAATATCGGAAGTAATAAGTATAATTTTTATAGTTCTAGCGGTAATAATAGTAAAATATGGCTAATAGTGCATGTTATTTTGATAGTAATAAAAGTAATAAGTATATTTATTATAGTTCTAGCGATTATAACTGCATAATATGGGTAATAATGCATGTTATATTGATAATATCGGGAGTAATAAGTATAATTATTATAGTTCTAGCGATAATAATAGTAAAATATGGGTAATAGTGCATGTTATATTGATAATAATAAAAGTAATGAGTATATTTATTACAGTTCTATCGATAATAACTGCATAATATGGGTAATAATGCATGTTATATTGATAATAATATAAGTAATAAGTATAATTATTACAGTTCTAGCGATAATAACTGCATAATATGGGCAATAATGCATGTTATATTGATAATAATAATAGTAATAAGTATATTTATTATAGTTCTATCGATAATAACTGCATAATATGGGTAATAATGCATGTTATATTGATAATAATATAAGTAATAAGTATAATTATCACAGTTCTAGCGATAATAACTGCATTATATGGGTAATAATGCATGTTATATTGATAATAATATAAGTAATAAGTATAATTATTACAGTTCTAGCGATAATAACTCCATTATATGGGTAATAATGCACGTTATATTGATAATAATATAAGTAATAAGTATAATTATTACAGTTCTAGCGATAATAACTGCATTATATGGGTAATAATGCATGTTATATTGATAATATCGGGAGTAATAACTATAATTATTATAGTTCTAGCGATAATAATAGTAAAATATGGCTAATAGTGCATGTTATATTGATAATAATAAAAGTAATAAGTATATTTATTATAGTTCTAGCGATTATAACTGCATAATATGGGTAATAATGCATGTTATATTGATAATATCGGGAGTAATAAGTATAATTATTATAGTTCTAGCGATAATAATAGTAAAATATGGCTAATAGTGCATGTTATATTGATAATAATAAAAGTAATGAGTATATTTATCACAGTTCTATCGATAATAACTGCATAATATGGGTAATAATGCATGTTATATTGATAATAATATAAGTAATAAGTATAATTATTACAGTTCTAGCGATAATAACTGCATAATATGGGCAATAATGCATGTTATATTGATAATAATAATAGTAATAAGTATATTTATTATAGTTCCATCGATAATAACTGCATAATATGGGTAATAATGCATGTTACATTGATAATAATATAAGTAATAAGTATAATTATTACAGTTCTAGCGATAATAACTGCATAATGTGGGCAATAATGCATGTTATATTGATAACAATAAAAGTAATAAGTATATTTATTATAGTTCTAGCGATTATAACTGCATAATATGGGTAATAATGCATGTTATATTGAGAATAATATAAGTAATAAGTATAATTATTACAGTTCTAGCGATAATAACTGCATTATATGGGTAATAATGCATGTTATATTGATAATAATATAAGTAGTAAGTACAATTATTACAGTTCTAGCGATAATAACTGCATAATATGGGTAATAATGCATGTTATATTGATAATAATGATAGTAATAAGTATATTTATTATAGTTCTATCGAAAATAACTGCATAATATGGGGAATAATGCATGTTATATTGATGATAATAAAAGTAATACGTATATTTATTATAGTTCTAGCGATAATAACTGCATAATATGGGTAATAATGCATGTTATATTGATAATAATATAAGTAATAAGTATAATTATTACAGTTCTAGCGATAATAACTGCATAATATGGGTAATAATGCATGTTATATTGATAATAATAAAAGTAATAATTATATTTATTATAGTTCTAGCGATTATAACTGCATAATATGGGCAATAATGCATGTTATATTGATAATAATAATAGTAATAAGTATATTTATTATAGTTCTATCGATAATAACTGCATAATATGGGTAATAATGCATGTTATATTGATGATAATGAAAGTTGTAAGTATATTTATTACAGTTCTAGCGATAATAACTGCATAATATTGGTAATAATGCATGTTATATTGATGATAATAAAAGTAATACGTATATTTATTATAGTTCTAGCGATAATAACTGCATAATATGGGTAATAATGCATGTTATATTGATAATAATAAAAGTAATGAGTATATTTATTACAGTTCTATCGATAATAACTGCATAATATGGGTAATAATGCGAGTTATATTGATAATAATATAAGTAATAAGTATAATTATTACAGTTCTAGCGATAATAACTGCATTATATGGGTAATAATGCATGTTATATTGATAATAATATAAGTAATAAGTATAAATATTACAGTTCTAGCGATAATACCTGCATAATACGGGTAATAATGCACGTTATACTGCTAATAATATAAGTAATAAGTATAATTATTACAGTTCTAGTGATAATAACTGCATTATATGGGTAATAATGCATGTTATATTGATAATATCGGTAGTAATAAGTATAATTATTATAGTTCTAGCGATAATAATAGTACAATATGGCTAATAATGCATGTTATATTGATAATATCGGAAGTAATAAGTATAATTTTTATAGTTCTAGCGGTAATAATAGTAAAATATGGCTAATAATGCATGTTACATTGATAATAATATAAGTAATAAGTATAATTATTACAGTTCTAGCGATAATAACTGCATAATGTGGGCAATAATGCATGTTATATTGATAACAATAAAAGTAATAAGTATATTTATTATAGTTCTAGCGATTATAACTGCATAATATGGGTAATAATGCATGTTATATTGAGAATAATATAAGTAATAAGTATAATTATTACAGTTCTAGCGATAATAACTGCATTATATGGGTAATATTGCATGTTATATTGATAATAATATAAGTAGTAAGTACAATTATTACAGTTCTAGCGATAATAACTGCATAATATGGGTAATAATGCATGTTATATTGATAATAATGATAGTAATAAGTATATTTATTATAGTTCTATCGAAAATAACTGCATAATATGGGGAATAATGCATGTTATATTGATGATAATAAAAGTAATACGTATATTTATTATAGCTCTAGCGATAATAACTGCATAATATGGGTAATAATGCATGTTATATTGATAATAATATAAGTAATAAGTATAATTATTACAGTTCTAGCGATAATAACTGCATAATATGGGTAATAATGCATGTTATATTGATAATAATAAAAGTAATAATTATATTTATTATAGTTCTAGCGATTATAACTGCATAATATGGGCAATAATGCATGTTATATTGATAATAATAATAGTAATAAGTATATTTATTATAGTTCTATCGATAATAACTGCATAATATGGGTAATAATGCATGTTATATTGATGATAATGAAAGTTGTAAGTATATTTATTACAGTTCTAGCGATAATAACTGCATAATATTGGTAATAATGCATGTTATATTGATGATAATAAAAGTAATACGTATATTTATTATAGTTCTAGCGATAATAACTGCATAATATGGGTAATAATGCATGTTATATTGATAATAATATAAGTAATAAGTACAATTATTACAGTTCTAGCGATAATAACTGCATAATATGGGTAATAATGCATGTTATATTGATAATAATAAAAGTAATAATTATATTTATTATAGTTCTAGCGATTATAACTGCATAATATGGGCAATAATGCATGTTATATTGATAATAATAATAGTAATAAGTATATTTATTATAGTTCTATCGATAATAACTGCATAATATGGGTAATAATGCATGTTATATTGATGATAATGAAAGTTGTAAGTATATTTATTGCAGTTCTAGCGATAATAACTGCATAATATTGGTAATAATGCATGTTATATTGATGATAATAAAAGTAATACGTATATTTATTATGGTTCTAGCGATAATAACTGCATAATAAGGGTAATAGTGCATGTTATATTGATAATAATGAAAGTAATGAGTATATTTATTACAGTTCTATCGATAATAACTGCATAATATGGGTAATAATGCATGTTATATTGATAATAATATAAGTAATAGGTATAATTATTACAGTTCTAGCGATAATAACTGCATTATATGGGTAATAATGCATGTTATATTGATAATGATATAAGTAGTAAGTATAATTATTACAGTTCTAGCGATAATAACTGCATAATATGGGTAATAATGCATGTTATATTGATAATAATAATAGTAATAAGTATATTTATTATAGTTCTATCGATAATAACTGCATAATATGGGTAATAATGCATGTTATATTGATGATAATGAAAGTTGTAAGTATATTTATTATAGTTCTAGCGATAATAACTGCATAATATTGGTAATAATGCATGTTATATTGATGATAATAAAAGTAATACGTATATTTATTATAGTTCTAGCGATAATAACTGCATAATAAGGGTAATAGTGCATGTTATATTGATAATAATGAAAGTAATGAGTATATTTATTACAGTTCTATCGATAATAACTGCATAATATGGCTAATAATGCATGTTATATTGATAATATCGGAAGTAATAAGTATAATTTTTATAGTTCTAGCGGTAATAATAGTAAAATATGGCTAATAGTGCATGTTATATTGATAGTAATAAAAGTAATAAGTATATTTATTATAGTTCTAGCGATTATAACTGCATAATATGGGTAATAATGCATGTTATATTGATAATATCGGGAGTAATAAGTATAATTATTATAGTTCTAGCGATAATAATAGTAAAATATGGGTAATAGTGCATGTTATATTGATAATAATAAAAGTAATGAGTATATTTATTACAGTTCTATCGATAATAACTGCATAATATGGGTAATAATGCATGTTATATTGATAATAATATAAGTAATAAGTATAATTATTACAGTTCTAGCGATAATAACTGCATAATATGGGCAATAATGCATGTTATATTGATAATAATAATAGTAATAAGTATATTTATTATAGTTCTATCGATAATAACTGCATAATATGGGTAATAATGCATGTTATATTGATAATAATATAAGTAATAAGTATAATTATCACAGTTCTAGCGATAATAACTGCATTATATGGGTAATAATGCATGTTATATTGATAATAATATAAGTAATAAGTATAATTATTACAGTTCTAGCGATAATAACTCCATTATATGGGTAATAATGCACGTTATATTGATAATAATATAAGTAATAAGTATAATTATTACAGTTCTAGCGATAATAACTGCATTATATGGGTAATAATGCATGTTATATTGATAATATCGGGAGTAATAACTATAATTATTATAGTTCTAGCGATAATAATAGTAAAATATGGCTAATAGTGCATGTTATATTGATAATAATAAAAGTAATAAGTATATTTATTATAGTTCTAGCGATTATAACTGCATAATATGGGTAATAATGCATGTTATATTGATAATATCGGGAGTAATAAGTATAATTATTATAGTTCTAGCGATAATAATAGTAAAATATGGCTAATAGTGCATGTTATATTGATAATAATAAAAGTAATGAGTATATTTATCACAGTTCTATCGATAATAACTGCATAATATGGGTAATAATGCATGTTATATTGATAATAATATAAGTAATAAGTATAATTATTACAGTTCTAGCGATAATAACTGCATAATATGGGCAATAATGCATGTTATATTGATAATAATAATAGTAATAAGTATATTTATTATAGTTCCATCGATAATAACTGCATAATATGGGTAATAATGCATGTTACATTGATAATAATATAAGTAATAAGTATAATTATTACAGTTCTAGCGATAATAACTGCATAATGTGGGCAATAATGCATGTTATATTGATAACAATAAAAGTAATAAGTATATTTATTATAGTTCTAGCGATTATAACTGCATAATATGGGTAATAATGCATGTTATATTGAGAATAATATAAGTAATAAGTATAATTATTACAGTTCTAGCGATAATAACTGCATTATATGGGTAATAATGCATGTTATATTGATAATAATATAAGTAGTAAGTACAATTATTACAGTTCTAGCGATAATAACTGCATAATATGGGTAATAATGCATGTTATATTGATAATAATGATAGTAATAAGTATATTTATTATAGTTCTATCGAAAATAACTGCATAATATGGGGAATAATGCATGTTATATTGATGATAATAAAAGTAATACGTATATTTATTATAGTTCTAGCGATAATAACTGCATAATATGGGTAATAATGCATGTTATATTGATAATAATATAAGTAATAAGTATAATTATTACAGTTCTAGCGATAATAACTGCATAATATGGGTAATAATGCATGTTATATTGATAATAATAAAAGTAATAATTATATTTATTATAGTTCTAGCGATTATAACTGCATAATATGGGCAATAATGCATGTTATATTGATAATAGTAATAGTAATAAGTATATTTATTATAGTTCTATCGATAATAACTGCATAATATGGGTAATAATGCATGTTATATTGATGATAATGAAAGTTGTAAGTATATTTATTACAGTTCTAGCGATAATAACTGCATAATATTGGTAATAATGCATGTTATATTGATGATAATAAAAGTAATACGTATATTTATTATAGTTCTAGCGATAATAACTGCATAATATGGGTAATAATGCATGTTATATTGATAATAATAAAAGTAATGAGTATATTTATTACAGTTCTATCGATAATAACTGCATAATATGGGTAATAATGCGAGTTATATTGATAATAATATAAGTAATAAGTATAATTATTACAGTTCTAGCGATAATAACTGCATTATATGGGTAATAATGCATGTTATATTGATAATAATATAAGTAATAAGTATAAATATTACAGTTCTAGCGATAATACCTGCATAATACGGGTAATAATGCACGTTATACTGCTAATAATATAAGTAATAAGTATAATTATTACAGTTCTAGTGATAATAACTGCATTATATGGGTAATAATGCATGTTATATTGATAATATCGGTAGTAATAAGTATAATTATTATAGTTCTAGCGATAATAATAGTACAATATGGCTAATAATGCATGTTATATTGATAATATCGGAAGTAATAAGTATAATTTTTATAGTTCTAGCGGTAATAGTAGTAAAATATGGCTAATAATGCATGTTACATTGATAATAATATAAGTAATAAGTATAATTATTACAGTTCTAGCGATAATAACTGCATAATGTGGGCAATAATGCATGTTATATTGATAACAATAAAAGTAATAAGTATATTTATTATAGTTCTAGCGATTATAACTGCATAATATGGGTAATAATGCATGTTATATTGAGAATAATATAAGTAATAAGTATAATTATTACAGTTCTAGCGATAATAACTGCATTATATGGGTAATAATGCATGTTATATTGATAATAATATAAGTAGTAAGTACAATTATTACAGTTCTAGCGATAATAACTGCATAATATGGGTAATAATGCATGTTATATTGATAATAATGATAGTAATAAGTATATTTATTATAGTTCTATCGAAAATAACTGCATAATATGGGGAATAATGCATGTTATATTGATGATAATAAAAGTAATACGTATATTTATTATAGCTCTAGCGATAATAACTGCATAACATGGGTAATAATGCATGTTATATTGATAATAATATAAGTAATAAGTATAATTATTACAGTTCTAGCGACAATAACTGCATAATGTGGGTAATAATGCATGTTATATTGATAACAATAAAAGTAATAAGTATATTTATTATAGTTCTAGCGATTATAACTGCATAATATGGGTAATAATGCATGTTATATTGAGAATAATATAAGTAATAAGTATAATTATTACAGTTCTAGCGATAATAACTGCATTATATGGGTAACAATGCATGTTATATTGATAATAATATAAGTAGTAAGTACAATTATTACAGTTCTAGCGATAATAACTGCATAATATGGGTAATAATGCATGTTATATTGATAATAATAATAGTAATAAGTATATTTATTATAGTTCTATCGATAATAACTGCATAATATGGGTAATAATGCATGTTATATTGATGATAATGAAAGTTGTAAGTATATTTATTACAGTTCTAGCGATAATAACTGCATAATATTGGTAATAATGCATGTTATATTGATGATAATAAAAGTAATACGGATATTTATTATAGTTCTAGCGATAATAACTGCATAATAAGGGTAATAATGCATGTTATATTGATAATAATATAAGTAACAAGTATAATTATTACAGTTCTAGCGATAATAACTCCATTATATGGGTAATAATGCACGTTATATGGATAATAATATAAGTAATAAGTATAATTATTACAGTTCTAGCGATAATAACTGCATTATATGGGTAATAATGCATGTTATATTGATAATATCGGGAGTAATAAGTATAATTATTATAGTTCTAGCGATAATAATAGTAAAATATGGGTAATAGTGCATGTTATATTGATAATAATAAAAGTAATGAGTATATTTATTACAGTTCTATCGATAATAACTGCATAATATGGGTAATAATGCATGTTATATTGATAATAATATAAGTAATAAGTATAATTATTACAGTTCTAGCGATAATAACTGCATAATATGGGCAATAATGCATGTTATATTGATAATAATAATAGTAATAAGTATATTTATTATAGTTCTATCGATAATAACTGCATAATATGGGTAATAATGCATGTTATATTGATGACAATGAAAGTTGTAAGTATATTTATTACTGTTCTAGCGATAATAACTGCATTATATGCGTAATAGTGCATGTTATGTTGATGATAATAAAAGTAATACGTATATCTATTATAGTTCTAGCGATTATAACTGCATAATATGGGTAATAATGCATGTTATATTGATAATAATATAAGTAATAAGTATAATTATTACAGTTCTAGCGATAATAACTGCATAATATGGGTAATAGTGCATGTTATATTGATAATAATGAAAGTAATGAGTATATTTATTGCAGTTCTATCGATAATAACTGCATAATATGTCTAATAATGCATGTTATATTGATAATAATATAAGTAATAGGTATAATTATTACAGTTCTAGCGATAATAACTGCATTATATGGGTAATAATGCATGTTATATTGATAATAATAATAGTAATAAGTATATTTATTATAGTTCTATCGATAATAACTGCATAATATGGGTAATAATGCATGTTATATTGATGATAATGAAAGTTGTAAGTATATTTATTACAGTTCTAGCGATAATAACTGCATAATATTGGTAATAATGCATGTTATATTGATGATAATAAAAGTAATACGTATATTTATTATAGTTCTAGCGATAATAACTGCATAATAAGGGTAATAATGCATGTTATATTGATAATAATATAAGTAATAAGTATAATTATTACAGTTCTAGCGACAATAACTGCATAATGTGGGTAATAATGCATGTTATATTGATAACAATAAAAGTAATAAGTATATTTATTATAGTTCTAGCGATTATAACTGCATAATATGGGTAATAATGCATGTTATATTGAGAATAATATAAGTAATAAGTATAATTATTACAGTTCTAGCGATAATAACTGCATTATATGGGTAACAATGCATGTTATATTGATAATAATATAAGTAGTAAGTACAATTATTACAGTTCTAGCGATAATAACTGCATAATATGGGTAATAATGCATGTTATATTGATAATAATAATAGTAATAAGTATATTTATTATAGTTCTATCGATAATAACTGCATAATATGGGTAATAATGCATGTTATATTGATGATAATGAAAGTTGTAAGTATATTTATTACAGTTCTAGCGATAATAACTGCATAATATTGGTAATAATGCATGTTATATTGATGATAATAAAAGTAATACGGATATTTATTATAGTTCTAGCGATAATAACTGCATAATAAGGGTAATAATGCATGTTATATTGATAATAATATAAGTAATAAGTATAATTATTACAGTTCTAGCGATAATAACTCCATTATATGGGTAATAATGCACGTTATATTGATAATAATATAAGTAATAAGTATAATTATTACAGTTCTAGCGATAATAACTGCATTATATGGGTAGTAATGCATGTTATATTGATAATATCGGGAGTAATAAGTATAATTATTATAGTTCTAGCGATAATAATAGTACAATATGGCTAATAATGCATGTTATATTGATAATATCGGAAGTAATAAGTATAATTTTTATAGTTCTAGCGGTAATAATAGTAAAATATGGCTAATAGTGCATGTTATATTGATAATAATAAAAGTAATAAGTATATTTATTATAGTTCTAGCGATTATAACTGCATAATATGGGTAATAATGCATGTTATATTGAGAATAATATAAGTAATAAGTATAATTATTACAGTTCTAGCGATAATAACTGCATTATATGGGTAATAATGCATGTTATATTGATAATAATATAAGTAGTAAGTATAATTATTACAGTTCTAGCGATAATAACTGCATAATATGGGTAATAATGCATGTTATATTGATAATTTTGGGAGTAATAAGTATAATTATTATAGTCCTAGCGATAGTAATAGTAAAATATGGCTAATAGTGCATGTTCTATTGATAATAATAAAAGTAATAAGTATATTTATTACAGTTCTATCGATAATAACTGCATAATATGCGTAATGATGCATGTTATATTGATGATAATAAAAGTAATACGTATATTTATTATAGTTCTGGCGATAATAACTGCATTATATGGGTAATAATGCACGTTATATTGCCAATAATATAAGTAATAAGTATAATTATTACAGTTCTAGCGATAATAACTGCATTATATGGCTAATAATGCACGTTATATTGCTAATAATATAAGTAATAAGTATAATTATTACAGTTCCAGCGATAATAACTGCATTATATGGGTAATAATGCATGTTATATTGATAATAATATAAGTAATAAGTATAAATATTACAGTTCTAGCGATAATAACTGCATAATATGGGTAATAGTGCATGTTATATTGATAATAATGAAAGTAATGAGTATATTTATTACAGTTCTATCGATAATAACTGCATAATATGGGTAATAATGCATGTTATATTGATAATAATATAAGTAATAGGTATAATTATTACAGTTCTAGCGATAATAACTGCATTATATGGGTAATAATGCATGTTATATTGATAATGATATAAGTAGTAAGTATAATTATTATAGTTCTATCGATAATAACTGCATAATATGGGTAATAATGCATGTTATATTGATGATAATGAAAGTTGTAAGTATATTTATTACAGTTCTAGCGATAATAACTGCATAATATTGGTAATAATGCATGTTATATTGATGATAATAAAAGTAATACGTATATTTATTATAGTTCTAGCGATAATAACTGCATAATAAGGGTAATAATGCATGTTATATTGATAATAATATAAGTAATAAGTATAATTATTACAGTTCTAGCGACAATAACTGCATAATGTGGGTAATAATGCATGTTATATTGATAACAATAAAAGTAATAAGTATATTTATTATAGTTCTAGCGATTATAACTGCATAATATGTGTAATAATGCATGTTATATTGAGAATAATATAAGTAATAAGTATAATTATTACAGTTCTAGCGATAATAACTGCATTATATGCTTAACAATGCATGTTATATTGATAATAATATAAGTAGTAAGTACAATTATTACAGTTCTAGCGATAATAACTGCATAATATGGGTAATAATGCATGTTATATTGATAATAATAATAGTAATAAGTATATTTATTATAGTTCTATCGATAATAACTGCATAATATGGGTAATAATGCATGTTATATTGATGATAATGAAAGTTGTAAGTATATTTATTACAGTTCTAGCGATAATAACTGCATAATATTGGTAATAATGCATGTTATATTGATGATAATAAAAGTAATACGGATATTTATTATAGTTCTAGCGATAATAACTGCATAATAAGGGTAATAATGCATGTTATATTGATAATAATATAAGTAATAAGTATAATTATTACAGTTCTAGCGATAATAACTCCATTATATGGGTACTAATGTACGTTATATTGATAATAATATAAGTAATAAGTATAATTATTACAGTTCTAGCGATAATAACTGCATTATATGGGTAATAATGCATGTTATATTGATAATATCGGGAGTAATAAGTATAATTATTATAGTTCTAGCGATAATAATAGTAAAATATGGGTAATAGTGCATGTTATATTGATAATAATAAAAGTAATGAGTATATTTATTACAGTTCTATCGATAATAACTGCATAATATGGGTAATAATGCATGTTATATTGATAATAATATAAGTAATAAGTATAATTATTACAGTTCTAGCGATAATAACTGCATAATATGGGCAATAATGCATGTTATATTGATAATAATAATAGTAATAAGTATATTTATTATAGTTCTATCGATAATAACTGCATAATATGGGTAATAATGCATGTTATATTGATGACAATGAAAGTTGTAAGTATATTTATTACTGTTCTAGCCATAATAACTGCATTATATGCGTAATAGTGCATGTTATATTGATGATAATAAAAGTAATACGTATATCTATTATAGTTCTAGCGATTATAACTGCATAATATGGGTAATAATGCATGTTATATTGATAATAATATAAGTAATAAGTATAATTATTACAGTTCTAGCGATAATAACTGCATAATATGGGTAATAATGCATGTTATATTGATAATAATAAAAGTAATAATTATATTTATTATAGTTCTAGTGATTATAACTGCATAATATGGGCAATAATGCATGTTATATTGATAATAATAATAGTAATAAGTATATTTATTATAGTTCTATCGATAATAACTGCATAATATGGGTAATAGTGCATGTTATATTGATGATAATGAAAGTTGTAAGTATATTTATTACAGTTCTAGCGATAATAACTGCATAATATTGGTAATAATGCATGTTATATTGATGATAATAAAAGTAATACGTATATTTATTATGGTTCTAGCGATAATAACTGCATAATAAGGGTAATAATGCATGTTATATTGATAATAATATAAGTAATAAGTATAATTATTACAGTTCTAGCGATAATAACTCCATTATATGGGTAATAATGCACGTTATATTGATAATAATATAAGTAATAAGTATAATTATTACAGTTCTAGCGATAATAACTGCATTATATGGGTAGTAATGCATGTTATATTGATAATATCGGGAGTAATAAGTATAATTATTATAGTTCTAGCGATAATAATAGTACAATATGGCTAATAATGCATGTTATATTGATAATATCGGAAGTAATAAGTATAATTTTTATAGTTCTAGCGGTAATAATAGTAAAATATGGCTAATAGTGCATGTTATATTGATAATAATAAAAGTAATAAGTATATTTATTATAGTTCTAGCGATTATAACTGCATAATATGGGTAATAATGCATGTTATATTGAGAATAATATAAGTAATAAGTATAATTATTACAGTTCTAGCGATAATAACTGCATTATATGGGTAATAATGCATGTTATATTGATAATAATATAAGTAGTAAGTATAATTATTACAGTTCTAGCGATAATAACTGCATAATATGGGTAATAATGCATGTTATATTGATAATTTTGGGAGTAATAAGTATAATTATTATAGTCCTAGCGATAGTAATAGTAAAATATGGCTAATAGTGCATGTTCTATTGATAATAATAAAAGTAATAAGTATATTTATTACAGTTCTATCGATAATAACTGCATAATATGCGTAATGATGCATGTTATATTGATGATAATAAAAGTAATACGTATATTTATTATAGTTCTGGCGATAATAACTGCATTATATGGGTAATAATGCACGTTATATTGCCAATAATATAAGTAATAAGTATAATTATTACAGTTCTAGCGATAATAACTGCATTATATGGCTAATAATGCACGTTATATTGCTAATAATATAAGTAATAAGTATAATTATTACAGTTCCAGCGATAATAACTGCATTATATGGGTAATAATGCATGTTATATTGATAATAATATAAGTAATAAGTATAAATATTACAGTTCTAGCGATAATAACTGCATAATATGGGTAATAGTGCATGTTATATTGATAATAATGAAAGTAATGAGTATATTTATTACAGTTCTATCGATAATAACTGCATAATATGGGTAATAATGCATGTTATATTGTTAATAATATAAGTAATAGGTATAATTATTACAGTTCTAGCGATAATAACTGCATTATATGGGTAATAATGCATGTTATATTGATAATGATATAAGTAGTAAGTATAATTATTACAGTTCTAGCGATAATAACTGCATAATATGGGTAATAATGCATGTTATATTGATAATAATAATAGTAATAAGTATATTTATTATAGTTCTATCGATAATAACTGCATAATATGGGTAATAATGCATGTTATATTGATGATAATGAAAATTGTAAGTATATTTATTACAGTTCTAGCGATAATAACTGCATAATATTGGTAATAATGCATGTTATATTGATGATAATAAAAGTAATACGTATATTTATTATAGTTCTAGCGATAATAACTGCATAATAAGGGTAATAATGCATGTTATATTGATAATAATATAAGTAATAAGTATAATTATTACAGTTCTAGCGACAATAACTGCATAATGTGGGTAATAATGCATGTTATATTGATAACAATAAAAGTAATAAGTATATTTATTATAGTTCTAGCGATTATAACTGCATAATATGGGTAATATTGCATGTTATATTGAGAATAATATAAGTAATAAGTATAATTATTACAGTTCTAGCGATAATAACTGCATTATATGGGTAACAATGCATGTTATATTGATAATAATATAAGTAGTAAGTACAATTATTACAGTTCTAGCGATAATAACTGCATAATATGGGTAATAATGCATGTTATATTGATAATAATAATAGTAATAAGTATATTTATTATAGTTCTATCGATAATAACTGCATAATATGGGTAATAATGCATGTTATATTGATGATAATGAAAGTTGTAAGTATATTTATTACAGTTCTAGCGATAATAACTCCATTATATGGGTAATAATGCATGTTATATTGATAATAATATAAGTAATAAGTATAATTATTACAGTTCTAGCGATAATAACTGCATAATATGGGCAATAATGCATGTTATATTGATAATAATAATAGTAATAAGTATATTTATTATAGTTCTATCGATAATAACTGCATAATATGGGTAATAATGCATGTTATATTGATGACAATGAAAGTTGTAAGTATATTTATTACTGTTCTAGCCATAATAACTGCATTATATGCGTAATAGTGCATGTTATATTGATGATAATAAAAGTAATACGTATATCTATTATAGTTCTAGCGATTATAACTGCATAATATGGGTAATAATGCATGTTATATTGATAATAATATAAGTAATAAGTATAATTATTACAGTTCTAGCGATAATAACTGCATAATATGGGTAATAATGCATGTTATATTGATAATAATAAAAGTAATAATTATATTTATTATAGTTCTAGTGATTATAACTGCATAATATGGGCAATAATGCATGTTATATTGATAATAATAATAGTAATAAGTATATTTATTATAGTTCTATCGATAATAACTGCATAATATGGGTAATAGTGCATGTTATATTGATGATAATGAAAGTTGTAAGTATATTTATTACAGTTCTAGCGATAATAACTGCATAATATTGGTAATAATGCATGTTATATTGATGATAATAAAAGTAATACGTATATTTATTATGGTTCTAGCGATAATAACTGCATAATAAGGGTAATAATGCATGTTATATTGATAATAATATAAGTAATAAGTATAATTATTACAGTTCTAGCGATAATAACTCCATTATATGGGTAATAATGCACGTTATATTGATAATAATATAAGTAATAAGTATAATTATTACAGTTCTAGCGATAATAACTGCATTATATGGGTAGTAATGCATGTTATATTGATAATATCGGGAGTAATAAGTATAATTATTATAGTTCTAGCGACAGTAATAGTAAAATATGGCTAATAGTGCATGTTCTATTGATAATAATAAAAGTAATAAGTATATTTATTACAGCTCTATCGATAATAACTGCATAATATGCGTAATGATGCATGTTATATTGATGATAATAAAAGTAATACGTATATTTATTATAGTTCTGGCGATAATTACTGCATTATATGGGTAATAATGCACGTTATATTGCCAATAATATAAGTAATAAGTATAATTATTACAGTTCTAGCGATAATAACTGCATTATATGGCTAATAATGCACGTTATATTGCTAATAATATAAGTAATAAGTATAATTATTACAGTTGCAGCGATAATAACTGCATTATATGGGTAATAATGCATGTTATATTGATAATAATATAAGTAATAAGTATAAATATTACAGTTCTAGCGATAATAACTGCATAATATGGGTAATAGTGCATGTTATATTGATAATAATGAAAGTAATGAGTATATTTATTACAGTTCTATCGATAATAACTGCATAATATGGGTAATAATGCATGTTATATTGATAATAATATAAGTAATAGGTATAATTATTACAGTTCTAGCGATAATAACTGCATTATATGGGTAATAATGCATGTTATATTGATAATAATATAAGTAGTAAGTACAATTATTACAGTTCTAGCGATAATAACTGCATAATATTGGTAATAATGCATGTTATATTGATGATAATAAAAGTAATACGTATATTTATTATAGTTCTAGCGATAATAACTGCATAATAAGGGTAATAATGCATGTTATATTGATAATAATAATAGTAATAAGTATATTTATTATAGTTCTATCGATAATAACTGCATAATATGGGTAATAATGCATGTTATATTGATGATAATGAAAGCTGTAAGTATATTTATTACAGTTCTAGCGATAATAACTGCATAATATTGGTAATAATGCATGTTATATTGATGATAATAAAAGTAATACGTATATTTATTATAGTTCTAGCGATAATAACTGCATAATAAGGGTAATAATGCATGTTATATTGATAATAATATAAGTAATAAGTATAATTATTACAGTTCTAGCGATAATAACTCCATTATATGGGTAATAATGCACGTTATATTGATAATAATATAAGTAATAAGTATAATTATTACAGTTCTAGCGATAATAACTGCATTATATGGGTAATAATGCATGTTATATTGATAATATCGGGAGTAATAAGTATAATTATTATAGTTCTAGCGATAATAATAGTAAAATATGGGTAATAGTGCATGTTATATTGATAATAATAAAAGTAATGAGTATATTTATTACAGTTCTATCGATAATAACTGCATAATATGGGTAATAATGCATGTTATATTGATAATAATATAAGTAATAAGTATAATTATTACAGTTCTAGCGATAATAACTGCATAATATGGGCAATAATGCATGTTATATTGATAATAATAATAGTAATAAGTATATTTATTATAGTTCTATCGATAATAACTGCATAATATGGGTAATAATGCATGTTATATTGATGATAATGAAAATTGTAAGTATATTTATTACAGTTCTAGCGATAATAACTGCATAATATTGGTAATAATGCATGTTATATTGATGATAATAAAAGTAATACGTATATTTATTATAGTTCTAGCGATAATAACTGCATAATAAGGGTAATAATGCATGTTATATTGATAATAATATAAGTAATAAGTATAATTATTACAGTTCTAGCGACAATAACTGCATAATGTGGGTAATAATGCATGTTATATTGATAACAATAAAAGTAATAAGTATATTTATTATAGTTCTAGCGATTATAACTGCATAATATGGGTAATAATGCATGTTATATTGAGAATAATATAAGTAATAAGTATAATTATTACAGTTCTAGCGATAATAACTGCATTATATGGGTAACAATGCATGTTATATTGATAATAATATAAGTAGTAAGTACAATTATTACAGTTCTAGCGATAATAACTGCATAATATGGGTAATAATGCATGTTATATTGATAATAATAATAGTAATAAGTATATTTATTATAGTTCTATCGATAATAACTGCATAATATGGGTAATAATGCATGTTATATTGATGATAATGAAAGTTGTAAGTATATTTATTACAGTTCTAGCGATAATAACTGCATAATATTGGTAATAATGCATGTTATATTGATGATAATAAAAGTAATACGTATATTTATTATAGTTCTAGCGATAATAACTGCATAATAAGGGTAATAATGCATGTTATATTGATAATAATATAAGTAATAAGTATAATTATTACAGTTCTAGCGATAATAACTCCATTATATGGGTAATAATGCATGTTATATTGATAATAATATAAGTAGTAAGTACAATTATTACAGTTCTAGCGATAATAACTGCATAATATGGGTAATAATGCATGTTATATTGATAATAATAATAGTAATAAGTATATTTATTATAGTTCTATCGATAATAACTGCATAATATGGGTAATAATGCATGTTATATTGATGATAATGAAAGTTGTAAGTATATTTATTACAGTTCTAGCGATAATAACTGCATTATATGGGTAATAATGCATGTTATATTGATAATATCGGGAGTAATAAGTATAATTATTATAGTTCTAGCGATAATAATAGTAAAATATGGGTAATAGTGCATGTTATATTGATAATAATAAAAGTAATGAGTATATTTATTACAGTTCTATCGATAATAACTGCATAATATGGGTAATAATGCATGTTATATTGATAATAATATAAGTAATAAGTATAATTATTACAGTTCTAGCGATAATAACTGCATAATATGGGCAATAATGCATGTTATATTGATAATAATAATAGTAATAAGTATATTTATTATAGTTCTATCGATAATAACTGCATAATATGGGTAATAATGCATGTTATATTGATGACAATGAAAGTTGTAAGTATATTTATTACTGTTCTAGCGATAATAACTGCATTATATGCGTAATAGTGCATGTTATATTGATGATAATAAAAGTAATACGTATATCTATTATAGTTCTAGCGATTATAACTGCATAATATGGGTAATAATGCATGTTATATTGATAATAATATAAGTAATAAGTATAATTATTACAGTTCTAGCGATAATAACTGCATAATATGGGTAATAATGCATGTTATATTGATAATAATAAAAGTAATAATTATATTTATTATAGTTCTAGCGATTATAACTGCATAATATGGGCAATAATGCATGTTATATTGATAATAATAATAATAGTAATAAGTATATTTATTATAGTTCTATCGATAATAACTGCATAATATGGGTAATAATGTATGTTATATTGATGATAATGAAAGTTGTAAGTATATTTATTACAGTTCTAGCGATAATAACTGCATAATATTGGTAATAATGCATGTTATATTGATAATAATATAAGTAATAAGTATAATTATTACAGTTCTAGCGATAATAACTGCATAATATGGGTAATAATGCATGTTATATTGATAATAATAAAAGTAATAATTATATTTATTATAGTTCTAGCGATTATAACTGCATAATATGGGCAATAATGCATGTTATATTGATAATAATAATAGTAATAAGTATATTTATTATAGTTCTATCGATAATAACTGCATAATATGGGTAATAATGCATGTTATATTGATGATAATGAAAGTTGTAAGTATATTTATTGCAGTTCTAGCGATAATAACTGCATAATATTGGTAATAATGCATGTTATATTGATGATAATAAAAGTAATACGTATTTTTATTATGGTTCTAGCGATAATAACTGCATAATAAGGGTAATAATGCATGTTATATTGATAATAATATAAGTAATAAGTATAATTATTACAGTTCTAGCGATAATAACTCCATTATATGGGTAATAATGCACGTTATATTGATAATAATATAAGTAATAAGTATAATTATTACAGTTCTAGCGATAATAACTGCATTATATGGGTAGTAATGCATGTTATATTGATAATATCGGGAGTAATAAGTATAATTATTATAGTTCTAGCGACAGTAATAGTAAAATATGGCTAATAGTGCATGTTCTATTGATAATAATAAAAGTAATAAGTATAATTATTACAGTTCCAGCGATAATAACTGCATTATATGGGTAATAATGCACGTTATATTGCCAATAATATAAGTAATAAGTATAATTATTACAGTTCTAGCGATAATAACTGCATTATATGGCTAATAATGCACGTTATATTGCTAATAATATAAGTAATAAGTATAATTATTACAGTTCCAGCGATAATAACTGCATTATATGGGTAATAATGCATGTTATATTGATAATAATATAAGTAATAAGTATAAATATTACAGTTCTAGCGATAATAACTGCATAATATGGGTAATAGTGCATGTTATATTGATAATAATGAAAGTAATGAGTATATTTATTACAGTTCTATCGATAATAACTGCATAATATGGGTAATAATGCATGTTATATTGATAATAATATAAGTAATAGGTATAATTATTACAGTTCTAGCGATAATAACTGCATTATATGGGTAATAATGCATGTTATATTGATAATAATATAAGTAGTAAGTACAATTATTACAGTTCTAGCGATAATAACTGCATAATATTGGTAATAATGCATGTTATATTGATGATAATAAAAGTAATACGTATATTTATTATAGTTCTAGCGATAATAACTGCATAATAAGGGTAATAATGCATGTTATATTGATAATAATAATAGTAATAAGTATATTTATTATAGTTCTATCGA
Organism: Megachile leachella; assembly: GCA_963576845.1. Taxonomy (NCBI): domain Eukaryota; kingdom Metazoa; phylum Arthropoda; class Insecta; order Hymenoptera; family Megachilidae; genus Megachile; species Megachile leachella. The sequence goes on along the minus strand of CAUYWW010000150.1, from coordinate 1,417,031 downwards.
TAATAACTGCATAATATGGGTAATAATGCATGTTATATTGATGATAATGAAAGCTGTAAGTATATTTATTACAGTTCTAGCGATAATAACTGCATAATATTGGTAATAATGCATGTTATATTGATGATAATAAAAGTAATACGTATATTTATTATAGTTCTAGCGATAATAACTGCATAATAAGGGTAATAATGCATGTTATATTGATAATAATATAAGTAATAAGTATAATTATTACAGTTCTAGCGATAATAACTCCATTATATGGGTAATAATGCACGTTATATTGATAATAATATAAGTAATAAGTATAATTATTACAGTTCTAGCGATAATAACTGCATTATATGGGTAATAATGCATGTTATATTGATAATATCGGGAGTAATAAGTATAATTATTATAGTTCTAGCGATAATAATAGTAAAATATGGGTAATAGTGCATGTTATATTGATAATAATAAAAGTAATGAGTATATTTATTACAGTTCTATCGATAATAACTGCATAATATGGGTAATAATGCATGTTATATTGATAATAATATAAGTAATAAGTATAATTATTACAGTTCTAGCGATAATAACTGCATAATATGGGCAATAATGCATGTTATATTGATAATAATAATAGTAATAAGTATATTTATTATAGTTCTATCGATAATAACTGCATAATATGGGTAATAATGCATGTTATATTGATGATAATGAAAATTGTAAGTATATTTATTACAGTTCTAGCGATAATAACTGCATAATATTGGTAATAATGCATGTTATATTGATGATAATAAAAGTAATACGTATATTTATTATAGTTCTAGCGATAATAACTGCATAATAAGGGTAATAATGCATGTTATATTGATAATAATATAAGTAATAAGTATAATTATTACAGTTCTAGCGACAATAACTGCATAATGTGGGTAATAATGCATGTTATATTGATAACAATAAAAGTAATAAGTATATTTATTATAGTTCTAGCGATTATAACTGCATAATATGGGTAATAATGCATGTTATATTGAGAATAATATAAGTAATAAGTATAATTATTACAGTTCTAGCGATAATAACTGCATTATATGGGTAACAATGCATGTTATATTGATAATAATATAAGTAGTAAGTACAATTATTACAGTTCTAGCGATAATAACTGCATAATATGGGTAATAATGCATGTTATATTGATAATAATAATAGTAATAAGTATATTTATTATAGTTCTATCGATAATAACTGCATAATATGGGTAATAATGCATGTTATATTGATGATAATGAAAGTTGTAAGTATATTTATTACAGTTCTAGCGATAATAACTGCATAATATTGGTAATAATGCATGTTATATTGATGATAATAAAAGTAATACGTATATTTATTATAGTTCTAGCGATAATAACTGCATAATAAGGGTAATAATGCATGTTATATTGATAATAATATAAGTAATAAGTATAATTATTACAGTTCTAGCGATAATAACTCCATTATATGGGTAATAATGCATGTTATATTGATAATAATATAAGTAGTAAGTACAATTATTACAGTTCTAGCGATAATAACTGCATAATATGGGTAATAATGCATGTTATATTGATAATAATAATAGTAATAAGTATATTTATTATAGTTCTATCGATAATAACTGCATAATATGGGTAATAATGCATGTTATATTGATGATAATGAAAGTTGTAAGTATATTTATTACAGTTCTAGCGATAATAACTGCATTATATGGGTAATAATGCATGTTATATTGATAATATCGGGAGTAATAAGTATAATTATTATAGTTCTAGCGATAATAATAGTAAGATATGGGTAATAGTGCATGTTATATTGATAATAATAAAAGTAATGAGTATATTTATTACAGTTCTATCGATAATAACTGCATAATATGGGTAATAATGCATGTTATATTGATAATAATATAAGTAATAAGTATAATTATTACAGTTCTAGCGATAATAACTGCATAATATGGGCAATAATGCATGTTATATTGATAATAATAATAGTAATAAGTATATTTATTATAGTTCTATCGATAATAACTGCATAATATGGGTAATAATGCATGTTATATTGATGACAATGAAAGTTGTAAGTATATTTATTACTGTTCTAGCGATAATAACTGCATTATATGCGTAATAGTGCATGTTATATTGATGATAATAAAAGTAATACGTATATCTATTATAGTTCTAGCGATTATAACTGCATAATATGGGTAATAATGCATGTTATATTGATAATAATATAAGTAATAAGTATAATTATTACAGTTCTAGCGATAATAACTGCATAATATGGGTAATAATGCATGTTATATTGATAATAATAAAAGTAATAATTATATTTATTATAGTTCTAGCGATTATAACTGCATAATATGGGCAATAATGCATGTTATATTGATAATAATAATAATAGTAATAAGTATATTTATTATAGTTCTATCGATAATAACTGCATAATATGGGTAATAATGTATGTTATATTGATGATAATGAAAGTTGTAAGTATATTTATTACAGTTCTAGCGATAATAACTGCATAATATTGGTAATAATGCATGTTATATTGATAATAATATAAGTAATAAGTATAATTATTACAGTTCTAGCGATAATAACTGCATAATATGGGTAATAATGCATGTTATATTGATAATAATAAAAGTAATAATTATATTTATTATAGTTCTAGCGATTATAACTGCATAATATGGGCAATAATGCATGTTATATTGATAATAATAATAGTAATAAGTATATTTATTATAGTTCTATCGATAATAACTGCATAATATGGGTAATAATGCATGTTATATTGATGATAATGAAAGTTGTAAGTATATTTATTGCAGTTCTAGCGATAATAACTGCATAATATTGGTAATAATGCATGTTATATTGATGATAATAAAAGTAATACGTATATTTATTATGGTTCTAGCGATAATAACTGCATAATAAGGGTAATAATGCATGTTATATTGATAATAATATAAGTAATAAGTATAATTATTACAGTTCTAGCGATAATAACTCCATTATATGGGTAATAATGCACGTTATATTGATAATAATATAAGTAATAAGTATAATTATTACAGTTCTAGCGATAATAACTGCATTATATGGGTAGTAATGCATGTTATATTGATAATATCGGGAGTAATAAGTATAATTATTATAGTTCTAGCGACAGTAATAGTAAAATATGGCTAATAGTGCATGTTCTATTGATAATAATAAAAGTAATAAGTATAATTATTACAGTTCCAGCGATAATAACTGCATTATATGGGTAATAATGCACGTTATATTGCCAATAATATAAGTAATAAGTATAATTATTACAGTTCTAGCGATAATAACTGCATTATATGGCTAATAATGCACGTTATATTGCTAATAATATAAGTAATAAGTATAATTATTACAGTTCCAGCGATAATAACTGCATTATATGGGTAATAATGCATGTTATATTGATAATAATATAAGTAATAAGTATAAATATTACAGTTCTAGCGATAATAACTGCATAATATGGGTAATAGTGCATGTTATATTGATAATAATGAAAGTAATGAGTATATTTATTACAGTTCTATCGATAATAACTGCATAATATGGGTAATAATGCATGTTATATTGATAATAATATAAGTAATAGGTATAATTATTACAGTTCTAGCGATAATAACTGCATTATATGGGTAATAATGCATGTTATATTGATAATAATATAAGTAGTAAGTACAATTATTACAGTTCTAGCGATAATAACTGCATAATATTGGTAATAATGCATGTTATATTGATGATAATAAAAGTAATACGTATATTTATTATAGTTCTAGCGATAATAACTGCATAATAAGGGTAATAATGCATGTTATATTGATAATAATAATAGTAATAAGTATATTTATTATAGTTCTATCGATAATAACTGCATAATATGGGTAATAATGCATGTTATATTGATGATAATGAAAGCTGTAAGTATATTTATTACAGTTCTAGCGATAATAACTGCATAATATTGGTAATAATGCATGTTATATTGATGATAATAAAAGTAATACGTACATTTATTATAGTTCTAGCGATAATAACTGCATAATAAGGGTAATAATGCATGTTATATTGATAATAATATAAGTAATAAGTATGATTATTACAGTTCTAGCGATAATAACTCCATTATATGGGTAATAATGAACGTTATATTGATAATAATATAAGTAATAAGTATAATTATTACAGTTCTAGCGATAATAACTGCATTATATGGGTAATAATGCATGTTATATTGATAATATCGGGAGTAATAAGTATAATTATTATAGTTCTAGCGATAATAATAGTAAAATATGGGTAATAGTGCATGTTATATTGATAATAATAAAAGTAATGAGTATATTTATTACAGTTCTATCGATAATAACTGCATAATATGGGTAATAATGCATGTTATATTGATAATAATATAAGTAATAAGTATAATTATTACAGTTCTAGCGATAATAACTGCATAATATGGGCAATAATGCATGTTATATTGATAATAATAATAGTAATAAGTATATTTATTATAGTTCTATCGATAATAACTGCATAATATGGGTAATAATGCATGTTATATTGATGACAATGAAAGTTGTAAGTATATTTATTACTGTTCTAGCGATAATAACTGCATTATATGCGTAATAGTGCATGTTATATTGATGATAATAAAAGTAATACGTATATCTATTATAGTTCTAGCGATTATAACTGCATAATATGGGTAATAATGCATGTTATATTGATAATAATATAAGTAATAAGTATAATTATTACAGTTCTAGCGATAATAACTGCATAATATGGGTAATAATGCATGTTATATTGATAATAATAAAAGTAATAATTATATTTATTATAGTTCTAGCGATTATAACTGCATAATATGGGCAATAATGCATGTTATATTGATAATAATAATAATAGTAATAAGTATATTTATTATAGTTCTATCGATAATAACTGCATAATATGGGTAATAATGTATGTTATATTGATGATAATGAAAGTTGTAAGTATATTTATTACAGTTCTAGCGATAATAACTGCATAATATTGGTAATAATGCATGTTATATTGATAATAATATAAGTAATAAGTATAATTATTACAGTTCTAGCGATAATAACTGCATAATATGGGTAATAATGCATGTTATATTGATAATAATAAAAGTAATAATTATATTTATTATAGTTCTAGCGATTATAACTGCATAATATGGGCAATAATGCATGTTATATTGATAATAATAATAGTAATAAGTATATTTATTATAGTTCTATCGATAATAACTGCATAATATGGGTAATAATGCATGTTATATTGATGATAATGAAAGTTGTAAGTATATTTATTGCAGTTCTAGCGATAATAACTGCATAATATTGGTAATAATGCATGTTATATTGATGATAATAAAAGTAATACGTATATTTATTATGGTTCTAGCGATAATAACTGCATAATAAGGGTAATAATGCATGTTATATTGATAATAATATAAGTAATAAGTATAATTATTACAGTTCTAGCGATAATAACTCCATTATATGGGTAATAATGCACGTTATATTGATAATAATATAAGTAATAAGTATAATTATTACAGTTCTAGCGATAATAACTGCATTATATGGGTAGTAATGCATGTTATATTGATAATATCGGGAGTAATAAGTATAATTATTATAGTTCTAGCGACAGTAATAGTAAAATATGGCTAATAGTGCATGTTCTATTGATAATAATAAAAGTAATAAGTATAATTATTACAGTTCCAGCGATAAGAACTGCATTATATGGGTAATAATGCACGTTATATTGCCAATAATATAAGTAATAAGTATAATTATTACAGTTCTAGCGATAATAACTGCATTATATGGCTAATAATGCACGTTATATTGCTAATAATATAAGTAATAAGTATAATTATTACAGTTCCAGCGATAATAACTGCATTATATGGGTAATAATGCATGTTATATTGATAATAATATAAGTAATAAGTATAAATATTACAGTTCTAGCGATAATAACTGCATAATATGGGTAATAGTGCATGTTATATTGATAATAATGAAAGTAATGAGTATATTTATTACAGTTCTATCGATAATAACTGCATAATATGGGTAATAATGCATGTTATATTGATAATAATATAAGTAATAGGTATAATTATTACAGTTCTAGCGATAATAACTGCATTATATGGGTAATAATGCATGTTATATTGATAATAATATAAGTAGTAAGTACAATTATTACAGTTCTAGCGATAATAACTGCATAATATTGGTAATAATGCATGTTATATTGATGATAATAAAAGTAATACGTATATTTATTATAGTTCTAGCGATAATAACTGCATAATAAGGGTAATAATGCATGTTATATTGATAATAATAATAGTAATAAGTATATTTATTATAGTTCTATCGATAATAACTGCATAATATGGGTAATAATGCATGTTATATTGATGATAATGAAAGCTGTAAGTATATTTATTACAGTTCTAGCGATAATAACTGCATAATATTGGTAATAATGCATGTTATATTGATGATAATAAAAGTAATACGTACATTTATTATAGTTCTAGCGATAATAACTGCATAATAAGGGTAATAATGCATGTTATATTGATAATAATATAAGTAATAAGTATGATTATTACAGTTCTAGCGATAATAACTCCATTATATGGGTAATAATGAACGTTATATTGATAATAATATAAGTAATAAGTATAATTATTACAGTTCTAGCGATAATAACTGCATTATATGGGTAATAATGCATGTTATATTGATAATATCGGGAGTAATAAGTATAATTATTATAGTTCTAGCGATAATAATAGTAAAATATGGGTAATAGTGCATGTTATATTGATAATAATAAAAGTAATGAGTATATTTATTACAGTTCTATCGATAATAACTGCATAATATGGGTAATAATGCATGTTATATTGATAATAATATAAGTAATAAGTATAATTATTACAGTTCTAGCGATAATAACTGCATAATATGGGCAATAATGCATGTTATATTGATAATAATAATAGTAATAAGTATATTTATTATAGTTCTATCGATAATAACTGCATAATATGGGTAATAATGCATGTTATATTGATGACAATGAAAGTTGTAAGTATATTTATTACTGTTCTAGCGATAATAACTGCATTATATGCGTAATAGTGCATGTTATATTGATGATAATAAAAGTAATACGTATATCTATTATAGTTCTAGCGATTATAACTGCATAATATGGGTAATAATGCATGTTATATTGATAATAATATAAGTAATAAGTATAATTATTACAGTTCTAGCGATAATAACTGCATAATATGGGTAATAATGCATGTTATATTGATAATAATAAAAGTAATAATTATATTTATTATAGTTCTAGCGATTATAACTGCATAATATGGGCAATAATGCATGTTATATTGATAATAATAATAATAGTAATAAGTATATTTATTATAGTTCTATCGATAATAACTGCATAATATGGGTAATAATGTATGTTATATTGATGATAATGAAAGTTGTAAGTATATTTATTACAGTTCTAGCGATAATAACTGCATAATATTGGTAATAATGCATGTTATATTGATAATAATATAAGTAATAAGTATAATTATTACAGTTCTAGCGATAATAACTGCATAATATGGGTAATAATGCATGTTATATTGATAATAATAAAAGTAATAATTATATTTATTATAGTTCTAGCGATTATAACTGCATAATATGGGCAATAATGCATGTTATATTGATAATAATAATAGTAATAAGTATATTTATTATAGTTCTATCGATAATAACTGCATAATATGGGTAATAATGCATGTTATATTGATGATAATGAAAGTTGTAAGTATATTTATTGCAGTTCTAGCGATAATAACTGCATAATATTGGTAATAATGCATGTTATATTGATGATAATAAAAGTAATACGTATATTTATTATGGTTCTAGCGATAATAACTGCATAATAAGGGTAATAATGCATGTTATATTGATAATAATATAAGTAATAAGTATAATTATTACAGTTCTAGCGATAATAACTCCATTATATGGGTAATAATGCACGTTATATTGATAATAATATAAGTAATAAGTATAATTATTACAGTTCTAGCGATAATAACTGCATTATATGGGTAGTAATGCATGTTATATTGATAATATCGGGAGTAATAAGTATAATTATTATAGTTCTAGCGACAGTAATAGTAAAATATGGCTAATAGTGCATGTTCTATTGATAATAATAAAAGTAATAAGTATAATTATTACAGTTCCAGCGATAATAACTGCATTATATGGGTAATAATGCACGTTATATTGCCAATAATATAAGTAATAAGTATAATTATTACAGTTCTAGCGATAATAACTGCATTATATGGCTAATAATGCACGTTATATTGCTAATAATATAAGTAATAAGTATAATTATTACAGTTCCAGCGATAATAACTGCATTATATGGGTAATAATGCATGTTATATTGATAATAATATAAGTAATAAGTATAAATATTACAGTTCTAGCGATAATAACTGCATAATATGGGTAATAGTGCATGTTATATTGATAATAATGAAAGTAATGAGTATATTTATTACAGTTCTATCGATAATAACTGCATAATATGGGTAATAATGCATGTTATATTGATAATAATATAAGTAATAGGTATAATTATTACAGTTCTAGCGATAATAACTGCATTATATGGGTAATAATGCATGTTATATTGATAATAATATAAGTAGTAAGTACAATTATTACAGTTCTAGCGATAATAACTGCATAATATTGGTAATAATGCATGTTATATTGATGATAATAAAAGTAATACGTATATTTATTATAGTTCTAGCGATAATAACTGCATAATAAGGGTAATAATGCATGTTATATTGATAATAATAATAGTAATAAGTATATTTATTATAGTTCTATCGATAATAACTGCATAATATGGGTAATAATGCATGTTATATTGATGATAATGAAAGCTGTAAGTATATTTATTACAGTTCTAGCGATAATAACTGCATAATATTGGTAATAATGCATGTTATATTGATGATAATAAAAGTAATACGTACATTTATTATAGTTCTAGCGATAATAACTGCATAATAAGGGTAATAATGCATGTTATATTGATAATAATATAAGTAATAAGTATGATTATTACAGTTCTAGCGATAATAACTCCATTATATGGGTAATAATGAACGTTATATTGATAATAATATAAGTAATAAGTATAATTATTACAGTTCTAGCGATAATAACTGCATTATATGGGTAATAATGCATGTTATATTGATAATATCGGGAGTAATAAGTATAATTATTATAGTTCTAGCGATAATAATAGTAAAATATGGGTAATAGTGCATGTTATATTGATAATAATAAAAGTAATGAGTATATTTATTACAGTTCTATCGATAATAACTGCATAATATGGGTAATAATGCATGTTATATTGATAATAATATAAGTAATAAGTATAATTATTACAGTTCTAGCGATAATAACTGCATAATATGGGCAATAATGCATGTTATATTGATAATAATAATAGTAATAAGTATATTTATTATAGTTCTATCGATAATAACTGCATAATATGGGTAATAATGCATGTTATATTGATGACAATGAAAGTTGTAAGTATATTTATTACTGTTCTAGCGATAATAACTGCATTATATGCGTAATAGTGCATGTTATATTGATGATAATAAAAGTAATACGTATATCTATTATAGTTCTAGCGATTATAACTGCATAATATGGGTAATAATGCATGTTATATTGAGAATAATGTAAGTAATAAGTATAATTATTACAGTTCTAGCGATAATAACTGCATTATATGGGTAATAATGCATGTTATATTGATAATAATATAAGTAGTAAGTATAATTATTACAGTTCTAGCGATAATAACTGCATAATATGGGTAATAATGCATGTTATATTGATAATAATAATAGTGATAAGTATATTTATTATAGTTCTAGCGATTATAACTGCATAATATGGGTAATGATGCATGTTATATTGATGATATCGGGAGTAATAAGTATAATTATTACAGTTCTAGCGATAATAACTGCATTATATGGGTAATAATGGATGTTATATTGATAATATCGGGAGTAATAATTATAATTATTACAGTTCTAGCGATAATAATAGTACAATATGGCTAATAGTGCATGTTATATTGATAATAATAAAAGTAATAAGTATATTTATTATAGTTCCATCGATAATAACTGCATAATATGGGTAATAATGCATGTTATATTGATGATAATAAAAGTACTAAGTATATTTATTATAGTTCTAGCGATAATAACTGCATAATATGGGTAATAATGCATGTTATATTGATAATAATATAAGTAATAAGTATAATTATTACAGTTCTAGCGATAATAACTGCATTATATGGGAAATAATGCGCGTTATATTGCTAATAATATAAGTAATAAGTATAATTATTACAGTTCTAGCGATAATACCTGCATTATATTGGTAATAATGCATGTTATATTGGTAATAACATAAGTAATAAGTAAAATTATAACAGTTCTAGCGATAATAACTGCATTATATGGGAAATAATGCGCGTTATATTGCTAATAATATAAGTAATAAGTATAATTATTACAGTTCTAGCGATAATAACTCCATTATATGGGTAAAAATGCATGTTATATTGATAATAATATAAGTAATAAGTATAATTATTACAGTTCTAGCGATAATAACTGCATAATATGGGTAATAATGCATGTTACATTGATGGTAATAAAAGTATTACGTATATTTATTATAGTTCTAGCGATAATAACTGCATTATATGGGTGATAATGCATGTTATATTGATAATATTGGAGTAATAAGTATAATTATTATAGTTCTAGCGATAAAAATAGTGAAATATGGCTAATAGTGCATGTTATATTGATAATAATAAAAGTAATACGTATATTTAATACCGTTCTATCGATAATAGCTGCATATATGGGTAATAATGCATGTTATAATGATGATAATAAAAATTATACGTATATTTATTATAGTTCTAGCGATAATAACTGCTTAATATGGGTAATAATGCATGTTATATTGATAATAATATGAGTAATAAGTATAATTATTACAGTTCTGGTGATAATAACTGCATTATATGCGTAATAATGCATGTTATATTGATAATATCGGGAGTAATAAGTATAATTATTACAGTTCTAGCGATAATAACTGCATTATATGGGAAATAATGCACGTTATATTGCTAATAATATAAGGAATATGTATAATTATTACAGTTCTAGCGATAATAACTGCATTATATGAGTAATAATGCATGTTATATTGATAATATCGGGAGTAATAAGTATAATTATTATAGTTCTAGCGATAATAATAGTACAATATGGCGAATAGTGCATGTTATATTGATAATAATAAAAGTAATAAGTATATTTATTATAGTTCCATCGATAATAACTGCATAATATGGGTAATAATGCATGTTATATTGATGATAATAAAAGTACTAAGTATATTTATTATAGTTCTAGCAATTATAACTGCATAATATGGGTAATAATGCATGTTATATTGATGATAATAAAAGTAATACGTATATTTATTACAGTTCTAGCGATTATAACAGCATAATATGGGTAATAATGCATGTTATATTGATAATAATATAAGTAATAAGTATAATTATTACAGTTGTAGCGATAATAACTGCATTATATGGGAAATAATGCGCGTTATATTGCTAATAATATAAGTAATAAGTATAATTATTACAGTTCTAGCGATAATGACTGCATTATATGGGTAATAATGCATGTTATATTGATAATAATATAAGTAATAAGTATAATTATTACAGTTCTAGCGATAATAACTGCATAATATGGGTAATAATGCACGTTATATTGCTAATAATCTCAATAATAAGTATAATTATTACAGTTCTAGGGATAATAACTGCATTATATGGGTAATAATGCATGTTATATTGAAAATATCGGGAGTAATAAGTATAATTATTATAGTTCTAGCGATAATAATAGTAAAATATGGCTAATAGTGCATGTTATATTGATAATAATAAAAGTAATACGTATATTTAATACAGTTCTATCGATAATAGCTGCATATATGGGTAATAATGCATGTTATAATGATGATAATAAAAATTATACGTATATTTATTATAGTTCTAGCGATAATAACTGCTTCATATGGGTAATAATGCATGTTATATTGATAATAATATGGGTAATAAGTATAATTATTACAGTTCTGGTGATAATAACTGCATTATATGCGTAATAATGCATGTTATATTGATAATATCGGGAGTAATAAGTATAATTATTACAGTTCTGGCGATAATAACTGCATTATATGAGTAATAATGCATGTTATATTGATAATATCGGGAGTAATAAGTATAATTATTATAGTTCTAGCGATAATAATAGTACAATATGGCTAATGGTGCATGTTATATTGATAATAATAAAAGTAATAAGTATATTTATTATAGTTCCATCGATAATAACTGCATAATATGGGTAATAATGCATGTTATATTGATGATAATAAAAGTACTAAGTATATTTATTATAGTTCTAGCGATTATAACTGCATAATATGGGTAATAATGCATGTTATATTGATGATAATAAAAGTAATACGTATATTTATCACTGTTCTAGCGATAATAACAGCATAATATGGGTAATAATGCATGTTATATTGATAATAATATAAGTAATAAGTATAATTATTACAGTTGTAGCGATAATAACTGCATTATATGGGAAATAATGCGCGTTATATTGCTAATAATATAAGTAATAAGTATAATTATTACAGTTCTAGCGATAATGACTGCATTATATGGGTAATAATGCATGTTATATTGATGATAATAAAAGTAGTAAGTATATTTATTATAGTTCTAGCGATAATAACTGCATTATATGCGTAATAATGCACGTTATATTGCTAAAAATATAAGTAATAAGTATAATTATTACAGTTGTAACGATAATAATAGTAAAATATGGCTAAGAGTGCCTGTTATATTGATAATAATAAAAGTAATAAGTATATTTATTATACTTCTGTCGATAATAACTGCATTATATGGGTAATAATGCATGTTATATTGATAATAATATAAGTAATAAGTATAATTATTACAGTGCTAGCGATAATAACTGCATAATATGGGTAATAATGCACGTTATATTGCTAACAGTATAAGTAATAAGTATAATTATTACAGTTCTAGCGATAATAACTGCATAATATGGGTAATAATGCACGTTATATTGCTAATAGTATAAGTAATAAGTATAATTATTACAGTTCTAGCGATAATAACCGCATTATATGGGTAATAATGCATGTTATAATGATAATAACGGGAGTAATAAGTATAATTATTATAGTTCTAGCGATAATAATAGTACAATATGGATAATAGTGCATGTTATATTGATAATAATAAAAGTAATGAGTATATTTATTACAGTTCTATCGATAACAACTGCGTCATATGGGTAATAATGCATGTTATATTGATAATAATATAAGTAATACGTATAATTATTACAGTTCTAGCGATAATAACTGCATTATATGGGTAATAATGCATGTTATATTGATAATGTTGGGAGTAATAAGTATAATTATTATAGTTTTAGCGATAATAATAGTAAAATATTCCGAATAGTGCATGTTATATTGATAATAAGAAAAGTAATAAGTACATTTATTACAGTTCTATCGATAATAACTGCAATTTATGGGTAATAATGCACGTTATATTGATAATAATAAAAGTAATAAGTATATTTATTATAGTTCTAGCGATAATAACTGCATTATATGAGTAATAATCCACGTTATATTGATAATATTGGGAGTAATAAGTATAATTATTATAGTTCTAGCGATAATAACTCCATTATATGGGTAATAATGCATGTTATATTGATAATAATAGCAGTAATAAGTATAATTATTACAGTTCTAGCGATAATACCTGCATTATATGGGTAATAATGCATGTTATATTGATAATATCGGGAGTAATAAGTATAATTATTATAGTTCTAGCGATAATAATAGTACAATATGGCTAATAATGCATGTTATATTGAAAATAATAAAAGTAATAAGTATATTTATTTTAGTTCTATCGATAATAACTGCATAATATAGGTAATAATGCATGTTATATTGATGATAATAAAAGTACTATGTATATTTATTATAGTTCTAGCGATTATAACTGCATAATATGGGTAATATTGCATGATATATTGAGAATAATATAAGTAATAAGTGTACTTATTACAGTTCTAGCGATAATAACTGCATTATATAGGTAATAATGCATGTTACATTGATAATATTGGGAGTGATAAGTATAATTATTATAGTTCTAGCGATAATAATAGTAAAATATGGCTAATAGTGCATGTTATATTGATAATAAGAAAAGTAGTAAGTATATTTATTACAGTTCTATCGATAATAACTGCATAATATGGGTAATAATGCATGTTATATTGATAATATTGCGAGTAATGAGTATAATTATTATAGTTCTAGCGATAATGATAGTAAAATATGGCGAATAGTGCATGTTATATTGATAATAATAAAAGTAATAAGTATATTTATTACAGTTCTATCGATAATAACTGCATAATATGGGTAATAATGCATGTTATATTGATGATAATAAAAGTAGTAAGTATATTTATTATATTTCTATCGATAATAACTGCACAATATGGGTAATAATGCATGTTATATTGATGATAATGAAAGTAGTAAGTATATTTATTACAGTTCTAGCGATAATAACTGCATTATATGCGTAATAATGCATGTTATATTGATTATAATATAAGTAATAAGTATAATTATTACAATTCTAGCGATAGTAACTGCATTATATGGGTAATAATGCATGTTATATTGATAATAATATAAGTAATAAGTGTAATTATTACAGTTCTAGCGATAATAACTGCATAATATGGGTAATAATGCACGTTATATTGCTAATAATATCAATAATAGGTATAATTATTACAGTTCTAGGGATAATAACTGCATTATATGGGTAATAATGCATGTTATATTGATAATATCGGGAGTAATAAGTATAATTATTATAGTTCTAGCGATAATAATAGTACAATATGGCTAATAGTCCATGCTATATTGATAATAATAAAAGTAATAAGTACATTTATTATAGTTCTATCGATAATAACTGCATAATATGGGTAATTATGCATGATATATTGAGAATAATATAAGTAATAAGTATATTTATTACAGTTCTAGCGATAATAACTGCATTATATGGGTAATAATGCACGTTATATTGCTAATAATATAAGTAATAAGTATAATTATTAGAGTTCCAGGGTTAATAACTGCATAATATGGGTAATAATGCACGTTATATTGCTAATAATATAAGTAATAAGTATAATTATTACAGTTCTAGCGATAATACCTGCATTATATGGATAATAATGCATGTTATATTGATAATAATATAAGTAATAAGTATATTTATTATAGTTCTAGCGATAATAACTGCATTATATGTCAAATAATGCACGTTATATTGCTAATAATATAAGTAATATGTATAATTATTACAGTTCTGTCGATAATAACTGCATTATATGGGTAATAATGCACGTTATATTGCTAATAATATAAGTAATAAGTATAATTATTACAGTTCTAGCGATAATAACTGCATTATATGTGTGATAATGCATGTTATATTGATAATATTGGAGTAATAAGTATAGTTATTATAGTTCTAGCGATAATAATAGTAAAATATGGCTAATAGTGCACGTTATATTGATAATAATAAAAGTAATACGTATATTTATTACAGTTCTATCGATAATAGCTGCATATATGGGTAATAATGCATGTTATATTGATGATAATAAAAATTACACGTATATTTATTATAGTTCTAGCGATAATAACTGCTTAATATGGGTAATAATGCATGTTATATTGATAATAATATGAGTAATAAGTATAATTATTACAGTTCTGGTGATAATAACTGCATTATATGCGTAATAATGCATGTTATATTGATAATATCGGGAGTAATAAGTATAATTATTACAGATCTAGCGATAATAACTGCATTATATGGGAAATAATGCACGTTATATTGCTAATAATATAAGGAATATGTATAATTATTACAGTTCTAGCGATAATAACTGCATTATATGAGTAATAATGCATGTTATATTGATAATATCGGGAGTAATAAGTATAATTATTATAGTTCTAGCGATAATAATAGTACAATATGGCTAATAGTGCATGTTATATTGATAATAATAAAAGTAATAAGTATATTTATTATAGTTCCATCGATAATAACTGCATAATATGGGTAATAATGCATGTTATATTGATGATAATGAGAGTAGTAAGTATATTTATTACAGTTCTATCGATAATAACTGCATAATATGGGTAATAATGCATGTTATATTGATAATAATAAAAGTAATAAGTATATTTATTATATTTCTATCGATAATAACTGCACAATATGGGTAATAATGCATGTTATATTGATGATAATGAAAGTAGTAAGTATATTTATTATAGTTCTAGCGATTATAACTGCATAATATGGGTAATAATGCATGTTATATTGATGATAATAAAAGTAATACGTATATTTATTACAGTTCTAGCGATAATAACAGCATAATATGGGTAATAATGCATGTTATATTGATAATAATATAAGTAATAAGTATAATTATTACAGTTGTAGCGATAATAACTGCATTATATGGGAAATAATGCGCGTTATATTGCTAATAATATAAGTAATAAGTATAATTATTACAGTTCTAGCGATAATGACTGCATTATATGGGTAATAATGCATGTTATATTGATGATAATAAAAGTAGTAAGTATATTTATTATAGTTCTAGCGATAATAACTGCATTATATGCGTAATAATGCACGTTATATTGCTAATAATATAAGTAATAAGTATAATTATTACAGATGTAACGATAATAATAGTAAAATATGGCTAAGAGTGCCTGTTATATTGATAATAATAAAAGTAATAAGTATATTTATTATACTTCTGTCGATAATAACTGCATTATATGGGTAATAATGCATGTTATATTGATAATAATATAAGTAATAAGTATAATTATTACAGTGCTAGCGATAATAACTGCATAATATGGGTAATAATGCACGTTATATTGCTAACAGTATAAGTAATAAGTATAATTATTACAGTTCTAGCGATAATAACTGCATAATATGGGTAATAATGCACGTTATATTGCTAATAGTATAAGTAATAAGTATAATTATTACAGTTCTAGCGATAATAACCGCATTATATGGGTAATAATGCATGTTATAATGATAATAACGGGAGTAATAAGTATAATTATTATAGTTCTAGCGATAATAATAGTACAATATGGATAATAGTGCATGTTATATTGATAATAATAAAAGTAATGAGTATATTTATTACAGTTCTATCGATAACAACTGCGTCATATGGGTAATAATGCATGTTATATTGATAATAATATAAGTAATACGTATAATTATTACAGTTCTAGCGATAATAACCGCATTATATGGGTAATAATGCATGTTATATTGATAATGTTGGGAGTAATAAGTATAATTATTATAGTTTTAGCGATAATAATAGTAAAATATTCCGAATAGTGCATGTTATATTGATAATAAGAAAAGTAATAAGTACATTTATTACAGTTCTATCGATAATAACTGCAATTTATGGGTAATAATGCACGTTATATTGATAATAGTAAAAGTAATAAGTATATTTATTATAGTTCTAGCGATAATAACTGCATTATATGAGTAATAATCCATGTTATATTGATAATATTGGGAGTAATAAGTATAATTATTATAGTTCTAGCGATAATAACTCCATTATATGGGTAATAATGCATGTTATATTGATAATAAAGCAGTAATAAGTATAATTATTACAGTTCTAGCGATAATACCTGCATTATATGGGTAATAATGCATGTTATATTGATAATATCGGGAGTAATAAGTATAATTATTATAGTTCTAGCGATAATAATAGTACAATATGGCTAATAATGCATGTTATATTGAAAATAATAAAAGTAATAAGTATATTTATTTTAGTTCTATCGATAATAACTGCATAATATAGGTAATAATGCATGTTATATTGATGATAATAAAAGTACTATGTATATTTATTATAGTTCTAGCGATTATAACTGCATAATATGGGTAATATTGCATGATATATTGAGAATAATATAAGTAATAAGTGTATTTATTACAGTTCTAGCGATAATAACTGCATTATATAGGTAATAATGCATGTTACATTGATAATATTGGGAGTGATAAGTATAATTATTATAGTTCTAGCGATAATAATAGTAAAATATGGCTAATAGTGCATGTTATATTGATAATAAGAAAAGTAGTAAGTATATTTATTACAGTTCTATCGATAATAACTGCATAATATGGGTAATAATGCATGTTATATTGATAATATTGCGAGTAATGAGTATAATTATTATAGTTCTAGCGATAATGATAGTAAAATATGGCGAATAGTGCATGTTATATTGATAATAATAAAAGTAATAAGTATATTTATTACAGTTCTATCGATAATAACTGCATAATATGGGTAATAATGCATGTTATATTGATGATAATAAAAGTAGTAAGTATATTTATTATATTTCTATCGATAATAACTGCACAATATGGGTAATAATGCATGTTATATTGATGATAATGAAAGTAGTAAGTATATTTATTATAGTTCTAGCGATAATAACTGCATAATATGGGTAATAATGCATGTTATATTGATAATAATATAAGTAATAAGTATAATTATTACAGTTCTAGCGATAATAACTGCATTATATGGGTAATAATGCACGTTATATTGCTAATAATATAAGTAATAAGTATAATTATTAGAGTTCCAGGGTTAATAACTGCATAATATGGGTAATAATGCACGTTATATTGCTAGTAATATAAGTAATAAGTATAATTATTACAGTTCTAGCGATAATACCTGCATTATATTGGTAATAATGCATGTCATATTGGTAATAATATAAGTAATAAGTATAATTATTACAGTTCTAGCGATAATAACTGCATTATATGCGTAATAATGCATGTTATATTGATTATAATATAAGTAATAAGTATAATTATTACAATTCTAGCGATAGTAACTGCATTATATGGGTAATAATGCATGTTATATTGATAATAATATAAGTAATAAGTGTAATTATTACAGTTCTAGGGATAATAACTGCATTATATGGGTAATAATGCATGTTATATTGAAAATATCGGGAGTAATAAGTATAATTATTATAGTTCTAGCGATAATAATAGAAAAATATGGCTAATAGTGCATGTTATATTGATAATAAGAAAAGTAATAAGTATATTTATTACAGTTCTATCGATAATAACTGCATAATATGGGTAATAATGCATGTTATATTGATGATACTAAAAGTGCTAAGTATATTTATTATAGTTCTAGCGATTATAACTGCATAATATGCGTAATAATGCATGTTATATTGATAATAATATAAGTAATAAGTATAATTATCACAGTCCTAGCGATAATAACTGCATAATATGGGTAATAATGCACGTTATATTGCTAACAGTATAAGTAATAAGTATAATTATTACAGTTCTAGCGATAATAACTGCATAATATGGGTAATCATGCACGTTATATTGCTAATAGTATAAGTAATAAGTATAATTATTACAGTTCTAGCGATAATAACCGCATTATATGGGTAATAATGCATGTTATATTGATAATATCGGGAGTAATAAGTATAATTATTATAGTTCTAGCGATAATAATAGTACAATATGGCTAATAGTCCATGCTATATTGATAATAATAAAAGTAATAAGTACATTTATTATAGTTCTATCGATAATAACTGCATAATATGGGTAATTATGCATGTTATATTGATGATAATAAAAGTAATAAGTATATTTATTATAGTTCCATCGATAATAACTGCATAATATGGGTAATAATGCATGTTATATTGATGATAATAAAAGTACTAAGTATATTTATTATAGTTCTAGCGATAATAACTGCATAATATGGGTAATAATGCATGTTATATTGATAATAATATAAGTAATAAGTATAATTATTACAGTTCTAGCGATAATAACTGCATTATATGGGTAATAATGCACGTTATATTGCTAATAATATAAGTAATAAGTATAATTATTAGAGTTCCAGGGTTAATAACTGCATAATATGGGTAATAATGCACGTTATATTGCTAGTAATATAAGTAATAAGTATAATTATTACAGTTCTAGCGATAATACCTGCATTATATTGGTAATAATGCATGTCATATTGGTAATAATATAAGTAATAAGTATAATTATTACAGTTCTAGCGATAATAACTGCATTATATGGGAAATAATGCGCGTTATATTGCTAATAATATAAGTAATAAGTATAATTATTACAGTTCTAGCGATAATAACTGCATTATATGCGTAATAATGCACGTTATATTGCTAATAATATAAGTAATAAGTATAATTATTACAGTTCTAGCGATAATAACTGCATTATATGGGTAATAATGCATGTTATATTGATAATATTGGGAGTAATAAGTATAATTATTATAGTTTTAGCGACAATAATAGTAAAATATTCCGAATAGTGCATGTTATATTGATAATAAGAAAAGTAATAAGTACATTTATTACAGTTCTATCGATAATAACTGCAATTTATGGGTAATAATGCACGTTATATTGATAATAATAAAAGTAATAAGTATATTTATTATAGTTCTAGCGATAATAACTGCATTATATGAGTAATAATCCATGTTATATTGATAATATTGGGAGTAATAAGTATAATTATTATAGTTCTAGCGATAATAACTCCATTATATGGGTAATAATGCACGTTATATTGCTAATAATATAAGTAATAAGTATAATTATTAGAGTTCCAGGGTTAATAACTGCATAATATGGGTAATAATGCACGTTATATTGCTAATAATATAAGTAATAAGTATAATTATTACAGTTCTAGCGATAATACCTGCAGTATATTGGTAATAATGCATGTCATATTGGTAATAATATAAGTAATAAGTATAATTATTACAGTTCTAGCGATAATAACTGCATTATATGGGAAATAATGCGCGTTATATTGCTAATAATATAAGTAATAAGTATAATTATTACAGTTCTAGCGATAATAACTCCATTATATGGGTAATAATGCATGTTATATTGACAATAATATAAGTAATAAGTATAATTATTACAGTTCTAGCGATAATAACTGCATAATATGGGTAATAATGCATGTTACGTTGATGATAATAAAAGTATTACGTATATATATTATAGTTCTAGCGATAATAACTGCATAATATGGGTAATAATGCATGTTATATTGATAATAATATAAGTAATAAGTATAATTATTGCAGTTCTAGCGATAATAACTGCATTATATGGGTAATAATGCACGTTATATTGCTAATAATATAAGTAATAAGTATAATTATTAGAGTTCTAGCGATAATAACTGCATTATATGGGAAATAATGCATGTTATATTGACAATAATATAAGTAATAAGTATAATTATTACAGTTCTAGCGATAATAACTCCATTATATGGGTAATAATGCATGTTATATTGCTAATAATATAAGTAATAAGTATAATTATTACAGTTCTAGCGATAATACCTGCATTATATGGATAATAATGCATGTTATATTGATAATAATATAAGTAATAAGTATATTTATTATAGTTCTAGCGATAATAACTGCATTATATGTCAAATAATGCACGTTATATTGCTAATAATATAAGTAATATGTATAATTATTACAGTTCTGTCGATAATAACTGCATTATATGGGTAATAATGCACGTTATATTGCTAATAATATAAGTAATAAGTATAATTATTACAGTTCTAGCGATAATAACTGCATTATATGTGTGATAATGCATGTTATATTGATAATATTGGAGTAATAAGTATAGTTATTATAGTTCTAGCGATAATAATAGTAAAATATGGCTAATAGTGCACGTTATATTGATAATAATAAAAGTAATACGTATATTTATTACAGTTCTATCGATAATAGCTGCATATATGGGTAATAATGCATGTTATATTGATGATAATAAAGATTACACGTATATTTATTATAGTTCTAGCGATAATAACTGCTTAATATGGGTAATAATGCATGTTATATTGATAATAATATGAGTAATAAGTATAATTATTACAGTTCTGGTGATAATAACTGCATTATATGCGTAATAATGCATGTTATATTGATAATATCGGGAGTAATAAGTATAATTATTACAGATCTAGCGATAATAACTGCATTATATGGGAAATAATGCACGTTATATTGCTAATAATATAAGGAATATGTATAATTATTACAGTTCTAGCGATAATAACTGCATTATATGAGTAATAATGCATGTTATATTGATAATATCGGGAGTAATAAGTATAATTATTATAGTTCTAGCGATAATAATAGTACAATATGACTAATAGTGCATGTTATATTGATAATAATAAAAGTAATAAGTATATTTATTATAGTTCCATCGATAATAACTGCATAATATGGGTAATAATGCATGTTATATTGATGATAATGAGAGTAGTAAGTATATTTATTACAGTTCTATCGATAATAACTGCATAATATGGGTAATAATGCATGTTATATTGATAATAATAAAAGTAATAAGTATATTTATTATATTTCTATCGATAATAACTGCACAATATGGGTAATAATGCATGTTATATTGATGATAATGAAAGTAGTAAGTATATTTATTATAGTTCTAGCGATTATAACTGCATAATATGGGTAATAATGCATGTTATATTGATGATAATAAAAGTAATACGTATATTTATTACAGTTCTAGCGATAATAACAGCATAATATGGGTAATAATGCATGTTATATTGATAATAATATAAGTAATAAGTATAATTATTACAGTTGTAGCGATAATAACTGCATTATATGGGAAATAATGCGCGTTATATTGCTAATAATATAAGTAATAAGTATAATTATTACAGTTCTAGCGATAATGACTGCATTATATGGGTAATAATGCATGTTATATTGATGATAATAAAAGTAGTAAGTATATTTATTATAGTTCTAGCGATAATAACTGCATTATATGCGTAATAATGCACGTTATATTGCTAATAATATAAGTAATAAGTATAATTATTACAGATGTAACGATAATAATAGTAAAATATGGCTAAGAGTGCCTGTTATATTGATAATAATAAAAGTAATAAGTATATTTATTATACTTCTGTCGATAATAACTGCATTATATGGGTAATAATGCATGTTATATTGATAATAATATAAGTAATAAGTATAATTATTACAGTGCTAGCGATAATAACTGCATAATATGGGTAATAATGCACGTTATATTGCTAACAGTATAAGTAATAAGTATAATTATTACAGTTCTAGCGATAATAACTGCATAATATGGGTAATAATGCACGTTATATTGCTAATAGTATAAGTAATAAGTATAATTATTACAGTTCTAGCGATAATAACCGCATTATATGGGTAATAATGCATGTTATAATGATAATAACGGGAGTAATAAGTATAATTATTATAGTTCTAGCGATAATAATAGTACAATATGGATAATAGTGCATGTTATATTGATAATAATAAAAGTAATGAGTATATTTATTACAGTTCTATCGATAACAACTGCGTCATATGGGTAATAATGCATGTTATATTGATAATAATATAAGTAATACGTATAATTATTACAGTTCTAGCGATAATAACCGCATTATATGGGTAATAATGCATGTTATATTGATAATGTTGGGAGTAATAAGTATAATTATTATAGTTTTAGCGATAATAATAGTAAAATATTCCGAATAGTGCATGTTATATTGATAATAAGAAAAGTAATAAGTACATTTATTACAGTTCTATCGATAATAACTGCAATTTATGGGTAATAATGCACGTTATATTGATAATAATAAAAGTAATAAGTATATTTATTATAGTTCTAGCGATTATAACTGCATAATATGCGTAATAATGCATGTTATATTGATAATAATATAAGTAATAAGTATAATTATCACAGTCCTAGCGATAATAACTGCATAATATGGGTAATAATGCACGTTATATTGCTAACAGTATAAGTAATAAGTATAATTATTACAGTTCTAGCGATAATAACTGCATAATATGGGTAATCATGCACGTTATATTGCTAATAGTATAAGTAATAAGTATAATTATTACAGTTCTAGCGATAATAACCGCATTATATGGGTAATAATGCATGTTATATTGATAATATCGGGAGTAATAAGTATAATTATTATAGTTCTAGCGATAATAATAGTACAATATGGCTAATAGTCCATGCTATATTGATAATAATAAAAGTAATAAGTACATTTATTATAGTTCTATCGATAATAACTGCATAATATGGGTAATTATGCATGTTATATTGATGATAATAAAAGTAATAAGTATATTTATTATAGTTCCATCGATAATAACTGCATAATATGGGTAATAATGCATGTTATATTGATGATAATAAAAGTACTAAGTATATTTATTATAGTTCTAGCGATAATAACTGCATAATATGGGTAATAATGCATGTTATATTGATAATAATATAAGTAATAAGTATAATTATTACAGTTCTAGCGATAATAACTGCATTATATGGGTAATAATGCACGTTATATTGCTAATAATATAAGTAATAAGTATAATTATTAGAGTTCCAGGGTTAATAACTGCATAATATGGGTAATAATGCACGTTATATTGCTAGTAATATAAGTAATAAGTATAATTATTACAGTTCTAGCGATAATACCTGCATTATATTGGTAATAATGCATGTCATATTGGTAATAATATAAGTAATAAGTATAATTATTACAGTTCTAGCGATAATAACTGCATTATATGGGAAATAATGCGCGTTATATTGCTAATAATATAAGTAATAAGTATAATTATTACAGTTCTAGCGATAATAACTGCATTATATGCGTAATAATGCACGTTATATTGCTAATAATATAAGTAATAAGTATAATTATTACAGTTCTAGCGATAATAACTGCATTATATGGGTAATAATGCATGTTATATTGATAATATTGGGAGTAATAAGTATAATTATTATAGTTTTAGCGACAATAATAGTAAAATATTCCGAATAGTGCATGTTATATTGATAATAAGAAAAGTAATAAGTACATTTATTACAGTTCTATCGATAATAACTGCAATTTATGGGTAATAATGCACGTTATATTGATAATAATAAAAGTAATAAGTATATTTATTATAGTTCTAGCGATAATAACTGCATTATATGAGTAATAATCCATGTTATATTGATAATATTGGGAGTAATAAGTATAATTATTATAGTTCTAGCGATAATAACTCCATTATATGGGTAATAATGCACGTTATATTGCTAATAATATAAGTAATAAGTATAATTATTAGAGTTCCAGGGTTAATAACTGCATAATATGGGTAATAATGCACGTTATATTGCTAATAATATAAGTAATAAGTATAATTATTACAGTTCTAGCGATAATACCTGCAGTATATTGGTAATAATGCATGTCATATTGGTAATAATATAAGTAATAAGTATAATTATTACAGTTCTAGCGATAATAACTGCATTATATGGGAAATAATGCGCGTTATATTGCTAATAATATAAGTAATAAGTATAATTATTACAGTTCTAGCGATAATAACTCCATTATATGGGTAATAATGCATGTTATATTGACAATAATATAAGTAATAAGTATAATTATTACAGTTCTAGCGATAATAACTGCATAATATGGGTAATAATGCATGTTACGTTGATGATAATAAAAGTATTACGTATATATATTATAGTTCTAGCGATAATAACTGCATAATATGGGTAATAATGCATGTTATATTGATAATAATATAAGTAATAAGTATAATTATTACAGTTCTAGCGATAATAACTGCATTATATGGGTAATAATGCACGTTATATTGCTAATAATATAAGTAATAAATATAATTATTACAGTTCTATCGATAATAACTGCATAATATGGGAAATAATGCATGTTATATTGATGATAATAAAAGTACTAAGTATATTTATTATAGTTCTAGCGATTATAACTGCATAATATGCGTAATAATGCATGTTATAATGATAATAATATAAGTAATAAGTATAATTATTACAGTTCTAGCGATAATAACTGCATTATATGGGTAATAATGCACGTTATATTGCTAATAATATAAGTAATAAGTATAATTATTAGAGTTCTAGCGATAATAACTGCATTATATGGGAAATAATGCATGTTATATTGACAATAATATAAGTAATAAGTATAATTATTACAGTTCTAGCGATAATAACTCCATTATATGGGTAATAATGCATGTTATATTGCTAATAATATAAGTAATAAGTATAATTATTACAGTTCTAGCGATAATACCTGCATTATATGGATAATAATGCATGTTATATTGATAATAATATAAGTAATAAGTATATTTATTATAGTTCTAGCGATAATAACTGCATTATATGTCAAATAATGCACGTTATATTGCTAATAATATAAGTAATATGTATAATTATTACAGTTCTGTCGATAATAACTGCATTATATGGGTAATAATGCACGTTATATTGCTAATAATATAAGTAATAAGTATAATTATTACAGTTCTAGCGATAATAACTGCATTATATGTGTGATAATGCATGTTATATTGATAATATTGGAGTAATAAGTATAGTTATTATAGTTCTAGCGATAATAATAGTAAAATATGGCTAATAGTGCACGTTATATTGATAATAATAAAAGTAATACGTATATTTATTACAGTTCTATCGATAATAGCTGCATATATGGGTAATAATGCATGTTATATTGATGATAATAAAGATTACACGTATATTTATTATAGTTCTAGCGATAATAACTGCTTAATATGGGTAATAATGCATGTTATATTGATAATAATATGAGTAATAAGTATAATTATTACAGTTCTGGTGATAATAACTGCATTATATGCGTAATAATGCATGTTATATTGATAATATCGGGAGTAATAAGTATAATTATTACAGATCTAGCGATAATAACTGCATTATATGGGAAATAATGCACGTTATATTGCTAATAATATAAGGAATATGTATAATTATTACAGTTCTAGCGATAATAACTGCATTATATGAGTAATAATGCATGTTATATTGATAATATCGGGAGTAATAAGTATAATTATTATAGTTCTAGCGATAATAATAGTACAATATGACTAATAGTGCATGTTATATTGATAATAATAAAAGTAATAAGTATATTTATTATAGTTCCATCGATAATAACTGCATAATATGGGTAATAATGCATGTTATATTGATGATAATGAGAGTAGTAAGTATATTTATTACAGTTCTATCGATAATAACTGCATAATATGGGTAATAATGCATGTTATATTGATAATAATAAAAGTAATAAGTATATTTATTATATTTCTATCGATAATAACTGCACAATATGGGTAATAATGCATGTTATATTGATGATAATGAAAGTAGTAAGTATATTTATTATAGTTCTAGCGATTATAACTGCATAATATGGGTAATAATGCATGTTATATTGATGATAATAAAAGTAATACGTATATTTATTACAGTTCTAGCGATAATAACAGCATAATATGGGTAATAGTGCATGTTATATTGATAATAATATAAGTAATAAGTATAATTATTACAGTTGTAGCGATAATAACTGCATTATATGGGAAATAATGCGCGTTATATTGCTAATAATATAAGTAATAAGTATAATTATTACAGTTCTAGCGATAATGACTGCATTATATGGGTAATAATGCATGTTATATTGATGATAATAAAAGTAGTAAGTATATTTATTATAGTTCTAGCGATAATAACTGCATTATATGCGTAATAATGCACGTTATATTGCTAATAATATAAGTAATAAGTATAATTATTACAGATGTAACGATAATAATAGTAAAATATGGCTAAGAGTGCCTGTTATATTGATAATAATAAAAGTAATAAGTATATTTATTATACTTCTGTCGATAATAACTGCATTATATGGGTAATAATGCATGTTATATTGATAATAATATAAGTAATAAGTATAATTATTACAGTGCTAGCGATAATAACTGCATAATATGGGTAATAATGCACGTTATATTGCTAACAGTATAAGTAATAAGTATAATTATTACAGTTCTAGCGATAATAACTGCATAATATGGGTAATAATGCACGTTATATTGCTAATAGTATAAGTAATAAGTATAATTATTACAGTTCTAGCGATAATAACCGCATTATATGGGTAATAATGCATGTTATAATGATAATAACGGGAGTAATAAGTATAATTATTATAGTTCTAGCGATAATAATAGTACAATATGGATAATAGTGCATGTTATATTGATAATAATAAAAGTAATGAGTATATTTATTACAGTTCTATCGATAACAACTGCGTCATATGGGTAATAATGCATGTTATATTGATAATAATATAAGTAATACGTATAATTATTACAGTTCTAGCGATAATAACCGCATTATATGGGTAATAATGCATGTTATATTGATAATGTTGGGAGTAATAAGTATAATTATTATAGTTTTAGCGATAATAATAGTAAAATATTCCGAATAGTGCATGTTATATTGATAATAAGAAAAGTAATAAGTACATTTATTACAGTTCTATCGATAATAACTGCAATTTATGGGTAATAATGCACGTTATATTGATAATAATAAAAGTAATAAGTATATTTATTATAGTTCTAGCGATAATAACTGCATTATATGAGTAATAATCCATGTTATATTGATAATATTGGGAGTAATAAGTATAATTATTATAGTTCTAGCGATAATAACTCCATTATATGGGTAATAATGCATGTTATATTGATAATAAAGCAGTAATAAGTATAATTATTACAGTTCTAGCGATAATACCTGCATTATATGGGTAATAATGCATGTTATATTGATAATATCGGGAGTAATAAGTATAATTATTATAGTTCTAGCGATAATAATAGTACAATATGGCTAATAATGCATGTTATATTGAAAATAATAAAAGTAATAAGTATATTTATTTTAGTTCTATCGATAATAACTGCATAATATAGGTAATAATGCATGTTATATTGATGATAATAAAAGTACTATGTATATTTATTATAGTTCTAGCGATTATAACTGCATAATATGGGTAATATTGCATGATATATTGAGAATAATATAAGTAATAAGTGTATTTATTACAGTTCTAGCGATAATAACTGCATTATATAGGTAATAATGCATGTTACATTGATAATATTGGGAGTGATAAGTATAATTATTATAGTTCTAGCGATAATAATAGTAAAATATGGCTAATAGTGCATGTTATATTGATAATAAGAAAAGTAGTAAGTATATTTATTACAGTTCTATCGATAATAACTGCATAATATGGGTAATAATGCATGTTATATTGATAATATTGCGAGTAATGAGTATAATTATTATAGTTCTAGCGATAATGATAGTAAAATATGGCGAATAGTGCATGTTATATTGATAATAATAAAAGTAATAAGTATATTTATTACAGTTCTATCGATAATAACTGCATAATATGGGTAATAATGCATGTTATATTGATGATAATAAAAGTAGTAAGTATATTTATTATATTTCTATCGATAATAACTGCACAATATGGGTAATAATGCATGTTATATTGATGATAATGAAAGTAGTAAGTATATTTATTATAGTTCTAGCGATAATAACTGCATAATATGGGTAATAATGCATGTTATATTGATAATAATATAAGTAATAAGTATAATTATTACAGTTCTAGCGATAATAACTGCATTATATGGGTAATAATGCACGTTATATTGCTAATAATATAAGTAATAAGTATAATTATTAGAGTTCCAGGGTTAATAACTGCATAATATGGGTAATAATGCACGTTATATTGCTAGTAATATAAGTAATAAGTATAATTATTACAGTTCTAGCGATAATACCTGCATTATATTGGTAATAATGCATGTCATATTGGTAATAATATAAGTAATAAGTATAATTATTACAGTTCTAGCGATAATAACTGCATTATATGCGTAATAATGCATGTTATATTGATTATAATATAAGTAATAAGTATAATTATTACAATTCTAGCGATAGTAACTGCATTATATGGGTAATAATGCATGTTATATTGATAATAATATAAGTAATAAGTGTAATTATTACAGTTCTAGGGATAATAACTGCATTATATGGGTAATAATGCATGTTATATTGAAAATATCGGGAGTAATAAGTATAATTATTATAGTTCTAGCGATAATAATAGAAAAATATGGCTAATAGTGCATGTTATATTGATAATAAGAAAAGTAATAAGTATATTTATTACAGTTCTATCGATAATAACTGCATAATATGGGTAATAATGCATGTTATATTGATGATACTAAAAGTGCTAAGTATATTTATTATAGTTCTAGCGATTATAACTGCATAATATGCGTAATAATGCATGTTATATTGATAATAATATAAGTAATAAGTATAATTATCACAGTCCTAGCGATAATAACTGCATAATATGGGTAATAATGCACGTTATATTGCTAACAGTATAAGTAATAAGTATAATTATTACAGTTCTAGCGATAATAACTGCATAATATGGGTAATCATGCACGTTATATTGCTAATAGTATAAGTAATAAGTATAATTATTACAGTTCTAGCGATAATAACCGCATTATATGGGTAATAATGCATGTTATATTGATAATATCGGGAGTAATAAGTATAATTATTATAGTTCTAGCGATAATAATAGTACAATATGGCTAATAGTCCATGCTATATTGATAATAATAAAAGTAATAAGTACATTTATTATAGTTCTATCGATAATAACTGCATAATATGGGTAATTATGCATGTTATATTGATGATAATAAAAGTAATAAGTATATTTATTATAGTTCCATCGATAATAACTGCATAATATGGGTAATAATGCATGTTATATTGATGATAATAAAAGTACTAAGTATATTTATTATAGTTCTAGCGATAATAACTGCATAATATGGGTAATAATGCATGTTATATTGATAATAATATAAGTAATAAGTATAATTATTACAGTTCTAGCGATAATAACTGCATTATATGGGTAATAATGCACGTTATATTGCTAATAATATAAGTAATAAGTATAATTATTAGAGTTCCAGGGTTAATAACTGCATAATATGGGTAATAATGCACGTTATATTGCTAGTAATATAAGTAATAAGTATAATTATTACAGTTCTAGCGATAATACCTGCATTATATTGGTAATAATGCATGTCATATTGGTAATAATATAAGTAATAAGTATAATTATTACAGTTCTAGCGATAATAACTGCATTATATGGGAAATAATGCGCGTTATATTGCTAATAATATAAGTAATAAGTATAATTATTACAGTTCTAGCGATAATAACTGCATTATATGCGTAATAATGCACGTTATATTGCTAATAATATAAGTAATAAGTATAATTATTACAGTTCTAGCGATAATAACTGCATTATATGGGTAATAATGCATGTTATATTGATAATATTGGGAGTAATAAGTATAATTATTATAGTTTTAGCGACAATAATAGTAAAATATTCCGAATAGTGCATGTTATATTGATAATAAGAAAAGTAATAAGTACATTTATTACAGTTCTATCGATAATAACTGCAATTTATGGGTAATAATGCACGTTATATTGATAATAATAAAAGTAATAAGTATATTTATTATAGTTCTAGCGATAATAACTGCATTATATGAGTAATAATCCATGTTATATTGATAATATTGGGAGTAATAAGTATAATTATTATAGTTCTAGCGATAATAACTCCATTATATGGGTAATAATGCACGTTATATTGCTAATAATATAAGTAATAAGTATAATTATTAGAGTTCCAGGGTTAATAACTGCATAATATGGGTAATAATGCACGTTATATTGCTAATAATATAAGTAATAAGTATAATTATTACAGTTCTAGCGATAATACCTGCAGTATATTGGTAATAATGCATGTCATATTGGTAATAATATAAGTAATAAGTATAATTATTACAGTTCTAGCGATAATAACTGCATTATATGGGAAATAATGCGCGTTATATTGCTAATAATATAAGTAGTAAGTATAATTATTACAGTTCTAGCGATAATAACTCCATTATATGGGTAATAATGCATGTTATATTGACAATAATATAAGTAATAAGTATAATTATTACAGTTCTAGCGATAATAACTGCATAATATGGGTAATAATGCATGTTACGTTGATGATAATAAAAGTATTACGTATATATATTATAGTTCTAGCGATAATAACTGCATAATATGGGTAATAATGCATGTTATATTGATAATAATATAAGTAATAAGTATAATTATTACAGTTCTAGTGATAATAACTGCATTATATGGGTAATAATGCACGTTATATTGCTAATAATATAAGTAATAAATATAATTATTACAGTTCTATCGATAATAACTGCATAATATGGGAAATAATGCATGTTATATTGATGATAATAAAAGTACTAAGTATATTTATTATAGTTCTAGCGATTATAACTGCATAATATGCGTAATAATGCATGTTATAATGATAATAATATAAGTAATAAGTATAATTATTACAGTTCTAGCGATAATAACTGCATTATATGGGTAATAATGCACGTTATATTGCTAATAATATAAGTAATAAGTATAATTATTAGAGTTCTAGCGATAATAACTGCATTATATGGGAAATAATGCGCGTTATATTGCTAATAATATAAGTCATAAGTATAATTATTACAGTTCTAGCGATAATAACTCCATTATATGGGTAATAATGCATGTTATATTGACAATAATATAAGTAATAAGTATAATTATTACAGTTCTAGCGATAATAACTGCATAATATGGGTAATAATGCATGTTACATTGATGATAATAAAAGTATTACGTATATTTATTATAGTTCTAGCGATAATAACTGCATAATATGGGTAATAATGCATGTTATATTGATAATAATATAAGTAATAAGTATAATTATTACAGTTCTAGCGATAATAACTGCATTATATGGGTAATAATGCACGTTATATTGCTAATAATATAAGTAATAAGTATAATTATTACAGTTCTAGCGATAATAACTGCATTATATGCGTAATAATGCACGTTATATTGCTAATAATATAAGTAATAAATATAATTATTACAGTTCTAGCGATAACAACTGCATTATATGGGTAATAATGCATGTTATATTGATAATATTGGGAGTAATAAGTATAATTATTATAGTTTTAGCGACAATAATAGTAAAATATTCCGAATAGTGCATGTTATATTGATAATATGAAAAGTAATAAGTACATTTATTACAGTTCTATCGATAATAACTGCAATTTATGGGTAATAATGCACGTTATATTGATAATAATAAAAGTAATAAGTATATTTATTATAGTTCTAGCGATAATAACTGCATTATATGAGTAATAATCCATGTTATATTGATAATATTGGGAGTAATAAGTATAATTATTATAGTTCTAGCGATAATAACTCCATTATATGGGTAATAATGCATGTTATATTGATAATAATAGCAGTAATAAGTATAATTATTACAGTTCTAGCGATAATACCTGCATTATATGGGTAATAATGCATGTTATATTGATAATATCGGGAGTAATAAGTATAATTATTATAGTTCTAGCGATAATAATAGTACAATATGGCTAATAATGCATGTTATATTGAAAATAATATAAGTAATAAGTATAATTATTAGAGTTCCAGGGTTAATAACTGCATAATATGGGTAATAATGCACGTTATATTGCTAACAATATAAGTAATAAGTATAATTATTACAGTTCTAGCGATAATACCTGCATTATATGGATAATAATGCATGTTATATTGATAATAATATAAGTAATAAGTATATTTATTATAGTTCTAGCGATAATAACTGCATTATATGTCAAATAATGCACGTTATATTGCTAATAATATAAGTAATATGTATAATTATTACAGTTCTGTCGATAATAACTGCATTATATGGGTAATAATGCACGTTATATTGCTAATAATATAAGTAATAAGTATAATTATTACAGTTCTAGCGATAATAACTGCATTGACTGGGTAATAATGCACGTTATATTGCTAATAATATAAGTAATAAGTATAATTATTACAGTTCTAGCGATAATAACTGCATTATATGTGTGATAATGCATGTTATATTGATAATATTGGAGTAATAAGTATAGTTATTATAGTTCTAGCGATAATAATAGTAAAATATGGCTAATAGTGCACGTTATATTGATAATAATAAAAGTAATACGTATATTTATTACAGTTCTATCGATAATAGCTGCATATATGGGTAATAATGCATGTTATATTGATGATAATAAAAATTACACGTATATTTATTATAGTTCTACCGATAATAACTGCACAATATGGGTAATAATGCATGTTATATTGATAATAATATGAGTAATAAGTATAATTATTACAGTTCTGGTGATAATAACTGCATTATATGCGTAATAATGCATGTTATATTGATAATATCGGGAGTAATAAGTATAATTATTACAGTTCTAGCGATAATAACTGCATTATATGGGAAATAATGCACGTTATATTGCTAATAATATAAGGAATATGTATAATTATTACAGTTCTAGCGATAATAACTGCATTATATGAGTAATAATGCATGTTATATTGATAATATCGGGAGTAATAAGTATAATTATTATAGTTCTAGCGATAATAATAGTACAATATGGCTAATAGTGCATGTTATATTGATAATAATAAAAGTAATAAGTATATTTATTATAGTTCCATCGATAATAACTGCATAATATGGGTAATAATGCATGTTATATTGATGATAATGAGAGTAGTAAGTATATTTATTACAGTTCTATCGATAATAACTGCATAATATGGGTAATAATGCATGTTATATTGATAATAATAAAAGTAATAAGTATATTTATTATATTTCTATCGATAATAACTGCACAATATGGGTAATAATGCATGTTATATTGATGATAATGAAAGTAGTAAGTATATTTATTACAGTTCTAGCGATAATAACTGCATTATATGCGTAATAATGCATGTTATATTGATAATAATATAAGTAATAAGTATAATTATTACAATTCTAGCGATAGTAACTGCATTATATGGGTAATAATGCATGTTATATTGATGATAATAAAAGTAATACGTATATTTATTATAGTTCTAGCGATAATAACTGCAGAATATGGGTAATAATGCATGTTATATTGAGAATAATATAAGTAATAAGTATAATTATTACAGTTCTAGTGATAATAACTGCATTATGTGGGTAATAATGAATGTTATATTGATAATATCGGGAGTAATAAGTATAATTATTACAGTTCTAGCGATAATAACTCCATTATATGGGTAATAATGCATGTTATATTGATGATAATGAGAGTAGTAAGTATATTTATTACAGTTCTATCGATAATAACTGCATAATATGGGTAATAATGCATGTTATATTGATAATAATAAAAATAATAAGTATATTTATTATATTTCTATCGATAATAACTGCACAATATGGTTAATAATGCATGTTATATTGATGATAATGAAAGTAGTAAGTATATTTATTACAGTTCTAGCGATAATAACTGCATTATATGCGTAATAATGCATGTTATATTGATAATAATATAAGTAATAAGTATAATTATTATAATTCTAGCGATAGTAACTGCATTATATGGGTAATAATGCATGTTATATTGATAATAATATAAGTAATAAGTATAATTATTACAGTTCTAGCGATAATAACTGCATAATATGGGTAATAATGCACGTTATATTGCTAATAATATCAATAATAAGTATAATTATTACAGTTCTAGGGATAATAACTGCATTATATGGGTAATAATGCATGTTATATTGAAAATATCGGGAGTAATAAGTATAATTATTATAGTTCTAGCGATAAAAATAGTAAAATATGGCTAATAGTGCATGTTATATTGATAATAATAAAAGTAATACGTATATTTAATACCGTTCTAACGATAATAGCTGCATATATGGGTAATAATGCATGTTATAATGATGATAATAAAAATTATACGTATATTTATTATAGTTCTAGCGATAATAACTGCTTAATATGGGTAATAATGCATGTTATATTGATAATAATATGAGTAATAAGTATAATTATTACAGTTCTGGTGATAATAACTGCATTATATGCGTAACAATGCATGTTATATTGATAATATCGGGAGTAATAAGTATAATTATTACAGTTCTAGCGATAATAACTGCATTATATGGGAAATAATGCACGTTATATTGCTAATAATATAAGGAATATGTATAATTATTACAGTTCTAGCGATAATAACTGCATTATATGAGTAATAATGCATGTTATATTGATAATATCGGGAGTAATAAGTATAATTATTATAGTTCTAGCGATAATAATAGTACAATATGGCTAATAGTGCATGTTATATTGATAATAATAAAAGTAATAAGTATATTTATTATAGTTCCATCGATAATAACTGCATAATATGGGTAATAATGCATGTTATATTGATGATAATAAAAGTACTAAGTATATTTATTATAGTTCTAGCGATTATAACTGCATAATATGGGTAATAATGCATGTTATATTGATGATAATAAAAGTAATACGTATATTTATTACAGTTCTAGCGATAATAACAGCATAATATGGGTAATAATGCATGTTATATTGATAATAATATAAGTAATAGGTATAATTATTACAGTTGTAGCGATAATAACTGCATTATATGGGAAATAATGCGCGTTATATTGCTAATAATATAAGTAATAAGTATAATTATTACAGTTCTAGCGATAATGACTGCATTATATGGGTAATAATGCATGTTATATTGATAATAATATAAGTAATAAGTATAATTATTACAGTTCTAGCGATAATAACTGCATAATATGGGTAATAATGCACGTTATATTGCTAATAATATCAATAATAAGTATAATTATTACAGTTCTAGGGATAATAACTGCATTATATGGGTAATAATGCATGTTATATTGAAAATATCGGGAGTAATAAGTATAATTATTATAGTTCTAGCGATAATAACTGCATTATATGGGTAATAATGGATGTTACATTGATAATATCGGGAGTAATAATTATAATTATTACAGTTCTAGCGATAATAATAGTACAATATGGCTAATAGTGCATGTTATATTGATAATAATAAAAGTAATAAGTATATTTATTATAGTTCCATCGATAATAACTGCATAATATGGGTAATAATGCCTGTTATATTGATAATAATATATGTAATAAGTATAATTATTACAGTTCTAGCGATAATAACTGCATTATATGGGTAATAATGCACGTTATATTGCAAATAATATAAGTAATAAGTATAATTATTAGAGTTCCAGGGTTAATAACTGCATAATATGGGTAATAATGCACGTTATATTGCTAATAATATAAGTAATAAGTATAATTATTACAGTTCTAGCGATAATACCTGCATTATATGGATAATAATGCATGTTATATTGATAATAATATAAGTAATAAGTATATTTATTATAGTTCTAGCGATAATAACTGCATTATATGTCAAATAATGCACGTTATATTGCTAATAATATAAGTAATATGTATAATTATTACAGTTCTGTCGATAATAACTGCATTATATGGGTAATAATGCACGTTATATTGCTAATAATATAAGTAATAAGTATAATTATTACAGTTCTAGCGATAATAACTGCATTGACTGGGTAATAATGCACGTTATATTGCTAATAATATAAGTAATAAGTATAATTATTACAGTTCTAGCGATAATAACTGCATTATATGTGTGATAATGCATGTTATATTGATAATATTGGAGTAATAAGTATAGTTATTATAGTTCTAGCGATAATAATAGTAAAATATGGCTAATAGTGCACGTTATATTGATAATAATAAAAGTAATACGTATATTTATTACAGTTCTATCGATAATAGCTGCATATATGGGTAATAATGCATGTTATATTGATTATAATAAAAATTACACGTATATTTATTATAGTTCTAGCGATAATAACTGCTTAATATGGGTAATAATGCATGTTATATTGATAATAATATGAGTAATAAGTATAATTATTACAGTTCTGGTGATAATAACTGCATTATATGCGTAATAATGCATGTTATATTGATAATATCGGGAGTAATAAGTATAATTATTACAGTTCTAGCGATAATAACTGCATTATATGGGAAATAATGCACGTTATATTGCTAATAATATAAGGAATATGTATAATTATTACAGTTCTAGCGATAATAACTGCATTATATGAGTAATAATGCATGTTATATTGATAATATCGGGAGTAATAAGTATAATTATTATAGTTCTAGCGATAAAAATAGTAAAATATGGCTAATAGTGCATGTTATATTGATAATAATAAAAGTAATACGTATATTTAATACCGTTCTATCGATAATAGCTGCATATATGGGTAATAATGCATGTTATAATGATGATAATAAAAATTATACGTATATTTATTATAGTTCTAGCGATAATAACTGCTTAATATGGGT
The DNA here is from genome assembly GCA_963576845.1 of Megachile leachella. Lineage (NCBI taxonomy): Eukaryota > Metazoa > Arthropoda > Insecta > Hymenoptera > Megachilidae > Megachile > Megachile leachella. Next base: position 1,377,510 of record CAUYWW010000150.1, on the reverse strand, counting down.
AATAATGCATGTTATATTGATAATAATATGAGTAATAAGTATAATTATTACAGTTCTGGTGATAATAACTGCATTATATGCGTAATAATGCATGTTATATTGATAATATCGGGAGTAATAAGTATAATTATTACAGTTCTAGCGATAATAACTGCATTATATGGGAAATAATGCACGTTATATTGCTAATAATATAAGGAATATGTATAATTATTACAGTTCTAGCGATAATAACTGCATTATATGAGTAATAATGCATGTTATATTGATAATATCGGGAGTAATAAGTATAATTATTATAGTTCTAGCGATAATAATAGTACAATATGGCTAATAGTGCATGTTATATTGATAATAATAAAAGTAATAAGTATATTTATTATAGTTCCATCGATAATAACTGCATAATATGGGTAATAATGCATGTTATATTGATGATAATAAAAGTACTAAGTATATTTATTATAGTTCTAGCGATTATAACTGCATAATATGGGTAATAATGCATGTTATATTGATAATAATATAAGTAATAGGTATAATTATTACAGTTGTAGCGATAATAACTGCATTATATGGGAAATAATGCGCGTTATATTGCTAATAATATAAGTAATAAGTATAATTATTACAGTTCTAGCGATAATGACTGCATTATATGGGTAATAATGCATGTTATATTGATAATAATATAAGTAATAAGTATAATTATTACAGTTCTAGCGATAATAACTGCATAATATGGGTAATAATGCACGTTATATTGCTAATAATATCATTAATAAGTATAATTATTACAGTTCTAGGGATAATAACTGCATTATATGGGTAATAATGCATGTTATATTGAAAATATCGGGAGTAATAAGTATAATTATTATAGTTCTAGCGATAATAACTGCATTATATGGGTAATAATGGATGTTACATTGATAATATCGGGAGTAATAATTATAATTATTATAGTTCTAGCGATAATAATAGTACAATATGGCTAATAGTGCATGCTATATTGATAATAATAAAAGTAATAAGTATATTTATTATAGTTCTATCGATAATAACTGCATAATATGGGTAATAATGCATGTTATATTGATGATAATAAAAGTAATAGGTATATTTATTATAGTTCTAGCGATAATAACAGCATAATATGGATAATAATGCATGTTATATTGCTAATAATATAAGTAATAGATATATTTATTATAGTTCTATCGATAATAACTGCATAATATGGGAAATAATGCATGTTATATTCATAATAATATAAGTAATAAGTATAATTATTACAGTTCTAGCGATTATAACTGCATTATATGGGTAATAATGCATGTTATATTGATAATATTGGGAGTAATAAGTATAATTATTATAGTTTTAGCGATAATAATAGTAAAATATTCCGAATAGTGCATGTTATATTGATAATAATAGAAGTAAAAAGTATATTGATTACAGTTCTATCGATAATAACTGCATAATATGGGTAATAATGCATGTTATATTGATGATAATAAAAGTAATACGTATATTTATTATAGTTCTAGCGATAATAACTGCATAATATGGTTAATAATGCATGTTATGTTGATAATAAGAAAAGTAGTAAGTATATTTATTACAGTTCTATCGATAATAACTGCATAATATGGGTAATAATGCATGTTATATTGATGATAATAAAAGTAGTAAGTATATTTATTATAGTTCTAGCGATGATAACTGCATTATATGGGTAACAATGCATGTTATATTGTTAATATCGGGAGTAATAAGTATAATTATTATAGTTCTAGCGATAAGAGTAGTACAATATGGCTAATAGTGCATGTTATATTCATAATAATAAAAGTAATAAGTATATTTATTACAGTTCTATCGATAATAACTGCATAATATGGGTACTAATGCATGTTATATTGGTGATAATAAAAGTAATACGTATATTTATTCTAGTTCTAGCGATAATGATAGTAAAATATGGCTAATAGTGCATGTTATATTGATAATAATAAAAGTAATAAGTATATTTATTATAGTTCTATCGATAATAACTGCATAACATGGGTAATAATGCATGTTATATTGATGATAATAAAAGTAGTAAGTATATTTATTATAGTTCTAGCAATTATAACTGCATAATATGGGTAATAATGCACGTTATATTGCTAACAGTATAAGTAATAAGTATAATTATTACAGTTCTAGCGATAATAACTGCATAATATGGGTAATAATGCACGTTATATTGCTTATAATATAAGTAATAAGTATAATTATTACAGTTCTAGCGATGATAACTGCATTATATGGGTAACAATGCATGTTATATTGTTAATATCGGGAGTAATAAGTATAATTATTATAGTTCTAGCGATAAGAGTAGTACAATATGGCTAATAGTGCATGTTATATTCATAATAATAAAAGTAATAAGTATATTTATTACAGTTCTATCGATAATAACTGCATAATATGGGTACTAATGCATGTTATATTGGTGATAATAAAAGTAATACGTATATTTATTCTAGTTCTAGCGATAATGATAGTAAAATATGGCTAATAGTGCATGTTATATTGATAATAATAAAAGTAATAAGTATATTTATTACAGTTCTATCGATAATAACTGCATAATATGGGTACTAATGCATGTTATATTGGTGATAATAAAAGTAATACGTATATTTATTCTAGTTCTAGCGATAATGATAGTAAAATATGGCTAATAGTGCATGTTATATTGATAATAATAAAAGTAATAAGTATATTTATTATAGTTCTATCGATAAGAACTGCATAATATGGGTAATAATGCATGTTATATTGATGATAATAAAAGTACTAAGTATATTTATTATAGTTCTAGCGATAATAACTGCATAATATGGGTAATAATGCATGTTATGTTGATAATAAGAAAAGTAGTAAGTATATTTATTACAGTTCTATCGATAATAACTGCATAATATGGGTAATAATGCATGTCATATTGATGATAATAAAAGTAGTAAGTATATTTATTATAGTTCTAGCGATTATAACTGCATAATATGGGTAATAATGCACGTTATATTGCTAACAGTATAAGTAATAAGTATAATTATTACAGTTCTAGCGATGATAACTGCATAATATGGGTAATAATGCACGTTATATTGCTTATAATATAAGTAATAAGTATAATTATTACAGTTCTAGCGACGATAACTGCATTATATGGGTAACAATGCATGTTATATTGTTAATATCGGGAGTAATAAGTATAATTATTATAGTTCTAGCGATAAGAGTAGTACAATATAGCTAATAGTGCATGTTATATTCATAATAATAAAAGTAATAAGTATATTTATTACAGGTCTATCGATAATAACTGCATAATATGGGTACTAATGCATGTTATATTGGTGATAATAAAAGTAATACGTATATTTATTCTAGTTCTAGCGATAATGATAGTAAAATATGGCTAATAGTGCATGTTATATTGATAATAATAAAAGTAATAAGTATCTTTATTATAGTTCTAGCGATTATAACTGCATAATATGGGTAATAATGCACGTTATATTGAGAATAATATAAGTAATACGTATAATTATTACAGTTCTAGCGATAATAACTGCATTATATGGGTAATAATGCATGTTATATTGATAATATCGGGAGTAATAAGTATAATTATTATAGTCCTATCGATAATAACTGCATAATAGGGGTAATAATGCATGTTATATTGATGATAATGAAAACAGTAAGTATATTTATTACAGTTCTGGCGATAATAACTGCATTATATACGTAATAATGCATGTTATATTGATAATATCGGGAGTAATAAGTATAATTATTATAGTTCTAGCGATAATAATAGTAAAATATGCCTAATAGTGCATGTTATATTGATAATAATAAAAGTAATAAGTACATTTATTACAGTTCTATCGATAATAACTGCATAATATGGGTAATAATGCATGTTATATTGATGATAATAAAAGTAGTAAGTATATTTATTATAGTTCTAGGGATTATAACTGCATAACATGGGTAATAATGCATGTTATATTGACAATAATATAAGTAATAAGTATAATTATTACGGTTCTGGCGATAATAACTGCATTATATGGGTAATAATGCACGTTATATTGCTAATAATATAATTAATAAGTATAATTATTACAGTTCTAGCGATAATAACTGCATTATATGGGTAATTATGCATGTTATATTGATAATAATATAAGTAATAAGTATAATTATTACAGTTCTGGCGATAATAACTGCAATTTATGGGTAATAATGCACGTTATATTGATAATAATGAAAGTAATAAGTATATTTATTATAGTTCTAGCGATAATAACTGCATTATATGGGTAATAATCCATGTTATATTGATAATTTTGGGAGTAATAAGTATAATTATTATAGTTCTAGCGATAATAACTCCATTATATGGGTAATAATGCATGTTATATTGATAATAATATAAGTAATAAGTATAATTATTACAGTTCTAGCGATAATAACTGCATAATATGGGTAATAATGCACGTTATATTGTTAATAATATAAGTAATAAGTATAACTATTACAGTTCTAGCGATAATACCTGCATTATATGGGTAATAATGGATGTTATATTGATAATATCGGGAGTAATAAGTATAATTATTACAGTTCTAGCGATAATACTAGGAAAATATGGCTAAGAGTGCCTGTTATATTGATAATAATAAAAGTAACAAGTGTAATTATTATAGTTCTAGCGATAATAATAGTACAATATGGATAATAGTGCATGTTATATTGATAATAGTAAAAGTAATGAGTATATTTATTACAGTTCTATCGATAATAACTGCGTAATATGGGTAATAATGCATGTTATATTGATAATAATATAAGTAATAAGTATAATTATTACAGTGCTAGCGATTATAACTGCATAATATGGGTAATAATGCACGTTATATTGCTAACAGTATAAGTAATAAGTATAATTATTACAGTTCTAGCGATAATAACTGCATAATATGGGTAATAATGCACGTTATATTGCTAATAGTACAAGTAATAAGTATAATTATTACAGTTCTAGCGATAATAACCGCATTATATGGGTAATAATGCATGTTATATTGATAATATCGGGAGTAATAAGTATAATTATTATAGTTCTAGCGATAATAATAGTACAATATGGCTAATAATGCATGTTATATTGAAAATAATAAAAATAATAAGTATATTTATTTTAGCACTATCGATAATAACTGCATTATATGGGTAATAATGCATGATATATTGATAATATCGGGAGTAATAAGTATAATTATTATAGTTCTATCGATAATAACTGCATAATATGGGTAATAATGCATGTTATATTGATGATAATGAAAACAGTAAGTATATTTATTACAGTTCTATCGATAATAACTGCATAATATGGGTACTAATGCATATTATATTGGTGATAATAAAAGTAATACGTATATTTATTCTAGTTCTAGCGATAATAACTGCATAATATGGGTAATAATGCATGTTATATTGATAATAATATAAGTAATAAGTACAATTATTACAGTTCTAGCGATAATAACTGCATTATGTGGGTAATAATGCACGTTATATTGCTGATAATATAAGTAATAAGTATAATTATTACAGTTCTAGCGATAATAACTGCAATTTATGGGTAAGAATGCACGTTGTATTGATAATAATAAAAGTAATAAGTATATTTATTATAGTTCTAGCGATAATAACTGCATTATATGAGTAACAATCCATGTTATATTGATAATATTGGGAGTAATAAGTATAATTATTATAGTTCTAGCGTTAATAACTCCATTATATGGGTAATAATGCATGTTATATTGATAATAATAGCAGTAATAAGTATAATTATTACAGTTCTGGCGATAATAACTGCATTATATGGGTAATAATGCACGTTATATTGCTAACAATATAATTAATAAGTATAATTATTACAGTTCTAGCGATAATAACTGCATTATATGGGTAATTATGCATGTTATATTGATAATAATATAAGTAATAAGTATAATTATTACAGTTCTGGCGATAATAACTGCAATTTATGGGTAATAATGCACGTTATATTGATAATAATGAAAGTAATAAGTATATTTATTATAGTTCTAGCGATAATAACTGCATTATATGGGTAATAATCCATGTTATATTGATAATTTTGGGAGTAATAAGTATAATTATTATAGTTCTAGCGATAAGAGTAGTACAATATAGCTAATAGTGCATGTTATATTCATAATAATAAAAGTAATAAGTATATTTATTACAGTTCTATCGATAATAACTGCATAATATGGGTACTAATGCATGTTATATTGGTGATAATAAAAGTAATACGTATATTTATTCTAGTTCTAGCGATAATGATAGTAAAATATGGCTAATAGTGCATGTTATATTGATAATAATAAAAGTAATAAGTATATTTATTACAGTTCTATCGATAATAACTGCATAATATGGGTACTAATGCATGTTATATTGGTGATAATAAAAGTAATACGTATATTTATTCTAGTTCTAGCGATAATGATAGTAAAATATGGCTAATAGTGCATGTTATATTGATAATAATAAAAGTAATAAGTATATTTATTATAGTTCTAGCGATTATAACTGCATAATATGGGTAATAATGCACGTTATATTGAGAATAATATAAGTAATACGTATAATTATTACAGTTCTAGCGATAATAACTGCATTATATGGGTAATAATGCATGTTATATTGATAATATCGGGAGTAATAAGTATAATTATTATAGTCCTATCGATAATAACTGCATAATAGGGGTAATAATGCATGTTATATTGATGATAATGAAAACAGTAAGTATATTTATTACAGTTCTGGCGATAATAACTGCATTATATACGTAATAATGCATGTTATATTGATAATATCGGGAGTAATAAGTATAATTATTATAGTTCTAGCGATAATAATAGTAAAATATGCCTAATAGTGCATGTTATATTGATAATAATAAAAGTAATAAGTACATTTATTACAGTTCTATCGATAATAGCTGCATAATATGGGTAATAATGCATGTTATATTGATGATAATAAAAGTAGTAAGTATATTTATTATAGTTCTAGGGATTATAACTGCATAACATGGGTAATAATGCATGTTATATTGACAATAATATAAGTAATAAGTATAATTATTACAGTTCTGGCGATAATAACTGCATTATATGGGTAATAATGCACGTTATATTGCTAATAATATAATTAATAAGTATAATTATTACAGTTCTAGCGATAATAACTGCATTATATGGGTAATTATGCATGTTATATTGATAATAATATAAGTAATAAGTATAATTATTACAGTTCTGGCGATAATAACTGCAATTTATGGGTAATAATGCACGTTATATTGATAATAATGAAAGTAATAAGTATATTTATTATAGTTCTAGCGATAATAACTGCATTATATGGGTAATAATCCATGTTATATTGATAATTTTGGGAGTAATAAGTATAATTATTATAGTTCTAGCGATAATAACTCCATTATATGGGTAATAATGCATGTTATATTGATAATAATATAAGTAATAAGTATAATTATTACAGTTCTAGCGATAATAACTGCATAATATGGGTAATAATGCACGTTATATTGCTAATAATATAAGTAATAAGTATAACTATTACAGTTCTAGCGATAATACCTGCATTATATGGGTAATAATGGATGTTATATTGATAATATCGGGAGTAATAAGTATAATTATTACAGTTCTAGCGATAATACTAGGAAAATATGGCTAAGAGTGCCTGTTATATTGATAATAATAAAAGTAATAAGTGTAATTATTATAGTTCTAGCGATAATAATAGTACAATATGGATAATAGTGCATGTTATATTGATAATAGTAAAAGTAATGAGTATATTTATTACAGTTCTATCGATAATAACTGCGTAATATGGGTAATAATGCATGTTATATTGATAATAATATAAGTAATAAGTATAATTATTACAGTGCTAGCGATTATAACTGCATAATATGGGTAATAATGCACGTTATATTGCTAACAGTATAAGTAATAAGTATAATTATTACAGTTCTAGCGATAATAACTGCATAATATGGGTAATAATGCACGTTATATTGCTAATAGTACAAGTAATAAGTATAATTATTACAGTTCTAGCGATAATAACCGCATTATATGGGTAATAATGCATGTTATATTGATAATATCGGGAGTAATAAGTATAATTATTATAGTTCTAGCGATAATAATAGTACAATATGGCTAATAATGCATGTTATATTGAAAATAATAGAAATAATAAGTATATTTATTTTAGCACTATCGATAATAACTGCATTATATGGGTAATAATGCATGATATATTGATAATATCGGGAGTAATAAGTATAATTATTATAGTTCTATCGATAATAACTGCATAATATGGGTAATAATGCATGTTATATTGATGATAATGAAAACAGTAAGTATATTTATTACAGTTCTATCGATAATAACTGCATAATATGGGTAATAATGCATATTATATTGGTGATAATAAAAGTAATACGTATATTTATTCTAGTTCTAGCGATAATAACTGCATAATATGGGTAATAATGCATGTTATATTGATAATAATATAAGTAATAAGTATAATTATTACAGTTCTAGCGATAATAACTGCATTATGTGGGTAATAATGCACGTTATATTGCTGATAATATAAGTAATAAGTATAATTATTACAGTTCTAGCGATAATAACTGCAATTTATGGGTAAGAATGCACGTTATATTGATAATAATAAAAGTAATAAGTATATTTATTATAGTTCTAGCGATAATAACTGCATTATATGAGTAACAATCCATGTTATATTGATAATATTGGGAGTAATAAGTATAATTATTATAGTTCTAGCGTTAATAACTCCATTATATGGGTAATAATGCATGTTATATTGATAATAATAGCAGTAATAAGTATAATTATTACAGTTCTAGCGATAATACCTGCATTATATGGGTAATAATGCATGTTATATTGATAATATCGGGAGTAATAAGTTTAATTATTATAGTTCTAGCGATAATAATAGTACAATATGGCTAATAATGCATGTTATATTGAAAATAATAAAAATAATAAGCATATTTATTTTAGCTCTATCGATAATAACTGCATAATATGGGTAATATTGCATGATATATTGAGAATAATATAAGTAATAAGTATATTTATTACAGTTCTATCGATAATAACTGCATTATATAGGTAATAATGCATGTTATATTGATAATATTGGGAGTAATAAGTACAATTATTATAGTTCTAGCGATAATAATAGTAGAATATGGCTAACAGTGCATGTTATATTGATAATAATAAAAGTAATAAGTACATTTATTACAGATCTATCGATAATAACTGCATAATATGGGTAATAGTGCATGTTATATTGATGATAATAAAAGTAGTAAGTATATTTATTATAGTTCTAGCGATTATAACTGCATAACATGGGTAATAATGCATGTTATATTGACAATAATATAAGTAATAAGTATAATTATTACAGTTCTGGCGATAATAACTGCATTATATGGGTAATAATGCACGTTATATTGCTAACAATATAATTAATAAGTATAATTATTACAGTTCTAGCGATAATAACTGCATTATATGGGTAATTATGCATGTTATATTGATAATAATATAAGTAATAAGTATAATTATTACAGTTCTGGCGATAATAACTGCAATTTATGGGTAATAATGCACGTTATATTGATAATAATGAAAGTAATAAGTATATTTATTATAGTTCTAGCGATAATAACTGCATTATATGGGTAATAATCCATGTTATATTGATAATTTTGGGAGTAATAAGTATAATTATTATAGTTCTAGCGATAATAACTCCATTATATGGGTAATAATGCATGTTATATTGATAATAATATAAGTAATAAGTATAATTATTACAGTTCTAGCGATAATAACTGCATTATATGGGTAATAATGCATGTTATATTGATAATAATATAAGTAATAAGTATAATTATTACAGTTCTAGCGATAATAACTGCATAATATGGGTAATAATGCACGTTATATTGCTTATAATATAAGTAATAAGTATAATTATTACAGTTCTAGCGATGATAACTGCATTATATGGGTAACAATGCATGTTATATTGTTAATATCGGGAGTAATAAGTATAATTATTATAGTTCTAGCGATAAGAGTAGTACAATATAGCTAATAGTGCATGTTATATTCATAATAATAAAAGTAATAAGTATATTTATTACAGTTCTATCGATAATAACTGCATAATATGGGTACTAATGCATGTTATATTGATAATAATATAAGTAATAAGTATAATTATTACAGTTCTAACGATAATAACTGCATTATGTGGGTAATAATGCACGTTATATTGCTGATAATATAAGTAATAAGTATAATTATTACAGTTCTAGCGATAATAACTGCAATTTATGGGTAAGAATGCACGTTATATTGATAATAATAAAAGTAATAAGTATATTTATTATAGTTCTAGCGATAATAACTGCATTATATGAGTAACAATCCATGTTATATTGATAATATTGGGAGTAATAAGTATAATTATTATAGTTCTAGCGTTAATAACTCCATTATATGGGTAATAATGCATGTTATATTGATAATAATAGCAGTAATAAGTATAATTATTACAGTTCTAGCGATAATACCTGCATTATATGGGTAATAATGCATGTTATATTGATAATATCGGGAGTAATAAGTTTAATTATTATAGTTCTAGCGATAATAATAGTACAATATGGCTAATAATGCATGTTATATTGAAAATAATAAAAATAATAAGTATATTTATTTTAGCTCTATCGATAATAACTGCATAATATGGGTAATATTGCATGATATATTGAGAATAATATAAGTAATAAGTATATTTATTACAGTTCTATCGATAATAACTGCATTATATAGGTAATAATGCATGTTATATTGATAATATTGGGAGTAATAAGTACAATTATTATAGTTCTAGCGATAATAATAGTAAAATATGGCTAACAGTGCATGTTATATTGATAATAATAAAAGTAATAAGTACATTTATTACAGTTCTATCGATAATAACTGCATAATATGGGTAATAGTGCATGTTATATTGATGATAATAAAAGTAGTAAGTATATTTATTATAGTTCTAGCGATTATAACTGCATAACATGGGTAATAATGCATGTTATATTGACAATAATATAAGTAATAAGTATAATTATTACAGTTCTGGCGATAATAACTGCATTATATGGGTAATAATGCACGTTATATTGCTAACAATATAATTAATAAGTATAATTATTACAGTTCTAGCGATAATAACTGCATTATATGGGTAATTATGCATGTTATATTGATAATAATATAAGTAATAAGTATAATTATTACAGTTCTGGCGATAATAACTGCAATTTATGGGTAATAATGCACGTTATATTGATAATAATGAAAGTAATAAGTATATTTATTATAGTTCTAGCGATAATAACTGCATTATATGGGTAATAATCCATGTTATATTGATAATTTTGGGAGTAATAAGTATAATTATTATAGTTCTAGCGATAATAACTCCATTATATGGGTAATAATGCATGTTATATTGATAATAATATAAGTAATAAGTATAATTATTACAGTTCTAGCGATAATAACTGCATTATATGGGTAATAATGCATGTTATATTGATAATAATATAAGTAATAAGTATAATTATTACAGTTCTAGCGATAATAACTGCATAATATGGGTAATAATGCACGTTATATTGCTTATAATATAAGTAATAAGTATAATTATTACAGTTCTAGCGATGATAACTGCATTATATGGGTAACAATGCATGTTATATTGTTAATATCGGGAGTAATAAGTATAATTATTATAGTTCTAGCGATAAGAGTAGTACAATATGGCTAATAGTGCATGTTATATTCATAATAATAAAAGTAATAAGTATATTTATTACAGTTCTATCGATAATAACTGCATAACATGGGTACTAATGCATGTTATATTGGTGATAATAAAAGTAATACGTATATTTATTCTAGTTCTAGCGATAATGATAGTAAAATATGGCTAATAGTGCATGTTATATTGATAATAATAAAAGTAATAAGTATATTTATTATAGTTCTATCGATAAGAACTGCATAATATGGGTAATAATGCATGTTATATTGATGATAATAAAAGTACTAAGTATATTTATTATAGTTCTAGCGATAATAACTGCATAATATGGGTAATAATGCATGTTATGTTGATAATAAGAAAAGTAGTAAGTATATTTATTACAGTTCTATCGATAATAACTGCATAATATGGGTAATAATGCATGTTATATTGATGATAATAAAAGTAGTAAGTATATTTATTATAGTTCCAGCGATTATAACTGCATAATATGGGTAATAATGCACGTTATATTGCTAACAGTATAAGTAATAAGTATAATTATTACAGTTCTAGCGATAATAACTGCATAATATGGGTAATAATGCACGTTATATTGCTTATAATATAAGTAATAAGTATAATTATTACAGTTCTAGCGATGATAACTGCATTATATGGGTAACAATGCATGTTATATTGTTAATATCGGGAGTAATAAGTATAATTATTATAGTTCTAGCGATAAGAGTAGTACAATATAGCTAATAGTGCATGTTATATTCATAATAATAAAAGTAATAAGTATATTTATTACAGTTCTATCGATAATAACTGCATAATATGGGTACTAATGCATGTTATATTGGTGATAATAAAAGTAATACGTATATTTATTCTAGTTCTAGCGATAATGATAGTACAATATGGCTAATAGTGCATGTTATATTGATAATAATAAAAGTAATAAGTATATTTATTATAGTTCTATCGATAATAACTGCATAACATGGGTAATAATGCATGTTATATTGATGATAATAAAAGTACTAAGTATATTTATTATAGTTCTAGCGATTATAACTGCATAATATGGGTAATAATGCATGTAATATTGATGATAATAAAAGTAATACGTATATTTATTATAGTTCTAGCGATAATAACTGCATAATATGGGTAATAATGCATGTTATATTGATAATAATATAAGTAATAAGTATAATTATTACAGTTCTAGCGATAATAACTGCATTATGTGGGTAATAATGCACGTTATATTGCTGATAATATAAGTAATAAGTATAATTATTACAGTTCTGGCGATAATAACTGCAATTTATGGGTAATAATGCACGTTATATTGATAATAATGAAAGTAATAAGTATATTTATTATAGTTCTAGCGATAATAACTGCATTATATGGGTAATAATCCATGTTATATTGATAATTTTGGGAGTAATAAGTATAATTATTATAGTTCTAGCGATAATAACTCCATTATATGGGTAATAATGCATGTTATATTGATAATAATATAAGTAATAAGTATAATTATTACAGTTCTAGCGATAATAACTGCATTATATGGGTAATAATGCATGTTATATTGATAATAATATAAGTAATAAGTATAATTATTACAGTTCTAGCGATAATAACTGCATAATATGGGTAATAATGCACGTTATATTGCTTATAATATAAGTAATAAGTATAATTATTACAGTTCTAGCGATGATAACTGCATTATATGGGTAACAATGCATGTTATATTGTTAATATCGGGAGTAATAAGTATAATTATTATAGTTCTAGCGATAAGAGTAGTACAATATAGCTAATAGTGCATGTTATATTCATAATAATAAAAGTAATAAGTATATTTATTACAGTTCTATCGATAATAACTGCATAATATGGGTACTAATGCATGTTATATTGATAATAATATAAGTAATAAGTATAATTATTACAGTTCTAGCGATAATAACTGCATTATGTGGGTAATAATGCACGTTATATTGCTGATAATATAAGTAATAAGTATAATTATTACAGTTCTAGCGATAATAACTGCAATTTATGGGTAAGAATGCACGTTATATTGATAATAATAAAAGTAATAAGTATATTTATTATAGTTCTAGCGATAATAACTGCATTATATGAGTAACAATCCATGTTATATTGATAATATTGGGAGTAATAAGTATAATTATTATAGTTCTAGCGTTAATAACTCCATTATATGGGTAATAATGCATGTTATATTGATAATAATAGCAGTAATAAGTATAATTATTACAGTTCTAGCGATAATACCTGCATTATATGGGTAATAATGCATGTTATATTGATAATATCGGGAGTAATAAGTTTAATTATTATAGTTCTAGCGATAATAATAGTACAATATGGCTAATAATGCATGTTATATTGAAAATAATAAAAATAATAAGTATATTTATTTTAGCTCTATCGATAATAACTGCATAATATGGGTAATATTGCATGATATATTGAGAATAATATAAGTAATAAGTATATTTATTACAGTTCTATCGATAATAACTGCATTATATAGGTAATAATGCATGTTATATTGATAATATTGGGAGTAATAAGTACAATTATTATAGTTCTAGCGATAATAATAGTAAAATATGGCTAACAGTGCATGTTATATTGATAATAATAAAAGTAATAAGTACATTTATTACAGTTCTATCGATAATAACTGCATAATATGGGTAATAGTGCATGTTATATTGATGATAATAAAAGTAGTAAGTATATTTATTATAGTTCTAGCGATTATAACTGCATAACATGGGTAATAATGCATGTTATATTGACAATAATATAAGTAATAAGTATAATTATTACAGTTCTGGCGATAATAACTGCATTATATGGGTAATAATGCACGTTATATTGCTAACAATATAATTAATAAGTATAATTATTACAGTTCTAGCGATAATAACTGCATTATATGGGTAATTATGCATGTTATATTGATAATAATATAAGTAATAAGTATAATTATTACAGTTCTGGCGATAATAACTGCAATTTATGGGTAATAATGCACGTTATATTGATAATAATGAAAGTAATAAGTATATTTATTATAGTTCTAGCGATAATAACTGCATTATATGGGTAATAATCCATGTTATATTGATAATTTTGGGAGTAATAAGTATAATTATTATAGTTCTAGCGATAATAACTCCATTATATGGGTAATAATGCATGTTATATTGATAATAATATAAGTAATAAGTATAATTATTACAGTTCTAGCGATAATAACTGCATTATATGGGTAATAATGCATGTTATATTGATAATAATATAAGTAATAAGTATAATTATTACAGTTCTAGCGATAATAACTGCATAATATGGGTAATAATGCACGTTATATTGCTTATAATATAAGTAATAAGTATAATTATTACAGTTCTAGCGATGATAACTGCATTATATGGGTAACAATGCATGTTATATTGTTAATATCGGGAGTAATAAGTATAATTATTATAGTTCTAGCGATAAGAGTAGTACAATATGGCTAATAGTGCATGTTATATTCATAATAATAAAAGTAATAAGTATATTTATTACAGTTCTATCGATAATAACTGCATAACATGGGTACTAATGCATGTTATATTGGTGATAATAAAAGTAATACGTATATTTATTCTAGTTCTAGCGATAATGATAGTAAAATATGGCTAATAGTGCATGTTATATTGATAATAATAAAAGTAATAAGTATATTTATTATAGTTCTATCGATAAGAACTGCATAATATGGGTAATAATGCATGTTATATTGATGATAATAAAAGTACTAAGTATATTTATTATAGTTCTAGCGATAATAACTGCATAATATGGGTAATAATGCATGTTATGTTGATAATAAGAAAAGTAGTAAGTATATTTATTACAGTTCTATCGATAATAACTGCATAATATGGGTAATAATGCATGTTATATTGATGATAATAAAAGTAGTAAGTATATTTATTATAGTTCTAGCGATTATAACTGCATAATATGGGTAATAATGCACGTTATATTGCTAACAGTATAAGTAATAAGTATAATTATTACAGTTCTAGCGATAATAACTGCATAATATGGGTAATAATGCACGTTATATTGCTTATAATATAAGTAATAAGTATAATTATTACAGTTCTAGCGATGATAACTGCATTATATGGGTAACAATGCATGTTATATTGTTAATATCGGGAGTAATAAGTATAATTATTATAGTTCTAGCGATAAGAGTAGTACAATATAGCTAATAGTGCATGTTATATTCATAATAATAAAAGTAATAAGTATATTTATTACAGTTCTATCGATAATAACTGCAT
Organism: Megachile leachella; assembly: GCA_963576845.1. Lineage (NCBI taxonomy): Eukaryota > Metazoa > Arthropoda > Insecta > Hymenoptera > Megachilidae > Megachile > Megachile leachella. The sequence continues at coordinate 1,361,002 of CAUYWW010000150.1, read as the reverse complement.
AATATGGGTACTAATGCATGTTATATTGGTGATAATAAAAGTAATACGTATATTTATTCTAGTTCTAGCGATAATGATAGTAAAATATGGCTAATAGTGCATGTTATATTGATAATAATAAAAGTAATAAGTATATTTATTATAGTTCTATCGATAATAACTGCATAACATGGGTAATAATGCATGTTATATTGATGATAATAAAAGTACTAAGTATATTTATTATAGTTCTAGCGATTATAACTGCATAATATGGGTAATAATGCATGTAATATTGATGATAATAAAAGTAATACGTATATTTATTATAGTTCTAGCGATAATAACTGCATAATATGAGTAATAATGCATGTTATATTGATAATAATATAAGTAATAAGTATAATTATTACAGTTTTAGCGATAATAACTGCATTATGTGGGTAATAATGCACGTTATATTGCTGATAATATAAGTAATAAGTATAATTATTACAGTTCTAGCGATAATAACTGCAATTTATGGGTAAGAATGCACGTTATATTAATAATAATAAAAGTAATAAGTATATTTATTATAGTTCTAGCGATAATAACTGCATTATATGAGTAACAATCCATGTTATATTGATAATATTGGGAGTAATAAGTATAATTATTATAGTTCTAGCGTTAATAACTCCATTATATGAGTAATAATGCATGTTATATTGATAATAATAGCAGTAATAAGTATAATTATTACAGTTCTAGCGATAATACCTGCATTATATGGGTAATAATGCATGTTATATTGATAATATCGGGAGTAATAAGTTTAATTATTATAGTTCTAGCGATAATAATAGTACAATATGGCTAATAATGCATGTTATATTGAAAATAATAAAAATAATAAGTATATTTATTTTAGCTCTATCGATAATAACTGCATAATATGGGTAATATTGCATGATATATTGCTAACAGTATAAGTAATAAGTATAATTATTACAGTTCTAGCGATAATAACTGCATAATATGGGTAATAATGCACGTTATATTGCTTATAATATAAGTAATAAGTATAATTATTACAGTTCTAGCGATGATAACTGCATTATATGGGTAACAATGCATGTTATATTGTTAATATCGGGAGTAATAAGTATAATTATTATAGTTCTAGCGATAAGAGTAGTACAATATAGCTAATAGTGCATGTTATATTCATAATAATAAAAGTAATAAGTATATTTATTACAGTTCTATCGATAATAACTGCATAATATGGGTACTAATGCATGTTATATTGGTGATAATAAAAGTAATACGTATATTTATTCTAGTTCTAGCGATAATGATAGTAAAATATGGCTAATAGTGCATGTTATATTGATAATAATAAAAGTAATAAGTATATTTATTATAGTTCTATCGATAATAACTGCATAACATGGGTAATAATGCATGTTATATTGATGATAATAAAAGTACTAAGTATATTTATTATAGTTCTAGCGATTATAACTGCATAATATGGGTAATAATGCATGTAATATTGATGATAATAAAAGTAATACGTATATTTATTATAGTTCTAGCGATAATAACTGCATAATATGAGTAATAATGCATGTTATATTGATAATAATATAAGTAATAAGTATAATTATTACAGTTTTAGCGATAATAACTGCATTATGTGGGTAATAATGCACGTTATATTGCTGATAATATAAGTAATAAGTATAATTATTACAGTTCTAGCGATAATAACTGCAATTTATGGGTAAGAATGCACGTTATATTAATAATAATAAAAGTAATAAGTATATTTATTATAGTTCTAGCGATAATAACTGCATTATATGAGTAACAATCCATGTTATATTGATAATATTGGGAGTAATAAGTATAATTATTATAGTTCTAGCGTTAATAACTCCATTATATGAGTAATAATGCATGTTATATTGATAATAATAGCAGTAATAAGTATAATTATTACAGTTCTAGCGATAATACCTGCATTATATGGGTAATAATGCATGTTATATTGATAATATCGGGAGTAATAAGTTTAATTATTATAGTTCTAGCGATAATAATAGTACAATATGGCTAATAATGCATGTTATATTGAAAATAATAAAAATAATAAGTATATTTATTTTAGCTCTATCGATAATAACTGCATAATATGGGTAATATTGCATGATATATTGAGAATAATATAAGTAATAAGTATATTTATTACAGTTCTATCGATAATAACTGCATTATATAGGTAATAATGCATGTTATATTGATAATATTGGGAGTAATAAGTACAATTATTATAGTTCTAGCGATAATAATAGTAAAATATGGCTAACAGTGCATGTTATATTGATAATAAGAAAAGTAGTAAGTATATTTATTACAGTTCTATCGATAATAACTGCATAATATGGGTAATAATGCATGTTATATTGATGATAATAAAAGTACTAAGTATATTTATTATAGTTCTAGCGATTATAACTGCATAATATGGGTAATAATGCATGTAATATTGATGATAATAAAAGTACTAAGTATATTTATTATAGTTCTAGCGATTATAACTGCATAATATGGGTAATAATGCATGTAATATTGATGATAATAAAAGTAATACGTATATTTATTATAGTTCTAGCGATAATGATAGTAAAATATGGCTAATAGTGCATGTTATATTGATAATAATAAAAGTAATATGTATATTTATTATAGTTCTATCGATAAGAACTGCGTAATATGGGTAATAATGCATGTCATATTGATGATAATAAAAGTACTAAGTATATTTATTATAGTTCTAGCGATTATAACTGCATAATATGGGTATTAATGCACGTTATATTGAGAATAATATAAGTAATACGTATAATTATTACAGTTCAAGCGATAATAACTGCATTATATGAGTAATTATGCATGTTATATTGATAATAATATAAGTAATAAGTATAATTATTACAGTTCTGGCGATAATAACTGCAATTTATGGGTAATAATGCACGTTATATTGATAATAATGAAAGTAATAAGTATATTTATTATAGTTCTAGCGATAATAACTGCATTATATGGGTAATAATCCATGTTATATTGATAATTTTGGGAGTAATAAGTATAATTATTATAGTTCTAGCGATAATAACTCCATTATATTGGTAATAATGCATGTTATATTGATAATAATATAAGTATTAAGTATAATTATTACAGTTCTAGCGATAGTAACTGCATTATATGGGTAATAATGCATGTTATATTGATAATAATATAAGTAATAAGTATAATTATTACAGTTCTAGCGATAATAACTGCATAATATGGGTAATAATGCACGTTATATTGCTTATAATATAAGTAATAAGTATAATTATTACAGTTCTAGCGATGATAACTGCATTATATGGGTAACAATGCATGTTATATTGTTAATATCGGGAGTAATAAGTATAATTATTATAGTTCTAGCGATAAGAGTAGTACAATATAGCTAATAGTGCATGTTATATTCATAATAATAAAAGTAATAAGTATATTTATTACAGTTCTATCGATAATAACTGCATAATATGGGTACTAATGCATGTTATATTGGTGATAATAAAAGTAATACGTATATTTATTCTAGTTCTAGCGATAATGATAGTAAAATATGGCTAATAGTGCATGTTATATTGATAATAATAAAAGTAATAAGTATATTTATTATAGTTCTATCGATAATAACTGCATAACATGGGTAATAATGCATGTTATATTGATGATAATAAAAGTACTAAGTATATTTATTATAGTTCTAGCGATTATAACTGCATAATATGGGTAATAATGCATGTAATATTGATGATAATAAAAGTAATACGTATATTTATTATAGTTCTAGCGATAATGATAGTAAAATATGGCTAATAGTGCATGTTATATTGATAATAATAAAAGTAATATGTATATTTATTATAGTTCTATCGATAAGAAATGCGTAATATGGGTAATAATGCATGTCATATTGATGATAATAAAAGTACTAAGTATATTTATTATAGTTCTAGCGATTATAACTGCATAATATGGGTATTAATGCACGTTATATTGAGAATAATATAAGTAATACGTATAATTATTACAGTTCAAGCGATAATACCTGCATTATATGGGTAATAATGCATGTTATATTGATAATATCGGGAGTAATAAGTATAATTATTATAGTTCTAGCGATAATAATAGTACAATATGGCTAATAATGCATGTTATATTGAAAATAATAAAAGTAATAAGTACATTTATTACAGTTCTATCGATAATAACTGCATTATATACGTAATAATGCATGTTATATTGATAATATCGGGAGTAATAAGTATAATTATTACAGTTCTAGCGATAATAACTGCATTATATGGGTAATTATGCATGTTATATTGATAATAATATAAGTAATAAGTATAATTATTACAGTTCTGGCGATAATAACTGCAATTTATGGGTAATAATGCACGTTATATTGATAATAATGAAAGTAATAAGTATATTTATTATAGTTCTAGCGAGAATAACTGCATTATATGGGTAATAATCCATGTTATATTGGTAATTTTGGGAGTAATAAGTATAATTATTATAGTTCTAGCGATAATAACTCCATTATATGGGTAATAATGCATGTTATATTGATAATAATATAAGTATTAAGTATAATTATTACAGTTCTAGCGATAATAACTGCATTATATGGGTAATAATGCATGTTATATTGATAATAATATAAGTAATAAGTATAATTATTACAGTTCTAGCGATAATAACTGCATAATATGGGTAATAATGCACGTTATATTGCTTATAATATAAGTAATAAGTATAATTATTACAGTTCTAGCGATGATAACTGCATTATATGGGTAACAATGCATGTTATATTGTTAATATCGGGAGTAATAAGTATAATTATTATAGTTCTAGCGATAAGAGTAGTACAATATGGCTAATAGTGCATGTTATATTCATAATAATAAAAGTAATAAGTATATTTATTACAGTTCTATCGATAATAACTGCATAATATGGGTACTAATGCATGTTATATTGGTGATAATAAAAGTAATACGTATATTTATTCTAGTTCTAGCGATAATGATAGTAAAATATGGCTAATAGTGCATGTTATATTGATAATAATAAAAGTAATAAGTATATTTATTATAGTTCTATCGATAAGAACTGCATAATATGGGTAATAATGCATGTTATATTGATGATAATAAAAGTACTAAGTATATTTATTATAGTTCTAGCGATAATAACTGCATAATATGGGTAATAATGCATGTTATGTTGATAATAAGAAAAGTAGTAAGTATATTTATTACAGTTCTATCGATAATAACTGCATAATATGGGTAATAATGCATGTTATATTGATGATAATAAAAGTAGTAAGTATATTTATTATAGTTCTAGCGATTATAACTGCATAATATGGGTAATAATGCACGTTATATTGCTAACAGTATAAGTAATAAGTATAATTATTACAGTTCTAGCGATAATAACTGCATAATATGGGTAATAATGCACGTTATATTGCTTATAATATAAGTAATAAGTATAATTATTACAGTTCTAGTGATGATAACTGCATTATATGGGTAACAATGCATGTTATATTGTTAATATCGGGAGTAATAAGTATAATTATTATAGTTCTAGCGATAAGAGTAGTACAATATAGCTAATAGTGCATGTTATATTCATAATAATAAAAGTAATAAGTATATTTATTACAGTTCTATCGATAATAACTGCATAATATGGGTACTAATGCATGTTATATTGGTGATAATAAAAGTAATACGTATATTTATTCTAGTTCTAGCGATAATGATAGTAAAATATGGCTAATAGTGCATGTTATATTGATAATAATAAAAGTAATAAGTATATTTATTATAGTTCTATCGATAATAACTGCATAACATGGGTAATAATGCATGTTATATTGATGATAATAAAAGTAGTAAGTATATTTATTATAGTTCTAGCGATTATAACTGCATAATATGGGTAATAATGCACGTTATATTGCTAACAGTATAAGTAATAAGTATAATTATTACAGTTCTAGCGATAATAACTGCATAATATGGGTAATAATGCACGTTATATTGCTTATAATATAAGTAATAAGTATAATTATTACAGTTCTAGCGATGATAACTGCATTATATGGGTAACAATGCATGTTATATTGTTAATATCGGGAGTAATAAGTATAATTATTATAGTTCTAGCGATAATAATAGTAAAATATGGCTAATAGTGCATGTTATATTGATAATAATAAAAGTAATAAGTACATTTATTACAGTTCTATCGATAATAACTGCATAATATGGGTAATAATGCATGTTATATTGATGATAATAAAAGTAGTAAGTATATTTATTATAGTTCTAGCGATTATAACTGCATAACATGGGTAATAATGCATGTTATATTGATAATAATATAAGAAATAAGTATAATTATTACAGTTCTGGCGATAATAACTGCATTATATGGGTAATAATGCACGTTATATTGCTAGTAATATAATTAATAAGTATAATTATTACAGTTCTAGCGATAATAACTGCATTATATGGGTAATTATGCATGTTATATTGATAATAATATAAGTAATAAGTATAATTATTACAGTTCTGGCGATAATAACTGCAATTTATGGGTAATAATGCACGTTATATTGATAATAATGAAAGTAATAAGTATATTTATTATAGTTCTAGCGATAATAACTGCATTATATGGGTAATAATCCATGTTATATTGATAATTTTGGGAGTAATAAGTATAATTATTATAGTTCTAGCGATAATAACTCCATTATATGGGTAATAATGCATGTTATATTGATAATAATATAAGTAATAAGTATAATTATTACAGTTCTAGCGATAATAACTGCATAATATGGGTAATAATGCACGTTATATTGCTAATAATATAAGTAATAAGTATAACTATTACAGTTCTAGCGATAATACCTGCATTATATGGGTAATAATGGATGTTATATTGATAATATCGGGAGTAATAAGTATAATTATTACAGTTCTAGCGATAATACTAGAAAAATATGGCTAAGAGTGCCTGTTATATTGATAATAATAAAAGTAATAAGTGTAATTATTATAGTTCTAGCGATAATAATAGTACAATATGGATAATAGTGCATGTTATATTGATAATAGTAAAAGTAATGAGTATATTTATTACAGTTCTATCGATAATAACTGCGTAATATGGGTAATAATGCATGTTATATTGATAATAATATAAGTAATAAGTATAATTATTACAGTGCTAGCGATTATAACTGCATAATATGGGTAATAATGCACGTGATATTGCTAACAGTATAAGTAATAAGTATAATTATTACAGTTCTAGCGATAATAACTGCATAATATGGGCAATAATGCACGTTATATTGCTAATAGTACAAGTAATAAGTATAATTATTACAGTTCTAGCGATAATAACCGCATTATATGGGTAATAATGCATGTTATATTGATAATATCGGGAGTAATAAGTATAATTATTATAGTTCTAGCGATAATAATAGTAAAATATGGCTAACAGTGCATGTTATATTGATAATAAGAAAAGTAGTAAGTATATTTATTACAGTTCTATCGATAATAACTGCATAATATGGGTAATAATGCATGTTATATTGATGATAATAAAAGTACTAAGTATATTTATTATAGTTCTAGCGATTATAACTGCATAATATGGGTAATAATGCATGTAATATTGATGATAATAAAAGTAATACGTATATTTATTATAGTTCTAGCGATAATGATAGTAAAATATGGCTAATAGTGCATGTTATATTGATAATAATAAAAGTAATAAGAATATTTATTATAGTTCTATCGATAAGAACTGCATAATATGGGTAATAATGCATGTTATATTGATGATAATAAAAGTACTAAGTATATTTATTATAGTTCTAGCGATTATAACTGCATAATATGGGTAATAATGCATGTAATATTGATGATAATAAAAGTAATACGTATATTTATTATGGTTCTAGCGATAATGATAGTAAAATATGGCTAATAGTGCATGTTATATTGATAATAATAAAAGTAATATGTATATTTATTATAGTTCTATCGATAAGAACTGCGTAATATGGGTAATAATGCATGTCATATTGATGATAATAAAAGTACTAAGTATATTTATTATAGTTCTAGCGATTATAACTGCATAATATGGGTATTAATGCACGTTATATTGAGAATAATATAAGTAATACGTATAATTATTACAGTTCAAGCGATAATACCTGCATTATATGGGTAATAATGCATGTTATATTGCTAACAATATAATTAATAAGTATAATTATTACAGTTCTAGCGATAATAACTGCATTATATGGGTAATTATGCATGTTATATTGATAATAATATAAGTAATAAGTATAATTATTACAGTTCTGGCGATAATAACTGCAATTTATGGGTAATAATGCACGTTATATTGATAATAATGAAAGTAATAAGTATATTTATTATAGTTCTAGCGATAATAACTGCATTATATGGGTAGTAATCCATGTTATATTGATAATTTTGGGAGTAATAAGTATAATTATTATAGTTCTAGCGATAATAACTGCATAATATGGGTAATAATGCACGTTATATTGCTTATAATATAAGTAATAAGTATAATTATTACAGTTCTAGCGATGATAACTGCATTATATGGGTAACAATGCATGTTATATTGTTAATATCGGGAGTAATAAGTATAATTATTATAGTTCTAGCGATAAGAGTAGTACAATATGGCTAATAGTGCATGTTATATTCATAATAATAAAAGTAATAAGTATATTTATTACAGTTCTATCGATAATAACTGCATAATATGGGTACTAATGCATGTTATATTGGTGATAATAAAAGTAATACGTATATTTATTCTAGTTCTAGCGATAATGATAGTAAAATATGGCTAATAGTGCATGTTATATTGATAATAATAAAAGTAATAAGTATATTTATTATAGTTCTATCGATAAGAACTGCAGAATATGGGTAATAATGCATGTTATATTGATGATAATAAAAGTACTAAGTATATTTATTATAGTTCTAGCGATAATAACTGCATAATATGGGTAATAATGCATGTTATGTTGATAATAAGAAAAGTAGTAAGTATATTTATTACAGTTCTATCGATAATAACTGCATAATATGGGTAATAATGCATGTTATATTGATGATAATAAAAGTAGTAAGTATATTTATTATAGTTCTAGCGATTATAACTGCATAATATGGGTAATAATGCACGTTATATTGCTAACAGTATAAGTAATAAGTATAATTATTACAGTTCTAGCGATAATAACTGCATAATATGGGTAATAATGCACGTTATATTGCTTATAATATAAGTAATAAGTATAATTATTACAGTTCTAGCGATGATAACTGCATTATATGGGTAACAATGCATGTTATATTGTTAATATCGGGAGTAATAAGTATAATTATTATAGTTCTAGCGATAAGAGTAGTACAATATAGCTAATAGTGCATGTTATATTCATAATAATAAAAGTAATAAGTATATTTATTACAGTTCTATCGATAATAACTGCATAATATGGGTACTAATGCATGTTATATTGGTGATAATAAAAGTAATACGTATATTTATTCTAGTTCTAGCGATAATGATAGTAAAATATGGCTAATAGTGCATGTTATATTGATAATAATAAAAGTAATAAGTATATTTATTATAGTTCTATCGATAATAACTGCATAACATGGGTAATAATGCATGTTATATTGATGATAATAAAAGTAGTAAGTATATTTATTATAGTTCTAGCGATTATAACTGCATAATATGGGTAATAATGCACGTTATATTGCTAACAGTATAAGTAATAAGTATAATTATTACAGTTCTAGCGATAATAACTGCATAATATGGGTAATAATGCACGTTATATTGCTTATAATATAAGTAATAAGTATAATTATTACAGTTCTAGCGATGATAACTGCATTATATGGGTAACAATGCATGTTATATTGTTAATATCGGGAGTAATAAGTATAATTATTATAGTTCTAGCGATAATAATAGTAAAATATGGCTAATAGTGCATGTTATATTGATAATAATAAAAGTAATAAGTACATTTATTACAGTTCTATCGATAATAACTGCATAATATGGGTAATAATGCATGTTATATTGATGATAATAAAAGTAGTAAGTATATTTATTATAGTTCTAGCGATTATAACTGCATAACATGGGTAATAATGCATGTTATATTGATAATAATATAAGTAATAAGTATAATTATTACAGTTCTGGCGATAATAACTGCAATTTATGGGTAATAATGCACGTTATATTGATAATAATGAAAGTAATAAGTATATTTATTATAGTTCTAGCGATAATAACTCCATTATATGGGTAATAATGCATGTTATATTGATAATAATATAAGTAATAAGTATAATTATTACAGTTCTAGCGATAATAACTGCATAATATGGGTAATAATGCACGTTATATTGCTAATAATATAAGTAATAAGTATAACTATTACAGTTCTAGCGATAATACCTGCATTATATGGGTAATAATGGATGTTATATTGATAATATCGGGAGTAATAAGTATAATTATTACAGTTCTAGCGATAATACTAGGAAAATATGGCTAAGAGTGCCTGTTATATTGATAATAATAAAAGTAATAAGTGTAATTATTATAGTTCTAGCGATAATAATAGTACAATATGGATAATAGTGCATGTTATATTGATAATAGTAAAAGTAATGAGTATATTTATTACAGTTCTATCGATAATAACTGCGTAATATGGGTAATAATGCATGTTATATTGATAATAATATAAGTAATAAGTATAATTATTACAGTGCTAGCGATTATAACTGCATAATATGGGTAATAATGCACGTGATATTGCTAACAGTATAAGTAATAAGTATAATTATTACAGTTCTAGCGATAATAACTGCATAATATGGGTAATAATGCACGTTATATTGCTAATAGTACAAGTAATAAGTATAATTATTACAGTTCTAGCGATAATAACCGCATTATATGGGTAATAATGCATGTTATATTGATAATATCGGGAGTAATAAGTATAATTATTATAGTTCTAGCGATAATAATAGTACAATATGGCTAATAATGCATGTTATATTGAAAATAATAAAAATAACAAGTATATTTATTTTAGCACTATCGATAATAACTGCATTATATGGGTAATAATGCATGTTATATTGATAATATCGGGAGTAATAAGTATAATTATTATAGTTCTATCGATAATAACTGCATAATATGGGTAATAATGCATGTTATATTGATGATAATGAAAACAGTAAGTATATTTATTACAGTTCTATCGATAATAACTGCATAATATGGGTACTAATGCATATTATATTGGTGATAATAAAAGTAATACGTATATTTATTCTAGTTCTAGCGATAATAACTGCATAATATGGGTAATAATGCATGTTATATTGATAATAATATAAGTAATAAGTATAATTATTACAGTTCTAGCGATAATAACTGCATTATGTGGGTAATAATGCACGTTATATTGCTGATAATATAAGTAATAAGTATAATTATTACAGTTCTAGCGATAATAACTGCAATTTATGGGTAAGAATGCACGTTATATTGATAATAATAAAAGTAATAAGTATATTTATTATAGTTCTAGCGATAATAACTGCATTATATGAGTAACAATCCATGTTATATTGATAATATTGGGAGTAATAAGTATAATTATTATAGTTCTAGCGTTAATAACTCCATTATATGGGTAATAATGCATGTTATATTGATAATAATAGCAGTAATAAGTATAATTATTACAGTTCTAGCGATAATACCTGCATTATATGGGTAATAATGCATGTTATATTGATAATATCGGGAGTAATAAGTATAATTATTATAGTTCTAGCGATAATAATAGTACAATATGGCTAATAATGCATGTTATATTGAAAATAATAAAAGTAATAAGTATATTTATTTTAGTTCTATCGATAATAACTGCATAATATGGGTAATAATGCATGTTATATTGATGATAATAAAAGTACTAAGTATATTTATTATAGTTCTAGCGATTATAACTGCATAATATGGGTAATATTGCATGATATATTGAGAATAATATAAGTAATAAGTATATTTATTACAGTTCTATCGATAATAACTGCATTATATGGGTAATAATCCATGTTATATTGATAATATTGGGAGTAATAAGTATAATTATTACAGTTCTAGCGATAATAACTGCATAATATGGGTAATAATGCACGTTATATTGCTTATAATATAAGTAATAAGTATAATTATTACAGTTCTAGCGATGATAACTGCATTATATGGGTAACAATGCATGTTATATTGTTAATATCGGGAGTAATAAGTATAATTATTATAGTTCTAGCGATAAGAGTAGTACAATATGGCTAATAGTGCATGTTATATTCATAATAATAAAAGTAATAAGTATATTTATTACAGTTCTATCGATAATAACTGCATAATATGGGTACTAATGCATGTTATATTGGTGATAATAAAAGTAATACGTATATTTATTCTAGTTCTAGCGATAATGATAGTAAAATATGGCTAATAGTGCATGTTATATTGATAATAATAAAAGTAATAAGTATATTTATTATAGTTCTATCGATAAGAACTGCATAATATGGGTAATAATGCATGTTATATTGATGATAATAAAAGTACTAAGTATATTTATTATAGTTCTAGCGATAATAACTGCATAATATGGGTAATAATGCATGTTATGTTGATAATAAGAAAAGTAGTAAGTATATTTATTACAGTTCTATCGATAATAACTGCATAATATGGGTAATAATGCATGTTATATTGATGATAATAAAAGTAGTAAGTATATTTATTATAGTTCTAGCGATTATAACTGCATAATATGGGTAATAATGCACGTTATATTGCTAACAGTATAAGTAATAAGTATAATTATTACAGTTCTAGCGATAATAACTGCATAATATGGGTAATAATGCACGTTATATTGCTTATAATATAAGTAATAAGTATAATTATTACAGTTCTAGCGATGATAACTGCATTATATGGGTAACAATGCATGTTATATTGTTAATATCGGGAGTAATAAGTATAATTATTATAGTTCTAGCGATAAGAGTAGTACAATATAGCTAATAGTGCATGTTATATTCATAATAATAAAAGTAATAAGTATATTTATTACAGTTCTATCGATAATAACTGCATAATATGGGTACTAATGCATGTTATATTGGTGATAATAAAAGTAATACGTATATTTATTCTAGTTCTAGCGATAATGATAGTAAAATATGGCTAATAGTGCATGTTATATTGATAATAATAAAAGTAATAAGTATATTTATTATAGTTCTATCGATAATAACTGCATAACATGGGTAATAATGCATGTTATATTGATGATAATAAAAGTAGTAAGTATATTTATTATAGTTCTAGCGATTATAACTGCATAACATGGGTAATAATGCATGTTATATTGATAATAATATAAGTAATAAGTATAATTATTACAGTTCTGGCGATAATAACTGCATTATATGGGTAATAATGCACGTTATATTGCTAGTAATATAATTAATAAGTATAATTATTACAGTTCTAGCGATAATAACTGCATTATATGGGTAATTATGCATGTTATATTGATAATAATATAAGTAATAAGTATAATTATTACAGTTCTGGCGATAATAACTGCAATTTATGGGTAATAATGCACGTTATATTGATAATAATGAAAGTAATAAGTATATTTATTATAGTTCTAGCGATAATAACTGCATTATATGGGTAATAATCCATGTTATATTGATAATTTTGGGAGTAATAAGTATAATTATTATAGTTCTAGCGATAATAACTCCATTATATGGGTAATAATGCATGTTATATTGATAATAATATAAGTAATAAGTATAATTATTACAGTTCTAGCGATAATAACTGCATAATATGGGTAATAATGCACGTTATATTGCTAATAATATAAGTAATAAGTATAACTATTACAGTTCTAGCGATAATACCTGCATTATATGGGTAATAATGGATGTTATATTGATAATATCGGGAGTAATAAGTATAATTATTACAGTTCTAGCGATAATACTAGGAAAATATGGCTAAGAGTGCCTGTTATATTGATAATAATAAAAGTAATAAGTGTAATTATTATAGTTCTAGCGATAATAATAGTACAATATGGATAATAGTGCATGTTATATTGATAATAGTAAAAGTAATGAGTATATTTATTACAGTTCTATCGATAATAACTGCGTAATATGGGTAATAATGCATGTTATATTGATAATAATATAAGTAATAAGTATAATTATTACAGTGCTAGCGATTATAACTGCATAATATGGGTAATAATGCACGTGATATTGCTAACAGTATAAGTAATAAGTATAATTATTACAGTTCTAGCGATAATAACTGCATAATATGGGTAATAATGCACGTTATATTGCTAATAGTACAAGTAATAAGTATAATTATTACAGTTCTAGCGATAATAACCGCATTATATGGGTAATAATGCATGTTATATTGATAATATCGGGAGTAATAAGTATAATTATTATAGTTCTAGCGATAATAATAGTACAATATGGCTAATAATGCATGTTATATTGAAAATAATAAAAATAATAAGTATATTTATTTTAGCACTATCGATAATAACTGCATTATATGGGTAATAATGCATGTTATATTGATAATATCGGGAGTAATAAGTATAATTATTATAGTTCTATCGATAATAACTGCATAATATGGGTAATAATGCATGTTATATTGATGATAATGAAAACAGTAAGTATATTTATTACAGTTCTATCGATAATAACTGCATAATATGGGTACTAATGCATATTATATTGGTGATAATAAAAGTAATACGTATATTTATTCTAGTTCTAGCGATAATAACTGCATAATATGGGTAATAATGCATGTTATATTGATAATAATATAAGTAATAAGTATAATTATTACAGTTCTAGCGATAATAACTGCATTATGTGGGTAATAATGCACGTTATATTGCTGATAATATAAGTAATAAGTATAATTATTACAGTTCTAGCGATAATAACTGCAATTTATGGGTAAGAATGCACGTTATATTGATAATAATAAAAGTAATAAGTATATTTATTATAGTTCTAGCGATAATAACTGCATTATATGAGTAACAATCCATGTTATATTGATAATATTGGGAGTAATAAGTATAATTATTATAGTTCTAGCGTTAATAACTCCATTATATGGGTAATAATGCATGTTATATTGATAATAATAGCAGTAATAAGTATAATTATTACAGTTCTAGCGATAATACCTGCATTATATGGGTAATAATGCATGTTATATTGATAATATCGGGAGTAATAAGTATAATTATTATAGTTCTAGCGATAATAATAGTACAATATGGCTAATAATGCATGTTATATTGAAAATAATAAAAGTAATAAGTATATTTATTTTAGTTCTATCGATAATAACTGCATAATATGGGTAATAATGCATGTTATATTGATGATAATAAAAGTACTAAGTATATTTATTATAGTTCTAGCGATTATAACTGCATAATATGGGTAATATTGCATGATATATTGAGAATAATATAAGTAATAAGTATATTTATTACAGTTCTATCGATAATAACTGCATTATATGGGTAATAATCCATGTTATATTGATAATATTGGGAGTAATAAGTATAATTATTATAGTTCTAGCGATAATAATAGTAAAATATGGCTAATAGTGCATGTTATATTGATAATAATAAAAGTAATAAGTACATTTATTACAGTTCTATCGACAATAACTGCATAATATGGGTAATAATGCATGTTATATTGATCATAATAAAAGTAGTAAGTATATTTATTATAGTTCTAGCGATTATAACTGCATAACATGGGTAATAATGCATGTTATATTGACAATAATATAAGTAATAAGTATAATTATTACAGTTCTGGCGATAATAACTGCATTATATGGGTAATAATGCACGTTATATTGCTAATAATATAATTAATAAGTATAATTATTACAGTTCTAGCGATAATAACTGCATTATATGGGTAATAATGCATGTTATATTGATAATAATAAAAGTAATAAGTATATTGATTATAGTTCTAGCGATAATAACTGCATTATATGAGTAATAATCCATGTTATATTGATAATATTGGGAGTAATAAGTATAATTATTATAGTTCTAGCGTTAATAACTCCATTATATGGGTAATAATGCATGTTATATTGATAACAATAGCAGTAATAAGTATAATTATTACAGTTCTAGCGATAATACCTGCATCATATGGGTAATAATGCATGTTATATTGATAATATCGGGAGTAATAAGTATAATTATTATAGTTCTAGCGATAATAATAGTACAATATGGCTAATAATGCATGTTATATTGAAAATAATAAAAATAATAAGTATATTTATTTTAGCTCTATCGATAATAACTGCATAATATGGGTAATAATGCACGTTATATTGCTAATAGTACAAGTAATAAGTATAATTATTACAGTTCTAGCGATAATAACCGCATTATATGGGTAATAATGCATGTTATATTGATAATATCGGGAGTAATAAGTATAATTATTATAGTTCTAGCGATAATAATAGTACAATATGGCTAATAATGCATGTTATATTGAAAATAATAAAAATAATAAGTATATTTATTTTAGCACTATCGATAATAACTGCATTATATGGGTAATAATCCATGTTATATTGATAATTTTGGGAGTAATAAGTATAATTATTATAGTTCTAGCGATAATAACTGCATTATATGGGTAATAATGCATGTTATATTGATAATAATATAAGTAATAAGTATAATTATTACAGTTCTAGCGATAATAACTGCATTATATAGGTAATAATGCATGTTATATTGATAATATTGGGAGTAATAAGTACAATTATTATAGTTCTAGCGATAATAATAGTAAAATATGGCTAACAGTGCATGTTATATTGATAATAAGAAAAGTAGTAAGTATATTTATTACAGTTCCAACGATAATAACTGCATAATATGGGTAATAATGCATGTTATATTGATGATAATAAAAGTACTAAGTATATTTATTATAGTTCTAGCTATTATAACTGCATAATATGGGTAATAATGCATGTAATATTGATGATAATAAAAGTAATACGTATATTTATTATAGTTCTAGCGATAATGATAGTAAAATATGGCTAATAGTGCATGTTATATTGATAATAATAAAAGTAATAAGTATATTTATTATAGTTCTATCGATAAGAACTGCATAATATGGGTAATAATGCATGTTATATTGATGATAATAAAAGTACTAAGTATATTTATTATAGTTCTAGCGATTATAACTGCATAATATGGGTAATAATGCATGTAATATTGATGATAATAAAAGTAATACGTATATTTATTATAGTTCTAGCGATAATGATAGTAAAATATGGCTAATAGTGCATGTTATATTGATAATAATAAAAGTAATATGTATATTTATTATAGTTCTATCGATAAGAACTGCGTAATATGGGTAATAATGCATGTCATATTGATGATAATAAAAGTACTAAGTATATTTATTATAGTTCTAGCGATTATAACTGCATAATATGGGTATTAATGCACGTTATATTGAGAATAATGAAAGTAATAAGTATATTTATTATAGTTCTAGCGATAATAACTGCATTATATGGGTAATAATCCATGTTATATTGATAATTTTGGGAGTAATAAGTATAATTATTATAGTTCTAGCGATAATAACTCCATTATATGGGTAATAATGCATGTTATATTGATAATAATATAAGTAATAAGTATAATTATTACAGTTCTAGCGATAATAACTGCATTATATGGGTAATAATGCATGTTATATTGATAATAATATAAGTAATAAGTATAATTATTACAGTTCTAGCGATAATAACTGCATAATATGGGTAATAATGCACGTTATATTGCTTATAATATAAGTAATAAGTATAATTATTACAGTTCCTGCGATGATAACTGCATTATATGGGTAACAATGCATGTTATATTGTTAATATCGGGAGTAATAAGTATAATTATTATAGTTCTAGCGATAAGAGTAGTACAATATGGCTAATAGTGCATGTTATATTCATAATAATAAAAGTAATAAGTATATTTATTACAGTTCTATCGATAATAACTGCATAATATGGGTACTAATGCATGTTATATTGGTGATAATAAAAGTAATACGTATATTTATTCTAGTTCTAGCGATAATGATAGTAAAATATGGCTAATAGTGCATGTTATATTGATAATAATAAAAGTAATAAGTATATTTATTATAGTTCTATCGATAAGAACTGCATAATATGGGTAATAATGCATGTTATATTGATGATAATAAAAGTACTAAGTATATTTATTATAGTTCTAGCGATAATAACTGCATAATATGGGTAATAATGCATGTTATGTTGATAATAAGAAAAGTAGTAAGTATATTTATTACAGTTCTATCGATAATAACTGCATAATATGGGTAATAATGCATGTTATATTGATGATAATAAAAGTAGTAAGTATATTTATTATAGTTCTAGCGATTATAACTGCATAATATGGGTAATAATGCACGTTATATTGCTAACAGTATAAGTAATAAGTATAATTATTACAGTTCTAGCGATAATAACTGCATAATATGGGTAATAATGCACGTTATATTGCTTATAATATAAGTAATAAGTATAATTATTACAGTTCTAGCGATGATAACTGCATTATATGGGTAACAATGCATGTTATATTGTTAATATCGGGAGTAATAAGTATAATTATTATAGTTCTAGCGATAAGAGTAGTACAATATAGCTAATAGTGCATGTTATATTCATAATAATAAAAGTAATAAGTATATTTATTACAGTTCTATCGATAATAACTGCATAATATGGGTACTAATGCATGTTATATTGGTGATAATAAAAGTAATACGTATATTTATTCTAGTTCTAGCGATAATGATAGTAAAATATGGCTAATAGTGCATGTTATATTGATAATAATAAAAGTAACAAGTATATTTATTATAGTTCTATCGATAATAACTGCATAACATGGGTAATAATGCATGTTATATTGATGATAATAAAAGTAGTAAGTATATTTATTATAGTTCTAGCGATTATAACTGCATAATATGGGTAATAATGCACGTTATATTGCTAACAGTATAAGTAATAAGTATAATTATTACAGTTCTAGCGATAATAACTGCATAATATGGGTAATAATGCACGTTATATTGCTTATAATATAAGTAATAAGTATAATTATTACAGTTCTAGCGATGATAACTGCATTATATGGGTAACAATGCATGTTATATTGTTAATATCGGGAGTAATAAGTATAATTATTATAGTTCTAGCGATAAGAGTAGTACAATATGGCTAATAGTGCATGTTATATTCATAATAATAAAAGTAATAAGTATATTTATTACAGTTCTATCGATAATAACTGCATAATATGGGTACTAATGCATGTTATATTGGTGATAATAAAAGTAATACGTATATTTATTCTAGTTCTAGCGATAATGATAGTAAAATATGGCTAATAGTGCATGTTATATTGATAATAATAAAAGTAATAAGTACATTTATTACAGTTCTATCGATAATAACTGCATAATATGGGTAATAATGCATGTTATATTGATGATAATAAAAGTAGTAAGTATATTTATTATAGTTCTAGCGATTATAACTGCATAACATGGGTAATAATGCATGTTATATTGATAATAATATAAGTAATAAGTATAATTATTACAGTTCTGGCGATAATAACTGCATTATATGGGTAATAATGCACGTTATATTGCTAGTAATATAATTAATAAGTATAATTATTACAGTTCTAGCGATAATAACTGCATTATATGGGTAATTATGCGTGTTATATTGATAATAATATAAGTAATAAGTATAATTATTACAGTTCTGGCGATAATAACTGCAATTTATGGGTAATAATGCGTGTTATATTGATAATAATATAAGTAATAAGTATAATTATTACAGTTCTGGCGATAATAACTCCATTATATGGGTAATAATGCATGTTATATTGATAATAATATAAGTAATAAGTATAATTATTACAGTTCTAGCGATAATAACTGCATAATATGGGTAATAATGCACGTTATATTGCTAATAATATAAGTAATAAGTATAACTATTACAGTTCTAGCGATAATACCTGCATTATATGGGTAATAATGGATGTTATATTGATACTATCGGGAGTAATAAGTATAATTATTACAGTTCTAGCGATAATACTAGGAAAATATGGCTAAGAGTGCCTGTTATATTGATAATAATAAAAGTAATAAGTATAATTATTACAGTTCTAGCGATAATAACTGCATAATATGGGTAATAATGCACGTTATATTGCTAATAATATAAGTAATAAGTATAACTATTACAGTTCTAGCGATAATACCTGCATTATATGGGTAATAATGGATGTTATATTGATAATATCGGGAGTAATAAGTATAATTATTATAGTTCTAGCGATAATAATAGTACAATATGGCTAATAATGCATGTTATATTGAAAATAATAAAAATAATAAGTATATTTATTTTAGCACTATCGATAATAACTGCATTATATGGGTAATAATGCATGTTATATTGATAATATCGGGAGTAATAAGTATAATTATTATAGTTCTATCGATAATAACTGCATAATATGGGTAATAATGCATGTTATATTGATGATAATGAAAACAGTAAGTATATTTATTACAGTTCTATCGATAATAACTGCATAATATGGGTACTAATGCATATTATATTGGTGATAATAAAAGTAATACGTATATTTATTCTAGTTCTAGCGATTATAACTGCATAATATGGGTAATATTGCATGATATATTGAGAATAATATAAGTAATAAGTATATTTATTACAGTTCTATCGATAATAACTGCATTATATGGGTAATAATCCATGTTATATTGATAATATTGGGAGTAATAAGTATAATTATTATAGTTCTAGCGATAATAATAGTAAAATATGGCTAATAGTGCATGTTATATTGATAATAATAAAAGTAATAAGTACATTTATTACAGTTCTATCGACAATAACTGCATAATATGGGTAATAATGCATGTTATATTGATCATAATAAAAGTAGTTAGTATATTTATTATAGTTCTAGCGATTATAACTGCATAACATGGGTAATAATGCATGTTATATTGACAATAATATAAGTAATAAGTATAATTATTACAGTTCTGGCGATAATAACTGCATTATATGGCTAATAATGCACGTTATATTGCTAATAATATAATTAATAAGTATAATTATTACAGTTCTAGCGATAATAACTGCATTATATGGGTAATAATGCATGTTATATTGATAATAATAAAAGTAATAAGTATATTGATTATAGTTCTAGCGATAATAACTGCATTATATGAGTAATAATCCATGTTATATTGATAATATTGGGAGTAATAAGTATAATTATTATAGTTCTAGCGTTAATAACTCCATTATATGGGTAATAATGCATGTTATATTGATAACAATAGCAGTAATAAGTATAATTATTACAGTTCTAGCGATAATACCTGCATCATATGGGTAATAATGCATGTTATATTGATAATATCGGGAGTAATAAGTATAATTATTATAGTTCTAGCGATAATAATAGTACAATATGGCTAATAATGCATGTTATATTGAAAATAATAAAAATAATAAGTATATTTATTTTAGCTCTATCGATAATAACTGCATAATATGGGTAATAATGCACGTTATATTGCTAATAGTACAAGTAATAAGTATAATTATTACAGTCCTAGCGATAATAACCGCATTATATGGGTAATAATGCATGTTATATTGATAATATCGGGAGTAATAAGTATAATTATTATAGTTCTAGCGATAATAATAGTACAATATGGCTAATAATGCATGTTATATTGAAAATAATAAAAATAATAAGTATATTTATTTTAGCACTATCGATAATAACTGCATTATATGGGTAATAATCCATGTTATATTGATAATTTTGGGAGTAATAAGTATAATTATTATAGTTCTAGCGATAATAACTGCATTATATGGGTAATAATGCATGTTATATTGATAATAATATAAGTAATAAGTATAATTATTACAGTTCTAGCGATAATAACTGCATTATATAGGTAATAATGCATGTTATATTGATAATATTGGGAGTAATAAGTACAATTATTATAGTTCTAGCGATAATAATAGTAAAATATGGCTAACAGTGCATGTTATATTGATAATAAGAAAAGTAGTAAGTATATTTATTACAGTTCCATCGATAATAACTGCATAATATGGGTAATAATGCATGTTATATTGATGATAATAAAAGTACTAAGTATATTTATTATAGTTCTAGCGATTATAACTGCATAATATGGGTAATAATGCATGTAATATTGATGATAATAAAAGTAATACGTATATTTATTATAGTTCTAGCGATAATGATAGTAAAATATGGCTAATAGTGCATGTTATATTGATAATAATAAAAGTAATAAGTATATTTATTATAGTTCTATCGATAAGAACTGCATAATATGGGTAATAATGCATGTTATATTGATGATAATAAAAGTACTAAGTATATTTATTATAGTTCTAGCGATTATAACTGCATAATATGGGTAATAATGCATGTAATATTGATGATAATAAAAGTAATACGTATATTTATTATAGTTCTAGCGATAATGATAGTAAAATATGGCTAATAGTGCATGTTATATTGATAATAATAAAAGTAATATGTATATTTATTATAGTTCTATCGATAAGAACTGCGTAATATGGGTAATAATGCATGTCATATTGATGATAATAAAAGTACTAAGTATATTTATTATAGTTCTAGCGATTATAACTGCATAATATGGGTATTAATGCACGTTATATTGAGAATAATATAAGTAATACGTATAATTATTACAGTTCAAGCGATAATACCTGCATTATATGGGTAATAATGCATGTTATATTGATAATATCGGGAGTAATAAGTATAATTATTATAGTTCTAGCGATAATAATAGTACAATATGGCTAATAATGCATGTTATATTGAAAATAATAAAAGTAATAAGTACATTTATTACAGTTCTATCGATAATAACTGCATTATATACGTAATAATGCATGTTATATTGATAATATCGGGAGTAATAAGTATAATTATTATAGTTCTAGCGATAATAATAGTAAAATATGGCTAATAGTGCATGTTATATTGATAATAATAAAAGTAATAAGTACATTTATTACAGTTCTATCGATAATAACTGCATAATATGGGTAATAATGCATGTTATATTGATGATAATAAAAGTAGTAAGTATATTTATTATAGTTCTAGCGATTATAACTGCATAACATGGGTAATAATGCATGTTATATTGACAATAATATAAGTAATAAGTATAATTATTACAGTTCTGGCGATAATAACTGCATTATATGGGTAATAATGCACGTTATATTGCTAACAATATAATTAATAAGTATAATTATTACAGTTCTAGCGATAATAACTGCATTATATGGGTAATTATGCATGTTATATTGATAATAATATAAGTAATAAGTATAATTATTACAGTTCCATCGATAATAACTGCATAATATGGGTAATAATGCATGTTATATTGATGATAATAAAAGTACTAAGTATATTTATTATAGTTCTAGCGATTATAACTGCATAATATGGGTAATAATGCATGTAATATTGATGATAATAAAAGTAATACGTATATTTATTATAGTTCTAGCGATAATGATAGTAAAATATGGCTAATAGTGCATGTTATATTGATAATAATAAAAGTAATAAGTATATTTATTATAGTTCTATCGATAAGAACTGCATAATATGGGTAATAATGCATGTTATATTGATGATAATAAAAGTACTAAGTATATTTATTATAGTTCTAGCGATTATAACTGCATAATATGGGTAATAATGCATGTAATATTGATGATAATAAAAGTAATACGTATATTTATTATAGTTCTAGCGATAATGATAGTAAAATATGGCTAATAGTGCATGTTATATTGATAATAATAAAAGTAATATGTATATTTATTATAGTTCTATCGATAAGAACTGCGTAATATGGGTAATAATGCATGTCATATTGATGATAATAAAAGTACTAAGTATATTTATTATAGTTCTAGCGATTATAACTGCATAATATGGGTATTAATGCACGTTATATTGAGAATAATATAAGTAATACGTATAATTATTACAGTTCAAGCGATAATACCTGCATTATATGGGTAATAATGCATGTTATATTGATAATATCGGGAGTAATAAGTATAATTATTATAGTTCTAGCGATAATAATAGTACAATATGGCTAATAATGCATGTTATATTGAAAATAATAAAAGTAATAAGTACATTTATTACAGTTCTATCGATAATAACTGCATTATATACGTAATAATGCATGTTATATTGATAATATCGGGAGTAATAAGTATAATTATTATAGTTCTAGCGATAATAATAGTAAAATATGGCTAATAGTGCATGTTATATTGATAATAATAAAAGTAATAAGTACATTTATTACAGTTCTATCGATAATAACTGCATAATATGGGTAATAATGCATGTTATATTGATGATAATAAAAGTAGTAAGTATATTTATTATAGTTCTAGCGATTATAACTGCATAACATGGGTAATAATGCATGTTATATTGACAATAATATAAGTAATAAGTATAATTATTACAGTTCTGGCGATAATAACTGCATTATATGGGTAATAATGCACGTTATATTGCTAACAATATAATTAATAAGTATAATTATTACAGTTCTAGCGATAATAACTGCATTATATGGGTAATTATGCATGTTATATTGATAATAATATAAGTAATAAGTATAATTATTACAGTTCTGGCGATAATAACTGCAATTTATAGGTAATAATGCACGTTATATTGATAATAATGAAAGTAATAAGTATATTTATTATAGTTCTAGCGATAATAACTGCATTATATGGGTAATAATCCATGTTATATTGATAATTTTGGGAGTAATAAGTATAATTATTATAATTCTAGCGATAATAACTCCATTATATGGGTAATAATGCATGTTATATTGATAATAATATAAGTAATAAGTATAATTATTACAGTTCTAGCGATAATAACTGCATTATATGGGTAATAATGCATGTTATATTGATAATAATATAAGTAATAAGTATAATTATTACAGTTCTAGCGATAATAACTGCATAATATGGGTAATAATGCACGTTATATTGCTTATAATATAAGTAATAAGTATAATTATTACAGTTCCTGCGATGATAACTGCATTATATGGGTAACAATGCATGTTATATTGTTAATATCGGGAGTAATAAGTATAATTATTATAGTTCTAGCGATAAGAGTAGTACAATATGGCTAATAGTGCATGTTATATTCATAATAATAAAAGTAATAAGTATATTTATTACAGTTCTATCGATAATAACTGCATAATATGGGTACTAATGCATGTTATATTGGTGATAATAAAAGTAATACGTATATTTATTCTAGTTCTAGCGATAATGATAGTAAAATATGGCTAATAGTGCATGTTATATTGATAATAATAAAAGTAATAAGTATATTTATTATAGTTCTATCGATAAGAACTGCATAATATGGGTAATAATGCATGTTATATTGATGATAATAAAAGTACTAAGTATATTTATTATAGTTCTAGCGATAATAACTGCATAATATGGGTAATAATGCATGTTATGTTGATAATAAGAAAAGTAGTAAGTATATTTATTACAGTTCTATCGATAATAACTGCATAATATGGGTAATAATGCATGTTATATTGATGATAATAAAAGTAGTAAGTATATTTATTATAGTTCTAGCGATTATAACTGCATAATATGGGTAATAATGCACGTTATATTGCTAACAGTATAAGTAATAAGTATAATTATTACAGTTCTAGCGATAATAACTGCATAATATGGGTAATAATGCACGTTATATTGCTTATAATATAAGTAATAAGTATAATTATTACAGTTCTAGCGATGATAACTGCATTATATGGGTAACAATGCATGTTATATTGTTAATATCGGGAGTAATAAGTATAATTATTATAGTTCTAGCGATAAGAGTAGTACAATATAGCTAATAGTGCATGTTATATTCATAATAATAAAAGTAATAAGTATATTTATTACAGTTCTATCGATAATAACTGCATAATATGGGTACTAATGCATGTTATATTGGTGATAATAAAAGTAATACGTATATTTATTCTAGTTCTAGCGATAATGATAGTAAAATATGGCTAATAGTGCATGTTATATTGATAATAATAAAAGTAATAAGTACATTTATTACAGTTCTATCGATAATAACTGCATAATATGGGTAATAATGCATGTTATGTTGATAATAAGAAAAGTAGTAAGTATATTTATTACAGTTCTATCGATAATAACTGCATAATATGGGTAATAATGCATGTTATATTGATGATAATAAAAGTAGTAAGTATATTTATTATAGTTCTAGCGATTATAACTGCATAATATGGGTAATAATGCACGTTATATTGCTAACAGTATAAGTAATAAGTATAATTATTACAGTTCTAGCGATAATAACTGCATAATATGGGTAATAATGCACGTTATATTGCTTATAATATAAGTAATAAGTATAATTATTACAGTTCTAGCGATGATAACTGCATTATATGGGTGACAATGCATGTTATATTGTTAATATCGGGAGTAATAAGTATAATTATTATAGTTCTAGCGATAAGAGTAGTACAATATAGCTAATAGTGCATGTTATATTCATAATAATAAAAGTAATAAGTATATTTATTACAGTTCTATCGATAATAACTGCATAATATGGGTACTAATGCATGTTATATTGGTGATAATAAAAGTAATACGTATATTTATTCTAGTTCTAGCGATAATGATAGTAAAATATGGCTAATAGTGCATGTTATATTGATAATAATAAAAGTAACAAGTATATTTATTATAGTTCTATCGATAATAACTGCATAACATGGGTAATAATGCATGTTATATTGATGATAATAAAAGTAGTAAGTATATTTATTATAGTTCTAGCGATTATAACTGCATAATATGGGTAATAATGCACGTTATATTGCTAACAGTATAAGTAATAAGTATAATTATTACAGTTCTAGCGATAATAACTGCATAATATGGGTAATAATGCACGTTATATTGCTTATAATATAAGTAATAAGTATAATTATTACAGTTCTAGCGATGATAACTGCATTATATGGGTAACAATGCATGTTATATTGTTAATATCGGGAGTAATAAGTATAATTATTATAGTTCTAGCGATAAGAGTAGTACAATATGGCTAATAGTGCATGTTATATTCATAATAATAAAAGTAATAAGTATATTTATTACAGTTCTATCGATAATAACTGCATAATATGGGTATTAATGCACGTTATATTGAGAATAATATAAGTAATACGTATAATTATTACAGTTCAAGCGATAATACCTGCATTATATGGGTAATAATGCATGTTATATTGATAATATCGGGAGTAATAAGTATAATTATTATAGTTCTAGCGATAATAATAGTACAATATGGCTAATAATGCATGTTATATTGAAAATAATAAAAGTAATAAGTACATTTATTACAGTTCTATCGATAATAACTGCATTATATACGTAATAATGCATGTTATATTGATAATATCGGGAGTAATAAGTATAATTATTATAGTTCTAGCGATAATAATAGTAAAATATGGCTAATAGTGCATGTTATATTGATAATAATAAAAGTAATAAGTACATTTATTACAGTTCTATCGATAATAACTGCATAATATGGGTAATAATGCATGTTATATTGATGATAATAAAAGTAGTAAGTATATTTATTATAGTTCTAGCGATTATAACTGCATAACATGGGTAATAATGCATGTTATATTGACAATAATATAAGTAATAAGTATAATTATTACAGTTCTGGCGATAATAACTGCATTATATGGGTAATAATGCACGTTATATTGCTAACAATATAATTAATAAGTATAATTATTACAGTTCTAGCGATAATAACTGCATTATATGGGTAATTATGCATGTTATATTGATAATAATATAAGTAATAAGTATAATTATTACAGTTCCATCGATAATAACTGCATAATATGGGTAATAATGCATGTTATATTGATGATAATAAAAGTACTAAGTATATTTATTATAGTTCTAGCGATTATAACTGCATAATATGGGTAATAATGCATGTAATATTGATGATAATAAAAGTAATACGTATATTTATTATAGTTCTAGCGATAATGATAGTAAAATATGGCTAATAGTGCATGTTATATTGATAATAATAAAAGTAATAAGTATATTTATTATAGTTCTATCGATAAGAACTGCATAATATGGGTAATAATGCATGTTATATTGATGATAATAAAAGTACTAAGTATATTTATTATAGTTCTAGCGATTATAACTGCATAATATGGGTAATAATGCATGTAATATTGATGATAATAAAAGTAATACGTATATTTATTATAGTTCTAGCGATAATGATAGTAAAATATGGCTAATAGTGCATGTTATATTGATAATAATAAAAGTAATATGTATATTTATTATAGTTCTATCGATAAGAACTGCGTAATATGGGTAATAATGCATGTCATATTGATGATAATAAAAGTACTAAGTATATTTATTATAGTTCTAGCGATTATAACTGCATAATATGGGTATTAATGCACGTTATATTGAGAATAATATAAGTAATACGTATAATTATTACAGTTCAAGCGATAATACCTGCATTATATGGGTAATAATGCATGTTATATTGATAATATCGGGAGTAATAAGTATAATTATTATAGTTCTAGCGATAATAATAGTACAATATGGCTAATAATGCATGTTATATTGAAAATAATAAAAGTAATAAGTACATTTATTACAGTTCTATCGATAATAACTGCATTATATACGTAATAATGCATGTTATATTGATAATATCGGGAGTAATAAGTATAATTATTATAGTTCTAGCGATAATAATAGTAAAATATGGCTAATAGTGCATGTTAT
Organism: Megachile leachella; assembly: GCA_963576845.1. Lineage (NCBI taxonomy): Eukaryota > Metazoa > Arthropoda > Insecta > Hymenoptera > Megachilidae > Megachile > Megachile leachella. Next base: position 1,331,347 of record CAUYWW010000150.1, on the reverse strand, counting down.
ATTGATAATAATAAAAGTAATAAGTACATTTATTACAGTTCTATCGATAATAACTGCATAATATGGGTAATAATGCATGTTATATTGATGATAATAAAAGTAGTAAGTATATTTATTATAGTTCTAGCGATTATAACTGCATAACATGGGTAATAATGCATGTTATATTGACAATAATATAAGTAATAAGTATAATTATTACAGTTCTGGCGATAATAACTGCATTATATGGGTAATAATGCACGTTATATTGCTAACAATATAATTAATAAGTATAATTATTACAGTTCTAGCGATAATAACTGCATTATATGGGTAATTATGCATGTTATATTGATAATAATATAAGTAATAAGTATAATTATTACAGTTCTGGCGATAATAACTGCAATTTATAGGTAATAATGCACGTTATATTGATAATAATGAAAGTAATAAGTATATTTATTATAGTTCTAGCGATAATAACTGCATTATATGGGTAATAATCCATGTTATATTGATAATTTTGGGAGTAATAAGTATAATTATTATAATTCTAGCGATAATAACTCCATTATATGGGTAATAATGCATGTTATATTGATAATAATATAAGTAATAAGTATAATTATTACAGTTCTAGCGATAATAACTGCATTATATGGGTAATAATGCATGTTATATTGATAATAATATAAGTAATAAGTATAATTATTACAGTTCTAGCGATAATAACTGCATAATATGGGTAATAATGCACGTTATATTGCTTATAATATAAGTAATAAGTATAATTATTACAGTTCCTGCGATGATAACTGCATTATATGGGTAACAATGCATGTTATATTGTTAATATCGGGAGTAATAAGTATAATTATTATAGTTCTAGCGATAAGAGTAGTACAATATGGCTAATAGTGCATGTTATATTCATAATAATAAAAGTAATAAGTATATTTATTACAGTTCTATCGATAATAACTGCATAATATGGGTACTAATGCATGTTATATTGGTGATAATAAAAGTAATACGTATATTTATTCTAGTTCTAGCGATAATGATAGTAAAATATGGCTAATAGTGCATGTTATATTGATAATAATAAAAGTAATAAGTATATTTATTATAGTTCTATCGATAAGAACTGCATAATATGGGTAATAATGCATGTTATATTGATGATAATAAAAGTACTAAGTATATTTATTATAGTTCTAGCGATAATAACTGCATAATATGGGTAATAATGCATGTTATGTTGATAATAAGAAAAGTAGTAAGTATATTTATTACAGTTCTATCGATAATAACTGCATAATATGGGTAATAATGCATGTTATATTGATGATAATAAAAGTAGTAAGTATATTTATTATAGTTCTAGCGATTATAACTGCATAATATGGGTAATAATGCACGTTATATTGCTAACAGTATAAGTAATAAGTATAATTATTACAGTTCTAGCGATAATAACTGCATAATATGGGTAATAATGCACGTTATATTGCTTATAATATAAGTAATAAGTATAATTATTACAGTTCTAGCGATGATAACTGCATTATATGGGTAACAATGCATGTTATATTGTTAATATCGGGAGTAATAAGTATAATTATTATAGTTCTAGCGATAAGAGTAGTACAATATAGCTAATAGTGCATGTTATATTCATAATAATAAAAGTAATAAGTATATTTATTACAGTTCTATCGATAATAACTGCATAATATGGGTACTAATGCATGTTATATTGGTGATAATAAAAGTAATACGTATATTTATTCTAGTTCTAGCGATAATGATAGTAAAATATGGCTAATAGTGCATGTTATATTGATAATAATAAAAGTAATAAGTACATTTATTACAGTTCTATCGATAATAACTGCATAATATGGGTAATAATGCATGTTATGTTGATAATAAGAAAAGTAGTAAGTATATTTATTACAGTTCTATCGATAATAACTGCATAATATGGGTAATAATGCATGTTATATTGATGATAATAAAAGTAGTAAGTATATTTATTATAGTTCTAGCGATTATAACTGCATAATATGGGTAATAATGCACGTTATATTGCTAACAGTATAAGTAATAAGTATAATTATTACAGTTCTAGCGATAATAACTGCATAATATGGGTAATAATGCACGTTATATTGCTTATAATATAAGTAATAAGTATAATTATTACAGTTCTAGCGATGATAACTGCATTATATGGGTGACAATGCATGTTATATTGTTAATATCGGGAGTAATAAGTATAATTATTATAGTTCTAGCGATAAGAGTAGTACAATATAGCTAATAGTGCATGTTATATTCATAATAATAAAAGTAATAAGTATATTTATTACAGTTCTATCGATAATAACTGCATAATATGGGTACTAATGCATGTTATATTGGTGATAATAAAAGTAATACGTATATTTATTCTAGTTCTAGCGATAATGATAGTAAAATATGGCTAATAGTGCATGTTATATTGATAATAATAAAAGTAACAAGTATATTTATTATAGTTCTATCGATAATAACTGCATAACATGGGTAATAATGCATGTTATATTGATGATAATAAAAGTAGTAAGTATATTTATTATAGTTCTAGCGATTATAACTGCATAATATGGGTAATAATGCACGTTATATTGCTAACAGTATAAGTAATAAGTATAATTATTACAGTTCTAGCGATAATAACTGCATAATATGGGTAATAATGCACGTTATATTGCTTATAATATAAGTAATAAGTATAATTATTACAGTTCTAGCGATGATAACTGCATTATATGGGTAACAATGCATGTTATATTGTTAATATCGGGAGTAATAAGTATAATTATTATAGTTCTAGCGATAAGAGTAGTACAATATGGCTAATAGTGCATGTTATATTCATAATAATAAAAGTAATAAGTATATTTATTACAGTTCTATCGATAATAACTGCATAATATGGGTACTAATGCATGTTATATTGGTGATAATAAAAGTAATACGTATATTTATTCTAGTTCTAGCGATAATGATAGTAAAATATGGCTAATAGTGCATGTTATATTGATAATAATAAAAGTAATAAGTACATTTATTACAGTTCTATCGATAATAACTGCATAATATGGGTAATAATGCATGTTATATTGATGATAATAAAAGTAGTAAGTATATTTATTATAGTTCTAGCGATTATAACTGCATAACATGGGTAATAATGCATGTTATATTGATAATAATATAAGTAATAAGTATAATTATTACAGTTCTGGCGATAATAACTGCATTATATGGGTAATAATGCACGTTATATTGCTAGTAATATAATTAATAAGTATAATTATTACAGTTCTAGCGATAATAACTGCATTATATGGGTAATTATGCGTGTTATATTGATAATAATATAAGTAATAAGTATAATTATTACAGTTCTGGCGATAATAACTGCAATTTATGGGTAATAATGCACGTTATATTGATAATAATGAAAGTAATAAGTATATTTATTATAGTTCTAGCGATAATAACTGCATTATATGGGTAATAATCCATGTTATATTGATAATTTTGGGAGTAATAAGTATAATTATTATAGTTCTAGCGATAATAACTCCATTATATGGGTAATAATGCATGTTATATTGATAATAATATAAGTAATAAGTATAATTATTACAGTTCTAGCGATAATAACTGCATAATATGGGTAATAATGCACGTTATATTGCTAATAATATAAGTAATAAGTATAACTATTACAGTTCTAGCGATAATACCTGCATTATATGGGTAATAATGGATGTTATATTGATACTATCGGGAGTAATAAGTATAATTATTACAGTTCTAGCGATAATACTAGGAAAATATGGCTAAGAGTGCCTGTTATATTGATAATAATAAAAGTAATAAGTGTAATTATTATAGTTCTAGCGATAATAATAGTACAATATGGATAATAGTGCATGTTATATTGATAATAGTAAAAGTAATGAGTATATTTATTACAGTTCTATCGATAATAACTGCGTAATATGGGTAATAATGCATGTTATATTGATAATAATATAAGTAATAAGTATAATTATTACAGTGCTAGCGATTATAACTGCATAATATGGGTAATAATGCACGTGATATTGCTAACAGTATAAGTAATAAGTATAATTATTACAGTTCTAGCGATAATAACTGCATAATATGGGTAATAATGCACGTTATATTGCTAATAGTACAAGTAATAAGTATAATTATTACAGTTCTAGCGATAATAACCGCATTATATGGGTAATAATGCATGTTATATTGATAATATCGGGAGTAATAAGTATAATTATTATAGTTCTAGCGATAATAATAGTACAATATGGCTAATAATGCATGTTATATTGAAAATAATAAAAATAATAAGTATATTTATTTTAGCACTATCGATAATAACTGCATTATATGGGTAATAATGCATGTTATATTGATAATATCGGGAGGAATAAGTATAATTATTATAGTTCTAGCGATAATAATAGTAAAATATAGCTAATAATGCATGTTATATTGATAATAATATAAGTAATAAGTGTAATTATTACAGTTTTATCGATAATAACTGCATAATATGGGTAATAATGCATGTTATATTGATGATAATAAATGTAATACGTATATTTATTATAGTTCTAGCTATAATAACTGCATAATATGGGTAATAATGCATGTTAAATTGATAATAATATAAGTAATAAGTATAATTATTACAGTTCTAGCGATAATAACTGCATTATATGGGTAATAATAGATGTTATATTGATAATATCGGGAGTAATAAGTATATATATTATAGTTCTAGCGATAATAACTGCATTATATGGGTAATAATGGATGTTATATTGATAATATCGGGAGTAATAAGTATAAGTATTATAGTTCTAGCGATAATAATAGTAAAATATGGCTAATTGTGCATGTTATATTGATAATAATAAGAGTAACAAGTAAATTTATTATGGTTCTATCGATAATAACTGCATAATATGGGTAATAATGCATGTTATATTGATGATAATAAAAGTACTAAGTATATTTATTATAGTTCTAGCGATAATAACTGCATAATATGCGCAATAATGCATGTTATATTGATAATAATATAAGTAATAAGTATAATTATTACAGTTCTAGCGATAATAACTGCATTATATGGGTAATAATGCATGCTATATTGATAATAATATAAGTAATAAGTATAATTATTACAGTTCTAGCGATAATAACTGCATTATATGGGTAATAATGGATGTTATATTGATAATATCGGGAGTAATAAGTACAATTATTATAGTTCTAGCGATAATAAAAGTAAAATTTGGCTAATAGTGCATGTTATATTGATAATAATAAAAGTAATAAGTATATTTATTATACTTCTGTCGATAATAACTGCATTATATGGGTAATAATGGATGTTATATTGATAATAATATAAGTAATAAGTATAATTATTACAGTTCTAGCGATAATAACTGCATAATATGGGTAATAATGCATGTTATATTGATAATGATATAAGTAATAAGTATAATTATTACAGTTGTAGCGATAATAACTGCATTATATGGGTAATAATGCATGTTATATTGATAATATCGGGAGGAATAAGTATAATTATTATAGTTCTAGCGATAATAATAGTAAAATATAGCTAATAATGCATGTTATATTGATAATAATATAAGTAATAAGTATAATTATTACAGTTCTATCGATAATAACTGCATAATATGGGTAACAATGCACGTTATATTGCTAACAATATAAGTAATAAGTATAATTATTACAGTTCTAGCGATAATAACTGCATTATATGGGTAATAATGCATGTTATATTGATGATAATGAAAGTAGTAAGTATATTTATTATAGTTCTAGCGATTATAACTGCATAATATGGGTAATAATGCATGTTATATATTGATAACAATAAATGTAATACGTATATTTATTATAGTTCTAGCTATAATAACTGCATAATATGGGTAATAATGCATGTTATATTGATGATAATAAAAGTACTAAGTATATTTATTATAGTTCTAGCGATAATAACTGCATAATATGCGCAATAATGCATGTTATATTGATAATAATATAAGTAATAAGTATAATTATTACAGTTCTAGCGATAATAACTGCATTATATGGGTAATAATGGATGTTATATTGATAATATCGGGAGTAATAAGTATATTTATTATACTTCTAGCGATAATAACAGCATTATATGGGTAATTATGGATGTTCTATTGATAATATCGGGAGTAATAAGTACAATTATTATAGTTCTAGCGATAATAAAAGTAAAATTTGCCTAATAGTGCATGTTATATTGATAATAATAAAAGTAATAAGTATATTTATTATACTTCTGTCGATAATAACTGCATTATATGGCTAATAATGGATGTTATATTGATAATAATATAAGTAATAAGTATAATTATTACAGTTCTAGCGATAATAACTGCATAATATGGGTAATAATGCATGTTATATTGATAATGATATAAGTAATAAGTATAATTATTACAGTTGTAGCGATAATAACTGCATTATATGGGTAATAATGCATGTTATATTGATAATAATATAAGTAATAAGTATAATTATTAAAATTCTATCGATAATAACTGCATAATATGGGTAATAATGCATGTTATATTGATGATAATAAATGTAATAAGTATATTTATTATAGTTCTATCGATAATAACTGCATAATATGGGTAATAATGCATGTTATATGGATAATAATATAAGTAATAAGTATAATTATTACATTTCTAGCGATAATAACTGCATTATATGGGTTATAATGCATGTTATATTGCTAACAATATAAGTAATAAGTATAATTATTACAGTTCTAGCGATAATAACTGCATTATATGGGTAATAATGCACGTTATATTGCTAATAATATAAGTAATAACTATATTTATTATAGTTCTATCGATAATAACTGCATAATATGGGTAATAATGCATGTTATATTGGTGATAATAAAAGTAATACGTATATTTATTATACCTCTGTCGATAATAGCTACATTATATGGGTAATAATGCATGTTATATTGATGATCATAAAAGTAGTAAGTATATTTATTATAGTTCTAGCGATTATAACTGCATAATGTGGGTAATAATGCATGTTATATTGATGATCATAAAAGTAATACGTATATTTATTATAGTTCTAGCGATAATAACTGCATAATGTGGGTAATAATGCATGTTCTATTGATAATAATATAAGCAATAAGTATAAATATTACAGTTCTAGCGATAATAACTGCATTATATGGGTAATAATGCATGTTATATTGATAATATTGGGAGTAATAAGTATTATTATTATAGTTCTAGCGATAATAATAGTAAAATATGGCTAATTGTGCACGTTATATTGGTAATAATATAAGTAATAAGTATATTTATTATAGCTCTAGCGATTATTACTGCATAATATTGGTAATAATGCATGTTATATTGATAATAATAAAAGTAATAAGTATATTTATTACAGTTCTATCGATAATAACTGCATAATATGGGTAATAATGCATGTTATATTGATGACCATAAAAGTAATACGTATATTTATTATAGTTCTAGCGATAATAACTGCATAATGTGGGTAATAATGCATGTTCTATTGATAATAATATAAGTAATAAGTATAAATATTACAGTTCTAGCGATAATAACTGCATTATGTGGGTAATAATGCTCGTTATATTGCTAATAATATAAGTAATAAGTATAATTATTACAGTTCTAGCGATAATAACTGCATAATATGGGTAATAATGCATGTTATATTGATGATAATAAAAGTAATACGTATATTTATTATACCTCAGTCGATAATAGCTACATTATATGGGTAATAATGCATGTTATATTGATGATCATAAAAGTAGTAAGTATATTTATTATAGTTCTAGCGATTATAACTGCATAATGTGGGTAATAATGCATGTTATATTGATGATCATAAAAGTAGTAAGTATATTTATTACAGTTCTAGCGATACTAACTGCATTATATGGGTAATAATGGATGTTATATTGATAATATCGGGAGTAATAAGTATATTTATTATAGTTCTAGCGATAATAACTGCATAATATGGGTAATAATGCATGTTATATTGATGATAATAAAAGTACTAAGTATATTTATTATAGTTCTAGCGATAATAACTGCATAATATGCGCAATAATGCATGTTATATTGATAATAATATAAGTAATAAGTATAATTATTACAGTTCTAGCGATAATAACTGCATTATATGGGTAATAATGGATGTTATATTGATAATATCGGGAGTAATAAGTATAAATATTATAGTTCTAGCGATAATAACAGTAAAATATGGCTAATAGTGCATGTTATATTGATAATAATAAAAGTAATAAGTATATTTATTATAGTTCTGTCGATAATAACTGCATTACATGGGTAAATATGCATGTTATATGGATAATAATATAAGTAATAAGTATAATTATTACAGTTCTAGCGATAATAACTGCATTATATGGGTAATAATGCATGTTATATTGATAATATCGAGAGTAATAAGTATAAATATTATAGCTGTAGCGATAATAACTGCATTATATGGGTAATAATGCATGTTATATTGATAATAATATAAGTAATAGGTATAATTATTACAGTTCTAGCGATAATAACTGCACAATATGGGTAATAATGCACGTTATATTGCTAATAATATAAGTAGTAAGTATAATTATTACAGTTCTAGCGATAATAACTGCATTATATGGGTAATAATGGATGTTATATTGATAATATCGGGAGTAATAAGTATATTTATTATACTTCTAGCGATAATAACTGCATTATATGGGTAATAATGGATGTTATATTGATAATATCCGGAGTAATAAGTATAAATATTATAGTTCTAGCGATAATAATAGTAAAATTCGGCTAATAGTGCATGTTATATTGATAATAATAAAAGTAATAAGTATATTTATTATACTTCTGCCGATAATAACTGCATTACATGGGTAAATATGCATGTTATATGGATAATAATATAAGTAATAAGTATAATTATTACAGTTCTAGCGATAATAACTGCATAATATGGGTAATAATGCACGTTATATTGCTAATAATATAAGTAGTAAGTATAATTATTACAGTTCTAGCGATAATAACTGCATTATATGGGTAATAATGGATGTTATATTGATAATATCGGGAGTAATAAGTATATTTATTATATTTCTAGCGATAATAACTGCATTATATGGGTAATAATGGATGTTATATTGATAATATCGGGAGTAATAAGTATAAATATTATAGTTCTAGCGATAATAATAGTAAAATATGGCTAATAGTGTATGTTATATTGATAATAATAAGAGTAACAAGTATATTTATTATAGTTCTAGCGATAATAATAGTAAAATATAGCTAATAATGCATGTTATATTGATAATAATATAAGTAATAAGTATAATTATTACAGTTCTAGCGATAATAACTGCATAATATGGGTAAGAATGCATGTTATATTGATGATAATAAATGTAATACGTATATTTATTATAGTTGTAGCTATAATAACTGCATAATATGGGTAATAATGCATGTTAAAATGATAATAATATAAGTAATAAGTATAATTATTACAGTTCTAGCGATAATAACTGCATTATATGGGTAATAATGGATGTTATATTGATAATATCGGGAGTAATAAGTATAAATATTATAGTTCTAGCGATAATAATAGTAAAATTTGGCTAATAGTGCATGTTATATTGATAATAATAAAAGTAATAAGTATATTTATGATACTTCTGTCGATAATAACTGCATTACATGGGTAATAATGCATGTTATATGGATAATAATATAAGTAATAAGTATAATTATTACAGTTCTAGCGATAATAACTGCATTATATGGGTAATAATGCATGTTATATTGATAATATCGAGAGTAATAAGTATAAATATTATAGTTCTAGCGATAATAACTGCATTATATGGGTAATAATGCATGTTATATTGATAATAATATAAGTAATAAGTATAATTATTACAGTTCTAGCGATAATAACTGCACAATATGGGTAATAATGCACGTTATATTGCTAATAATATAAGTAGTAAGTATAATTATTACAGTTCTAGCGATAATAACTGCATTATATGGGTAATAATGCATGCTATATTGATAATATCGGGAGGAATAAGTATAATTATTATAGTTCTAGCGATAATAATAGTAAAATATAGCTAATAATGCATGTTATATTGATAATAATATAAGTAATAAGTATAATTATTACAGTTCTATCGATAATAACTGCATAATATGGGTAATAATGCATGTTATATTGATGATAATAAATGTAATACGTATATTTATTATAGTTCTAGCGATAATAACTGCATTATATGGGTAATAATGGATGTTATATTGATAATATCGGGAGTAATAAGTATAAGTATTATAGTTCTAGCGATAATAATAGTAAAATATGGCTAATTGTGCATGTTATATTGATAATAATAAGAGTAACAAGTAAATTTATTATGGTTCTATCGATAATAACTGCATAATATGGGTAATAATGCATGTTATATTGATGATAATAAAAGTACTAAGTATATTTATTATAGTTCTAGCGATAATAACTGCATAATATGCGCAATAATGCATGTTATATTGATAATAATATAAGTAATAAGTATAATTATTACAGTTCTAGCGATAATAACTGCATTATATGGGTAATAATGCATGCTATATTGATAATAATATAAGTAATAAGTATAATTATTACAGTTCTAGCGATAATAACTGCATTATATGGGTAATAATGGATGTTATATTGATAATATCGGGAGTAATAAGTACAATTATTATAGTTCTAGCGATAATAAAAGTAAAATTTGGCTAATAGTGCATGTTATATTGATAATAATAAAAGTAATAAGTATATTTATTATACTTCTGTCGATAATAACTGCATTATATGGGTAATAATGGATGTTATATTGATAATAATATAAGTAATAAGTATAATTATTACAGTTCTAGCGATAATAACTGCATAATATGGGTAATAATGCATGTTATATTGATAATGATATAAGTAATAAGTATAATTATTACAGTTGTAGCGATAATAACTGCATTATATGGGTAATAATGCATGTTATATTGATAATATCGGGAGGAATAAGTATAATTATTATAGTTCTAGCGATAATAATAGTAAAATATAGCTAATAATGCATGTTATATTGATAATAATATAAGTAATAAGTATAATTATTACAGTTCTATCGATAATAACTGCATAATATGGGTAACAATGCACGTTATATTGCTAACAATATAAGTAATAAGTATAATTATTACAGTTCTAGCGATAATAACTGCATTATATGGGTAATAATGCATGTTATATTGATAATATCGAGAGTAATAAGTATAAATATTATAGTTCTAGCGATAATAACTGCATTATATGGGTAATAATGCATGTTATATTGATAATAATATAAGTAATAAGTATAATTATTACAGTTCTAGCGATAATAACTGCACAATATGGGTAATAATGCACGTTATATTGCTAATAATATAAGTAGTAAGTATAATTATTACAGTTCTAGCGATAATAACTGCATTATATGGGTAATAATGCATGCTATATTGATAATATCGGGAGGAATAAGTATAATTATTATAGTTCTAGCGATAATAATAGTAAAATATAGCTAATAATGCATGTTATATTGATAATAATATAAGTAATAAGTATAATTATTACAGTTCTATCGATAATAACTGCATAATATGGGTAATAATGCATGTTATATTGATGATAATAAATGTAATACGTATATTTATTATAGTTCTAGCGATAATAACTGCATTATATGGGTAATAATGGATGTTATATTGATAATATCGGGAGTAATAAGTATAAGTATTATAGTTCTAGCGATAATAATAGTAAAATATGGCTAATTGTGCATGTTATATTGATAATAATAAGAGTAACAAGTAAATTTATTATGGTTCTATCGATAATAACTGCATAATATGGGTAATAATGCATGTTATATTGATGATAATAAAAGTACTAAGTATATTTATTATAGTTCTAGCGATAATAACTGCATAATATGCGCAATAATGCATGTTATATTGATAATAATATAAGTAATAAGTATAATTATTACAGTTCTAGCGATAATAACTGCATTATATGGGTAATAATGCATGCTATATTGATAATAATATAAGTAATAAGTATAATTATTACAGTTCTAGCGATAATAACTGCATTATATGGGTAATAATGGATGTTATATTGATAATATCGGGAGTAATAAGTACAATTATTATAGTTCTAGCGATAATAAAAGTAAAATTTGGCTAATAGTGCATGTTATATTGATAATAATAAAAGTAATAAGTATATTTATTATACTTCTGTCGATAATAACTGCATTATATGGGTAATAATGGATGTTATATTGATAATAATATAAGTAATAAGTATAATTATTACAGTTCTAGCGATAATAACTGCATAATATGGGTAATAATGCATGTTATATTGATAATGATATAAGTAATAAGTATAATTATTACAGTTGTAGCGATAATAACTGCATTATATGGGTAATAATGCATGTTATATTGATAATATCGGGAGGAATAAGTATAATTATTATAGTTCTAGCGATAATAATAGTAAAATATAGCTAATAATGCATGTTATATTGATAATAATATAAGTAATAAGTATAATTATTACAGTTCTATCGATAATAACTGCATAATATGGGTAACAATGCACGTTATATTGCTAACAATATAAGTAATAAGTATAATTATTACAGTTCTAGCGATAATAACTGCATTATATGGGTAATAATGCATGTTATATTGATGATAATGAAAGTAGTAAGTATATTTATTATAGTTCTAGCGATTATAACTGCATAATATGGGTAATAATGCATGTTATATATTGATAACAATAAATGTAATACGTATATTTATTATAGTTCTAGCTATAATAACTGCATAATATGGGTAATAATGCATGTTATATTGATGATAATAAAAGTACTAAGTATATTTATTATAGTTCTAGCGATAATAACTGCATAATATGCGCAATAATGCATGTTATATTGATAATAATATAAGTAATAAGTATAATTATTACAGTTCTAGCGATAATAACTGCATTATATGGGTAATAATGGATGTTATATTGATAATATCGGGAGTAATAAGTATATTTATTATACTTCTAGCGATAATAACAGCATTATATGGGTAATTATGGATGTTCTATTGATAATATCGGGAGTAATAAGTACAATTATTATAGTTCTAGCGATAATAAAAGTAAAATTTGCCTAATAGTGCATGTTATATTGATAATAATAAAAGTAATAAGTATATTTATTATACTTCTGTCGATAATAACTGCATTATATGGCTAATAATGGATGTTATATTGATAATAATATAAGTAATAAGTATAATTATTACAGTTCTAGCGATAATAACTGCATAATATGGGTAATAATGCATGTTATATTGATAATGATATAAGTAATAAGTATAATTATTACAGTTGTAGCGATAATAACTGCATTATATGGGTAATAATGCATGTTATATTGATAATAATATAAGTAATAAGTATAATTATTAAAATTCTATCGATAATAACTGCATAATATGGGTAATAATGCATGTTATATTGATGATAATAAATGTAATAAGTATATTTTTTATAGTTCTATCGATAATAACTGCATAATATGGGTAATAATGCATGTTATATGGATAATAATATAAGTAATAAGTATAATTATTACATTTCTAGCGATAATAACTGCATTATATGGGTTATAATGCATGTTATATTGCTAACAATATAAGTAATAAGTATAATTATTACAGTTCTAGCGATAATAACTGCATTATATGGGTAATAATGCACGTTATATTGCTAATAATATAAGTAATAACTATATTTATTATAGTTCTATCGATAATAACTGCATAATATGGGTAATAATGCATGTTATATTGGTGATAATAAAAGTAATACGTATATTTATTATACCTCTGTCGATAATAGCTACATTATATGGGTAATAATGCATGTTATATTGATGATCATAAAAGTAGTAAGTATATTTATTATAGTTCTAGCGATTATAACTGCATAATGTGGGTAATAATGCATGTTATATTGATGATCATAAAAGTAATACGTATATTTATTATAGTTCTAGCGATAATAACTGCATAATGTGGGTAATAATGCATGTTCTATTGATAATAATATAAGCAATAAGTATAAATATTACAGTTCTAGCGATAATAACTGCATTATATGGGTAATAATGCATGTTATATTGATAATATTGGGAGTAATAAGTATTATTATTATAGTTCTAGCGATAATAATAGTAAAATATGGCTAATTGTGCACGTTATATTGGTAATAATATAAGTAATAAGTATATTTATTATAGCTCTAGCGATTATTACTGCATAATATTGGTAATAATGCATGTTATATTGATAATAATAAAAGTAATAAGTATATTTATTACAGTTCTATCGATAATAACTGCATAATATGGGTAATAATGCATGTTATATTGATGACCATAAAAGTAATACGTATATTTATTATAGTTCTAGCGATAATAACTGCATAATGTGGGTAATAATGCATGTTCTATTGATAATAATATAAGTAATAAGTATAAATATTACAGTTCTAGCGATAATAACTGCATTATGTGGGTAATAATGCTCGTTATATGGATAATAATATAAGTAATAAGTATAATTATTACAGTTCTAGCGATAATAACTGCATTATATGGGTAATAATGCATGTTATATTGATAATATCGAGAGTAATAAGTATAAATATTATAGCTGTAGCGATAATAACTGCATTATATGGGTAATAATGCATGTTATATTGATAATAATATAAGTAATAGGTATAATTATTACAGTTCTAGCGATAATAACTGCACAATATGGGTAATAATGCACGTTATATTGCTAATAATATAAGTAGTAAGTATAATTATTACAGTTCTAGCGATAATAACTGCATTATATGGGTAATAATGGATGTTATATTGATAATATCGGGAGTAATAAGTATATTTATTATACTTCTAGCGATAATAACTGCATTATATGGGTAATAATGGATGTTATATTGATAATATCCGGAGTAATAAGTATAAATATTATAGTTCTAGCGATAATAATAGTAAAATTCGGCTAATAGTGCATGTTATATTGATAATAATAAAAGTAATAAGTATATTTATTATACTTCTGCCGATAATAACTGCATTACATGGGTAAATATGCATGTTATATGGATAATAATATAAGTAATAAGTATAATTATTACAGTTCTAGCGATAATAACTGCATAATATGGGTAATAATGCACGTTATATTGCTAATAATATAAGTAGTAAGTATAATTATTACAGTTCTAGCGATAATAACTGCATTATATGGGTAATAATGGATGTTATATTGATAATATCGGGAGTAATAAGTATATTTATTATATTTCTAGCGATAATAACTGCATTATATGGGTAATAATGGATGTTATATTGATAATATCGGGAGTAATAAGTATAAATATTATAGTTCTAGCGATAATAATAGTAAAATATGGCTAATAGTGTATGTTATATTGATAATAATAAGAGTAACAAGTATATTTATTATAGTTCTAGCGATAATAATAGTAAAATATAGCTAATAATGCATGTTATATTGATAATAATATAAGTAATAAGTATAATTATTACAGTTCTAGCGATAATAACTGCATAATATGGGTAAGAATGCATGTTATATTGATGATAATAAATGTAATACGTATATTTATTATAGTTGTAGCTATAATAACTGCATAATATGGGTAATAATGCATGTTAAAATGATAATAATATAAGTAATAAGTATAATTATTACAGTTCTAGCGATAATAACTGCATTATATGGGTAATAATGGATGTTATATTGATAATATCGGGAGTAATAAGTATAAATATTATAGTTCTAGCGATAATAATAGTAAAATTTGGCTAATAGTGCATGTTATATTGATAATAATAAAAGTAATAAGTATATTTATGATACTTCTGTCGATAATAACTGCATTACATGGGTAATAATGCATGTTATATGGATAATAATATAAGTAATAAGTATAATTATTACAGTTCTAGCGATAATAACTGCATTATATGGGTAATAATGCATGTTATATTGATAATATCGAGAGTAATAAGTATAAATATTATAGTTCTAGCGATAATAACTGCATTATATGGGTAATAATGCATGTTATATTGATAATAATATAAGTAATAAGTATAATTATTACAGTTCTAGCGATAATAACTGCACAATATGGGTAATAATGCACGTTATATTGCTAATAATATAAGTAGTAAGTATAATTATTACAGTTCTAGCGATAATAACTGCATTATATGGGTAATAATGCATGCTATATTGATAATATCGGGAGGAATAAGTATAATTATTATAGTTCTAGCGATAATAATAGTAAAATATAGCTAATAATGCATGTTATATTGATAATAATATAAGTAATAAGTATAATTATTACAGTTCTATCGATAATAACTGCATAATATGGGTAATAATGCATGTTATATTGATGATAATAAATGTAATACGTATATTTATTATAGTTCTAGCTATAATAACTGCATAATATGGGTAATAATGCATGTTAAATTGATAATAATATAAGTAATAAGTATAATTATTACAGTTCTAGCGATAATAACTGCATTATATGGGTAATAATGGATGTTATATTGATAATATCGGGAGTAATAAGTATATTTATTATAGTTCTAGCGATAATAACTGCATTATACGGGTCATAATGGATGTTATATTGATAATATCGGGAGTAATAAGTATAAATATTATAGTTCTAGCGATAATAATAGTAAAATTTGGCTAATAGTGCAAGTTATATTGATAATAATAAAAGTAATAAGAACATTTATTATACTTCTGTCGAAAATAACTGCACTATATGGGTAATAATGCATGTTATATTGATAATAATATAAGTAATAAGTATAATTATTACAGTTCTAGCGATAATAACTGCATAATATGGGTAATAATGCACGTTATATTGCTAACAATATAAGTAATAAGTATAATTATTACAGTTCTAGCGATAATAACTGCATTATATGGGTAATAATGCATGTTATATTGATAATATCGGGAGTAATGAGTACAATTATTATAGTTCTAGCGATAATAATAGTAAAATATGGCTAATAGTGCATGTTATATTGATAATAATAAAAGTAATAAGTATATTTATTATAGTTCTATCGATAATAACTGCATTACATGCGTAATAATGCATGTTATATGGATAATAATATAAGTAATAAGTATAATTATTACAGTTCTAGCGATAATAACTGCATTATATGGGTAATAATGCATGTTATATTGATAATATCGAGAGTAATAAGTATAAATATTATAGCTGTAGCGATAATAACTGCATTATATGGGTAATAATGCATGTTATATTGATAATAATATAAGTAATAGGTATAATTATTACAGTTCTAGCGATAATAACTGCACAATATGGGTAATAATGCACGTTATATTGCTAATAATATAAGTAGTAAGTATAATTATTACAGTTCTAGCGATAATAACTGCATTATATGGGTAATAATGGATGTTATATTGATAATATCGGGAGTAATAAGTATATTTATTATACTTCTAGCGATAATAACTGCATTATATGGGTAATAATGGATGTTATATTGATAATATCCGGAGTAATAAGTATAAATATTATAGTTCTAGCGATAATAATAGTAAAATTCGGCTAATAGTGCATGTTATATTGATAATAATAAAAGTAATAAGTATATTTATTATACTTCTGCCGATAATAACTGCATTACATGGGTAAATATGCATGTTATATGGATAATAATATAAGTAATAAGTATAATTATTACAGTTCTAGCGATAATAACTGCATAATATGGGTAATAATGCACGTTATATTGCTAATAATATAAGTAGTAAGTATAATTATTACAGTTCTAGCGATAATAACTGCATTATATGGGTAATAATGGATGTTATATTGATAATATCGGGAGTAATAAGTATATTTATTATATTTCTAGCGATAATAACTGCATTATATGGGTAATAATGGATGTTATATTGATAATATCGGGAGTAATAAGTATAAATATTATAGTTCTAGCGATAATAATAGTAAAATATGGCTAATAGTGTATGTTATATTGATAATAATAAGAGTAACAAGTATATTTATTATAGTTCTAGCGATAATAATAGTAAAATATAGCTAATAATGCATGTTATATTGATAATAATATAAGTAATAAGTATAATTATTACAGTTCTAGCGATAATAACTGCATAATATGGGTAAGAATGCATGTTATATTGATGATAATAAATGTAATACGTATATTTATTATAGTTGTAGCTATAATAACTGCATAATATGGGTAATAATGCATGTTAAAATGATAATAATATAAGTAATAAGTATAATTATTACAGTTCTAGCGATAATAACTGCATTATATGGGTAATAATGGATGTTATATTGATAATATCGGGAGTAATAAGTATAAATATTATAGTTCTAGCGATAATAATAGTAAAATTTGGCTAATAGTGCATGTTATATTGATAATAATAAAAGTAATAAGTATATTTATGATACTTCTGTCGATAATAACTGCATTACATGGGTAATAATGCATGTTATATGGATAATAATATAAGTAATAAGTATAATTATTACAGTTCTAGCGATAATAACTGCATTATATGGGTAATAATGCATGTTATATTGATAATATCGAGAGTAATAAGTATAAATATTATAGTTCTAGCGATAATAACTGCATTATATGGGTAATAATGCATGTTATATTGATAATAATATAAGTAATAAGTATAATTATTACAGTTCTAGCGATAATAACTGCACAATATGGGTAATAATGCACGTTATATTGCTAATAATATAAGTAGTAAGTATAATTATTACAGTTCTAGCGATAATAACTGCATTATATGGGTAATAATGCATGCTATATTGATAATATCGGGAGGAATAAGTATAATTATTATAGTTCTAGCGATAATAATAGTAAAATATAGCTAATAATGCATGTTATATTGATAATAATATAAGTAATAAGTATAATTATTACAGTTCTATCGATAATAACTGCATAATATGGGTAATAATGCATGTTATATTGATGATAATAAATGTAATACGTATATTTATTATAGTTCTAGCTATAATAACTGCATAATATGGGTAATAATGCATGTTAAATTGATAATAATATAAGTAATAAGTATAATTATTACAGTTCTAGCGATAATAACTGCATTATATGGGTAATAATGGATGTTATATTGATAATATCGGGAGTAATAAGTATATTTATTATAGTTCTAGCGATAATAACTGCATTATACGGGTCATAATGGATGTTATATTGATAATATCGGGAGTAATAAGTATAAATATTATAGTTCTAGCGATAATAATAGTAAAATTTGGCTAATAGTGCAAGTTATATTGATAATAATAAAAGTAATAAGAACATTTATTATACTTCTGTCGAAAATAACTGCACTATATGGGTAATAATGCATGTTATATTGATAATAATATAAGTAATAAGTATAATTATTACAGTTCTAGCGATAATAACTGCATAATATGGGTAATAATGCACGTTATATTGCTAACAATATAAGTAATAAGTATAATTATTACAGTTCTAGCGATAATAACTGCATTATATGGGTAATAATGCATGTTATATTGATAATATCGGGAGTAATGAGTACAATTATTATAGTTCTAGCGATAATAATAGTAAAATATGGCTAATAGTGCATGTTATATTGATAATAATAAAAGTAATAAGTATATTTATTATAGTTCTATCGATAATAACTGCATTACATGCGTAATAATGCATGTTATATTGATGATAATAAAAGTAATACGTATATGTATTATAGTTCTAGCTATAATAACTGCATAATATGGGTAATAATGCATGTTAAATTGATAATAATATAAGTAATAAGTATAATTATTACAGTTCTAGCGATATTAACTGCATTATATGGGTAATAATGGATGTTATATTGATAATATCGGGAGTAATATGTATATTTATTATACTTCTAGCGATAATAACTGCATTATATGGGTAATAATGGATGCTATATTGATAATATCGGGAGTAATAAGTATAAATATTATAGTTCTAGCGATAATAATAGTAAAATATGGCTAATAGTGAATGTTATATTGATAATAATAAAAGTAATACGTATATTTATTATAGTTCTAGCTATAATAACTGCATAATATGGGTAATAATGCACGTTAAATTGAGAATAATATAAGTAATAAGTATAATTATTACAGTTCTAGCGATAATAACTGCATTATATGGGTAATAATGGATGTTATATTGATAATATCGGGAGTAATAAGTATAATTATTAAAATTCTATCGATAATAACTGCATAATATGGGTAATAATGCATGTTATATTGATGATAATAAATGTAATACGTATATTTATTATAGTTCTAGCTATAATAACTGCATAATATGGGTAATAATGCATGTTAAATTGACAATAATATAAGTAATAAGTATAATTATTACAGTTCTAGCGATAATAACTGCATTATATGGGTAATAATGGATGTTATATTGATAATATCGGGAGTAATAAGTATAAATATTATAGTTCTAGCGATAATAATAGTAAAATTTGGCTAATAGTGCATGTTATATTGGTAATAATAAAAGTAATAAGTATATTTATTATACTTCTCTCGATAATAACTGCATTACATGGGTAATAATGCATGTTATATGGATAAGAATATAAGTAATAAGTATAATTATTACAGTTCTAGCGATAATAACTGCATTATATGGGTAATAATGCATGTTATATTGATAATATCGGGAGGAATAAGTATAATTATTATAGTTCTAGCGATAATAATAGTAAAATATAGCTAATAATGCATGTTATATTGATAATAATATAAGTAATATGTATAATTATTACAGTTCTATCGATAATAACTGCATAATATGGGTAATAATGCATGTTATATTGATGATAATAAATGTAATACGTATATTTATTATAGTTCTAGCTATAATAACTGCATAATATGGGTAATAATGCATGTTAAATTGATAATAATATAAGTAATAAGTATAATTATTACAGTTCTAGCGATAATAACTGCATTATATGGGTAATAATGGATGTTATATTGATAATATCGGGAGTAATAAGTATAAATATTATAGTTCTAGCGATAATAATAGTAAAATTTGGCTAATAGTGCATGTTATATTGGTAATAATAAAAGTAATAAGTATATTTATTATACTTCTCTCGATAATAACTGCATTACATGGGTAATAATGCATGTTATATGGATAAGAATATAAGTAATAAGTATAATTATTACAGTTCTAGCGATAATAACTGCATTATATGGGTAATAATGCATGTTATATTGATAATATCGGGAGTAATAAGTACAATTATTATAGTTCTAGCGATAATAATAGTAAAATATGGCTAATAGTGCATGTTATATTGATAATAATAAAAGTAATAAGTATATTTATTATACTTCTGTCGATAATAACTGCATTATATGGGTAATAATGCATGTTATATTGATGATAATGAAAGTAGTAAGTATATTTATTATAGTTCTAGCGATTATAACTGCATAATATGGGTAATAATGCATGTTATATATTGATAACAATAAATGTAATAGGTATATTTATTATAGTTCTAGCTATAATAACTGCATAATATGGGTAATAATGCATGTTATATTGATGATAATAAAAGTACTAAGTATATTTATTATAGTTCGAGCGATAATAACTGCATAATATGCGCAATAATGCATGTTATATTGATAATAATATAAGTAATAAGTATAATTATTACAGTTCCAGCGATAATAACTGCATTATATGGGTAATAATGGATGTTATATTGATAATATCGGGAGTAATAAGTATATTTATTATACTTCTAGCGATAATAACTGCATTATATGGGTAATAATGGATGTTATATTGATAATTTCGGGAGTAATGAGTATATTTATTATACTTCTAGCGATAATAACTGCATTATATGGGTAATAATGGATGTTATATTGATAATATCGGGAGTAATAAGTATATCTATTATACTTCTAGCGATAATAACAGCATTATAAGGGTAATTATGGATGTTATATTGATAATATCGGGAGTAATAAGTACAATTATTATAGTTCTAGCGATAATAAAAGTAAAATTTGCCTAATAGTGCATGTTATATTGATAATAATAAAAGTAATAAGTATATTTATTATACTTCTCTCGATAATAACTGCATTATATGGGTAATAATGGATGTTATATTGATAATAATATAAGTAATAAGTATAATTATTACAGTTCTAGCGATAATAACTGCATTATATGGGTAATAATGGATGTTATATTGATAATATCGGGAGTAATAAGTATAAATATTATAGTTCTAGCGATAATAATAGTAAAATTTGGCTAATAGTGCATGTTATATTGATAATAATAAAAGTAATAAGTATATTTATTATACTTCTCTCGATAATAACTGCATTACATGGGTAATAATGCATGTTATATGGATAAGAATATAAGTAATAAGTATAATTATTACAGTTCTAGCGATAATAACTGCATTATATGGGTTATAATGCATGTTATATTGATAATATCGGGAGGAATAAGTATAATTATTATAGTTCTAGCGATAATAATAGTAAAATATAGCTAATAATGCATGTTATATTGATAATAATATAAGTAATATGTATAATTATTACAGTTCTATCGATAATAACTGCATAATATGGGTAATAATGCATGTTATATTGATGATAATAAATGTAATACGTATATTTGTTATAGTTCTAGCTATAATAACTGCATAATATGGGTAATAATGCATGTTAAATTGATAATAATATAAGTAATAAGTATAATTATTACAGTTCCAGCGATAATAACTGCATTATATGGGTAATAATGCATGTTATATTGATAATATCGGGAGGAATAAGTATAATTATTATAGTTCTAGCGATAATAATAGTAAAATATAGCTAATAATGCATGTTATATTGATAATAATATAAGTAATAAGTGTAATTATTACAGTTTTATCGATAATAACTGCATAATATGGGTAATAATGCATGTTATATTGATGATAATAAATGTAATACGTATATTTATTATAGTTCTAGCTATAATAACTGCATAATATGGGTAATAATGCATGTTAAATTGATAATAATATAAGTAATAAGTATAATTATTACAGTTCTAGCGATAATAACTGCATTATATGGGTAATAATGCATGCTATATTGATAATAATATAAGTAATAAGTATAATTATTACAGTTCTAGCGATAATAACTGCATTATATGGGTAATAATGGATGTTATATTGATAATATCGGGAGTAATAAGTACAATTATTATAGTTCTAGCGATAATAAAAGTAAAATTTGGCTAATAGTGCATGTTATATTGATAATAATAAAAGTAATAAGTATATTTATTATACTTCTGTCGATAATAACTGCATTATATGGGTAATAATGGATGTTATATTGATAATAATATAAGTAATAAGTATAATTATTACAGTTCTAGCGATAATAACTGCATAATATGGGTAATAATGCATGTTATATTGATAATGATATAAGTAATAAGTATAATTATTACAGTTGTAGCGATAATAACTGCATTATATGGGTAATAATGCATGTTATATTGATGATAATAAAAGTACTAAGTATATTTATTATAGTTCTAGCGATAATAACTGCATAATATGCGCAATAATGCATGTTATATTGATAATAATATAAGTAATAAGTATAATTATTACAGTTCTAGCGATAATAACTGCATTATATGGGTAATAATGGATGTTATATTGATAATATCGGGAGTAATAAGTATAAATATTATAGTTCTAGCGATAATAATAGTAAAATTTGGCTAATAGTGCATGTTATATTGATAATAATAAAAGTAATAAGTATATTTATTATACTTCTCTCGATAATAACTGCATTACATGGGTAATAATGCATGTTATATGGATAAGAATATAAGTAATAAGTATAATTATTACAGTTCTAGCGATAATAACTGCATTATATGGGTTATAATGCATGTTATATTGATAATATCGGGAGGAATAAGTATAATTATTATAGTTCTAGCGATAATAATAGTAAAATATAGCTAATAATGCATGTTATATTGATAATAATATAAGTAATATGTATAATTATTACAGTTCTATCGATAATAACTGCATAATATGGGTAATAATGCATGTTATATTGATGATAATAAATGTAATACGTATATTTGTTATAGTTCTAGCTATAATAACTGCATAATATGGGTAATAATGCATGTTAAATTGATAATAATATAAGTAATAAGTATAATTATTACAGTTCCAGCGATAATAACTGCATTATATGGGTAATAATGCATGTTATATTGATAATATCGGGAGGAATAAGTATAATTATTATAGTTCTAGCGATAATAATAGTAAAATATAGCTAATAATGCATGTTATATTGATAATAATATAAGTAATAAGTGTAATTATTACAGTTTTATCGATAATAACTGCATAATATGGGTAATAATGCATGTTATATTGATGATAATAAATGTAATACGTATATTTATTATAGTTCTAGCTATAATAACTGCATAATATGGGTAATAATGCATGTTAAATTGATAATAATATAAGTAATAAGTATAATTATTACAGTTCTAGCGATAATAACTGCATTATATGGGTAATAATGCATGCTATATTGATAATAATATAAGTAATAAGTATAATTATTACAGTTCTAGCGATAATAACTGCATTATATGGGTAATAATGGATGTTATATTGATAATATCGGGAGTAATAAGTACAATTATTATAGTTCTAGCGATAATAAAAGTAAAATTTGGCTAATAGTGCATGTTATATTGATAATAATAAAAGTAATAAGTATATTTATTATACTTCTGTCGATAATAACTGCATTATATGGGTAATAATGGATGTTATATTGATAATAATATAAGTAATAAGTATAATTATTACAGTTCTAGCGATAATAACTGCATAATATGGGTAATAATGCATGTTATATTGATAATGATATAAGTAATAAGTATAATTATTACAGTTGTAGCGATAATAACTGCATTATATGGGTAATAATGCATGTTATATTGATGATAATAAAAGTACTAAGTATATTTATTATAGTTCTAGCGATAATAACTGCATAATATGCGCAATAATGCATGTTATATTGATAATAATATAAGTAATAAGTATAATTATTACAGTTCTAGCGATAATAACTGCATTATATGGGTAATAATGGATGTTATATTGATAATATCGGGAGTAATAAGTATAAATATTATAGTTCTAGCGATAATAATAGTAAAATTTGGCTAATAGTGCATGTTATATTGATAATAATAAAAGTAATAAGTATATTTATTATACTTCTCTCGATAATAACTGCATTACATGGGTAATAATGCATGTTATATGGATAAGAATATAAGTAATAAGTATAATTATTACAGTTCTAGCGATAATAACTGCATTATATGGGTTATAATGCATGTTATATTGATAATATCGGGAGGAATAAGTATAATTATTATAGTTCTAGCGATAATAATAGTAAAATATAGCTAATAATGCATGTTATATTGATAATAATATAAGTAATATGTATAATTATTACAGTTCTATCGATAATAACTGCATAATATGGGTAATAATGCATGTTATATTGATGATAATAAATGTAATACGTATATTTGTTATAGTTCTAGCTATAATAACTGCATAATATGGGTAATAATGCATGTTAAATTGATAATAATATAAGTAATAAGTATAATTATTACAGTTCCAGCGATAATAACTGCATTATATGGGTAATAATGCATGTTATATTGATAATATCGGGAGGAATAAGTATAATTATTATAGTTCTAGCGATAATAATAGTAAAATATAGCTAATAATGCATGTTATATTGATAATAATATAAGTAATAAGTGTAATTATTACAGTTTTATCGATAATAACTGCATAATATGGGTAATAATGCATGTTATATTGATGATAATAAATGTAATACGTATATTTATTATAGTTCTAGCTATAATAACTGCATAATATGGGTAATAATGCATGTTAAATTGATAATAATATAAGTAATAAGTATAATTATTACAGTTCTAGCGATAATAACTGCATTATATGGGTAATAATAGATGTTATATTGATAATATCGGGAGTAATAAGTATATTTATTATAGTTCTAGCGATAATAACTGCATTATATGGGTAATAATGGATGTTATATTGATAATATCGGGAGTAATAAGTATAAATATTATAGTTCTAGCGATAATAATAGTAAAATTTGGCTAATAGTGCATGTTATATTGATAATAATAAAAGTAATAAGTATATTTATTATACTTCTCTCGATAATAACTGCATTACATGGGTAATAATGCATGTTATATGGATAAGAATATAAGTAATAAGTATAATTATTACAGTTCTAGCGATAATAACTGCATTATATGGGTTATAATGCATGTTATATTGATAATATCGGGAGGAATAAGTATAATTATTATAGTTCTAGCGATAATAATAGTAAAATATAGCTAATAATGCATGTTATATTGATAATAATATAAGTAATATGTATAATTATTACAGTTCTATCGATAATAACTGCATAATATGGGTAATAATGCATGTTATATTGATGATAATAAATGTAATACGTATATTTGTTATAGTTCTAGCTATAATAACTGCATAATATGGGTAATAATGCATGTTAAATTGATAATAATATAAGTAATAAGTATAATTATTACAGTTCCAGCGATAATAACTGCATTATATGGGTAATAATGCATGTTATATTGATAATATCGGGAGGAATAAGTATAATTATTATAGTTCTAGCGATAATAATAGTAAAATATAGCTAATAATGCATGTTATATTGATAATAATATAAGTAATAAGTGTAATTATTACAGTTTTATCGATAATAACTGCATAATATGGGTAATAATGCATGTTATATTGATGATAATAAATGTAATACGTATATTTATTATAGTTCTAGCTATAATAACTGCATAATATGGGTAATAATGCATGTTAAATTGATAATAATATAAGTAATAAGTATAATTATTACAGTTCTAGCGATAATAACTGCATTATATGGGTAATAATGCATGCTATATTGATAATAATATAAGTAATAAGTATAATTATTACAGTTCTAGCGATAATAACTGCATTATATGGGTAATAATGGATGTTATATTGATAATATCGGGAGTAATAAGTACAATTATTATAGTTCTAGCGATAATAAAAGTAAAATTTGGCTAATAGTGCATGTTATATTGATAATAATAAAAGTAATAAGTATATTTATTATACTTCTGTCGATAATAACTGCATTATATGGGTAATAATGGATGTTATATTGATAATAATATAAGTAATAAGTATAATTATTACAGTTCTAGCGATAATAACTGCATAATATGGGTAATAATGCATGTTATATTGATAATGATATAAGTAATAAGTATAATTATTACAGTTGTAGCGATAATAACTGCATTATATGGGTAATAATGCATGTTATATTGATAATATCGGGAGGAATAAGTATAATTATTATAGTTCTAGCGATAATAATAGTAAAATATAGCTAATAATGCATGTTATATTGATAATAATATAAGTAATAAGTATAATTATTACAGTTCTATCGATAATAACTGCATAATATGGGTAACAATGCACGTTATATTGCTAACAATATAAGTAATAAGTATAATTATTACAGTTCTAGCGATAATAACTGCATTATATGGGTAATAATGCATGTTATATTGATGATAATGAAAGTAGTAAGTATATTTATTATAGTTCTAGCGATTATAACTGCATAATATGGGTAATAATGCATGTTATATATTGATAACAATAAATGTAATACGTATATTTATTATAGTTCTAGCTATAATAACTGCATAATATGGGTAATAATGCATGTTATATTGATGATAATAAAAGTACTAAGTATATTTATTATAGTTCTAGCGATAATAACTGCATAATATGCGCAATAATGCATGTTATATTGATAATAATATAAGTAATAAGTATAATTATTACAGTTCTAGCGATAATAACTGCATTATATGGGTAATAATGGATGTTATATTGATAATATCGGGAGTAATAAGTATATTTATTATACTTCTAGCGATAATAACAGCATTATATGGGTAATTATGGATGTTCTATTGATAATATCGGGAGTAATAAGTACAATTATTATAGTTCTAGCGATAATAAAAGTAAAATTTGCCTAATAGTGCATGTTATATTGATAATAGTAAAAGTAATAAGTATATTTATTATACTTCTGTCGATAATAACTGCATTATATGGCTAATAATGGATGTTATATTGATAATAATATAAGTAATAAGTATAATTATTACAGTTCTAGCGATAATAACTGCATAATATGGGTAATAATGCATGTTATATTGATAATGATATAAGTAATAAGTATAATTATTACAGTTGTAGCGATAATAACTGCATTACATGGGTAATAATGCATGTTATATGGATAAGAATATAAGTAATAAGTATAATTATTACAGTTCTAGCGATAATAACTGCATTATATGGGTTATAATGCATGTTATATTGATAATATCGGGAGGAATAAGTATAATTATTATAGTTCTAGCGATAATAATAGTAAAATATAGCTAATAATGCATGTTATATTGATAATAATATAAGTAATATGTATAATTATTACAGTTCTATCGATAATAACTGCATAATATGGGTAATAATGCATGTTATATTGATGATAATAAATGTAATACGTATATTTGTTATAGTTCTAGCTATAATAACTGCATAATATGGGTAATAATGCATGTTAAATTGATAATAATATAAGTAATAAGTATAATTATTACAGTTCCAGCGATAATAACTGCATTATATGGGTAATAATGCATGTTATATTGATAATATCGGGAGGAATAAGTATAATTATTATAGTTCTAGCGATAATAATAGTAAAATATAGCTAATAATGCATGTTATATTGATAATAATATAAGTAATAAGTGTAATTATTACAGTTTTATCGATAATAACTGCATAATATGGGTAATAATGCATGTTATATTGATGATAATAAATGTAATACGTATATTTATTATAGTTCTAGCTATAATAACTGCATAATATGGGTAATAATGCATGTTAAATTGATAATAATATAAGTAATAAGTATAATTATTACAGTTCTAGCGATAATAGCTGCATTATATGGGTAATAATAGATGTTATATTGATAATATCGGGAGTAATAAGTATATTTATTATAGTTCTAGCGATAATAACTGCATTATATGGGTAATAATGGATGTTATATTGATAATATCGGGAGTAATAAGTATAAGTATTATAGTTCTAGCGATAATAATAGTAAAATATGGCTAATTGTGCATGTTATATTGATAATAATAAGAGTAACAAGTAAATTTATTATGGTTCTATCGATAATAACTGCATTATATGGGTAATAATGCATGCTATATTGATAATAATATAAGTAATAAGTATAATTATTACAGTTCTAGCGATAATAACTGCATTATATGGGTAATAATGGATGTTATATTGATAATATCGGGAGTAATAAGTACAATTATTATAGTTCTAGCGATAATAAAAGTAAAATTTGGCTAATAGTGCATGTTATATTGATAATAATAAAAGTAATAAGTATATTTATTATACTTCTGTCGATAATAACTGCATTATATGGGTAATAATGGATGTTATATTGATAATAATATAAGTAGTAAGTATAATTATTACAGTTCTAGCGATAATAACTGCATAATATGGGTAATAATGCATGTTATATTGCTAACAATATAAGTAATAAGTATAATTATTACAGTTCTAGCGATAATAACTGCATTATATGGGTAATAATGCATGTTATATTGATGATAATGAAAGTAGTAAGTATATTTATTATAGTTCTAGCGATTATAACTGCATAATATGGGTAATAATGCATGTTATATATTGATAACAATAAATGTAATACGTATATTTATTATAGTTCTAGCTATAATAACTGCATAATATGGGTAATAATGCATGTTATATTTTGATAATAAAAGTACTAAGTATATTTATTATAGTTCTAGCGATAATAACTGCATAATATGCGCAATAATGCATGTTATATTGATAATAATATAAGTAATAAGTATAATTATTACAGTTCTAGCGATAATAACTGCATTATATGGGTAATAATGGATGTTATATTGATAATATCGGGAGTAATAAGTATATTTATTATACTTCTAGCGATAATAACAGCATTATATGGGTAATTATGGATGTTCTATTGATAATATCGGGAGTAATAAGTACAATTATTATAGTTCTAGCGATAATAAAAGTAAAATTTGCCTAATAGTGCATGTTATATTGATAATAGTAAAAGTAATAAGTATATTTATTATACTTCTGTCGATAATAACTGCATTATATGGCTAATAATGGATGTTATATTGATAATAATATAAGTAATAAGTATAATTATTACAGTTCTAGCGATAATAACTGCATAATATGGGTAATAATGCATGTTATATTGATAATGATATAAGTAATAAGTATAATTATTACAGTTGTAGCGATAATAACTGCATTATATGGGTAATAATGCATGTTATATTGATAATAATATAAGTAATAAGTATAATTATTAAAATTCTATCGATAATAACTGCATAATATGGGTAATAATGCATGTTATATTGATGATAATAAATGTAATACGTATATTTATTATAGTTCTAGCTATAATAACTGCATAATATGGGTAATAATGCATGTTAAATTGATAATAATATAAGTAATAAGTATAATTATTACAGTTCTAGCGATAATAACTGCATTATATGGGTAATAATGGATGTTATATTGATAATATCGGGAGTAATAAGTATAAATATTATAGTTCTAGCGATAATAATAGTAAAATTTGGCTAATAGTGCATGTTATATTGATAATAATAAAAGTAATAAGTATATTTATTATACTTCTCTCGATAATAACTGCATTACATGGGTAATAATGCATGTTAAATTGATAATAATATAAGTAATAAGTATAATTATTACAGTTCTAGCGATAATAACTGCATTATATGGGTAATAATGGATGTTATATTGATAATATCGGGAGTAATAAGTATAAATATTATAGTTCTAGCGATAATAATAGTAAAATTTGGCTAATAGTGCATGTTATATTGATAATAATAAAAGTAATAAGTATATTTATTATACTTCTCTCGATAATAACTGCATTACATGGGTAATAATGCATGTTATATGGATAAGAATATAAGTAATAAGTATAATTATTACAGTTCTAGCGATAATAACTGCATTATATGGGTAATAATGCAT
This sequence comes from Megachile leachella, assembly GCA_963576845.1. Lineage (NCBI taxonomy): Eukaryota > Metazoa > Arthropoda > Insecta > Hymenoptera > Megachilidae > Megachile > Megachile leachella. The sequence continues at coordinate 1,299,305 of CAUYWW010000150.1, read as the reverse complement.
GTTATATTGATAATATCGGGAGGAATAAGTATAATTATTATAGTTCTAGCGGTAATAATAGTAAAATATAGCTAATAATGCATGTTATATTGATAATAATATAAGTAATATGTATAATTATTACAGTTCTATCGATAATAACTGCATAATATGGGTAACAATGCACGTTATATTGCTAACAATATAAGTAATAAGTATAATTATTACAGTTCTAGCGATAATAACTGCATTATATGGGTAATAATGCATGTTATATTGATGATAATGAAAGTAGTAAGTATATTTATTATAGTTCTAGCGATTATAACTGCATAATATGGGTAATAATGCATGTTATATATTGATAACAATAAATGTAATACGTATATTTATTATAGTTCTAGCTATAATAACTGCATAATATGGGTAATAATGCATGTTATATTGATGATAATAAAAGTACTAAGTATATTTATTATAGTTCTAGCGATAATAACTGCATAATATGCGCAATAATGCATGTTATATTGATAATAATATAAGTAATAAGTATAATTATTACAGTTCTAGCGATAATAACTGCATTATATGGGTAATAATGGATGTTATATTGATAATATCGGGAGTAATAAGTATATTTATTATACTTCTAGCGATAATAACAGCATTATATGGGTAATTATGGATGTTCTATTGATAATATCGGGAGTAATAAGTACAATTATTATAGCTCTAGCGATAATAAAAGTAAAATTTGCCTAATAGTGCATGTTATATTGATAATAATAAAAGTAATAAGTATATTTATTATACTTCTGTCGATAATAACTGCATTATATGGCTAATAATGGATGTTATATTGATAATAATATAAGTAAAAAGTATAATTATTACAGTTCTAGCGATAATAACTGCATAATATGGGTAATAATGCATGTTATATTGATAATGATATAAGTGATAAGTGTAATTATTACAGTTGTAGCGATAATAACTTCATTATATGGGTAATAATGCATGTTATATTGATAATAATATAAGTAATAAGTATAATTATTAAAATTCTATCGATAATAACTGCATAATATGGGTAATAATGCATGTTATATTGATGATAATAAATGTAATACGTATATTTATTATAGTTCTAGCTATAATAACTGCATAATATGGGTAATAATGCATGTTAAATTGATAATAATATAAGTAATAAGTATAATTATTACAGTTCTAGCGATAATAACTGCATTATATGGGTAATAATGGATGTTATATTGATAATATCGGGAGTAATAAGTATAAATATTATAGTTCTAGCGATAATAATAGTAAAATTTGGTTAATAGTGCATGTTATATTGATAATAATAAAAGTAATAAGTATATTTATTATACTTCTCTCGATAATAACTGCATTACATGGGTAATAATGCATGTTATATGGATAATAATATAAGTAATAAGTATAATTATTAAAATTCTATCGATAATAACTGCATAATATGGGTAATAATGCATGTTATATTGATGATAATAAATGTAATACGTATATTTATTATAGTTCTAGCTATAATAACTGCATAATATGGGTAATAATGCATGTTAAATTGATAATAATATAAGTAATAAGTATAATTATTACAGTTCTAGCGATAATAACTGCATTATATGGGTAATAATGGATGTTATATTGATAATATCGGGAGTAATAAGTATAAATATTATAGTTCTAGCGATAATAATAGTAAAATTTGGCTAATAGTGCATGTTATATTGATAATAATAAAAGTAATAAGTATATTTATTATACTTCTCTCGATAATAACTGCATTACATGGGTAATAATGCATGTTAAATTGATAATAATATAAGTAATAAGTATAATTATTACAGTTCTAGCGATAATAACTGCATTATATGGGTAATAATGGATGTTATATTGATAATATCGGGAGTAATAAGTATAAATATTATAGTTCTAGCGATAATAATAGTAAAATTTGGCTAATAGTGCATGTTATATTGATAATAATAAAAGTAATAAGTATATTTATTATACTTCTCTCGATAATAACTGCATTACATGGGTAATAATGCATGTTATATGGATAAGAATATAAGTAATAAGTATAATTATTACAGTTCTAGCGATAATAACTGCATTATATGGGTAATAATGCATGTTATATTGATAATATCGGGAGGAATAAGTATAATTATTATAGTTCTAGCGATAATAATAGTAAAATATAGCTAATAATGCATGTTATATTGATAATAATATAAGTAATATGTATAATTATTACAGTTCTATCGATAATAACTGCATAATATGGGTAATAATGCATGTTATATTGATGATAATAAATGTAATACGTATATTTGTTATAGTTCTAGCTATAATAACTGCATAATATGGGTAATAATGCATGTTAAATTGATAATAATATAAGTAATAAGTATAATTATTACAGTTCTAGCGATAATAACTGCATTATATGGGTAATAATGGATGTTATATTGATAATATCGGGAGTAATAAGTACATTTATTATAGTTCTAGCGATAATAACTGCATTATATGGGTAATAATGGATGTTATATTGATAATATCGGGAGTAATAAGTATAAATATTATAGTTCTAGCGATAATAATAGTAAAATTTGGCTAATAGTGCATGTTATATTGATAATAATAAAAGTAATAAGTATATTTATTATACTTCTCTCGATAATAACTGCATTACATGGGTAATAATGCATGTTAAATTGATAATAATATAAGTAATAAGTATAATTATTACAGTTCTAGCGATAATAACTGCATTATATGGGTAATAATGGATGTTATATTGATAATATCGGGAGTAATAAGTATAAATATTATAGTTCTAGCGATAATAATAGTAAAATTTGGCTAATAGTGCATGTTATATTGATAATAATAAAAGTAATAAGTATATTTATTATACTTCTCTCGATAATAACTGCATTACATGGGTAATAATGCATGTTATATGGATAATAATATAAGTAATAAGTATAATTATTAAAATTCTATCGATAATAACTGCATAATATGGGTAATAATGCATGTTATATTGATGATAATAAATGTAATACGTATATTTATTATAGTTCTAGCTATAATAACTGCATAATATGGGTAATAATGCATGTTAAATTGATAATAATATAAGTAATAAGTATAATTATTACAGTTCTATCGATAATAACTGCATTATATGGGTAATAATGGATGTTATATTGATAATATCGGGAGTAATAAGTATAAATATTATAGTTCTAGCGATAATAATAGTAAAATTTGGCTAATAGTGCATGTTATATTGATAATAATAAAAGTAATAAGTATATTTATTATACTTCTCTCGATAATAACTGCATTACATGGGTAATAATGCATGTTAAATTGATAATAATATAAGTAATAAGTATAATTATTACAGTTCTAGCGATAATAACTGCATTATATGGGTAATAATGGATGTTATATTGATAATATCGGGAGTAATAAGTATAAATATTATAGTTCTAGCGATAATAATAGTAAAATTTGGCTAATAGTGCATGTTATATTGATAATAATAAAAGTAATAAGTATATTTATTATACTTCTCTCGATAATAACTGCATTACATGGGTAATAATGCATGTTATATGGATAAGAATATAAGTAATAAGTATAATTATTACAGTTCTAGCGATAATAACTGCATTATATGGGTAATAATGCATGTTATATTGATAATATCGGGAGGAATAAGTATAATTATTATAGTTCTAGCGATAATAATAGTAAAATATAGCTAATAATGCATGTTATATTGATAATAATATAAGTAATATGTATAATTATTACAGTTTTATCGATAATAACTGCATAATATGGGTAATAATGCATGTTATATTGATGATAATAAATGTAATACGTATATTTGTTATAGTTCTAGCTATAATAACTGCATAATATGGGTAATAATGCATGTTAAATTGATAATAATATAAGTAATAAGTATAATTATTACAGTTCTAGCGATAATAACTGCATTATATGGGTAATAATGGATGTTATATTGATAATATCGGGAGTAATAAGTACATTTATTATAGTTCTAGCGATAATAACTGCATTATATGGGTAATAATGGATGTTATATTGATAATAATATAAGTAATAAGTATAATTATTACAGTTCTAGCGATAATAACTGCATAATATGGGTAATAATGCACGTTATATTGCTAACAATATAAGTAATAAGTATAATTATTACAGTTCTAGCGATAATAACTGCATTATATGGGTAATAATGCATGTTATATTGATAATATCGGGAGTAATAAGTACAATTATTATAGTTCTAGCGATAATAATAGTAAAATATGGCTAATAGTGCATGTTATATTGATAATAATAAAAGTAATAAGTATATTTATTATAGTTCTATCGAAAATAACTGCATTATATGCGTAATAATGCATGTTATATTGATGATAATAAAAGTAATACGTATATGTATTATAGTTCTAGCTATATTAACTGCATAATATGGGTAATAATGCATGTTAAATTGATAATAATATAAGTAATAAGTATAATTATTACAGTTCTAGCGATAATAACTGCATTATATGGGTAATAATGGATGTTATATTGATAATATCGGGAGTAATAAGTATATTTATTATACTTCTAGCGACAATAACTGCATTATATGGGTAATAATGGATGTTATATTGATAATATCGGGAGTAATAAGTATAAATATTATAGTTCTAGCGATAATAATAGTAAAATATGGCTAATAGTGCATGTTATATTGATAATAATAAAAGTAATAAGTATATTTATTATACTTCTGTCGATAATAACTGCATTATATGGGTAATAATGCATGTTATATTGATGATAATGAAAGTAGTAAGTATATTTATTATAGTTCTAGCGATTATAACTGCATAATATGGGTAATAATGCATGTTATATATTGATAACAATAAATGTAATACGTATATTTATTATAGTTCTAGCTATAATAACTGCATAATATGGGTAATAATGCATGTTATATTGATGATAATAAAAGTACTAAGTATATTTATTATAGTTCGAGCGATAATAACTGCATAATATGCGCAATAATGCATGTTATATTGATAATAATATAAGTAACAAGTATAATTATTACAGTTCCAGCGATAATAACTGCATTATATGGGTAATAATGGATGTTATATTGATAATATCGGGAGTAATAAGTACAATTATTATAGTTCTAGCGATAATAAAAGTAAAATTTGCCTAATAGTGCATGTTATATTGATAATAATAAAAGTAATAAGTATATTTATTATACTTCTGTCGATAATAACTGCATTATATGGGTAATAATGGATGTTATATTGATAATAATATAAGTAATAAGTATAATTATTACAGTTCTAGCGATAATAACTGCATAATATGGGTAATAATGCATGTTATATTGATAATGATATAAGTAATAAGTATAATTATTACATTTGTAGCGATAATAACTGCATTATATGGGTAATAATGCATGTTATATTGATAATAATATAAGTAATAAGTATAATTATTACAATTCTATCGATAATAACTGCATAATATGGGTAATAATGCATGTTATATTGATGATAATAAATGTAATACGTATATTTATTATAGTTCTAGCTATAATAACTGCATAATATGGGTAATAATGCATGTTAAATTGATAATAATATAAGTAATAAGTATAATTATTACAGTTCTAGCGATAATAACTGCATTATATGGGTAATAATGCATGCTATATTGATAATAATATAAGTAATAAGTATAATTATTACAGTTCTAGCGATAATAACTGCATTATATGGGTAATAATGGATGTTATATTGATAATATCGGGAGTAATAAGTACAATTATTATAGTTCTAGCGATAATAAAAGTAAAATTTGGCTAATAGTGCATGTTATATTGATAATAATAAAAGTAATAAGTATATTTATTATACTTCTGTCGATAATAACTGCATTATATGGGTAATAATGGATGTTATATTGATAATAATATAAGTAATAAGTATAATTATTACAGTTCTAGCGATAATAACTGCATAATATGGGTAATAATGCATGTTATATTGATAATGATATAAGTAATAAGTATAATTATTACAGTTGTAGCGATAATAACTGCATTATATGGGTAATAATGCATGTTATATTGATAATATCGGGAGGAATAAGTATAATTATTATAGTTCTAGCGATAATAATAGTAAAATATAGCTAATAATGCATGTTATATTGATAATAATATAAGTAATAAGTATAATTATTACAGTTCTATCGATAATAACTGCATAATATGGGTAACAATGCACGTTATATTGCTAACAATATAAGTAATAAGTATAATTATTACAGTTCTAGCGATAATAACTGCATTATATGGGTAATAATGCATGTTATATTGATAATATCGGGAGTAATAAGTATATTTATTATAGTTCTAGCGATAATAACTGCATTATATGGGTAATAATGGATGTTATATTGATAATATCGGGAGTAATAAGTATAAGTATTATAGTTCTAGCGATAATAATAGTAAAATATGGCTAATTGTGCATGTTATATTGATAATAATAAGAGTAACAAGTATATTTATTATGGTTCTATCGATAATAACTGCATAATATGGGTAATAATGCATGTTATATTGATGATAATAAAAGTACTAAGTATATTTATTATAGTTCTAGCGATAATAACTGCATAATATGCGCAATAATGCATGTTATATTGATAATAATATAAGTAATAAGTATAATTATTACAGTTCTAGCGATAATAACTATATTATATGGGTAATAATGGATGTTATATTGATAATATCGGGAGTAATAAGTATAAATATTATAGTTCTAGCGATAATAGCAGTAAAATATGGCTAATTGTGCATGTTATATTGACAATAATAAGAGTAACAAGTATATTTATTATAGTTCTATCGATAATAACTGCATAATATGGGTAATAATGCATGTTATATTGATGATAATAAAAGTACTAAGTATATTTATTATAGTTCTGGCGATAATAACTGCATAATATGCGCAATAATGCATGTTATATTGATAATAATATAAGTAATAAGTATAATTATTACAGTTCTAGCGATAATAACTGCATTATATGGGTAATAATGCATGTTATATTGATAAGAATATAAGTAATAAGTATAATTATTACAGTTCTAGCGATAATAACTGCATTATATGGGTAATAATGGATGTTATATTGATAATATCGGGAGTAATAAGTACATTTATTATAGATCTAGCGATAATAACTGCATTATATGGGTAATAATGGATGTTATATTGATAATAATATAAGTAATAAGTATAATTATTACAGTTCTAGCGATAATAACTGCATAATATGGGTAATAATGCGCGTTATATTGCTAACAATATAAGTAATAAGTACAATTATTACAGTTCTAGCGATAATAACTGCATTATATGGGTAATAATGCATGTTATATTGATAATATCGGGAGTAATAAGTACAATTATTATAGTTCTAGCGATAATAATAGTAAAATATGGCTAATAGTGCATGTTATATTGATAATAATAAAAGTAATAAGTATATTTATTATAGTTCTATCGATAATAACTGCATTATATGCGTAATAATGCATGTTATATTGATGATAATAAAAGTAATACGTATATGTATTATAGTTCTAGCTATAATAACTGCATAATATGGGGAATAATGCATGTTAAATTGATAATAATATAAGTAATAAGTATAATTATTACAGTTCTAGCGATAATAACTGCATTATATGGGTAATAATGGATGTTATATTGATAATATCGGGAGTAATAAGTACATTTATTATAGATCTAGCGATAATAACTGCATTATATGGGTAATAATCATGTTATATTGATGATAATAAAAGTACTAAGTATATTTATTATAGTTCTAGCGATAATAACTGCATAATATGCGCAATAATGCATGTTATATTGATAATAATATAAGTAATAAGTATAATTATTACAGTTCTAGCGATAATAACTGCATTATATGGGTAATAATGGATGTTATATTGATAATATCGGGAGTAATAAGTATATTTATTATACTTCTAGCGATAATAACAGCATTATATGGGTAATTATGGATGTTCTATTGATAATATCGGGAGTAATAAGTACAATTATTATAGTTCTAGCGATAATAAAAGTAAAATTTGCCTAATAGTGCATGTTATATTGATAATAATAAAAGTAATAAGTATATTTATTATACTTCTGTCGATAATAACTGCATTATATGGGTAATAATGGATGTTATATTGATAATAATATAAGTAATAAGTATAATTATTACAGTTCTAGCGATAATAACTGCATAATATGGGTAATAATGCATGTTATATTGATAATGATATAAGTAATAAGTATAATTATTACAGTTGTAGCGATAATAACTGCATTATATGGGTAATAATGCATGTTATATTGATAATAATATAAGTAATAAGTATAATTATTACAATTCTATCGATAATAACTGCATAATATGGGTAATAATGCATGTTATATTGATGATAATAAATGTAATACGTATATTTATTATAGTTCTAGCTATAATAACTGCATAATATGGGTAATAATGCATGTTAAATTGATAATAATATAAGTAATAAGTATAATTATTACAGTTCTAGCGATAATAACTGCATTATATGGGTAATAATGGATGTTATATTGATAATATCGGGAGTAATAAGTATAAATATTATAGTTCTAGCGATAATAATAGTAAAATTTGGCTAATAGTGCATGTTATATTGATAATAATAAAAGTAATAAGTATATTTATTATACTTCTCTCGATAATAACTGCATTACATGGGTAATAATGCATGTTATATGGATAAGAATATAAGTAATAAGTATAATTATTACAGTTCTAGCGATAATAACTGCATTACATGGGTAATAATGCATGTTATATTGATAATATCGGGAGGAATAAGTATAATTATTATAGTTCTAGCGATAATAATAGTAAAATATAGCTAATAATGCATGTTATATTGATAATAATATAAGTAATATGTATAATTATTACAGTTCTATCGATAATAACTGCATAATATGGGTAATAATGCATGTTATATTGATGATAATAAATGTAATACGTATATTTGTTATAGTTCTAGCTATAATAACTGCATAATATGGGTAATAATGCATGTTAAATTGATAATAATATAAGTAATAAGTATAATTATTACAGTTCTAGCGATAATAACTGCATTATATGGGTAATAATGGATGTTATATTGATAATATCGGGAGTAATAAGTATAAGTATTATAGTTCTAGCGATAATTATAGTAAAATATGGCTAATTGTGCATGTTATATTGATAATAATAAGAGTAACAAGTATATTTATTATAGTTCTATCGATAATAACTGCATAATATGGGTAATAATGCATGTTATATTGATGATAATAAAAGTACTAAGTATATTTATTATAGTTCTAGCGATAATAACTGCATAATATGCGCAATAATGCATGTTATATTGATAATAATATAAGTAATAAGTATAATTATTACAGTTCTAGCGATAATAACTGCATTATATGGGTAATAATGCATGTTATATTGATAATAATATAAGTAATAGGTATAATTATTACAGTTCTAGCGATAATAACTGCATTATATGGGTAATAATGGATGTTATATTGATAATATCGGGAGTAATAAGTACAATTATTATAGTTCTAGCGATAATAAAAGTAAAATTTGGCTAATAGTGCATGTTATATTGATAATAATAAAAGTAATAAGTATATTTATTATACTTCTGTCGATAATAACTGCATTATATGGGTAATAATGGATGTTATATTGATAATAATATAAGTAATAAGTATAATTAATACAGTTCTAGCGATAATAACTGCATAATATGGGTAATAATGCATGTTATATTGATAATGATATAAGTAATAAGTATAATTATTACAGTTGTAGCGATAATAACTGCATTATATGGGTAATAATGCATGTTATATTGATAATATCGGGAGGAATAAGTATAATTATTATAGTTCTAGCGATAATAATAGCAAAATATAGCTAATAATGCATGTTATATTGATAATAATATAAGTAATAAGTATAATTATTACAATTCTATCGATAATAACTGCATAATATGGGTAATAATGCATGTTATATTGATGATAATAAATGTAATACGTATATTTATTATAGTTCTAGCTATAATAACTGCATAATATGGGTAATAATGCATGTTAAATTGATAATAATATAAGTAATAAGTATAATTATTACAGTTCTAGCGATAATAACTGCATTATATGGGTAATAATGGATGTTATATTGATAATATCGGGAGTAATAAGTATATTTATTATACTTCTAGCGATAATAACTGCATTATATGGGTAATAATGGATGTTATATTGATAATATCGGGAGTAATAAGTATAAATATTATAGTTCTAGCGATAATAATAGTAAAATATGGCTAATAGTGCATGTTATATTGATAATAATAAAAGTAATAAGTATGTTTATTATACTTCTGTCGATAATAACTGCATTATATGGGTAATAATGCATGTTATATTGATGATAATGAAAGTAGTAAGTATATTTATTATAGTTCTAGCGATTATAACTGCATAATATGGGTAATAATGCATGTTATATATTGATAACAATAAATGTAATACGTATATTTATTATAGTTCTAGCTATAATAACTGCATAATATGGGTAATAATGCATGTTATATTGATGATAATAAAAGTACTAAGTATATTTATTATAGTTCTAGCGATAATAACTGCATAATATGCGCAATAATGCATGTTATATTGATAATAATATAAGTAATAAGTATAATTATTACAGTTCTAGCGATAATAACTGCATTATATGGGTAATAATGGATGTTATATTGATAATATCGGGAGTAATAAGTATATTTATTATACTTCTAGCGATAATAACTGCATTATATGGGTAATAATGGATGTTATATTGATAATATCGGGAGTAATAAGTATATTTATTATACTTCTAGCGATAATAAAAGTAAAATTTGCCTAACAGTGCATGTTATATTGATAATAATAAAAGTAATAAGTATATTTATTATACTTCTGTCGATAATAACTGCATTATATGGGTAATAATGGATGTTATATTGATAATAATATAAGTAATAAGTATAATTATTACAGTTCTAGCGATAATAACTGCATAATATGGGTAATAAAGCATGTTATATTGATAATGATATAAGTAATAAGTATAATTATTACAGTTGTAGCGATAATAACTGCATTATATGGGTAATAATGCATGTTATATTGATAATATCGGGAGGAATAAGTATAATTATTATAGTTCTAGCGATAATAATAGTAAAATATACCTAATAATGCATGTTATATTGATAATAATATAAGTAATAAGTATAATTATTACAGTTCTAGCGATAATAACTGCATAATATGGGTAATAATGCACGTTATATTGCTAAAAATATAAGTAATAAGTATAATTATTACAGTTCTAGCGATAATAACTGCATTATACGGGTAATAATGCATGTTATATTGATAATATCGGGAGTAATAAGTACAATTATTATAGTTCTAGCGATAATAAAAGTAAAATTTGGCTAATAGTGCATGTTATATTGATAATAATAAAAGTAATAAGTATATTTATTATAGTTCTATCGATAATAACTGCATTATATGCGTAATAATGCATGTTATATTGATGATAATAAAAGTAATACGTATATGTATTATAGTTCTAGCTGTAATAACTGCATAATATGGGTAATAATGCATGTTAAATTGATAATAATATAAGTAATAAGTATAATTCTTACAGTTCTAGCGATAGTAACTGCATTATATGGGTAATAATGGATGTTATATTGATAATATCGGGAGTAATAAGTATAAATATTATAGTTCTAGCGATAATAACTGCATTATATGGGTAATAATGGATGTTATATTGATAATATCGGGAGTAATAAGTACAATTAGTATAGTTCTAGCGATAATAAAAGTAAAATTTGGCTAATAGTGCATGTTATATTGATAATAATAAAAGTAATAAGTATATTTATTATACTTCTGTCGATAATAACTGCATTATATGGGTAATAATGCATGTTATATTGATAATAATATAAGTAATAAGTATAATTATTACAGTTCTAGCGATAATAACTGCACAATATGGGTAATAATGCACGTTATATTGCTAATAATATAAGTAGTAAGTATAATTATTACAGTTCTAGCGATAATAACTGCATTATATGGGTAATAATGCATGTTATATTGATAATATCGGGAGGAATAAGTATAATTATTATAGTTCTAGCGATAATAATAGTAAAATATAGCTAATAATGCATGTTATATTGATAGTAATATAAGTAATAAGTATAATTATTACAGTTCTATCGATAATAACTGCATAATATGGGTAATAATGCATGTTATATTGATGATAATAAATGTAATACGTATATTTATTATAGTTCTAGCTATAATAACTGCATAATATGGGTAATAATGCATGTTAAATTGATAATAATATAAGTAATAAGTATAATTATTACAGTTCTAGCGATAATAACTGCATTATATGGGTAATAATGGATGTTATATTGATAATATCGGGAGAAATAAGTATATTTATTATAGTTCTAGCGATAATAACTGCATTATACGTGTAATAATGGATGTTATATTGATAATATCGGGAGTAATAAGTATAAATATTATAGTTCTAGCGATAATAATAGTAAAATTTGGCTAATAGTGCAAGTTATATTGATAATAATAAAAGTAATAAGAGTATTTATTATACTTCTGTCGAGAATAACTGCATTATATGGGTAATAATGCATGTTATATTGATAATAATATAAGTAATAAGTATAATTATTACAGTTCTAGCGATAATAACTGCATAATATGGGTAATAATGGACGTTATATTGCTAACAATATAAGTAATAAGTATAATTATTACAATTCTAGCGATAATAACTGCATTATATTGGTAATAATGCATGTTATATTGATAATATCGGGAGTAATAAGTACAATTATTATAGTTCTAGCGATAATAATAGTAAAATATGGCTAATAGTGCATGTTATATTGATAATAATAAAAGTAATAAGTATATTTATTATAGTTCTATCGATAATAACTCCATTATATGCGTAATAATGCATGTTATATTGATGATAATAAAAGTAATACGTATATGTATTATAGTTCTAGCTATAATAACTGCATAATATGGGTAATAATGCATGTTAAATTGATAATAATATAAGTAATAAGTATAATTATTACAGTTCTAGCGATAATAACTGCATTATATGGGTAATAATGGATGTTATATTGATAATATCGGGAGTAATAAGTATATTTATTATAATTCTAGCGATAATAACTGCATTATATGGGTAATAATGGATGTTATATTGATAATATCGGGAGTAATAAGTATAAATATTATAGTTCTAGCGATAATAATAGTAAAATATAGCTAATAATGCATGTTATATTGATAATAATATAAGTAATAAGTATAATTATTACAGTTTTAGCGATAATAACTGCATTATATGGGTAATAATGGATGTTATATTGATAATAATATAAGTAATAAGTATAATTATTACAGTTCTAGCGATAATAACTGCATAATATGGGTAATAATGCATGTTATATTGATAATGATATAAGTAATAAGTATAATTATTACAGTAGTAGCGATGATAACTGCATTATATGGGTAATAATGCATGTTATATTGATAATATCGGCAGGAATAAGTATAATTATTATAGTTCTAGCGATAATAATAGTAAAATATAGCTAATAATGCATGTTATATTGATAATAATATAAGTAATAAGTATAATTATTACAGTTCTATCGATAATAACTGCATAATATGGGTAATAATGCATGTTGTATTGATGATAATAAATGTAATACGTATATTTATTATAGTTCTAGCTATAATAACTGCATAATATGGATAATAATGCATGTTAAATTCATAATAATATAAGTAATAAGTATAATTATTACAGTTCTAGCGATAATAACTGCATTATATGGGTAATAATGGATGTTATATTGATAATATCGGGAGTAATAAGTATATTTATTATAGTTCTAGCGATAATAACTGCATTATATGGGTAATAATGGATGTTATATTGATAATATCGGGAGTAATATGTATAAATATTATAGTTCTAGCGATAATAATAGTAAAATTTGGCTAATAGTGCATGTTATATTGATAATAATAAAAGTAATAAGAATATTTATTATACTTCTGTCGATAATAACTGCTTTATATGGGTAATAATGCATGTTATATTGATAATAATATAAGTAATAAGTATAATTATTACAGTTCTAGCGATAATAACTGCATAATATGGGTAATAATGCACGTTATATTGCTAATAATATAAGTAGTAAGTATAATTATTACAGTTCTAGCGATAATAACTGCATTATATGGGTAATAATGGATGTTATATTGATAATATCGGGAGTAATAAGTACGAATATTATAGTTCTAGCGATAATAACAGTAAAATATGGCTAATAGTGCATGTTATATTGATAATAATAAAAGTAATAAGTATATTTATTATAGTTCTATCGATAATAACTGCATTATATGCGTAATAATGCATGTTATATTGATGATAATAAAAGTAATACGTATATGTATTATAGTTCTAGCTGTAATAACTGCATAATATGGGTAATAATGCATGTTAAATTGATAATAATATAAGTAATAAGTATAGTTATTACAGTTCTAGCGATAATAACTGCATTATATGGGTAATAATGGATGTTATATTGATAATATCGGGAGTAATAAGTATATTTATTATAGTTCTAGCGATAATAACTGCATTATATGGGTAATAATGGATGTTATATTGATGATAATAAATGTAATACGTATATTTATTATAGTTCTAGCTATAATAACTGCATAATATGGGTAATAATGCATGTTAAATTGATAATAATATAAGTAATAAGTATAATTATTACAGTTCTAGCGATAATAACCGCATTATATGGGTAATAATGGATGTTATATTGATAATATCGGGAGTAATAAGTATATTTATTATAGTTCTAGCGATAATAACTGCATTATACGGGTAATAATGGATGTTATATTGATAATATTGGGAGTAATAAGTATAAATATTATAGTTCTAGCGATAATAATAGTAAAATATGGCTAATAGTGCATGTTATATTGATAATAATAAAAGTAATAAGTATATTTATTATACTTCTGTCGATAATAACTGCATTACATGGGTAAATATGCATGTTATATGGCTAATAATATAAGTAATAAGTATAATTATTACAGTTCTAGCGATAATAACTGCATTATATGGGTAATAATGCATGTTATATTGATAATATCGAGAGTAATAAGTATAAATATTATAGTTCTAGCGATAATAACTGCATTATATGGGTAATAATGCATGTTAAATTGATAATAATATAAGTAATAAGTATAATTATTACAGTTCTAGCGATAATAACTGCATTATATGGGTAATAATGGATGTTATATTGATAATATCGGGAGTAATAAGTATATTTATTATAGTTCTAGCGATAATAACTGCATTATACGGGTCATAATGGATGTTATATTGATAATATCGGGAGTAATAAGTATAAATATTATAGTTCTAGCGATAATAATAGTAAAATTTGGCTAATAGTGCAAGTTATATTGATAATAATAAAAGTAATAAGAATATTTATTATACTTCTGTCGAGAATAACTGCATTATATGGGTAATAATGCATGTTATATTGATAATAATATAAGTAATAAGTATAATTATTACAGTTCTAGCGATAATAACTGCATAATATGGGTAATAATGCACGTTATATTGCTAACAATATAAGTAATAAGTATAATTATTACAGTTCTAGCGATAATAACTGCATTATATGGGTAATAATGCATGTTATATTGATAATATCGGGAGTAATAAGTACAATTATTATAGTTCTAGCGATAATAATAGTAAAATATGGTTAATAGTGCATGTTATATTGATAATAATAAAAGTAATAAGTATATTTATTATAGTTCTATCGATAATAACTGCATTACATGCGTAATAATGCATGTTATATTGATGATAATAAAAGTAATACGTATATGTATTATAGTTCTAGCTATAATAACTGCATAATATGGGTAATAATGCATGTTAAATTGATAATAATATAAGTAATAAGTATAATTATTACAGTTCTAGCGATATTAACTGCATTATATGGGTAATAATGGATGTTATATTGATAATATCGGGAGTAATAAGTATATTTATTATACTTCTAGCGATAATAACTGCATTATATGGGTAATAATTGATGTTATATTGATAATATCGGGAGTAATAAGTATAAATATTATAGTTCTAGCGATAATAATAGTAAAATATGGCTAATAGTGAATGTTATATTGATAATAATAAAAGTAATACGTATATTTATTATAGTTCTAGCTATAATAACTGCATAATATGGGTAATAATGCACGTTAAATTGATAATAATATAAGTAATAAGTATAATTATTACAGTTCTAGCGATAATAACTGCATTATATGGGTAATAATGGATGTTATATTGATAATATCGGGAGTAATAAGTATATTTATTATAGTTCTAGCGATAATAACTGCATTATATGGGTAATAATGGATGTTATATTGATAATATCGGGAGTAATAAGTATATTTATTATACTTCTAGCGATAATAACTGCATTATATGGGTAATAATGGATGTTATATTGATAATATCGGGAGTAATAAGTATATTTATTATACTTCTAGCGATAATAAAAGTAAAATTTGCCTAACAGTGCATGTTATATTGATAATAATAAAAGTAATAAGTATATTTATTATACTTCTGTCGATAATAACTGCATTATATGGGTAATAATGGATGTTATATTGATAATAATATAAGTAATAAGTATAATTATTACAGTTCTAGCGATAATAACTATATTATATGGGTAATAATGGATGTTATATTGATAATATCGGGAGTAATAAGTATAAGTATTATAGTTCTAGCGATAATAATAGTAAAATATGGCTAATTGTGCATGTTATATTGATAATAATAAGAGTAACAAGTATATTTATTATGGTTCTATCGATAATAACTGCATAATATGGGTAATAATGCATGTTATATTGATGATAATAAAAGTACTAAGTATATTTATTATAGTTCTAGCGATAATAACTGCATAATATGCGCAATAATGCATGTTATATTGATAATAATATAAGTAATAAGTATAATTATTACAGTTCTAGCGATAATAACTATATTATATGGGTAATAATGGATGTTATATTGATAATATCGGGAGTAATAAGTATAAATATTATAGTTCTAGCGATAATAGCAGTAAAATATGGCTAATTGTGCATGTTATATTGACAATAATAAGAGTAACAAGTATATTTATTATAGTTCTATCGATAATAACTGCATAATATGGGTAATAATGCATGTTATATTGATGATAATAAAAGTACTAAGTATATTTATTATAGTTCTGGCGATAATAACTGCATAATATGCGCAATAATGCATGTTATATTGATAATAATATAAGTAATAAGTATAATTATTACAGTTCTAGCGATAATAACTGCATTATATGGGTAATAATGCATGTTATATTGATAAGAATATAAGTAATAAGTATAATTATTACAGTTCTAGCGATAATAACTGCATTATATGGGTAATAATGGATGTTATATTGATAATATCGGGAGTAATAAGTACATTTATTATAGATCTAGCGATAATAACTGCATTATATGGGTAATAATGGATGTTATATTGATAATAATATAAGTAATAAGTATAATTATTACAGTTCTAGCGATAATAACTGCATAATATGGGTAATAATGCGCGTTATATTGCTAACAATATAAGTAATAAGTACAATTATTACAGTTCTAGCGATAATAACTGCATTATATGGGTAATAATGCATGTTATATTGATAATATCGGGAGTAATAAGTACAATTATTATAGTTCTAGCGATAATAATAGTAAAATATGGCTAATAGTGCATGTTATATTGATAATAATAAAAGTAATAAGTATATTTATTATAGTTCTATCGATAATAACTGCATTATATGCGTAATAATGCATGTTATATTGATGATAATAAAAGTAATACGTATATGTATTATAGTTCTAGCTATAATAACTGCATAATATGGGTAATAATGCATGTTAAATTGATAATAATATAAGTAATAAGTATAATTATTACAGTTCTAGCGATAATAACTGCATTATATGGGTAATAATGGATGTTATATTGATAATATCGGGAGTAATAAGTACATTTATTATAGATCTAGCGATAATAACTGCATTATATGGGTAATAATCATGTTATATTGATGATAATAAAAGTACTAAGTATATTTATTATAGTTCTAGCGATAATAACTGCATAATATGCGCAATAATGCATGTTATATTGATAATAATATAAGTAATAAGTATAATTATTACAGTTCTAGCGATAATAACTGCATTATATGGGTAATAATGGATGTTATATTGATAATATCGGGAGTAATAAGTATATTTATTATACTTCTAGCGATAATAACAGCATTATATGGGTAATTATGGATGTTCTATTGATAATATCGGGAGTAATAAGTACAATTATTATAGTTCTAGCGATAATAAAAGTAAAATTTGCCTAATAGTGCATGTTATATTGATAATAATAAAAGTAATAAGTATATTTATTATACTTCTGTCGATAATAACTGCATTATATGGGTAATAATGGATGTTATATTGATAATAATATAAGTAATAAGTATAATTATTACAGTTCTAGCGATAATAACTGCATAATATGGGTAATAATGCATGTTATATTGATAATGATATAAGTAATAAGTATAATTATTACAGTTGTAGCGATAATAACTGCATTATATGGGTAATAATGCATGTTATATTGATAATAATATAAGTAATAAGTATAATTATTACAATTCTATCGATAATAACTGCATAATATGGGTAATAATGCATGTTATATTGATGATAATAAATGTAATACGTATATTTATTATAGTTCTAGCTATAATAACTGCATAATATGGGTAATAATGCATGTTAAATTGATAATAATATAAGTAATAAGTATAATTATTACAGTTCTAGCGATAATAACTGCATTATATGGGTAATAATGGATGTTATATTGATAATATCGGGAGTAATAAGTATAAATATTATAGTTCTAGCGATAATAATAGTAAAATTTGGCTAATAGTGCATGTTATATTGATAATAATAAAAGTAATAAGTATATTTATTATACTTCTCTCGATAATAACTGCATTACATGGGTAATAATGCATGTTATATGGATAAGAATATAAGTAATAAGTATAATTATTACAGTTCTAGCGATAATAACTGCATTACATGGGTAATAATGCATGTTATATTGATAATATCGGGAGGAATAAGTATAATTATTATAGTTCTAGCGATAATAATAGTAAAATATAGCTAATAATGCATGTTATATTGATAATAATATAAGTAATATGTATAATTATTACAGTTCTATCGATAATAACTGCATAATATGGGTAATAATGCATGTTATATTGATGATAATAAATGTAATACGTATATTTGTTATAGTTCTAGCTATAATAACTGCATAATATGGGTAATAATGCATGTTAAATTGATAATAATATAAGTAATAAGTATAATTATTACAGTTCTAGCGATAATAACTGCATTATATGGGTAATAATGGATGTTATATTGATAATATCGGGAGTAATAAGTATAAGTATTATAGTTCTAGCGATAATTATAGTAAAATATGGCTAATTGTGCATGTTATATTGATAATAATAAGAGTAACAAGTATATTTATTATAGTTCTATCGATAATAACTGCATAATATGGGTAATAATGCATGTTATATTGATGATAATAAAAGTACTAAGTATATTTATTATAGTTCTAGCGATAATAACTGCATAATATGCGCAATAATGCATGTTATATTGATAATAATATAAGTAATAAGTATAATTATTACAGTTCTAGCGATAATAACTGCATTATATGGGTAATAATGCATGTTATATTGATAATAATATAAGTAATAGGTATAATTATTACAGTTCTAGCGATAATAACTGCATTATATGGGTAATAATGGATGTTATATTGATAATATCGGGAGTAATAAGTACAATTAGTATAGTTCTAGCGATAATAAAAGTAAAATTTGGCTAATAGTGCATGTTATATTGATAATAATAAAAGTAATAAGTATATTTATTATACTTCTGTCGATAATAACTGCATTATATGGGTAATAATGCATGTTATATTGATAATAATATAAGTAATAAGTATAATTATTACAGTTCTAGCGATAATAACTGCACAATATGGGTAATAATGCACGTTATATTGCTAATAATATAAGTAGTAAGTATAATTATTACAGTTCTAGCGATAATAACTGCATTATATGGGTAATAATGCATGTTATATTGATAATATCGGGAGGAATAAGTATAATTATTATAGTTCTAGCGATAATAATAGTAAAATATAGCTAATAATGCATGTTATATTGATAGTAATATAAGTAATAAGTATAATTATTACAGTTCTATCGATAATAACTGCATAATATGGGTAATAATGCATGTTATATTGATGATAATAAATGTAATACGTATATTTATTATAGTTCTAGCTATAATAACTGCATAATATGGGTAATAATGCATGTTAAATTGATAATAATATAAGTAATAAGTATAATTATTACAGTTCTAGCGATAATAACTGCATTATATGGGTAATAATGGATGTTATATTGATAATATCGGGAGAAATAAGTATATTTATTATAGTTCTAGCGATAATAACTGCATTATACGTGTAATAATGGATGTTATATTGATAATATCGGGAGTAATAAGTATAAATATTATAGTTCTAGCGATAATAATAGTAAAATTTGGCTAATAGTGCAAGTTATATTGATAATAATAAAAGTAATAAGAGTATTTATTATACTTCTGTCGAGAATAACTGCATTATATGGGTAATAATGCATGTTATATTGATAATAATATAAGTAATAAGTATAATTATTACAGTTCTAGCGATAATAACTGCATAATATGGGTAATAATGGACGTTATATTGCTAACAATATAAGTAATAAGTATAATTATTACAATTCTAGCGATAATAACTGCATTATATTGGTAATAATGCATGTTATATTGATAATATCGGGAGTAATAAGTACAATTATTATAGTTCTAGCGATAATAATAGTAAAATATGGCTAATAGTGCATGTTATATTGATAATAATAAAAGTAATAAGTATATTTATTATAGTTCTATCGATAATAACTCCATTATATGCGTAATAATGCATGTTATATTGATGATAATAAAAGTAATACGTATATGTATTATAGTTCTAGCTATAATAACTGCATAATATGGGTAATAATGCATGTTAAATTGATAATAATATAAGTAATAAGTATAATTATTACAGTTCTAGCGATAATAACTGCATTATATGGGTAATAATGGATGTTATATTGATAATATCGGGAGTAATAAGTATATTTATTATAATTCTAGCGATAATAACTGCATTATATGGGTAATAATGGATGTTATATTGATAATATCGGGAGTAATAAGTATAAATATTATAGTTCTAGCGATAATAATAGTAAAATATAGCTAATAATGCATGTTATATTGATAATAATATAAGTAATAAGTATAATTATTACAGTTTTAGCGATAATAACTGCATTATATGGGTAATAATGGATGTTATATTGATAATAATATAAGTAATAAGTATAATTATTACAGTTCTAGCGATAATAACTGCATAATATGGGTAATAATGCATGTTATATTGATAATGATATAAGTAATAAGTATAATTATTACAGTAGTAGCGATGATAACTGCATTATATGGGTAATAATGCATGTTATATTGATAATATCGGCAGGAATAAGTATAATTATTATAGTTCTAGCGATAATAATAGTAAAATATAGCTAATAATGCATGTTATATTGATAATAATATAAGTAATAAGTATAATTATTACAGTTCTATCGATAATAACTGCATAATATGGGTAATAATGCATGTTGTATTGATGATAATAAATGTAATACGTATATTTATTATAGTTCTAGCTATAATAACTGCATAATATGGATAATAATGCATGTTAAATTCATAATAATATAAGTAATAAGTATAATTATTACAGTTCTAGCGATAATAACTGCATTATATGGGTAATAATGGATGTTATATTGATAATATCGGGAGTAATAAGTATATTTATTATAGTTCTAGCGATAATAACTGCATTATATGGGTAATAATGGATGTTATATTGATAATATCGGGAGTAATATGTATAAATATTATAGTTCTAGCGATAATAATAGTAAAATTTGGCTAATAGTGCATGTTATATTGATAATAATAAAAGTAATAAGAATATTTATTATACTTCTGTCGATAATAACTGCTTTATATGGGTAATAATGCATGTTATATTGATAATAATATAAGTAATAAGTATAATTATTACAGTTCTAGCGATAATAACTGCATAATATGGGTAATAATGCACGTTATATTGCTAATAATATAAGTAGTAAGTATAATTATTACAGTTCTAGCGATAATAACTGCATTATATGGGTAATAATGGATGTTATATTGATAATATCGGGAGTAATAAGTACGAATATTATAGTTCTAGCGATAATAACAGTAAAATATGGCTAATAGTGCATGTTATATTGATAATAATAAAAGTAATAAGTATATTTATTATAGTTCTATCGATAATAACTGCATTATATGCGTAATAATGCATGTTATATTGATGATAATAAAAGTAATACGTATATGTATTATAGTTCTAGCTGTAATAACTGCATAATATGGGTAATAATGCATGTTAAATTGATAATAATATAAGTAATAAGTATAGTTATTACAGTTCTAGCGATAATAACTGCATTATATGGGTAATAATGGATGTTATATTGATAATATCGGGAGTAATAAGTATATTTATTATAGTTCTAGCGATAATAACTGCATTATATGGGTAATAATGGATGTTATATTGATGATAATAAATGTAATACGTATATTTATTATAGTTCTAGCTATAATAACTGCATAATATGGGTAATAATGCATGTTAAATTGATAATAATATAAGTAATAAGTATAATTATTACAGTTCTAGCGATAATAACCGCATTATATGGGTAATAATGGATGTTATATTGATAATATCGGGAGTAATAAGTATATTTATTATAGTTCTAGCGATAATAACTGCATTATACGGGTAATAATGGATGTTATATTGATAATATTGGGAGTAATAAGTATAAATATTATAGTTCTAGCGATAATAATAGTAAAATATGGCTAATAGTGCATGTTATATTGATAATAATAAAAGTAATAAGTATATTTATTATACTTCTGTCGATAATAACTGCATTACATGGGTAAATATGCATGTTATATGGCTAATAATATAAGTAATAAGTATAATTATTACAGTTCTAGCGATAATAACTGCATTATATGGGTAATAATGCATGTTATATTGATAATATCGAGAGTAATAAGTATAAATATTATAGTTCTAGCGATAATAACTGCATTATATGGGTAATAATGCATGTTAAATTGATAATAATATAAGTAATAAGTATAATTATTACAGTTCTAGCGATAATAACTGCATTATATGGGTAATAATGGATGTTATATTGATAATATCGGGAGTAATAAGTATATTTATTATAGTTCTAGCGATAATAACTGCATTATACGGGTCATAATGGATGTTATATTGATAATATCGGGAGTAATAAGTATAAATATTATAGTTCTAGCGATAATAATAGTAAAATTTGGCTAATAGTGCAAGTTATATTGATAATAATAAAAGTAATAAGAATATTTATTATACTTCTGTCGAGAATAACTGCATTATATGGGTAATAATGCATGTTATATTGATAATAATATAAGTAATAAGTATAATTATTACAGTTCTAGCGATAATAACTGCATAATATGGGTAATAATGCACGTTATATTGCTAACAATATAAGTAATAAGTATAATTATTACAGTTCTAGCGATAATAACTGCATTATATGGGTAATAATGCATGTTATATTGATAATATCGGGAGTAATAAGTACAATTATTATAGTTCTAGCGATAATAATAGTAAAATATGGTTAATAGTGCATGTTATATTGATAATAATAAAAGTAATAAGTATATTTATTATAGTTCTATCGATAATAACTGCATTACATGCGTAATAATGCATGTTATATTGATGATAATAAAAGTAATACGTATATGTATTATAGTTCTAGCTATAATAACTGCATAATATGGGTAATAATGCATGTTAAATTGATAATAATATAAGTAATAAGTATAATTATTACAGTTCTAGCGATATTAACTGCATTATATGGGTAATAATGGATGTTATATTGATAATATCGGGAGTAATAAGTATATTTATTATACTTCTAGCGATAATAACTGCATTATATGGGTAATAATTGATGTTATATTGATAATATCGGGAGTAATAAGTATAAATATTATAGTTCTAGCGATAATAATAGTAAAATATGGCTAATAGTGAATGTTATATTGATAATAATAAAAGTAATACGTATATTTATTATAGTTCTAGCTATAATAACTGCATAATATGGGTAATAATGCACGTTAAATTGATAATAATATAAGTAATAAGTATAATTATTACAGTTCTAGCGATAATAACTGCATTATATGGGTAATAATGGATGTTATATTGATAATATCGGGAGTAATAAGTATATTTATTATAGTTCTAGCGATAATAACTGCATTATATGGGTAATAATGGATGTTATATTGATAATATCGGGAGTAATAAGTATATTTATTATACTTCTAGCGATAATAACTGCATTATATGGGTAATAATGGATGTTATATTGATAATATCGGGAGTAATAAGTATATTTATTATACTTCTAGCGATAATAAAAGTAAAATTTGCCTAACAGTGCATGTTATATTGATAATAATAAAAGTAATAAGTATATTTATTATACTTCTGTCGATAATAACTGCATTATATGGGTAATAATGGATGTTATATTGATAATAATATAAGTAATAAGTATAATTATTACAGTTCTAGCGATAATAACTGCATAATATGGGTAATAATGCATGTTATATTGATAATGATATAAGTAATAAGTATAATTATTACAGTAGTAGCGATGATAACTGCATTATATGGGTAATAATGCATGTTATATTGATAATATCGGCAGGAATAAGTATAATTATTATAGTTCTAGCGATAATAATAGTAAAATATAGCTAATAATGCATGTTATATTGATAATAATATAAGTAATAAGTATAATTATTACAGTTCTATCGATAATAACTGCATAATATGGGTAATAATGCATGTTGTATTGATGATAATAAATGTAATACGTATATTTATTATAGTTCTAGCTATAATAACTGCATAATATGGATAATAATGCATGTTAAATTCATAATAATATAAGTAATAAGTATAATTATTACAGTTCTAGCGATAATAACTGCATTATATGGGTAATAATGGATGTTATATTGATAATATCGGGAGTAATAAGTATATTTATTATAGTTCTAGCGATAATAACTGCATTATATGGGTAATAATGGATGTTATATTGATAATATCGGGAGTAATATGTATAAATATTATAGTTCTAGCGATAATAATAGTAAAATTTGGCTAATAGTGCATGTTATATTGATAATAATAAAAGTAATAAGAATATTTATTATACTTCTGTCGATAATAACTGCTTTATATGGGTAATAATGCATGTTATATTGATAATAATATAAGTAATAAGTATAATTATTACAGTTCTAGCGATAATAACTGCATAATATGGGTAATAATGCACGTTATATTGCTAATAATATAAGTAGTAAGTATAATTATTACAGTTCTAGCGATAATAACTGCATTATATGGGTAATAATGGATGTTATATTGATAATATCGGGAGTAATAAGTACGAATATTATAGTTCTAGCGATAATAACAGTAAAATATGGCTAATAGTGCATGTTATATTGATAATAATAAAAGTAATAAGTATATTTATTATAGTTCTATCGATAATAACTGCATTATATGCGTAATAATGCATGTTATATTGATGATAATAAAAGTAATACGTATATGTATTATAGTTCTAGCTGTAATAACTGCATAATATGGGTAATAATGCATGTTAAATTGATAATAATATAAGTAATAAGTATAGTTATTACAGTTCTAGCGATAATAACTGCATTATATGGGTAATAATGGATGTTATATTGATAATATCGGGAGTAATAAGTATATTTATTATAGTTCTAGCGATAATAACTGCATTATATGGGTAATAATGGATGTTATATTGATGATAATAAATGTAATACGTATATTTATTATAGTTCTAGCTATAATAACTGCATAATATGGGTAATAATGCATGTTAAATTGATAATAATATAAGTAATAAGTATAATTATTACAGTTCTAGCGATAATAACCGCATTATATGGGTAATAATGGATGTTATATTGATAATATCGGGAGTAATAAGTATATTTATTATAGTTCTAGCGATAATAACTGCATTATACGGGTAATAATGGATGTTATATTGATAATATTGGGAGTAATAAGTATAAATATTATAGTTCTAGCGATAATAATAGTAAAATATGGCTAATAGTGCATGTTATATTGATAATAATAAAAGTAATAAGTATATTTATTATACTTCTGTCGATAATAACTGCATTACATGGGTAAATATGCATGTTATATGGCTAATAATATAAGTAATAAGTATAATTATTACAGTTCTAGCGATAATAACTGCATTATATGGGTAATAATGCATGTTATATTGATAATATCGAGAGTAATAAGTATAAATATTATAGTTCTAGCGATAATAACTGCATTATATGGGTAATAATGCATGTTAAATTGATAATAATATAAGTAATAAGTATAATTATTACAGTTCTAGCGATAATAACTGCATTATATGGGTAATAATGGATGTTATATTGATAATATCGGGAGTAATAAGTATATTTATTATAGTTCTAGCGATAATAACTGCATTATACGGGTCATAATGGATGTTATATTGATAATATCGGGAGTAATAAGTATAAATATTATAGTTCTAGCGATAATAATAGTAAAATTTGGCTAATAGTGCAAGTTATATTGATAATAATAAAAGTAATAAGAATATTTATTATACTTCTGTCGAGAATAACTGCATTATATGGGTAATAATGCATGTTATATTGATAATAATATAAGTAATAAGTATAATTATTACAGTTCTAGCGATAATAACTGCATAATATGGGTAATAATGCACGTTATATTGCTAACAATATAAGTAATAAGTATAATTATTACAGTTCTAGCGATAATAACTGCATTATATGGGTAATAATGCATGTTATATTGATAATATCGGGAGTAATAAGTACAATTATTATAGTTCTAGCGATAATAATAGTAAAATATGGTTAATAGTGCATGTTATATTGATAATAATAAAAGTAATAAGTATATTTATTATAGTTCTATCGATAATAACTGCATTACATGCGTAATAATGCATGTTATATTGATGATAATAAAAGTAATACGTATATGTATTATAGTTCTAGCTATAATAACTGCATAATATGGGTAATAATGCATGTTAAATTGATAATAATATAAGTAATAAGTATAATTATTACAGTTCTAGCGATATTAACTGCATTATATGGGTAATAATGGATGTTATATTGATAATATCGGGAGTAATAAGTATATTTATTATACTTCTAGCGATAATAACTGCATTATATGGGTAATAATTGATGTTATATTGATAATATCGGGAGTAATAAGTATAAATATTATAGTTCTAGCGATAATAATAGTAAAATATGGCTAATAGTGAATGTTATATTGATAATAATAAAAGTAATACGTATATTTATTATAGTTCTAGCTATAATAACTGCATAATATGGGTAATAATGCACGTTAAATTGATAATAATATAAGTAATAAGTATAATTATTACAGTTCTAGCGATAATAACTGCATTATATGGGTAATAATGGATGTTATATTGATAATATCGGGAGTAATAAGTATATTTATTATAGTTCTAGCGATAATAACTGCATTATATGGGTAATAATGGATGTTATATTGATAATATCGGGAGTAATAAGTATAAATATTATAGTTCTAGCGATAATAATAGTAAAATTTGGCTAATAGTGCATGTTATATTGATAATAATAAAAGTAATAAGTATATTTATTATACTTCTGCCGATAATAACTGCATTACATGGGTAAATATGCATGTTATATGGATAATAATATAAGTAATAAGTATAATTATTAGAGTTCTAGCGATAATAACTGCATTATATGGGTAATAATGCATGTTATATTGATAATATCGGGAGTAATAAGTATAAATATTATAGTTCTAGCGATAATCACTGCATTATATGGATAATAATGCATGTTATATTGATAATAATATAAGTAATAAGTATAATTATTACAGTTCTAGCGATAATAACTGCATAATATGGGTAATAATGCACGTTATATTGCTAAAAATATAAGTAATAAGTATAATTATTACAGTTCTAGCGATAATAACTGCATTATATGGGTAATAATGCATGTTATATTGATAATATCGGGAGTAATAAGTACAATTACTATAGTTCTAGCGATAATAAAAGTAAAATTTGGCTAATAGTGCATGTTATATTGATAATAATAAAAGTAATAAGTATAATTATTACAGTTCTATCGATAATAACTGCATTACATGGGTAAATATGCATGTTATATGGCTAATAATATAAGTAATAAGTATAATTATTACAGTTCTAGCGATAATAACTGCATTATATGGGTAATAATGCATGTTATATTGATAATATCGAGAGTAATAAGTATAAATGTTATAGTTCTAGCGATAATAACTGCATTATATGGGTAATAATGCATGTTAAATTGATAATAATATAAGTAATAAGTATAATTATTACAGTTCTAGCGATAATAACTGCATTATATGGGTAATAATGGATGTTATATTGATAATATCGGGAGTAATAAGTATATTTATTATAGTTCTAGCGATAATAACTGCATTATACGGGTCATAATGGATGTTATATTGATAATATCGGGAGTAATAAGTATAAATATTATAGTTCTAGCGATAATAATAGTAAAATTTGGCTAATAGTGCAAGTTATATTGATAATAATAAAAGTAATAAGAATATTTATTATACTTCTGTCGAGAATAACTGCATTATATGGGTAATAATGCATGTTATATTGATAATAATATAAGTAATAAGTATAATTATTACAGTTCTAGCGATAATAACTGCATAATATGGGTAATAATGCACGTTATATTGCTAACAATATAAGTAATAAGTATAATTATTACAGTTCTAGCGATAATAACTGCATTATATGGGTAATAATGCATGTTATATTGATAATATCGGGAGTAATAAGTACAATTATTATAGTTCTAGCGATAATAATAGTAAAATATGGTTAATAGTGCATGTTATATTGATAATAATAAAAGTAATAAGTATATTTATTATAGTTCTATCGATAATAACTGCATTACATGCGTAATAATGCATGTTATATTGATGATAATAAAAGTAATACGTATATGTATTATAGTTCTAGCTATAATAACTGCATAATATGGGTAATAATGCATGTTAAATTGATAATAATATAAGTAATAAGTATAGTTATTACAGTTCTAGCGATAATAACTGCATTATATGGGTAATAATGGATGTTATATTGATAATATCGGGAGTAATATGTATATTTATTATAGTTCTAGCGATAATAACTGCATTATATGGGTAATAATGGATGTTATATTGATGATAATAAATGTAATACGTATATTTATTATAGTTCTAGCTATAATAACTGCATAATATGGGTAATAATGCATGTTAAATTGATAATAATATAAGTAATAAGTATAATTATTACAGTTCTAGCGATAATAACCGCATTATATGGGTAATAATGGATGTTATATTGATAATATCGGGAGTAATAAGTATATTTATTATAGTTCTAGCGATAATAACTGCATTATACCGGTAATAATGGATGTTATATTGATAATATTGGGAGTAATAAGTATAAATATTATAGTTCTAGCGATAATAATAGTAAAATATGGCTAATAGTGCATGTTATATTGATAATAATAAAAGTAATAAGTATATTTATTATACTTCTGTCGATAATAACTGCATTACATGGGTAAATATGCATGTTATATGGCTAATAATATAAGTAATAAGTATAATTATTACAGTTCTAGCGATAATGACTGCATTATATGGGTAATAATGCATGTTATATTGATAATATCGAGAGTAATAAGTATAAATATTATAGTTCTAGCGATAATAACTGCATTATATGGGTAATAATGCATGTTAAATTGATAATAATATAAGTAATAAGTATAATTATTACAGTTCCAGCGATAATAACTGCATTATATGGGTAATAATGGATGTTATATTGATAATATCGGGAGTAATAAGTATATTTATTATAGTTCTAGCGATAATAACTGCATTATACGGGTCATAATGGATGTTATATTGATAATATCGGGAGTAATAAGTATAAATATTATAGTTCTAGCGATAATAATAGTAAAATATGGCTAATAGTGAATGTTATATTGATAATAATAAAAGTAATACGTATATTTATTATAGTTCTAGCTATAATAACTGCATAATATGGGTAATAATGCACGTTAAATTGATAATAATATAAGTAATAAGTATAATTATTACAGTTCTAGCGATAATAACTGCATTATATGGGTA
The DNA here is from genome assembly GCA_963576845.1 of Megachile leachella. Taxonomy (NCBI): domain Eukaryota; kingdom Metazoa; phylum Arthropoda; class Insecta; order Hymenoptera; family Megachilidae; genus Megachile; species Megachile leachella. Next base: position 1,267,853 of record CAUYWW010000150.1, on the reverse strand, counting down.
ATAATGCATGTTATATTGATAATATCGGGAGTAATAAGTATAAATATTATAGTTCTAGCGATAATAACTGCATTATATGGATAATAATGCATGTTATATTGATAATAATATAAGTAATAAGTATAATTATTACAGTTCTAGCGATAATAACTGCATAATATGGGTAATAATGCACGTTATATTGCTAAAAATATAAGTAATAAGTATAATTATTACAGTTCTAGCGATAATAACTGCATTATATGGGTAATAATGCATGTTATATTGATAATATCGGGAGTAATAAGTACAATTATTATAGTTCTAGCGATAATAAAAGTAAAATTTGGCTAATAGTGCATGTTATATTGATAATAATAAAAGTAATAAGTATAATTATTACAGTTCTATCGATAATAACTGCATTACATGGGTAAATATGCATGTTATATGGCTAATAATATAAGTAATAAGTATAATTATTACAGTTCTAGCGATAATAACTGCATTATATGGGTAATAATGCATGTTATATTGATAATATCGAGAGTAATAAGTATAAATGTTATAGTTCTAGCGATAATAACTGCATTATATGGGTAATAATGCATGTTATATTGATAATATCGGGAGTAATAAGTACAATTATTACAGTTCTAGCGATAATAACTGCATTATATGGGTAATAATGGATGTTATATTGATAATATCGGGAGTAATAAGTATATTTATTATAGTTCTAGCGATAATAACTGCATTATACGGGTCATAATGGATGTTATATTGATAATATCGGGAGTAATAAGTATAAATATTATAGTTCTAGCGATAATAATAGTAAAATTTGGCTAATAGTGCAAGTTATATTGATAATAATAAAAGTAATAAGAATATTTATTATACTTCTGTCGATAATAACTGCTTTATATGGGTAATAATGCATGTTATATTGATAATAATATAAGTAATAAGTATAATTATTACAGTTCTAGCGATAATAACTGCATAATATGGGTAATAATGCACGTTATATTGCTAATAATATAAGTAGTAAGTATAATTATTACAGTTCTAGCGATAATAACTGCATTATATGGGTAATAATGGATGTTATATTGATAATATCGGGAGTAATAAGTACGAATATTATAGTTCTAGCGATAATAACAGTAAAATATGGCTAATAGTGCATGTTATATTGATAATAATAAAAGTAATAAGTATATTTATTATAGTTCTATCGATAATAACTACATTATATGCGTAATAATGCATGTTATATTGATGATAATAAAAGTAATACGTATATGTATTATAGTTCTAGCTGTAATAACTGCATAATATGGGTAATAATGCATGTTAAATTGATAATAATATAAGTAATAAGTATAGTTATTACAGTTCTAGCGATAATAACTGCATTATATGGGTAATAATGGATGTTATATTGATAATATCGGGAGTAATAAGTATATTTATTATAGTTCTAGCGATAATAACTGCATTATATGGGTAATAATGGATGTTATATTGATGATAATAAATGTAATACGTATATTTATTATAGTTCTAGCTATAATAACTGCATAATATGGTTAATAATGCATGTTAAATTGATAATAATATAAGTAATAAGTATAATTATTACAGTTCTAGCGATAATAACCGCATTATATGGGTAATAATGGATGTTATATTGATAATATCGGGAGTAATAAGTATATTTATTATAGTTCTAGCGATAATAACTGCATTATACGGGTAATAATGGATGTTATATTGATAATATTGGGAGTAATAAGTATAAATATTATAGTTCTAGCGATAATAATAGTAAAATATGGCTAATAGTGCATGTTATATTGATAATAATAAAAGTAATAAGTATATTTATTATACTTCTGTCGATAATAACTGCATTACATGGGTAAATATGCATGATATATGGCTAATAATATAAGTAATAAGTATAATTATTACAGTTCTAGCGATAATAACTGCATTATATGGGTAATAATGCATGTTATATTGATAATATCGAGAGTAATAAGTATAAATATTATAGTTCTAGCGATAATAACTGCATTATATGGGTAATAATGCATGTTAAATTGATAATAATATAAGTAATAAGTATAATTATTACAGTTCTAGCGATAATAACTGCATTATATGGGTAATAATGGATGTTATATTGATAATATCGGGAGTAATAAGTATATTTATTATAGTTCTAGCGATAATAACTGCATTATACGGGTCATAATGGATGTTATATTGATAATATCGGGAGTAATAAGTATAAATATTATAGTTCTAGCGATAATAATAGTAAAATTTGGCTAATAGTGCAAGTTATATTGATAATAATAAAAGTAATAAGAATATTTATTATACTTCTGTCGAGAATAACTGCATTATATGGGTAATAATGCATGTTATATTGATAATAATATAAGTAATAAGTATAATTATTACAGTTCTAGCGATAATAACTGCATAATATGGGTAATAATGCACGTTATATTGCTAACAATATAAGTAATAAGTATAATTATTACAGTTCTAGCGATAATAACTGCATTATATGGGTAATAATGCATGTTATATTGATAATATCGGGAGTAATAAGTACAATTATTATAGTTCTAGCGATAATAATAGTAAAATATGGTTAATAGTGCATGTTATATTGATAATAATAAAAGTAATAATTATATTTATTATAGTTCTATCGATAATAACTGCATTACATGCGTAATAATGCATGTTATATTGATGATAATAAAAGTAATACGTATATGTATTATAGTTCTAGCTATAATAACTGCATAATATGGGTAATAATGCATGTTAAATTGATAATAATATAAGTAATAAGTATAATTATTACAGTTCTAGCGATATTAACTGCATTATATGGGTAATAATGGATGTTATATTGATAATATCGGGAGTAATAAGTATATTTATTATAGTTCTAGCGATAATAACTGCATTATACGGGTCATAATGGATGTTATATTGATAATATCGGGAGTAATAAGTATAAATATTATAGTTCTAGCGATAATAATAGTAAAATTTGGCTAATAGTGCAAGTGATATTGATAATAATAAAAGTAATAAGAATATTTATTATACTTCTGTCGATAATAACTGCTTTATATGGGTAATAATGCATGTTATATTGATAATAATATAAGTAATAAGTATAATTATTACAGTTCTAGCGATAATAACTGCATAATATGGGTAATAATGCACGTTATATTGCTAATAATATAAGTAGTAAGTATAATTATTACAGTTCTAGCGATAATAACTGCATTATATGGGTAATAATGGATGTTATATTGATAATATCGGGAGTAATAAGTACGAATATTATAGTTCTAGCGATAATAACAGTAAAATATGGCTAATAGTGCATGTTATATTGATAATAATAAAAGTAATAAGTATATTTATTATAGTTCTATCGATAATAACTACATTATATGCGTAATAATGCATGTTATATTGATGATAATAAAAGTAATACGTATATGTATTATAGTTCTAGCTGTAATAACTGCATAATATGGGTAATAATGCATGTTAAATTGATAATAATATAAGTAATAAGTATAGTTATTACAGTTCTAGCGATAATAACTGCATTATATGGGTAATAATGGATGTTATATTGATAATATCCGGAGTAATAAGTATATTTATTATAGTTCTAGCGATAATAACTGCATTATATGGGTAATAATGGATGTTATATTGATGATAATAAATGTAATACGTATATTTATTATAGTTCTAGCTATAATAACTGCATAATATGGGTAATAATGCATGTTAAATTGATAATAATATAAGTAATAAGTATAATTATTACAGTTCTAGCGATAATAACCGCATTATATGGGTAATAATGGATGTTATATTGATAATATCGGGAGTAATAAGTATATTTATTATAGTTCTAGCGATAATAACTGCATTATACGGGTAATAATGGATGTTATATTGATAATATTGGGAGTAATAAGTATAAATATTATAGTTCTAGCGATAATAATAGTAAAATTTGGCTAATAGTGCATGTTATATTGATAATAATAAAAGTAATAAGTATATTTATTATACTTCTCTCGATAATAACTGCATTACATGGGTAATAATGCATGTTATATGGATAAGAATATAAGTAATAAGTATAATTATTACAGTTCTAGCGATAATAACTGCATTATATGGGTAATAATGCATGTTCTATTGATAATATCGGGAGGAATAAGTATAATTATTATAGTTCTAGCGATAATAATAGTAAAATATAGCTAATAATGCATGTTATATTGATAATAATATAAGTAATAAGTATAATTATTACAGTTCTATCGATAATAACTGCATAATATGGGTAACAATGCACGTTATATTGCTAACAATATAAGTAATAAGTATAATTATTACAGTTCTAGCGATAATAACTGCATTATATGGGTAATAATGCATGTTATATTGATAATATCGGGAGTAATAAGTACAACTATTATAGTTCTAGCGATAATAAAAGTAAAATTTGGCTAATAGTGCATGTTATATTGATAATAATAAAAGTAATAAGTATATTTATTATACTTCTGTCGATAATAACTGCATTATATGGGTAATAATGCATGTTATATTGATAATAATATAAGTAATAAGTATAATTATTACAGTTCTAGCGATAATAACTGCATAATATGGGTAATAATGCATGTTAAATTGATAATAATATAAGTAATAAGTATAATTATTACAGTTCTAGCGATAATAACTGCATTATATGGGTAATAATAGATGTTATATTGATAATATCGGGAGTAATAAGTATATTTATTATAGTTCTAGCGATAATAACTGCATTATATGGGTAATAATGGATGTTATATTGATAATATCGGGTGTAATAAGTATAAGTATTATAGTTCTAGCGATAATAATAGTAAAATATGGCTAATTGTGCATGTTATATTGATAATAATAAGAGTAACAAGTATATTTATTATAGTTCTATCGATAATAACTGCATAATATGGGTAATAATGCATGTTATATTGATGATAATAAAAGTACTAAGTATATTTATTATAGTTCTAGCGATAATAATAGTAAAATATGGCTAATTGTGCATGTTATATTGATAATAATAAGAGTAACAAGTATATTTATTATAGTTCTATCGATAATAACTGCATAATATGGGTAATAATGCATGTTATATTGCTGATAATAAAAGTACTAAGTATATTTATTATAGTTCTAGCGATAATAACTGCATAATATGCGCAATAATGCATGTTATATTGATAATAATATAAGTAATAAGTATAATTATTACAGTTCTAGCGATAATAACTATATTATATGGGTAATAATGGATGTTATATTGATAATATCGGGAGTAATAAGTATATTTATTATAGTTCTAGCGATAATAACTGCATTATATGGGTAATAATGGATGTTATATTGATAATATCGGGAGTAATAAGTATAAGTATTATAGTTCTAGCGATAATAATAGTAAAATTTGGCTAATAGTGCATGTTATATTGATAATAATAAAAGTAATAAGTATATTTATTATACTTCTCTCGATAATAACTGCATTACATGGGTAATAATGCATGTTATATGGATAATAATATAAGTAATAAGTATAATTATTACAGTTCTAGCGATAATAACTGCATAATATGGGTAATAATGCACGTTATATTGCTAATAATATAAGTAATAAGTATAATTATTACAGTTCTAGCGATAATAACTGCATTATATGGGTAATAATGCATGTTATATTGATAATATCGGGAGTAATAAGTATAAATATTATAGTTCTAGCGATAATAGCAGTAAAATATGGCTAATTGTGCATGTTATATTGACAATAATAAGAGTAACAAGTATATTTATTATAGTTCTATCGATAATAACTGCATAATATGGGTAATAATGCATGTTAAATTGATAATAATATAAGTAATAAGTATAATTATTACAGTTCTAGCGATAATAATAGTAAAATTTGGCTAATAGTGCATGTTATATTGATAATAATAAAAGTAATAAGTATATTTATTATACTTCTCTCGATAATAACTGCATTACATGGGTAATAATGCATGTTATATGGATAAGAATATAAGTAATAAGTATAATTATTACAGTTCTAGCGATAATAACTGCATTATATGGGTAATAATGCATGTTCTATTGATAATATCGGGAGGAATCAGTATAATTATTATAGTTCTAGCGATAATAATAGTAAAATATAGCTAATAATGCATGTTATATTGATAATAATATAAGTAATATGTATAATTATTACAGTTCTATCGATAATAACTGCATAATATGGGTAATAATGCATGTTATATTGATGATAATAAAAGTAATACGTATATGTATTATAGTTCTAGCTTGTAACGTAGTCGTTTTCCCGTCCGACCGCGTTGCTAAGTAACGCGGTGGAGTCGCGACTCGCGGGCCCCCTGGTGCCGGACGCTTCAGCGAGCCAGGGTTAACGCGAGGGAGCCGATCGCGGTGCGGAAGGGAGCTGGTCGCAGGAGAGAGAGAGAACACAAGGAATACTATGAAAATATAAATGTTTATTAACTAAGAATATATTTATATATGAGCGGTTAGCGCCTGTCCGCGGCGGTCGACGTGGCTGGCGTCGCAGCGGCCGGGCCTGTTGTAGCCGGCATCTCGGGGTTCGGCTTCTATAATTTAAACAGATAGGGTTATAATTTATTCGCATAACGGCGGCGGCGCAAACTTATGTACTAGAGTCCTACCTAACGCTTACAATCTATCTTATAACCTACGCTTACCTAACGCTTGTACAATATATCTTACAGACTATATCGCTCGCGGTTCGGACACGGGGCTCGGTCGCGGGTCAGCCGGTATTCGCGGCGGGATCGCGGAGGCGCATTCGCGGGTCGGTCGGTCGGTCGGTCGGGGGAATACGCTCGCGGTTCGCGCTCGCGGATCGGACAGCTAAACGGTTCGCGGATCTTATAACTAGGGTTCGCGTTCGCGGATCGGACAGCTAAACGGTTCGCGGATCTTATAACTAGGGTTCGCGCTCAAGAGGAGGAGGAGAGAGAAGGAGAGTAATAAACCACAGGGTAAAGTGGCCACTTCTGGCCTTGCGTAGCTCTTATTAAAACCAAGAACCTTCGTATATTCTACGCCGTGGCCTTGCCGACGACGTCTTGTCCGCCCTCGGTTTCGTTCCCCCGGGCCTTGCCGCAAGGAAACTATACCGGCGGACCGTTGCTGCTCTGGCGGTCAGGTGGCTTCCGCGCCGTGGCCTTGCCGACGATGCGTCGTCCACCCTCAGCTTCCCTTCCTCGGGCCTTGCCACAAGAAAGTCCAGCTGGATGACCGTTGCTCCTGGAGGCCAGGTAGACTTGGCGCCGTGGCCTTGCCGACGACACGTTGTCCACCCTCAGCTTCCCTTCCTCGGGCCTTGCCACAAGGAAGTCCAGCTGGATGGCTAGCTCCTTCCCGGCGGTCCGGTAGACTTCGCGTCGTGGCCTTACCGACGACACGTTGTCCACCCCCTGCCTCTCTTTCCTCGGGCCTTGCCGCAAGGGAATCGAAGCCGGGTTGACCGTTGGCTCGCGTCTCCTCCTGCCGTGGAACCAGGCCTGACCGTAGTTCCTTGGCGGCGGAGTCGTCGAGGGTTGGCGCGGTCAGCTCTGGTGCGTGGCCTAACCGCACACACCATTGCCGACCTCCAGCCTTCCTAGCCCGGGCCTAACCGCAGACCAGGAAAGCCTTACTGCCGTGGAGCGGACCTCCGAGGAGGTCCTGCTCGGGGCCGAAGCCCCGAGTCAACTCCATCGATTTCGCGATCGATCGCTGCCTAAATAGTCTCGCGTCTCCCTGGGTGGTCTTGGTGGGGGATCCCCACCTCGCGGTGCGCGGCTGACGGTGCGTGATCGACGGATCGCGGTTGACGGCGCGCGGTTAACGGGGCACGGTGAAACGGTGCGTGACGTATTCGTCACAAGCTATAATAGCTGCATAATATGGGTAATAATGCATGTTAAATTGATAATAATATAAGTAATAAGTATAATTATTACAGTTCTAGCGATAATAACTGCATTATATGGGTAATAATGGATGTTATATTGATAATATCGGGAGTAATAAGTATATTTATTATACTTCTAGCGATAATAACTGCATTATATGGGTAATAATGGATGTTATATTGATAATATCGGGAGTAATAAGTATAAATATTATAGTTCTAGCGATAATAATAGTAAAATATGGCTAATAGTGCATGTTATATTGATAATAATAAAAGTAATAAGTATATTTATTATACTTCTGTCGATAATAACTGCATTATATGGGTAATAATGCATGTTATATTGATGATAATGAAAGTAGTAAGTATATTTATTATAGTTCTAGCGATTATAACTGCATAATATGGGTAATAATGCATGTTATATATTGATAACAATAAATGTAATACGTATATTTATTATAGTTCTAGCTATAATAACTGCATAATATGGGTAATAATGCATGTTATATTGATGATAATAAAAGTACTAAGTATATTTATTATAGTTCTAGCGATAATAACTGCATAATATGCGCAATAATGCATGTTATATTGATAATAATATAAGTAATAAGTATAATTATTACAGTTCTAGCGATAATAACTGCATTATATGGGTAATAATGGATGTTATATTGATAATATCGGGAGTAATAAGTATATTTATTATACTTCTAGCGATAATAACTGCATTATATGGGTAATAATGGATGTTATATTGATAATATCGGGAGTAATAAGTATATTTATTATACTTCTAGCGATAATAACAGCATTATATGGGTAATTATGGATGTTATATTGATAATATCGGGAGTAATAAGTACAATTATTATAGTTCTAGCCATAATAAAAGTAAAATTTGGCTAATAGTGCATGTTATATTGATAATAATAAAAGTAATAAGTATATTTATTATACTTCTGTCGATAATAACTGCATTATATGGGTAATAATGAATGTTATATTGATAATAATATAAGTAATAAGTATAATTATTACAGTTCTAGCGATAATAACTGCATAATATGGGTAATAATGCATGTTATATTGATAATGATATAAGTAATAAGTATAATTATTACAGTTGTAGCGATAATAACTGCATTATATGGGTAATAATGCATGTTATATTGATAATAATATAAGTAATAAGTATAATTATTACAATTCTATCGATAATAACTGCATAATATGGGTAATAATGCATGTTATATTGATGATAATAAATGTAATACGTATATTTATTATAGTTCTAGCTATAATAACTGCATAATATGGGTAATAATGCATGTTAAATTGATAATAATATAAGTAATAAGTATAATTATTACAGTTCTAGCGATAATAACTGCATTATATGGGTAATAATGGATGTTATATTGATAATATCGGGAGTAATAAGTATAAATATTATAGTTCTAGCGATAATAATAGTAAAATTTGGCTAATAGTGCATGTTATATTGATAATAATAAAAGTAATAAGTATATTTATTATACTTCTCTCGATAATAACTGCATTACATGGGTAATAATGCATGTTATATGGATAAGAATATAAGTAATAAGTATAATTATTACAGTTCTAGCGATAATAACTGCATTATATGGGTAATAATGCATGTTATATTGATAATATCGGGCGGAATAAGTATAATTATTATAGTTCTAGCGATAATAATAGTAAAATATAGCTAATAATGCATGTTATATTGATAATAATATAAGTAATATGTATAATTATTACAGTTCTATCGATAATAACTGCATAATATGGGTAATAATGCATGTTATATTGATGATAATAAATGTAATACGTATATTTGTTATAGTTCTAGCTATAATAACTGCATAATATGGGTAATAATGCATGTTAAATTGATAATAATATAAGTAATAAGTATAATTATTACAGTTCTAGCGATAATAACTGCATTATATGGGTAATAATGCATGTTATATTGATAATATCGGGAGTAATAAGTATAAATATTATAGTTCTAGCGATAATAGCAGTAAAATATGGCTAATTGTGCATGTTATATTGACAATAATAAGAGTAACAAGTATATTTATTATAGTTCTATCGATAATAACTGCATAATATGGGTAATAATGCATGTTAAATTGATAATAATATAAGTAATAAGTATAATTATTACAGTTCTAGCGATAATAATAGTAAAATTTGGCTAATAGTGCATGTTATATTGATAATAATAAAAGTAATAAGTATATTTATTATACTTCTCTCGATAATAACTGCATTACATGGGTAATAATGCATGTTATATGGATAAGAATATAAGTAATAAGTATAATTATTACAGTTCTAGCGATAATAACTGCATTATATGGGTAATAATGTATGTTCTATTGATAATATCGGGAGGAATCAGTATAATTATTATAGTTCTAGCGATAATAATAGTAAAATATAGCTAATAATGCATGTTATATTGATAATAATATAAGTAATATGTATAATTATTACAGTTCTATCGATAATAACTGCATAATATGGGTAATAATGCATGTTATATTGATGATAATAAAAGTAATACGTATATGTATTATAGTTCTAGCTATAATAGCTGCATAATATGGGTAATAATGCATGTTAAATTGATAATAATATAAGTAATAAGTATAATTATTACAGTTCTAGCGATAATAACTGCATTATATGGGTAATAATGGATGTTATATTGATAATATCGGGAGTAATAAGTATATTTATTATACTTCTAGCGATAATAACTGCATTATATGGGTAATAATGGATGTTATATTGAAAATATCGGGAGTAATAAGTATAAATATTATAGTTCTAGCGATAATAATAGTAAAATATGGCTAATAGTGCATGTTATATTGATAGTAATAAAAGTAATAAGTATATTTATTATACTTCTGTCGATAATAACTGCATTATATGGGTAATAATGCATGTTATATTGATGATAATGAAAGTAGTAAGTATATTTATTATAGTTCTAGCGATTATAACTGCATAATATGGGTAATAATGCATGTTATATATTGATAACAATAAATGTAATACGTATATTTATTATAGTTCTAGCTATAATAACTGCATAATATGGGTAATAATGCATGTTATATTGATGATAATAAAAGTACTAAGTATAATTATTACAGTTCTAGCGATAATAACTGCATTATATGGGTAATAATGGATGTTATATTGATAATATCGGGAGTAATAAGTATATTTATTATACTTCTAGCGATAATAACTGCATTATATGGGTAATAATGGATGTTATATTGATAATATCGGGTGTAATAAGTATATTTATTATACTTCTAGCGATAATAACAGCATTATATGGGTAATTATGGATGTTATATTGATAATATCGGGAGTAATAAGTACAATTATTATAGTTCTAGCCATAATAAAAGTAAAATTTGGCTAATAGTGCATGTTATATTGATAATAATAAAAGTAATAAGTATATTTATTATACTTCTGTCGATAATAACTGCATTATATGGGTAATAATGGATGTTATATTGATAATAATATAAGTAATAAGTATAATTATTACAGTTCTAGCGATAATAACTGCATAATATGGGTAATAATGCATGTTATATTGATAATGATATAAGTAATAAGTATAATTATTACAGTTGTAGCGATAATAACTGCATTATATGGGTAATAATGCATGTTATATTGATAATAATATAAGTAATAAGTATAATTATTACAGTTCTAGCGATAATAACTGCATTATATGGGTAATAATGCATGTTCTATTGATAATATCGGGAGGAATCAGTATAATTATTATAGTTCTAGCGATAATAATAGTAAAATATAGCTAATAATGCATGTTATATTGATAATAATATAAGTAATAAGTATAATTATTACAGTTCTATCGATAATAACTGCATAATATGGGTAACAATGCACGTTATATTGCTAACAATATAAGTAATAAGTATAATTATTACAGTTCTAGCGATAATAACTGCATTATATGGGTAATAATGCATGTTATATTGATAATATCGGGAGTAATAAGTACAATTATTATAGTTCTAGCGATAATAAAAGTAAAATTTGGCTAATAGTGCATGTTATATTGATAATAATAAAAGTAATAAGTATATTTATTATACTTCTGTCGATAATAACTGCATTATATGGGTAATAATGCATGTTATATTGATAATAATATAAGTAATAAGTATAATTATTACAGTTCTAGCGATAATAACTGCATAATATGGGTAATAATGCACGTTATATTGCCAACAATATAAGTAGTAAGTATAATTATTACAGTTCTAGCGATAATAACTGCATTATATGGGTAATAATGCATGTTATATTGATAACATCGGGAGGAATAAGTATAATTATTATAGTTCTAGCGATAATAATAGTAAAATATAGCTAATAATGCATGTTATATTGATAATAATATAAGTAATAAGTGTAATTATTACAGTTTTATCGATAATAACTGCATAATATATGTAATAATGCATGTTATATTGATGATAATAAATGTAATACGTATATTTATTATAGTTCTAGCTATAATAACTGCATAATATGGGTAATAATGCATGTTAAATTGATAATAATATAAGTAATAAGTATAATTATTACAGTTCTAGCGATAATAACTGCATTATATGGGTAATAATAGATGTTATATTGATAATATCGGGAGTAATAAGTATATTTATTATAGTTCTAGCGATAATAACTGCATTATATGGGTAATAATGCATGTTATATTGATAATATCGGGAGTAATAAGTATAAATATTATAGTTCTAGCGATAATAGCAGTAAAATATGGCTAATTGTGCATGTTATATTGACAATAATAAGAGTAACAAGTATATTTATTATAGTTCTATCGATAATAACTGCATAATATGGGTAATAATGCATGTTAAATTGATAATAATATAAGCAATAAGTATAATTATTACAGTTCTAGCGATAATAATAGTAAAATTTGGCTAATAGTGCATGTTATATTGATAATAATAAAAGTAATAAGTATATTTATTATACTTCTCTCGATAATAACTGCATTACATGGGTAATAATGCATGTTATATGGATAAGAATATAAGTAATAAGTATAATTATTACAGTTCTAGCGATAATAACTGCATTATATGGGTAATAATGCATGTTCTATTGATAATATCGGGAGGAATCAGTATAATTATTATAGTTCTAGCGATAATAATAGTAAAATATAGCTAATAATGCATGTTATATTGATAATAATATAAGTAATATGTATAATTATTACAGTTCTATCGATAATAACTGCATAATATGGGTAATAATGCATGTTATATTGATGATAATAAAAGTAATACGTATATGTATTATAGTTCTAGCTATAATAGCTGCATAATATGGGTAATAATGCATGTTAAATTGATAATAATATAAGTAATAAGTATAATTATTACAGTTCTAGCGATAATAACTGCATTATATGGGTAATAATGGATGTTATATTGATAATATCGGGAGTAATAAGTATATTTATTATACTTCTAGCGATAATAACTGCATTATATGGGTAATAATGGATGTTATATTGATAATATCGGGAGTAATAAGTATAAATATTATAGTTCTAGCGATAATAATAGTAAAATATGGCTAATAGTGCATGTTATATTGATAATAATAAAAGTAATAAGTATATTTATTATACTTCTGTCGATAATAACTGCATTATATGGGTAATAATGCATGTTATATTGATGATAATGAAAGTAGTAAGTATATTTATTATAGTTCTAGCGATTATAACTGCATAATATGGGTAATAATGCATGTTATATATTGATAACAATAAATGTAATACGTATATTTATTATAGTTCTAGCTATAATAACTGCATAATATGGGTAATAATGCATGTTATATTGATGATAATAAAAGTACTAAGTATATTTATTATAGTTCTAGCGATAATAACTGCATAATATGCGCAATAATGCATGTTATATTGATAATAATATAAGTAATAAGTATAATTATTACAGTTCTAGCGATAATAACTGCATTATATGGGTAATAATGGATGTTATATTGATAATATCGGGAGTAATAAGTATATTTATTATACTTCTAGCGATAATAACTGCATTATATGGGTAATAATGGATGTTATATTGATAATAATATAAGTAATAAGTATAATTATTACAGTTCTAGCGATAATAACTGCATAATATGGGTAATAATGCACGTTATATTGCTAACAATATAAGTAATAAGTATAATTATTTCAGTTCTAGCGATAATAACTGCATTATATGGGTAATAATGCATGTTATATTGATAATATCGGGAGTAATAAGTACAATTATTATAGTTCTAGCGATAATAATAGTAAAATATGGCTAATAGTGCATGTTATATTGATAATAATAAAAGTAATAAGTATATTTATTATAGTTCTATCGATAATAACTGCATTATATGCGTAATAATGCATGTTATATTGATGATAATAAAAGTAATACGAATATGTATTATAGTTCTAGCTATAATAACTGCATAATATGGGTAATAATGCATGTTAAATTGATAATAATATAAGTAATAAGTATAATTATTACAGTTCTAGCGATAATAACTGCATTATATGGGTAATAATGGATGTTATATTGATAATATCGGGAGTAATAAGTATATTTATTATACTTCTAGCGATAATAACTGCATTATATGGGTAATAATGGATGTTATATTGATAATATCGGGAGTAATAAGTATATTTATTATACTTCTAGCGATAATAACTGCATTATATGGGTAATAATGGATTTACATTGATAATATCGGGAGTAATAAGTATAAATATTATAGTTCTAGCGATAATAACAGTAAAATATGGCTAATAGTGCATGTTATATTGATAATAATAAAAGTAATAAGTATATTTATTATAGTTCTATCGATAATAACTGCATTATATGCGTAATAATGCATGTTATATTGATGATAATAAATGTAATACGTATATATATTATAGTTCTAGCTGTAATAACTGCATAATATGGGTAATAATGCACGTTATATTGCCAACAATATAAGTAGTAAGTATAATTATTACAGTTCTAGCGATAATAACTGCATTATATGGGTAATAATGCATGTTATATTGATAACATCGGGAGGAATAAGTATAATTATTATAGTTCTAGCGATAATAATAGTAAAATATAGCTAATAATGCATGTTATATTGATAATAATATAAGTAATAAGTGTAATTATTACAGTTTTATCGATAATAACTGCATAATATATGTAAGAATGCATGTTATATTGATGATAATAAATGTAATACGTATATTTATTATAGTTCTAGCTATAATAACTGCATAATATGGGTAATAATGCATGTTAAATTGATAATAATATAAGTAATAAGTATAATTATTACAGTTCTAGCGATAATAACTGCATTATATGGGTAATAATAGATGTTATATTGATAATATCGGGAGTAATAAGTATATTTATTATAGTTCTAGCGATAATAACTGCATTATATGGGTAATAATGGATGTTATATTGATAATATCGGGTGTAATAAGTATAAGTATTATAGTTCTAGGGATAATAATAGTAAAATATGGCTAATTGTGCATGTTATATTGATAATAATAAGAGTAACAAGTATATTTATTATAGTTCTATCGATAATAACTGCATAATATGGGTAATAATGCATGTTATATTGATGATAATAAAAGTACTAAGTATATTTATTATAGTTCTAGCGATAATAATAGTAAAATATGGCTAATTGTGCATGTTATATTGATAATAATAAGAGTAACAAGTATATTTATTATAGTTCTATCGATAATAACTGCATAATATGGGTAATAATGCATGTTATATTGATGATAATAAAAGTACTAAGTATATTTATTATAGTTCTAGCGATAATAACTGCATAATATGCGCAATAATGCATGTTATATTGATAATAATATAAGTAATAAGTATAATTATTACAGTTCTAGCGATAATAACTATATTATATGGGTAATAATGGATGTTATATTGATAATATCGGGAGTAATAAGTATATTTATTATAGTTCTAGCGATAATAACTGCATTATATGGGTAATAATGGATGTTATATTGATAATATCGGGAGTAATAAGTATAAGTATTATAGTTCTAGCGATAATAATAGTAAAATTTGGCTAATAGTGCATGTTATATTGATAATAATAAAAGTAATAAGTATATTTATTATACTTCTCTCGATAATAACTGCATTACATGGGTAATAATGCATGTTATATGGATAATAATATAAGTAATAAGTATAATTATTACAGTTCTAGCGATAATAACTGCATAATATGGGTAATAATGCACGTTATATTGCTAATAATATAAGTAATAAGTATAATTATTACAGTTCTAGCGATAATAACTGCATTATATGGGTAATAATGCATGTTATATTGATAATATCGGGAGTAATAAGTATAAATATTATAGTTCTAGCGATAATAGCAGTAAAATATGGCTAATTGTGCATGTTATATTGACAATAATAAGAGTAACAAGTATATTTATTATAGTTCTATCGATAATAACTGCATAATATGGGTAATAATGCATGTTAAATTGATAATAATATAAGTAATAAGTATAATTATTACAGTTCTAGCGATAATAATAGTAAAATTTGGCTAATAGTGCATGTTATATTGATAATAATAAAAGTAATAAGTATATTTATTATACTTCTCTCGATAATAACTGCATTACATGGGTAATAATGCATGTTATATGGATAAGAATATAAGTAATAAGTATAATTATTACAGTTCTAGCGATAATAACTGCATTATATGGGTAATAATGCATGTTCTATTGATAATATCGGGAGGAATCAGTATAATTATTATAGTTCTAGCGATAATAATAGTAAAATATAGCTAATAA
Organism: Megachile leachella; assembly: GCA_963576845.1. Taxonomy (NCBI): domain Eukaryota; kingdom Metazoa; phylum Arthropoda; class Insecta; order Hymenoptera; family Megachilidae; genus Megachile; species Megachile leachella. Next base: position 1,250,718 of record CAUYWW010000150.1, on the reverse strand, counting down.
TGCATGTTATATTGATAATAATATAAGTAATATGTATAATTATTACAGTTCTATCGATAATAACTGCATAATATGGGTAATAATGCATGTTATATTGATGATAATAAAAGTAATACGTATATGTATTATAGTTCTAGCTATAATAGCTGCATAATATGGGTAATAATGCATGTTAAATTGATAATAATATAAGTAATAAGTATAATTATTACAGTTCTAGCGATAATAACTGCATTATATGGGTAATAATGGATGTTATATTGATAATATCGGGAGTAATAAGTATATTTATTATACTTCTAGCGATAATAACTGCATTATATGGGTAATAATGGATGTTATATTGATAATATCGGGAGTAATAAGTATAAATATTATAGTTCTAGCGATAATAATAGTAAAATATGGCTAATAGTGCATGTTATATTGATAATAATAAAAGTAATAAGTATATTTATTATACTTCTGTCGATAATAACTGCATTATATGGGTAATAATGCATGTTATATTGATGATAATGAAAGTAGTAAGTATATTTATTATAGTTCTAGCGATTATAACTGCATAATATGGGTAATAATGCATGTTATATATTGATAACAATAAATGTAATACGTATATTTATTATAGTTCTAGCTATAATAACTGCATAATATGGGTAATAATGCATGTTATATTGATGATAATAAAAGTACTAAGTATATTTATTATAGTTCTAGCGATAATAACTGCATAATATGCGCAATAATGCATGTTATATTGATAATAATATAAGTAATAAGTATAATTATTATACTTCTAGCGATAATAACTGCATTATATGGGTAATAATGGATGTTATATTGATAATATCGGGAGTAATAAGTATAAATATTATAGTTCTAGCGATAATAATAGTAAAATATGGCTAATAGTGCATGTTATATTGATAATAATAAAAGTAATAAGTATATTTATTATACTTCTGTCGATAATAACTGCATTATATGGGTAATAATGCATGTTATATTGATGATAATGAAAGTAGTAAGTATATTTATTATAGTTCTAGCGATTATAACTGCATAATATGGGTAATAATGCATGTTATATATTGATAACAATAAATGTAATACGTATATTTATTATAGTTCTAGCTATAATAACTGCATAATATGGGTAATAATGCATGTTATATTGATGATAATAAAAGTACTAAGTATATTTATTATAGTTCTAGCGATAATAACTGCATAATATGCGCAATAATGCATGTTATATTGATAATAATATAAGTAATAAGTATAATTATTACAGTTCTAGCGATAATAACTGCATTATATGGGTAATAATGGATGTTATATTGATAATATCGGGAGTAATAAGTATATTTATTATACTTCTAGCGATAATAACTGCATTATATGGGTAATAATGGATGTTATATTGATAATAATATAAGTAATAAGTATAATTATTACAGTTCTAGCGATAATAACTGCATAATATGGGTAATAATGCACGTTATATTGCTAACAATATAAGTAATAAGTATAATTATTTCAGTTCTAGCGATAATAACTGCATTATATGGGTAATAATGCATGTTATATTGATAATATCGGGAGTAATAAGTACAATTATTATAGTTCTAGCGATAATAATAGTAAAATATGGCTAATAGTGCATGTTATATTGATAATAATAAAAGTAATAAGTATATTTATTATAGTTCTATCGATAATAACTGCATTATATGCGTAATAATGCATGTTATATTGATGATAATAAAAGTAATACGAATATGTATTATAGTTCTAGCTATAATAACTGCATAATATGGGTAATAATGCATGTTAAATTGATAATAATATAAGTAATAAGTATAATTATTACAGTTCTAGCGATAATAACTGCATTATATGGGTAATAATGGATGTTATATTGATAATATCGGGAGTAATAAGTATATTTATTATACTTCTAGCGATAATAACTGCATTATATGGGTAATAATGGATGTTATATTGATAATATCGGGAGTAATAAGTATATTTATTATACTTCTAGCGATAATAACTGCATTATATGGGTAATAATGGATTTACATTGATAATATCGGGAGTAATAAGTATAAATATTATAGTTCTAGCGATAATAACAGTAAAATATGGCTAATAGTGCATGTTATATTGATAATAATAAAAGTAATAAGTATATTTATTATAGTTCTATCGATAATAACTGCATTATATGCGTAATAATGCATGTTATATTGATGATAATAAATGTAATACGTATATATATTATAGTTCTAGCTGTAATAACTGCATAATATGGGTAATAATGCACGTTATATTGCCAACAATATAAGTAGTAAGTATAATTATTACAGTTCTAGCGATAATAACTGCATTATATGGGTAATAATGCATGTTATATTGATAACATCGGGAGGAATAAGTATAATTATTATAGTTCTAGCGATAATAATAGTAAAATATAGCTAATAATGCATGTTATATTGATAATAATATAAGTAATAAGTGTAATTATTACAGTTTTATCGATAATAACTGCATAATATATGTAAGAATGCATGTTATATTGATGATAATAAATGTAATACGTATATTTATTATAGTTCTAGCTATAATAACTGCATAATATGGGTAATAATGCATGTTAAATTGATAATAATATAAGTAATAAGTATAATTATTACAGTTCTAGCGATAATAACTGCATTATATGGGTAATAATAGATGTTATATTGATAATATCGGGAGTAATAAGTATATTTATTATAGTTCTAGCGATAATAACTGCATTATATGGGTAATAATGGATGTTATATTGATAATATCGGGTGTAATAAGTATAAGTATTATAGTTCTAGGGATAATAATAGTAAAATATGGCTAATTGTGCATGTTATATTGATAATAATAAGAGTAACAAGTATATTTATTATAGTTCTATCGATAATAACTGCATAATATGGGTAATAATGCATGTTATATTGATGATAATAAAAGTACTAAGTATATTTATTATAGTTCTAGCGATAATAATAGTAAAATATGGCTAATTGTGCATGTTATATTGATAATAATAAGAGTAACAAGTATATTTATTATAGTTCTATCGATAATAACTGCATAATATGGGTAATAATGCATGTTATATTGATGATAATAAAAGTACTAAGTATATTTATTATAGTTCTAGCGATAATAACTGCATAATATGCGCAATAATGCATGTTATATTGATAATAATATAAGTAATAAGTATAATTATTACAGTTCTAGCGATAATAACTATATTATATGGGTAATAATGGATGTTATATTGATAATATCGGGAGTAATAAGTATATTTATTATAGTTCTAGCGATAATAACTGCATTATATGGGTAATAATGGATGTTATATTGATAATATCGGGAGTAATAAGTATAAGTATTATAGTTCTAGCGATAATAATAGTAAAATTTGGCTAATAGTGCATGTTATATTGATAATAATAAAAGTAATAAGTATATTTATTATACTTCTCTCGATAATAACTGCATTACATGGGTAATAATGCATGTTATATGGATAATAATATAAGTAATAAGTATAATTATTACAGTTCTAGCGATAATAACTGCATAATATGGGTAATAATGCACGTTATATTGCTAATAATATAAGTAATAAGTATAATTATTACAGTTCTAGCGATAATAACTGCATTATATGGGTAATAATGCATGTTATATTGATAATATCGGGAGTAATAAGTATAAATATTATAGTTCTAGCGATAATAGCAGTAAAATATGGCTAATTGTGCATGTTATATTGACAATAATAAGAGTAACAAGTATATTTATTATAGTTCTATCGATAATAACTGCATAATATGGGTAATAATGCATGTTAAATTGATAATAATATAAGTAATAAGTATAATTATTACAGTTCTAGCGATAATAATAGTAAAATTTGGCTAATAGTGCATGTTATATTGATAATAATAAAAGTAATAAGTATATTTATTATACTTCTCTCGATAATAACTGCATTACATGGGTAATAATGCATGTTATATGGATAAGAATATAAGTAATAAGTATAATTATTACAGTTCTAGCGATAATAACTGCATTATATGGGTAATAATGCATGTTCTATTGATAATATCGGGAGGAATCAGTATAATTATTATAGTTCTAGCGATAATAATAGTAAAATATAGCTAATAATGCATGTTATATTGATAATAATATAAGTAATATGTATAATTATTACAGTTCTATCGATAATAACTGCATAATATGGGTAATAATGCATGTTATATTGATGATAATAAAAGTAATACGTATATGTATTATAGTTCTAGCTATAATAGCTGCATAATATGGGTAATAATGCATGTTAAATTGATAATAATATAAGTAATAAGTATAATTATTACAGTTCTAGCGATAATAACTGCATTATATGGGTAATAATGGATGTTATATTGATAATATCGGGAGTAATAAGTATATTTATTATACTTCTAGCGATAATAACTGCATTATATGGGTAATAATGGATGTTATATTGATAATATCGGGAGTAATAAGTATAAATATTATAGTTCTAGCGATAATAATAGTAAAATATGGCTAATAGTGCATGTTATATTGATAATAATAAAAGTAATAAGTATATTTATTATACTTCTGTCGATAATAACTGCATTATATGGGTAATAATGCATGTTATATTGATGATAATGAAAGTAGTAAGTATATTTATTATAGTTCTAGCGATTATAACTGCATAATATGGGTAATAATGCATGTTATATATTGATAACAATAAATGTAATACGTATATTTATTATAGTTCTAGCTATAATAACTGCATAATATGGGTAATAATGCATGTTATATTGATGATAATAAAAGTACTAAGTATATTTATTATAGTTCTAGCGATAATAACTGCATAATATGCGCAATAATGCATGTTATATTGATAATAATATAAGTAATAAGTATAATTATTACAGTTCTAGCGATAATAACTGCATTATATGGGTAATAATGGATGTTATATTGATAATATCGGGAGTAATAAGTATATTTATTATACTTCTAGCGATAATAACTGCATTATATGGGTAATAATGGATGTTATATTGATAATATCGGGAGTAATAAGTATATTTATTATACTTCTAGCGATAATAACAGCATTATATGGGTAATAATGGATGTTATATTGATAATATCGGGAGTAATAAGTATATTTATTATAGTTCTAGCGATAATAACTGCATTATATGGGTAATAATGGATGTTATATTGATAATATCGGGAGTAATAAGTATAAGTATTATAGTTCTAGCGATAATAATAGTAAAATTTGCCTAATAGTGCATGTTATATTGATAATAATAAAAGTAATAAGTATATTTATTATACTTCTCTCGATAATAACTGCATTACATGGGTAATAATGCATGTTATATGGATAATAATATAAGTAATAAGTATAATTATTACAGTTCTAGCGATAATAACTGCATAATATGGGTAATAATGCACGTTATATTGCTAATAATATAAGTAATAAGTATAATTATTACAGTTCTAGCGATAATAACTGCATTATATGGGTAATAATGCATGTTATATTGATAATATCGGGAGTAATAAGTATAAATATTATAGTTCTAGCGATAATAGCAGTAAAATATGGCTAATTGTGCATGTTATATTGACAATAATAAGAGTAACAAGTATATTTATTATAGTTCTATCGATAATAACTGCATAATATGGGTAATAATGCATGTTAAATTGATAATAATATAAGTAATAAGTATAATTATTACAGTTCTAGCGATAATAATAGTAAAATTTGGCTAATAGTGCATGTTATATTGATAATAATAAAAGTAATAAGTATATTTATTATACTTCTCTCGATAATAACTGCATTACATGGGTAATAATGCATGTTATATGGATAAGAATATAAGTAATAAGTATAATTATTACAGTTCTAGCGATAATAACTGCATTATATGGGTAATAATGCATGTTCTATTGATAATATCGGGAGGAATCAGTATAATTATTATAGTTCTAGCGATAATAATAGTAAAATATAGCTAATAATGCATGTTATATTGATAATAATATAAGTAATATGTATAATTATTACAGTTCTATCGATAATAACTGCATAATATGGGTAATAATGCATGTTATATTGATGATAATAAAAGTAATACGTATATGTATTATAGTTCTAGCTATAATAGCTGCATAATATGGGTAATAATGCATGTTAAATTGATAATAATATAAGTAATAAGTATAATTATTACAGTTCTAGCGATAATAACTGCATTATATGGGTAATAATGGATGTTATATTGATAATATCGGGAGTAATAAGTATAAATATTATAGTTCTAGCGATAATAATAGTAAAATTTGGCTAATAGTGCATGTTATATTGATAATAATAAAAGTCATACGTATATTTATTATACTTCTCTCGATAATAACTGCATTACATGGGTAATAATGCATGTTATATGGATAAGAATATAAGTAATAAGTATAATTATTACAGTTCTAGCGATAATAACTGCATTATATGGGTAATAATGCATGTTATATTGATAATATCGGGAGGAATAAGTATAATTATTATAGTTCTAGCGATAATAATAGTAAAATATAGCTAATAATGCATGTTATATTGATAATAATATAAGTAATATGTATAATTATTACAGTTCTATCGATAATAACTGCATAATATGGGTAATAATGCATGTTATATTGATGATAATAAATGTAATACGTATATTTGTTATAGTTCTAGCTATAATATCTGCATAATATGGGTAATAATGCATGTTAAATTGATAATAATATAAGTAATAAGTATAATTATTACAGTTCTAGCGATAATAACTGCATTATATGGGTAATAATGGATGTTATATTGATAATATCGGGAGTAATAAGTACATTTATTATAGTTCTAGCGATAATAACTGCATTATATGGGTAATAATGGATGTTATATTGATAATAATATAAGTAATAAGTATAATTATTACAGTTCTAGCGATAATAACTGCATAATATGGGTAATAATGCACGTTATATTGCTAACAATATAAGTAATAAGTATAATTATTTCAGTTCTAGCGATAATAACTGCATTATATGGGTAATAATGCATGTTATATTGATAATATCGGGAGTAATAAGTACAATTATTATAGTTCTAGCGATAATAATAGTAAAATATGGCTAATAGTGCATGTTATATTGATAATAATAAAAGTAATAAGTATATTTATTATAGTTCTATCGATAATAACTGCATTATATGCGTAATAATGCATGTTATATTGATGATAATAAAAGTAATACGTATATGTATTATAGTTCTAGCTATAATAACTGCATAATATGGGTAATAATGCATGTTAAATTGATAATAATATAAGTAATAAGTATAATTATTACAGTTCTAGCGATAATAACTGCATTATATGGGTAATAATGGATGTTATATTGATAATATCGGGAGTAATAAGTATATTTATTATACTTCTAGCGATAATAACTGCATTATATGGGTAATAATGGATGTTATATTGATAATATCGGGAGTAATAAGTATATTTATTATACTTCTAGCGATAATAACTGCATTATATGGGTAATAATGGATGTTACATTGATAATATCGGGAGTAATAAGAATAAATATTATAGTTCTAGCGATAATAACAGTAAAATATGGCTAATAGTGCATGTTATATTGATAATAATAAAAGTAATAAGTATATTTATTATAGTTCTATCGATAATAACTGCATTATATGCGTAATAATGCATGTTATATTGATGATAATAAATGTAATACGTATATATATTATAGTTCTAGCTGTAATAACTGCATAATATGGGTAATAATGCACGTTATATTGCCAACAATATAAGTAGTAAGTATAATTATTACAGTTCTAGCGATAATAACTGCATTATATGGGTAATAATGCATGTTATATTGATAACATCGGGAGGAATAAGTATAATTATTATAGTTCTAGCGATAATAATAGTAAAATATAGCTAATAATGCATGTTATATTGATAATAATATAAGTAATAAGTGTAATTATTACAGTTTTATCGATAATAACTGCATAATATATGTAATAATGCATGTTATATTGATGATAATAAATGTAATACGTATATTTATTATAGTTCTAGCTATAATAACTGCATAATATGGGTAATAATGCATGTTAAATTGATAATAATATAAGTAATAAGTATAATTATTACAGTTCTAGCGATAATAACTGCATTATATGGGTAATAATAGATGTTATATTGATAATATCGGGAGTAATAAGTATATTTATTATAGTTCTAGCGATAATAACTGCATTATATGGGTAATAATGGATGTTATATTGATAATATCGGTTGTAATAAGTATAAGTATTATAGTTCTAGCGATAATAATAGTAAAATATGGCTAATTGTGCATGTTATATTGATAATAATAAGAGTAACAAGTATATTTATTATAGTTCTATCGATAATAACTGCATAACATGGGTAATAATGCATGTTATATTGATGATAATAAAAGTACTAAGTATATTTATTATAGTTCTAGCGATAATAATAGTAAAATATGGCTAATTGTGCATGTTATATTGATAATAATAAGAGTAACAAGTATATTTATTTTAGTTCTATCGATAATAACTGCATAATATGGGTAATAATGCATGTTATATTGATGATAATAAAAGTACTAAGTATATTTATTATAGTTCTAGCGATAATAACTGCATAACATGCGCAATAATGCATGTTATATTGATAATAATATAAGTAATAAGTATAATTATTACAGTTCTAGCGATAATAACTATATTATATGGGTAATAATGGATGTTATATTGATAATATCGGGAGTAATAAGTATATTTATTATAGTTCTAGCGATAATAACTGCATTATATGGGTAATAATGGATGTTATATTGATAATATCGGGAGTAATAAGTATAAGTATTATAGTTCTAGCGATAATAATAGTAAAATTTGGCTAATAGTGCATGTTATATTGATAATAATAAAAGTAATAAGTATATTTATTATACTTCTCTCGATAATAACTGCATTACATGGGTAATAATGCATGTTATATGGATAATAATATAAGTAATAAGTATAATTATTACAGTTCTAGCGATAATAACTGCATAATATGGGTAATAATGCACGTTATATTGCTAATAATATAAGTAATAAGTATAATTATTACAGTTCTAGCGATAATAACTGCATTATATGGGTAATAATGCATGTTATATTGATAATATCGGGAGTAATAAGTATAAATATTATAGTTCTAGCGATAATAGCAGTAAAATATGGCTAATTGTGCATGTTATATTGACAATAATAAGAGTAACAAGTATATTTATTATAGTTCTATCGATAATAACTGCATAATATGGGTAATAATGCATGTTAAATTGATAATAATATAAGTAATAAGTATAATTATTACAGTTCTAGCGATAATAATAGTAAAATTTGGCTAATAGTGCATGTTATATTGATAATAATAAAAGTAATAAGTATATTTATTATACTTCTCTCGATAATAACTGCATTACATGGGTAATAATGCATGTTATATGGATAAGAATATAAGTAATAAGTATAATTATTACAGTTCTAGCGATAATAACTGCATAATATGGGTAATAATGCACGTTATATTGCTAATAATATAAGTAATAAGTATAATTATTACAGTTCTAGCGATAATAACTGCATTATATGGGTAATAATGCATGTTCTATTGATAATATCGGGAGGAATCAGTATAATTATTATAGTTCTAGCGATAATAATAGTAAAATATAGCTAATAATGCATGTTATATTGATAATAATATAAGTAATATGTATAATTATTACAGTTCTATCGATAATAACTGCATAATATGGGTAATAATGCATGTTATATTGATGATAATAAAAGTAATACGTATATGTATTATAGTTCTAGCTATAATAGCTGCATAATATGGGTAATAATGCATGTTAAATTGATAATAATATAAGTAATAAGTATAATTATTACAGTTCTAGCGATAATAACTGCATTATATGGGTAATAATGGATGTTATATTGATAATATCGGGAGTAATAAGTATATTTATTATACTTCTAGCGATAATAACTGCATTATATGGGTAATAATGGATGTTATATTGATAATATCGGGAGTAATAAGTATAAATATTATAGTTCTAGCGATAATAATAGTAAAATATGGCTAATAGTGCATGTTATATTGATAATAATAAAAGTAATAAGTATATTTATTATACTTCTGTCGATAATAACTGCATTATATGGGTAATAATGCATGTTATATTGATGATAATGAAAGTAGTAAGTATATTTATTATAGTTCTAGCGATTATAACTGCATAATATGGGTAATAATGCATGTTATATATTGATAACAATAAATGTAATACGTATATTTATTATAGTTCTAGCTATAATAACTGCATAATATGGGTAATAATGCATGTTATATTGATGATAATAAAAGTACTAAGTATATTTATTATAGTTCTAGCGATAATAACTGCATAATATGCGCAATAATGCATGTTATATTGATAATAATATAAGTAATAAGTATAATTATTACAGTTCTAGCGATAATAACTGCATTATATGGGTAATAATGGATGTTATATTGATAATATCGGGAGTAATAAGTATATTTATTATACTTCTAGCGATAATAACTGCATTATATGGGTAATAATGGATGTTATATTGATAATATCGGGAGTAATAAGTATATTTATTATACTTCTAGCGATAATAACAGCATTATATGGGTAATTATGGATGTTATATTGATAATATCGGGAGTAATAAGTACAATTATTATAGTTCTAGCCATAATAAAAGTAAAATTTGGCTAATAGTGCATGTTATATTGATAATAATAAAAGTAATAAGTATATTTATTATACTTCTGTCGATAATAACTGCATTATATGGGTAATAATGGATGTTATATTGATAATAATATAAGTAATAAGTATAATTATTACAGTTCTAGCGATAATAACTGCATAATATGGGTAATAATGCATGTTATATTGATAATGATATAAGTAATAAGTATAATTATTACAGTTGTAGCGATAATAACTGCATTATATGGGTAATAATGCATGTTATATTGATAATAATATAAGTAATAAGTATAATTATTACAATTCTATCGATAATAACTGCATAATATGGGTAATAATGCATGTTATATTGATGATAATAAATGTAATACGTATATTTATTATAGTTCTAGCTATAATAACTGCATAATATGGGTAATAATGCATGTTAAATTGATAATAATATAAGTAATAAGTATAATTATTACAGTTCTAGCGATAATAACTGCATTATATGGGTAATAATGGATGTTATATTGATAATATCGGGAGTAATAAGTATAAATATTATAGTTCTAGCGATAATAATAGTAAAATTTGGCTAATAGTGCATGTTATATTGATAATAATAAAAGTCATAAGTATATTTATTATACTTCTCTCGATAATAACTGCATTACATGGGTAATAATGCATGTTATATGGATAAGAATATAAGTAATAAGTATAATTATTACAGTTCTAGCGATAATAACTGCATTATATGGGTAATAATGCATGTTATATTGATAATATCGGGAGGAATAAGTATAATTATTATAGTTCTAGCGATAATAATAGTAAAATATAGCTAATAATGCATGTTATATTGATAACAATATAAGTAATATGTATAATTATTACAGTTCTATCGATAATAACTGCATAATATGGGTAATAATGCATGTTATATTGATGATAATAAATGTAATACGTATATTTGTTATACTTCTAGCTATAATAACTGCATAATATGGGTAATAATGCATGTTAAATTGATAATAATATAAGTAATAAGTATAATTATTACAGTTCTAGCGATAATAACTGCATTATATGGGTAATAATGGATGTTATATTGATAATATCGGGAGTAATAAGTACATTTATTATAGTTCTAGCGATAATAACTGCATTATATGGGTAATAATGGATGTTATATTGATAATAATATAAGTAATAAGTATAATTATTACAGTTCTAGCGATAATAACTGCATAATATGGGTAAAAATGCACGTTATATTGCTAACAATATAAGTAATAAGTATAATTATTTCAGTTCTAGCGATAATAACTGCATTATATGGGTAATAATGCATGTTATATTGATAATATCGGGAGTAATAAGTACAATTATTATAGTTCTAGCGATAATAATAGTAAAATATGGCTAATAGTGCATGTTATATTGATAATAATAAAAGTAATAAGTATATTTATTATAGTTCTATCGATAATAACTGCATTATATGCGTAATAATGCATGTTATATTGATGATAATAAAAGTAATACGTATATGTATTATAGTTCTAGCTATAATAACTGCATAATATGGGTAATAATGCATGTTAAATTGATAATAATATAAGTAATAAGTATAATTATTACAGTTCTAGCGATAATAACTGCATTATATGGGTAATAATGGATGTTATATTGATAATATCGGGAGTAATAAGTATATTTATCATACTTCTAGCGATAATAACTGCATTATATGGGTAATAATGGATGTTATATTGATAATATCGGGAGTAATAAGTATATTTATTATACTTCTAGCGATAATAACTGCATTATATGGGTAATAATGGATGTTACATTGATAATATCGGGAGTAATAAGTATAAATATTATAGTTCTAGCGATAATAACAGTAAAATATGGCTAATAGTGCATGTTATATTGATAACAATAAAAGTAATAAGTATATTTATTATAGTTCTATCGATAATAACTGCATTATATGCGTAATAATGCATGTTATATTGATGATAATAAATGTAATACGTATATATATTATAGTTCTAGCTGTAATAACTGCATAATATGGGTAATAATGCATGTTAAATTGATAATAATATAAGTAATAAGTATAATTATTACAGTTCTAGCGATAATAATTGCACTATATGGGTAATAATGGATGTTATATTGATAATATCGGGAGTAATAAGTATAATTATTACAGTTCTAGCGATAATAACTGCATTATATGGGTAATAATGGATGTTATATTGATAATATCGGGAGTAATAAGTATAAATATTATAGTTCTAGCGATAATAATAGTAAAATTTGGCTAATAGTGCATGTTATATTGATAATAATAAAAGTAATAAGTATATTTATTATACTTCTCTCGATAATAACTGCATTACATGGGTAATAATGCATGTTATATGGATAAGAATATAAGTAATAAGTATAATTATTACAGTTCTAGCGATAATAACTGCATTATATGGGTAATAATGCATGTTATATTGATAATATCGGGAGGAATAAGTATAATTATTATAGTTCTAGCGATAATAATAGTAAAATATAGCTAATAATGCATGTTATATTGATAATAATATAAGTAATATGTATAATTATTACAGTTCTATCGATAATAACTGCATAATATGGGTAATAATGCATGTTATATTGATGATAATAAATGTAATACGTATATTTGTTATAGTTCTAGCTATAATAACTGCATAATATGGGTAATAATGCATGTTAAATTGATAATAATATAAGTAATAAGTATAATTATTACAGTTCTAGCGATAATAACTGCATTATATGGGTAATAATGGATGTTATATTGATAATATCGGGAGTAATAAGTACATTTATTATAGTTCTAGCGATAATAACTGCATTATATGGGTAATAATGCACGTTATATTGCTAACAATATAAGTAATAAGTATAATTATTACAGTTCTAGCGATAATAACTGCATTATATGGGTAATAATGCATGTTATATTGATAATATCGGGAGTAATAAGTACAATTATTATAGTTCTAGCGATAATAATAGTAAAATATGGCTAATAGTGCATGTTATATTGATAATAATAAAAGTAATAAGTATATTTATTATAGTTCTATCGATAATAACTGCATTATATGCGTAATAATGCATGTTATATTGATGATAATAAAAGTAATACGTATATGTACTATAGTTCTAGCTATAATAACTGCATAATATGGGTAATAATGCATGTTAAATTCATAATAATATAAGTAATAAGTATAATTATTACAGTTCTAGCGATAATAACTGCATTATATGGGTAATAATGGATGTTATATTGATAATATCGGGAGTAATAAGTATATTTATTATACTTCTAGCGATAATAACTGCATTATATGGGTAATAATGGATGTTATATTGATAATATCGGGAGTAATAAGTATATTTATTATACTTCTAGCGATAATAACTGCATTATATGGGTAATAATGGATGTTATATTGATAATATCGGGAGTAATAAGTATAAGTATTATAGTTCTAGCGATAATAATAGTAAAATTTGGCTAATAGTGCATGTTATATTGATAATAATAAAAGTAATAAGTATATTTATTATACTTCTCTCGATAATAACTGCATTACATGGGTAATAATGCATGTTATATGGATAATAATATAAGTAATAAGTATAATTATTACAGTTCTAGCGATAATAACTGCATAATATGGGTAATAATGCACGTTATATTGCTAATAATATAAGTAATAAGTATAATTATTACAGTTCTAGCGATAATAACTGCATTATATGGGTAATAATGCATGTTATATTGATAATATCGGGAGTAATAAGTATAAATATTATAGTTCTAGCGATAATAGCAGTAAAATATGGCTAATTGTGCATGTTATATTGACAATAATAAGAGTAACAAGTATATTTATTATAGTTCTATCGATAATAACTGCATAATATGGGTAATAATGCATGTTAAATTGATAATAATATAAGTAATAAGTATAATTATTACAGTTCTAGCGATAATAATAGTAAAATTTGGCTAATAGTGCATGTTAAATTGATAATAATATAAGTAATAAGTATAATTATTACAGTTCTAGCGATAATAACTGCATTATATGGGTAATAATGGATGTTATATTGATAATATCGGGAGTAATAAGTACATTTATTATAGTTCTAGCGATAATAACTGCATTATATGGGTAATAATGGATGTTATATTGATAATAATATAAGTAATAAGTATAATTATTACAGTTCTAGCGATAATAACTGCATAATATGGGTAAAAATGCACGTTATATTGCTAACAATATAAGTAATAAGTATAATTATTTCAGTTCTAGCGATAATAACTGCATTATATGGGTAATAATGCATGTTATATTGATAATATCGGGAGTAATAAGTACAATTATTATAGTTCTAGCGATAATAATAGTAAAATATGGCTAATAGTGCATGTTATATTGATAATAATAAAAGTAATAAGTATATTTATTATAGTTCTATCGATAATAACTGCATTATATGCGTAATAATGCATGTTATATTGATGATAATAAAAGTAATACGTATATGTATTATAGTTCTAGCTATAATAACTGCATAATATGGGTAATAATGCATGTTAAATTGATAATAATATAAGTAATAAGTATAATTATTACAGTTCTAGCGATAATAACTGCATTATATGGGTAATAATGGATGTTATATTGATAATATCGGGAGTAATAAGTATATTTATCATACTTCTAGCGATAATAACTGCATTATATGGGTAATAATGGATGTTATATTGATAATATCGGGAGTAATAAGTATATTTATTATACTTCTAGCGATAATAACTGCATTATATGGGTAATAATGGATGTTACATTGATAATATCGGGAGTAATAAGTATAAATATTATAGTTCTAGCGATAATAACAGTAAAATATGGCTAATAGTGCATGTTATATTGATAATAATAAAAGTAATAAGTATATTTATTATAGTTCTATCGATAATAACTGCATTATATGCGTAATAATGCATGTTATATTGATGATAATAAATGTAATACGTATATATATTATAGTTCTAGCTGTAATAACTGCATAATATGGGTAATAATGCATGTTAAATTGATAATAATATAAGTAATAAGTATAATTATTACAGTTCTAGCGATAATAATTGCACTATATGGGTAATAATGGATGTTATATTGATAATATCGGGAGTAATAAGTATAATTATTACAGTTCTAGCGATAATAACTGCATTATATGGGTAATAATGGATGTTATATTGATAATATCGGGAGTAATAAGTATAAATATTATAGTTCTAGCGATAATAATAGTAAAATTTGGCTAATAGTGCATGTTATATTGATAATAATAAAAGTAATAAGTATATTTATTATACTTCTCTCGATAATAACTGCATTACATGGGTAATAATGCATGTTATATGGATAAGAATATAAGTAATAAGTATAATTATTACAGTTCTAGCGATAATAACTGCATTATATGGGTAATAATGCATGTTATATTGATAATATCGGGAGGAATAAGTATAATTATTATAGTTCTAGCGATAATAATAGTAAAATATAGCTAATAATGCATGTTATATTGATAATAATATAAGTAATATGTATAATTATTACAGTTCTATCGATAATAACTGCATAATATGGGTAATAATGCATGTTATATTGATGATAATAAATGTAATACGTATATTTGTTATAGTTCTAGCTATAATAACTGCATAATATGGGTAATAATGCATGTTAAATTGATAATAATATAAGTAATAAGTATAATTATTACAGTTCTAGCGATAATAACTGCATTATATGGGTAATAATGGATGTTATATTGATAATATCGGGAGTAATAAGTACATTTATTATAGTTCTAGCGATAATAACTGCATTATATGGGTAATAATGCACGTTATATTGCTAACAATATAAGTAATAAGTATAATTATTACAGTTCTAGCGATAATAACTGCATTATATGGGTAATAATGCATGTTATATTGATAATATCGGGAGTAATAAGTACAATTATTATAGTTCTAGCGATAATAATAGTAAAATATGGCTAATAGTGCATGTTATATTGATAATAATAAAAGTAATAAGTATATTTATTATAGTTCTATCGATAATAACTGCATTATATGCGTAATAATGCATGTTATATTGATGATAATAAAAGTAATACGTATATGTATTATAGTTCTAGCTATAATAACTGCATAATATGGGTAATAATGCATGTTAAATTGATAATAATATAAGTAATAAGTATAATTATTACAGTTCTAGCGATAATAACTGCATTATATGGGTAATAATGGATGTTATATTGATAATATCGGGAGTAATAAGTATATTTATTATACTTCTAGCGATAATAACTGCATTATATGGGTAATAATGGATGTTATATTGATAATATCGGGAGTAATAAGTATATTTATTATACTTCTAGCGATAATAACTGCATTATATGGGTAATAATGGATGTTATATTGATAATATCGGGAGTAATAAGTATAAGTATTATAGTTCTAGCGATAATAATAGTAAAATTTGGCTAATAGTGCATGTTATATTGATAATAATAAAAGTAATAAGTATATTTATTATACTTCTCTCGATAATAACTGCATTACATGGGTAATAATGCATGTTATATGGATAATAATATAAGTAATAAGTATAATTATTACAGTTCTAGCGATAATAACTGCATAATATGGGTAATAATGCACGTTATATTGCTAATAATATAAGTAATAAGTATAATTATTACAGTTCTAGCGATAATAACTGCATTATATGGGTAATAATGCATGTTATATTGATAATATCGGGAGTAATAAGTATAAATATTATAGTTCTAGCGATAATAGCAGTAAAATATGGCTAATTGTGCATGTTATATTGACAATAATAAGAGTAACAAGTATATTTATTATAGTTCTATCGATAATAACTGCATAATATGGGTAATAATGCATGTTAAATTGATAATAATATAAGTAATAAGTATAATTATTACAGTTCTAGCGATAATAATAGTAAAATTTGGCTAATAGTGCATGTTATATTGATAATAATAAAAGTAATAAGTATATTTATTATACTTCTCTCGATAATAACTGCATTACATGGGTAATAATGCATGTTATATGGATAAGAATATAAGTAATAAGTATAATTATTACAGTTCTAGCGATAATAACTGCATTATATGGGTAATAATGCATGTTCTATTGATAATATCGGGAGGAATCAGTATAATTATTATAGTTCTAGCGATAATAATAGTAAAATATAGCTAATAATGCATGTTATATTGATAATAATATAAGTAATATGTATAATTATTACAGTTCTATCGATAATAACTGCATAATATGGGTAATAATGCATGTTATATTGATGATAATAAAAGTAATACGTATATGTATTATAGTTCTAGCTATAATAGCTGCATAATATGGGTAATAATGCATGTTAAATTGATAATAATATAAGTAATAAGTACAATTATTACAGTTCTAGCGATAATAACTGCATTATATGGGTAATAATGCATGTTATATTGATAATATCGGGAGTAATAAGTATAAATATTATAGTTCTAGCGATAATAATAGTAAAATATGGCTAATAGTGCATGTTATATTGATAATAATAAGAGTAACAAGTATATTTATTATAGTTCTATCGATAATAACTGCATAATATGGGTAATAATGCATGTTATATTGATGATAATAAAAGTACGAAGTATATTTATTATAGTTCTAGCGATAATAACTGCATAATATGCGCAATAATGCATGTTATAATGATAATAATATAAGTAATAAGTATAATTATTACAGTTCTAGCGATAATAACTGCATTATATGGGTAAAAATGGATGTTATATTGATAATATCGGGAGTAATAAGTACAATTATTATAGTTCTAGCGATAATAAAAGTAAAATTTGGCTAATAGTGCATGTTATATTGATAATAATGAAAGTAATAAGTATATTTATTATACTTCTGTCGATAATAACTGCATTATATGGGTAATAATGCATGTTATATTGATAGTAATATAACTAATAAGTATAATTATTACAGTTCTAGCGATAATAACTGCATAATATGGGTAATAATGCACGTTATATTGATAATATCGGGAGGAATAAGTATAATTATTATAGTTCTAGCGATAATAATAGTAAAATATAGCTAATAATGCATGTTATATTGGTAATAATATAAGTAATAAGTATAGTTATTACAATTCTATCGATAATAACTGCATAATATGGGTAATAATGCATGTTATATTGATGATAATAAAAGTAATACGTATATGTATTATAGTTCTAGCTGTAATAACTGCATAATATGAGTAATAATGCATGTTAAATTGATAATAATATAAGTAATAAGTATAATTATTACAGTTCTAGCGATAATAACTGCATTATATGGGTAATAATGGATGCTATATTGATAATATCGGGAGTAATAAGTATATTTATTATAGTTCTAGCGATAATAACTGCATTATATGGGTAATAATGGATGTTATATTGATACTATCGGGAGTAATAAGTATATTTATTATACTTCTAGCGATAATAACTGCATTATATGGGTAATAATGGATGTTACATTGATAATATCGGGAGTAATAAGTATAAATATTATAGTTCTAGCGATAATAACAGTAAAATATGGCTAATAGTGCATGTTATATTGATAATAATAAAAGTAATAAGTATATTTATTATAGTTCTATCGATAATAACTGCATTATATGCGTAATAATGCATGTTATATTGATGATAATAAATGTAATACGTATATATATTATAGTTCTAGCTGTAATAACTGCATAATATGGGTAATAATGCATGTTAAATTGATAATAATATAAGTAATAAGTATAATTATTACAGTTCTAGCGATAATAATTGCACTATATGGGTAATAATGGATGTTATATTGATAATATCGGGAGTAATAAGTATAATTATTACAGTTCTAGCGATAATAACTGCATTATATGGGTAATAATGGATGTTATATTGATAATATCGGGAGTAATAAGTATAAATATTATAGTTCTAGCGATAATAATAGTAAAATTTGGCTAATAGTGCATGTTATATTGATAATAATAAAAGTAATAAGTATATTTATTATACTTCTCTCGATAATAACTGCATTACATGGGTAATAATGCATGTTATATGGATAAGAATATAAGTAATAAGTATAATTATTACAGTTCTAGCGATAATAACTGCATTATATGGGTAATAATGCATGTTATATTGATAATATCGGGAGGAATAAGTATAATTATTATAGTTCTAGCGATAATAATAGTAAAATATAGCTAATAATGCATGTTATATTGATAATAATATAAGTAATATGTATAATTATTACAGTTCTATCGATAATAACTGCATAATATGGGTAATAATGCATGTTATATTGATGATAATAAATGTAATACGTATATTTGTTATAGTTCTAGCTATAATAACTGCATAATATGGGTAATAATGCATGTTAAATTGATAATAATATAAGTAATAAGTATAATTATTACAGTTCTAGCGATAATAACTGCATTATATGGGTAATAATGGATGTTATATTGATAATATCGGGAGTAATAAGTACATTTATTATAGTTCTAGCGATAATAACTGCATTATATGGGTAATAATGCACGTTATATTGCTAACAATATAAGTAATAAGTATAATTATTACAGTTCTAGCGATAATAACTGCATTATATGGGTAATAATGCATGTTATATTGATAATATCGGGAGTAATAAGTACAATTATTATAGTTCTAGCGATAATAATAGTAAAATATGGCTAATAGTGCATGTTATATTGATAATAATAAAAGTAATAAGTATATTTATTATAGTTCTATCGATAATAACTGCATTATATGCGTAATAATGCATGTTATATTGATGATAATAAAAGTAATACGTATATGTATTATAGTTCTAGCTATAATAACTGCATAATATGGGTAATAATGCATGTTAAATTGATAATAATATAAGTAATAAGTATAATTATTACAGTTCTAGCGATAATAACTGCATTATATGGGTAATAATGGATGTTATATTGATAATATCGGGAGTAATAAGTATATTTATTATACTTCTAGCGATAATAACTGCATTATATGGGTAATAATGGATGTTATATTGATAATATCGGGAGTAATAAGTATATTTATTATACTTCTAGCGATAATAACTGCATTATATGGGTAATAATGGATGTTATATTGATAATATCGGGAGTAATAAGTATAAGTATTATAGTTCTAGCGATAATAATAGTAAAATTTGGCTAATAGTGCATGTTATATTGATAATAATAAAAGTAATAAGTATATTTATTATACTTCTCTCGATAATAACTGCATTACATGGGTAATAATGCATGTTATATGGATAATAATATAAGTAATAAGTATAATTATTACAGTTCTAGCGATAATAACTGCATAATATGGGTAATAATGCACGTTATATTGCTAATAATATAAGTAATAAGTATAATTATTACAGTTCTAGCGATAATAACTGCATTATATGGGTAATAATGCATGTTATATTGATAATATCGGGAGTAATAAGTATAAATATTATAGTTCTAGCGATAATAGCAGTAAAATATGGCTAATTGTGCATGTTATATTGACAATAATAAGAGTAACAAGTATATTTATTATAGTTCTATCGATAATAACTGCATAATATGGGTAATAATGCATGTTAAATTGATAATAATATAAGTAATAAGTATAATTATTACAGTTCTAGCGATAATAATAGTAAAATTTGGCTAATAGTGCATGTTATATTGATAATAATAAAAGTAATAAGTATATTTATTATACTTCTCTCGATAATAACTGCATTACATGGGTAATAATGCATGTTATATGGATAAGAATATAAGTAATAAGTATAATTATTACAGTTCTAGCGATAATAACTGCATTATATGGGTAATAATGCATGTTCTATTGATAATATCGGGAGGAATCAGTATAATTATTATAGTTCTAGCGATAATAATAGTAAAATATAGCTAATAATGCATGTTATATTGATAATAATATAAGTAATATGTATAATTATTACAGTTCTATCGATAATAACTGCATAATATGGGTAATAATGCATGTTATATTGATGATAATAAAAGTAATACGTATATGTATTATAGTTCTAGCTATAATAGCTGCATAATATGGGTAATAATGCATGTTAAATTGATAATAATATAAGTAATAAGTACAATTATTACAGTTCTAGCGATAATAACTGCATTATATGGGTAATAATGCATGTTATATTGATAATATCGGGAGTAATAAGTATAAATATTATAGTTCTAGCGATAATAATAGTAAAATATGGCTAATAGTGCATGTTATATTGATAATAATAAGAGTAACAAGTATATTTATTATAGTTCTATCGATAATAACTGCATAATATGGGTAATAATGCATGTTATATTGATGATAATAAAAGTACGAAGTATATTTATTATAGTTCTAGCGATAATAACTGCATAATATGCGCAATAATGCATGTTATAATGATAATAATATAAGTAATAAGTATAATTATTACAGTTCTAGCGATAATAACTGCATTATATGGGTAAAAATGGATGTTATATTGATAATATCGGGAGTAATAAGTACAATTATTATAGTTCTAGCGATAATAAAAGTAAAATTTGGCTAATAGTGCATGTTATATTGATAATAATGAAAGTAATAAGTATATTTATTATACTTCTGTCGATAATAACTGCATTATATGGGTAATAATGCATGTTATATTGATAGTAATATAACTAATAAGTATAATTATTACAGTTCTAGCGATAATAACTGCATAATATGGGTAATAATGCACGTTATATTGATAATATCGGGAGGAATAAGTATAATTATTATAGTTCTAGCGATAATAATAGTAAAATATAGCTAATAATGCATGTTATATTGGTAATAATATAAGTAATAAGTATAGTTATTACAATTCTATCGATAATAACTGCATAATATGGGTAATAATGCATGTTATATTGATGATAATAAAAGTAATACGTATATGTATTATAGTTCTAGCTGTAATAACTGCATAATATGAGTAATAATGCATGTTAAATTGATAATAATATAAGTAATAAGTATAATTATTACAGTTCTAGCGATAATAACTGCATTATATGGGTAATAATGGATGCTATATTGATAATATCGGGAGTAATAAGTATATTTATTATAGTTCTAGCGATAATAACTGCATTATATGGGTAATAATGGATGTTATATTGATACTATCGGGAGTAATAGGTATAAATATTATAGTTCTAGCGATAATAATAGTAAAATTTGGCTAATAGTGCATGTTATATTGATAATAATAAAAGTAATAAGTATATTTATTATACTTCTGTCGATAATAACTGCATTACATGGGTAATAATGCATGTTATATGGATAATAATATAAGTAATAAGTATAATTATTACAGTTCTAGCGATAATAACTGCATAATATGGGTAATAATGCACGTTATATTGCTAATAATATAAGTAATAAGTACAATTACTACAGTTCTAGCGATAATAACTGCATTATATGGGTAATAATGCATGTTATATTGATAATATCGGGAGTAATAAGTATAAATATTATAGTTCTAGCGATAATAATAGTAAAATATGGCTAATAGTGCATGTTATATTGATAATAATAAGAGTAACAAGTATATTTATTATAGTTCTATCGATAATAACTGCATAATATGGGTAATAATGCATGTTATATTGATGATAATAAAAGTACGAAGTATACTTATTATAGTTCTAGCGATAATAACTGCATAATATGCGCAATAATGCATGTTATAACGATAATAATATAAGTAATAAGTATAATTATTACAGTTCTAGCGATAATAACTGCATTATATGGGTAATAATGCATGTTATATTGATAATAATATAACTAATAAGTATAATTATTACAGTTCTAGCGATAATAACTGCATAATATGGGTAATAATGCACGTTATATTGCTAATAATATAAGTCAAAGGATAATTATTACAGTTCTAGCGATAATAACTGCATTATATGGGTAATAATGGATGTTATATTGATAATATCGGGAGTAATAAGTACAATTATTATAGTTCTAGCGATAATAAAAGTAAAATTTGGCTAATAGTGCATGTTATATTGATAATAATATAAGTAATAATTATATTTATTACAGTTCTATCGATAATAACTGCATAATATAGGGTAATAATGCATGTTATAGTGGTAATAATATTAGTAATAAGTATAATTATTACAGTGATAGCGATAATAACATCATTATATGGGTAAAAATGGATGTTATATTGATAATATCGGGAGTAATAAGTATAATTATTACAGTTCTAGCGATAATACTAGTAAATTATGGCTAAGAGTGCCTGTTATATTGATAATAATGAAAGTAATAAGTATATTTATTATACTTCTGTCGATAATAACTGCATTATGTGGGCAATAATGCATGTTATATTGATAATAATATAAGTAATAAGTATAATTATTACAGTTCTAGCGATAATAGCTCCATTATATGGCTAATAATGCATGTTATATTGATAATAATACAGGTAATAAGTATAATTATTACAGCTCTAGCGATAATAACTGCATAATATGGGTAATAATGCATGTTATATGGATAATAATAAAAGTAATAAGTACATTTATTATAGTTCTATCGATAATAATTGCATAATATGGGTAATAATGCATGCTATATTGATGATCACAAAAGTAATAAGTATAATTATTACAGTTCTAGCGATTATAGCTCCATTATATGGGTAATAATGCATGTTATATAGATAGTAATATAAGTAATAAGTATAATTATTACAGTTCTAGCGATAATAACTGCATAATATGGGTAACAATGCATGTTATATTGACAATAATAAAAGTGATAAGTATATTTATTATAGTTCTATCGATAATAATTGCATAATATGGGTAATAATGCATGCTCTATTGATGATCACAAAAGTAATAAGTATATTTATTACAGTTCTAGCGATAATAACTGCATAATATGTGTAATAATATATGTTGTATTGATGATAATAAAAGTAATAAGTATATTTATTACAGTTCTAGCGATAGTAACTGCATAATATAGGGTAATAATGCATGTTATAGTGGTAATAATATTAGTAATAAGTATAATTATTACAGTGATAGCGATAGTAACAGCATTATATGGGTAAAAATGGATGTTATATTGATAATATCGGGAGTAATAAGTATAATTATTACAGTTCTAGCGATAATACTAGTAAAATATGGCTACGAGTGTCTGTTATATTGATAATAATGAAAGTTCTAAGTATATTTATTATAGTTGTATCGATAATAATTGCATAATATGGGTAATAATGCATGCTATATTGATGATCACAAAAGTAATAAGTATATTTATTACAGTTCTAGCGATAATAACTGCATAATATGGGTAATAATGCATGTTATATTGATGATAATAAAAGTAATAAGTATATTTATTACAGTTCTAGCGATAATAACTGCATAATATGGGTAATAATGCATGTTATATTGATAATAATATAAGTAATAAGTATAATTATTACAGTTCTAGCGATAATAACTGCATTATATGGGTAATAACGGACGTTATATTGCTAATAATATAAGTAATAATTATAATTATTACAGTTCGAGCGATAATAACTGCATTATATGGGTAATAATGCATGTTATATTGAAAATATCGGGAGTAATAACTATAATTATTACAGTTCTAGCGATAATAATAGTAAAATATGGCTAATAGTGCATGTTATATTGATAATAATAAAAGTAATAAGTATATTTATTATAGTTCTATCGATAATAACTGCATAATATGGGTAATAATGCATGTTATATTGATGATCATAAAAGTAGTAAGAATATTTATTATAGTTCTAGCGATTATAACTGCATAATATGGGTAATAATGCATGTTATATTGATAATAATATAAGTAATAAGTATAATTATTAGAGTTCTAGCGATAATAATAATAAAATATGGCTAATAGTGCATGTAATATTGATAATAATAAAAGTAATAAGTATATTTATTATCGTTCTATCGATAATAACTGCATAATATGCGTAATAATGCATGTTATATTGATGATAATAAAAGTAATACGTATATTTATTATAGTTCTAGCGATAATAACTGCATTATATGGGTAGTAATGCATGTAATATTGATAATAATATAAGTAATAAGTGTAATTATTGCAGTTCTATCGATAATAACTGCATTATATGGGTAATAATGCACGTTATATTGCTAATAATTTAAGTAATAAGTATAAGTATTACAGTTCTAGCGATAATAACTGCTTTATATGGGTAATAATGCATGTTATATTGATAATAATATAAGTAATAAGTATAACTATTATAGTTCTACCGATAATAATAGTAAAATATGGCTAATAGTGCATGTTATATTGATAATAATGAAAGTAATAAGTATATTTATTATAGTTCTATCGATAATAACTGCATAATATGGGTAATAATGCATGTTATATTGATGATAATAAAAGTAGTAAGTATATTTATTATAGCTCTATCGATAATAACTGCATAATATGGGTAATAATGCACGTTATATTGCTAATAATATAAGCAATAAGTATAATTATTACAGTTCTAGCGATAATAACTGCATTATATGGGTAATAATGCATGTTATATTGATAATATCGGGAGTAATAAGTATAAATATTATAGTTCTAGCGATAATAATAGTAAAATATGGCTAATAGTGCATGTTATATTGATAATAATAAAAGTAATAAGTATATTTATTATACTTCTGTCGATAATAACTGCATTACATGGGTAATAATGCACGTTATATTGCTAATAATTTAAGTAATAAGTATAAGTATTACAGTTCTAGCGATAATAACTGCTTTATATGGGTAATAATGCATGTTATATTGATAATAATATAAGTAATAAGTCTAATTATTAGAGTTCTAGCGATAATAACTGCATTATATGGGTAATAATGCATGTTATATTGATAATATTGGGAGTAATAAGTATAATTATTATAGTTCTAGCGATAATAATAATAAAATATGGCTAGTAGTGCATGTAATATTGATAATAATAAAAGTAATAAGTATATTTATTATCGTTCTATCGATAATAACTGCATAATAAGGGTAATAATGCATGTTATATTGATGATAATGAAAGTAGTAAGTCCATTTATTATAGCTCTAGTTATTATAACTGCATAATATGGGTAATAATGCATGTTATATTGAGAATAATATAAGTAATAAGTATAATTATTACAGTTCTAGCGATAATAACTGCATTATATGGGTAGTAATGCATGTAATATTGATAATAATATAAGTAATAAGTGTAATTATTGCAGTTCCAGCGATAATAACTGCATAATATGGGTAATAATGCACGTTATATTGCTAATAATATAAGTAGTAAGTATAATTATTACAGTTCTAGCGATAATAACTGCATTATATGCGTAATAATGGATGTTATATTGATAATGTCGGGAGTAATAAGTTTAATTATTATAGTTCTAGCGATAATAATAGTAAAATATGGCTAATAGTGCATGTTATATTGATAATAATAAGAGCAATAAGTATATTTATTACAGTTCTCTCGAAAATAACTGCATAATATGGGTAATAATGCATGTTATATTGATGATAATAAAAGTAACACGTATATTTATTATCGTTCTATCGATAATAACTGCATAATAAGGGTAATAATGCATGTTATATTGATGATAATGAAAGTAGTAAGTCCATTTATTATAGCTCTAGTTATTATAACTGCATAATATGGGTAATAATGCATGTTATATTGAGAATAATATAAGTAATAAGTATAATTATTACAGTTCTAGCGATAATAACTGCATTATATGGGTAGCAATGCATGTAATATTGATAATAATATAAGTAATAAGTGTAATTATTGCAGTTCTATCGATAATAACTGCATTATATGGGTAATAATGCACGTTATATTGCTAATAATTTAAGTAATAAGTATAAGTATTACAGTTCTAGCGATAATAACTGCTTTATATGGGTAATAATGCATGTTATATTGATAATAATATAAGTAATAAGTATAACTATTATAGTTCTACCGATAATAATAGTAAAATATGGCTAATAGTGCATGTTATATTGATAATAATGAAAGTAATAAGTATATTTATTATAGTTCTATCGATAATAACTGCATAATATGGGTAATAATGCATGTTATATTGATGATAATAAAAGTAGTAAGTATATTTATTATAGCTCTATCGATAATAACTGCATAATATGGGTAATAATGCACGTTATATTGCTAATAATATAAGCAATAAGTATAATTATTACAGTTCTAGCGATAATAACTGCATTATATGGGTAATAATGCATGTTATATTGATAATATCGGGAGTAATAAGTATAAATATTATAGTTCTAGCGATAATAATAGTAAAATATGGCTAATAGTGCATGTTATATTGATAATAATAAAAGTAATAAGTATATTTATTATACTTCTGTCGATAATAACTGCATTACATGGGTAATAATGCACGTTATATTGCTAATAATTTAAGTAATAAGTATAAGTATTACAGTTCTAGCGATAATAACTGCTTTATATGGGTAATAATGCATGTTATATTGATAATAATATAAGTAATAAGTATAACTATTATAGTTCTACCGATAATAATAGTAAAATATGGCTAATAGTGCATGTTATATTGATAATAATGAAAGTAATAAGTATATTTATTATAGTTCTATCGATAATAACTGCATAATATGGGTAATAATGCATGTTATACTGATAATATCGGGAGTAATAAGTATAAATATTATAGTTCTAGCGATAATAATAGTAAAATATGGCTAATAGTGCATGTTATATTGATAATAACAAAAGTAATAAGTATATTTATTATACTTCTGTCGATAATAACTGCATTACATGGGTAATAATGCACGTTATATTGCTAATAATTTAAGTAATAAGTATAAGTATTACAGTTCTAGCGATAATAACTGCTTTATATGGGTAATAATGCATGTTATATTGATAATAATATAAGTAATAAGTATAACTATTATAGTTCTACCGATAATAATAGTAAAATATGGCTAATAGTGCATGTTATATTGATAATAATGAAAGTAATAAGTATATTTATTATAGTTCTATCGATAATAACTGCATAATATGGGTAATAATGCATGTTATACTGATAATATCGGGAGTAATAAGTATAAATATTATAGTTCTAGCGATAATAATAGTAAAATATGGCTAATAGTGCATGTTATATTGATAATAACAAAAGTAATAAGTATATTTATTATAGTTCTATCGATAATAACTGCATTATATGCGTAATAATGCATGTTATATTGATAATATTGGGAGTAATAAGTATTATTATTATAGTTCTAGCTATAATAATAGTAAAATGTGGCTAATAGTGCACTTTATATTGATAATAAAAAAAGTAATAAGTATATTTATTACAGTTCTATCGATAATGACTGCATAATATGGGTAATAATGCATGTTCTATTGATAATAATATAAGTAATAAGTATAATTATTACAGTCCTAGCGGTAATAACTGCATTATGTGGGTAATAATGCTCGTTATATTGCTAATAATATAAGTAATAACTATAATTATTACAGTTCTAGCGATAATAACTGCATTATATGGGTAATAATGCATGTTATATTGATAATATTGGGAGTAATAAGTATTATTATTATAGTTCTAGCTATAATAATAGTAAAATGTGGCTAATAGTGCACTTTATATTGATAATAAAAAAAGTAATAAGTATATTTATTACAGTTCTATCGATAATAACTGCATAATATGGGTAATAATGCATGTTATATTGATAATAATATAAGTAATAAGTCTAATTATTAGAGTTCTAGCGATAATAACTGCATTATATGGGTAATAATGCATGTTATATTGATAATATTGGGAGTAATAAGTATAATTATTATAGTTCTAGCGATAATAATAATAAAATATGGCTAGTAGTGCATGTAATATTGATAATAATAAAAGTAATAAGTATATTTATTATCGTTCTATCGATAATAACTGCATAATAAGGGTAATAATGCATGCTATATTGATGATAATGAAAGTAGTAAGTCCATTTGTTATAGCTCTAGTTATTATAACTGCATAATATGGGTAATAATGCATGTTATATTGAGAATAATATAAGTAATAAGTATAATTATTACAGTTCTAGCGATAATAACTGCATTATATGGGTAGTAATGCATGTAATATTGATAATAATATAAGTAATAAGTGTAATTATTACAGTTCTAGCGATAATAACTGCATTATATGGGTAATAATGCACGTTATATTGCTAATAATTTAAGTAATAAGTATAAGTATTACAGTTCTAGCGATAATAACTGCTTTATATGGGTAATAATGCATGTTATATTGATAATAATATAAGTAATAAGTATAACTATTATAGTTCTACCGATAATAATAGTAAAATATGGCTAATAGTGCATGTTATATTGATAATAATGAAAGTAATAAGTATATTTATTATAGTTCTATCGATAATAACTGCATAATATGGGTAATAATGCATGTTACATTGATGATAATAAAAGTAGTAAGTATATTTATTATAGCTCTATCGATAATAACTGCATAATATGGGTAATAATGCACGTTATATTGCTAATAATATAAGCAATAAGTATAATTATTACAGTTCTAGCGATAATAACTGCATTATATGGGTAATAATGCATGTTATATTGATAATATCGGGAGTAATTAGTATAAATATTATAGTTCTAGCGATAATAATAGTAAAATATGGCTAATAGTGCATGTTATATTGATAATAACAAAAGTAATAAGTATATTTATTATAGTTCTATCGATAATAACTGCATTATATGCGTAATAATGCATGTTATATTGATGATAATAAAAGTAATACGTATATGTATTATAGTTCTATCGATAATAACTGCATAATATGGGTACTAATGCATGTTATGTTGATGATAATAAAAGTAATACGTATATTTATTACAGTTCTAGCGATAATAACTGCATTATATGCGTAATAATGCATGTTATATTGCTAATAATATAAGTAATAAGTATAATTATTACAGTTCTAGCGATAATAAGTGCATTATATGGGTAATAATGGATGTTATATTGATAATATCGGGAGTAATAAGTATATTTATTATAGTTCTAGCGATAATAACTGCATTATATGGGTAATAATGGATGTTATATTGATAATATCGGGAGTAATAGGTATAAATATTATAGTTCTAGCGATAATAATAGTAAAATTTGGCTAATAGTGCATGTTATACTGATAATAATAAAAGTAATAAGTATATTTATTATACTTCTGTCGATAATAACTGCATTACATGGGTAATAATGCATGTTATATGGATAATAAAATAAGTAATAAGTATAATTATTACAGTTCTAGCGATAATAACTGCATAATATGGGTAATAATGCACGTTATATTGCTAATAATATAAGTAATAAGTACAATTATTACAGTTCTAGCGATAATAACTGCATTATATGGGTAATAATGCATGTTATATTGATAATATCGGGAGTAATAAGTATAAATATTATAGTTCTAGCGATAATAATAGTAAAATATGGCTAATAGTGCATGTTATATTGATAATAATAAGAGTAACAAGTATATTTATTATAGTTCTAGCGATAATAACTGCATAATATGGGTAATAATGCACGTTATATTGCTAATAATATAAGTAGTAAGTATAATTATTACAGTTCTAGCGATAATAACTGCATTATATGGGTAATAATGCATGTTATACTGATAATATCGGGAGTAATAAGTATAAATATTATAGTTCTAGCGATAATAATAGTAAAATATGGCTAATAGTGCATGTTATATTGATAATAACAAAAGTAATAAGTATATTTATTATAGTTCTATCGATAATAACTGCATTATATGCGTAATAATGCATGTTATATTGATGATAATAAAAGTAATACGTATATGTATTACAGTTCTAGCTGTAATAACTGCATAATATGGGTAATAATGCATGTTAAATTGATAATAATATAAGTAATAAGTATAATTATTACAGTTCTAGCGATAATAACTGCATTATATGGGTAATAATGGATGTTATATTGATAATATCGGGAGTAATAAGTATATTTATTATAGTTCTAGCAATAATAACTGCATTATATGGGTAATAATGGATGTTATATTGATAATATCGGGAGTAATAGGTATAAATATTATAGTTCTAGCGATAATAATAGTAAAATTTGGCTAATAGTGCATGTTATATTGATAATAATAAAAGTAATAAGTATATTTATTATACTTCTGTCGATAATAACTGCATTACATGGGTAATAATGCATGTTATATGGATAATAATATTAGTAATAAGTATAATTATTACAGTTCTAGCGATAATAACTGCATAATATGGGTAATAATGCACGTTATATTGCTAATAATATAAGTAATAAGTACAATTATTACAGTTCTAGCGATAATAACTGCATTATATGGGTAATAATGCATGTTATATTGATAATATCGGGAGTAATAAGTATAAATATTATAGTTCTAGCGATAATAATAGTAAAATATGGCTAATAGTGCATGTTATATTGATAATAATAAGAGTAACAAGTATATTTATTATAGTTCTATCGATAATAACTGCATAATATGGGTAATAATGCATGTTATATTGATGATAATAAAAGTACGAAGTATATTTATTATAGTTCTAGCGATAATAACTGCATAATATGCGCAATAATGCATGTTATAATGATAATAATATAAGTAATAAGTATAATTATTACAGTTCTAGCGATAATAACTGCATTATATGGGTAATAATGCATGTTATATTGATAATAATATAAGTAATAAGTATAATTATTACAGTTCTAGCGATAATAACTGCATTATATGGGTAATAATGGATGTTATATTGATAATATCGGGAGTAATAAGTACAATTATTATAGTTCTAGCCATAATAAAAGTAAAATTTGGCTAATGGTGCATGTTATATTGATAATAATAAAAGTAATAAGTATATTTATTATACTTCTGTCGATAATAACTGCATTATATGGGTAATAATGGATGTTATATTGATAATAATATAAGTAATAAGTATAATTATTACAGTTGTAGCGATAATAACTGCATTATATGGGTAATAATACGTGTTATATTGATAATATCGGGAGGAATAAGTATAATTATTATAGTTCTAGCGATAATAATAGTAAAATATAGCTAATAATGCATGTTATATTGGTAATAATATAAGTAATAAGTATAGTTATTACAATTCTATCGATAATAACTGCATAATATGGGTAATAATGCATGTTATATTGATGATAATAAATGTAATACGTATATTTATTATAGTTCTAGCTATAATAACTGCATAATATGGGTAATAATGCATGTTAAATTGATAATAATATAAGTAATAAGTATAATTATTACAGTTCTAGCGATAATAACTGCATAATATGGGTAATAATGCACGTTATATTGCTAATAATATAAGTAGTAAGTATAATTATTACAGTTCTAGCGATAATAACTGCATTATATGGGTAATAATGCATGTTATATTGATAATATCGGGAGTAATAAGTATAAATATTATAGTTCTAGCGATAATAATAGTAAAATATGGCTAATAGTGCATGTTATATTGATAATAACAAAAGTAATAAGTATATTTATTATAGTTCTATCGATAATAACTGCATTATATGCGTAATAATGCATGTTCTATTGATGATAATAAAAGTAATACGTATATGTATTATAGTTCTAGCTGTAATAACTGCATAATATGAGTAATAATGCATGTTAAATTGATAATAATATAAGTAATAAGTATAATTATTACAGTTCTAGCGATAATAAGTGCATTATATGGGTAATAATGGATGTTATATTGATAACATCGGGAGTAATAAGTATATTTATTATAGTTCTAGCGATAATAACTTCATTATATGGGTAATAATGGATGTTATATTGATAATATCGGGAGTAATAGGTATAAATATTATAGTTCTAGCGATAATAATAGTAAAATTTGGCTAATAGTGCATGTTATATTGATAATAATAAAAGTAATAAGTATATTTATTATACTTCTGTCGATAATAACTGCATTACATGGGTAATAATGCATGTTATATGGATAATAATATAAGTAATAAGTATAATTATTACAGTTCTAGCGATAATAACTGCATAATATGGGTAATAATGCACGTTATATTGCTAATAATATAAGTAATAAGTACAATTATTACAGTTCTAGCGATAATAACTGCATTATATGGGTAATAATGCATGTTATATTGATAATATCGGGAGTAATAAGTATAAATATTATAGTTCTAGCGATAATAATAGTAAAATATGGCTAATAGTGCATGTTATATTGATAATAATAAGAGTAACAAGTATATTTATTATAGTTCTAGCGATAATAACTGCATAATATGGGTAATAATGCATGTTATATTGATAATATCGGGAGTAATAAGTATAAATATTATAGTTCTAGCGATAATAATAGTAAAATATGGCTAATAGTGCATGTTATATTGATAATAATAAGAGTAACAAGTATATTTATTATAGTTCTAGCGATAATAACTGCATAATATGGGTAATAATGCACGTTATATTGCTAATAATATAAGTAGTAAGTATAATTATTACAGTTCTAGCGATAATAACTGCATTATATGGGTAATAATGCATGTTATACTGATAATATCGGGAGTAATAAGTATAAATATTATAGTTCTAGCGATAATAATAGTAAAATATGGCTAATAGTGCATGTTATATTGATAATAACAAAAGTAATAAGTATATTTATTATAGTTCTATCGATAATAACTGCATTATATGCGTAATAATGCATGTTATATTGATGATAATAAAAGTAATACGTATATGTATTATAGTTCTAGCTGTAATAACTGCATAATATGGGTAATAATGCATGTTAAATTGATAATAATATAAGTAATAAGTATAATTATTACAGTTCTAGCGATAATAACTGCATTATATGGGTAATAATGGATGTTATATTGATAATATCGGGAGTAATAAGTATATTTATTATAGTTCTAGCAATAATAACTGCAGTATATGGGTAATAATGGATGTTATATTGATAATATCGGGAGTAATAGGTATAAATATTATAGTTCTAGCGATAATAATAGTAAAATTTGGCTAATAGTGCATGTTATATTGATAATAATAAAAGTAATAAGTATATTTATTATACTTCTGTCGATAATAACTGCATAATATGGGAAATAATGCACGTTATATTGCTAATAATATAAGTAGTAAGTATAATTATTACAGTTCTAGCGATAATAACTGCATTATATGGGTAATAATGGATGTTATATTGATAATATCGGGAGTAATAGGTATAAATATTATAGTTCTAGCGATAATAATAGTAAAATTTGGCTAATAGTGCATGTTATATTGATAATAATAAAAGTAATAAGTATATTTATTATACTTCTGTCGATAATAACTGCATTACATGGGTAATAATGCATGTTATATGGATAATAATATTAGTAATAAGTATAATTATTACAGTTCTAGCGATAATAACTGCATAATATGGGTAATAATGCACGTTATATTGCTAATAATATAAGTAATAAGTACAATTATTACAGTTCGAGCGATAATAACTGCATTATATGGGTAATAATGCATGTTATATTGATAATATCGGGAGTAATAAGTATAAATATTATAGTTCTAGCGATAATAATAGTAAAATATGGCTAATAGTGCATGTTATATTGATAATAATAAGAGTAACAAGTATATTTATTATAGTTCTATCGATAATAACTGCATAATATGGGTAATAATGCATGTTATATTGATGATAATAAAAGTACGAAGTATATTTATTATAGTTCTAGCGATAATAACTGCATAATATGCGCAATAATGCATGTTATAATGATAATAATATAAGTAATAAGTATAATTATTACAGTTCTAGCGATAATAACTGCATTATATGGGTAATAATGCATGTTATATTGATAATATCGGGAGTAATAAGTATAATTATTACAGTTCTAGCGATAATAACTGCATTATATGGGTAATAATGGATGTTATATTGATAATATCGGGAGTAATAAGTACAATTATTATAGTTCTAGCCATAATAAAAGTAAAATTTGGCTAATGGTGCATGTTATATTGATAATAATAAAAGTAATAAGTATATTTATTATACTTCTGTCGATAATAACTGCATTATATGGGTAATAATGGATGTTATATTGATAATAATATAAGTAATAAGTATAATTATTACAGTTGTAGCGATAATAACTGCATTATATGGGTAATAATACGTGTTATATTGATAATATCGGGAGGAATAAGTATAATTATTATAGTTCTAGCGATAATAATAGTAAAATATAGCTAATAATGCATGTTATATTGGTAATAATATAAGTAATAAGTATAGTTATTACAATTCTATCGATAATAACTGCATAATATGGGTAATAATGCATGTTATATTGATGATAATAAATGTAATACGTATATTTATTATAGTTCTAGCTATAATAACTGCATAATATGGGTAATAATGCATGTTAAATTGATAATAATATAAGTAATAAGTATAATTATTACAGTTCTAGCGATAATAACTGCATAATATGGGTAATAATGCACGTTATATTGCTAATAATATAAGTAGTAAGTATAATTATTACAGTTCTAGCGATAATAACTGCATTATATGGGTAATAATGCATGTTATATTGATAATATCGGGAGTAATAAGTATAAATATTATAGTTCTAGCGATAATAATAGTAAAATATGGCTAATAGTGCATGTTATATTGATAATAACAAAAGTAATAAGTATATTTATTATAGTTCTATCGATAATAACTGCATTATATGCGTAATAATGCATGTTATATTGATGATAATAAAAGTAATACGTATATGTATTATAGTTCTAGCTGTAATAACTGCATAATATGAGTAATAATGCATGTTAAATTGAAAATAATATAAGTAATAAGTATAATTATTACAGTTCTAGCGATAATAAGTGCATTATATGGGTAATAATGGATGTTATATTGATAACATCGGGAGTAATAAGTATATTTATTATAGTTCTAGCGATAATAACTTCATTATATGGGTAATAATGGATGTTATATTGATAATATCGGGAGTAATAGGTATAAATATTATAGTTCTAGCGATAATAATAGTAAAATTTGGCTAATAGTGCATGTTATATTGATAATAATAAAAGTAATAAGTATATTTATTATACTTCTGTCGATAATAACTGCATAACATGGGTAATAATGCATGTTATATGGATAATAATATAAGTAATAAGTATAATTATTACAGTTCTAGCGATAATAACTGCATAATATGGGTAATAATGCACGTTATATTGCTAATAATATAAGTAATAAGTACAATTATTACAGTTCTAGCGATAATAACTGCATTATATGGGTAATAATGCATGTTATATTGATAATATCGGGAGTAATAAGTATAAATATTATAGTTCTAGCGATAATAATAGTAAAATATGGCTAATAGTGCATGTTATATTGATAATAATAAGAGTAACAAGTATATTTATTATAGTTCTAGCGATAATAACTGCATAATATGGGTAATAATGCACGTTATATTGCTAATAATATAAGTAGTAAGTATAATTATTACAGTTCTAGCGATAATAACTGCATTATATGGGTAATAATGCATGTTATACTGATAATATCGGGAGTAATAAGTATAAATATTATAGTTCTAGCGATAATAATAGTAAAATATGGCTAATAGTGCATGTTATATTGATAATAACAAAAGTAATAAGTATATTTATTATAGTTCTATCGATAATAACTGCATTATATGCGTAATAATGCATGTTATATTGATGATAATAAAAGTAATACGTATATGTATTATAGTTCTAGCTGTAATAACTGCATAATATGGGTAATAATGCATGTTAAATTGATAATAATATAAGTAATAAGTATAATTATTACATTTCTAGCGATAATAACTGCATTATATGGGTAATAATGGATGTTATATTGATAATATCGGGAGTAATAAGTATATTTATTATAGTTCTAGCAATAATAACTGCAGTATATGGGTAATAATGGATGTTATATTGATAATATCGGGAGTAATAGGTATAAATATTATAGTTCTAGCGATAATAATAGTAAAATTTGGCTAATAGTGCATGTTATATTGATAATAATAAAAGTAATAAGTATATTTATTATACTTCTGTCGATAATAACTGCATAATATGGGAAATAATGCACGTTATATTGCTAATAATATAAGTAGTAAGTATAATTATTACAGTTCTAGCGATAATAACTGCATTATATGGGTAATAATGCATGTTATACTGATAATATCGGGAGTAATAAGTATAAATATTATAGTTCTAGCGATAATAATAGTAAAATATGGCTAATAGTGCATGTTATATTGATAATAACAAAAGTAATAAGTATATTTATTATAGTTCTATCGATAATAACTGCATTATATGTTTAATAATGCATGTTATATTGATGATAATAAAAGTAATACGTATATGTATTATAGTTCTAGCTGTAATAACTGCATAATATGGGTAATAATGCATGTTAAATTGATAATAATATAAGTAATAAGTATAATTATTACAGTTCTAGCGATAATAACTGCATTATATGGGTAATAATGGATGTTATATTGATAATATCGGGAGTAATAAGTATATTTATTATAGTTCTAGCAATAATAACTGCAGTATATGGGTAATAATGGATGTTATATTGATAATATCGGGAGTAATAGGTATAAATATTATAGTTCTAGCGATAATAATAGTAAAATTTGGCTAATAGTGCATGTTATATTGATGATAATAAAAGTACGAAGTATATTTATTATAGTTCTAGCGATAATAACTGCATAATATGCGCAATAATGCATGTTATAATGATAATAATATAAGTAATAAGTATAATTATTACAGTTCTAGCGATAATAACTGCATTATATGGGTAATAATGCACGTTATATTGATAATAATATAAGTAATAAGTATAGTTATTACAATTCTATCGATAATAACTGCATAATATGGGTAATAATGCATGTTATATTGATGATAATAAATGTAATACGTATATTTATTATAGTTCTAGCTATAATAACTGCATAATATGGGTAATAATGCATGTTAAATTGATAATAATATAAGTAATAAGTATAATTATTACAGTTCTAGCGATAATAACTGCATTATATGGGTAATAATGGATGTTATATTGATAATATCGGGAGTAATAAGTATATTTATTACAGTTCTAGCGATAATAACTGCATTATATGGGTAATAATGCATGTTATATTGATAATATCGGGAGTAATAAGTATAAATATTATAGTTCTAGCGATAATAATAGTAAAATATGGCTAATAGTGCATGTTATATTGATAATAACAAAAGTAATAAGTATATTTATTATAGTTCTATCGATAATAACTGCATTATATGCGTAATAATGCATGTTATATTGATGATAATAAAAGTAATACGTATATGTATTATAGTTCTAGCTGTAATAACTGCATAATATGAGTAATAATGCATGTTAAATTGAAAATAATATAAGTAATAAGTATAATTATTACAGTTCTAGCGATAATAAGTGCATTATATGGGTAATAATGGATGTTATATTGATAACATCGGGAGTAATAAGTATATTTATTATAGTTCTAGCGATAATAACTTCATTATATGGGTAATAATGGATGTTATATTGATAATATCGGGAGTAATAGGTATAAATATTATAGTTCTAGCGATAATAATAGTAAAATTTGGCTAATAGTGCATGTTATATTGATAATAATAAAAGTAATAAGTATATTTATTATACTTCTGTCGATAATAACTGCATAACATGGGTAATAATGCATGTTATATGGATAATAATATAAGTAATAAGTATAATTATTACAGTTCTAGCGATAATAACTGCATAATATGGGTAATAATGCACGTTATATTGCTAATAATATAAGTAATAAGTACAATTATTACAGTTCTAGCGATAATAACTGCATTATATGGGTAATAATGCATGTTATATTGATAATATCGGGAGTAATAAGTATAAATATTATAGTTCTAGCGATAATAATAGTAAAATATGGCTAATAGTGCATGTTATATTGATAATAACAAAAGTAATAAGTATATTTATTATAGTTCTATCGATAATAACTGCATTATATGCGTAATAATGCATGTTATATTGATGATAATAAAAGTAATACGTATATGTATTATAGTTCTAGCTGTAATAACTGCATAATATGGGTAATAATGCATGTTAAATTGATAATAATATAAGTAATAAGTATAATTATTACATTTCTAGCGATAATAACTGCATTATATGGGTAATAATGGATGTTATATTGATAATATCGGGAGTAATAAGTATATTTATTATAGTTCTAGCAATAATAACTGCAGTATATGGGTAATAATGGATGTTATATTGATAATATCGGGAGTAATAGGTATAAATATTATAGTTCTAGCGATAATAATAGTAAAATTTGGCTAATAGTGCATGTTATATTGATAATAATAAAAGTAATAAGTATATTTATTATACTTCTGTCGATAATAACTGCATAATATGGGAAATAATGCACGTTATATTGCTAATAATATAAGTAGTAAGTATAATTATTACAGTTCTAGCGATAATAACTGCATTATATGGGTAATAATGCATGTTATACTGATAATATCGGGAGTAATAAGTATAAATATTATAGTTCTAGCGATAATAATAGTAAAATATGGCTAATAGTGCATGTTATATTGATAATAACAAAAGTAATAAGTATATTTATTATAGTTCTATCGATAATAACTGCATTATATGTTTAATAATGCATGTTATATTGATGATAATAAAAGTAATACGTATATGTATTATAGTTCTAGCTGTAATAACTGCATAATATGGGTAATAATGCATGTTAAATTGATAATAATATAAGTAATAAGTATAATTATTACAGTTCTAGCGATAATAACTGCATTATATGGGTAATAATGGATGTTATATTGATAATATCGGGAGTAATAAGTATATTTATTATAGTTCTAGCAATAATAACTGCAGTATATGGGTAATAATGGATGTTATATTGATAATATCGGGAGTAATAGGTATAAATATTATAGTTCTAGCGATAATAATAGTAAAATTTGGCTAATAGTGCATGTTATATTGATGATAATAAAAGTACGAAGTATATTTATTATAGTTCT
The DNA here is from genome assembly GCA_963576845.1 of Megachile leachella. Taxonomy (NCBI): domain Eukaryota; kingdom Metazoa; phylum Arthropoda; class Insecta; order Hymenoptera; family Megachilidae; genus Megachile; species Megachile leachella. The sequence goes on along the minus strand of CAUYWW010000150.1, from coordinate 1,208,826 downwards.
AGCGATAATAACTGCATAATATGCGCAATAATGCATGTTATAATGATAATAATATAAGTAATAAGTATAATTATTACAGTTCTAGCGATAATAACTGCATTATATGGGTAATAATGCACGTTATATTGATAATAATATAAGTAATAAGTATAGTTATTACAATTCTATCGATAATAACTGCATAATATGGGTAATAATGCATGTTATATTGATGATAATAAATGTAATACGTATATTTATTATAGTTCTAGCTATAATAACTGCATAATATGGGTAATAATGCATGTTAAATTGATAATAATATAAGTAATAAGTATAATTATTACAGTTCTAGCGATAATAACTGCATAATATGGGTAATAATGCACGTTATATTGCTAATAATATAAGTAGTAAGTATAATTATTACAGTTCTAGCGATAATAACTGCATTATATGGGTAATAATGCATGTTATATTGATAATATCGGGAGTAATAAGTATAAATATTATAGTTCTAGCGATAATAATAGTAAAATATGGCTAATAGTGCATGTTATATTGATAATAACAAAAGTAATAAGTATATTTATTATAGTTCTATCGATAATAACTGCATTATATGCGTAATAATGCATGTTATATTGATGATAATAAAAGTAATACGTATATGTATTATAGTTCTAGCTGTAATAACTGCATAATATGAGTAATAATGCATGTTAAATTGAAAATAATATAAGTAATAAGTATAATTATTACAGTTCTAGCGATAATAAGTGCATTATATGGGTAATAATGGATGTTATATTGATAACATCGGGAGTAATAAGTATATTTATTATAGTTCTAGCGATAATAACTTCATTATATGGGTAATAATGGATGTTATATTGATAATATCGGGAGTAATAGGTATAAATATTATAGTTCTAGCGATAATAATAGTAAAATTTGGCTAATAGTGCATGTTATATTGATAATAATAAAAGTAATAAGTATATTTATTATACTTCTGTCGATAATAACTGCATAACATGGGTAATAATGCATGTTATATGGATAATAATATAAGTAATAAGTATAATTATTACAGTTCTAGCGATAATAACTGCATAATATGGGTAATAATGCACGTTATATTGCTAATAATATAAGTAATAAGTACAATTATTACAGTTCTAGCGATAATAACTGCATTATATGGGTAATAATGCATGTTATATTGATAATATCGGGAGTAATAAGTATAAATATTATAGTTCTAGCGATAATAATAGTAAAATATGGCTAATAGTGCATGTTATATTGATAATAATAAGAGTAACAAGTATATGTATTATAGTTCTAGCGATAATAACTGCATAATATGGGTAATAATGCACGTTATATTGCTAATAATATAAGTAGTAAGTATAATTATTACAGTTCTAGCGATAATAACTGCATTATATGGGTAATAATGCATGTTATACTGATAATATCGGGAGTAATAAGTATAAATATTATAGTTCTAGCGATAATAATAGTAAAATATGGCTAATAGTGCATGTTATATTGATAATAACAAAAGTAATAAGTATATTTATTATAGTTCTATCGATAATAACTGCATTATATGCGTAATAATGCATGTTATATTGATGATAATAAAAGTAATACGTATATGTATTATAGTTCTAGCTGTAATAACTGCATAATATGGGTAATAATGCATGTTAAATTGATAATAATATAAGTAATAAGTATAATTATTACAGTTCTAGCGATAATAACTGCATTATATGGGTAATAATGGATGTTATATTGATAATATCGGGAGTAATAAGTATATTTATTATAGTTCTAGCAATAATAACTGCAGTATATGGGTAATAATGGATGTTATATTGATAATATCGGGAGTAATAGGTATAAATATTATAGTTCTAGCGATAATAATAGTAAAATTTGGCTAATAGTGCATGTTATATTGATAATAATAAAAGTAATAAGTATATTTATTATACTTCTGTCGATAATAACTGCATAATGTGGGAAATAATGCACGTTATATTGCTAATAATATAAGTAGTAAGTATAATTATTACAGTTCTAGCGATAATAACTGCATTATATGGGTAATAATGCATGTTATACTGATAATATCGGGAGTAATAAGTATAAATATTATAGTTCTAGCGATAATAATAGTAAAATATGGCTAATAGTGCATGTTATATTGATAATAACAAAAGTAATAAGTATATTTATTATAGTTCTATCGATAATAACTGCATTATATGTTTAATAATGCATGTTATATTGATGATAATAAAAGTAATACGTATATGTATTATAGTTCTAGCTGTAATAACTGCATAATATGGGTAATAATGCATGTTAAATTGATAATAATATAAGTAATAAGTATAATTATTACAGTTCTAGCGATAATAACTGCATTATATGGGTAATAATGGATGTTATATTGATAATATCGGGAGTAATAAGTATATTTATTATAGTTCTAGCAATAATAACTGCAGTATATGGGTAATAATGGATGTTATATTGATAATATCGGGAGTAATAGGTATAAATATTATAGTTCTAGCGATAATAATAGTAAAATTTGGCTAATAGTGCATGTTATATTGATGATAATAAAAGTACGAAGTATATTTATTATAGTTCTAGCGATAATAACTGCATAATATGCGCAATAATGCATGTTATAATGATAATAATATAAGTAATAAGTATAATTATTACAGTTCTAGCGATAATAACTGCATTATATGGGTAATAATGCACGTTATATTGATAATAATATAAGTAATAAGTATAATTATTACAGTTCTAGCGATAATAACTGCATTATATGGGTAATAATGCATGTTATATTGATAATATCGGGAGTAATAAGTATAAATATTATAGTTCTAGCGATAATAATAGTAAAATATGGCTAATAGTGCATGTTATATTGATAATAATAAGAGTAACAAGTATATTTATTATAGTTCTATCGATAATAACTGCATAATATGGGTAATAATGCATGTTATATTGATGATAATAAAAGTGCGAAGTATATTTATTATAGTTCTAGCGATAATAACTGCATAATATGCGCAATAATGCATGTTATAATGATAATAATATAAGTAATAAGTATAATTATTACAGTTCTAGCGATAATAACTGCATTATATGGGTAATAATGGATGCTATATTGATAATATCGGGAGTAATAAGTACAATTATTATAGTTCTAGCGATAATAAAAGTAAAATTTGGCTAATAGTGCATGTTATATTGATAATAATAAAAGTAATAAGTATATTTATTATACTTCTGTCGATAATAACTGCATTATATGGGTAATAGTGCATGTTATATTGATAATAATATAACTAATAAGTATAATTATTACAGTTCTAGCGATAATAACTGCATAATATGGGTAATAATGCACGTTATATTGATAATATCCCGAGGAATAAGTATAATTATTATAGTTCTAGCGATAATAATAGTAAAATATAGCTAATAATGCATGTTATATTGGTAATAATATAAGTAATAAGTATAGTTATTACAATTCTATCGATAATAACTGCATAATATGGGTAATAATGCATGTTATATTGATGATAATAAATGTAATACGTATATTTATTATAGTTCTAGCTATAATAACTGCATAATATGGGTAATAATGCATGTTAAATTGATAATAATATAAGTAATAAGTATAATTATTACAGTTCTAGCGATAATAACTGCATTATATGGGTAATAATGCATGTTATATTGATAATATCGGGAGTAATAAGTATAAATATTATAGTTCTAGCGATAATAACTGCATTATATGGGTAATAATGCATGTTATATTGATAATATCGGGAGTAATAAGTACAATTATTATAGTTCTAGCGATAATAATAGTAAAATATGGCTAATAGTGCATGTTATATTGATAATAATAAAAGTAATAAGTATATTTACTATAGTTCTATCGATAATAACTGCATTATATGCGTAATAATGCATGTTATATTGGAGATAATAAAAGAACTAAGTATATTCATTATAGTTCTAGCGATTATAACTGCATAATATGGGTAATAATGCATGTTATATTGATAATAATGTAAGTAATAAGTATAATTATTATAGTTCTAGCGATAATAATAGTAAAATATGGCTAATAGAGCATGTTATATTGATAATAATATAAGTAATAATTATATTTATTACAGTTCTATCGATAATAACTGCATAATATAGGGTAATAATGCATGTTATAGTGGTAATAATATTAGTAATAAGTATAATTATTACAGTGATAGCGATAATAACATCATTATATGGGTAAAAATGGATGTTATATTGATAATATCGGGAGTAATAAGTATAATTATTACAGTTCTAGCGATAATACTAGTAAATTATGGCTAAGAGTGCCTGTTATATTGATAATAATGAAAGTAATAAGTATATTTATTATACTTCTGTCGATAATAACTGCATTATGTGGGCAATAATGCATGTTATATTGATAATAATATAAGTAATAAGTATAATTATTACAGTTCTAGCGGTAATAGCTCCATTATATGGCTAATAATGCATGTTATATTGATAATAATACAGGTAATAAGTATAATTATTACAGCTCTAGCGATAATAACTGCATAATATGGGTAATAATGCATGTTATATTGATAATAATAAAAGTAATAAGTACATTTATTATAGTTCTATCGATAATAATTGCATAATATGGGTAATAATGCATGCTATATTGATGATCACAAAAGTAATAAGTATAATTATTACAGTTCTAGCGATTATAGCTCCATTATATGGGTAATAATGCATGTTATATAGATAGTAATATAAGTAATAAGTATAATTATTACAGTTCTAGCGATAATAAATGCATAATATGGGTAACAATGCATGTTATATTGACAATAATAAAAGTGATAAGTATATTTATTATAGTTCTATCGATAATAATTGCATAATATGGGTAATAATGCATGCTCTATTGATGATCACAAAAGTAATAAGTATATTTATTACAGTTCTAGCGATAATAACTGCATAATATGTGTAATAATATATGTTGTATTGATGATAATAAAAGTAATAAGTATATTTATTACAGTTCTAGCGATAATAACTGCATAATATGGGTAATAATGCATGTTATATTGATAATAATATAAGTAATAATTATATTTATTACAGTTCTATCGATAATAACTGCATTATATGGGTAATAATGCATGTTATATTGATAATATCGGGAGTAATAGGTATAAATATTATAGTTCTAGCGATAATAATAGTAAAATTTGGCTAATAGTGCATGTTATATTGATAATAATAAAAGTAATAAGTATATTTATTATACTTCTGTCGATAATAACTGCATAATATGGGAAATAATGCACGTTATATTGCTAATAATATAAGTAGTAAGTATAATTATTACAGTTCTAGCGATAATAACTGCATTATATGGGTAATAATGCATGTTATACTGATAATATCGGGAGTAATAAGTATAAATATTATAGTTCTAGCGATAATAATAGTAAAATATGGCTAATAGTGCATGTTATATTGATAATAACAAAAGTAATAAGTATATTTATTATAGTTCTATCGATAATAACTGCATTATATGTTTAATAATGCATGTTATATTGATGATAATAAAAGTAATACGTATATGTATTATAGTTCTAGCTGTAATAACTGCATAATATGGGTAATAATGCATGTTAAATTGATAATAATATAAGTAATAAGTATAATTATTACAGTTCTAGCGATAATAACTGCATTATATGGGTAATAATGGATGTTATATTGATAATATCGGGAGTAATAAGTATATTTATTATAGTTCTAGCAATAATAACTGCAGTATATGGGTAATAATGGATGTTATATTGATAATATCGGGAGTAATAGGTATAAATATTATAGTTCTAGCGATAATAATAGTAAAATTTGGCTAATAGTGCATGTTATATTGATGATAATAAAAGTACGAAGTATATTTATTATAGTTCTAGCGATAATAACTGCATAATATGCGCAATAATGCATGTTATAATGATAATAATATAAGTAATAAGTATAATTATTACAGTTCTAGCGATAATAACTGCATTATATGGGTAATAATGCACGTTATATTGATAATAATATAAGTAATAAGTATAGTTATTACAATTCTATCGATAATAACTGCATAATATGGGTAATAATGCATGTTATATTGATGATAATAAATGTAATACGTATATTTATTATAGTTCTAGCTATAATAACTGCATAATATGGGTAATAATGCATGTTAAATTGATAATAATATAAGTAATAAGTATAATTATTACAGTTCTAGCGATAATAACTGCATAATATGGGTAATAATGCACGTTATATTGCTAATAATATAAGTAGTAAGTATAATTATTACAGTTCTAGCGATAATAACTGCATTATATGGGTAATAATGCATGTTATATTGATAATATCGGGAGTAATAAGTATAAATATTATAGTTCTAGCGATAATAATAGTAAAATATGGCTAATAGTGCATGTTATATTGATAATAACAAAAGTAATAAGTATATTTATTATAGTTCTATCGATAATAACTGCATTATATGCGTAATAATGCATGTTATATTGATGATAATAAAAGTAATACGTATATGTATTATAGTTCTAGCTGTAATAACTGCATAATATGAGTAATAATGCATGTTAAATTGAAAATAATATAAGTAATAAGTATAATTATTACAGTTCTAGCGATAATAAGTGCATTATATGGGTAATAATGGATGTTATATTGATAACATCGGGAGTAATAAGTATATTTATTATACTTCTGTCGATAATAACTGCATAACATGGGTAATAATGCATGTTATATGGATAATAATATAAGTAATAAGTATAATTATTACAGTTCTAGCGATAATAACTGCATAATATGGGTAATAATGCACGTTATATTGCTAATAATATAAGTAATAAGTACAATTATTACAGTTCTAGCGATAATAACTGCATTATATGGGTAATAATGCATGTTATATTGATAATATCGGGAGTAATAAGTATAAATATTATAGTTCTAGCGATAATAATAGTAAAATATGGCTAATAGTGCATGTTATATTGATAATAATAAGAGTAACAAGTATATTTATTATAGTTCTAGCGATAATAACTGCATAATATGGGTAATAATGCACGTTATATTGCTAATAATATAAGTAGTAAGTATAATTATTACAGTTCTAGCGATAATAACTGCATTATATGGGTAATAATGCATGTTATACTGATAATATCGGGAGTAATAAGTATAAATATTATAGTTCTAGCGATAATAATAGTAAAATATGGCTAATAGTGCATGTTATATTGATAATAACAAAAGTAATAAGTATATTTATTATAGTTCTATCGATAATAACTGCATTATATGCGTAATAATGCATGTTATATTGATGATAATAAAAGTAATACGTATATGTATTATAGTTCTAGCTGTAATAACTGCATAATATGGGTAATAATGCATGTTAAATTGATAATAATATAAGTAATAAGTATAATTATTACAGTTCTAGCGATAATAACTGCATTATATGGGTAATAATGGATGTTATATTGATAATATCGGGAGTAATAAGTATATTTATTATAGTTCTAGCAATAATAACTGCAGTATATGGGTAATAATGGATGTTATATTGATAATATCGGGAGTAATAGGTATAAATATTATAGTTCTAGCGATAATAATAGTAAAATTTGGCTAATAGTGCATGTTATATTGATAATAATAAAAGTAATAAGTATATTTATTATACTTCTGTCGATAATAACTGCATAATATGGGAAATAATGCACGTTATATTGCTAATAATATAAGTAGTAAGTATAATTATTACAGTTCTAGCGATAATAACTGCATTATATGGGTAATAATGCATGTTATACTGATAATATCGGGAGTAATAAGTATAAATATTATAGTTCTAGCGATAATAATAGTAAAATATGGCTAATAGTGCATGTTATATTGATAATAACAAAAGTAATAAGTATATTTATTATAGTTCTATCGATAATAACTGCAATATATGTTTAATAATGCATGTTATATGATGATAATAAAAGTAATACGTATATGTATTATAGTTCTAGCTGTAATAACTGCATAATATGGGTAATAATGCATGTTAAATTGATAATAATATAAGTAATAAGTATAATTATTACAGTTCTAGCGATAATAACTGCATTATATGGGTAATAATGGATGTTATATTGATAATATCGGGAGTAATAAGTATAATTTATTATAGTTCTAGCAATAATAACTGCAGTATATGGGTAATAATGGATGTTATATTGATAATATCGGGAGTAATAGGTATAAATATTATAGTTCTAGCGATAATAATAGTAAAATTTGGCTAATAGTGCATGTTATATTGATGATAATAAAAGTACGAAGTATATTTATTATAGTTCTAGCGATAATAACTGCATAATATGCGCAATAATGCATGTTATAATGATAATAATATAAGTAATAAGTATAATTATTACAGTTCTAGCGATAATAACTGCATTATATGGGTAATAATGCACGTTATATTGATAATAATATAAGTAATAAGTATAATTATTACAGTTCTAGCGATAATAACTGCATTATATGGGTAATAATGCATGTTATATTGATAATATCGGGAGTAATAAGTATAAATATTATAGTTCTAGCGATAATAATAGTAAAATATGGCTAATAGTGCATGTTATATTGATAATAATAAGAGTAACAAGTATATTTATTATAGTTCTATCGATAATAACTGCATAATATGGGTAATAATGCATGTTATATTGATGATAATAAAAGTGCGAAGTATATTTATTATAGTTCTAGCGATAATAACTGCATAATATGCGCAATAATGCATGTTATAATGATAATAATATAAGTAATAAGTATAATTATTACAGTTCTAGCGATAATAACTGCATTATATGGGTAATAATGGATGCTATATTGATAATATCGGGAGTAATAAGTACAATTATTATAGTTCTAGCGATAATAAAAGTAAAATTTGGCTAATAGTGCATGTTATATTGATAATAATAAAAGTAATAAGTATATTTATTATACTTCTGTCGATAATAACTGCATTATATGGGTAATAGTGCATGTTATATTGATAATAATATAACTAATAAGTATAATTATTACAGTTCTAGCGATAATAACTGCATAATATGGGTAATAATGCACGTTATATTGATAATATCCCGAGGAATAAGTATAATTATTATAGTTCTAGCGATAATAATAGTAAAATATAGCTAATAATGCATGTTATATTGGTAATAATATAAGTAATAAGTATAGTTATTACAATTCTATCGATAATAACTGCATAATATGGGTAATAATGCATGTTATATTGATGATAATAAATGTAATACGTATATTTATTATAGTTCTAGCTATAATAACTGCATAATATGGGTAATAATGCATGTTAAATTGATAATAATATAAGTAATAAGTTATAATTATTACAGTTCTAGCGATAATAACTGCATTATATGGGTAATAATGCATGTTATTTGATAATATCGGGAGTAATAAGTATAAATATTATAGTTCTAGCGATAATAACTGCATTATATGGGTAATAATGCATGTTATATTGATAATATCGGGAGTAATAAGTACAATTATTATAGTTCTAGCGATAATAATAGTAAAATATGGCTAATAGTGCATGTTATATTGATAATAATAAAAGTAATAAGTATATTTACTATAGTTCTATCGATAATAACTGCATTATATGCGTAATAATGCATGTTATATTGGAGATAATAAAAGAACTAAGTATATTCATTATAGTTCTAGCGATTATAACTGCATAATATGGGTAATAATGCATGTTATATTGATAATAATGTAAGTAATAAGTATAATTATTATAGTTCTAGCGATAATAATAGTAAAATATGGCTAATAGAGCATGTTATATTGATAATAATATAAGTAATAATTATATTTATTACAGTTCTATCGATAATAACTGCATAATATAGGGTAATAATGCATGTTATAGTGGTAATAATATTAGTAATAAGTATAATTATTACAGTGATAGCGATAATAACATCATTATATGGGTAAAAATGGATGTTATATTGATAATATCGGGAGTAATAAGTATAATTATTACAGTTCTAGCGATAATACTAGTAAATTATGGCTAAGAGTGCCTGTTATATTGATAATAATGAAAGTAATAAGTATATTTATTATACTTCTGTCGATAATAACTGCATTATGTGGGCAATAATGCATGTTATATTGATAATAATATAAGTAATAAGTATAATTATTACAGTTCTAGCGATAATAGCTCCATTATATGGCTAATAATGCATGTTATATTGATAATAATACAGGTAATAAGTATAATTATTACAGCTCTAGCGATAATAACTGCATAATATGGGTAATAATGCATGTTATATTGATAATAATAAAAGTAATAAGTACATTTATTATAGTTCTATCGATAATAATTGCATAATATGGGTAATAATGCATGCTATATTGATGATCACAAAAGTAATAAGTATAATTATTACAGTTCTAGCGATTATAGCTCCATTATATGGGTAATAATGCATGTTATATAGATAGTAATATAAGTAATAAGTATAATTATTACAGTTCTAGCGATAATAACTGCATAATATGGGTAACAATGCATGTTATATTGACAATAATAAAAGTGATAAGTATATTTATTATAGTTCTATCGATAATAATTGCATAATATGGGTAATAATGCATGCTCTATTGATGATCACAAAAGTAATAAGTATATTTATTACAGTTCTAGCGATAATAACTGCATAATATGTGTAATAATATATGTTGTATTGATGATAATAAAAGTAATAAGTATATTTATTACAGTTCTAGCGATAATAACTGCATAATATGGGTAATAATGCATGTTATATTGATAATAATATAAGTAATAATTATATTTATTACAGTTCTATCGATAATAACTGCATAATATAGGGTAATAATGCATGTTATATTGATGATAATAAAGGTAGTAAGTGTACTAATTACAGTCCTAGCGATAATAACTGCATAATATGGGTAATAATGCATGTTATATTGAGAATAATATAAGTAATAAGTATAATTATTACAGTTCTAGCGATAATAACTGCATTATATGGGTAATAATGCATGTTATATTGATAATATCGGGAGTAATAACTATAATTATTATAGTTCTAGCGATAATAATAGTAAAATATGGCTAATAGTGCATGTCATATTGATGATAATGAAAGTAGTAAGTATATTTATTATAGCTCTAGCGATTATAACTGCATAATATGGGTAATAATGCATGTTATATTGAGAATAATATAAGTAATAAGTATAATTATTACAGTTTTAGCGATAACAACTGCATTACATGGGTAATAATGCATGTTACATTGATAATATTGGGAGTAATAAGTATAATTATTATAGTTCTCGCGATAATAATAGTAAAATATGGCTAATAGTGCATGTTATATTGATAATAATAAAAGTAATAAGTATATTTATTACAGTTCTATCGATAATAACTGCATAATATGGGTGATAATGCATGGTATATTGATGATAATAAATGTAGTAAGTATATTTATTATAGTTCTAGCCATTATAACTGCATAATATGGGTAATAATGCATGTTATATTGCTAATAATACAAGTAATAAGTATAATTATTACAGTTCTAGCGATAATAACTGCATAATATCGGTAATAATGCATCTTATATTGATAATAGTAAAAGTAATCAGTATATTTATTATAGTTCTATCGATAATAACTGCATAATATGGGTAATAATGCATGTTATATTGATGATAATAAGAGTACTAAGTATATTTATTATAGTTCTAGCGATAATAACTTTATAATATGGGTAATAATGCATGTTATATTGATGATAATAAAAGTACTAAGTATATTTATTATAGTTCTAGCGATAATTACTGCATAATATGGGTAATAATGCATGTTATATTGATAATAATATAAGTAATAAGTATAATTATTACAGTTCTAGCGATAATAACTGCATTATATGGGTAATAATGCACGTTATATTGCTAATAATATAAGTAATAAGCATAATTATTACAGTTCTAGCGATAATAACTGCTTTATATGGGTAATAATGCATGTTATATTCATAATAATATAATTAATAAGTATAATTATTATAGTTCTAGCGATAATAATAGTAAAATATGGCTAATAGTGCATGTTATATTGATAATAACAGAAGTAATAAGTATACTTACTATAGATCTAGAGATAATAACTGCATTATATGGGTAGTAATGCATGTAATATTGATAATAATATAAGTAATAAGTGTAATTATTACAGTTCTAGCGATAATAACTGCATTATATGGGTAATAATGCATCTTATATTGATAATAATAAAAGTAGTAAGTATATTTATTATAGTTCTATCGATAATAACTGCATAATATGGGTAATAATGCATGTTATATTGATGATAATAAAAGTAGTAAGTATATTAATTACAGTCCTAGCGATAATAACTGCATAATATGGGTAATAATGCATGTTATATTGAGAATAATATAAGTAATAAGTATAATTATTACAGTTCTAGCGATAATAACTGCATTATATGGGTAATAATGCATGTTATATTGATAATATCGGGAGTAATAACTATAATTATTATAGTTCTAGCGATAATAATAGTAAAATATGGCTAATAGTGCATGTCATATTGATGATAATGAAAGTAGTAAGTATATTTATTATAGCTCTAGCGATTATAACTGCATAATATGGGTAATAATGCATGTTATATTGAGAATAATGTAAGTAATAAGTATAATTATTACAGTTATAGCGATAATAACTGCATTATATGCGTAATAATGCATGTTATATTGATAATATCGGGAGTAATAAGTGTAATTATTATAGTTCTAGCGATAATAATAGTACAATATGGCTAATAGTGCATGTTATATTGATAATATTAAATGTAATAAGTATAATTATTATAGTTCTAGCGATAATAATAGTAAAATATGGCTAAGAGTGTCTGTTACATTGATAATAATACAAGTAATAAGTATATTTATTATACTTCTGTCGATAATAACTGCATTATATGGGTAATAATGCATGTTATATTGATAATAATACAAGTAATAAGTATAATTATTACAGTTCTAGCGATAATAACTCCATTATATGGGTAATAATGCACGTTATATTGATAATAATATAAGTAATAAGTATAATTATTACAGTCCTAGCGATAATAACTGCATTATATGGGTAATAATGCATGTTATATTGATAATATCGGGAGTAATAAGTATAAATATTATAGTTCTAGCGATAATAACTGCATTATATGGGTAATAATGCATGTTATATTGATAATATCGGGAGTAATAAGTACAATTATTATAGTTCTAGCGATAATAATAGTAAAATATGGCTAATAGTGCATGTTATATTGATAATAATAAAAGTAATAAGTATATTTACTATAGTTCTATCGATAATAACTGCATTATATGCGTAATAATGCATGTTATATTGGAGATAATAAAAGAACTAAGTATATTCATTATAGTTCTAGCGATTATAACTGCATAATATGGGTAATAATGCATGTTATATTGATAATAATGTAAGTAATAAGTATAATTATTATAGTTCTAGCGATAATAATAGTAAAATATGGCTAATAGAGCATGTTATATTGATAATAATATAAGTAATAATTATATTTATTACAGTTCTATCGATAATAACTGCATAATATAGGGTAATAATGCATGTTATAGTGGTAATAATATTAGTAATAAGTATAATTATTACAGTGATAGCGATAATAACATCATTATATGGGTAAAAATGGATGTTATATTGATAATATCGGGAGTAATAAGTATAATTATTACAGTTCTAGCGATAATACTAGTAAATTATGGCTAAGAGTGCCTGTTATATTGATAATAATGAAAGTAATAAGTATATTTATTATACTTCTGTCGATAATAACTGCATTATGTGGGCAATAATGCATGTTATATTGATAATAATATAAGTAATAAGTATAATTATTACAGTTCTAGCGATAATAGCTCCATTATATGGCTAATAATGCATGTTATATTGATAATAATACAGGTAATAAGTATAATTATTACAGCTCTAGCGATAATAACTGCATAATATGGGTAATAATGCATGTTATATTGATAATAATAAAAGTAATAAGTACATTTATTATAGTTCTATCGATAATAATTGCATAATATGGGTAATAATGCATGCTATATTGATGATCACAAAAGTAATAAGTATAATTATTACAGTTCTAGCGATTATAGCTCCATTATATGGGTAATAATGCATGTTATATAGATAGTAATATAAGTAATAAGTATAATTATTACAGTTCTAGCGATAATAACTGCATAATATGGGTAACAATGCATGTTATATTGACAATAATAAAAGTGATAAGTATATTTATTATAGTTCTATCGATAATAATTGCATAATATGGGTAATAATGCATGCTCTATTGATGATCACAAAAGTAATAAGTATATTTATTACAGTTCTAGCGATAATAACTGCATAATATGTGTAATAATATATGTTGTATTGATGATAATAAAAGTAATAAGTATATTTATTACAGTTCTAGCGATAATAACTGCATAATATGGGTAATAATGCATGTTATATTGATAATAATATAAGTAATAATTATATTTATTACAGTTCTATCGATAATAACTGCATAATATAGGGTAATAATGCATGTTATATTGATGATAATAAAGGTAGTAAGTGTACTAATTACAGTCCTAGCGATAATAACTGCATAATATGGGTAATAATGCATGTTATATTGAGAATAATATAAGTAATAAGTATAATTATTACAGTTCTAGCGATAATAACTGCATTATATGGGTAATAATGCATGTTATATTGATAATATCGGGAGTAATAACTATAATTATTATAGTTCTAGCGATAATAATAGTAAAATATGGCTAATAGTGCATGTCATATTGATGATAATGAAAGTAGTAAGTATATTTATTATAGCTCTAGCGATTATAACTGCATAATATGGGTAATAATGCATGTTATATTGAGAATAATATAAGTAATAAGTATAATTATTACAGTTTTAGCGATAACAACTGCATTACATGGGTAATAATGCATGTTACATTGATAATATTGGGAGTAATAAGTATAATTATTATAGTTCTCGCGATAATAATAGTAAAATATGGCTAATAGTGCATGTTATATTGATAATAATAAAAGTAATAAGTATATTTATTACAGTTCTATCGATAATAACTGCATAATATGGGTGATAATGCATGGTATATTGATGATAATAAATGTAGTAAGTATATTTATTATAGTTCTAGCCATTATAACTGCATAATATGGGTAATAATGCATGTTATATTGCTAATAATACAAGTAATAAGTATAATTATTACAGTTCTAGCGATAATAACTGCATAATATCGGTAATAATGCATCTTATATTGATAATAGTAAAAGTAATCAGTATATTTATTATAGTTCTATCGATAATAACTGCATAATATGGGTAATAATGCATGTTATATTGATGATAATAAGAGTACTAAGTATATTTATTATAGTTCTAGCGATAATAACTTTATAATATGGGTAATAATGCATGTTATATTGATGATAATAAAAGTACTAAGTATATTTATTATAGTTCTAGCGATAATTACTGCATAATATGGGTAATAATGCATGTTATATTGATAATAATATAAGTAATAAGTATAATTATTACAGTTCTAGCGATAATAACTGCATTATATGGGTAACAATGCACGTTATATTGCTAATAATATAAGTAATAAGTATAATTATTACAGTTCTAGCGATAATAACTGCTTTATATGGGTAATAATGCATGTTATATTCATAATAATATAATTAATAAGTATAATTATTATAGTTCTAGCGATAATAATAGTAAAATATGGCTAATAGTGCATGTTATATTGATAATAACAGAAGTAATAAGTATACTTACTATAGATCTAGAGATAATAACTGCATTATATGGGTAGTAATGCATGTAATATTGATAATAATATAAGTAATAAGTGTAATTATTACAGTTCTAGCGATAATAACTGCATTATATGGGTAATAATGCATCTTATATTGATAATAATAAAAGTAGTAAGTATATTTATTATAGTTCTATCGATAATAACTGCATAATATGGGTAATAATGCATGTTATATTGATGATAATAAAAGTAGTAAGTATATTAATTACAGTCCTAGCGATAATAACTGCATAATATGGGTAATAATGCATGTTATATTGAGAATAATATAAGTAATAAGTATAATTATTACAGTTCTAGCGATAATAACTGCATTATATGGGTAATAATGCATGTTATATTGATAATATCGGGAGTAATAACTATAATTATTATAGTTCTAGCGATAATAATAGTAAAATATGGCTAATAGTGCATGTCATATTGATGATAATGAAAGTAGTAAGTATATTTATTATAGCTCTAGCGATTATAACTGCATAATATGGGTAATAATGCATGTTATATTGAGAATAATATAAGTAATAAGTATAATTATTACAGTTTTAGCGATAACAACTGCATTACATGGGTAATAATGCATGTTACATTGATAATATTGGGAGTAATAAGTATAATTATTATAGTCCTCGCGATAATAATAGTAAAATATGGCTAATAGTGCATGTTATATTGATAATAATAAAAGTAATAAGTATATTTATTACAGTTCTATCGATAATAACTGCATAATATGGGTAATAATGCATGGTATATTGATGATAATAAAAGTAGTAAGTATATTTATTATAGTTCTAGCCATTATAACTGCATTATATGAATAATAATGCATGTTATATTGAAAATAATATAAGTAGTAAGTATAATTATTACAGTTCTAGCGATAATAACTGCATAATATGGGTAATAATGCATGTTATATTGATAATAATAATAGTAATAAGTATATTTATTATAGTTCTATCGATAATAACTGCATAATATGGGCAATAATGCATGTTATATTGATGATAATGAAAGTTGTAATTATATTTATTACAGTTCTAGCGATAATAACTGCATTATATGCGTAATAATGCATGTTATATTGATAATATCGGGAGTAATAAGTATAATTATTATAGTTCTAGCGATAATAATAGTAAACTATGGGTAATAGTGCATGGTATATTGATAATAATAAAAGTAATAAGTATATTTATTACAGTTCTCTCGATAATAACTGCATAATATGCGTAATAATGTATGTTATATTGATGATAATAAAAGTAATAAGTATATTTACTATAGTTCTATCGATAATAACTGCATAATATGGGTAATAATGCATGTTATATTGAGAATAATGTAAGTAATAAGTATAATTATTACAGTTATAGCGATAATAACTGCATTATATGCGTAATAATGCATGTTATATTGATAATATCGGGAGTAATAAGTGTAATTATTATAGTTCTAGCGATAATAATAGTACAATATGGCTAATAGTGCATGTTATATTGATAATATTAAAAGTAATAAGTATAATTATTATAGTTCTAGCGATAATAATAGTAAAATATGGCTAAGAGTGTCTGTTACATTGATAATAATACAAGTAATAAGTATATTTATTATACTTCTGTCGATAATAACTGCATTATATGGGTAATAATGCATGTTATATTGATAATAATACAAGTAATAAGTATAATTATTACAGTTCTAGCGATAATAACTCCATTATATGGGTAATAATGCACGTTATATTGATAATAATATAAGTAATAAGTATAATTATTACAGTCCTAGCGATAATAACTGCATTATATGGGTAATAATGCATGTTATATTGATAATATCGGGAGTAATAAGTATAATTATTATAGTTCTAGCGATAATAATAGTAAAATATGGGTAATAGTGCATGTTATATTGATAATAATAAAAGTAATGAGTATATTTATTACAGTTCTATCGATAATAACTGCATAATATTGCTAATAATGCATGTTATATTGATGGTAATAAAAGTAATACGTATATTTATTATAGTTTTAGCGATAATAACTGCATAATATGGGTAATAATGCATGTTACATTGATAATAATATAAGGGATAAGTATAATTATTACAGTTCTAGCGATAATAACTGCATAATGTGGGTAATAATGCATGTTATATTGATAATAATAAAAGTAATAAGTATATTTATTATAGTTCTAGCGATTATGACTGCATAATATGGGTAATAATGCATGTTATATTGAGAATAATATAAGTAATAAGTATAATTATTACAGTTCTAGCGATAATAACTGCATTATATGGGTAATAATGCATGTTATATTGATAATAATATAAGTAGTAAGTACAATTATTACAGTTCTAGCGATAATAACTGCATAATATGGGTAATAATGCATGTTATATTGATAATAATAATAGTAATAAGTATATTTATTATAGTTCTATCGATAATAACTGCATAATATGGGTAATAATGCATGTTATATTGATGATAATGAAAGTTGTAAGTATATTTATTACAGTTCTAGCGATAATAACTGCATAATATTGGTAATAATGCATGTTATATTGATGATAATAAAAGTAATACGTATATTTATTATAGTTCTAGCGATAATAACTGCATAATATGGGTAATAATGCATGTTATATTGATAATAATATAAGTAATAAGTATAATTATTACAGTTCTAGCGATAATAACTGCATAATATGGGTAATAATGCATGTTATATTGATAAAAATAAAAGTAATAATTATATTTATTATAGTTCTAGCGATTATAACTGCATAATATGGGCAATAATGCATGTTATATTGATAATAATAATAGTAATAAGTATATTTATTATAGTTCTATCGATAATAACTGCATAATATGGGTAATAATGCATGTTATATTGATGATAATAAAAGTAGTAACTATATTTATTATAGTTCTAGCGATTATAACTGCATAATATGGGTAATAATGCATGTTATATTGAGAATAATGTAAGTAATAAGTATAATTATTACAGTTCTAGCGATAATAACTGCATTATATGGGTAATAATGCATGTTATATTGATAATAATAAAAGTAATAAGTATATTTATTACAGTTCTCTCGATAATAACTGCATAATATGCGTAATAATGTATGTTATATTGATGATAATAAAAGTAATAAGTATATTTACTATAGTTCTATCGATAATAACTGCATAATATGGGTAATAATGCATGTTATATTGAGAATAATGTAAGTAATAAGTATAATTATTACAGTTATAGCGATAATAACTGCATTATATGCGTAATAATGCATGTTATATTGATAATATCGGGAGTAATAAGTGTAATTATTATAGTTCTAGCGATAATAATAGTACAATATGGCTAATAGTGCATGTTATATTGATAATATTAAATGTAATAAGTATAATTATTATAGTTCTAGCGATAATAATAGTAAAATATGGCTAAGAGTGTCTGTTACATTGATAATAATACAAGTAATAAGTATATTTATTATACTTCTGTCGATAATAACTGCATTATATGGGTAATAATGCATGTTATATTGATAATAATACAAGTAATAAGTATAATTATTACAGTTCTAGCGATAATAACTCCATTATATGGGTAATAATGCACGTTATATTGATAATAATATAAGTAATAAGTATAATTATTACAGTCCTAGCGATAATAACTGCATTATATGGGTAATAATGCATGTTATATTGATAATATCGGGAGTAATAAGTATAATTATTATAGTTCTAGCGATAATAATAGTAAAATATGGGTAATAGTGCATGTTATATTGATAATAATAAAAGTAATGAGTATATTTATTACAGTTCTATCGATAATAACTGCATAATATTGCTAATAATGCATGTTATATTGATGGTAATAAAAGTAATACGTATATTTATTATAGTTTTAGCGATAATAACTGCATAATATGGGTAATAATGCATGTTACATTGATAATAATATAAGTGATAAGTATAATTATTACAGTTCTAGCGATAATAACTGCATAATGTGGGTAATAATGCATGTTATATTGATAATAATAAAAGTAATAAGTATATTTATTATAGTTCTAGCGATTATGACTGCATAATATGGGTAATAATGCATGTTATATTGAGAATAATATAAGTAATAAGTATAATTATTACAGTTCTAGCGATAATAACTGCATTATATGGGTAATAATGCATGTTATATTGATAATAATATAAGTAGTAAGTACAATTATTACAGTTCTAGCGATAATAACTGCATAATATGGGTAATAATGCATGTTATATTGATAATAATAATAGTAATAAGTATATTTATTATAGTTCTATCGATAATAACTGCATAATATGGGTAATAATGCATGTTATATTGATGATAATGAAAGTTGTAAGTATATTTATTACAGTTCTAGCGATAATAACTGCATAATATTGGTAATAATGCATGTTATATTGATGATAATAAAAGTAATACGTATATTTATTATAGTTCTAGCGATAATAACTGCATAATATGGGTAATAATGCATGTTATATTGATAATAATATAAGTAATAAGTATAATTATTACAGTTCTAGCGATAATAACTGCATAATATGGGTAATAATGCATGTTATATTGATAATAATAAAAGTAATAATTATATTTATTATAGTTCTAGCGATTATAACTGCATAATATGGGCAATAATGCATGTTATATTGATAATAATAATAGTAATAAGTATATTTATTATAGTTCTATCGATAATAACTGCATAATATGGGTAATAATGCATGTTATATTGATGATAATAAAAGTAGTAACTATATTTATTATAGTTCTAGCGATTATAACTGCATAATATGGGTAATAATGCATGTTATATTGAGAATAATGTAAGTAATAAGTATAATTATTACAGTTCTAGCGATAATAACTGCATTATATGGGTAATAATGCATGTTATATTGATAATATCGGGAGTAATAAGTATAATTATTATAGTTCTAGCGATAATAATAGTACAATATGGATAATAGTGCATGTTATATTGATAATAATAAAAGTAATGAGTATATTTATTACAGTTCTATCGATAATAACTGCATAATATGGGTAATAATGCGAGTTATATTGATAATAATATAAGTAATAAGTATAATTATTACAGTTCTAGCGATAATAACTGCATTATATGGGTAATAATGCATGTTATATTGATAATAATATAAGTAATAAGTATAAATATTACAGTTCTAGCGATAATACCTGCATAATACGGGTAATAATGCACGTTATACTGCTAATAATATAAGTAATAAGTATAATTATTACAGTTCTAGTGATAATATCTGCATTATATGGGTAATAATGCATGTTATATTGATAATATCGGTAGTAATAAGTATAATTATTATAGTTCTAGCGATAATAATAGTACAATATGGCTAATAATGCATGTTATATTGATAATATCGGAAGTAATAAGTATAATTTTTATAGTTCTAGCGGTAATAATAGTAAAATATGGCTAATAGTGCATGTTATATTGATAATAATAAAAGTAATAAGTATATTTATTATAGTTCTAGCGATTATAACTGCATAATATGGGTAATAATGCATGTTATATTGATAATATCGGGAGTAATAAGTATAATTATTATAGTTCTAGCGATAATAATAGTAAAATATGGGTAATAGTGCATGTTATATTGATAATAATAAAAGTAATGAGTATATTTATTACAGTTCTATCGATAATAACTGCATAATATGGGTAATAATGCATGTTATATTGATAATAATATAAGTAATAAGTATAATTATTACAGTTCTAGCGATAATAACTGCATAATATGGGCAATAATGCATGTTATATTGATAATAATAATAGTAATAAGTATATTTATTATAGTTCTATCGATAATAACTGCATAATATGGGTAATAATGCATGTTATATTGATAATAATATAAGTAATAAGTATAATTATCACAGTTCTAGCGATAATAACTGCATTATATGGGTAATAATATATGTTATATTGATAATAATATAAGTAATAAGTATAATTATTACAGTTCTAGCGATAATAACTCCATTATATGGGTAATAATGCACGTTATATTGATAATAATATAAGTAATAAGTATAATTATTACAGTTCTAGCGATAATAACTGCATTATATGGGTAATAATGCATGTTATATTGATAATATCGGGAGTAATAATTATAATTATTATAGTTCTAGCGATAATAATAGTAAAATATGGGTAATAGTGCATGTTATATTGATAATAATAAAAGTAATGAGTATATTTATTACAGTTCTCTCGATAATAACTGCATAATATTGTTAATAATGCATGTTATATTGATGATAATAAAAGTAATACGTATATTTATTATAGTTCTAGCGATAATAACTGCATAATATGGGTAATAATGCATGTTACATTGATAATAATATAAGTAATAAGTATAATTATTACAGTTCTAGCGATAATAACTGCATAATGTGGGTAATAATGCATGTTATATTGATAACAATAAAAGTAATAAGTATATTTATTATAGTTCTAGCGATTATAACTGCATAATATGGGTAATAATGCATGTTATATTGAGAATAATATAAGTAATAAGTATAATTATTACAGTTCTAGCGATAATAACTGCATTATCTGGGTAATAATGCATGTTATATTGATAATAATATAAGTCATAAGTATAATTATTACAGTTCTAGCGATAATAACTGCATTATATGGGTAATAATGCATGTTATATTGATAATATCGGGAGTAATAACTATAATTATTATAGTTCTAGCGATAATAGTAGTAAAATATGGGTAATAGTGCATGTTATATTGATAATAATAAAAGTAATGAGTATATTTATTACAGTTCTATCGATAATAACTGCATAATATTGGTAATAATGCATGTTATATTGATGATAATAAAAGTAATACGTATATTTATTATAGTTCTAGCGATAATAACTGCATAATATGGGTAATAATGCATGTTACATTGATAATAATATAAGTAATAAGTATAATTATTACAGTTCTAGCGATAATAACTGCATAATGTGGGTAATAATGCATGTTATATTGATAACAATAAAAGTAATAAGTATATTTATTATAGTTCTAGCGATTATAACTGCATAATATGGGTAATAATGCATGTTATATTGAGAATAATATAAGTAATAAGTATAATTATTACAGTTCTAGCGATAATAACTGCATTATATGGGTAATAATGCATGTTATATTGATAATAATATAAGTAGTAAGTACAATTATTACAGTTCTAGCGATTATAACTGCATAATATGGGTAATAATGCATGTTATATTGATAATAATAATAGTAATAAGTATATTTATTATAGTTCTATCGAAAATAACTGCATAATATGGGTAATAATGCATGTTATATTGATGATAATAAAAGTAATACGTATATTTATTATAGTTCTAGCGATAATAACTGCATTATATGGGTAATAATGCATGTTATATTGATAATAATATAAGTAGTAAGTACAATTATTACAGTTCTAGCGATAATAACTGCATAATATGGGTAATAATGCATGTTATATTGATAATAATAATAGTAATAAGTATATTTATTATAGTTCTATCGATAATAACTGCATAATATGGGTAATAATGCATGTTATATTGATGATAATGAAAGTTGTAAGTATATTTATTACAGTTCTAGCGATAATAACTGCATAATATTGGTAATAATGCATGTTGTATTGATGATAATAAAAGTAATACGTATATTTATTATAGTTCTAGCGATAATAACTGCATAATATGGGTAATAATGCATGTTATATTGATAATAATATAAGTAATAAGTATAATTATTACAGTTCTAGCGATAATAACTGCATAATATGGGTAATAATGCATGTTATATTGATAATAATAAAAGTAATAATTATATTTATTATAGTTCTAGCGATTATAACTGCATAATATGGGCAATAATGCATGTTATATTGATAATAATAATAGTAATAAGTATATTTATTATAGTTCTATCGATAATAACTGCATAATATGGGTAATAATGCATGTTATATTGATGATAATAAAAGTAGTAACTATATTTATTATAGTTCTAGCGATTATAACTGCATAATATGGGTAATAATGCATGTTATATTGAGAATAATGTAAGTAATAAGTATAATTATTACAGTTCTAGCGATAATAACTGCATTATATGGGTAATAATGCATGTTATATTGATAATAATATAAGTAATAAGTATAAATATTACAGTTCTAGCGATAATACCTGCATAATACGGGTAATAATGCACGTTATACTGCTAATAATATAAGTAATAAGTATAATTATTACAGTTCTAGTGATAACAACTGCATTATATGGGTAATAATGCATGTTATATTGATAATATCGGTAGTAATAAGTATAATTATTATAGTTCTAGCGATAATAATAGTACAATATGGCTAATAATGCATGTTATATTGATAATATCGGAAGTAATAAGTATAATTTTTATAGTTCTAGCGGTAATAATAGTAAAATATGGCTAATAGTGCATGTTATATTGATAATAATAAAAGTAATAAGTATAATTATTACAGTTCTAGCGATAATAACTGCATAATATGGGTAATAATGCATGTTATATTGATAATAATAAAAGTAATAATTATATTTATTATAGTTCTAGCGATTATAACTGCATAATATGGGCAATAATGCATGTTATATTGATAATAATAATAGTAATAAGTATATTTATTATAGTTCTATCGATAATAACTGCATAATATGGGTAATAATGCATGTTATATTGATGATAATAAAAGTAGTAACTATATTTATTATAGTTCTAGCGATTATAACTGCATAATATGGGTAATAATGCATGTTATATTGAGAATAATGTAAGTAATAAGTATAATTATTACAGTTCTAGCGATAATAACTGCATTATATGGGTAATAATGCATGTTATATTGATAATATCGGGAGTAATAAGTATAATTATTATAGTTCTAGCGATAATAATAGTACAATATGGATAATAGTGCATGTTATATTGATAATAATAAAAGTAATGAGTATATTTATTACAGTTCTATCGATAATAACTGCATAATATGGGTAATAATGCGAGTTATATTGATAATAATATAAGTAATAAGTATAATTATTACAGTTCTAGCGATAATAACTGCATTATATGGGTAATAATGCATGTTATATTGATAATAATATAAGTAATAAGTATAAATATTACAGTTCTAGCGATAATACCTGCATAATACGGGTAATAATGCACGTTATACTGCTAATAATATAAGTAATAAGTATAATTATTACAGTTCTAGTGATAATATCTGCATTATATGGGTAATAATGCATGTTATATTGATAATATCGGTAGTAATAAGTATAATTATTATAGTTCTAGCGATAATAATAGTACAATATGGCTAATAATGCATGTTATATTGATAATATCGGAAGTAATAAGTATAATTTTTATAGTTCTAGCGGTAATAATAGTAAAATATGGCTAATAGTGCATGTTATATTGATAATAATAAAAGTAATAAGTATATTTATTATAGTTCTAGCCATTATAACTGCATAATATGGGTAATAATGCATGTTATATTGATAATATCGGGAGTAATAAGTATAATTATTATAGTTCTAGCGATAATAATAGTAAAATATGGGTAATAGTGCATGTTATATTGATAATAATAAAAGTAATGAGTATATTTATTACAGTTCTATCGATAATAACTGCATAATATGGGTAATAATGCATGTTATATTGATAATAATATAAGTAATAAGTATAATTATTACAGTTCTAGCGATAATAACTGCATAATATGGGCAATAATGCATGTTATATTGATAATAATAATAGTAATAAGTATATTTATTATAGTTCTATCGATAATAACTGCATAATATGGGTAATAATGCATGTTATATTGATAATAATATAAGTAATAAGTATAATTATCACAGTTCTAGCGATAATAACTGCATTATATGGGTAATAATATATGTTATATTGATAATAATATAAGTAATAAGTATAATTATTACAGTTCTAGCGATAATAACTCCATTATATGGGTAATAATGCACGTTATATTGATAATAATATAAGTAATAAGTATAATTATTACAGTTCTAGCGATAATAACTGCATTATATGGGTAATAATGCATGTTATATTGATAATATCGGGAGTAATAATTATAATTATTATAGTTCTAGCGATAATAATAGTAAAATATGGGTAATAGTGCATGTTATATTGATAATAATAAAAGTAATGAGTATATTTATTACAGTTCTCTCGATAATAACTGCATAATATTGTTAATAATGCATGTTATATTGATGATAATAAAAGTAATACGTATATTTATTATAGTTCTAGCGATAATAACTGCATAATATGGGTAATAATGCATGTTACATTGATAATAATATAAGTAATAAGTATAATTATTACAGTTCTAGCGATAATAACTGCATAATGTGGGTAATAATGCATGTTATATTGATAACAATAAAAGTAATAAGTATATTTATTATAGTTCTAGCGATTATAACTGCATAATATGGGTAATAATGCATGTTATATTGAGAATAATATAAGTAATAAGTATAATTATTACAGTTCTAGCGATAATAACTGCATTATCTGGGTAATAATGCATGTTATATTGATAATAATATAAGTAATAAGTATAAATATTACAGTTCTAGCGATAATACCTGCATAATACGGGTAATAATGCACGTTATACTGCTAATAATATAAGTAATAAGTATAATTATTACAGTTCTAGTGATAATATCTGCATTATATGGGTAATAATGCATGTTATATTGATAATATCGGTAGTAATAAGTATAATTATTATAGTTCTAGCGATAATAATAGTACAATATGGCTAATAATGCATGTTATATTGATAATATCGGAAGTAATAAGTATAATTTTTATAGTTCTAGCGGTAATAATAGTAAAATATGGCTAATAGTGCATGTTATATTGATAATAATAAAAGTAATAAGTATATTTATTATAGTTCTAGCCATTATAACTGCATAATATGGGTAATAATGCATGTTATATTGATAATATCGGGAGTAATAAGTATAATTATTATAGTTCTAGCGATAATAATAGTAAAATATGGGTAATAGTGCATGTTATATTGATAATAATAAAAGTAATGAGTATATTTATTACAGTTCTATCGATAATAACTGCATAATATGGGTAATAATGCATGTTATATTGATAATAATATAAGTAATAAGTATAATTATTACAGTTCTAGCGATAATAACTGCATAATATGGGCAATAATGCATGTTATATTGATAATAATAATAGTAATAAGTATATTTATTATAGTTCTATCGATAATAACTGCATAATATGGGTAATAATGCATGTTATATTGATAATAATATAAGTAATAAGTATAATTATCACAGTTCTAGCGATAATAACTGCATTATATGGGTAATAATATATGTTATATTGATAATAATATAAGTAATAAGTATAATTATTACAGTTCTAGCGATAATAACTCCATTATATGGGTAATAATGCACGTTATATTGATAATAATATAAGTAATAAGTATAATTATTACAGTTCTAGCGATAATAACTGCATTATATGGGTAATAATGCATGTTATATTGATAATATCGGGAGTAATAATTATAATTATTATAGTTCTAGCGATAATAATAGTAAAATATGGGTAATAGTGCATGTTATATTGATAATAATAAAAGTAATGAGTATATTTATTACAGTTCTCTCGATAATAACTGCATAATATTGTTAATAATGCATGTTATATTGATGATAATAAAAGTAATACGTATATTTATTATAGTTCTAGCGATAATAACTGCATAATATGGGTAATAATGCATGTTACATTGATAATAATATAAGTAATAAGTATAATTATTACAGTTCTAGCGATAATAACTGCATAATGTGGGTAATAATGCATGTTATATTGATAACAATAAAAGTAATAAGTATATTTATTATAGTTCTAGCGATTATAACTGCATAATATGGGTAATAATGCATGTTATATTGAGAATAATATAAGTAATAAGTATAATTATTACAGTTCTAGCGATAATAACTGCATTATCTGGGTAATAATGCATGTTATATTGATAATAATATAAGTCATAAGTATAATTATTACAGTTCTAGCGATAATAACTGCATTATATGGGTAATAATGCATGTTATATTGATAATATCGGGAGTAATAACTATAATTATTATAGTTCTAGCGATAATAGTAGTAAAATATGGGTAATAGTGCATGTTATATTGATAATAATAAAAGTAATGAGTATATTTATTACAGTTCTATCGATAATAACTGCATAATATTGGTAATAATGCATGTTATATTGATGATAATAAAAGTAATACGTATATTTATTATAGTTCTAGCGATAATAACTGCATAATATGGGTAATAATGCATGTTACATTGATAATAATATAAGTAATAAGTATAATTACTACAGTTCTAGCGATAATAACTGCATAATGTGGGTAATAATGCATGTTATATTGATAACAATAAAAGTAATAAGTATATTTATTATAGTTCTAGCGATTATAACTGCATAATATGGGTAATAATGCATGTTATATTGAGAATAATATAAGTAATAAGTATAATTATTACAGTTCTAGCGATAATAACTGCATTATATGGGTAATAATGCATGTTATATTGATAATAATATAAGTAGTAAGTACAATTATTACAGTTCTAGCGATTATAACTGCATAATATGGGTAATAATGCATGTTATATTGATAATAATAATAGTAATAAGTATATTTATTATAGTTCTATCGAAAATAACTGCATAATATGGGTAATAATGCATGTTATATTGATGATAATAAAAGTAATACGTATATTTATTATAGTTCTAGCGATAATAACTGCATAATATGGGTAATAATGCATGTTACATTGATAATAATATAAGTGATAAGTATAATTATTACAGTTCTAGCGATAATAACTGCATAATGTGGGTAATAATGCATGTTATATTGATAATAATAAAAGTAATAAGTATATTTATTATAGTTCTAGCGATTATGACTGCATAATATGGGTAATAATGCATGTTATATTGAGAATAATATAAGTAATAAGTATAATTATTACAGTTCTAGCGATAATAACTGCATTATATGGGTAATAATGCATGTTATATTGATAATAATATAAGTAGTAAGTACAATTATTACAGTTCTAGCGATAATAACTGCATAATATGGGTAATAATGCATGTTATATTGATAATAATAATAGTAATAAGTATATTTATTATAGTTCTATCGATAATAACTGCATAATATGGGTAATAATGCATGTTATATTGATGATAATGAAAGTTGTAAGTATATTTATTACAGTTCTAGCGATAATAACTGCATAATATTGGTAATAATGCATGTTATATTGATGATAATAAAAGTAATACGTATATTTATTATAGTTCTAGCGATAATAACTGCATAATATGGGTAATAATGCATGTTACATTGATAATAATATAAGTAATAAGTATAATTATTACAGTTCTAGCGATAATAACTGCATAATGTGGGTAATAATGCATGTTATATTGATAACAATAAAAGTAATAAGTATATTTATTATAGTTCTAGCGATTATAACTGCATAATATAGGTAATAATGCATGTTATATTGAGAATAATATAAGTAATAAGTATAATTATTACAGTTCTAGCGATAATAACTGCATTATATGGGTAATAATGCATGTTATATTGATAATAATATAAGTAGTAAGTACAATTATTACAGTTCTAGCGATTATAACTGCATAATATGGGTAATAATGCATGTTATATTGATAATAATAATAGTAATAAGTATATTTATTATAGTTCTATCGAAAATAACTGCATAATATGGGTAATAATGCATGTTATATTGATGATAATAAAAGTAATACGTATATTTATTATAGTTCTAGCGATAATAACTGCATAATATGGGTAATAATGCATGTTACATTGATAATAATATAAGTGATAAGTATAATTATTACAGTTCTAGCGATAATAACTGCATAATGTGGGTAATAATGCATGTTATATTGATAATAATAAAAGTAATAAGTATATTTATTATAGTTCTAGCGATTATGACTGCATAATATGGGTAATAATGCATGTTATATTGAGAATAATATAAGTAATAAGTATAATTATTACAGTTCTAGCGATAATAACTGCATTATATGGGTAATAATGCATGTTATATTGATAATAATATAAGGAGTAAGTACAATTATTACAGTTCTAGCGATAATAACTGCATAATATGGGTAATAATGCATGTTATATTGATAATAATAATAGTAATAAGTATATTTATTATAGTTCTATCGATAATAACTGCATAATATGGGTAATAATGCATGTTATATTGATGATAATGAAAGTTGTAAGTATATTTATTACAGTTCTAGCGATAATAACTGCATAATATTGGTAATAATGCATGTTATATTGATGATAATAAAAGTAATACGTATATTTATTATAGTTCTAGCGATAATAACTGCATAATATGGGTAATAATGCATGTTATATTGATAATAATATAAGTAATAAGTATAATTATTACAGTTCTAGCGATAATAACTGCATAATATGGGTAATAATGCATGTTATATTGATAATAATAAAAGTAATAATTATATTTATTATAGTTCTAGCGATTACAACTGCATAATATGGGCAATAATGCATGTTATATTGATAATAATAATAGTAATAAGTATATTTATTATAGTTCTATCGATAATAACTGCATAATATGGGTAATAATGCATGTTATATTGATGATAATAAAAGTAGTAACTATATTTATTATAGTTCTAGCGATTATAACTGCATAATATGGGTAATAATGCATGTTATATTGAGAATAATGTAAGTAATAAGTATAATTATTACAGTTCTAGCGATAATAACTGCATTATATGGGTAATAATGCATGTTATATTGATAATAATATAAGTAATAAGTATAAATATTACAGTTCTAGCGATAATACCTGCATAATACGGGTAATAATGCACGTTATACTGCTAATAATATAAGTAATAAGTATAATTATTACAGTTCTAGTGATAACAACTGCATTATATGGGTAATAATGCATGTTATATTGATAATATCGGTAGTAATAAGTATAATTATTATAGTTCTAGCGATAATAATAGTACAATATGGCTAATAATGCATGTTATATTGATAATATCGGAAGTAATAAGTATAATTTTTATAGTTCTAGCGGTAATAATAGTAAAATATGGCTAATAGTGCATGTTATATTGATAATAATAAAAGTAATAAGTATATTTATTATAGTTCTAGCGATTATAACTGCATAATATGGGTAATAATGCATGTTATATTGATAATATCGGGAGTAATAAGTATAATTATTATAGTTCTAGCGATAATAATAGTAAAATATGGGTAATAGTGCATGTTATATTGATAATAATAAAAGTAATGAGTATATTTATTACAGTTCTATCGATAATAACTGCATAATATGGGTAATAATGCATGTTATATTGATAATAATATAAGTAATAAGTATAATTATTACAGTTCTAGCGATAATAACTCCATTATATGGGTAATAATGCACGTTATATTGATAATAATATAAGTAATAAGTATAATTATTACAGTTCTATCGATAATAACTGCATAATATTGGTAATAATGCATGTTATATTGATGATAATAAAAGTAATACGTATATTTATTATAGTTCTAGCGATAATAACTGCATAATATGGGTAATAATGCATGTTACATTGATAATAATATAAGTAATAAGTATAATTATTACAGTTCTAGCGATAATAACTGCATAATGTGGGTAATAATGCATGTTATATTGATAACAATAAAAGTAATAAGTATATTTATTATAGTTCTAGCGATTATAACTGCATAATATGGGTAATAATGCATGTTATATTGATAATAATATAAGTAATAAGTATAATTATTACAGTTCTAGCGATAATAACTGCATTATATGGGTAATAATGCATGTTATATTGATAATATCGGGAGTAATAACTATAATTATTATAGTTCTAGCGATAATAATAGTAAAATATGGGTAATAGTGCATGTCATATTGAAAATAATAAAAGTAATGAGTATATTTATTACAGTTCTATCGATAATAACTGCATAATATTGGTAATAATGCATGTTGTATTGATGATAATAAAAGTAATACGTATATTTATTATAGTTCTAGCGATAATAACTGCATAATATGGGTAATAATGCATGTTACATTGATAATAATATAAGTAATAAGTATAATTATTACAGTTCTAGCGATAATAACTGCATAATGTGGGTAATAATGCATGTTATATTGATAACAATAAAAGTAATACGTATATTTATTATAGTTCTAGCGATAATAACTGCATAATATGGGTAATAATGCATGTTACATTGATAATAATATAAGTGATAAGTATAATTATTACAGTTCTAGCGATAATAACTGCATAATGTGGGTAATAATGCATGTTATATTGATAATAATAAAAGTAATAAGTATATTTATTATAGTTCTAGCGATTATGACTGCATAATATGGGTAATAATGCATGTTATATTGAGAATAATATAAGTAATAAGTATAATTATTACAGTTCTAGCGATAATAACTGCATTATATGGGTAATAATGCATGTTATATTGATAATAATATAAGTAGTAAGTACAATTATTACAGTTCTAGCGATAATAACTGCATAATATGGGTAATAATGCATGTTATATTGATAATAATAATAGTAATAAGTATATTTATTATAGTTCCATCGATAATAACTGCATAATATGGGTAATAATGCATGTTATATTGATGATAATGAAAGTTGTAAGTATATTTATTACAGTTCTAGCGATAATAACTGCATAATATTGGTAATAATGCATGTTATATTGATGATAATAAAAGTAATACGTATATTTATTATAGTTCTAGCGATAATAACTGCATAATATGGGTAATAATGCATGTTATATTGATAATAATATAAGTAATAAGTATAATTATTACAGTTCTAGCGATAATAACTGCATAATATGGGTAATAATGCATGTTATATTGATAATAATAAAAGTAATAATTATATTTATTATAGTTCTAGCGATTATAACTGCATAATATGGGCAATAATGCATGTTATATTGATAATAATAATAGTAATAAGTATATTTATTATAGTTCTATCGATAATAACTGCATAATATGGGTAATAATGCATGTTATATTGATGATAATAAAAGTAGTAACTATATTTATTATAGTTCTAGCGATTATAACTGCATAATATGGGTAATAATGCATGTTATATTGAGAATAATGTAAGTAATAAGTATAATTATTACAGTTCTAGCGATAATAACTGCATTATATGGGTAATAATGCATGTTATATTGATAATATCGGGAGTAATAAGTATAATTATTATAGTTCTAGCGATAATAATAGTACAATATGGATAATAGTGCATGTTATATTGATAATAATAAAAGTAATGAGTATATTTGTTACAGTTCTATCGATAATAACTGCATAATATGGGTAATAATGCGAGTTATATTGAGAATAATATAAGTAATAAGTATAATTATTACAGTTCTAGCGATAATAACTGCATTATATGGGTAATAATGCATGTTATATTGATAATAATATATGTAATAAGTATAAATATTACAGTTCTAGCGATAATACCTGCATAATACGGGTAATAATGCACGTTATACTGCTAATAATATAAGTAATAAGTATAATTATTACAGTTCTAGTGATAATAACTGCATTATATGGGTAATAATGCATGTTATATTGATAATATCGGTAGTAATAAGTATAATTATTATAGTTCTAGCGGTAATAATAGTAAAATATGGCTAATAGTGCATGTTATATTGATAATAATAACAGTAATAAGTATATTTATTATAGTTCTAGCGATTATAACTGCATAATATGGGTAATAATGCATGTTATATTGATAATATCGGGAGTAATAAGTATAATTATTATAGTTCTAGCGATAATAATAGTAAAATATGGGTAATAGTGCATGTTATATTGATAATAATAAAAGTAATGAGTATATTTATTACAGTTCTATCGATAATAACTGCATAATATGGGTAATAATGCATGTTATATTGATAATAATATAAGTAATAAGTATAATTATTACAGTTCTAGCGATAATAACTGCATAATATGGGCAATAATGCATGTTATATTGATAATAATAATAGTAATAAGTATATTTATTATAGTTCTATCGATAATAACTGCATAATATGGGTAATAATGCATGTTATATTGATAATAATATAAGTAATAAGTATAATTATCACAGTTCTAGCGATAATAACTGCATTATATGGGTAATAATGCATGTTATATTGATAATAATATAAGTAATAAGTATAATTATTACAGTTCTAGCGATAATAACTCCATTATATGGGTAATAATGCACGTTATATTGATAATAATATAAGTAATAAGTATAATTATTACAGTTCTAGCGATAATAACTGCATTATATGGGTAATAATGCATGTTATATTGATAATATCGGGAGTAATAACTATAATTATTATAGTTCTAGCGATAATAATAGTAAAATATGGGTAATAGTGCATGTTATATTGATAATAATAAAAGTAATGAGTATATTTATTACAGTTCTATCGATAATAACTGCATAATATTGGTAATAATGCATGTTATATTGATAACAATAAAAGTAATAAGTATATTTATTATAGTTCTAGCGATTATAACTGCATAATATGGGTAATAATGCATGTTATATTGAGAATAATATAAGTAATAAGTATAGTTATTACAGTTCTAGCGATAATAACTGCATTATATGGGTAATAATGCATGTTATATTGATAATAATATAAGTAGTAAGTACAATTATTACAGTTCTAGCGATAATAACTGCATAATATGGGTAATAATGCATGTTATATTGATAATAATAATAGTAATAAGTATATTTATTATAGTTCTATCGAAAATAACTGCATAATATGGGTAATAATGCATGTTATATTGATGATAATAAAAGTAATACGTATATTTATTATAGTTCTAGCGATAATAACTGCATAATATGGGTAATAATGCATGTTATATTGATAATAATATAAGTAATAAGTATAATTATTACAGTTCTAGCGATAATAACTGCATAATATGGGTAACAATGCATGTTATATTGATAATAATAAAAGTAATGATTATATTTATTATAGTTCTAGCGATTATAACTGCATAATATGGGCAATAATGCATGTTATATTGATAATAATAATAGTAATAAGTATATTTATTATAGTTCTATCGATAATAACTGCATAATATGGGTAATAATGCATGTTATATTGATGATAATGAAAGTTGTAAGTATATTTATTACAGTTCTAGCGATAATAACTGCATAATATTGGTAATAATGCATGTTATATTGATGATAATAAAAGTAATACGTATATTTATTATAGTTCTAGCGATAATAACTGCATAATATGGGTAATAATGCATGTTATATTGATAATAATATAAGTAATAAGTATAATTATTACAGTTCTAGCGATAATAACTGCATAATATGGGTAATAATGCATGTTATATTGATAATAATAAAAGTAATAATTATGTTTATTATAGCTCTAGCGATTATAACTGCATAATATGGGCAATAATGCATGTTATATTGATAATAATAATAGTAATAAGTATATTTATTATAGTTCTATCGATAATAACTGCATAATATGGGTAATAATGCATGTTATATTGATGATAATGAAAGTTGTAAGTATATTTATTACAGTTCTAGCGATTATAACTGCATAATATGGGTAATAATGCATGTTATATTGAGAATAATATAAGTAATAAGTATAATTATTACAGTTCTAGCGATAATAACTGCATTATATGGGTAATAATGCATGTTATATTGATAATAATATAAGTAGTAAGTATAATTATTACAGTTCTAGCGATAATAACTGCATAATATGGGTAATAATGCATGTTATATTGATAATAATAATAGTAATAAGTATATTTATTATAGTTCTATCGATAATAACTGCATAATATGGGCAGTAATGCATGTTATATTGATGATAATGAAAGTTGTAATTATATTTATTACAGTTCTAGCGATAATAACTGCATTATATGCGTAATAATGCATGTTATATTGATAATATCGGGAGTAATAAGTATAATTATTATAGTTCTAGCGATAATAATAGTAAACTATGGGTAATAGTGCATGGTATATTGATAATAATAAAAGTAATAAGTATATTTATTACAGTTCTATCGATAATAACTGCATAATATGGGTAATAATGCATGTTATATTGATGATAATAAAAGTAATACGTATATTTATTATAGTTCTAGCGATAATAACTGCATAATATGGGTAATAATGCATGTTATATTGATAATAATATAAGTAATAAGTATAATTATTACAGTTCTAGCGATAATAACTGCATAATATGGGTAATAATGCATGTTATATTGATAATAATAAAAGTAATGATTATATTTATTATAGTTCTAGCGATTATAACTGCATAATATGGGCAATAATGCATGTTATATTGATGATAATGAAAGTTGTAATTATATTTATTACAGTTCTAGCGATAATAACTGCATTATATGCGTAATAATGCATGTTATATTGATAATATCGGGAGTAATAAGTATAATTATTATAGTTCTAGCGATAATAATAGTAAACTATGGGTAATAGTGCATGGTATATTGATAATAATAAAAGTAATAAGTATAATTATTATAGTTCTAGCGATAATAATAGTAAAATATGGCTAAGAGTGTCTGTTACATTGATAATAATACAAGTAATAAGTATATTTATTATACTTCTGTCGATAATAACTGCATTATATGGGTAATAATGCATGTTATATTGATAATAATACAAGTAATAAGTATATTTATTATAGTTCTATCGATAATAACTGCATAATATGGGTAATAATGCATGTTATATTGATGATAATGAAAGTTGTAAGTATATTTATTACAGTTCTAGCGATAATAACTGCATAATATTGGTAATAATGCATGTTATATTGATGATAATAAAAGTAATACGTATATTTATTATAGTTCTAGCGATAATAACTGCATAATATGGGTAATAATGCATGTTACATTGATAATAATATAAGTAATAAGTATAATTATTACAGTTCTAGCGATAATAACTGCATAATGTGGGTAATAATGCATGTTATATTGATAACAATAAAAGTAATAAGTATATTTATTATAGTTCTAGCGATTATAACTGCATAATATGGGTAATAATGCATGTTATATTGAGAATAATATAAGTAATAAGTATAATTATTACAGTTCTAGCGATAATAACTGCATTATATGGGTAATAATGCATGTTATATTGATAATAATATAAGTAGTAAGTACAATTATTACAGTTCTAGCGATTATAACTGCATAATATGGGTAATAATGCATGTTATATTGATAATAATAATAGTAATAAGTATATTTATTATAGTTCTATCGAAAATAACTGCATAATATGGGTAATAATGCATGTTATATTGATGATAATAAAAGTAATACGTATATTTATTATAGTTCTAGCGATAATAACTGCATAATATGGGTAATAATGCATGTTACATTGATAATAATATAAGTGATAAGTATAATTATTACAGTTCTAGCGATAATAACTGCATAATGTGGGTAATAATGCATGTTATATTGATAATAATAAAAGTAATAAGTATATTTATTATAGTTCTAGCGATTATGACTGCATAATATGGGTAATAATGCATGTTATATTGAGAATAATATAAGTAATAAGTATAATTATTACAGTTCTAGCGATAATAACTGCATTATATGGGTAATAATGCATGTTATATTGATAATAATATAAGTAGTAAGTACAATTATTACAGTTCTAGCGATAATAACTGCATAATATGGGTAATAATGCATGTTATATTGATAATAATAATAGTAATAAGTATATTTATTATAGTTCTATCGATAATAACTGCATAATATGGGTAATAATGCATGTTATATTGATGATAATGAAAGTTGTAAGTATATTTATTACAGTTCTAGCGATAATAACTGCATAATATTGGTAATAATGCATGTTATATTGATGATAATAAAAGTAATACGTATATTTATTATAGTTCTAGCGATAATAACTGCATAATATGGGTAATAATGCATGTTATATTGATAATAATATAAGTAATAAGTATAATTATTACAGTTCTAGCGATAATAACTGCATAATATGGGTAATAATGCATGTTATATTGATAATAATAAAAGTAATAATTATATTTATTATAGTTCTAGCGATTACAACTGCATAATATGGGCAATAATGCATGTTATATTGATAATAATAATAGTAATAAGTATATTTATTATAGTTCTATCGATAATAACTGCATAATATGGGTAATAATGCATGTTATATTGATGATAATAAAAGTAGTAACTATATTTATTATAGTTCTAGCGATTATAACTGCATAATATGGGTAATAATGCATGTTATATTGAGAATAATGTAAGTAATAAGTATAATTATTACAGTTCTAGCGATAATAACTGCATTATATGGGTAATAATGCATGTTATATTGATAATAATATAAGTAATAAGTATAAATATTACAGTTCTAGCGATAATACCTGCATAATACGGGTAATAATGCACGTTATACTGCTAATAATATAAGTAATAAGTATAATTATTACAGTTCTAGTGATAACAACTGCATTATATGGGTAATAATGCATGTTATATTGATAATATCGGTAGTAATAAGTATAATTATTATAGTTCTAGCGATAATAATAGTACAATATGGCTAATAATGCATGTTATATTGATAATATCGGAAGTAATAAGTATAATTTTTATAGTTCTAGCGGTAATAATAGTAAAATATGGCTAATAGTGCATGTTATATTGATAATAATAAAAGTAATAAGTATATTTATTATAGTTCTAGCGATTATAACTGCATAATATGGGTAATAATGCATGTTATATTGATAATATCGGGAGTAATAAGTATAATTATTATAGTTCTAGCGATAATAATAGTAAAATATGGGTAATAGTGCATGTTATATTGATAATAATAAAAGTAATGAGTATATTTATTACAGTTCTATCGATAATAACTGCATAATATGGGTAATAATGCATGTTATATTGATAATAATATAAGTAATAAGTATAATTATTACAGTTCTAGCGATAATAACTCCATTATATGGGTAATAATGCACGTTATATTGATAATAATATAAGTAATAAGTATAATTATTACAGTTCTATCGATAATAACTGCATAATATTGGTAATAATGCATGTTATATTGATGATAATAAAAGTAATACGTATATTTATTATAGTTCTAGCGATAATAACTGCATAATATGGGTAATAATGCATGTTACATTGATAATAATATAAGTAATAAGTATAATTATTACAGTTCTAGCGATAATAACTGCATAATGTGGGTAATAATGCATGTTATATTGATAACAATAAAAGTAATAAGTATATTTATTATAGTTCTAGCGATTATAACTGCATAATATGGGTAATAATGCATGTTATATTGATAATAATATAAGTAATAAGTATAATTATTACAGTTCTAGCGATAATAACTGCATTATATGGGTAATAATGCATGTTATATTGATAATATCGGGAGTAATAACTATAATTATTATAGTTCTAGCGATAATAATAGTAAAATATGGGTAATAGTGCATGTCATATTGAAAATAATAAAAGTAATGAGTATATTTATTACGGTTCTATCGATAATAACTGCATAATATTGGTAATAATGCATGTTGTATTGATGATAATAAAAGTAATACGTATATTTATTATAGTTCTAGCGATAATAACTGCATAATATGGGTAATAATGCATGTTACATTGATAATAATATAAGTAATAAGTATAATTATTACAGTTCTAGCGATAATAACTGCATAATGTGGGTAATAATGCATGTTATATTGATAACAATAAAAGTAATACGTATATTTATTATAGTTCTAGCGATAATAACTGCATAATATGGGTAATAATGCATGTTACATTGATAATAATATAAGTGATAAGTATAATTATTACAGTTCTAGCGATAATAACTGCATAATGTGGGTAATAATGCATGTTATATTGATAATAATAAAAGTAATAAGTATATTTATTATAGTTCTAGCGATTATGACTGCATAATATGGGTAATAATGCATGTTATATTGAGAATAATATAAGTAATAAGTATAATTATTACAGTTCTAGCGATAATAACTGCATTATATGGGTAATAATGCATGTTATATTGATAATAATATAAGTAGTAAGTACAATTATTACAGTTCTAGCGATAATAACTGCATAATATGGGTAATAATGCATGTTATATTGATAATAATAATAGTAATAAGTATATTTATTATAGTTCCATCGATAATAACTGCATAATATGGGTAATAATGCATGTTATATTGATGATAATGAAAGTTGTAAGTATATTTATTACAGTTCTAGCGATAATAACTGCATAATATTGGTAATAATGCATGTTATATTGATGATAATAAAAGTAATACGTATATTTATTATAGTTCTAGCGATAATAACTGCATAATATGGGTAATAATGCATGTTATATTGATAATAATATAAGTAATAAGTATAATTATTACAGTTCTAGCGATAATAACTGCATAATATGGGTAATAATGCATGTTATATTGATAATAATAAAAGTAATAATTATATTTATTATAGTTCTAGCGATTATAACTGCATAATATGGGCAATAATGCATGTTATATTGATAATAATAATAGTAATAAGTATATTTATTATAGTTCTATCGATAATAACTGCATAATATGGGTAATAATGCATGTTATATTGATGATAATAAAAGTAGTAACTATATTTATTATAGTTCTAGCGATTATAACTGCATAATATGGGTAATAATGCATGTTATATTGAGAATAATGTAAGTAATAAGTATAATTATTACAGTTCTAGCGATAATAACTGCATTATATGGGTAATAATGCATGTTATATTGATAATATCGGGAGTAATAAGTATAATTATTATAGTTCTAGCGATAATAATAGTACAATATGGATAATAGTGCATGTTATATTGATAATAATAAAAGTAATGAGTATATTTGTTACAGTTCTATCGATAATAACTGCATAATATGGGTAATAATGCGAGTTATATTGAGAATAATATAAGTAATAAGTATAATTATTACAGTTCTAGCGATAATAACTGCATTATATGGGTAATAATGCATGTTATATTGATAATAATATATGTAATAAGTATAAATATTACAGTTCTAGCGATAATACCTGCATAATACGGGTAATAATGCACGTTATACTGCTAATAATATAAGTAATAAGTATAATTATTACAGTTCTAGTGATAATAACTGCATTATATGGGTAATAATGCATGTTATATTGATAATATCGGTAGTAATAAGTATAATTATTATAGTTCTAGCGGTAATAATAGTAAAATATGGCTAATAGTGCATGTTATATTGATAATAATAAAAGTAATAAGTATATTTATTATAGTTCTAGCGATTATAACTGCATAATATGGGTAATAATGCATGTTATATTGATAATATCGGGAGTAATAAGTATAATTATTATAGTTCTAGCGATAATAATAGTAAAATATGGGTAATAGTGCATGTTATATTGATAATAATAAAAGTAATGAGTATATTTATTACAGTTCTATCGATAATAACTGCATAATATGGGTAATAATGCATGTTATATTGATAATAATATAAGTAATAAGTATAATTATTACAGTTCTAGCGATAATAACTGCATAATATGGGCAATAATGCATGTTATATTGATAATAATAATAGTAATAAGTATATTTATTATAGTTCTATCGATAATAACTGCATAATATGGGTAATAATGCATGTTATATTGATAATAATATAAGTAATAAGTATAATTATCACAGTTCTAGCGATAATAACTGCATTATATGGGTAATAATGCATGTTATATTGATAATAATATAAGTAATAAGTATAATTATTACAGTTCTAGCGATAATAACTCCATTATATGGGTAATAATGCACGTTATATTGATAATAATATAAGTAATAAGTATAATTATTACAGTTCTAGCGATAATAACTGCATTATATGGGTAATAATGCATGTTATATTGATAATATCGGGAGTAATAACTATAATTATTATAGTTCTAGCGATAATAATAGTAAAATATGGGTAATAGTGCATGTTATATTGATAATAATAAAAGTAATGAGTATATTTATTACAGTTCTATCGATAATAACTGCATAATATTGGTAATAATGCATGTTATATTGATAACAATAAAAGTAATAAGTATATTTATTATAGTTCTAGCGATTATAACTGCATAATATGGGTAATAATGCATGTTATATTGAGAATAATATAAGTAATAAGTATAGTTATTACAGTTCTAGCGATAATAACTGCATTATATGGGTAATAATGCATGTTATATTGATAATAATATAAGTAGTAAGTACAATTATTACAGTTCTAGCGATAATAACTGCATAATATGGGTAATAATGCATGTTATATTGATAATAATAATAGTAATAAGTATATTTATTATAGTTCTATCGAAAATAACTGCATAATATGGGTAATAATGCATGTTATATTGATGATAATAAAAGTAATACGTATATTTATTATAGTTCTAGCGATAATAACTGCATAATATGGGTAATAATGCATGTTATATTGATAATAATATAAGTAATAAGTATAATTATTACAGTTCTAGCGATAATAACTGCATAATATGGGTAACAATGCATGTTATATTGATAATAATAAAAGTAATGATTATATTTATTATAGTTCTAGCGATTATAACTGCATAATATGGGCAATAATGCATGTTATATTGATAATAATAATAGTAATAAGTATATTTATTATAGTTCTATCGATAATAACTGCATAATATGGGTAATAATGCATGTTATATTGATGATAATGAAAGTTGTAAGTATATTTATTACAGTTCTAGCGATAATAACTGCATAATATTGGTAATAATGCATGTTATATTGATGATAATAAAAGTAATACGTATATTTATTATAGTTCTAGCGATAATAACTGCATAATATGGGTAATAATGCATGTTATATTGATAATAATATAAGTAATAAGTATAATTATTACAGTTCTAGCGATAATAACTGCATAATATGGGTAATAATGCATGTTATATTGATAATAATAAAAGTAATAATTATGTTTATTATAGCTCTAGCGATTATAACTGCATAATATGGGCAATAATGCATGTTATATTGATAATAATAATAGTAATAAGTATATTTATTATAGTTCTATCGATAATAACTGCATAATATGGGTAATAATGCATGTTATATTGATGATAATGAAAGTTGTAAGTATATTTATTACAGTTCTAGCGATTATAACTGCAT
The DNA here is from genome assembly GCA_963576845.1 of Megachile leachella. NCBI lineage: Eukaryota > Metazoa > Arthropoda > Insecta > Hymenoptera > Megachilidae > Megachile > Megachile leachella. The sequence continues at coordinate 1,164,565 of CAUYWW010000150.1, read as the reverse complement.
AATATGGGTAATAATGCATGTTATATTGAGAATAATATAAGTAATAAGTATAATTATTACAGTTCTAGCGATAATAACTGCATTATATGGGTAATAATGCATGTTATATTGATAATAATATAAGTAGTAAGTATAATTATTACAGTTCTAGCGATAATAACTGCATAATATGGGTAATAATGCATGTTATATTGATAATAATAATAGTAATAAGTATATTTATTATAGTTCTATCGATAATAACTGCATAATATGGGCAGTAATGCATGTTATATTGATGATAATGAAAGTTGTAATTATATTTATTACAGTTCTAGCGATAATAACTGCATTATATGCGTAATAATGCATGTTATATTGATAATATCGGGAGTAATAAGTATAATTATTATAGTTCTAGCGATAATAATAGTAAACTATGGGTAATAGTGCATGGTATATTGATAATAATAAAAGTAATAAGTATATTTATTACAGTTCTATCGATAATAACTGCATAATATGGGTAATAATGCATGTTATATTGATGATAATAAAAGTAATACGTATATTTATTATAGTTCTAGCGATAATAACTGCATAATATGGGTAATAATGCATGTTATATTGATAATAATATAAGTAATAAGTATAATTATTACAGTTCTAGCGATAATAACTGCATAATATGGGTAATAATGCATGTTATATTGATAATAATAAAAGTAATGATTATATTTATTATAGTTCTAGCGATTATAACTGCATAATATGGGCAATAATGCATGTTATATTGATGATAATGAAAGTTGTAATTATATTTATTACAGTTCTAGCGATAATAACTGCATTATATGCGTAATAATGCATGTTATATTGATAATATCGGGAGTAATAAGTATAATTATTATAGTTCTAGCGATAATAATAGTAAACTATGGGTAATAGTGCATGGTATATTGATAATAATAAAAGTAATAAGTATAATTATTATAGTTCTAGCGATAATAATAGTAAAATATGGCTAAGAGTGTCTGTTACATTGATAATAATACAAGTAATAAGTATATTTATTATACTTCTGTCGATAATAACTGCATTATATGGGTAATAATGCATGTTATATTGATAATAATACAAGTAATAAGTATAATTATTACAGTTCTAGCGATAATAACTCCATTATATGGGTAATAATGCACGTTATATTGATAATAATATAAGTAATAAGTATAATTATTACAGTTCTAGCGATAATAACTGCATTATATGGGTAATAATGCATGTTATATTGATAATATCGGGAGTAATAAGTATAATTATTATAGTTCTAGCGATAATAATAGTAAAATATGGGTAATAGTGCATGTTATATTGATAATAATAAAAGTAATGAGTATATTTATTACAGTTCTATCGATAATAACTGCATAATATTGCTAATAATGCATGTTATATTGATGAAAATAAAAGTAATACGTATATTTATTATAGTTCTAGCGATAATAACTGCATAATATGGGTAATAATGCCTGTTACATTGATAATAATATAAGTGATAAGTATAATTATTACAGTTCTAGCGATAATAACTGCATAATGTGGGTAATAATGCTTGTTATATTGATAATAATAAAAGTAATAAGTATATTTATTATATTTCTAGCGATTATGACTGCATAATATGGGTAATAATGCATGTTATATTGAGAATAATATAAGTAATAAGTATAATTATTACCGTTCTAGCGATAATAACTGCATTATATGGGTAATAATGCATGTTATATTGATAATAATATAAGTAGTAAGTACAATTATTACAGTTCTAGCGATAATAACTGCATAATATGGGTAATAATGCATGTGATATTGATAATAATAATACTAATAAGTATATTTATTATAGTTCTATCGATAATAACTGCATAATATGGGTAATAATGCATGTTATATTGATGATAATGAAAGTTGTAAGTATATTTATTACAGTTCTAGCGATAATAACTGCATAATATTGGTAATAATGCATGTTATATTGATGATAATAAAAGTAATACGTATATTTATTATAGTTCTAGCGATAATAACTGCATAATATGGGTAATAATGCATGTTCAATTGATAATAATATAAGTAATAAGTATAATTATTACAGTTCTAGCGATAATAACTGGATAATATGGGTAATAATGCATGTTATATTGATAATAATAAAAGTAATAATTATATTTATTACAGTTCTAGCGATAATAACTGCATAATATGGGTAATAATGCATGTGATATTGATAATAATAATACTAATAAGTATATTTATTATAGTTCTATCGATAATAACTGCATAATATGGGTAATAATGCGAGTTATATTGATAATAATATAAGTAATAAGTATAATTATTACAGTTCTAGCGATAATAACTGCATTATATGGGTAATAATGCATGTTATATTGATAATAATATATGTAATAAGTATAAATATTACAGTTCTAGCGATAATACCTGCATAATACGGGTAATAATGCACGTTATACTGCTAATAATATAAGTAATAAGTATAATTATTACAGTTCTAGTGATAATAACTGCATTATATGGGTAATAATGCATGTTATATTGATAATATCGGTAGTAATAAGTATAATTATTATAGTTCTAGCGATAATAATAGTACAATATGGCTAATAATGCATGTTATATTGATAATATCGGAAGTAATAAGTATAATTTTTATAGTTCTTGCGGTAATAATAGTAAAATATGGCTAATAGTGCATGTTATATTGATAATAATAAAAGTAATGAGTACATTTATTACAGTTCTATCGATAATAACTGCATAATATTGGTAATAATGCATGTTATATTGATGATAATAAAAGTAATACGTATATTTATTATAGTTCTAGCGATAATAACTGCATAATATGGGCAATAATGCATGTTATATTGATAATAATAATAGTAATAAGTATATTTATTATAGTTCCATCGATAATAACTGCATAATATGGGAAATAATGCATGTTACATTGATAATAATATAAGTAGTAAGTACAATTATTACAGTTCTAGCGATAATAACTCCATTATATGGGTAATAATGCACGTTATATTGATAATAATATAAGTAATAAGTATAGTTATTACAGTTCTAGCGATAATAACTGCATTATATGGGTAATAATGCATGTTATATTGATAATAATATAAGTAGTAAGTACAATTATTACAGTTCTAGCGATAATAACTCCATTATATGGGTAATAATGCACGTTATATTGATAATAATATAAGTAATAAGTATAATTATTACAGTTCTAGCGATAATAACTGCATTATATGGGTAATAATGCACGTTATATTGATAATAATATAAGTAATAAGTATAATTATTACAGTTCTAGCGATAATAACTGCATTATATGGGTAATAATGCATGTTATATTGATAATATCGGGAGTAATAACTATAATTATTATAGTTCTAGCGATAATAATAGTAAAATATGGGTAATAGTGCATGTTATATTGATAATAATAAAAGTAATGAGTATATTTATTACAGTTCTATCGATAATAACTGCATAATATTGGTAATAATGCATGTTATATTGATGATAATAAAAGTAATACGTATATTTATTATAGTTCTAGCGATAATAACTGCATAATATGGGTAATAATGCATGTTACATTGATAATAATATAAGTAATATGTATAATTATTACAGTTCTAGCGATAATAACTGCATAATGTGGGTAATAATGCATGTTATATTGATAACAATAAAAGTAATAAGTATATTTATTATAGTTCTAGCGATTATAACTGCATAATATGGGTAATAATGCATGTTATATTGAGAATAATATAAGTAATAAGTATAGTTATTACAGTTCTAGCGATAATAACTGCATTATATGGGTAATAATGCATGTTATATTGATAATAATATAAGTAGTAAGTACAATTATTACAGTTCTAGCGATAATAACTGCATAATATGGGTAATAATGCATGTTATATTGATAATAATAATAGTAATAAGTATATTTATTATAGTTCTATCGAAAATAACTGCATAATATGGGTAATAATGCATGTTATATTGATGATAATAAAAGTAATACGTATATTTATTATAGTTCTAGCGATAATAACTGCATAATATGGGTAATAATGCATGTTATATTGATAATAATATAAGTAATAAGTATAATTATTACAGTTCTAGCGATAATAACTGCATAATATGGGTAATAATGCATGTTATATTGATAATAATAAAAGTAATGATTATATTTATTATAGTTCTAGCGATTATAACTGCATAATATGGGCAATAATGCATGTTATATTGATAATAATAATAGTAATAAGTATATTTATTATAGTTCTATCGATAATAACTGCATAATATGGGTAATAATGCATGTTATATTGATGATAATGAAAGTTGTAAGTATATTTATTACAGTTCTAGCGATAATAACTGCATAATATTGGTAATAATGCATGTTATATTGATGATAATAAAAGTAATACGTATATTTATTATAGTTCTAGCGATAATAACTGCATAATATGGGTAATAATGCATGTTATATTGATAATAATATAAGTAATAAGTATAATTATTACAGTTCTAGCGATAATAACTGCATAATATGGGTAATAATGCATGTTATATTGATAATAATAAAAGTAATAATTATGTTTATTATAGTTCTAGCGATTATAACTGCATAATATGGGCAATAATGCATGTTATATTGATAATAATAATAGTAATAAGTATATTTATTATAGTTCTATCGATAATAACTGCATAATATGGGTAATAATGCATGTTATATTGATGATAATGAAAGTTGTAAGTATATTTATTACAGTTCTAGCGATAATAACTGCATTATATGCGTAATAATGCATGTTATATTGATAATATCGGGAGTAATAAGTATAATTATTATAGTTCTAGCGATAATAATAGTAAACTATGGGTAATAGTGCATGGTATATTGATAATAATAAAAGTAATAAGTATATTTATTACAGTTCTATCGATAATAACTGCATAATATGCGTAATAATGTATGTTATATTGATGATAATAAAAGTAGTAACTATATTTATTATAGTTCTAGCGATTATAACTGCATAATATGGGTAATAATGCATGTTATATTGAGAATAATGTAAGTAATAAGTATAATTATTACAGTTCTAGCGATAATAACTCCATTATATGGGTAATAATGCATGTTATATTTTATAATATCGGGAGTAATGAGTATAATTATTATAGTTCTCGCGATAATAATAGTACAATATGGATAATAGTGCATGTTATATTGATAATAATAAAAGTAATGAGTATATTTGTTACAGTTCTATCGATAATAACTGCATAATATGGGTAATAATGCATGTTATATTGATAATAATATAAGTAATAAGTATAATTATTACAGTTCTAGCGATAATAACTGCATTATATGGGTAATAATGCATGTTATATTGATAATAATAAAAGTAATAAGTACATTTATTATAGTTCTAGCGATTATAACTGCATAATATGGGTAATAATGCATGTTATATTGAGAATAATATAAGTAATAAGTATAATTATTACAGTTCTAGCGATAATAACTGCATTATATGGGTAATAATGCATGTTATATTGATAATAATATAAGTAGTAAGTATAATTATTACAGTTCTAGCGATAATAACTGCATAATATGGGTAATAATGCATGTTATATTGATAATAATAATAGTAATAAGTATATTTATTATAGTTCTATCGATAATAACTGCATAATATGGGCAGTAATGCATGTTATATTGATGATAATGAAAGTTGTAACTATATTTATTACAGTTCTAGCGATAATAACTGCATTATATGCGTAATAATGCATGTTATATTGATAATATCGGGAGTAATAAGTATAATTATTATAGTTCTAGCGATAATAATAGTAAACTATGGGTAATAGTGCATGGTATATTGATAATAATAAAAGTAATAAGTATAATTATTATAGTTCTAGCGATAATAATAGTAAAATATGGCTAAGAGTGTCTGTTACATTGATAATAATACAAGTAATAAGTATATTTATTATACTTCTGTCGATAATAACTGCATTATATGGGTAATAATGCATGTTATATTGATAATAATACAAGTAATAAGTATAATTATTACAGTTCTAGCGATAATAACTCCATTATATGGGTAATAATGCACGTTATATTGATAATAATATAAGTAATAAGTATAATTATTACAGTTCTAGCGATAATAACTGCATTATATGGGTAATAATGCATGTTATATTGATAATATCGGGAGTAATAAGTATAATTATTATAGTTCTAGCGATAATAATAGTAAAATATGGGTAATAGTGCATGTTATATTGATAATAATAAAAGTAATGAGTGTATTTATTACAGTTCTATCGATAATAACTGCATAATATTGCTAATAATGCATGTTATATTGATGATAATAAAAGTAATACGTATATTTATTATAGTTCTAGCGATAATAACTGCATAATATGGGTAATAATGCATGTTACATTGATAATAATATAAGTGATAAGTATAATTATTACAGTTCTAGCGATAATAACTGCATAATGTGGGTAATAATGCTTGTTATATTGATAATAATAAATGTAATAAGTATATTTATTATATTTCTAGCGATTATGACTGCATAATATGGGTAATAATGCATGTTATATTGAGAATAATATAAGTAATAAGTATAATTATTACCGTTCTAGCGATAATAACTGCATTATATGGGTAATAATGCATGTTATATTGATAATAATATAAGTAGTAAGTACAATTATTACAGTTCTAGCGATAATAACTGCATAATATGGGTAATAATGCATGTGATATTGATAATAATAATACTAATAAGTATATTTATTATAGTTCTATCGATAATAACTGCATAATATGGGTAATAATGCATGTTATATTGATGATAATGAAAGTTGTAAGTATATTTATTACAGTTCTAGCGATAATAACTGCATAATATTGGTAATAATGCATGTTATATTGATGATAATAAAAGTAATACGTATATTTATTATAGTTCTAGCGATAATAACTGCATAATATGGGTAATAATGCATGTTATATTGATAATAATATAAGTAATAAGTATAATTATTACAGTTCTAGCGATAATAACTGCATAATATGGGCAATAATGCATGTTATATTGATAATAATAATAGTAATAAGTATATTTATTATAGTTCCATCGATAATAACTGCATAATATGGGTAATAATGCATGTTACATTGATAATAATATAAGTAATAAGTATAATTATTACAGTTCTAGCGATAATAACTGCATAATGTGGGCAATAATGCATGTTATATTGATAACAATAAAAGTAATAAGTATATTTATTATAGTTCTAGCGATTATAACTGCATAATATGGGTAATAATGCATGTTATATTGATAATATCGGGAGTAATAAGTATAATTATTATAGTTCTAGCGATAATAATAGTAAAATATGGGTAATAGTGCATGTTATATTGATAATAATAAAAGTAATGAGTATATTTATTACAGTTCTATCGATAATAACTGCATAATATGGGTAATAATGCATGTTATATTGATAATAATATAAGTAATAAGTATAATTATTACAGTTCTAGCGATAATAACTGCATAATATGGGCAATAATGCATGTTATATTGATAATAATAATAGTAATAAGTATATTTATTATAGTTCTATCGATAATAACTGCATAATATGGGTAATAATGCATGTTATATTGATAATAATATAAGTAATAAGTATAATTATCACAGTTCTAGCGATAATAACTGCATTATATGGGTAATAATGCATGTTATATTGATAATAATATAAGTAATAAGTATAATTATTACAGTTCTAGCGATAATAACTCCATTATATGGGTAATAATGCACGTTATATTGATAATAATATAAGTAATAAGTATAATTATTACAGTTCTAGCGATAATAACTGCATTATATGGGTAATAATGCATGTTATATTGATAATATCGGGAGTAATAACTATAATTATTATAGTTCTAGCGATAATAATAGTAAAATATGGCTAATAGTGCATGTTATATTGATAATAATAAAAGTAATAAGTATATTTATTATAGTTCTAGCGATTATAACTGCATAATATGGGTAATAATGCATGTTATATTGATAATATCGGGAGTAATAAGTATAATTATTATAGTTCTAGCGATAATAATAGTAAAATATGGCTAATAGTGCATGTTATATTGATAATAATAAAAGTAATGAGTATATTTATCACAGTTCTATCGATAATAACTGCATAATATGGGTAATAATGCATGTTATATTGATAATAATATAAGTAATAAGTATAATTATTACAGTTCTAGCGATAATAACTGCATAATATGGGCAATAATGCATGTTATATTGATAATAATAATAGTAATAAGTATATTTATTATAGTTCCATCGATAATAACTGCATAATATGGGTAATAATGCATGTTACATTGATAATAATATAAGTAATAAGTATAATTATTACAGTTCTAGCGATAATAACTGCATAATGTGGGCAATAATGCATGTTATATTGATAACAATAAAAGTAATAAGTATATTTATTATAGTTCTAGCGATTATAACTGCATAATATGGGTAATAATGCATGTTATATTGAGAATAATATAAGTAATAAGTATAATTATTACAGTTCTAGCGATAATAACTGCATTATATGGGTAATAATGCATGTTATATTGATAATAATATAAGTAGTAAGTACAATTATTACAGTTCTAGCGATAATAACTGCATAATATGGGTAATAATGCATGTTATATTGATAATAATGATAGTAATAAGTATATTTATTATAGTTCTATCGAAAATAACTGCATAATATGGGGAATAATGCATGTTATATTGATGATAATAAAAGTAATACGTATATTTATTATAGTTCTAGCGATAATAACTGCATAATATGGGTAATAATGCATGTTATATTGATAATAATATAAGTAATAAGTATAATTATTACAGTTCTAGCGATAATAACTGCATAATATGGGTAATAATGCATGTTATATTGATAATAATAAAAGTAATAATTATATTTATTATAGTTCTAGCGATTATAACTGCATAATATGGGCAATAATGCATGTTATATTGATAATAATAATAGTAATAAGTATATTTATTATAGTTCTATCGATAATAACTGCATAATATGGGTAATAATGCATGTTATATTGATGATAATGAAAGTTGTAAGTATATTTATTACAGTTCTAGCGATAATAACTGCATAATATTGGTAATAATGCATGTTATATTGATGATAATAAAAGTAATACGTATATTTATTATAGTTCTAGCGATAATAACTGCATAATATGGGTAATAATGCATGTTATATTGATAATAATAAAAGTAATGAGTATATTTATTACAGTTCTATCGATAATAACTGCATAATATGGGTAATAATGCGAGTTATATTGATAATAATATAAGTAATAAGTATAATTATTACAGTTCTAGCGATAATAACTGCATTATATGGGTAATAATGCATGTTATATTGATAATAATATAAGTAATAAGTATAAATATTACAGTTCTAGCGATAATACCTGCATAATACGGGTAATAATGCACGTTATACTGCTAATAATATAAGTAATAAGTATAATTATTACAGTTCTAGTGATAATAACTGCATTATATGGGTAATAATGCATGTTATATTGATAATATCGGTAGTAATAAGTATAATTATTATAGTTCTAGCGATAATAATAGTACAATATGGCTAATAATGCATGTTATATTGATAATATCGGAAGTAATAAGTATAATTTTTATAGTTCTAGCGGTAATAATAGTAAAATATGGCTAATAATGCATGTTACATTGATAATAATATAAGTAATAAGTATAATTATTACAGTTCTAGCGATAATAACTGCATAATGTGGGCAATAATGCATGTTATATTGATAACAATAAAAGTAATAAGTATATTTATTATAGTTCTAGCGATTATAACTGCATAATATGGGTAATAATGCATGTTATATTGAGAATAATATAAGTAATAAGTATAATTATTACAGTTCTAGCGATAATAACTGCATTATATGGGTAATAATGCATGTTATATTGATAATAATATAAGTAGTAAGTACAATTATTACAGTTCTAGCGATAATAACTGCATAATATGGGTAATAATGCATGTTATATTGATAATAATGATAGTAATAAGTATATTTATTATAGTTCTATCGAAAATAACTGCATAATATGGGGAATAATGCATGTTATATTGATGATAATAAAAGTAATACGTATATTTATTATAGCTCTAGCGATAATAACTGCATAATATGGGTAATAATGCATGTTATATTGATAATAATATAAGTAATAAGTATAATTATTACAGTTCTAGCGATAATAACTGCATAATATGGGTAATAATGCATGTTATATTGATAATAATAAAAGTAATAATTATATTTATTATAGTTCTAGCGATTATAACTGCATAATATGGGCAATAATGCATGTTATATTGATAATAATAATAGTAATAAGTATATTTATTATAGTTCTATCGATAATAACTGCATAATATGGGTAATAATGCATGTTATATTGATGATAATGAAAGTTGTAAGTATATTTATTACAGTTCTAGCGATAATAACTGCATAATATTGGTAATAATGCATGTTATATTGATGATAATAAAAGTAATACGTATATTTATTATAGTTCTAGCGATAATAACTGCATAATATGGGTAATAATGCATGTTATATTGATAATAATATAAGTAATAAGTACAATTATTACAGTTCTAGCGATAATAACTGCATAATATGGGTAATAATGCATGTTATATTGATAATAATAAAAGTAATAATTATATTTATTATAGTTCTAGCGATTATAACTGCATAATATGGGCAATAATGCATGTTATATTGATAATAATAATAGTAATAAGTATATTTATTATAGTTCTATCGATAATAACTGCATAATATGGGTAATAATGCATGTTATATTGATGATAATGAAAGTTGTAAGTATATTTATTGCAGTTCTAGCGATAATAACTGCATAATATTGGTAATAATGCATGTTATATTGATGATAATAAAAGTAATACGTATATTTATTATGGTTCTAGCGATAATAACTGCATAATAAGGGTAATAGTGCATGTTATATTGATAATAATGAAAGTAATGAGTATATTTATTACAGTTCTATCGATAATAACTGCATAATATGGGTAATAATGCATGTTATATTGATAATAATATAAGTAATAGGTATAATTATTACAGTTCTAGCGATAATAACTGCATTATATGGGTAATAATGCATGTTATATTGATAATGATATAAGTAGTAAGTATAATTATTACAGTTCTAGCGATAATAACTGCATAATATGGGTAATAATGCATGTTATATTGATAATAATAATAGTAATAAGTATATTTATTATAGTTCTATCGATAATAACTGCATAATATGGGTAATAATGCATGTTATATTGATGATAATGAAAGTTGTAAGTATATTTATTATAGTTCTAGCGATAATAACTGCATAATATTGGTAATAATGCATGTTATATTGATGATAATAAAAGTAATACGTATATTTATTATAGTTCTAGCGATAATAACTGCATAATAAGGGTAATAGTGCATGTTATATTGATAATAATGAAAGTAATGAGTATATTTATTACAGTTCTATCGATAATAACTGCATAATATGGCTAATAATGCATGTTATATTGATAATATCGGAAGTAATAAGTATAATTTTTATAGTTCTAGCGGTAATAATAGTAAAATATGGCTAATAGTGCATGTTATATTGATAGTAATAAAAGTAATAAGTATATTTATTATAGTTCTAGCGATTATAACTGCATAATATGGGTAATAATGCATGTTATATTGATAATATCGGGAGTAATAAGTATAATTATTATAGTTCTAGCGATAATAATAGTAAAATATGGGTAATAGTGCATGTTATATTGATAATAATAAAAGTAATGAGTATGTTTATTACAGTTCTATCGATAATAACTGCATAATATGGGTAATAATGCATGTTATATTGATAATAATATAAGTAATAAGTATAATTATTACAGTTCTAGCGATAATAACTGCATAATATGGGCAATAATGCATGTTATATTGATAATAATAATAGTAATAAGTATATTTATTATAGTTCTATCGATAATAACTGCATAATATGGGTAATAATGCATGTTATATTGATAATAATATAAGTAATAAGTATAATTATCACAGTTCTAGCGATAATAACTGCATTATATGGGTAATAATGCATGTTATATTGATAATAATATAAGTAATAAGTATAATTATTACAGTTCTAGCGATAATAACTCCATTATATGGGTAATAATGCACGTTATATTGATAATAATATAAGTAATAAGTATAATTATTACAGTTCTAGCGATAATAACTGCATTATATGGGTAATAATGCATGTTATATTGATAATATCGGGAGTAATAACTATAATTATTATAGTTCTAGCGATAATAATAGTAAAATATGGCTAATAGTGCATGTTATATTGATAATAATAAAAGTAATAAGTATATTTATTATAGTTCTAGCGATTATAACTGCATAATATGGGTAATAATGCATGTTATATTGATAATATCGGGAGTAATAAGTATAATTATTATAGTTCTAGCGATAATAATAGTAAAATATGGCTAATAGTGCATGTTATATTGATAATAATAAAAGTAATGAGTATATTTATCACAGTTCTATCGATAATAACTGCATAATATGGGTAATAATGCATGTTATATTGATAATAATATAAGTAATAAGTATAATTATTACAGTTCTAGCGATAATAACTGCATAATATGGGCAATAATGCATGTTATATTGATAATAATAATAGTAATAAGTATATTTATTATAGTTCCATCGATAATAACTGCATAATATGGGTAATAATGCATGTTACATTGATAATAATATAAGTAATAAGTATAATTATTACAGTTCTAGCGATAATAACTGCATAATGTGGGCAATAATGCATGTTATATTGATAACAATAAAAGTAATAAGTATATTTATTATAGTTCTAGCGATTATAACTGCATAATATGGGTAATAATGCATGTTATATTGAGAATAATATAAGTAATAAGTATAATTATTACAGTTCTAGCGATAATAACTGCATTATATGGGTAATAATGCATGTTATATTGATAATAATATAAGTAGTAAGTACAATTATTACAGTTCTAGCGATAATAACTGCATAATATGGGTAATAATGCATGTTATATTGATAATAATGATAGTAATAAGTATATTTATTATAGTTCTATCGAAAATAACTGCATAATATGGGGAATAATGCATGTTATATTGATGATAATAAAAGTAATACGTATATTTATTATAGTTCTAGCGATAATAACTGCATAATATGGGTAATAATGCATGTTATATTGATAATAATATAAGTAATAAGTATAATTATTACAGTTCTAGCGATAATAACTGCATAATATGGGTAATAATGCATGTTATATTGATAATAATAAAAGTAATAATTATATTTATTATAGTTCTAGCGATTATAACTGCATAATATGGGCAATAATGCATGTTATATTGATAATAGTAATAGTAATAAGTATATTTATTATAGTTCTATCGATAATAACTGCATAATATGGGTAATAATGCATGTTATATTGATGATAATGAAAGTTGTAAGTATATTTATTACAGTTCTAGCGATAATAACTGCATAATATTGGTAATAATGCATGTTATATTGATGATAATAAAAGTAATACGTATATTTATTATAGTTCTAGCGATAATAACTGCATAATATGGGTAATAATGCATGTTATATTGATAATAATAAAAGTAATGAGTATATTTATTACAGTTCTATCGATAATAACTGCATAATATGGGTAATAATGCGAGTTATATTGATAATAATATAAGTAATAAGTATAATTATTACAGTTCTAGCGATAATAACTGCATTATATGGGTAATAATGCATGTTATATTGATAATAATATAAGTAATAAGTATAAATATTACAGTTCTAGCGATAATACCTGCATAATACGGGTAATAATGCACGTTATACTGCTAATAATATAAGTAATAAGTATAATTATTACAGTTCTAGTGATAATAACTGCATTATATGGGTAATAATGCATGTTATATTGATAATATCGGTAGTAATAAGTATAATTATTATAGTTCTAGCGATAATAATAGTACAATATGGCTAATAATGCATGTTATATTGATAATATCGGAAGTAATAAGTATAATTTTTATAGTTCTAGCGGTAATAATAGTAAAATATGGCTAATAATGCATGTTACATTGATAATAATATAAGTAATAAGTATAATTATTACAGTTCTAGCGATAATAACTGCATAATGTGGGCAATAATGCATGTTATATTGATAACAATAAAAGTAATAAGTATATTTATTATAGTTCTAGCGATTATAACTGCATAATATGGGTAATAATGCATGTTATATTGAGAATAATATAAGTAATAAGTATAATTATTACAGTTCTAGCGATAATAACTGCATTATATGGGTAATAATGCATGTTATATTGATAATAATATAAGTACTAAGTACAATTATTACAGTTCTAGCGATAATAACTGCATAATATGGGTAATAATGCATGTTATATTGATAATAATGATAGTAATAAGTATATTTATTATAGTTCTATCGAAAATAACTGCATAATATGGGGAATAATGCATGTTATATTGATGATAATAAAAGTAATACGTATATTTATTATAGCTCTAGCGATAATAACTGCATAATATGGGTAATAATGCATGTTATATTGATAATAATATAAGTAATAAGTATAATTATTACAGTTCTAGCGATAATAACTGCATAATATGGGTAATAATGCATGTTATATTGATAATAATAAAAGTAATAATTATATTTATTATAGTTCTAGCGATTATAACTGCATAATATGGGCAATAATGCATGTTATATTGATAATAATAATAGTAATAAGTATATTTATTATAGTTCTATCGATAATAACTGCATAATATGGGTAATAATGCATGTTATATTGATGATAATGAAAGTTGTAAGTATATTTATTACAGTTCTAGCGATAATAACTGCATAATATTGGTAATAATGCATGTTATATTGATGATAATAAAAGTAATACGTATATTTATTATAGTTCTAGCGATAATAACTGCATAATATGGGTAATAATGCATGTTATATTGATAATAATATAAGTAATAAGTACAATTATTACAGTTCTAGCGATAATAACTGCATAATATGGGTAATAATGCATGTTATATTGATAATAATAAAAGTAATAATTATATTTATTATAGTTCTAGCGATTATAACTGCATAATATGGGCAATAATGCATGTTATATTGATAATAATAATAGTAATAAGTATATTTATTATAGTTCTATCGATAATAACTGCATAATATGGGTAATAATGCATGTTATATTGATGATAATGAAAGTTGTAAGTATATTTATTGCAGTTCTAGCGATAATAACTGCATAATATTGGTAATAATGCATGTTATATTGATGATAATAAAAGTAATACGTATATTTATTATGGTTCTAGCGATAATAACTGCATAATAAGGGTAATAGTGCATGTTATATTGATAATAATGAAAGTAATGAGTATATTTATTACAGTTCTATCGATAATAACTGCATAATATGGGTAATAATGCATGTTATATTGATAATAATATAAGTAATAGGTATAATTATTACAGTTCTAGCGATAATAACTGCATTATATGGGTAATAATGCATGTTATATTGATAATGATATAAGTAGTAAGTATAATTATTACAGTTCTAGCGATAATAACTGCATAATATGGGTAATAATGCATGTTATATTGATAATAATAATAGTAATAAGTATATTTATTATAGTTCTATCGATAATAACTGCATAATATGGGTAATAATGCATGTTATATTGATGATAATGAAAGTTGTAAGTATATTTATTATAGTTCTAGCGATAATAACTGCATAATATTGGTAATAATGCATGTTATATTGATGATAATAAAAGTAATACGTATATTTATTATAGTTCTAGCGATAATAACTGCATAATAAGGGTAATAATGCATGTTATATTGATAATAATATAAGTAATAAGTATAATTATTACAGTTCTAGCGACAATAACTGCATAATGTGGGTAATAATGCATGTTATATTGATAACAATAAAAGTAATAAGTATATTTATTATAGTTCTAGCGATTATAACTGCATAATATGGGTAATAATGCATGTTATATTGAGAATAATATAAGTAATAAGTATAATTATTACAGTTCTAGCGATAATAACTGCATTATATGGGTAACAATGCATGTTATATTGATAATAATATAAGTAGTAAGTACAATTATTACAGTTCTAGCGATAATAACTGCATAATATGGGTAATAATGCATGTTATATTGATAATAATAATAGTAATAAGTATATTTATTATAGTTCTATCGATAATAACTGCATAATATGGGTAATAATGCATGTTATATTGATGATAATGAAAGCTGTAAGTATATTTATTACAGTTCTAGCGATAATAACTGCATAATATTGGTAATAATGCATGTTATATTGATGATAATAAAAGTAATACGGATATTTATTATAGTTCTAGCGATAATAACTGCATAATAAGGGTAATAATGCATGTTATATTGATAATAATATAAGTAATAAGTATAATTATTACAGTTCTAGCGATAATAACTCCATTATATGGGTAATAATGCACGTTATATGGATAATAATATAAGTAATAAGTATAATTATTACAGTTCTAGCGATAATAACTGCATTATATGGGTAATAATGCATGTTATATTGATAATATCGGGAGTAATAAGTATAATTATTATAGTTCTAGCGATAATAATAGTAAAATATGGGTAATAGTGCATGTTATATTGATAATAATAAAAGTAATGAGTATATTTATTACAGTTCTATCGATAATAACTGCATAATATGGGTAATAATGCATGTTATATTGATAATAATATAAGTAATACGTATAATTATTACAGTTCTAGCGATAATAACTGCATAATATGGGCAATAATGCATGTTATATTGATAATAATAATAGTAATAAGTATATTTATTATAGTTCTATCGATAATAACTGCATAATATGGGTAATAATGCATGTTATATTGATGACAATGAAAGTTGTAAGTATATTTATTACTGTTCTAGCGATAATAACTGCATTATATGCGTAATAGTGCATGTTATGTTGATGATAATAAAAGTAATACGTATATCTATTATAGTTCTAGCGATTATAACTGCATAATATGGGTAATAATGCATGTTATATTGATAATAATATAAGTAATAAGTATAATTATTACAGTTCTAGCGATAATAACTGCATAATATGGGTAATAGTGCATGTTATATTGATAATAATGAAAGTAATGAGTATATTTATTGCAGTTCTATCGATAATAACTGCATAATATGGGTAATAATGCATGTTATATTGATAATAATATAAGTAATAGGTATAATTATTACAGTTCTAGCGATAATAACTGCATTATATGGGTAATAATGCATGTTATATTGATAATAATAATAGTAATAAGTATATTTATTATAGTTCTATCGATAATAACTGCATAATATGGGTAATAATGCATGTTATATTGATGATAATGAAAGTTGTAAGTATATTTATTACAGTTCTAGCGATAATAACTGCATAATATTGGTAATAATGCATGTTATATTGATGATAATAAAAGTAATACGTATATTTATTATAGTTCTAGCGATAATAACTGCATAATAAGGGTAATAATGCATGTTATATTGATAATAATATAAGTAATAAGTATAATTATTACAGTTCTAGCGACAATAACTGCATAATGTGGGTAATAATGCATGTTATATTGATAACAATAAAAGTAATAAGTATATTTATTATAGTTCTAGCGATTATAACTGCATAATATGGGTAATAATGCATGTTATATTGAGAATAATATAAGTAATAAGTATAATTATTACAGTTCTAGCGATAATAACTGCATTATATGGGTAACAATGCATGTTATATTGATAATAATATAAGTAGTAAGTACAATTATTACAGTTCTAGCGATAATAACTGCATAATATGGGTAATAATGCATGTTATATTGATAATAATAATAGTAATAAGTATATTTATTATAGTTCTATCGATAATAACTGCATAATATGGGTAATAATGCATGTTATATTGATGATAATGAAAGTTGTAAGTATATTTATTACAGTTCTAGCGATAATAACTGCATAATATTGGTAATAATGCATGTTATATTGATGATAATAAAAGTAATACGGATATTTATTATAGTTCTAGCGATAATAACTGCATAATAAGGGTAATAATGCATGTTATATTGATAATAATATAAGTAATAAGTATAATTATTACAGTTGTAGCGATAATAACTCCATTATATGGGTAATAATGCACGTTATATTGATAATAATATAAGTAATAAGTATAATTATTACAGTTCTAGCGATAATAACTGCATTATATGGGTAGTAATGCATGTTATATTGATAATATCGGGAGTAATAAGTATAATTATTATAGTTCTAGCGATAATAATAGTACAATATGGCTAATAATGCATGTTATATTGATAATATCGGAAGTAATAAGTATAATTTTTATAGTTCTAGCGGTAATAATAGTAAAATATGGCTAATAGTGCATGTTATATTGATAATAATAAAAGTAATAAGTATATTTATTATAGTTCTAGCGATTATAACTGCATAATATGGGTAATAATGCATGTTATATTCAGAATAATATAAGTAATAAGTATAATTATTACAGTTCTAGCGATAATAACTGCATTATATGGGTAATAATGCATGTTATATTGATAATAATATAAGTAGTAAGTATAATTATTACAGTTCTAGCGATAATAACTGCATAATATGGGTAATAATGCATGTTATATTGATAATTTTGGGAGTAATAAGTATAATTATTATAGTCCTAGCGATAGTAATAGTAAAATATGGCTAATAGTGCATGTTCTATTGATAATAATAAAAGTAATAAGTATATTTATTACAGTTCTATCGATAATAACTGCATAATATGCGTAATGATGCATGTTATATTGATGATAATAAAAGTAATACGAAAATTTATTATAGTTCTGGCGATAATAACTGCATTATATGGGTAATAATGCACGTTATATTGCCAATAATATAAGTAATAAGTATAATTATTACAGTTCTAGCGATAATAACTGCATTATATGGCTAATAATGCACGTTATATTGCTAATAATATAAGTAATAAGTATAATTATTACAGTTCCAGCGATAATAACTGCATTATATGGGTAATAATGCATGTTATATTGATAATAATATAAGTAATAAGTATAAATATTACAGTTCTAGCGATAATAACTGCATAATATGGGTAATAGTGCATGTTATATTGATAATAATGAAAGTAATGAGTATATTTATTACAGTTCTATCGATAATAACTGCATAATATGGGTAATAATGCATGTTATATTGATAATAATATAAGTAATAGGTATAATTATTACAGTTCTAGCGATAATAACTGCATTATATGGGTAATAATGCATGTTATATTGATAATGATATAAGTAGTAAGTATAATTATTACAGTTCTAGCGATAATAACTGCATAATATGGGTAACAATGCATGTTATATTGATAATAATAATAGTAATAAGTATATTTATTATAGTTCTATCGATAATAACTGCATAATATGGGTAATAATGCATGTTATATTGATGATAATGAAAGTTGTAAGTATATTTATTACAGTTCTAGCGATAATAACTGCATAATATTGGTAATAATGCATGTTATATTGATGATAATAAAAGTAATACGTATATTTATTATAGTTCTAGCGATAATAACTGCATAATAAGGGTAATAATGCATGTTATATTGATAATAATATAAGTAATAAGTATAATTATTACAGTTCTAGCGACAATAACTGCATAATGTGGGTAATAATGCATGTTATATTGATAACAATAAAAGTAATAAGTATATTTATTATAGTTCTAGCGATTATAACTGCATAATATGTGTAATAATGCATGTTATATTGAGAATAATATAAGTAATAAGTATAATTATTACAGTTCTAGCGATAATAACTGCATTATATGCTTAACAATGCATGTTATATTGATAATAATATAAGTAGTAAGTACAATTATTACAGTTCTAGCGATAATAACTGCATAATATGGGTAATAATGCATGTTATATTGATAATAATAATAGTAATAAGTATATTTATTATAGTTCTATCGATAATAACTGCATAATATGGGTAATAATGCATGTTATATTGATGATAATGAAAGTTGTAAGTATATTTATTACAGTTCTAGCGATAATAACTGCATAATATTGGTAATAATGCATGTTATATTGATGATAATAAAAGTAATACGGATATTTATTATAGTTCTAGCGATAATAACTGCATAATAAGGGTAATAATGCATGTTATATTGATAATAATATAAGTAATAAGTATAATTATTACAGTTCTAGCGATAATAACTCCATTATATGGGTACTAATGTACGTTATATTGATAATAATATAAGTAATAAGTATAATTATTACAGTTCTAGCGATAATAACTGCATTATATGGGTAATAATGCATGTTATATTGATAATATCGGGAGTAATAAGTATAATTATTATAGTTCTAGCGATAATAATAGTAAAATATGGGTAATAGTGCATGTTATATTGATAATAATAAAAGTAATGAGTATATTTATTACAGTTCTATCGATAATAACTGCATAATATGGGTAATAATGCATGTTATATTGATAATAATATAAGTAATAAGTATAATTATTACAGTTCTAGCGATAATAACTGCATAATATGGGCAATAATGCATGTTATATTGATAATAATAATAGTAATAAGTATATTTATTATAGTTCTATCGATAATAACTGCATAATATGGGTAATAATGCATGTTATATTGATGACAATGAAAGTTGTAAGTATATTTATTACTGTTCTAGCCATAATAACTGCATTATATGCGTAATAGTGCATGTTATATTGATGATAATAAAAGTAATACGTATATCTATTATAGTTCTAGCGATTATAACTGCATAATATGGGTAATAATGCATGTTATATTGATAATAATATAAGTAATAAGTATAATTATTACAGTTCTAGCGATAATAACTGCATAATATGGGTAATAATGCATGTTATATTGATAATAATAAAAGTAATAATTATATTTATTATAGTTCTAGTGATTATAACTGCATAATATGGGCAATAATGCATGTTATATTGATAATAATAATAGTAATAAGTATATTTATTATAGTTCTATCGATAATAACTGCATAATATGGGTAATAGTGCATGTTATATTGATGATAATGAAAGTTGTAAGTATATTTATTACAGTTCTAGCGATAATAACTGCATAATATTGGTAATAATGCATGTTATATTGATGATAATAAAAGTAATACGTATATTTATTATGGTTCTAGCGATAATAACTGCATAATAAGGGTAATAATGCATGTTATATTGATAATAATATAAGTAATAAGTATAATTATTACAGTTCTAGCGATAATAACTCCATTATATGGGTAATAATGCACGTTATATTGATAATAATATAAGTAATAAGTATAATTATTACAGTTCTAGCGATAATAACTGCATTATATGGGTAGTAATGCATGTTATATTGATAATATCGGGAGTAATAAGTATAATTATTATAGTTCTAGCGATAATAATAGTACAATATGGCTAATAATGCATGTTATATTGATAATATCGGAAGTAATAAGTATAATTTTTATAGTTCTAGCGGTAATAATAGTAAAATATGGCTAATAGTGCATGTTATATTGATAATAATAAAAGTAATAAGTATATTTATTATAGTTCTAGCGATTATAACTGCATAATATGGGTAATAATGCATGTTATATTGAGAATAATATAAGTAATAAGTATAATTATTACAGTTCTAGCGATAATAACTGCATAATAAGGGTAATAATGCATGTTATATTGATAATAATATAAGTAATAAGTATAATTATTACAGTTCTAGCGATAATAACTCCATTATATGGGTAATAATGCACGTTATATTGATAATAATATAAGTAATAAGTATAATTATTACAGTTCTAGCGATAATAACTGCATTATATGGGTAGTAATGCATGTTATATTGATAATATCGGGAGTAATAAGTATAATTATTATAGTTCTAGCGATAATAATAGTACAATATGGCTAATAATGCATGTTATATTGATAATATCGGAAGTAATAAGTATAATTTTTATAGTTCTAGCGGTAATAATAGTAAAATATGGCTAATAGTGCATGTTATATTGATGATAATAAAAGTAATACGTATATTTATTATAGTTCTGGCGATAATAACTGCATTATATGGGTAATAATGCACGTTATATTGCCAATAATATAAGTAATAAGTATAATTATTACAGTTCTAGCGATAATAACTGCATTATATGGCTAATAATGCACGTTATATTGCTAATAATATAAGTAATAAGTATAATTATTACAGTTCCAGCGATAATAACTGCATTATATGGGTAATAATGCATGTTATATTGATAATAATATAAGTAATAAGTATAAATATTACAGTTCTAGCGATAATAACTGCATAATATGGGTAATAGTGCATGTTATATTGATAATAATGAAAGTAATGAGTATATTTATTACAGTTCTATCGATAATAACTGCATAATATGGGTAATAATGCATGTTATATTGTTAATAATATAAGTAATAGGTATAATTATTACAGTTCTAGCGATAATAACTGCATTATATGGGTAATAATGCATGTTATATTGATAATGATATAAGTAGTAAGTATAATTATTACAGTTCTAGCGATAATAACTGCATAATATGGGTAATAATGCATGTTATATTGATAATAATAATAGTAATAAGTATATTTATTATAGTTCTATCGATAATAACTGCATAATATGGGTAATAATGCATGTTATATTGATGATAATGAAAATTGTAAGTATATTTATTACAGTTCTAGCGATAATAACTGCATAATATTGGTAATAATGCATGTTATATTGATGATAATGAAAGTAATACGTATATTTATTATAGTTCTAGCGATAATAACTGCATAATAAGGGTAATAATGCATGTTATATTGATAATAATATAAGTAATAAGTATAATTATTACAGTTCTAGCGACAATAACTGCATAATGTGGGTAATAATGCATGTTATATTGATAACAATAAAAGTAATAAGTATATTTATTATAGTTCTAGCGATTATAACTGCATAATATGGGTAATAATGCATGTTATATTGAGAATAATATAAGTAATAAGTATAATTATTACAGTTCTAGCGATAATAACTGCATTATATGGGTAACAATGCATGTTATATTGATAATAATATAAGTAGTAAGTACAATTATTACAGTTCTAGCGATAATAACTGCATAATATGGGTAATAATGCATGTTATATTGATAATAATAATAGTAATAAGTATATTTATTATAGTTCTATCGATAATAACTGCATAATATGGGTAATAATGCATGTTATATTGATGATAATGAAAGTTGTAAGTATATTTATTACAGTTCTAGCGATAATAACTCCATTATATGGGTAATAATGCATGTTATATTGATAATAATATAAGTAGTAAGTACAATTATTACAGTTCTAGCGATAATAACTGCATAATATGGGTAATAATGCATGTTATATTGATAATAATAATAGTAATAAGTATATTTATTATAGTTCTATCGATAATAACTGCATAATATGGGTAATAATGCATGTTATATTGATGATAATGAAAGTTGTAAGTATATTTATTACAGTTCTAGCGATAATAACTGCATTATATGGGTAATAATGCATGTTATATTGATAATATCGGGAGTAATAAGTATAATTATTATAGTTCTAGCGATAATAATAGTAAAATATGGGTAATAGTGCATGTTATATTGATAATAATAAAAGTAATGAGTATATTTATTACAGTTCTATCGATAATAACTGCATAATATGGGTAATAATGCATGTTATATTGATAATAATATAAGTAATAAGTATAATTATTACAGTTCTAGCGATAATAACTGCATAATATGGGCAATAATGCATGTTATATTGATAATAATAATAGTAATAAGTATATTTATTATAGTTCTATCGATAATAACTGCATAATATGGGTAATAATGCATGTTATATTGATGACAATGAAAGTTGTAAGTATATTTATTACTGTTCTAGCGATAATAACTGCATTATATGCGTAATAGTGCATGTTATATTGATGATAATAAAAGTAATACGTATATCTATTATAGTTCTAGCGATTATAACTGCATAATATGGGTAATAATGCATGTTATATTGATAATAATATAAGTAATAAGTATAATTATTACAGTTCTAGCGATAATAACTGCATAATATGGGTAATAATGCATGTTATATTGATAATAATAAAAGTAATAATTATATTTATTATAGTTCTAGCGATTATAACTGCATAATATGGGCAATAATGCATGTTATATTGATAATAATAATAATAGTAATAAGTATATTTATTATAGTTCTATCGATAATAACTGCATAATATGGGTAATAATGCATGTTATATTGATGATAATGAAAGTTGTAAGTATATTTATTGCAGTTCTAGCGATAATAACTGCATAATATTGGTAATAATGCATGTTATATTGATGATAATAAAAGTAATACGTATATTTATTATGGTTCTAGCGATAATAACTGCATAATAAGGGTAATAATGCATGTTATATTGATAATAATATAAGTAATAAGTATAATTATTACAGTTCTAGCGATAATAACTCCATTATATGGGTAATAATGCACGTTATATTGATAATAATATAAGTAATAAGTATAATTATTACAGTTCTAGCGATAATAACTGCATTATATGGGTAGTAATGCATGTTATATTGATAATATCGGGAGTAATAAGTATAATTATTATAGTTCTAGCGACAGTAATAGTAAAATATGGCTAATAGTGCATGTTCTATTGATAATAATAAAAGTAATAAGTATATTTATTACAGCTCTATCGATAATAACTGCATAATATGCGTAATGATGCATGTTATATTGATGATAATAAAAGTAATACGTATATTTATTATAGTTCTGGCGATAATTACTGCATTATATGGGTAATAATGCACGTTATATTGCCAATAATATAAGTAATAAGTATAATTATTACAGTTCTAGCGATAATAACTGCATTATATGGCTAATAATGCACGTTATATTGCTAATAATATAAGTAATAAGTATAATTATTACAGTTGCAGCGATAATAACTGCATTATATGGGTAATAATGCATGTTATATTGATAATAATATAAGTAATAAGTATAAATATTACAGTTCTAGCGATAATAACTGCATAATATGGGTAATAGTGCATGTTATATTGATAATAATGAAAGTAATGAGTATATTTATTACAGTTCTATCGATAATAACTGCATAATATGGGTAATAATGCATGTTATATTGATAATAATATAAGTAATAGGTATAATTATTACAGTTCTAGCGATAATAACTGCATTATATGGGTAATAATGCATGTTATATTGATAATAATATAAGTAGTAAGTACAATTATTACAGTTCTAGCGATAATAACTGCATAATATTGGTAATAATGCATGTTATATTGATGATAATAAAAGTAATACGTATATTTATTATAGTTCTAGCGATAATAACTGCATAATAAGGGTAATAATGCATGTTATATTGATAATAATAATAGTAATAAGTATATTTATTATAGTTCTATCGATAATAACTGCATAATATGGGTAATAATGCATGTTATATTGATGATAATGAAAGCTGTAAGTATATTTATTACAGTTCTAGCGATAATAACTGCATAATATTGGTAATAATGCATGTTATATTGATGATAATAAAAGTAATACGTATATTTATTATAGTTCTAGCGATAATAACTGCATAATAAGGGTAATAATGCATGTTATATTGATAATAATATAAGTAATAAGTATAATTATTACAGTTCTAGCGATAATAACTCCATTATATGGGTAATAATGCACGTTATATTGATAATAATATAAGTAATAAGTATAATTATTACAGTTCTAGCGATAATAACTGCATTATATGGGTAATAATGCATGTTATATTGATAATATCGGGAGTAATAAGTATAATTATTATAGTTCTAGCGATAATAATAGTAAAATATGGGTAATAGTGCATGTTATATTGATAATAATAAAAGTAATGAGTATATTTATTACAGTTCTATCGATAATAACTGCATAATATGGGTAATAATGCATGTTATATTGATAATAATATAAGTAATAAGTATAATTATTACAGTTCTAGCGATAATAACTGCATAATATGGGCAATAATGCATGTTATATTGATAATAATAATAGTAATAAGTATATTTATTATAGTTCTATCGATAATAACTGCATAATATGGGTAATAATGCATGTTATATTGATGATAATGAAAATTGTAAGTATATTTATTACAGTTCTAGCGATAATAACTGCATAATATTGGTAATAATGCATGTTATATTGATGATAATAAAAGTAATACGTATATTTATTATAGTTCTAGCGATAATAACTGCATAATAAGGGTAATAATGCATGTTATATTGATAATAATATAAGTAATAAGTATAATTATTACAGTTCTAGCGACAATAACTGCATAATGTGGGTAATAATGCATGTTATATTGATAACAATAAAAGTAATAAGTATATTTATTATAGTTCTAGCGATTATAACTGCATAATATGGGTAATAATGCATGTTATATTGAGAATAATATAAGTAATAAGTATAATTATTACAGTTCTAGCGATAATAACTGCATTATATGGGTAACAATGCATGTTATATTGATAATAATATAAGTAGTAAGTACAATTATTACAGTTCTAGCGATAATAACTGCATAATATGGGTAATAATGCATGTTATATTGATAATAATAATAGTAATAAGTATATTTATTATAGTTCTATCGATAATAACTGCATAATATGGGTAATAATGCATGTTATATTGATGATAATGAAAGTTGTAAGTATATTTATTACAGTTCTAGCGATAATAACTGCATAATATTGGTAATAATGCATGTTATATTGATGATAATAAAAGTAATACGTATATTTATTATAGTTCTAGCGATAATAACTGCATAATAAGGGTAATAATGCATGTTATATTGATAATAATATAAGTAATAAGTATAATTATTACAGTTCTAGCGATAATAACTCCATTATATGGGTAATAATGCATGTTATATTGATAATAATATAAGTAGTAAGTACAATTATTACAGTTCTAGCGATAATAACTGCATAATATGGGTAATAATGCATGTTATATTGATAATAATAATAGTAAGAAGTATATTTATTATAGTTCTATCGATAATAACTGCATAATATGGGTAATAATGCATGTTATATTGATGATAATGAAAGTTGTAAGTATATTTATTACAGTTCTAGCGATAATAACTGCATTATATGGGTAATAATGCATGTTATATTGATAATATCGGGAGTAATAAGTATAATTATTATAGTTCTAGCGATAATAATAGTAAAATATGGGTAATAGTGCATGTTATATTGATAATAATAAAAGTAATGAGTATATTTATTACAGTTCTATCGATAATAACTGCATAATATGGGTAATAATGCATGTTATATTGATAATAATATAAGTAATAAGTATAATTATTACAGTTCTAGCGATAATAACTGCATAATATGGGCAATAATGCATGTTATATTGATAATAATAATAGTAATAAGTATATTTATTATAGTTCTATCGATAATAACTGCATAATATGGGTAATAATGCATGTTATATTGATGACAATGAAAGTTGTAAGTATATTTATTACTGTTCTAGCGATAATAACTGCATTATATGCGTAATAGTGCATGTTATATTGATGATAATAAAAGTAATACGTATATCTATTATAGTTCTAGCGATTATAACTGCATAATATGGGTAATAATGCATGTTATATTGATAATAATATAAGTAATAAGTATAATTATTACAGTTCTAGCGATAATAACTGCATAATATGGGTAATAATGCATGTTATATTGATAATAATAAAAGTAATAATTATATTTATTATAGTTCTAGCGATTATAACTGCATAATATGGGCAATAATGCATGTTATATTGATAATAATAATAATAGTAATAAGTATATTTATTATAGTTCTATCGATAATAACTGCATAATATGGGTAATAATGTATGTTATATTGATGATAATGAAAGTTGTAAGTATATTTATTACAGTTCTAGCGATAATAACTGCATAATATTGGTAATAATGCATGTTATATTGATAATAATATAAGTAATAAGTATAATTATTACAGTTCTAGCGATAATAACTGCATAATATGGGTAATAATGCATGTTATATTGATAATAATAAAAGTAATAATTATATTTATTATAGTTCTAGCGATTATAACTGCATAATATGGGCAATAATGCATGTTATATTGATAATAATAATAGTAATAAGTATATTTATTATAGTTCTATCGATAATAACTGCATAATATGGGTAATAATGCATGTTATATTGATGATAATGAAAGTTGTAAGTATATTTATTGCAGTTCTAGCGATAATAACTGCATAATATTGGTAATAATGCATGTTATATTGATGATAATAAAAGTAATACGTATATTTATTATGGTTCTAGCGATAATAACTGCATAATAAGGGTAATAATGCATGTTATATTGATAATAATATAAGTAATAAGTATAATTATTACAGTTCTAGCGATAATAACTCCATTATATGGGTAATAATGCACGTTATATTGATAATAATATAAGTAATAAGTATAATTATTACAGTTCTAGCGATAATAACTGCATTATATGGGTAGTAATGCATGTTATATTGATAATATCGGGAGTAATAAGTATAATTATTATAGTTCTAGCGACAGTAATAGTAAAATATGGCTAATAGTGCATGTTCTATTGATAATAATAAAAGTAATAAGTATAATTATTACAGTTCCAGCGATAATAACTGCATTATATGGGTAATAATGCACGTTATATTGCCAATAATATAAGTAATAAGTATAATTATTACAGTTCTAGCGATAATAACTGCATTATATGGCTAATAATGCACGTTATATTGCTAATAATATAAGTAATAAGTATAATTATTACAGTTCCAGCGATAATAACTGCATTATATGGGTAATAATGCATGTTATATTGATAATAATATAAGTAATAAGTATAAATATTACAGTTCTAGCGATAATAACTGCATAATATGGGTAATAGTGCATGTTATATTGATAATAATGAAAGTAATGAGTATATTTATTACAGTTCTATCGATAATAACTGCATAATATGGGTAATAATGCATGTTATATTGATAATAATATAAGTAATAGGTATAATTATTACAGTTCTAGCGATAATAACTGCATTATATGGGTAATAATGCATGTTATATTGATAATAATATAAGTAGTAAGTACAATTATTACAGTTCTAGCGATAATAACTGCATAATATTGGTAATAATGCATGTTATATTGATGATAATAAAAGTAATACGTATATTTATTATAGTTCTAGCGATAATAACTGCATAATAAGGGTAATAATGCATGTTATATTGATAATAATAATAGTAATAAGTATATTTATTATAGTTCTATCGATAATAACTGCATAATATGGGTAATAATGCATGTTATATTGATGATAATGAAAGCTGTAAGTATATTTATTACAGTTCTAGCGATAATAACTGCATAATATTGGTAATAATGCATGTTATATTGATGATAATAAAAGTAATACGTATATTTATTATAGTTCTAGCGATAATAACTGCATAATAAGGGTAATAATGCATGTTATATTGATAATAATATAAGTAATAAGTATAATTATTACAGTTCTAGCGATAATAACTCCATTATATGGGTAATAATGCACGTTATATTGATAATAATATAAGTAATAAGTATAATTATTACAGTTCTAGCGATAATAACTGCATTATATGGGTAATAATGCATGTTATATTGATAATATCGGGAGTAATAAGTATAATTATTATAGTTCTAGCGATAATAATAGTAAAATATGGGTAATAGTGCATGTTATATTGATAATAATAAAAGTAATGAGTATATTTATTACAGTTCTATCGATAATAACTGCATAATATGGGTAATAATGCATGTTATATTGATAATAATATAAGTAATAAGTATAATTATTACAGTTCTAGCGATAATAACTGCATAATATGGGCAATAATGCATGTTATATTGATAATAATAATAGTAATAAGTATATTTATTATAGTTCTATCGATAATAACTGCATAATATGGGTAATAATGCATGTTATATTGATGATAATGAAAATTGTAAGTATATTTATTACAGTTCTAGCGATAATAACTGCATAATATTGGTAATAATGCATGTTATATTGATGATAATAAAAGTAATACGTATATTTATTATAGTTCTAGCGATAATAACTGCATAATAAGGGTAATAATGCATGTTATATTGATAATAATATAAGTAATAAGTATAATTATTACAGTTCTAGCGACAATAACTGCATAATGTGGGTAATAATGCATGTTATATTGATAACAATAAAAGTAATAAGTATATTTATTATAGTTCTAGCGATTATAACTGCATAATATGGGTAATAATGCATGTTATATTGAGAATAATATAAGTAATAAGTATAATTATTACAGTTCTAGCGATAATAACTGCATTATATGGGTAACAATGCATGTTATATTGATAATAATATAAGTAGTAAGTACAATTATTACAGTTCTAGCGATAATAACTGCATAATATGGGTAATAATGCATGTTATATTGATAATAATAATAGTAATAAGTATATTTATTATAGTTCTATCGATAATAACTGCATAATATGGGTAATAATGCATGTTATATTGATGATAATGAAAGTTGTAAGTATATTTATTACAGTTCTAGCGATAATAACTGCATAATATTGGTAATAATGCATGTTATATTGATGATAATAAAAGTAATACGTATATTTATTATAGTTCTAGCGATAATAACTGCATAATAAGGGTAATAATGCATGTTATATTGATAATAATATAAGTAATAAGTATAATTATTACAGTTCTAGCGATAATAACTCCATTATATGGGTAATAATGCATGTTATATTGATAATAATATAAGTAGTAAGTACAATTATTACAGTTCTAGCGATAATAACTGCATAATATGGGTAATAATGCATGTTATATTGATAATAATAATAGTAATAAGTATATTTATTATAGTTCTATCGATAATAACTGCATAATATGGGTAATAATGCATGTTATATTGATGATAATGAAAGTTGTAAGTATATTTATTACAGTTCTAGCGATAATAACTGCATTATATGGGTAATAATGCATGTTATATTGATAATATCGGGAGTAATAAGTATAATTATTATAGTTCTAGCGATAATAATAGTAAAATATGGGTAATAGTGCATGTTATATTGATAATAATAAAAGTAATGAGTATATTTATTACAGTTCTATCGATAATAACTGCATAATATGGGTAATAATGCATGTTATATTGATAATAATATAAGTAATAAGTATAATTATTACAGTTCTAGCGATAATAACTGCATAATATGGGCAATAATGCATGTTATATTGATAATAATAATAGTAATAAGTATATTTATTATAGTTCTATCGATAATAACTGCATAATATGGGTAATAATGCATGTTATATTGATGACAATGAAAGTTGTAAGTATATTTATTACTGTTCTAGCGATAATAACTGCATTATATGCGTAATAGTGCATGTTATATTGATGATAATAAAAGTAATACGTATATCTATTATAGTTCTAGCGATTATAACTGCATAATATGGGTAATAATGCATGTTATATTGATAATAATATAAGTAATAAGTATAATTATTACAGTTCTAGCGATAATAACTGCATAATATGGGTAATAATGCATGTTATATTGATAATAATAAAAGTAATAATTATATTTATTATAGTTCTAGCGATTATAACTGCATAATATGGGCAATAATGCATGTTATATTGATAATAATAATAATAGTAATAAGTATATTTATTATAGTTCTATCGATAATAACTGCATAATATGGGTAATAATGTATGTTATATTGATGATAATGAAAGTTGTAAGTATATTTATTACAGTTCTAGCGATAATAACTGCATAATATTGGTAATAATGCATGTTATATTGATGATAATAAAAGTAATACGTATATTTATTATGGTTCTAGCGATAATAACTGCATAATAAGGGTAATAATGCATGTTATATTGATAATAATATAAGTAATAAGTATAATTATTACAGTTCTAGCGATAATAACTCCATTATATGGGTAATAATGCACGTTATATTGATAATAATATAAGTAATAAGTATAATTATTACAGTTCTAGCGATAATAACTGCATTATATGGGTAGTAATGCATGTTATATTGATAATATCGGGAGTAATAAGTATAATTATTATAGTTCTAGCGACAGTAATAGTAAAATATGGCTAATAGTGCATGTTCTATTGATAATAATAAAAGTAATAAGTATAATTATTACAGTTCCAGCGATAATAACTGCATTATATGGGTAATAATGCACGTTATATTGCCAATAATATAAGTAATAAGTATAATTATTACAGTTCTAGCGATAATAACTGCATTATATGGCTAATAATGCACGTTATATTGCTAATAATATAAGTAATAAGTATAATTATTACAGTTCCAGCGATAATAACTGCATTATATGGGTAATAATGCATGTTATATTGATAATAATATAAGTAATAAGTATAAATATTACAGTTCTAGCGATAATAACTGCATAATATGGGTAATAGTGCATGTTATATTGATAATAATGAAAGTAATGAGTATATTTATTACAGTTCTATCGATAATAACTGCATAATATGGGTAATAATGCATGTTATATTGATAATAATATAAGTAATAGGTATAATTATTACAGTTCTAGCGATAATAACTGCATTATATGGGTAATAATGCATGTTATATTGATAATAATATAAGTAGTAAGTACAATTATTACAGTTCTAGCGATAATAACTGCATAATATTGGTAATAATGCATGTTATATTGATGATAATAAAAGTAATACGTATATTTATTATAGTTCTAGCGATAATAACTGCATAATAAGGGTAATAATGCATGTTATATTGATAATAATAATAGTAATAAGTATATTTATTATAGTTCTATCGATAATAACTGCATAATATGGGTAATAATGCATGTTATATTGATGATAATGAAAGCTGTAAGTATATTTATTACAGTTCTAGCGATAATAACTGCATAATATTGGTAATAATGCATGTTATATTGATGATAATAAAAGTAATACGTACATTTATTATAGTTTTAGCGATAATAACTGCATAATAAGGGTAATAATGCATGTTATATTGATAATAATATAAGTAATAAGTATGATTATTACAGTTCTAGCGATAATAACTCCATTATATGGGTAATAATGCACGTTATATTGATAATAATATAAGTAATAAGTATAATTATTACAGTTCTAGCGATAATAACTGCATTATATGGGTAATAATGCATGTTATATTGATAATATCGGGAGTAATAAGTATAATTATTATAGTTCTAGCGATAATAATAGTAAAATATGGGTAATAGTGCATGTTATATTGATAATAATAAAAGTAATGAGTATATTTATTACAGTTCTATCGATAATAACTGCATAATATGGGTAATAATGCATGTTATATTGATAATAATATAAGTAATAAGTATAATTATTACAGTTCTAGCGATAATAACTGCATAATATGGGCAATAATGCATGTTATATTGATAATAATAATAGTAATAAGTATATTTATTATAGTTCTATCGATAATAACTGCATAATATGGGTAATAATGCATGTTATATTGATGACAATGAAAGTTGTAAGTATATTTATTACTGTTCTAGCGATAATAACTGCATTATATGCGTAATAGTGCATGTTATATTGATGATAATAAAAGTAATACGTATATCTATTATAGTTCTAGCGATTATAACTGCATAATATGGGTAATAATGCATGTTATATTGAGAATAATGTAAGTAATAAGTATAATTATTACAGTTCTAGCGATAATAACTGCATTATATGGGTAATAATGCATGTTATATTGATAATAATATAAGTAGTAAGTATAATTATTACAGTTCTAGCGATAATAACTGCATAATATGGGTAATAATGCATGTTATATTGATAATAATAATAGTGATAAGTATATTTATTATAGTTCTAGCGATTATAACTGCATAATATGGGTAATGATGCATGTTATATTGATGATATCGGGAGTAATAAGTATAATTATTACAGTTCTAGCGATAATAACTGCATTATATGGGTAATAATGGATGTTATATTGATAATATCGGGAGTAATAATTATAATTATTACAGTTCTAGCGATAATAATAGTACAATATGGCTAATAGTGCATGTTATATTGATAATAATAAAAGTAATAAGTATATTTATTATAGTTCCATCGATAATAACTGCATAATATGGGTAATAATGCATGTTATATTGATGATAATAAAAGTACTAAGTATATTTATTATAGTTCTAGCGATAATAACTGCATAATATGGGTAATAATGCATGTTATATTGATAATAATATAAGTAATAAGTATAATTATTACAGTTCTAGCGATAATAACTGCATTATATGGGAAATAATGCGCGTTATATTGCTAATAATATAAGTAATAAGTATAATTATTACAGTTCTAGCGATAATACCTGCATTATATTGGTAATAATGCATGTTATATTGGTAATAACATAAGTAATAAGTAAAATTATAACAGTTCTAGCGATAATAACTGCATTATATGGGAAATAATGCGCGTTATATTGCTAATAATATAAGTAATAAGTATAATTATTACAGTTCTAGCGATAATAACTCCATTATATGGGTAAAAATGCATGTTATATTGATAATAATATAAGTAATAAGTATAATTATTACAGTTCTAGCGATAATAACTGCATAATATGGGTAATAATGCATGTTACATTGATGGTAATAAAAGTATTACGTATATTTATTATAGTTCTAGCGATAATAACTGCATTATATGGGTGATAATGCATGTTATATTGATAATATTGGAGTAATAAGTATAATTATTATAGTTCTAGCGATAAAAATAGTGAAATATGGCTAATAGTGCATGTTATATTGATAATAATAAAAGTAATACGTATATTTAATACCGTTCTATCGATAATAGCTGCATATATGGGTAATAATGCATGTTATAATGATGATAATAAAAATTATACGTATATTTATTATAGTTCTAGCGATAATAACTGCTTAATATGGGTAATAATGCATGTTATATTGATAATAATATGAGTAATAAGTATAATTATTACAGTTCTGGTGATAATAACTGCATTATATGCGTAATAATGCATGTTATATTGATAATATCGGGAGTAATAAGTATAATTATTACAGTTCTAGCGATAATAACTGCATTATATGGGAAATAATGCACGTTATATTGCTAATAATATAAGGAATATGTATAATTATTACAGTTCTAGCGATAATAACTGCATTATATGAGTAATAATGCATGTTATATTGATAATATCGGGAGTAATAAGTATAATTATTATAGTTCTAGCGATAATAATAGTACAATATGGCGAATAGTGCATGTTATATTGATAATAATAAAAGTAATAAGTATATTTATTATAGTTCCATCGATAATAACTGCATAATATGGGTAATAATGCATGTTATATTGATGATAATAAAAGTACTAAGTATATTTATTATAGTTCTAGCAATTATAACTGCATAATATGGGTAATAATGCATGTTATATTGATGATAATAAAAGTAATACGTATATTTATTACAGTTCTAGCGATTATAACAGCATAATATGGGTAATAATGCATGTTATATTGATAATAATATAAGTAATAAGTATAATTATTACAGTTGTAGCGATAATAACTGCATTATATGGGAAATAATGCGCGTTATATTGCTAATAATATAAGTAATAAGTATAATTATTACAGTTCTAGCGATAATGACTGCATTATATGGGTAATAATGCATGTTATATTGATAATAATATAAGTAATAAGTATAATTATTACAGTTCTAGCGATAATAACTGCATAATATGGGTAATAATGCACGTTATATTGCTAATAATCTCAATAATAAGTATAATTATTACAGTTCTAGGGATAATAACTGCATTATATGGGTAATAATGCATGTTATATTGAAAATATCGGGAGTAATAAGTATAATTATTATAGTTCTAGCGATAATAATAGTAAAATATGGCTAATAGTGCATGTTATATTGATAATAATAAAAGTAATACGTATATTTAATACAGTTCTATCGATAATAGCTGCATATATGGGTAATAATGCATGTTATAATGATGATAATAAAAATTATACGTATATTTATTATAGTTCTAGCGATAATAACTGCTTCATATGGGTAATAATGCATGTTATATTGATAATAATATGGGTAATAAGTATAATTATTACAGTTCTGGTGATAATAACTGCATTATATGCGTAATAATGCATGTTATATTGATAATATCGGGAGTAATAAGTATAATTATTACAGTTCTGGCGATAATAACTGCATTATATGAGTAATAATGCATGTTATATTGATAATATCGGGAGTAATAAGTATAATTATTATAGTTCTAGCGATAATAATAGTACAATATGGCTAATGGTGCATGTTATATTGATAATAATAAAAGTAATAAGTATATTTATTATAGTTCCATCGATAATAACTGCATAATATGGGTAATAATGCATGTTATATTGATGATAATAAAAGTACTAAGTATATTTATTATAGTTCTAGCGATTATAACTGCATAATATGGGTAATAATGCATGTTATATTGATGATAATAAAAGTAATACGTATATTTATCACTGTTCTAGCGATAATAACAGCATAATATGGGTAATAATGCATGTTATATTGATAATAATATAAGTAATAAGTATAATTATTACAGTTGTAGCGATAATAACTGCATTATATGGGAAATAATGCGCGTTATATT
The DNA here is from genome assembly GCA_963576845.1 of Megachile leachella. NCBI lineage: Eukaryota > Metazoa > Arthropoda > Insecta > Hymenoptera > Megachilidae > Megachile > Megachile leachella. The sequence goes on along the minus strand of CAUYWW010000150.1, from coordinate 1,126,683 downwards.
GCTAATAATATAAGTAATAAGTATAATTATTACAGTTCTAGCGATAATGACTGCATTATATGGGTAATAATGCATGTTATATTGATGATAATAAAAGTAGTAAGTATATTTATTATAGTTCTAGCGATAATAACTGCATTATATGCGTAATAATGCACGTTATATTGCTAAAAATATAAGTAATAAGTATAATTATTACAGTTGTAACGATAATAATAGTAAAATATGGCTAAGAGTGCCTGTTATATTGATAATAATAAAAGTAATAAGTATATTTATTATACTTCTGTCGATAATAACTGCATTATATGGGTAATAATGCATGTTATATTGATAATAATATAAGTAATAAGTATAATTATTACAGTGCTAGCGATAATAACTGCATAATATAGGTAATAATGCACGTTATATTGCTAACAGTATAAGTAATAAGTATAATTATTACAGTTCTAGCGATAATAACTGCATAATATGGGTAATAATGCACGTTATATTGCTAATAGTATAAGTAATAAGTATAATTATTACAGTTCTAGCGATAATAACCGCATTATATGGGTAATAATGCATGTTATAATGATAATAACGGGAGTAATAAGTATAATTATTATAGTTCTAGCGATAATAATAGTACAATATGGATAATAGTGCATGTTATATTGATAATAATAAAAGTAATGAGTATATTTATTACAGTTCTATCGATAACAACTGCGTCATATGGGTAATAATGCATGTTATATTGATAATAATATAAGTAATACGTATAATTATTACAGTTCTAGCGATAATAACTGCATTATATGGGTAATAATGCATGTTATATTGATAATGTTGGGAGTAATAAGTATAATTATTATAGTTTTAGCGATAATAATAGTAAAATATTCCGAATAGTGCATGTTATATTGATAATAAGAAAAGTAATAAGTACATTTATTACAGTTCTATCGATAATAACTGCAATTTATGGGTAATAATGCACGTTATATTGATAATAATAAAAGTAATAAGTATATTTATTATAGTTCTAGCGATAATAACTGCATTATATGAGTAATAATCCACGTTATATTGATAATATTGGGAGTAATAAGTATAATTATTATAGTTCTAGCGATAATAACTCCATTATATGGGTAATAATGCATGTTATATTGATAATAATAGCAGTAATAAGTATAATTATTACAGTTCTAGCGATAATACCTGCATTATATGGGTAATAATGCATGTTATATTGATAATATCGGGAGTAATAAGTATAATTATTATAGTTCTAGCGATAATAATAGTACAATATGGCTAATAATGCATGTTATATTGAAAATAATAAAAGTAATAAGTATATTTATTTTAGTTCTATCGATAATAACTGCATAATATAGGTAATAATGCATGTTATATTGATGATAATAAAAGTACTATGTATATTTATTATAGTTCTAGCGATTATAACTGCATAATATGGGTAATATTGCATGATATATTGAGAATAATATAAGTAATAAGTGTACTTATTACAGTTCTAGCGATAATAACTGCATTATATAGGTAATAATGCATGTTACATTGATAATATTGGGAGTGATAAGTATAATTATTATAGTTCTAGCGATAATAATAGTAAAATATGGCTAATAGTGCATGTTATATTGATAATAAGAAAAGTAGTAAGTATATTTATTACAGTTCTATCGATAATAACTGCATAATATGGGTAATAATGCATGTTATATTGATAATATTGCGAGTAATGAGTATAATTATTATAGTTCTAGCGATAATGATAGTAAAATATGGCGAATAGTGCATGTTATATTGATAATAATAAAAGTAATAAGTATATTTATTACAGTTCTATCGATAATAACTGCATAATATGGGTAATAATGCATGTTATATTGATGATAATAAAAGTAGTAAGTATATTTATTATATTTCTATCGATAATAACTGCACAATATGGGTAATAATGCATGTTATATTGATGATAATGAAAGTAGTAAGTATATTTATTACAGTTCTAGCGATAATAACTGCATTATATGCGTAATAATGCATGTTATATTGATTATAATATAAGTAATAAGTATAATTATTACAATTCTAGCGATAGTAACTGCATTATATGGGTAATAATGCATGTTATATTGATAATAATATAAGTAATAAGTGTAATTATTACAGTTCTAGCGATAATAACTGCATAATATGGGTAATAATGCACGTTATATTGCTAATAATATCAATAATAGGTATAATTATTACAGTTCTAGGGATAATAACTGCATTATATGGGTAATAATGCATGTTATATTGATAATATCGGGAGTAATAAGTATAATTATTATAGTTCTAGCGATAATAATAGTACAATATGGCTAATAGTCCATGCTATATTGATAATAATAAAAGTAATAAGTACATTTATTATAGTTCTATCGATAATAACTGCATAATATGGGTAATTATGCATGATATATTGAGAATAATATAAGTAATAAGTATATTTATTACAGTTCTAGCGATAATAACTGCATTATATGGGTAATAATGCACGTTATATTGCTAATAATATAAGTAATAAGTATAATTATTAGAGTTCCAGGGTTAATAACTGCATAATATGGGTAATAATGCACGTTATATTGCTAATAATATAAGTAATAAGTATAATTATTACAGTTCTAGCGATAATACCTGCATTATATGGATAATAATGCATGTTATATTGATAATAATATAAGTAATAAGTATATTTATTATAGTTCTAGCGATAATAACTGCATTATATGTCAAATAATGCACGTTATATTGCTAATAATATAAGTAATATGTATAATTATTACAGTTCTGTCGATAATAACTGCATTATATGGGTAATAATGCACGTTATATTGCTAATAATATAAGTAATAAGTATAATTATTACAGTTCTAGCGATAATAACTGCATTATATGTGTGATAATGCATGTTATATTGATAATATTGGAGTAATAAGTATAGTTATTATAGTTCTAGCGATAATAATAGTAAAATATGGCTAATAGTGCACGTTATATTGATAATAATAAAAGTAATACGTATATTTATTACAGTTCTATCGATAATAGCTGCATATATGGGTAATAATGCATGTTATATTGATGATAATAAAAATTACACGTATATTTATTATAGTTCTAGCGATAATAACTGCTTAATATGGGTAATAATGCATGTTATATTGATAATAATATGAGTAATAAGTATAATTATTACAGTTCTGGTGATAATAACTGCATTATATGCGTAATAATGCATGTTATATTGATAATATCGGGAGTAATAAGTATAATTATTACAGATCTAGCGATAATAACTGCATTATATGGGAAATAATGCACGTTATATTGCTAATAATATAAGGAATATGTATAATTATTACAGTTCTAGCGATAATAACTGCATTATATGAGTAATAATGCATGTTATATTGATAATATCGGGAGTAATAAGTATAATTATTATAGTTCTAGCGATAATAATAGTACAATATGGCTAATAGTGCATGTTATATTGATAATAATAAAAGTAATAAGTATATTTATTATAGTTCCATCGATAATAACTGCATAATATGGGTAATAATGCATGTTATATTGATGATAATGAGAGTAGTAAGTATATTTATTACAGTTCTATCGATAATAACTGCATAATATGGGTAATAATGCATGTTATATTGATAATAATAAAAGTAATAAGTATATTTATTATATTTCTATCGATAATAACTGCACAATATGGGTAATAATGCATGTTATATTGATGATAATGAAAGTAGTAAGTATATTTATTATAGTTCTAGCGATTATAACTGCATAATATGGGTAATAATGCATGTTATATTGATGATAATAAAAGTAATACGTATATTTATTACAGTTCTAGCGATAATAACAGCATAATATGGGTAATAATGCATGTTATATTGATAATAATATAAGTAATAAGTATAATTATTACAGTTGTAGCGATAATAACTGCATTATATGGGAAATAATGCGCGTTATATTGCTAATAATATAAGTAATAAGTATAATTATTACAGTTCTAGCGATAATGACTGCATTATATGGGTAATAATGCATGTTATATTGATGATAATAAAAGTAGTAAGTATATTTATTATAGTTCTAGCGATAATAACTGCATTATATGCGTAATAATGCACGTTATATTGCTAATAATATAAGTAATAAGTATAATTATTACAGATGTAACGATAATAATAGTAAAATATGGCTAAGAGTGCCTGTTATATTGATAATAATAAAAGTAATAAGTATATTTATTATACTTCTGTCGATAATAACTGCATTATATGGGTAATAATGCATGTTATATTGATAATAATATAAGTAATAAGTATAATTATTACAGTGCTAGCGATAATAACTGCATAATATGGGTAATAATGCACGTTATATTGCTAACAGTATAAGTAATAAGTATAATTATTACAGTTCTAGCGATAATAACTGCATAATATGGGTAATAATGCACGTTATATTGCTAATAGTATAAGTAATAAGTATAATTATTACAGTTCTAGCGATAATAACCGCATTATATGGGTAATAATGCATGTTATAATGATAATAACGGGAGTAATAAGTATAATTATTATAGTTCTAGCGATAATAATAGTACAATATGGATAATAGTGCATGTTATATTGATAATAATAAAAGTAATGAGTATATTTATTACAGTTCTATCGATAACAACTGCGTCATATGGGTAATAATGCATGTTATATTGATAATAATATAAGTAATACGTATAATTATTACAGTTCTAGCGATAATAACCGCATTATATGGGTAATAATGCATGTTATATTGATAATGTTGGGAGTAATAAGTATAATTATTATAGTTTTAGCGATAATAATAGTAAAATATTCCGAATAGTGCATGTTATATTGATAATAAGAAAAGTAATAAGTACATTTATTACAGTTCTATCGATAATAACTGCAATTTATGGGTAATAATGCACGTTATATTGATAATAATAAAAGTAATAAGTATATTTATTATAGTTCTAGCGATAATAACTGCATTATATGAGTAATAATCCATGTTATATTGATAATATTGGGAGTAATAAGTATAATTATTATAGTTCTAGCGATAATAACTCCATTATATGGGTAATAATGCATGTTATATTGATAATAAAGCAGTAATAAGTATAATTATTACAGTTCTAGCGATAATACCTGCATTATATGGGTAATAATGCATGTTATATTGATAATATCGGGAGTAATAAGTATAATTATTATAGTTCTAGCGATAATAATAGTACAATATGGCTAATAATGCATGTTATATTGAAAATAATAAAAGTAATAAGTATATTTATTTTAGTTCTATCGATAATAACTGCATAATATAGGTAATAATGCATGTTATATTGATGATAATAAAAGTACTATGTATATTTATTATAGTTCTAGCGATTATAACTGCATAATATGGGTAATATTGCATGATATATTGAGAATAATATAAGTAATAAGTGTATTTATTACAGTTCTAGCGATAATAACTGCATTATATAGGTAATAATGCATGTTACATTGATAATATTGGGAGTGATAAGTATAATTATTATAGTTCTAGCGATAATAATAGTAAAATATGGCTAATAGTGCATGTTATATTGATAATAAGAAAAGTAGTAAGTATATTTATTACAGTTCTATCGATAATAACTGCATAATATGGGTAATAATGCATGTTATATTGATAATATTGCGAGTAATGAGTATAATTATTATAGTTCTAGCGATAATGATAGTAAAATATGGCGAATAGTGCATGTTATATTGATAATAATAAAAGTAATAAGTATATTTATTACAGTTCTATCGATAATAACTGCATAATATGGGTAATAATGCATGTTATATTGATGATAATAAAAGTAGTAAGTATATTTATTATATTTCTATCGATAATAACTGCACAATATGGGTAATAATGCATGTTATATTGATGATAATGAAAGTAGTAAGTATATTTATTATAGTTCTAGCGATAATAACTGCATAATATGGGTAATAATGCATGTTATATTGATAATAATATAAGTAATAAGTATAATTATTACAGTTCTAGCGATAATAACTGCATTATATGGGTAATAATGCACGTTATATTGCTAATAATATAAGTAATAAGTATAATTATTAGAGTTCCAGGGTTAATAACTGCATAATATGGGTAATAATGCACGTTATATTGCTAGTAATATAAGTAATAAGTATAATTATTACAGTTCTAGCGATAATACCTGCATTATATTGGTAATAATGCATGTCATATTGGTAATAATATAAGTAATAAGTATAATTATTACAGTTCTAGCGATAATAACTGCATTATATGCGTAATAATGCATGTTATATTGATTATAATATAAGTAATAAGTATAATTATTACAATTCTAGCGATAGTAACTGCATTATATGGGTAATAATGCATGTTATATTGATAATAATATAAGTAATAAGTGTAATTATTACAGTTCTAGGGATAATAACTGCATTATATGGGTAATAATGCATGTTATATTGAAAATATCGGGAGTAATAAGTATAATTATTATAGTTCTAGCGATAATAATAGAAAAATATGGCTAATAGTGCATGTTATATTGATAATAAGAAAAGTAATAAGTATATTTATTACAGTTCTATCGATAATAACTGCATAATATGGGTAATAATGCATGTTATATTGATGATACTAAAAGTGCTAAGTATATTTATTATAGTTCTAGCGATTATAACTGCATAATATGCGTAATAATGCATGTTATATTGATAATAATATAAGTAATAAGTATAATTATCACAGTCCTAGCGATAATAACTGCATAATATGGGTAATAATGCACGTTATATTGCTAACAGTATAAGTAATAAGTATAATTATTACAGTTCTAGCGATAATAACTGCATAATATGGGTAATCATGCACGTTATATTGCTAATAGTATAAGTAATAAGTATAATTATTACAGTTCTAGCGATAATAACCGCATTATATGGGTAATAATGCATGTTATATTGATAATATCGGGAGTAATAAGTATAATTATTATAGTTCTAGCGATAATAATAGTACAATATGGCTAATAGTCCATGCTATATTGATAATAATAAAAGTAATAAGTACATTTATTATAGTTCTATCGATAATAACTGCATAATATGGGTAATTATGCATGTTATATTGATGATAATAAAAGTAATAAGTATATTTATTATAGTTCCATCGATAATAACTGCATAATATGGGTAATAATGCATGTTATATTGATGATAATAAAAGTACTAAGTATATTTATTATAGTTCTAGCGATAATAACTGCATAATATGGGTAATAATGCATGTTATATTGATAATAATATAAGTAATAAGTATAATTATTACAGTTCTAGCGATAATAACTGCATTATATGGGTAATAATGCACGTTATATTGCTAATAATATAAGTAATAAGTATAATTATTAGAGTTCCAGGGTTAATAACTGCATAATATGGGTAATAATGCACGTTATATTGCTAGTAATATAAGTAATAAGTATAATTATTACAGTTCTAGCGATAATACCTGCATTATATTGGTAATAATGCATGTCATATTGGTAATAATATAAGTAATAAGTATAATTATTACAGTTCTAGCGATAATAACTGCATTATATGGGAAATAATGCGCGTTATATTGCTAATAATATAAGTAATAAGTATAATTATTACAGTTCTAGCGATAATAACTGCATTATATGCGTAATAATGCACGTTATATTGCTAATAATATAAGTAATAAGTATAATTATTACAGTTCTAGCGATAATAACTGCATTATATGGGTAATAATGCATGTTATATTGATAATATTGGGAGTAATAAGTATAATTATTATAGTTTTAGCGACAATAATAGTAAAATATTCCGAATAGTGCATGTTATATTGATAATAAGAAAAGTAATAAGTACATTTATTACAGTTCTATCGATAATAACTGCAATTTATGGGTAATAATGCACGTTATATTGATAATAATAAAAGTAATAAGTATATTTATTATAGTTCTAGCGATAATAACTGCATTATATGAGTAATAATCCATGTTATATTGATAATATTGGGAGTAATAAGTATAATTATTATAGTTCTAGCGATAATAACTCCATTATATGGGTAATAATGCACGTTATATTGCTAATAATATAAGTAATAAGTATAATTATTAGAGTTCCAGGGTTAATAACTGCATAATATGGGTAATAATGCACGTTATATTGCTAATAATATAAGTAATAAGTATAATTATTACAGTTCTAGCGATAATACCTGCAGTATATTGGTAATAATGCATGTCATATTGGTAATAATATAAGTAATAAGTATAATTATTACAGTTCTAGCGATAATAACTGCATTATATGGGAAATAATGCGCGTTATATTGCTAATAATATAAGTAATAAGTATAATTATTACAGTTCTAGCGATAATAACTCCATTATATGGGTAATAATGCATGTTATATTGACAATAATATAAGTAATAAGTATAATTATTACAGTTCTAGCGATAATAACTGCATAATATGGGTAATAATGCATGTTACGTTGATGATAATAAAAGTATTACGTATATATATTATAGTTCTAGCGATAATAACTGCATAATATGGGTAATAATGCATGTTATATTGATAATAATATAAGTAATAAGTATAATTATTACAGTTCTAGCGATAATAACTGCATTATATGGGTAATAATGCACGTTATATTGCTAATAATATAAGTAATAAATATAATTATTACAGTTCTATCGATAATAACTGCATAATATGGGAAATAATGCATGTTATATTGATGATAATAAAAGTACTAAGTATATTTATTATAGTTCTAGCGATTATAACTGCATAATATGCGTAATAATGCATGTTATAATGATAATAATATAAGTAATAAGTATAATTATTACAGTTCTAGCGATAATAACTGCATTATATGGGTAATAATGCACGTTATATTGCTAATAATATAAGTAATAAGTATAATTATTAGAGTTCTAGCGATAATAACTGCATTATATGGGAAATAATGCATGTTATATTGACAATAATATAAGTAATAAGTATAATTATTACAGTTCTAGCGATAATAACTCCATTATATGGGTAATAATGCATGTTATATTGCTAATAATATAAGTAATAAGTATAATTATTACAGTTCTAGCGATAATACCTGCATTATATGGATAATAATGCATGTTATATTGATAATAATATAAGTAATAAGTATATTTATTATAGTTCTAGCGATAATAACTGCATTATATGTCAAATAATGCACGTTATATTGCTAATAATATAAGTAATATGTATAATTATTACAGTTCTGTCGATAATAACTGCATTATATGGGTAATAATGCACGTTATATTGCTAATAATATAAGTAATAAGTATAATTATTACAGTTCTAGCGATAATAACTGCATTATATGTGTGATAATGCATGTTATATTGATAATATTGGAGTAATAAGTATAGTTATTATAGTTCTAGCGATAATAATAGTAAAATATGGCTAATAGTGCACGTTATATTGATAATAATAAAAGTAATACGTATATTTATTACAGTTCTATCGATAATAGCTGCATATATGGGTAATAATGCATGTTATATTGATGATAATAAAGATTACACGTATATTTATTATAGTTCTAGCGATAATAACTGCTTAATATGGGTAATAATGCATGTTATATTGATAATAATATGAGTAATAAGTATAATTATTACAGTTCTGGTGATAATAACTGCATTATATGCGTAATAATGCATGTTATATTGATAATATCGGGAGTAATAAGTATAATTATTACAGATCTAGCGATAATAACTGCATTATATGGGAAATAATGCACGTTATATTGCTAATAATATAAGGAATATGTATAATTATTACAGTTCTAGCGATAATAACTGCATTATATGAGTAATAATGCATGTTATATTGATAATATCGGGAGTAATAAGTATAATTATTATAGTTCTAGCGATAATAATAGTACAATATGGCTAATAGTGCATGTTATATTGATAATAATAAAAGTAATAAGTATATTTATTATAGTTCCATCGATAATAACTGCATAATATGGGTAATAATGCATGTTATATTGATGATAATGAGAGTAGTAAGTATATTTATTACAGTTCTATCGATAATAACTGCATAATATGGGTAATAATGCATGTTATATTGATAATAATAAAAGTAATAAGTATATTTATTATATTTCTATCGATAATAACTGCACAATATGGGTAATAATGCATGTTATATTGATGATAATGAAAGTAGTAAGTATATTTATTATAGTTCTAGCGATTATAACTGCATAATATGGGTAATAATGCATGTTATATTGATGATAATAAAAGTAATACGTATATTTATTACAGTTCTAGCGATAATAACAGCATAATATGGGTAATAATGCATGTTATATTGATAATAATATAAGTAATAAGTATAATTATTACAGTTGTAGCGATAATAACTGCATTATATGGGAAATAATGCGCGTTATATTGCTAATAATATAAGTAATAAGTATAATTATTACAGTTCTAGCGATAATGACTGCATTATATGGGTAATAATGCATGTTATATTGATGATAATAAAAGTAGTAAGTATATTTATTATAGTTCTAGCGATAATAACTGCATTATATGCGTAATAATGCACGTTATATTGCTAATAATATAAGTAATAAGTATAATTATTACAGATGTAACGATAATAATAGTAAAATATGGCTAAGAGTGCCTGTTATATTGATAATAATAAAAGTAATAAGTATATTTATTATACTTCTGTCGATAATAACTGCATTATATGGGTAATAATGCATGTTATATTGATAATAATATAAGTAATAAGTATAATTATTACAGTGCTAGCGATAATAACTGCATAATATGGGTAATAATGCACGTTATATTGCTAACAGTATAAGTAATAAGTATAATTATTACAGTTCTAGCGATAATAACTGCATAATATGGGTAATAATGCACGTTATATTGCTAATAGTATAAGTAATAAGTATAATTATTACAGTTCTAGCGATAATAACCGCATTATATGGGTAATAATGCATGTTATAATGATAATAACGGGAGTAATAAGTATAATTATTATAGTTCTAGCGATAATAATAGTACAATATGGATAATAGTGCATGTTATATTGATAATAATAAAAGTAATGAGTATATTTATTACAGTTCTATCGATAACAACTGCGTCATATGGGTAATAATGCATGTTATATTGATAATAATATAAGTAATACGTATAATTATTACAGTTCTAGCGATAATAACCGCATTATATGGGTAATAATGCATGTTATATTGATAATGTTGGGAGTAATAAGTATAATTATTATAGTTTTAGCGATAATAATAGTAAAATATTCCGAATAGTGCATGTTATATTGATAATAAGAAAAGTAATAAGTACATTTATTACAGTTCTATCGATAATAACTGCAATTTATGGGTAATAATGCACGTTATATTGATAATAATAAAAGTAATAAGTATATTTATTATAGTTCTAGCGATAATAACTGCATTATATGAGTAATAATCCATGTTATATTGATAATATTGGGAGTAATAAGTATAATTATTATAGTTCTAGCGATAATAACTCCATTATATGGGTAATAATGCATGTTATATTGATAATAAAGCAGTAATAAGTATAATTATTACAGTTCTAGCGATAATACCTGCATTATATGGGTAATAATGCATGTTATATTGATAATATCGGGAGTAATAAGTATAATTATTATAGTTCTAGCGATAATAATAGTACAATATGGCTAATAATGCATGTTATATTGAAAATAATAAAAGTAATAAGTATATTTATTTTAGTTCTATCGATAATAACTGCATAATATAGGTAATAATGCATGTTATATTGATGATAATAAAAGTACTATGTATATTTATTATAGTTCTAGCGATTATAACTGCATAATATGGGTAATATTGCATGATATATTGAGAATAATATAAGTAATAAGTGTATTTATTACAGTTCTAGCGATAATAACTGCATTATATAGGTAATAATGCATGTTACATTGATAATATTGGGAGTGATAAGTATAATTATTATAGTTCTAGCGATAATAATAGTAAAATATGGCTAATAGTGCATGTTATATTGATAATAAGAAAAGTAGTAAGTATATTTATTACAGTTCTATCGATAATAACTGCATAATATGGGTAATAATGCATGTTATATTGATAATATTGCGAGTAATGAGTATAATTATTATAGTTCTAGCGATAATGATAGTAAAATATGGCGAATAGTGCATGTTATATTGATAATAATAAAAGTAATAAGTATATTTATTACAGTTCTATCGATAATAACTGCATAATATGGGTAATAATGCATGTTATATTGATGATAATAAAAGTAGTAAGTATATTTATTATATTTCTATCGATAATAACTGCACAATATGGGTAATAATGCATGTTATATTGATGATAATGAAAGTAGTAAGTATATTTATTATAGTTCTAGCGATAATAACTGCATAATATGGGTAATAATGCATGTTATATTGATAATAATATAAGTAATAAGTATAATTATTACAGTTCTAGCGATAATAACTGCATTATATGGGTAATAATGCACGTTATATTGCTAATAATATAAGTAATAAGTATAATTATTAGAGTTCCAGGGTTAATAACTGCATAATATGGGTAATAATGCACGTTATATTGCTAGTAATATAAGTAATAAGTATAATTATTACAGTTCTAGCGATAATACCTGCATTATATTGGTAATAATGCATGTCATATTGGTAATAATATAAGTAATAAGTATAATTATTACAGTTCTAGCGATAATAACTGCATTATATGCGTAATAATGCATGTTATATTGATTATAATATAAGTAATAAGTATAATTATTACAATTCTAGCGATAGTAACTGCATTATATGGGTAATAATGCATGTTATATTGATAATAATATAAGTAATAAGTGTAATTATTACAGTTCTAGGGATAATAACCGCATTATATGGGTAATAATGCATGTTATATTGATAATGTTGGGAGTAATAAGTATAATTATTATAGTTTTAGCGATAATAATAGTAAAATATTCCGAATAGTGCATGTTATATTGATAATAAGAAAAGTAATAAGTACATTTATTACAGTTCTATCGATAATAACTGCAATTTATGGGTAATAATGCACGTTATATTGATAATAATAAAAGTAATAAGTATATTTATTATAGTTCTAGCGATAATAACTGCATTATATGAGTAATAATCCATGTTATATTGATAATATTGGGAGTAATAAGTATAATTATTATAGTTCTAGCGATAATAACTCCATTATATGGGTAATAATGCATGTTATATTGATAATAAAGCAGTAATAAGTATAATTATTACAGTTCTAGCGATAATACCTGCATTATATGGGTAATAATGCATGTTATATTGATAATATCGGGAGTAATAAGTATAATTATTATAGTTCTAGCGATAATAATAGTACAATATGGCTAATAATGCATGTTATATTGAAAATAATAAAAGTAATAAGTATATTTATTTTAGTTCTATCGATAATAACTGCATAATATAGGTAATAATGCATGTTATATTGATGATAATAAAAGTACTATGTATATTTATTATAGTTCTAGCGATTATAACTGCATAATATGGGTAATATTGCATGATATATTGAGAATAATATAAGTAATAAGTGTATTTATTACAGTTCTAGCGATAATAACTGCATTATATAGGTAATAATGCATGTTACATTGATAATATTGGGAGTGATAAGTATAATTATTATAGTTCTAGCGATAATAATAGTAAAATATGGCTAATAGTGCATGTTATATTGATAATAAGAAAAGTAGTAAGTATATTTATTACAGTTCTATCGATAATAACTGCATAATATGGGTAATAATGCATGTTATATTGATAATATTGCGAGTAATGAGTATAATTATTATAGTTCTAGCGATAATGATAGTAAAATATGGCGAATAGTGCATGTTATATTGATAATAATAAAAGTAATAAGTATATTTATTACAGTTCTATCGATAATAACTGCATAATATGGGTAATAATGCATGTTATATTGATGATAATAAAAGTAGTAAGTATATTTATTATATTTCTATCGATAATAACTGCACAATATGGGTAATAATGCATGTTATATTGATGATAATGAAAGTAGTAAGTATATTTATTATAGTTCTAGCGATAATAACTGCATAATATGGGTAATAATGCATGTTATATTGATAATAATATAAGTAATAAGTATAATTATTACAGTTCTAGCGATAATAACTGCATTATATGGGTAATAATGCACGTTATATTGCTAATAATATAAGTAATAAGTATAATTATTAGAGTTCCAGGGTTAATAACTGCATAATATGGGTAATAATGCACGTTATATTGCTAGTAATATAAGTAATAAGTATAATTATTACAGTTCTAGCGATAATACCTGCATTATATTGGTAATAATGCATGTCATATTGGTAATAATATAAGTAATAAGTATAATTATTACAGTTCTAGCGATAATAACTGCATTATATGCGTAATAATGCATGTTATATTGATAATAATATAAGTAATAAGTGTAATTATTACAGTTCTAGGGATAATAACTGCATTATATGGGTAATAATGCATGTTATATTGAAAATATCGGGAGTAATAAGTATAATTATTATAGTTCTAGCGATAATAATAGAAAAATATGGCTAATAGTGCATGTTATATTGATAATAAGAAAAGTAATAAGTATATTTATTACAGTTCTATCGATAATAACTGCATAATATGGGTAATAATGCATGTTATATTGATGATACTAAAAGTGCTAAGTATATTTATTATAGTTCTAGCGATTATAACTGCATAATATGCGTAATAATGCATGTTATATTGATAATAATATAAGTAATAAGTATAATTATCACAGTCCTAGCGATAATAACTGCATAATATGGGTAATAATGCACGTTATATTGCTAACAGTATAAGTAATAAGTATAATTATTACAGTTCTAGCGATAATAACTGCATAATATGGGTAATCATGCACGTTATATTGCTAATAGTATAAGTAATAAGTATAATTATTACAGTTCTAGCGATAATAACCGCATTATATGGGTAATAATGCATGTTATATTGATAATATCGGGAGTAATAAGTATAATTATTATAGTTCCAGCGATAATAATAGTACAATATGGCTAATAGTCCATGCTATATTGATAATAATAAAAGTAATAAGTACATTTATTATAGTTCTATCGATAATAACTGCATAATATGGGTAATTATGCATGTTATATTGATGATAATAAAAGTAATAAGTATATTTATTATAGTTCCATCGATAATAACTGCATAATATGGGTAATAATGCATGTTATATTGATGATAATAAAAGTACTAAGTATATTTATTATAGTTCTAGCGATAATAACTGCATAATATGGGTAATAATGCATGTTATATTGATAATAATATAAGTAATAAGTATAATTATTACAGTTCTAGCGATAATAACTGCATTATATGGGTAATAATGCACGTTATATTGCTAATAATATAAGTAATAAGTATAATTATTAGAGTTCCAGGGTTAATAACTGCATAATATGGGTAATAATGCACGTTATATTGCTAGTAATATAAGTAATAAGTATAATTATTACAGTTCTAGCGATAATACCTGCATTATATTGGTAATAATGCATGTCATATTGGTAATAATACAAGTAATAAGTATAATTATTACAGTTCTAGCGATAATAACTGCATTATATGGGAAATAATGCGCGTTATATTGCTAATAATATAAGTAATAAGTATAATTATTACAGTTCTAGCGATAATAACTGCATTATATGCGTAATAATGCACGTTATATTGCTAATAATATAAGTAATAAGTATAATTATTACAGTTCTAGCGATAATAACTGCATTATATGGGTAATAATGCATGTTATATTGATAATATTGGGAGTAATAAGTATAATTATTATAGTTTTAGCGACAATAATAGTAAAATATTCCGAATAGTGCATGTTATATTGATAATAAGAAAAGTAATAAGTACATTTATTACAGTTCTATCGATAATAACTGCAATTTATGGGTAATAATGCACGTTATATTGATAATAATAAAAGTAATAAGTATATTTATTATAGTTCTAGCGATAATAACTGCATTATATGAGTAATAATCCATGTTATATTGATAATATTGGGAGTAATAAGTATAATTATTATAGTTCTAGCGATAATAACTCCATTATATGGGTAATAATGCACGTTATATTGCTAATAATATAAGTAATAAGTATAATTATTAGAGTTCCAGGGTTAATAACTGCATAATATGGGTAATAATGCACGTTATATTGCTAATAATATAAGTAATAAGTATAATTATTACAGTTCTAGCGATAATACCTGCAGTATATTGGTAATAATGCATGTCATATTGGTAATAATATAAGTAATAAGTATAATTATTACAGTTCTAGCGATAATAACTGCATTATATGGGAAATAATGCGCGTTATATTGCTAATAATATAAGTAGTAAGTATAATTATTACAGTTCTAGCGATAATAACTTCATTATATGGGTAATAATGCATGTTATATTGACAATAATATAAGTAATAAGTATAATTATTACAGTTCTAGCGATAATAACTGCATAATATGGGTAATAATGCATGTTACGTTGATGATAATAAAAGTATTACGTATATATATTATAGTTCTAGCGATAATAACTGCATAATATGGGTAATAATGCATGTTATATTGATAATAATATAAGTAATAAGTATAATTATTACAGTTCTAGCGATAATAACTGCATTATATGGGTAATAATGCACGTTATATTGCTAATAATATAAGTAATAAATATAATTATTACAGTTCTATCGATAATAACTGCATAATATGGGAAATAATGCATGTTATATTGATGATAATAAAAGTACTAAGTATATTTATTATAGTTCTAGCGATTATAACTGCATAATATGCGTAATAATGCATGTTATAATGATAATAATATAAGTAATAAGTATAATTATTACAGTTCTAGCGATAATAACTGCATTATATGGGTAATAATGCACGTTATATTGCTAATAATATAAGTAATAAGTATAATTATTAGAGTTCTAGCGATAATAACTGCATTATATGGGAAATAATGCGCGTTATATTGCTAATAATATAAGTCATAAGTATAATTATTACAGTTCTAGCGATAATAACTCCATTATATGGGTAATAATGCATGTTATATTGACAATAATATAAGTAATAAGTATAATTATTACAGTTCTAGCGATAATAACTGCATAATATGGGTAATAATGCATGTTACATTGATGATAATAAAAGTATTACGTATATTTATTATAGTTCTAGCGATAATAACTGCATAATATGGGTAATAATGCATGTTATATTGATAATAATATAAGTAATAAGTATAATTATTACAGTTCTAGCGATAATAACTGCATTATATGGGTAATAATGCACGTTATATTGCTAATAATATAAGTAATAAGTATAATTATTACAGTTCTAGCGATAATAACTGCATTATATGCGTAATAATGCACGTTATATTGCTAATAATATAAGTAATAAATATAATTATTACAGTTCTAGCGATAACAACTGCATTATATGGGTAATAATGCATGTTATATTGATAATATTGGGAGTAATAAGTATAATTATTATAGTTTTAGCGACAATAATAGTAAAATATTCCGAATAGTGCATGTTATATTGATAATATGAAAAGTAATAAGTACATTTATTACAGTTCTATCGATAATAACTGCAATTTATGGGTAATAATGCACGTTATATTGATAATAATAAAAGTAATAAGTATATTTATTATAGTTCTAGCGATAATAACTGCATTATATGAGTAATAATCCATGTTATATTGATAATATTGGGAGTAATAAGTATAATTATTATAGTTCTAGCGATAATAACTCCATTATATGGGTAATAATGCATGTTATATTGATAATAATAGCAGTAATAAGTATAATTATTACAGTTCTAGCGATAACAACTGCGTCATATGGGTAATAATGCATGTTATATTGATAATAATATAAGTAATACGTATAATTATTACAGTTCTAGCGATAATAACCGCATTATATGGGTAATAATGCATGTTATATTGATAATGTTGGGAGTAATAAGTATAATTATTATAGTTTTAGCGATAATAATAGTAAAATATTCCGAATAGTGCATGTTATATTGATAATAAGAAAAGTAATAAGTACATTTATTACAGTTCTATCGATAATAACTGCAATTTATGGGTAATAATGCACGTTATATTGATAATAATAAAAGTAATAAGTATATTTATTATAGTTCTAGCGATAATAACTGCATTATATGAGTAATAATCCATGTTATATTGATAATATTGGGAGTAATAAGTATAATTATTATAGTTCTAGCGATAATAACTCCATTATATGGGTAATAATGCATGTTATATTGATAATAAAGCAGTAATAAGTATAATTATTACAGTTCTAGCGATAATACCTGCATTATATGGGTAATAATGCATGTTATATTGATAATATCGGGAGTAATAAGTATAATTATTATAGTTCTAGCGATAATAATAGTACAATATGGCTAATAATGCATGTTATATTGAAAATAATAAAAGTAATAAGTATATTTATTTTAGTTCTATCGATAATAACTGCATAATATAGGTAATAATGCATGTTATATTGATGATAATAAAAGTACTATGTATATTTATTATAGTTCTAGCGATTATAACTGCATAATATGGGTAATATTGCATGATATATTGAGAATAATATAAGTAATAAGTGTATTTATTACAGTTCTAGCGATAATAACTGCATTATATAGGTAATAATGCATGTTACATTGATAATATTGGGAGTGATAAGTATAATTATTATAGTTCTAGCGATAATAATAGTAAAATATGGCTAATAGTGCATGTTATATTGATAATAAGAAAAGTAGTAAGTATATTTATTACAGTTCTATCGATAATAACTGCATAATATGGGTAATAATGCATGTTATATTGATAATATTGCGAGTAATGAGTATAATTATTATAGTTCTAGCGATAATGATAGTAAAATATGGCGAATAGTGCATGTTATATTGATAATAATAAAAGTAATAAGTATATTTATTACAGTTCTATCGATAATAACTGCATAATATGGGTAATAATGCATGTTATATTGATGATAATAAAAGTAGTAAGTATATTTATTATATTTCTATCGATAATAACTGCACAATATGGGTAATAATGCATGTTATATTGATGATAATGAAAGTAGTAAGTATATTTATTATAGTTCTAGCGATAATAACTGCATAATATGGGTAATAATGCATGTTATATTGATAATAATATAAGTAATAAGTATAATTATTACAGTTCTAGCGATAATAACTGCATTATATGGGTAATAATGCACGTTATATTGCTAATAATATAAGTAATAAGTATAATTATTAGAGTTCCAGGGTTAATAACTGCATAATATGGGTAATAATGCACGTTATATTGCTAGTAATATAAGTAATAAGTATAATTATTACAGTTCTAGCGATAATACCTGCATTATATTGGTAATAATGCATGTCATATTGGTAATAATATAAGTAATAAGTATAATTATTACAGTTCTAGCGATAATAACTGCATTATATGCGTAATAATGCATGTTATATTGATTATAATATAAGTAATAAGTATAATTATTACAATTCTAGCGATAGTAACTGCATTATATGGGTAATAATGCATGTTATATTGATAATAATATAAGTAATAAGTGTAATTATTACAGTTCTAGGGATAATAACCGCATTATATGGGTAATAATGCATGTTATATTGATAATGTTGGGAGTAATAAGTATAATTATTATAGTTTTAGCGATAATAATAGTAAAATATTCCGAATAGTGCATGTTATATTGATAATAAGAAAAGTAATAAGTACATTTATTACAGTTCTATCGATAATAACTGCAATTTATGGGTAATAATGCACGTTATATTGATAATAATAAAAGTAATAAGTATATTTATTATAGTTCTAGCGATAATAACTGCATTATATGAGTAATAATCCATGTTATATTGATAATATTGGGAGTAATAAGTATAATTATTATAGTTCTAGCGATAATAACTCCATTATATGGGTAATAATGCATGTTATATTGATAATAAAGCAGTAATAAGTATAATTATTACAGTTCTAGCGATAATACCTGCATTATATGGGTAATAATGCATGTTATATTGATAATATCGGGAGTAATAAGTATAATTATTATAGTTCTAGCGATAATAATAGTACAATATGGCTAATAATGCATGTTATATTGAAAATAATAAAAGTAATAAGTATATTTATTTTAGTTCTATCGATAATAACTGCATAATATAGGTAATAATGCATGTTATATTGATGATAATAAAAGTACTATGTATATTTATTATAGTTCTAGCGATTATAACTGCATAATATGGGTAATATTGCATGATATATTGAGAATAATATAAGTAATAAGTGTATTTATTACAGTTCTAGCGATAATAACTGCATTATATAGGTAATAATGCATGTTACATTGATAATATTGGGAGTGATAAGTATAATTATTATAGTTCTAGCGATAATAATAGTAAAATATGGCTAATAGTGCATGTTATATTGATAATAAGAAAAGTAGTAAGTATATTTATTACAGTTCTATCGATAATAACTGCATAATATGGGTAATAATGCATGTTATATTGATAATATTGCGAGTAATGAGTATAATTATTATAGTTCTAGCGATAATGATAGTAAAATATGGCGAATAGTGCATGTTATATTGATAATAATAAAAGTAATAAGTATATTTATTACAGTTCTATCGATAATAACTGCATAATATGGGTAATAATGCATGTTATATTGATGATAATAAAAGTAGTAAGTATATTTATTATATTTCTATCGATAATAACTGCACAATATGGGTAATAATGCATGTTATATTGATGATAATGAAAGTAGTAAGTATATTTATTATAGTTCTAGCGATAATAACTGCATAATATGGGTAATAATGCATGTTATATTGATAATAATATAAGTAATAAGTATAATTATTACAGTTCTAGCGATAATAACTGCATTATATGGGTAATAATGCACGTTATATTGCTAATAATATAAGTAATAAGTATAATTATTAGAGTTCCAGGGTTAATAACTGCATAATATGGGTAATAATGCACGTTATATTGCTAGTAATATAAGTAATAAGTATAATTATTACAGTTCTAGCGATAATACCTGCATTATATTGGTAATAATGCATGTCATATTGGTAATAATATAAGTAATAAGTATAATTATTACAGTTCTAGCGATAATAACTGCATTATATGCGTAATAATGCATGTTATATTGATTATAATATAAGTAATAAGTATAATTATTACAATTCTAGCGATAGTAACTGCATTATATGGGTAATAATGCATGTTATATTGATAATAATATAAGTAATAAGTGTAATTATTACAGTTCTAGGGATAATAACTGCATTATATGGGTAATAATGCATGTTATATTGAAAATATCGGGAGTAATAAGTATAATTATTATAGTTCTAGCGATAATAATAGAAAAATATGGCTAATAGTGCATGTTATATTGATAATAAGAAAAGTAATAAGTATATTTATTACAGTTCTATCGATAATAACTGCATAATATGGGTAATAATGCATGTTATATTGATGATACTAAAAGTGCTAAGTATATTTATTATAGTTCTAGCGATTATAACTGCATAATATGCGTAATAATGCATGTTATATTGATAATAATATAAGTAATAAGTATAATTATCACAGTCCTAGCGATAATAACTGCATAATATGGGTAATAATGCACGTTATATTGCTAACAGTATAAGTAATAAGTATAATTATTACAGTTCTAGCGATAATAACTGCATAATATGGGTAATCATGCACGTTATATTGCTAATAGTATAAGTAATAAGTATAATTATTACAGTTCTAGCGATAATAACCGCATTATATGGGTAATAATGCATGTTATATTGATAATATCGGGAGTAATAAGTATAATTATTATAGTTCCAGCGATAATAATAGTACAATATGGCTAATAGTCCATGCTATATTGATAATAATAAAAGTAATAAGTACATTTATTATAGTTCTATCGATAATAACTGCATAATATGGGTAATTATGCATGTTATATTGATGATAATAAAAGTAATAAGTATATTTATTATAGTTCCATCGATAATAACTGCATAATATGGGTAATAATGCATGTTATATTGATGATAATAAAAGTACTAAGTATATTTATTATAGTTCTAGCGATAATAACTGCATAATATGGGTAATAATGCATGTTATATTGATAATAATATAAGTAATAAGTATAATTATTACAGTTCTAGCGATAATAACTGCATTATATGGGTAATAATGCACGTTATATTGCTAATAATATAAGTAATAAGTATAATTATTAGAGTTCCAGGGTTAATAACTGCATAATATGGGTAATAATGCACGTTATATTGCTAGTAATATAAGTAATAAGTATAATTATTACAGTTCTAGCGATAATACCTGCATTATATTGGTAATAATGCATGTCATATTGGTAATAATACAAGTAATAAGTATAATTATTACAGTTCTAGCGATAATAACTGCATTATATGGGAAATAATGCGCGTTATATTGCTAATAATATAAGTAATAAGTATAATTATTACAGTTCTAGCGATAATAACTGCATTATATGCGTAATAATGCACGTTATATTGCTAATAATATAAGTAATAAGTATAATTATTACAGTTCTAGCGATAATAACTGCATTATATGGGTAATAATGCATGTTATATTGATAATATTGGGAGTAATAAGTATAATTATTATAGTTTTAGCGACAATAATAGTAAAATATTCCGAATAGTGCATGTTATATTGATAATAAGAAAA
The DNA here is from genome assembly GCA_963576845.1 of Megachile leachella. Lineage (NCBI taxonomy): Eukaryota > Metazoa > Arthropoda > Insecta > Hymenoptera > Megachilidae > Megachile > Megachile leachella. The sequence continues at coordinate 1,103,273 of CAUYWW010000150.1, read as the reverse complement.
GTAATAAGTACATTTATTACAGTTCTATCGATAATAACTGCAATTTATGGGTAATAATGCACGTTATATTGATAATAATAAAAGTAATAAGTATATTTATTATAGTTCTAGCGATAATAACTGCATTATATGAGTAATAATCCATGTTATATTGATAATATTGGGAGTAATAAGTATAATTATTATAGTTCTAGCGATAATAACTCCATTATATGGGTAATAATGCACGTTATATTGCTAATAATATAAGTAATAAGTATAATTATTAGAGTTCCAGGGTTAATAACTGCATAATATGGGTAATAATGCACGTTATATTGCTAATAATATAAGTAATAAGTATAATTATTACAGTTCTAGCGATAATACCTGCAGTATATTGGTAATAATGCATGTCATATTGGTAATAATATAAGTAATAAGTATAATTATTACAGTTCTAGCGATAATAACTGCATTATATGGGAAATAATGCGCGTTATATTGCTAATAATATAAGTAGTAAGTATAATTATTACAGTTCTAGCGATAATAACTTCATTATATGGGTAATAATGCATGTTATATTGACAATAATATAAGTAATAAGTATAATTATTACAGTTCTAGCGATAATAACTGCATAATATGGGTAATAATGCATGTTACGTTGATGATAATAAAAGTATTACGTATATATATTATAGTTCTAGCGATAATAACTGCATAATATGGGTAATAATGCATGTTATATTGATAATAATATAAGTAATAAGTATAATTATTACAGTTCTAGCGATAATAACTGCATTATATGGGTAATAATGCACGTTATATTGCTAATAATATAAGTAATAAATATAATTATTACAGTTCTATCGATAATAACTGCATAATATGGGAAATAATGCATGTTATATTGATGATAATAAAAGTACTAAGTATATTTATTATAGTTCTAGCGATTATAACTGCATAATATGCGTAATAATGCATGTTATAATGATAATAATATAAGTAATAAGTATAATTATTACAGTTCTAGCGATAATAACTGCATTATATGGGTAATAATGCACGTTATATTGCTAATAATATAAGTAATAAGTATAATTATTAGAGTTCTAGCGATAATAACTGCATTATATGGGAAATAATGCGCGTTATATTGCTAATAATATAAGTCATAAGTATAATTATTACAGTTCTAGCGATAATAACTCCATTATATGGGTAATAATGCATGTTATATTGACAATAATATAAGTAATAAGTATAATTATTACAGTTCTAGCGATAATAACTGCATAATATGGGTAATAATGCATGTTACATTGATGATAATAAAAGTATTACGTATATTTATTATAGTTCTAGCGATAATAACTGCATAATATGGGTAATAATGCATGTTATATTGATAATAATATAAGTAATAAGTATAATTATTACAGTTCTAGCGATAATAACTGCATTATATGGGTAATAATGCACGTTATATTGCTAATAATATAAGTAATAAGTATAATTATTACAGTTCTAGCGATAATAACTGCATTATATGCGTAATAATGCACGTTATATTGCTAATAATATAAGTAATAAATATAATTATTACAGTTCTAGCGATAACAACTGCATTATATGGGTAATAATGCATGTTATATTGATAATATTGGGAGTAATAAGTATAATTATTATAGTTTTAGCGACAATAATAGTAAAATATTCCGAATAGTGCATGTTATATTGATAATATGAAAAGTAATAAGTACATTTATTACAGTTCTATCGATAATAACTGCAATTTATGGGTAATAATGCACGTTATATTGATAATAATAAAAGTAATAAGTATATTTATTATAGTTCTAGCGATAATAACTGCATTATATGAGTAATAATCCATGTTATATTGATAATATTGGGAGTAATAAGTATAATTATTATAGTTCTAGCGATAATAACTCCATTATATGGGTAATAATGCATGTTATATTGATAATAATAGCAGTAATAAGTATAATTATTACAGTTCTAGCGATAATACCTGCATTATATGGGTAATAATGCATGTTATATTGATAATATCGGGAGTAATAAGTATAATTATTATAGTTCTAGCGATAATAATAGTACAATATGGCTAATAATGCATGTTATATTGAAAATAATATAAGTAATAAGTATAATTATTAGAGTTCCAGGGTTAATAACTGCATAATATGGGTAATAATGCACGTTATATTGCTAACAATATAAGTAATAAGTATAATTATTACAGTTCTAGCGATAATACCTGCATTATATGGATAATAATGCATGTTATATTGATAATAATATAAGTAATAAGTATATTTATTATAGTTCTAGCGATAATAACTGCATTATATGTCAAATAATGCACGTTATATTGCTAATAATATAAGTAATATGTATAATTATTACAGTTCTGTCGATAATAACTGCATTATATGGGTAATAATGCACGTTATATTGCTAATAATATAAGTAATAAGTATAATTATTACAGTTCTAGCGATAATAACTGCATTGACTGGGTAATAATGCACGTTATATTGCTAATAATATAAGTAATAAGTATAATTATTACAGTTCTAGCGATAATAACTGCATTATATGTGTGATAATGCATGTTATATTGATAATATTGGAGTAATAAGTATAGTTATTATAGTTCTAGCGATAATAATAGTAAAATATGGCTAATAGTGCACGTTATATTGATAATAATAAAAGTAATACGTATATTTATTACAGTTCTATCGATAATAGCTGCATATATGGGTAATAATGCATGTTATATTGATGATAATAAAAATTACACGTATATTTATTATAGTTCTACCGATAATAACTGCACAATATGGGTAATAATGCATGTTATATTGATAATAATATGAGTAATAAGTATAATTATTACAGTTCTGGTGATAATAACTGCATTATATGCGTAATAATGCATGTTATATTGATAATATCGGGAGTAATAAGTATAATTATTACAGTTCTAGCGATAATAACTGCATTATATGGGAAATAATGCACGTTATATTGCTAATAATATAAGGAATATGTATAATTATTACAGTTCTAGCGATAATAACTGCATTATATGAGTAATAATGCATGTTATATTGATAATATCGGGAGTAATAAGTATAATTATTATAGTTCTAGCGATAATAATAGTACAATATGGCTAATAGTGCATGTTATATTGATAATAATAAAAGTAATAAGTATATTTATTATAGTTCCATCGATAATAACTGCATAATATGGGTAATAATGCATGTTATATTGATGATAATGAGAGTAGTAAGTATATTTATTACAGTTCTATCGATAATAACTGCATAATATGGGTAATAATGCATGTTATATTGATAATAATAAAAGTAATAAGTATATTTATTATATTTCTATCGATAATAACTGCACAATATGGGTAATAATGCATGTTATATTGATGATAATGAAAGTAGTAAGTATATTTATTACAGTTCTAGCGATAATAACTGCATTATATGCGTAATAATGCATGTTATATTGATAATAATATAAGTAATAAGTATAATTATTACAATTCTAGCGATAGTAACTGCATTATATGGGTAATAATGCATGTTATATTGATGATAATAAAAGTAATACGTATATTTATTATAGTTCTAGCGATAATAACTGCAGAATATGGGTAATAATGCATGTTATATTGAGAATAATATAAGTAATAAGTATAATTATTACAGTTCTAGTGATAATAACTGCATTATGTGGGTAATAATGAATGTTATATTGATAATATCGGGAGTAATAAGTATAATTATTACAGTTCTAGCGATAATAACTCCATTATATGGGTAATAATGCATGTTATATTGATGATAATGAGAGTAGTAAGTATATTTATTACAGTTCTATCGATAATAACTGCATAATATGGGTAATAATGCATGTTATATTGATAATAATAAAAATAATAAGTATATTTATTATATTTCTATCGATAATAACTGCACAATATGGTTAATAATGCATGTTATATTGATGATAATGAAAGTAGTAAGTATATTTATTACAGTTCTAGCGATAATAACTGCATTATATGCGTAATAATGCATGTTATATTGATAATAATATAAGTAATAAGTATAATTATTATAATTCTAGCGATAGTAACTGCATTATATGGGTAATAATGCATGTTATATTGATAATAATATAAGTAATAAGTATAATTATTACAGTTCTAGCGATAATAACTGCATAATATGGGTAATAATGCACGTTATATTGCTAATAATATCAATAATAAGTATAATTATTACAGTTCTAGGGATAATAACTGCATTATATGGGTAATAATGCATGTTATATTGAAAATATCGGGAGTAATAAGTATAATTATTATAGTTCTAGCGATAAAAATAGTAAAATATGGCTAATAGTGCATGTTATATTGATAATAATAAAAGTAATACGTATATTTAATACCGTTCTAACGATAATAGCTGCATATATGGGTAATAATGCATGTTATAATGATGATAATAAAAATTATACGTATATTTATTATAGTTCTAGCGATAATAACTGCTTAATATGGGTAATAATGCATGTTATATTGATAATAATATGAGTAATAAGTATAATTATTACAGTTCTGGTGATAATAACTGCATTATATGCGTAACAATGCATGTTATATTGATAATATCGGGAGTAATAAGTATAATTATTACAGTTCTAGCGATAATAACTGCATTATATGGGAAATAATGCACGTTATATTGCTAATAATATAAGGAATATGTATAATTATTACAGTTCTAGCGATAATAACTGCATTATATGAGTAATAATGCATGTTATATTGATAATATCGGGAGTAATAAGTATAATTATTATAGTTCTAGCGATAATAATAGTACAATATGGCTAATAGTGCATGTTATATTGATAATAATAAAAGTAATAAGTATATTTATTATAGTTCCATCGATAATAACTGCATAATATGGGTAATAATGCATGTTATATTGATGATAATAAAAGTACTAAGTATATTTATTATAGTTCTAGCGATTATAACTGCATAATATGGGTAATAATGCATGTTATATTGATGATAATAAAAGTAATACGTATATTTATTACAGTTCTAGCGATAATAACAGCATAATATGGGTAATAATGCATGTTATATTGATAATAATATAAGTAATAGGTATAATTATTACAGTTGTAGCGATAATAACTGCATTATATGGGAAATAATGCGCGTTATATTGCTAATAATATAAGTAATAAGTATAATTATTACAGTTCTAGCGATAATGACTGCATTATATGGGTAATAATGCATGTTATATTGATAATAATATAAGTAATAAGTATAATTATTACAGTTCTAGCGATAATAACTGCATAATATGGGTAATAATGCACGTTATATTGCTAATAATATCAATAATAAGTATAATTATTACAGTTCTAGGGATAATAACTGCATTATATGGGTAATAATGCATGTTATATTGAAAATATCGGGAGTAATAAGTATAATTATTATAGTTCTAGCGATAATAACTGCATTATATGGGTAATAATGGATGTTACATTGATAATATCGGGAGTAATAATTATAATTATTACAGTTCTAGCGATAATAATAGTACAATATGGCTAATAGTGCATGTTATATTGATAATAATAAAAGTAATAAGTATATTTATTATAGTTCCATCGATAATAACTGCATAATATGGGTAATAATGCCTGTTATATTGATAATAATATATGTAATAAGTATAATTATTACAGTTCTAGCGATAATAACTGCATTATATGGGTAATAATGCACGTTATATTGCTAATAATATAAGTAATAAGTATAATTATTAGAGTTCCAGGGTTAATAACTGCATAATATGGGTAATAATGCACGTTATATTGCTAATAATATAAGTAATAAGTATAATTATTACAGTTCTAGCGATAATACCTGCATTATATGGATAATAATGCATGTTATATTGATAATAATATAAGTAATAAGTATATTTATTATAGTTCTAGCGATAATAACTGCATTATATGTCAAATAATGCACGTTATATTGCTAATAATATAAGTAATATGTATAATTATTACAGTTCTGTCGATAATAACTGCATTATATGGGTAATAATGCACGTTATATTGCTAATAATATAAGTAATAAGTATAATTATTACAGTTCTAGCGATAATAACTGCATTGACTGGGTAATAATGCACGTTATATTGCTAATAATATAAGTAATAAGTATAATTATTACAGTTCTAGCGATAATAACTGCATTATATGTGTGATAATGCATGTTATATTGATAATATTGGAGTAATAAGTATAGTTATTATAGTTCTAGCGATAATAATAGTAAAATATGGCTAATAGTGCACGTTATATTGATAATAATAAAAGTAATACGTATATTTATTACAGTTCTATCGATAATAGCTGCATATATGGGTAATAATGCATGTTATATTGATTATAATAAAAATTACACGTATATTTATTATAGTTCTAGCGATAATAACTGCTTAATATGGGTAATAATGCATGTTATATTGATAATAATATGAGTAATAAGTATAATTATTACAGTTCTGGTGATAATAACTGCATTATATGCGTAATAATGCATGTTATATTGATAATATCGGGAGTAATAAGTATAATTATTACAGTTCTAGCGATAATAACTGCATTATATGGGAAATAATGCACGTTATATTGCTAATAATATAAGGAATATGTATAATTATTACAGTTCTAGCGATAATAACTGCATTATATGAGTAATAATGCATGTTATATTGATAATATCGGGAGTAATAAGTATAATTATTATAGTTCTAGCGATAAAAATAGTAAAATATGGCTAATAGTGCATGTTATATTGATAATAATAAAAGTAATACGTATATTTAATACCGTTCTATCGATAATAGCTGCGTATATGGGTAATAATGCATGTTATAATGATGATAATAAAAATTATACGTATATTTATTATAGTTCTAGCGATAATAACTGCTTAATATGGGTAATAATGCATGTTATATTGATAATAATATGAGTAATAAGTATAATTATTACAGTTCTGGTGATAATAACTGCATTATATGCGTAATAATGCATGTTATATTGATAATATCGGGAGTAATAAGTATAATTATTACAGTTCTAGCGATAATAACTGCATTATATGGGAAATAATGCACGTTATATTGCTAATAATATAAGGAATATGTATAATTATTACAGTTCTAGCGATAATAACTGCATTATATGAGTAATAATGCATGTTATATTGATAATATCGGGAGTAATAAGTATAATTATTATAGTTCTAGCGATAATAATAGTACAATATGGCTAATAGTGCATGTTATATTGATAATAATAAAAGTAATAAGTATATTTATTATAGTTCCATCGATAATAACTGCATAATATGGGTAATAATGCATGTTATATTGATGATAATAAAAGTACTAAGTATATTTATTATAGTTCTAGCGATTATAACTGCATAATATGGGTAATAATGCATGTTATATTGATGATAGTAAAAGTAATACGTATATTTATTACAGTTCTGGCGATAATAACAGCATAATATGGGTAATAATGCATGTTATATTGATAATAATATAAGTAATAGGTATAATTATTACAGTTGTAGCGATAATAACTGCATTATATGGGAAATAATGCGCGTTATATTGCTAATAATATAAGTAATAAGTATAATTATTACAGTTCTAGCGATAATGACTGCATTATATGGGTAATAATGCATGTTATATTGATAATAATATAAGTAATAAGTATAATTATTACAGTTCTAGCGATAATAACTGCATAATATGGGTAATAATGCACGTTATATTGCTAATAATATCATTAATAAGTATAATTATTACAGTTCTAGGGATAATAACTGCATTATATGGGTAATAATGCATGTTATATTGAAAATATCGGGAGTAATAAGTATAATTATTATAGTTCTAGCGATAATAACTGCATTATATGGGTAATAATGGATGTTACATTGATAATATCGGGAGTAATAATTATAATTATTATAGTTCTAGCGATAATAATAGTACAATATGGCTAATAGTGCATGCTATATTGATAATAATAAAAGTAATAAGTATATTTATTATAGTTCTATCGATAATAACTGCATAATATGGGTAATAATGCATGTTATATTGATGATAATAAAAGTAATAGGTATATTTATTATAGTTCTAGCGATAATAACAGCATAATATGGATAATAATGCATGTTATATTGCTAATAATATAAGTAATAGATATATTTATTATAGTTCTATCGATAATAACTGCATAATATGGGAAATAATGCATGTTATATTCATAATAATATAAGTAATAAGTATAATTATTACAGTTCTAGCGATTATAACTGCATTATATGGGTAATAATGCATGTTATATTGATAATATTGGGAGTAATAAGTATAATTATTATAGTTTTAGCGATAATAATAGTAAAATATTCCGAATAGTGCATGTTATATTGATAATAATAGAAGTAAAAAGTATATTGATTACAGTTCTATCGATAATAACTGCATAATATGGGTAATAATGCATGTTATATTGATGATAATAAAAGTAATACGTATATTTATTATAGTTCTAGCGATAATAACTGCATAATATGGTTAATAATGCATGTTATGTTGATAATAAGAAAAGTAGTAAGTATATTTATTACAGTTCTATCGATAATAACTGCATAATATGGGTAATAATGCATGTTATATTGATGATAATAAAAGTAGTAAGTATATTTATTATAGTTCTAGCGATGATAACTGCATTATATGGGTAACAATGCATGTTATATTGTTAATATCGGGAGTAATAAGTATAATTATTATAGTTCTAGCGATAAGAGTAGTACAATATGGCTAATAGTGCATGTTATATTCATAATAATAAAAGTAATAAGTATATTTATTACAGTTCTATCGATAATAACTGCATAATATGGGTACTAATGCATGTTATATTGGTGATAATAAAAGTAATACGTATATTTATTCTAGTTCTAGCGATAATGATAGTAAAATATGGCTAATAGTGCATGTTATATTGATAATAATAAAAGTAATAAGTATATTTATTATAGTTCTATCGATAATAACTGCATAACATGGGTAATAATGCATGTTATATTGATGATAATAAAAGTAGTAAGTATATTTATTATAGTTCTAGCAATTATAACTGCATAATATGGGTAATAATGCACGTTATATTGCTAACAGTATAAGTAATAAGTATAATTATTACAGTTCTAGCGATAATAACTGCATAATATGGGTAATAATGCACGTTATATTGCTTATAATATAAGTAATAAGTATAATTATTACAGTTCTAGCGATGATAACTGCATTATATGGGTAACAATGCATGTTATATTGTTAATATCGGGAGTAATAAGTATAATTATTATAGTTCTAGCGATAAGAGTAGTACAATATGGCTAATAGTGCATGTTATATTCATAATAATAAAAGTAATAAGTATATTTATTACAGTTCTATCGATAATAACTGCATAATATGGGTACTAATGCATGTTATATTGGTGATAATAAAAGTAATACGTATATTTATTCTAGTTCTAGCGATAATGATAGTAAAATATGGCTAATAGTGCATGTTATATTGATAATAATAAAAGTAATAAGTATATTTATTACAGTTCTATCGATAATAACTGCATAATATGGGTACTAATGCATGTTATATTGGTGATAATAAAAGTAATACGTATATTTATTCTAGTTCTAGCGATAATGATAGTAAAATATGGCTAATAGTGCATGTTATATTGATAATAATAAAAGTAATAAGTATATTTATTATAGTTCTATCGATAAGAACTGCATAATATGGGTAATAATGCATGTTATATTGATGATAATAAAAGTACTAAGTATATTTATTATAGTTCTAGCGATAATAACTGCATAATATGGGTAATAATGCATGTTATGTTGATAATAAGAAAAGTAGTAAGTATATTTATTACAGTTCTATCGATAATAACTGCATAATATGGGTAATAATGCATGTTATATTGATGATAATAAAAGTAGTAAGTATATTTATTATAGTTCTAGCGATTATAACTGCATAATATGGGTAATAATGCACGTTATATTGCTAACAGTATAAGTAATAAGTATAATTATTACAGTTCTAGCGATGATAACTGCATAATATGGGTAATAATGCACGTTATATTGCTTATAATATAAGTAATAAGTATAATTATTACAGTTCTAGCGACGATAACTGCATTATATGGGTAACAATGCATGTTATATTGTTAATATCGGGAGTAATAAGTATAATTATTATAGTTCTAGCGATAAGAGTAGTACAATATAGCTAATAGTGCATGTTATATTCATAATAATAAAAGTAATAAGTATATTTATTACAGGTCTATCGATAATAACTGCATAATATGGGTACTAATGCATGTTATATTGGTGATAATAAAAGTAATACGTATATTTATTCTAGTTCTAGCGATAATGATAGTAAAATATGGCTAATAGTGCATGTTATATTGATAATAATAAAAGTAATAAGTATATTTATTATAGTTCTATCGATAATAACTGCATAACATGGGTAATAATGCATGTTATATTGATGATAATAAAAGTAGTAAGTATATTTATTATAGTTCTAGCGATTATAACTGCATAATATGGGTAATAATGCACGTTATATTGCTAACAGTATAAGTAATAAGTATAATTATTACAGTTCTAGCGATGATAACTGCATAATATGGGTAATAATGCACGTTATATTGCTTATAATATAAGTAATAAGTATAATTATTACAGTTCTAGCGATGATAAATGCATTATATGGGTAACAATGCATGTTATATTGTTAATATCGGGAGTAATAAGTATAATTATTATAGTTCTAGCGATAAGAGTAGTACAATATAGCTAATAGTGCATGTTATATTCATAATAATAAAAGTAATAAGTATATTTATTACAGTTCTATCGATAATAACTGCATAATATGGGTACTAATGCATGTTATATTGGTGATAATAAAAGTAATACGTATATTTATTCTAGTTCTAGCGATAATGATAGTAAAATATGGCTAATAGTGCATGTTATATTGATAATAATAAAAGTAATAAGTATATTTATTATAGTTCTATCGATAATAACTGCATAACATGGGTAATAATGCATGTTATATTGATGATAATAAAAGTAGTAAGTATATTTATTATAGTTCTAGCGATTATAACTGCATAATATGGGTAATAATGCACGTTATATTGCTAACAGTATAAGTAATAAGTATAATTATTACAGTTCTAGCGATAATAACTGCATAATATGGGTAATAATGCACGTTATATTGCTTATAATATAAGTAATAAGTATAATTATTACAGTTCTAGCGATGATAACTGCATTATATGGGTAACAATGCATGTTATATTGTTAATATCGGGAGTAATAAGTATAATTATTATAGTTCTAGCGATAAGAGTAGTACAATATGGCTAATAGTGCATGTTATATTCATAATAATAAAAGTAATAAGTATATTTATTACAGTTCTATCGATAATAACTGCATAATATGGGTACTAATGCATGTTATATTGGTGATAATAAAAGTAATACGTATATTTATTCTAGTTCTAGCGATAATGATAGTAAAATATGGCTAATAGTGCATGTTATATTGATAATAATAAAAGTAATAAGTATATTTATTATAGTTCTGTCGATAAGAACTGCATAATATGGGTAATAATGCATGTTATGTTGATGATAATAAAAGTACTAAGTATATTTATTATAGTTCTGGCGCTGATAACTGCATTATATGGGTAATAATGCACGTTATATTGCTAATAATATAATTAATAAGTATAATTATTACAGTTCTAGCGATAATAACTGCATTATATGGGTAATAATACATGTTATATTGATAATAATATAAGTAATAAGTATAATTATTACAGTTCTGGCGAAAATAACTGCATTATATGGGTAATAATGCACGTTATATTGCTAATAATATAAGTAATAAGTATAATTATTACAGTTCTAGCGATAATAACTGCAATTTATGGGTAATAATGCACGTTATATTGATAATAATAAAAGTAATAAGTATATTTTTTATAGTTCTAGCGATAATAACTGCATTATATGAGTAATAATCCATGTTATATTGATAAAATTGGGAGTAATAAGTATAATTATTATAGTTCTAGCGTTAATAACTCCATTATATGGGTAATAATGCATGTTATATTGATAATAATAGCAGTAATAAGTATAATTATTACGGTTCTAGCGATAATACCTGCATTATATGGGTAATAATGCATGTTATATTGATAATATCGGGAGTAATAAGTATAATTATTATAGTTCTAGCGATAAGAGTAGTACAATATGGCTAATAGTGCATGTTATATTCATAATAATAAAAGTAATAAGTATATTTATTACAGTTCTATCGATAATAACTGCATAATATGGGTACTAATGCATGTTATATTGGTGATAATAAAAGTAATACGTATATTTATTCTAGTTCTAGCGATAATGATAGTAAAATATGGCTAATAGTGCATGTTATATTGATAATAATAAAAGTAATAAGTATATTTATTATAGTTCTATCGATAAGAACTGCATAATATGGGTAATAATGCATGTTATATTGATGATAATAAAAGTAATACGTATATTTATTATAGTTCTAGCGATAATGATAGTAAAATATGGCTAATAGTGCATGCTATATTGATAATAATAAAAGTAATAAGTATATTTATTATAGTTCTAGCGATTATAACTGCATGATATGGGTAATAATGCATGTTATATTGATGATAATAAAAGTAATACGTATATTTATTATAGTTCTAGCGATAATGATAGTAAAATATGGCTAATAGTGCATGTTATATTGATAATAATAAAAGTAATAAGTATATTTATTATAGTTCTATCGATAATAACTGCATAATATGGGTAATAATGCATGTTATATTGATGATAATAAAAGTAGTAAGTATATTTATTATAGTTCTAGCGATAATAACTGCATAATATGGGTAATAATGCATGTTATATTGATAATAATATAAGTAATAAGTATAATTATTACAGTTCTAGCGATAATAACTGCATAATATGGGTAATAATGCACGTTATATTGCATATAATATAAGTAATAAGTATAATTATTACAGTTCTAGCGATGATAACTGCATTATATGGGTAACAATGCATGTTATATTGTTAATATCGGGAGTAAGAAGTATAATTATTATAGTTCTAGCGATAAGAGTAGTACAATATGGCTAATAGTGCATGTTATATTCATAATAATAAAAGTAATAAGTATATTTATTACAGTTCTATCGATAATAACTGCATAATATGGGTACTAATGCATGTTATATTGGTGATAATAAAAGTAATACGTATATTTATTCTAGTTCTAGCGATAATGATAGTAAAATATGGCTAATAGTGCATGTTATATTGATAATAATAAAAGTAATAAGTATCTTTATTATAGTTCTAGCGATTATAACTGCATAATATGGGTAATAATGCACGTTATATTGAGAATAATATAAGTAATACGTATAATTATTACAGTTCTAGCGATAATAACTGCATTATATGGGTAATAATGCATGTTATATTGATAATATCGGGAGTAATAAGTATAATTATTATAGTCCTATCGATAATAACTGCATAATAGGGGTAATAATGCATGTTATATTGATGATAATGAAAACAGTAAGTATATTTATTACAGTTCTGGCGATAATAACTGCATTATATACGTAATAATGCATGTTATATTGATAATATCGGGAGTAATAAGTATAATTATTATAGTTCTAGCGATAATAATAGTAAAATATGCCTAATAGTGCATGTTATATTGATAATAATAAAAGTAATAAGTACATTTATTACAGTTCTATCGATAATAACTGCATAATATGGGTAATAATGCATGTTATATTGATGATAATAAAAGTAGTAAGTATATTTATTATAGTTCTAGGGATTATAACTGCATAACATGGGTAATAATGCATGTTATATTGACAATAATATAAGTAATAAGTATAATTATTACGGTTCTGGCGATAATAACTGCATTATATGGGTAATAATGCACGTTATATTGCTAATAATATAATTAATAAGTATAATTATTACAGTTCTAGCGATAATAACTGCATTATATGGGTAATTATGCATGTTATATTGATAATAATATAAGTAATAAGTATAATTATTACAGTTCTGGCGATAATAACTGCAATTTATGGGTAATAATGCACGTTATATTGATAATAATGAAAGTAATAAGTATATTTATTATAGTTCTAGCGATAATAACTGCATTATATGGGTAATAATCCATGTTATATTGATAATTTTGGGAGTAATAAGTATAATTATTATAGTTCTAGCGATAATAACTCCATTATATGGGTAATAATGCATGTTATATTGATAATAATATAAGTAATAAGTATAATTATTACAGTTCTAGCGATAATAACTGCATAATATGGGTAATAATGCACGTTATATTGTTAATAATATAAGTAATAAGTATAACTATTACAGTTCTAGCGATAATACCTGCATTATATGGGTAATAATGGATGTTATATTGATAATATCGGGAGTAATAAGTATAATTATTACAGTTCTAGCGATAATACTAGGAAAATATGGCTAAGAGTGCCTGTTATATTGATAATAATAAAAGTAACAAGTGTAATTATTATAGTTCTAGCGATAATAATAGTACAATATGGATAATAGTGCATGTTATATTGATAATAGTAAAAGTAATGAGTATATTCATTACAGTTCTATCGATAATAACTGCGTAATATGGGTAATAATGCATGTTATATTGATAATAATATAAGTAATAAGTATAATTATTACAGTGCTAGCGATTATAACTGCATAATATGGGTAATAATGCACGTTATATTGCTAACAGTATAAGTAATAAGTATAATTATTACAGTTCTAGCGATAATAACTGCATAATATGGGTAATAATGCACGTTATATTGCTAATAGTACAAGTAATAAGTATAATTATTACAGTTCTAGCGATAATAACCGCATTATATGGGTAATAATGCATGTTATATTGATAATATCGGGAGTAATAAGTATAATTATTATAGTTCTAGCGATAATAATAGTACAATATGGCTAATAATGCATGTTATATTGAAAATAATAAAAATAATAAGTATATTTATTTTAGCACTATCGATAATAACTGCATTATATGGGTAATAATGCATGATATATTGATAATATCGGGAGTAATAAGTATAATTATTATAGTTCTATCGATAATAACTGCATAATATGGGTAATAATGCATGTTATATTGATGATAATGAAAACAGTAAGTATATTTATTACAGTTCTATCGATAATAACTGCATAATATGGGTACTAATGCATATTATATTGGTGATAATAAAAGTAATACGTATATTTATTCTAGTTCTAGCGATAATAACTGCATAATATGGGTAATAATGCATGTTATATTGATAATAATATAAGTAATAAGTACAATTATTACAGTTCTAGCGATAATAACTGCATTATGTGGGTAATAATGCACGTTATATTGCTGATAATATAAGTAATAAGTATAATTATTACAGTTCTAGCGATAATAACTGCAATTTATGGGTAAGAATGCACGTTGTATTGATAATAATAAAAGTAATAAGTATATTTATTATAGTTCTAGCGATAATAACTGCATTATATGAGTAACAATCCATGTTATATTGATAATATTGGGAGTAATAAGTATAATTATTATAGTTCTAGCGTTAATAACTCCATTATATGGGTAATAATGCATGTTATATTGATAATAATAGCAGTAATAAGTATAATTATTACAGTTCTAGCGATAATACCTGCATTATATGGGTAATAATGCATGTTATATTGATAATATCGGGAGTAATAAGTTTAATTATTATAGTTCTAGCGATAATAATAGTACAATATGGCTAATAATGCATGTTATATTGAAAATAATAAAAATAATAAGTATATTTATTTTAGCTCTATCGATAATAACTGCATAATATGGGTAATATTGCATGATATATTGAGAATAATATAAGTAATAAGTATATTTATTACAGTTCTATCGATAATAACTGCATTATATAGGTAATAATGCATGTTATATTGATAATATTGGGAGTAATAAGTACAATTATTATAGTTCTAGCGATAATAATAGTAGAATATGGCTAACAGTGCATGTTATATTGATAATAATAAAAGTAATAAGTACATTTATTACAGTTCTATCGATAATAACTGCATAATATGGGTAATAGTGCATGTTATATTGATGATAATAAAAGTAGTAAGTATATTTATTATAGTTCTAGGGATTATAACTGCATAACATGGGTAATAATGCATGTTATATTGACAATAATATAAGTAATAAGTATAATTATTACAGTTCTGGCGATAATAACTGCATTATATGGGTAATAATGCACGTTATATTGCTAACAATATAATTAATAAGTATAATTATTACAGTTCTAGCGATAATAACTGCATTATATGGGTAATTATGCATGTTATATTGATAATAATATAAGTAATAAGTATAATTATTACAGTTCTGGCGATAATAACTGCAATTTATGGGTAATAATGCACGTTATATTGATAATAATGAAAGTAATAAGTATATTTATTATAGTTCTAGCGATAATAACTGCATTATATGGGTAATAATCCATGTTATATTGATAATTTTGGGAGTAATAAGTATAATTATTATAGTTCTAGCGATAAGAGTAGTACAATATAGCTAATAGTGCATGTTATATTCATAATAATAAAAGTAATAAGTATATTTATTACAGTTCTATCGATAATAACTGCATAATATGGGTACTAATGCATGTTATATTGGTGATAATAAAAGTAATACGTATATTTATTCTAGTTCTAGCGATAATGATAGTAAAATATGGCTAATAGTGCATGTTATATTGATAATAATAAAAGTAATAAGTATATTTATTACAGTTCTATCGATAATAACTGCATAATATGGGTACTAATGCATGTTATATTGGTGATAATAAAAGTAATACGTATATTTATTCTAGTTCTAGCGATAATGATAGTAAAATATGGCTAATAGTGCATGTTATATTGATAATAATAAAAGTAATAAGTATATTTATTATAGTTCTAGCGATTATAACTGCATAATATGGGTAATAATGCACGTTATATTGAGAATAATATAAGTAATACGTATAATTATTACAGTTCTAGCGATAATAACTGCATTATATGGGTAATAATGCATGTTATATTGATAATATCGGGAGTAATAAGTATAATTATTATAGTCCTATCGATAATAACTGCATAATAGGGGTAATAATGCATGTTATATTGATGATAATGAAAACAGTAAGTATATTTATTACAGTTCTGGCGATAATAACTGCATTATATACGTAATAATGCATGTTATATTGATAATATCGGGAGTAATAAGTATAATTATTATAGTTCTAGCGATAATAATAGTAAAATATGCCTAATAGTGCATGTTATATTGATAATAATAAAAGTAATAAGTACATTTATTACAGTTCTATCGATAATAACTGCATAATATGGGTAATAATGCATGTTATATTGATGATAATAAAAGTAGTAAGTATATTTATTATAGTTCTAGGGATTATAACTGCATAACATGGGTAATAATGCATGTTATATTGACAATAATATAAGTAATAAGTATAATTATTACAGTTCTGGCGATAATAACTGCATTATATGGGTAATAATGCACGTTATATTGCTAATAATATAATTAATAAGTATAATTATTACAGTTCTAGCGATAATAACTGCATTATATGGGTAATTATGCATGTTATATTGATAATAATATAAGTAATAAGTATAATTATTACAGTTCTGGCGATAATAACTGCAATTTATGGGTAATAATGCACGTTATATTGATAATAATGAAAGTAATAAGTATATTTATTATAGTTCTAGCGATAATAACTGCATTATATGGGTAATAATCCATGTTATATTGATAATTTTGGGAGTAATAAGTATAATTATTATAGTTCTAGCGATAATAACTCCATTATATGGGTAATAATGCATGTTATATTGATAATAATATAAGTAATAAGTATAATTATTACAGTTCTAGCGATAATAACTGCATAATATGGGTAATAATGCACGTTATATTGCTAATAATATAAGTAATAAGTATAACTATTACAGTTCTAGCGATAATACCTGCATTATATGGGTAATAATGGATGTTATATTGATAATATCGGGAGTAATAAGTATAATTATTACAGTTCTAGCGATAATACTAGGAAAATATGGCTAAGAGTGCCTGTTATATTGATAATAATAAAAGTAATAAGTGTAATTATTATAGTTCTAGCGATAATAATAGTACAATATGGATAATAGTGCATGTTATATTGATAATAGTAAAAGTAATGAGTATATTTATTACAGTTCTATCGATAATAACTGCGTAATATGGGTAATAATGCATGTTATATTGATAATAATATAAGTAATAAGTATAATTATTACAGTGCTAGCGATTATAACTGCATAATATGGGTAATAATGCACGTTATATTGCTAACAGTATAAGTAATAAGTATAATTATTACAGTTCTAGCGATAATAACTGCATAATATGGGTAATAATGCACGTTATATTGCTAATAGTACAAGTAATAAGTATAATTATTACAGTTCTAGCGATAATAACCGCATTATATGGGTAATAATGCATGTTATATTGATAATATCGGGAGTAATAAGTATAATTATTATAGTTCTAGCGATAATAATAGTACAATATGGCTAATAATGCATGTTATATTGAAAATAATAGAAATAATAAGTATATTTATTTTAGCACTATCGATAATAACTGCATTATATGGGTAATAATGCATGATATATTGATAATATCGGGAGTAATAAGTATAATTATTATAGTTCTATCGATAATAACTGCATAATATGGGTAATAATGCATGTTATATTGATGATAATGAAAACAGTAAGTATATTTATTACAGTTCTATCGATAATAACTGCATAATATGGGTAATAATGCATATTATATTGGTGATAATAAAAGTAATACGTATATTTATTCTAGTTCTAGCGATAATAACTGCATAATATGGGTAATAATGCATGTTATATTGATAATAATATAAGTAATAAGTATAATTATTACAGTTCTAGCGATAATAACTGCATTATGTGGGTAATAATGCACGTTATATTGCTGATAATATAAGTAATAAGTATAATTATTACAGTTCTAGCGATAATAACTGCAATTTATGGGTAAGAATGCACGTTATATTGATAATAATAAAAGTAATAAGTATATTTATTATAGTTCTAGCGATAATAACTGCATTATATGAGTAACAATCCATGTTATATTGATAATATTGGGAGTAATAAGTATAATTATTATAGTTCTAGCGTTAATAACTCCATTATATGGGTAATAATGCATGTTATATTGATAATAATAGCAGTAATAAGTATAATTATTACAGTTCTAGCGATAATACCTGCATTATATGGGTAATAATGCATGTTATATTGATAATATCGGGAGTAATAAGTTTAATTATTATAGTTCTAGCGATAATAATAGTACAATATGGCTAATAATGCATGTTATATTGAAAATAATAAAAATAATAAGCATATTTATTTTAGCTCTATCGATAATAACTGCATAATATGGGTAATATTGCATGATATATTGAGAATAATATAAGTAATAAGTATATTTATTACAGTTCTATCGATAATAACTGCATTATATAGGTAATAATGCATGTTATATTGATAATATTGGGAGTAATAAGTACAATTATTATAGTTCTAGCGATAATAATAGTAGAATATGGCTAACAGTGCATGTTATATTGATAATAATAAAAGTAATAAGTACATTTATTACAGATCTATCGATAATAACTGCATAATATGGGTAATAGTGCATGTTATATTGATGATAATAAAAGTAGTAAGTATATTTATTATAGTTCTAGCGATTATAACTGCATAACATGGGTAATAATGCATGTTATATTGACAATAATATAAGTAATAAGTATAATTATTACAGTTCTGGCGATAATAACTGCATTATATGGGTAATAATGCACGTTATATTGCTAACAATATAATTAATAAGTATAATTATTACAGTTCTAGCGATAATAACTGCATTATATGGGTAATTATGCATGTTATATTGATAATAATATAAGTAATAAGTATAATTATTACAGTTCTGGCGATAATAACTGCAATTTATGGGTAATAATGCACGTTATATTGATAATAATGAAAGTAATAAGTATATTTATTATAGTTCTAGCGATAATAACTGCATTATATGGGTAATAATCCATGTTATATTGATAATTTTGGGAGTAATAAGTATAATTATTATAGTTCTAGCGATAATAACTCCATTATATGGGTAATAATGCATGTTATATTGATAATAATATAAGTAATAAGTATAATTATTACAGTTCTAGCGATAATAACTGCATTATATGGGTAATAATGCATGTTATATTGATAATAATATAAGTAATAAGTATAATTATTACAGTTCTAGCGATAATAACTGCATAATATGGGTAATAATGCACGTTATATTGCTTATAATATAAGTAATAAGTATAATTATTACAGTTCTAGCGATGATAACTGCATTATATGGGTAACAATGCATGTTATATTGTTAATATCGGGAGTAATAAGTATAATTATTATAGTTCTAGCGATAAGAGTAGTACAATATAGCTAATAGTGCATGTTATATTCATAATAATAAAAGTAATAAGTATATTTATTACAGTTCT
Source organism: Megachile leachella (assembly GCA_963576845.1). Lineage (NCBI taxonomy): Eukaryota > Metazoa > Arthropoda > Insecta > Hymenoptera > Megachilidae > Megachile > Megachile leachella. The sequence goes on along the minus strand of CAUYWW010000150.1, from coordinate 1,082,088 downwards.
ATCGATAATAACTGCATAATATGGGTACTAATGCATGTTATATTGATAATAATATAAGTAATAAGTATAATTATTACAGTTCTAGCGATAATAACTGCATTATGTGGGTAATAATGCACGTTATATTGCTGATAATATAAGTAATAAGTATAATTATTACAGTTCTAGCGATAATAACTGCAATTTATGGGTAAGAATGCACGTTATATTGATAATAATAAAAGTAATAAGTATATTTATTATAGTTCTAGCGATAATAACTGCATTATATGAGTAACAATCCATGTTATATTGATAATATTGGGAGTAATAAGTATAATTATTATAGTTCTAGCGTTAATAACTCCATTATATGGGTAATAATGCATGTTATATTGATAATAATAGCAGTAATAAGTATAATTATTACAGTTCTAGCGATAATACCTGCATTATATGGGTAATAATGCATGTTATATTGATAATATCGGGAGTAATAAGTTTAATTATTATAGTTCTAGCGATAATAATAGTACAATATGGCTAATAATGCATGTTATATTGAAAATAATAAAAATAATAAGTATATTTATTTTAGCTCTATCGATAATAACTGCATAATATGGGTAATATTGCATGATATATTGAGAATAATATAAGTAATAAGTATATTTATTACAGTTCTATCGATAATAACTGCATTATATAGGTAATAATGCATGTTATATTGATAATATTGGGAGTAATAAGTACAATTATTATAGTTCTAGCGATAATAATAGTAAAATATGGCTAGCAGTGCATGTTATATTGATAATAATAAAAGTAATAAGTACATTTATTACAGTTCTATCGATAATAACTGCATAATATGGGTAATAGTGCATGTTATATTGATGATAATAAAAGTAGTAAGTATATTTATTATAGTTCTAGCGATTATAACTGCATAACATGGGTAATAATGCATGTTATATTGACAATAATATAAGTAATAAGTATAATTATTACAGTTCTGGCGATAATAACTGCATTATATGGGTAATAATGCACGTTATATTGCTAACAATATAATTAATAAGTATAATTATTACAGTTCTAGCGATAATAACTGCATTATATGGGTAATTATGCATGTTATATTGATAATAATATAAGTAATAAGTATAATTATTACAGTTCTGGCGATAATAACTGCAATTTATGGGTAATAATGCACGTTATATTGATAATAATGAAAGTAATAAGTATATTTATTATAGTTCTAGCGATAATAACTGCATTATATGGGTAATAATCCATGTTATATTGATAATTTTGGGAGTAATAAGTATAATTATTATAGTTCTAGCGATAATAACTCCATTATATGGGTAATAATGCATGTTATATTGATAATAATATAAGTAATAAGTATAATTATTACAGTTCTAGCGATAATAACTGCATTATATGGGTAATAATGCATGTTATATTGATAATAATATAAGTAATAAGTATAATTATTACAGTTCTAGCGATAATAACTGCATAATATGGGTAATAATGCACGTTATATTGCTTATAATATAAGTAATAAGTATAATTATTACAGTTCTAGCGATGATAACTGCATTATATGGGTAACAATGCATGTTATATTGTTAATATCGGGAGTAATAAGTATAATTATTATAGTTCTAGCGATAAGAGTAGTACAATATGGCTAATAGTGCATGTTATATTCATAATAATAAAAGTAATAAGTATATTTATTACAGTTCTATCGATAATAACTGCATAACATGGGTACTAATGCATGTTATATTGGTGATAATAAAAGTAATACGTATATTTATTCTAGTTCTAGCGATAATGATAGTAAAATATGGCTAATAGTGCATGTTATATTGATAATAATAAAAGTAATAAGTATATTTATTATAGTTCTATCGATAAGAACTGCATAATATGGGTAATAATGCATGTTATATTGATGATAATAAAAGTACTAAGTATATTTATTATAGTTCTAGCGATAATAACTGCAGAATATGGGTAATAATGCATGTTATGTTGATAATAAGAAAAGTAGTAAGTATATTTATTACAGTTCTATCGATAATAACTGCATAATATGGGTAATAATGCATGTTATATTGATGATAATAAAAGTAGTAAGTATATTTATTATAGTTCTAGCGATTATAACTGCATAATATGGGTAATAATGCACGTTATATTGCTAACAGTATAAGTAATAAGTATAATTATTACAGTTCTAGCGATAATAACTGCATAATATGGGTAATAATGCACGTTATATTGCTTATAATATAAGTAATAAGTATAATTATTACAGTTCTAGCGATGATAACTGCATTATATGGGTAACAATGCATGTTATATTGTTAATATCGGGAGTAATAAGTATAATTATTATAGTTCTAGCGATAAGAGTAGTACAATATAGCTAATAGTGCATGTTATATTCATAATAATAAAAGTAATAAGTATATTTATTACAGTTCTATCGATAATAACTGCATAATATGGGTACTAATGCATGTTATATTGGTGATAATAAAAGTAATACGTATATTTATTCTAGTTCTAGCGATAATGATAGTAAAATATGGCTAATAGTGCATGTTATATTGATAATAATAAAAGTAATAAGTATATTTATTATAGTTCTATCGATAATAACTGCATAACATGGGTAATAATGCATGTTATATTGATGATAATAAAAGTACTAAGTATATTTATTATAGTTCTAGCGATTATAACTGCATAATATGGGTAATAATGCATGTAATATTGATGATAATAAAAGTAATACGTATATTTATTATAGTTCTAGCGATAATAACTGCATAATATGAGTAATAATGCATGTTATATTGATAATAATATAAGTAATAAGTATAATTATTACAGTTTTAGCGATAATAACTGCATTATGTGGGTAATAATGCACGTTATATTGCTGATAATATAAGTAATAAGTATAATTATTACAGTTCTAGCGATAATAACTGCAATTTATGGGTAAGAATGCACGTTATATTAATAATAATAAAAGTAATAAGTATATTTATTATAGTTCTAGCGATAATAACTGCATTATATGAGTAACAATCCATGTTATATTGATAATATTGGGAGTAATAAGTATAATTATTATAGTTCTAGCGTTAATAACTCCATTATATGAGTAATAATGCATGTTATATTGATAATAATAGCAGTAATAAGTATAATTATTACAGTTCTAGCGATAATACCTGCATTATATGGGTAATAATGCATGTTATATTGATAATATCGGGAGTAATAAGTTTAATTATTATAGTTCTAGCGATAATAATAGTACAATATGGCTAATAATGCATGTTATATTGAAAATAATAAAAATAATAAGTATATTTATTTTAGCTCTATCGATAATAACTGCATAATATGGGTAATATTGCATGATATATTGAGAATAATATAAGTAATAAGTATATTTATTACAGTTCTATCGATAATAACTGCATTATATAGGTAATAATGCATGTTATATTGATAATATTGGGAGTAATAAGTACAATTATTATAGTTCTAGCGATAATAATAGTAAAATATGGCTAACAGTGCATGTTATATTGATAATAAGAAAAGTAGTAAGTATATTTATTACAGTTCTATCGATAATAACTGCATAATATGGGTAATAATGCATGTTATATTGATGATAATAAAAGTACTAAGTATATTTATTATAGTTCTAGCGATTATAACTGCATAATATGGGTAATAATGCATGTAATATTGATGATAATAAAAGTAATACGTATATTTATTATAGTTCTAGCGATAATGATAGTAAAATATGGCTAATAGTGCATGTTATATTGATAATAATAAAAGTAATAAGTATATTTATTATAGTTCTATCGATAAGAACTGCATAATATGGGTAATAATGCATGTTATATTGATGATAATAAAAGTACTAAGTATATTTATTATAGTTCTAGCGATTATAACTGCATAATATGGGTAATAATGCATGTAATATTGATGATAATAAAAGTAATACGTATATTTATTATAGTTCTAGCGATAATGATAGTAAAATATGGCTAATAGTGCATGTTATATTGATAATAATAAAAGTAATATGTATATTTATTATAGTTCTATCGATAAGAACTGCGTAATATGGGTAATAATGCATGTCATATTGATGATAATAAAAGTACTAAGTATATTTATTATAGTTCTAGCGATTATAACTGCATAATATGGGTATTAATGCACGTTATATTGAGAATAATATAAGTAATACGTATAATTATTACAGTTCAAGCGATAATAACTGCATTATATGAGTAATTATGCATGTTATATTGATAATAATATAAGTAATAAGTATAATTATTACAGTTCTGGCGATAATAACTGCAATTTATGGGTAATAATGCACGTTATATTGATAATAATGAAAGTAATAAGTATATTTATTATAGTTCTAGCGATAATAACTGCATTATATGGGTAATAATCCATGTTATATTGATAATTTTGGGAGTAATAAGTATAATTATTATAGTTCTAGCGATAATAACTCCATTATATGGGTAATAATGCATGTTATATTGATAATAATATAAGTATTAAGTATAATTATTACAGTTCTAGCGATAGTAACTGCATTATATGGGTAATAATGCATGTTATATTGATAATAATATAAGTAATAAGTATAATTATTACAGTTCTAGCGATAATAACTGCATAATATGGGTAATAATGCACGTTATATTGCTTATAATATAAGTAATAAGTATAATTATTACAGTTCTAGCGATGATAACTGCATTATATGGGTAACAATGCATGTTATATTGTTAATATCGGGAGTAATAAGTATAATTATTATAGTTCTAGCGATAAGAGTAGTACAATATAGCTAATAGTGCATGTTATATTCATAATAATAAAAGTAATAAGTATATTTATTACAGTTCTATCGATAATAACTGCATAATATGGGTACTAATGCATGTTATATTGGTGATAATAAAAGTAATACGTATATTTATTCTAGTTCTAGCGATAATGATAGTAAAATATGGCTAATAGTGCATGTTATATTGATAATAATAAAAGTAATAAGTATATTTATTATAGTTCTATCGATAATAACTGCATAACATGGGTAATAATGCATGTTATATTGATGATAATAAAAGTACTAAGTATATTTATTATAGTTCTAGCGATTATAACTGCATAATATGGGTAATAATGCATGTAATATTGATGATAATAAAAGTAATACGTATATTTATTATAGTTCTAGCGATAATGATAGTAAAATATGGCTAATAGTGCATGTTATATTGATAATAATAAAAGTAATATGTATATTTATTATAGTTCTATCGATAAGAAATGCGTAATATGGGTAATAATGCATGTCATATTGATGATAATAAAAGTACTAAGTATATTTATTATAGTTCTAGCGATTATAACTGCATAATATGGGTATTAATGCACGTTATATTGAGAATAATATAAGTAATACGTATAATTATTACAGTTCAAGCGATAATACCTGCATTATATGGGTAATAATGCATGTTATATTGATAATATCGGGAGTAATAAGTATAATTATTATAGTTCTAGCGATAATAATAGTACAATATGGCTAATAATGCATGTTATATTGAAAATAATAAAAGTAATAAGTACATTTATTACAGTTCTATCGATAATAACTGCATTATATACGTAATAATGCATGTTATATTGATAATATCGGGAGTAATAAGTATAATTATTACAGTTCTAGCGATAATAACTGCATTATATGGGTAATTATGCATGTTATATTGATAATAATATAAGTAATAAGTATAATTATTACAGTTCTGGCGATAATAACTGCAATTTATGGGTAATAATGCACGTTATATTGATAATAATGAAAGTAATAAGTATATTTATTATAGTTCTAGCGATAATAACTGCATTATATGGGTAATAATCCATGTTATATTGGTAATTTTGGGAGTAATAAGTATAATTATTATAGTTCTAGCGATAATAACTCCATTATATGGGTAATAATGCATGTTATATTGATAATAATATAAGTATTAAGTATAATTATTACAGTTCTAGCGATAATAACTGCATTATATGGGTAATAATGCATGTTATATTGATAATAATATAAGTAATAAGTATAATTATTACAGTTCTAGCGATAATAACTGCATAATATGGGTAATAATGCACGTTATATTGCTTATAATATAAGTAATAAGTATAATTATTACAGTTCTAGCGATGATAACTGCATTATATGGGTAACAATGCATGTTATATTGTTAATATCGGGAGTAATAAGTATAATTATTATAGTTCTAGCGATAAGAGTAGTACAATATGGCTAATAGTGCATGTTATATTCATAATAATAAAAGTAATAAGTATATTTATTACAGTTCTATCGATAATAACTGCATAATATGGGTACTAATGCATGTTATATTGGTGATAATAAAAGTAATACGTATATTTATTCTAGTTCTAGCGATAATGATAGTAAAATATGGCTAATAGTGCATGTTATATTGATAATAATAAAAGTAATAAGTATATTTATTATAGTTCTATCGATAAGAACTGCATAATATGGGTAATAATGCATGTTATATTGATGATAATAAAAGTACTAAGTATATTTATTATAGTTCTAGCGATAATAACTGCATAATATGGGTAATAATGCATGTTATGTTGATAATAAGAAAAGTAGTAAGTATATTTATTACAGTTCTATCGATAATAACTGCATAATATGGGTAATAATGCATGTTATATTGATGATAATAAAAGTAGTAAGTATATTTATTATAGTTCTAGCGATTATAACTGCATAATATGGGTAATAATGCACGTTATATTGCTGATAATATAAGTAATAAGTATAATTATTACAGTTCTAGCGATAATAACTGCAATTTATGGGTAAGAATGCACGTTATATTAATAATAATAAAAGTAATAAGTATATTTATTATAGTTCTAGCGATAATAACTGCATTATATGAGTAACAATCCATGTTATATTGATAATATTGGGAGTAATAAGTATAATTATTATAGTTCTAGCGTTAATAACTCCATTATATGAGTAATAATGCATGTTATATTGATAATAATAGCAGTAATAAGTATAATTATTACAGTTCTAGCGATAATACCTGCATTATATGGGTAATAATGCATGTTATATTGATAATATCGGGAGTAATAAGTTTAATTATTATAGTTCTAGCGATAATAATAGTACAATATGGCTAATAATGCATGTTATATTGAAAATAATAAAAATAATAAGTATATTTATTTTAGCTCTATCGATAATAACTGCATAATATGGGTAATATTGCATGATATATTGAGAATAATATAAGTAATAAGTATATTTATTACAGTTCTATCGATAATAACTGCATTATATAGGTAATAATGCATGTTATATTGATAATATTGGGAGTAATAAGTACAATTATTATAGTTCTAGCGATAATAATAGTAAAATATGGCTAACAGTGCATGTTATATTGATAATAAGAAAAGTAGTAAGTATATTTATTACAGTTCTATCGATAATAACTGCATAATATGGGTAATAATGCATGTTATATTGATGATAATAAAAGTACTAAGTATATTTATTATAGTTCTAGCGATTATAACTGCATAATATGGGTAATAATGCATGTAATATTGATGATAATAAAAGTAATACGTATATTTATTATAGTTCTAGCGATAATGATAGTAAAATATGGCTAATAGTGCATGTTATATTGATAATAATAAAAGTAATAAGTATATTTATTATAGTTCTATCGATAAGAACTGCATAATATGGGTAATAATGCATGTTATATTGATGATAATAAAAGTACTAAGTATATTTATTATAGTTCTAGCGATTATAACTGCATAATATGGGTAATAATGCATGTAATATTGATGATAATAAAAGTAATACGTATATTTATTATAGTTCTAGCGATAATGATAGTAAAATATGGCTAATAGTGCATGTTATATTGATAATAATAAAAGTAATATGTATATTTATTATAGTTCTATCGATAAGAACTGCGTAATATGGGTAATAATGCATGTCATATTGATGATAATAAAAGTACTAAGTATATTTATTATAGTTCTAGCGATTATAACTGCATAATATGGGTATTAATGCACGTTATATTGAGAATAATATAAGTAATACGTATAATTATTACAGTTCAAGCGATAATAACTGCATTATATGAGTAATTATGCATGTTATATTGATAATAATATAAGTAATAAGTATAATTATTACAGTTCTGGCGATAATAACTGCAATTTATGGGTAATAATGCACGTTATATTGATAATAATGAAAGTAATAAGTATATTTATTATAGTTCTAGCGATAATAACTGCATTATATGGGTAATAATCCATGTTATATTGATAATTTTGGGAGTAATAAGTATAATTATTATAGTTCTAGCGATAATAACTCCATTATATGGGTAATAATGCATGTTATATTGATAATAATATAAGTATTAAGTATAATTATTACAGTTCTAGCGATAGTAACTGCATTATATGGGTAATAATGCATGTTATATTGATAATAATATAAGTAATAAGTATAATTATTACAGTTCTAGCGATAATAACTGCATAATATGGGTAATAATGCACGTTATATTGCTTATAATATAAGTAATAAGTATAATTATTACAGTTCTAGCGATGATAACTGCATTATATGGGTAACAATGCATGTTATATTGTTAATATCGGGAGTAATAAGTATAATTATTATAGTTCTAGCGATAAGAGTAGTACAATATAGCTAATAGTGCATGTTATATTCATAATAATAAAAGTAATAAGTATATTTATTATAGTTCTAGCGATTATAACTGCATAATATGGGTAATAATGCATGTAATATTGATGATAATAAAAGTAATACGTATATTTATTATAGTTCTAGCGATAATAACTGCATAATATGAGTAATAATGCATGTTATATTGATAATAATATAAGTAATAAGTATAATTATTACAGTTTTAGCGATAATAACTGCATTATGTGGGTAATAATGCACGTTATATTGCTGATAATATAAGTAATAAGTATAATTATTACAGTTCTAGCGATAATAACTGCAATTTATGGGTAAGAATGCACGTTATATTAATAATAATAAAAGTAATAAGTATATTTATTATAGTTCTAGCGATAATAACTGCATTATATGAGTAACAATCCATGTTATATTGATAATATTGGGAGTAATAAGTATAATTATTATAGTTCTAGCGATAAGAGTAGTACAATATAGCTAATAGTGCATGTTATATTCATAATAATAAAAGTAATAAGTATATTTATTACAGTTCTATCGATAATAACTGCATAATATGGGTACTAATGCATGTTATATTGGTGATAATAAAAGTAATACGTATATTTATTCTAGTTCTAGCGATAATGATAGTAAAATATGGCTAATAGTGCATGTTATATTGATAATAATAAAAGTAATAAGTATATTTATTATAGTTCTATCGATAATAACTGCATAACATGGGTAATAATGCATGTTATATTGATGATAATAAAAGTAGTAAGTATATTTATTATAGTTCTAGCGATTATAACTGCATAATATGGGTAATAATGCACGTTATATTGCTAACAGTATAAGTAATAAGTATAATTATTACAGTTCTAGCGATAATAACTGCATAATATGGGTAATAATGCACGTTATATTGCTTATAATATAAGTAATAAGTATAATTATTACAGTTCTAGCGATGATAACTGCATTATATGGGTAACAATGCATGTTATATTGTTAATATCGGGAGTAATAAGTATAATTATTATAGTTCTAGCGATAATAATAGTAAAATATGGCTAATAGTGCATGTTATATTGATAATAATAAAAGTAATAAGTACATTTATTACAGTTCTATCGATAATAACTGCATAATATGGGTAATAATGCATGTTATATTGATGATAATAAAAGTAGTAAGTATATTTATTATAGTTCTAGCGATTATAACTGCATAACATGGGTAATAATGCATGTTATATTGATAATAATATAAGAAATAAGTATAATTATTACAGTTCTGGCGATAATAACTGCATTATATGGGTAATAATGCACGTTATATTGCTAGTAATATAATTAATAAGTATAATTATTACAGTTCTAGCGATAATAACTGCATTATATGGGTAATTATGCATGTTATATTGATAATAATATAAGTAATAAGTATAATTATTACAGTTCTGGCGATAATAACTGCAATTTATGGGTAATAATGCACGTTATATTGATAATAATGAAAGTAATAAGTATATTTATTATAGTTCTAGCGATAATAACTGCATTATATGGGTAATAATCCATGTTATATTGATAATTTTGGGAGTAATAAGTATAATTATTATAGTTCTAGCGATAATAACTCCATTATATGGGTAATAATGCATGTTATATTGATAATAATATAAGTAATAAGTATAATTATTACAGTTCTAGCGATAATAACTGCATAATATGGGTAATAATGCACGTTATATTGCTAATAATATAAGTAATAAGTATAACTATTACAGTTCTAGCGATAATACCTGCATTATATGGGTAATAATGGATGTTATATTGATAATATCGGGAGTAATAAGTATAATTATTACAGTTCTAGCGATAATACTAGAAAAATATGGCTAAGAGTGCCTGTTATATTGATAATAATAAAAGTAATAAGTGTAATTATTATAGTTCTAGCGATAATAATAGTACAATATGGATAATAGTGCATGTTATATTGATAATAGTAAAAGTAATGAGTATATTTATTACAGTTCTATCGATAATAACTGCGTAATATGGGTAATAATGCATGTTATATTGATAATAATATAAGTAATAAGTATAATTATTACAGTGCTAGCGATTATAACTGCATAATATGGGTAATAATGCACGTGATATTGCTAACAGTATAAGTAATAAGTGTAATTATTACAGTTCTAGCGATAATAACTGCATAATATGGGCAATAATGCACGTTATATTGCTAATAGTACAAGTAATAAGTATAATTATTACAGTTCTAGCGATAATAACCGCATTATATGGGTAATAATGCATGTTATATTGATAATATCGGGAGTAATAAGTATAATTATTATAGTTCTAGCGATAATAATAGTAAAATATGGCTAACAGTGCATGTTATATTGATAATAAGAAAAGTAGTAAGTATATTTATTACAGTTCTATCGATAATAACTGCATAATATGGGTAATAATGCATGTTATATTGATGATAATAAAAGTACTAAGTATATTTATTATAGTTCTAGCGATTATAACTGCATAATATGGGTAATAATGCATGTAATATTGATGATAATAAAAGTAATACGTATATTTATTATAGTTCTAGCGATAATGATAGTAAAATATGGCTAATAGTGCATGTTATATTGATAATAATAAAAGTAATAAGAATATTTATTATAGTTCTATCGATAAGAACTGCATAATATGGGTAATAATGCATGTTATATTGATGATAATAAAAGTACTAAGTATATTTATTATAGTTCTAGCGATTATAACTGCATAATATGGGTAATAATGCATGTAATATTGATGATAATAAAAGTAATACGTATATTTATTATAGTTCTAGCGATAATGATAGTAAAATATGGCTAATAGTGCATGTTATATTGATAATAATAAAAGTAATATGTATATTTATTATAGTTCTATCGATAAGAACTGCGTAATATGGGTAATAATGCATGTCATATTGATGATAATAAAAGTACTAAGTATATTTATTATAGTTCTAGCGATTATAACTGCATAATATGGGTATTAATGCACGTTATATTGAGAATAATATAAGTAATACGTATAATTATTACAGTTCAAGCGATAATACCTGCATTATATGGGTAATAATGCATGTTATATTGCTAACAATATAATTAATAAGTATAATTATTACAGTTCTAGCGATAATAACTGCATTATATGGGTAATTATGCATGTTATATTGATAATAATATAAGTAATAAGTATAATTATTACAGTTCTGGCGATAATAACTGCAATTTATGGGTAATAATGCACGTTATATTGATAATAATGAAAGTAATAAGTATATTTATTATAGTTCTAGCGATAATAACTGCATTATATGGGTAGTAATCCATGTTATATTGATAATTTTGGGAGTAATAAGTATAATTATTATAGTTCTAGCGATAATAACTGCATAATATGGGTAATAATGCACGTTATATTGCTTATAATATAAGTAATAAGTATAATTATTACAGTTCTAGCGATGATAACTGCATTATATGGGTAACAATGCATGTTATATTGTTAATATCGGGAGTAATAAGTATAATTATTATAGTTCTAGCGATAAGAGTAGTACAATATGGCTAATAGTGCATGTTATATTCATAATAATAAAAGTAATAAGTATATTTATTACAGTTCTATCGATAATAACTGCATAATATGGGTACTAATGCATGTTATATTGGTGATAATAAAAGTAATACGTATATTTATTCTAGTTCTAGCGATAATGATAGTAAAATATGGCTAATAGTGCATGTTATATTGATAATAATAAAAGTAATAAGTATATTTATTATAGTTCTATCGATAAGAACTGCAGAATATGGGTAATAATGCATGTTATATTGATGATAATAAAAGTACTAAGTATATTTATTATAGTTCTAGCGATAATAACTGCATAATATGGGTAATAATGCATGTTATGTTGATAATAAGAAAAGTAGTAAGTATATTTATTACAGTTCTATCGATAATAACTGCATAATATGGGTAATAATGCATGTTATATTGATGATAATAAAAGTAGTAAGTATATTTATTATAGTTCTAGCGATTATAACTGCATAATATGGGTAATAATGCACGTTATATTGCTAACAGTATAAGTAATAAGTATAATTATTACAGTTCTAGCGATAATAACTGCATAATATGGGTAATAATGCACGTTATATTGCTTATAATATAAGTAATAAGTATAATTATTACAGTTCTAGCGATGATAACTGCATTATATGGGTAACAATGCATGTTATATTGTTAATATCGGGAGTAATAAGTATAATTATTATAGTTCTAGCGATAAGAGTAGTACAATATAGCTAATAGTGCATGTTATATTCATAATAATAAAAGTAATAAGTATATTTATTACAGTTCTATCGATAATAACTGCATAATATGGGTACTAATGCATGTTATATTGGTGATAATAAAAGTAATACGTATATTTATTCTAGTTCTAGCGATAATGATAGTAAAATATGGCTAATAGTGCATGTTATATTGATAATAATAAAAGTAATAAGTATATTTATTATAGTTCTATCGATAATAACTGCATAACATGGGTAATAATGCATGTTATATTGATGATAATAAAAGTAGTAAGTATATTTATTATAGTTCTAGCGATTATAACTGCATAATATGGGTAATAATGCACGTTATATTGCTAACAGTATAAGTAATAAGTATAATTATTACAGTTCTAGCGATAATAACTGCATAATATGGGTAATAATGCACGTTATTTTGCTTATAATATAAGTAATAAGTATAATTATTACAGTTCTAGCGATGATAACTGCATTATATGGGTAACAATGCATGTTATATTGTTAATATCGGGAGTAATAAGTATAATTATTATAGTTCTAGCGATAATAATAGTAAAATATGGCTAATAGTGCATGTTATATTGATAATAATAAAAGTAATAAGTACATTTATTACAGTTCTATCGATAATAACTGCATAATATGGGTAATAATGCATGTTATATTGATGATAATAAAAGTAGTAAGTATATTTATTATAGTTCTAGCGATTATAACTGCATAACATGGGTAATAATGCATGTTATATTGATAATAATATAAGTAATAAGTATAATTATTACAGTTCTGGCGATAATAACTGCAATTTATGGGTAATAATGCACGTTATATTGATAATAATGAAAGTAATAAGTATATTTATTATAGTTCTAGCGATAATAACTCCATTATATGGGTAATAATGCATGTTATATTGATAATAATATAAGTAATAAGTATAATTATTACAGTTCTAGCGATAATAACTGCATAATATGGGTAATAATGCACGTTATATTGCTAATAATATAAGTAATAAGTATAACTATTACAGTTCTAGCGATAATACCTGCATTATATGGGTAATAATGGATGTTATATTGATAATATCGGGAGTAATAAGTATAATTATTACAGTTCTAGCGATAATACTAGGAAAATATGGCTAAGAGTGCCTGTTATATTGATAATAATAAAAGTAATAAGTGTAATTATTATAGTTCTAGCGATAATAATAGTACAATATGGATAATAGTGCATGTTATATTGATAATAGTAAAAGTAATGAGTATATTTATTACAGTTCTATCGATAATAACTGCGTAATATGGGTAATAATGCATGTTATATTGATAATAATATAAGTAATAAGTATAATTATTACTGTGCTAGCGATTATAACTGCATAATATGGGTAATAATGCACGTGATATTGCTAACAGTATAAGTAATAAGTATAATTATTACAGTTCTAGCGATAATAACTGCATAATATGGGTAATAATGCACGTTATATTGCTAATAGTACAAGTAATAAGTATAATTATTACAGTTCTAGCGATAATAACCGCATTATATGGGTAATAATGCATGTTATATTGATAATATCGGGAGTAATAAGTATAATTATTATAGTTCTAGCGATAATAATAGTACAATATGGCTAATAATGCATGTTATATTGAAAATAATAAAAATAAAAAGTATATTTATTTTAGCACTATCGATAATAACTGCATTATATGGGTAATAATGCATGTTATATTGATAATATCGGGAGTAATAAGTATAATTATTATAGTTCTATCGATAATAACTGCATAATATGGGTAATAATGCATGTTATATTGATGATAATGAAAACAGTAAGTATATTTATTACAGTTCTATCGATAATAACTGCATAATATGGGTACTAATGCATATTATATTGGTGATAATAAAAGTAATACGTATATTTATTCTAGTTCTAGCGATAATAACTGCATAATATGGGTAATAATGCATGTTATATTGATAATAATATAAGTAATAAGTATAATTATTACAGTTCTAGCGATAATAACTGCATTATGTGGGTAATAATGCACGTTATATTGCTGATAATATAAGTAATAAGTATAATTATTACAGTTCTAGCGATAATAACTGCAATTTATGGGTAAGAATGCACGTTATATTGATAATAATAAAAGTAATAAGTATATTTATTATAGTTCTAGCGATAATAACTGCATTATATGAGTAACAATCCATGTTATATTGATAATATTGGGAGTAATAAGTATAATTATTATAGTTCTAGCGTTAATAACTCCATTATATGGGTAATAATGCATGTTATATTGATAATAATAGCAGTAATAAGTATAATTATTACAGTTCTAGCGATAATACCTGCATTATATGGGTAATAATGCATGTTATATTGATAATATCGGGAGTAATAAGTATAATTATTATAGTTCTAGCGATAATAATAGTACAATATGGCTAATAATGCATGTTATATTGAAAATAATAAAAGTAATAAGTATATTTATTTTAGTTCTATCGATAATAACTGCATAATATGGGTAATAATGCATGTTATATTGATGATAATAAAAGTACTAAGTATATTTATTATAGTTCTAGCGATTATAACTGCATAATATGGGTAATATTGCATGATATATTGAGAATAATATAAGTAATAAGTATATTTATTACAGTTCTATCGATAATAACTGCATTATATGGGTAATAATCCATGTTATATTGATAATATTGGGAGTAATAAGTATAATTATTATAGTTCTAGCGATAATAATAGTAAAATATGGCTAATAGTGCATGTTATATTGATAATAATAAAAGTAATAAGTACATTTATTACAGTTCTATCGACAATAACTGCATAATATGGGTAATAATGCATGTTATATTGATCATAATAAAAGTAGTAAGTATATTTATTATAGTTCTAGCGATTATAACTGCATAACATGGGTAATAATGCATGTTATATTGACAATAATATAAGTAATAAGTATAATTATTACAGTTCTGGCGATAATAACTGCATTATATGGGTAATAATGCACGTTATATTGCTAATAATATAATTAATAAGTATAATTATTACAGTTCTAGCGATAATAACTGCATTATATGGGTAATAATGCATGTTATATTGATAATAATAAAAGTAATAAGTATATTGATTATAGTTCTAGCGATAATAACTGCATTATATGAGTAATAATCCATGTTATATTGATAATATTGGGAGTAATAAGTATAATTATTATAGTTCTAGCGTTAATAACTCCATTATATGGGTAATAATGCATGTTATATTGATAACAATAGCAGTAATAAGTATAATTATTACAGTTCTAGCGATAATACCTGCATCATATGGGTAATAATGCATGTTATATTGATAATATCGGGAGTAATAAGTATAATTATTATAGTTCTAGCGATAATAATAGTACAATATGGCTAATAATGCATGTTATATTGAAAATAATAAAAATAATAAGTATATTTATTTTAGCTCTATCGATAATAACTGCATAATATGGGTAATAATGCACGTTATATTGCTAATAGTACAAGTAATAAGTATAATTATTACAGTTCTAGCGATAATAACCGCATTATATGGGTAATAATGCATGTTATATTGATAATATCGGGAGTAATAAGTATAATTATTATAGTTCTAGCGATAATAATAGTACAATATGGCTAATAATGCATGTTATATTGAAAATAATAAAAATAATAAGTATATTTATTTTAGCACTATCGATAATAACTGCATTATATGGGTAATAATCCATGTTATATTGATAATTTTGGGAGTAATAAGTATAATTATTATAGTTCTAGCGATAATAACTGCATTATATGGGTAATAATGCATGTTATATTGATAATAATATAAGTAATAAGTATAATTATTACAGTTCTAGCGATAATAACTGCATTATATAGGTAATAATGCATGTTATATTGATAATATTGGGAGTAATAAGTACAATTATTATAGTTCTAGCGATAATAATAGTAAAATATGGCTAACAGTGCATGTTATATTGATAATAAGAAAAGTAGTAAGTATATTTATTACAGTTCCATCGATAATAACTGCATAATATGGGTAATAATGCATGTTATATTGATGATAATAAAAGTACTAAGTATATTTATTATAGTTCTAGCGATTATAACTGCATAATATGGGTAATAATGCATGTAATATTGATGATAATAAAAGTAATACGTATATTTATTATAGTTCTAGCGATAATGATAGTAAAATATGGCTAATAGTGCATGTTATATTGATAATAATAAAAGTAATAAGTATATTTATTATAGTTCTATCGATAAGAACTGCATAATATGGGTAATAATGCATGTTATATTGATGATAATAAAAGTACTAAGTATATTTATTATAGTTCTAGCGATTATAACTGCATAATATGGGTAATAATGCATGTAATATTGATGATAATAAAAGTAATACGTATATTTATTATAGTTCTAGCGATAATGATAGTAAAATATGGCTAATAGTGCATGTTATATTGATAATAATAAAAGTAATATGTATATTTATTATAGTTCTATCGATAAGAACTGCGTAATATGGGTAATAATGCATGTCATATTGATGATAATAAAAGTACTAAGTATATTTATTATAGTTCTAGCGATTATAACTGCATAATATGGGTATTAATGCACGTTATATTGAGAATAATATAAGTAATACGTATAATTATTACAGTTCAAGCGATAATACCTGCATTATATGGGTAATAATGCATGTTATATTGATAATATCGGGAGTAATAAGTATAATTATTATAGTTCTAGCGATAATAATAGTACAATATGGCTAATAATGCATGTTATATTGAAAATAATAAAAGTAATAAGTACATTTATTACAGTTCTATCGATAATAACTGCATTATATACGTAATAGTGCATGTTATATTGATAATAATAAGAGTAATAAGTACATTTATTACTGTTCTATCGATAATAACTGCATTATATGGGTAATAATGCACGTTATATTGCTAACAATATAATTAATAAGTATAATTATTACAGTTCTAGCGATAATAACTGCATTATATGGGTAATAATGCATGTTATATTGATAATAATATAAGTAATAAGTATAATTATTACAGTTCTAGCGATAATAACTGCATAATATGGGTAATAATGCACGTTATATTGCTAACAATATAATTAATAAGTATAATTATTACAGTTCTAGCGATAATAACTGCATTATATGGGTAATTATGCATGTTATATTGATAATAATATAAGTAATAAGTATAATTATTACAGTTCTGGCGATAATAACTGCAATTTATAGGTAATAATGCACGTTATATTGATAATAATGAAAGTAATAAGTATATTTATTATAGTTCTAGCGATAATAACTGCATTATATGGGTAATAATCCATGTTATATTGATAATTTTGGGAGTAATAAGTATAATTATTATAGTTCTAGCGATAATAACTCCATTATATGGGTAATAATGCATGTTATATTGATAATAATATAAGTAATAAGTATAATTATTACAGTTCTAGCGATAATAACTGCATTATATGGGTAATAATGCATGTTATATTGATAATAATATAAGTAATAAGTATAATTATTACAGTTCTAGCGATAATAACTGCATAATATGGGTAATAATGCACGTTATATTGCTTATAATATAAGTAATAAGTATAATTATTACAGTTCCTGCGATGATAACTGCATTATATGGGTAACAATGCATGTTATATTGTTAATATCGGGAGTAATAAGTATAATTATTATAGTTCTAGCGATAAGAGTAGTACAATATGGCTAATAGTGCATGTTATATTCATAATAATAAAAGTAATAAGTATATTTATTACAGTTCTATCGATAATAACTGCATAATATGGGTACTAATGCATGTTATATTGGTGATAATAAAAGTAATACGTATATTTATTCTAGTTCTAGCGATAATGATAGTAAAATATGGCTAATAGTGCATGTTATATTGATAATAATAAAAGTAATAAGTATATTTATTATAGTTCTATCGATAAGAACTGCATAATATGGGTAATAATGCATGTTATATTGATGATAATAAAAGTACTAAGTATATTTATTATAGTTCTAGCGATAATAACTGCATAATATGGGTAATAATGCATGTTATGTTGATAATAAGAAAAGTAGTAAGTATATTTATTACAGTTCTATCGATAATAACTGCATAATATGGGTAATAATGCATGTTATATTGATGATAATAAAAGTAGTAAGTATATTTATTATAGTTCTAGCGATTATAACTGCATAATATGGGTAATAATGCACGTTATATTGCTAACAGTATAAGTAATAAGTATAATTATTACAGTTCTAGCGATAATAACTGCATAATATGGGTAATAATGCACGTTATATTGCTTATAATATAAGTAATAAGTATAATTATTACAGTTCTAGCGATGATAACTGCATTATATGGGTAACAATGCATGTTATATTGTTAATATCGGGAGTAATAAGTATAATTATTATAGTTCTAGCGATAAGAGTAGTACAATATAGCTAATAGTGCATGTTATATTCATAATAATAAAAGTAATAAGTATATTTATTACAGTTCTATCGATAATAACTGCATAATATGGGTACTAATGCATGTTATATTGGTGATAATAAAAGTAATACGTATATTTATTCTAGTTCTAGCGATAATGATAGTAAAATATGGCTAATAGTGCATGTTATATTGATAATAATAAAAGTAACAAGTATATTTATTATAGTTCTATCGATAATAACTGCATAACATGGGTAATAATGCATGTTATATTGATGATAATAAAAGTAGTAAGTATATTTATTATAGTTCTAGCGATTATAACTGCATAATATGGGTAATAATGCACGTTATATTGCTAACAGTATAAGTAATAAGTATAATTATTACAGTTCTAGCGATAATAACTGCATAATATGGGTAATAATGCACGTTATATTGCTTATAATATAAGTAATAAGTATAATTATTACAGTTCTAGCGATGATAACTGCATTATATGGGTAACAATGCATGTTATATTGTTAATATCGGGAGTAATAAGTATAATTATTATAGTTCTAGCGATAAGAGTAGTACAATATGGCTAATAGTGCATGTTATATTCATAATAATAAAAGTAATAAGTATATTTATTACAGTTCTATCGATAATAACTGCATAATATGGGTACTAATGCATGTTATATTGGTGATAATAAAAGTAATACGTATATTTATTCTAGTTCTAGCGATAATGATAGTAAAATATGGCTAATAGTGCATGTTATATTGATAATAATAAAAGTAATAAGTACATTTATTACAGTTCTATCGATAATAACTGCATAATATGGGTAATAATGCATGTTATATTGATGATAATAAAAGTAGTAAGTATATTTATTATAGTTCTAGCGATTATAACTGCATAACATGGGTAATAATGCATGTTATATTGATAATAATATAAGTAATAAGTATAATTATTACAGTTCTGGCGATAATAACTGCATTATATGGGTAATAATGCACGTTATATTGCTAGTAATATAATTAATAAGTATAATTATTACAGTTCTAGCGATAATAACTGCATTATATGGGTAATTATGCGTGTTATATTGATAATAATATAAGTAATAAGTATAATTATTACAGTTCTGGCGATAATAACTGCAATTTATGGGTAATAATGCGTGTTATATTGATAATAATATAAGTAATAAGTATAATTATTACAGTTCTGGCGATAATAACTCCATTATATGGGTAATAATGCATGTTATATTGATAATAATATAAGTAATAAGTATAATTATTACAGTTCTAGCGATAATAACTGCATAATATGGGTAATAATGCACGTTATATTGCTAATAATATAAGTAATAAGTATAACTATTACAGTTCTAGCGATAATACCTGCATTATATGGGTAATAATGGATGTTATATTGATACTATCGGGAGTAATAAGTATAATTATTACAGTTCTAGCGATAATACTAGGAAAATATGGCTAAGAGTGCCTGTTATATTGATAATAATAAAAGTAATAAGTGTAATTATTATAGTTCTAGCGATAATAATAGTACAATATGGATAATAGTGCATGTTATATTGATAATAGTAAAAGTAATGAGTATATTTATTACAGTTCTATCGATAATAACTGCGTAATATGGGTAATAATGCATGTTATATTGATAATAATATAAGTAATAAGTATAATTATTACAGTGCTAGCGATTATAACTGCATAATATGGGTAATAATGCACGTGATATTGCTAACAGTATAAGTAATAAGTATAATTATTACAGTTCTAGCGATAATAACTGCATAATATGGGTAATAATGCACGTTATATTGCTAATAGTACAAGTAATAAGTATAATTATTACAGTTCTAGCGATAATAACCGCATTATATGGGTAATAATGCATGTTATATTGATAATATCGGGAGTAATAAGTATAATTATTATAGTTCTAGCGATAATAATAGTACAATATGGCTAATAATGCATGTTATATTGAAAATAATAAAAATAATAAGTATATTTATTTTAGCACTATCGATAATAACTGCATTATATGGGTAATAATGCATGTTATATTGATAATATCGGGAGTAATAAGTATAATTATTATAGTTCTATCGATAATAACTGCATAATATGGGTAATAATGCATGTTATATTGATGATAATGAAAACAGTAAGTATATTTATTACAGTTCTATCGATAATAACTGCATAATATGGGTACTAATGCATATTATATTGGTGATAATAAAAGTAATACGTATATTTATTCTAGTTCTAGCGATTATAACTGCATAATATGGGTAATATTGCATGATATATTGAGAATAATATAAGTAATAAGTATATTTATTACAGTTCTATCGATAATAACTGCATTATATGGGTAATAATCCATGTTATATTGATAATATTGGGAGTAATAAGTATAATTATTATAGTTCTAGCGATAATAATAGTAAAATATGGCTAATAGTGCATGTTATATTGATAATAATAAAAGTAATAAGTACATTTATTACAGTTCTATCGACAATAACTGCATAATATGGGTAATAATGCATGTTATATTGATCATAATAAAAGTAGTAAGTATATTTATTATAGTTCTAGCGATTATAACTGCATAACATGGGTAATAATGCATGTTATATTGACAATAATATAAGTAATAAGTATAATTATTACAGTTCTGGCGATAATAACTGCATTATATGGCTAATAATGCACGTTATATTGCTAATAATATAATTAATAAGTATAATTATTACAGTTCTAGCGATAATAACTGCATTATATGGGTAATAATGCATGTTATATTGATAATAATAAAAGTAATAAGTATATTGATTATAGTTCTAGCGATAATAACTGCATTATATGAGTAATAATCCATGTTATATTGATAATATTGGGAGTAATAAGTATAATTATTATAGTTCTAGCGTTAATAACTCCATTATATGGGTAATAATGCATGTTATATTGATAACAATAGCAGTAATAAGTATAATTATTACAGTTCTAGCGATAATACCTGCATCATATGGGTAATAATGCATGTTATATTGATAATATCGGGAGTAATAAGTATAATTATTATAGTTCTAGCGATAATAATAGTACAATATGGCTAATAATGCATGTTATATTGAAAATAATAAAAATAATAAGTATATTTATTTTAGCTCTATCGATAATAACTGCATAATATGGGTAATAATGCACGTTATATTGCTAATAGTACAAGTAATAAGTATAATTATTACAGTCCTAGCGATAATAACCGCATTATATGGGTAATAATGCATGTTATATTGATAATATCGGGAGTAATAAGTATAATTATTATAGTTCTAGCGATAATAATAGTACAATATGGCTAATAATGCATGTTATATTGAAAATAATAAAAATAATAAGTATATTTATTTTAGCACTATCGATAATAACTGCATTATATGGGTAATAATCCATGTTATATTGATAATTTTGGGAGTAATAAGTATAATTATTATAGTTCTAGCGATAATAACTGCATTATATGGGTAATAATGCATGTTATATTGATAATAATATAAGTAATAAGTATAATTATTACAGTTCTAGCGATAATAACTGCATTATATAGGTAATAATGCATGTTATATTGATAATATTGGGAGTAATAAGTACAATTATTATAGTTCTAGCGATAATAATAGTAAAATATGGCTAACAGTGCATGTTATAT
The DNA here is from genome assembly GCA_963576845.1 of Megachile leachella. Taxonomy (NCBI): domain Eukaryota; kingdom Metazoa; phylum Arthropoda; class Insecta; order Hymenoptera; family Megachilidae; genus Megachile; species Megachile leachella. The sequence continues at coordinate 1,058,390 of CAUYWW010000150.1, read as the reverse complement.
TGATAATAAGAAAAGTAGTAAGTATATTTATTACAGTTCCATCGATAATAACTGCATAATATGGGTAATAATGCATGTTATATTGATGATAATAAAAGTACTAAGTATATTTATTATAGTTCTAGCGATTATAACTGCATAATATGGGTAATAATGCATGTAATATTGATGATAATAAAAGTAATACGTATATTTATTATAGTTCTAGCGATAATGATAGTAAAATATGGCTAATAGTGCATGTTATATTGATAATAATAAAAGTAATAAGTATATTTATTATAGTTCTATCGATAAGAACTGCATAATATGGGTAATAATGCATGTTATATTGATGATAATAAAAGTACTAAGTATATTTATTATAGTTCTAGCGATTATAACTGCATAATATGGGTAATAATGCATGTAATATTGATGATAATAAAAGTAATACGTATATTTATTATAGTTCTAGCGATAATGATAGTAAAATATGGCTAATAGTGCATGTTATATTGATAATAATAAAAGTAATATGTATATTTATTATAGTTCTATCGATAAGAACTGCGTAATATGGGTAATAATGCATGTCATATTGATGATAATAAAAGTACTAAGTATATTTATTATAGTTCTAGCGATTATAACTGCATAATATGGGTATTAATGCACGTTATATTGAGAATAATATAAGTAATACGTATAATTATTACAGTTCAAGCGATAATACCTGCATTATATGGGTAATAATGCATGTTATATTGATAATATCGGGAGTAATAAGTATAATTATTATAGTTCTAGCGATAATAATAGTACAATATGGCTAATAATGCATGTTATATTGAAAATAATAAAAGTAATAAGTACATTTATTACAGTTCTATCGATAATAACTGCATTATATACGTAATAATGCATGTTATATTGATAATATCGGGAGTAATAAGTATAATTATTATAGTTCTAGCGATAATAATAGTAAAATATGGCTAATAGTGCATGTTATATTGATAATAATAAAAGTAATAAGTACATTTATTACAGTTCTATCGATAATAACTGCATAATATGGGTAATAATGCATGTTATATTGATGATAATAAAAGTAGTAAGTATATTTATTATAGTTCTAGCGATTATAACTGCATAACATGGGTAATAATGCATGTTATATTGACAATAATATAAGTAATAAGTATAATTATTACAGTTCTGGCGATAATAACTGCATTATATGGGTAATAATGCACGTTATATTGCTAACAATATAATTAATAAGTATAATTATTACAGTTCTAGCGATAATAACTGCATTATATGGGTAATTATGCATGTTATATTGATAATAATATAAGTAATAAGTATAATTATTACAGTTCCATCGATAATAACTGCATAATATGGGTAATAATGCATGTTATATTGATGATAATAAAAGTACTAAGTATATTTATTATAGTTCTAGCGATTATAACTGCATAATATGGGTAATAATGCATGTAATATTGATGATAATAAAAGTAATACGTATATTTATTATAGTTCTAGCGATAATGATAGTAAAATATGGCTAATAGTGCATGTTATATTGATAATAATAAAAGTAATAAGTATATTTATTATAGTTCTATCGATAAGAACTGCATAATATGGGTAATAATGCATGTTATATTGATGATAATAAAAGTACTAAGTATATTTATTATAGTTCTAGCGATTATAACTGCATAATATGGGTAATAATGCATGTAATATTGATGATAATAAAAGTAATACGTATATTTATTATAGTTCTAGCGATAATGATAGTAAAATATGGCTAATAGTGCATGTTATATTGATAATAATAAAAGTAATATGTATATTTATTATAGTTCTATCGATAAGAACTGCGTAATATGGGTAATAATGCATGTCATATTGATGATAATAAAAGTACTAAGTATATTTATTATAGTTCTAGCGATTATAACTGCATAATATGGGTATTAATGCACGTTATATTGAGAATAATATAAGTAATACGTATAATTATTACAGTTCAAGCGATAATACCTGCATTATATGGGTAATAATGCATGTTATATTGATAATATCGGGAGTAATAAGTATAATTATTATAGTTCTAGCGATAATAATAGTACAATATGGCTAATAATGCATGTTATATTGAAAATAATAAAAGTAATAAGTACATTTATTACAGTTCTATCGATAATAACTGCATTATATACGTAATAATGCATGTTATATTGATAATATCGGGAGTAATAAGTATAATTATTATAGTTCTAGCGATAATAATAGTAAAATATGGCTAATAGTGCATGTTATGTTGATAATAATAAAAGTAATAAGTACATTTATTACAGTTCTATCGATAATAACTGCATAATATGGGTAATAATGCATGTTATATTGATGATAATAAAAGTAGTAAGTATATTTATTATAGTTCTAGCGATTATAACTGCATAACATGGGTAATAATGCATGTTATATTGACAATAATATAAGTAATAAGTATAATTATTACAGTTCTGGCGATAATAACTGCATTATATGGGTAATAATGCACGTTATATTGCTAACAATATAATTAATAAGTATAATTATTACAGTTCTAGCGATAATAACTGCATTATATGGGTAATTATGCATGTTATATTGATAATAATATAAGTAATAAGTATAATTATTACAGTTCTGGCGATAATAACTGCAATTTATAGGTAATAATGCACGTTATATTGATAATAATGAAAGTAATAAGTATATTTATTATAGTTCTAGCGATAATAACTGCATTATATGGGTAATAATCCATGTTATATTGATAATTTTGGGAGTAATAAGTATAATTATTATAGTTCTAGCGATAATAACTCCATTATATGGGTAATAATGCATATTATATTGATAATAATATAAGTAATAAGTATAATTATTACAGTTCTAGCGATAATAACTGCATTATATGGGTAATAATGCATGTTATATTGATAATAATATAAGTAATAAGTATAATTATTACAGTTCTAGCGATAATAACTGCATAATATGGGTAATAATGCACGTTATATTGCTTATAATATAAGTAATAAGTATAATTATTACAGTTCCTGCGATGATAACTGCATTATATGGGTAACAATGCATGTTATATTGTTAATATCGGGAGTAATAAGTATAATTATTATAGTTCTAGCGATAAGAGTAGTACAATATGGCTAATAGTGCATGTTATATTCATAATAATAAAAGTAATAAGTATATTTATTACAGTTCTATCGATAATAACTGCATAATATGGGTACTAATGCATGTTATATTGGTGATAATAAAAGTAATACGTATATTTATTCTAGTTCTAGCGATAATGATAGTAAAATATGGCTAATAGTGCATGTTATATTGATAATAATAAAAGTAATAAGTATATTTATTATAGTTCTATCGATAAGAACTGCATAATATGGGTAATAATGCATGTTATATTGATGATAATAAAAGTACTAAGTATATTTATTATAGTTCTAGCGATAATAACTGCATAATATGGGTAATAATGCATGTTATGTTGATAATAAGAAAAGTAGTAAGTATATTTATTACAGTTCTATCGATAATAACTGCATAATATGGGTAATAATGCATGTTATATTGATGATAATAAAAGTAGTAAGTATATTTATTATAGTTCTAGCGATTATAACTGCATAATATGGGTAATAATGCACGTTATATTGCTAACAGTATAAGTAATAAGTATAATTATTACAGTTCTAGCGATAATAACTGCATAATATGGGTAATAATGCACGTTATATTGCTTATAATATAAGTAATAAGTATAATTATTACAGTTCTAGCGATGATAACTGCATTATATGGGTAACAATGCATGTTATATTGTTAATATCGGGAGTAATAAGTATAATTATTATAGTTCTAGCGATAAGAGTAGTACAATATAGCTAATAGTGCATGTTATATTCATAATAATAAAAGTAATAAGTATATTTATTACAGTTCTATCGATAATAACTGCATAATATGGGTACTAATGCATGTTATATTGGTGATAATAAAAGTAATACGTATATTTATTCTAGTTCTAGCGATAATGATAGTAAAATATGGCTAATAGTGCATGTTATATTGATAATAATAAAAGTAATAAGTACATTTATTACAGTTCTATCGATAATAACTGCATAATATGGGTAATAATGCATGTTATGTTGATAATAAGAAAAGTAGTAAGTATATTTATTACAGTTCTATCGATAATAACTGCATAATATGGGTAATAATGCATGTTATATTGATGATAATAAAAGTAGTAAGTATATTTATTATAGTTCTAGCGATTATAACTGCATAATATGGGTAATAATGCACGTTATATTGCTAACAGTATAAGTAATAAGTATAATTATTACAGTTCTAGCGATAATAACTGCATAATATGGGTAATAATGCACGTTATATTGCTTATAATATAAGTAATAAGTATAATTATTACAGTTCTAGCGATGATAACTGCATTATATGGGTGACAATGCATGTTATATTGTTAATATCGGGAGTAATAAGTATAATTATTATAGTTCTAGCGATAAGAGTAGTACAATATAGCTAATAGTGCATGTTATATTCATAATAATAAAAGTAATAAGTATATTTATTACAGTTCTATCGATAATAACTGCATAATATGGGTACTAATGCATGTTATATTGGTGATAATAAAAGTAATACGTATATTTATTCTAGTTCTAGCGATAATGATAGTAAAATATGGCTAATAGTGCATGTTATATTGATAATAATAAAAGTAACAAGTATATTTATTATAGTTCTATCGATAATAACTGCATAACATGGGTAATAATGCATGTTATATTGATGATAATAAAAGTAGTAAGTATATTTATTATAGTTCTAGCGATTATAACTGCATAATATGGGTAATAATGCACGTTATATTGCTAACAGTATAAGTAATAAGTATAATTATTACAGTTCTAGCGATAATAACTGCATAATATGGGTAATAATGCACGTTATATTGCTTATAATATAAGTAATAAGTATAATTATTACAGTTCTAGCGATGATAACTGCATTATATGGGTAACAATGCATGTTATATTGTTAATATCGGGAGTAATAAGTATAATTATTATAGTTCTAGCGATAAGAGTAGTACAATATGGCTAATAGTGCATGTTATATTCATAATAATAAAAGTAATAAGTATATTTATTACAGTTCTATCGATAATAACTGCATAATATGGGTACTAATGCATGTTATATTGGTGATAATAAAAGTAATACGTATATTTATTCTAGTTCTAGCGATAATGATAGTAAAATATGGCTAATAGTGCATGTTATATTGATAATAATAAAAGTAATAAGTACATTTATTACAGTTCTATCGATAATAACTGCATAATATGGGTAATAATGCATGTTATATTGATGATAATAAAAGTAGTAAGTATATTTATTATAGTTCTAGCGATTATAACTGCATAACATGGGTAATAATGCATGTTATATTGATAATAATATAAGTAATAAGTATAATTATTACAGTTCTGGCGATAATAACTGCATTATATGGGTAATAATGCACGTTATATTGCTAGTAATATAATTAATAAGTATAATTATTACAGTTCTAGCGATAATAACTGCATTATATGGGTAATTATGCGTGTTATATTGATAATAATATAAGTAATAAGTATAATTATTACAGTTCTGGCGATAATAACTGCAATTTATGGGTAATAATGCACGTTATATTGATAATAATGAAAGTAATAAGTATATTTATTATAGTTCTAGCGATAATAACTGCATTATATGGGTAATAATCCATGTTATATTGATAATTTTGGGAGTAATAAGTATAATTATTATAGTTCTAGCGATAATAACTCCATTATATGGGTAATAATGCATGTTATATTGATAATAATATAAGTAATAAGTATAATTATTACAGTTCTAGCGATAATAACTGCATAATATGGGTAATAATGCACGTTATATTGCTAATAATATAAGTAATAAGTATAACTATTACAGTTCTAGCGATAATACCTGCATTATATGGGTAATAATGGATGTTATATTGATACTATCGGGAGTAATAAGTATAATTATTACAGTTCTAGCGATAATACTAGGAAAATATGGCTAAGAGTGCCTGTTATATTGATAATAATAAAAGTAATAAGTGTAATTATTATAGTTCTAGCGATAATAATAGTACAATATGGATAATAGTGCATGTTATATTGATAATAGTAAAAGTAATGAGTATATTTATTACAGTTCTATCGATAATAACTGCATAATATGGGTACTAATGCATATTATATTGGTGATAATAAAAGTAATACGTATATTTATTCTAGTTCTAGCGATAATAACTGCATAATATGGGTAATAATGCATGTTATATTGATAATAATATAAGTAATAAGTATAATTATTACAGTTCTAGCGATAATAACTGCATTATGTGGGTAATAATGCACGTTATATTGCTGATAATATAAGTAATAAGTATAATTATTACAGTTCTAGCGATAATAACTGCAATTTATGGGTAAGAATGCACGTTATATTGATAATAATAAAAGTAATAAGTATATTTATTATAGTTCTAGCGATAATAACTGCATTATATGAGTAACAATCCATGTTATATTGATAATATTGGGAGTAATAAGTATAATTATTATAGTTCTAGCGTTAATAACTCCATTATATGGGTAATAATGCATGTTATATTGATAATAATAGCAGTAATAAGTATAATTATTACAGTTCTAGCGATAATACCTGCATAATATGGGTAATAATGCATGTTATATTGATGATAATAAAAGTACTAAGTATATTTATTATAGTTCTAGCGATTATAACTGCATAATATGGGTAATATTGCATGATATATTGAGAATAATATAAGTAATAAGTATATTTATTACAGTTCTATCGATAATAACTGCATTATATGGGTAATAATCCATGTTATATTGATAATATTGGGAGTAATAAGTATAATTATTATAGTTCTAGCGATAATAATAGTAAAATATGGCTAATAGTGCATGTTATATTGATAATAATAAAAGTAATAAGTACATTTATTACAGTTCTATCGACAATAACTGCATAATATGGGTAATAATGCATGTTATATTGATCATAATAAAAGTAGTAAGTATATTTATTATAGTTCTAGCGATTATAACTGCATAACATGGGTAATAATGCATGTTATATTGACAATAATATAAGTAATAAGTATAATTATTACAGTTCTGGCGATAATAACTGCATTATATGGGTAATAATGCACGTTATATTGCTAATAATATAATTAATAAGTATAATTATTACAGTTCTAGCGATAATAACTGCATTATATGGGTAATAATGCATGTTATATTGATAATAATAAAAGTAATAAGTATATTGATTATAGTTCTAGCGATAATAACTGCATTATATGAGTAATAATCCATGTTATATTGATAATATTGGGAGTAATAAGTATAATTATTATAGTTCTAGCGTTAATAACTCCATTATATGGGTAATAATGCATGTTATATTGATAACAATAGCAGTAATAAGTATAATTATTACAGTTCTAGCGATAATACCTGCATCATATGGGTAATAATGCATGTTATATTGATAATATCGGGAGTAATAAGTATAATTATTATAGTTCTAGCGATAATAATAGTACAATATGGCTAATAATGCATGTTATATTGAAAATAATAAAAATAATAAGTATATTTATTTTAGCTCTATCGATAATAACTGCATAATATGGGTAATATTGCATGATATATTGAGAATAATATAAGTAGTAAGTATATTTATTACAGTTCTATCGATAATAACTGCATTATATAGGTAATAATGCATGTTATATTGATAATATTGGGAGTAATAAGTACAATTATTATAGTTCTAGCGATAATAATAGTAAAATATGGCTAACAGTGCATGTTATATTGATAATAAGAAAAGTAGTAAGTATATTTATTACAGTTCTATCGATAATAACTGCATAATATGGGTAATAATGCATGTTATATTGATAATAATAAAAGTAATATGTATATTTATTATAGTTCTATCGATAAGAACTGCGTAATATGGGTAATAATGCATGTCATATTGATGATAATAAAAGTACTAAGTATATTTATTATAGTTCTAGCGATTATAACTGCATAATATGGGTATTAATGCACGTTATATTGAGAATAATATAAGTAATACGTATAATTATTACAGTTCAAGCGATAATACCTGCATTATATGGGTAATAATGCATGTTATATTGATAATATCGGGAGTAATAAGTATAATTATTATAGTTCTAGCGATAATAATAGTACAATACGGCTAATAATGCATGTTATATTGAAAATAATAAAAGTAATAAGTACATTTATTACAGTTCTATCGATAATAACTGCATTACATACGTAATAATGCATGTTATATTGATAATATCGGGAGTAATAAGTATAATTATTATAGTTCTAGCGATAATAATAGTACAATATGGCTAATAATGCATGTTATATTGAAAATAATAAAAATAATAAGTATATTTATTTTAGCACTATCGATAATAACTGCATTATATGGGTAATAATGCATGTTATATTGATAATATCGGGAGTAATAAGTATAATTATTATAGTTCTATCGATAATAACTGCATAATATGGGTAATAATGCATGTTATATTGATGATAATGAAAACTGTAAGTATATTTATTACAGTTCTATCGATAATAACTGCATAATATGGGTACTAATGCATATTATATTGGTGATAATAAAAGTAATACGTATATTTATTCTAGTTCTAGCGATAATAACTGCATAATATGGGTAATAATGCATGTTATATTGACAATAATATAAGTAATAAGTATAATTATTACAGTTCTGGCGATAATAACTGCATTATATGGGTAATAATGCACGTTATATTGCTAATAATATAATTAATAAGTATAATTATTACAGTTCTAGCGATAATAACTGCATTATATGGGTAATAATGCATGTTATATTGATAATAATAAAAGTAATAAGTATATTGATTATAGTTCTAGCGATAATAACTGCATTATATGAGTAATAATCCATGTTATATTGATAATATTGGGAGTAATAAGTATAATTATTATAGTTCTAGCGTTAATAACTCCATTATATGGGTAATAATGCATGTTATATTGATAACAATAGCAGTAATAAGTATAATTATTACAGTTCTAGCGATAATACCTGCATCATATGGGTAATAATGCATGTTATATTGATAATATCGGGAGTAATAAGTATAATTATTATAGTTCTAGCGATAATAATAGTACAATATGGCTAATAATGCATGTTATATTGAAAATAATAAAAATAATAAGTATATTTATTTTAGCTCTATCGATAATAACTGCATAATATGGGTAATATTGCATGATATATTGAGAATAATATAAGTAATAAGTATATTTATTACAGTTCTATCGATAGTAACTGCATAATATGGGTAATAATGCATGTTATATTGATGATAATAAAAGTACTAAGTATATTTATTATAGTTCTAGCGATTATAACTGCATAATATGGGTAATAATGCATGTAATATTGATGATAATAAAAGTAATACGTATATTTATTATAGTTCTAGCGATAATGATAGTAAAATATGGCTAATAGTGCATGTTATATTGATAATAATAAAAGTAATAAGTATATTTATTATAGTTCTATCGATAAGAACTGCATAATATGGGTAATAATGCATGTTATATTGATGATAATAAAAGTACTGAGTATATTTATTATAGTTCTAGCGATTATAACTGCATAATATGGGTAATAATGCATGTAATATTGATGATAATAAAAGTAATACGTATATTTATTATAGTTCTAGCGATAATGATAGTAAAATATGGCTAATAGTGCATGTTATATTGATAATAATAAAAGTAATATGTATATTTATTATAGTTCTATCGATAAGAACTGCGTAATATGGGTAATAATGCATGTCATATTGATGATAATAAAAGTACTAAGTATATTTATTATAGTTCTAGCGTTTATAACTGCATAATATGGGTATTAATGCACGTTATATTGAGAATAACATAAGTAATACGTATAATTATTACAGTTCAAGCGATAATACCTGCATTATATGGGTAATAATGCATGTTATATTGATAATATCGGGAGTAATAAGTATAATTATTATAGTTCTAGCGATAATAATAGTACAATATGGCTAATAATGCATGTTATATTGAAAATAATAAAAGTAATAAGTATATTTATTTTAGTTCTATCGATAAAAACTGCATAATATGGGTAATAATGCATGTTATATTGAAGATAATAAAAGTACTAAGTATATTTATTATAGTTCTAGCGATTATAACTGCATAATATGGGTAATAATGCATGTTATATTGATGATAATAAAAGTAATACGTATATTTATTATAGTTCTAGCGATAATGATAGTAAAATATGGCTAATAGTGCATGTTATATTGATAATAATAAAAGTAATAAGTATATTTATTATAGTTCTATCGATAATAACTGCATAACATGGGTAATAATGCATGTTATATTGATAATAATATAAGTAGTAAGTATAATTATTACAGTTCTAGCGATAATAACTGCATTATATGGGTAATAATGCAGGTTATATTGATAATATTGGGCGTAATTAGTATAATTATTATAGTTCTAGCGATAATAATAGTACAATATGGCTAATAATGCATGTTATATTGATAATATCGGGAGTAATAAGTATAATTATTATAGTTCTATCGATAATAACTGCATACTAGGGGTAATAATGCATGTTATATTGATGATAATGAAAACAGTAAGTATATTTATTACAGTTCTAGCGATAATAACTGCATTATATACGTAATAATGCATGTTATATTGATAATATCGGGAGTAATAAGTATAATTATTATAGTTCTAGCGATAATAATAGTAAAATATGTCTAATAGTGCATGTTATATTGATAATAATAAAAGTAATAAGTACATTTATTACAGTTCTATCGATAATAACTGCATTATATGGGTAATAATGCACGCTATATTGCTAATAATATAAGTAATAAGTATATTTATTACAGTTCTAGCAATAATAGCTGCATTATATGGGTAATAATGCATGTTATATTGATAATATCGCGAGTAATAAGTATAATTATTATAGTTCTAGCGATAATACTAGTACAATATGGCTAATAATGCATGTTATATTGATAATATCGGGAGTAATAAGTATAATTATTATAGTTCTAGCGATAATAATAGTACAATATGGCTAATAATGCATGTTATATTGATAATAAGAAAAGTAGTAAGTATATTTATTACAGTTCTATCGATAATAACTGCATAATATGGGTAATAATGCATGTTATATTGATGATAATAAAAGTACTAAGTATATTTATTATAGTTCTGGCGATTATAACTGCATAATACGGGTAATAATGCATGTAATATTGATGATAATAAAAGTAATACGTATATTTATTATAGTTCTAGCGATTATAACTGCATAATATGGGTAATAATGCACGTTATATTGAGAATAATATAAGTAATACGTATAATTATTACAGTTCTAGCGATAATAACTGCATTATATGGGTAATAATGCATGTTATATTGATAATATCGGGAGTAATAAGTATAATTATTATAGTTCTATCGATAATAACTGCATAATATGGGTAATAATGCATGTTATATTGATGATAATGAAAACAGTAAGTATATTTATTACAGTTCTATCGATAATAACTGCATAATATGGGTACTAATGCATATTATATTGGTGATAATAAAAGTAATACGTATATTTATTCTAGTTCTAGCGATAATAACTGCATAATATGGGTAATAATGCATGTTATATTGATAATAATATAAGTAATAAGTATAATTATTACAGTTCTAGCGATAATAACTGCATTATGTGGGTAATAATGCACGTTATATTGCTAATAATATAAGTAATAAGTATAATTATTACAGTTCTAGCGATAATAACTGCAATTTATGGGTAATAATGCACATTATATTGATAATAATAAAAGTAATAAGTATATTTATTATAGTTCTAGCGATAATAACTGCATTATATGAGTAATAATCCATGTTATATTGATAATATTGGGAGTAATAAGTATAATTATTATAGTTCTAGCGTTAATAACTCCATTATATGGGTAATAATGCATGTTACATTGATAATAATAGCAGTAATAAGTATAATTATTACAGTTCTAGCGATAATACCTGCATTATATGGGTAATAATGCATGTTATATTGATAATATCGGGAGTAATAAGTATAATTATTATAGTTCTAGCGATAATAATAGTACAATATGGCTAATAATGCATGTTATATTGATGATAATAAAAGTAATAAGTATAATTATTACAGTTCTAGCGATAATAACTGCATAATATGGGTAATAATGCATGTTATATTGATAATAATATAAGTAATATGTATAATTATTACAGTTCTGGCGATAATAACTGCAGTATATGGGTAATAATGCATGTTATATTGATAATAATAAAAGTAATAAGTATATTTATTATAGTTCTATCGATAATAACTGCATAATATGGGTAATAATGCATGTTATATTGATGATAATCAAAGTAGTAAGTATATTTAGTACAGTTCTATCGATAATAACTGCATAACATGAGTAATAATGCATGTTATATTGATAATAATAAAAGAAATAATTATATTTATTATAGTTCTATGGATAATAACTGCATAATATGGGTAATAATGCATGTTATATTGGTGATAATGAAAATAGTAAGTATATTTATTACAGATCTAGTGATAATAACTGCATTATATGGGTAATAATGCATGTTATATTGATGATAATGAAAGTAGTAAGTATATTTAGTACAGTTCTATCGATAATAACTGCATAATATGGGTAATAATGCATGTTATATTGATAATAATGAAAGTAATAAGTATATTTATTATAGTTCTATCGATAATAACTGCATAATAGGGGTAATAATGCATGTTATATTGATGATAATGAAAACAGTAAGTATATTTATTACAGTTCTAGCGATAATAACTGCATTATATACGTAATAATGCATGTTATATTGATAATATCGGGAGTAATAAGTATAATTATTATAGTTCTAGCGATAATAATAGTAAAATATGGCTAATAGTGCATGTTATATTGATAATAATAAAAGTAATAAGTACATTTATTACAGTTCTATCGATAATAACTGCATAATATGGGTAATAATGCATGTTATATTGATGATAATAAAAGTAGTAAGTATAATTATTACAGTTCTGGCGATAATAACTGCATTATATGGGTAATAATGCACGTTATATTGCTAATAATATAATTAATAAGTATAATTATTACAGTTCTAGCGATAATAACTGCATTATATGGGTAATAATGCATGTTATATTGATAATAATATAAGTAATAAGTATAATTATTACAGTTCTGGCGATAATAACTGCGATTTATGGGTAATAATGCACGTTATATTGATAATAATGAAAGTAATAAGTATATTTATTATAGTTCTAGCGATAATAACTGCATTATATGGGTAATAATCCATGTTATATTGATAATTTTGGGAGTAATAAGTATAATTATTATAGTTCTAGCGTTAATAACTCCATTATATGGGTAATAATGCATGTTATATTGATAATAATAGCAGTAATAAGTATAATTATTACAGTTCTGGCGATAATAACTGCATTATATGGGTAATAATGCACGTTATATTGCTAATAATATAAGTAATAAGTATAATTATTACAGTTCTAGCGATAATAACTGCAATTTATGGGTAATAATGCACATTATATTGATAATAATAAAAGTAATAAGTATATTTATTATAGTTCTAGCGATAATAACTGCATTATATGAGTAATAATCCATGTTATATTGATAATATTGGGAGCAATAAGTATAATTATTATAGTTCTAGCGTTAATAACTCCATTATATGGGTAATAATGCATGTTATATTGATAATAATAGCAGTAATAAGTATAATTATTACAGTTCTAGCGATAATACCTGCTTTATATGGGTAATAATGCATGTTATATTGATAATATCGGGAGTAATAAGTATAATTATTATAGTTCTAGCGATAATAATAGTACAATATGGCTAATAATGCATGTTATATTGAAAATAATAAAAATAATAAGTATATTTATTTTAGCTCTATCGATAATAACTGCATAATATGGGTAATAATGCATGTTATATTGATAATAATGAAAGTAATAAGTATATTTATTATAGTTCTAGCGATAATAACTGCATTATATGGGTAATAATCCATGTTATATTGTTAATATCGGGAGTAATAAGTATAATTATTATAGTTCTAGCGATAAGAGTAGAACAATATGGCTAATAGTGCATGTTATATTGATAATAATAAAAGTAATAAGTATATTTATTATAGTTCTATCGATAAGAACTGCATAATATGGGTAATAATGCATGTTATATTGATGATAATAAAAGTACTAAGTATATTTATTATAGTTCTAGCGATTATAACTGCATAATATGGGTAATAATGCACGTTATATTGAGAATAATATAAGTAGTACGTATAATTATTACAGTTCTAGCGATAATAACTGCATTATATGGGTAATAATGCATGTTATATTGATAATATCAGGAGTAATAAGTATAATTATTATAGTCCTATCGATAATAACTGCATAATAGGGGTAATAATGCATGTTATATTGACATTAATATAAGTAATAAGTATAATTATTACAGTTCTGGCGATAATAACTGCATTATATGGGTAATAATGCACGTTATATTGCTAATAATATAAGTAATAAGTATAATTATTACAGTTCTAGCGATAATAACTGCAATTTATGGGTAATAATGCACATTATATTGATAATAATAAAAGTAATAAGTATATTTATTATAGTTCTAGCGATAATAACTGCATTATATGAGTAATAATCCATGTTATATTGATAATATTGGGAGTAATAAGTATAATTATTATAGTTCTAGCGTTAATAACTCCATTATATGGGTAATAATGCATGTTATATTGATAATAATAGCAGTAATAAGTATAATTATTACAGTTCTAGCGATAATACCTGCATTATATGGGTAATAATGCATGTTATATTGATAATATCGGGAGTAATAAGTACAATTATTATAGTTCTAGCGATAATAATAGTACAATATGGCTAATAATGCATGTTATATTGATAATATCGGGAGTAATAAGTATAATTATTATAGTTCTAGCGATAATAATAGTAAAATATGGCTAATAGTGCATGTTATATTGATAATAATAAAAGTAATAAGTACATTTATTACAGTTCTATCGATAATAACTGCATAATATGGGTAATAATGCATGTTATATTGATGATAATAAAAGTAGTAAGTATAATTATTACAGTTCTGGCGATAATAACTGCATTATATGGGTAATAATGCACGTTATATTGCTAATAATATAATTAATAAGTATAATTATTACAGTTCTAGCGATAATAACTGCATTATATGGGTAATAATGCATGTTATATTGATAATAATATAAGTAATAAGTATAATTATTACAGTTCTGGCGATAATAACTGCGATTTATGGGTAATAATGCACGTTATATTGATAATAATGAAAGTAATAAGTATATTTATTATAGTTCTAGCGATAATAACTGCATTATATGGGTAATAATCCATGTTATATTGATAATTTTGGGAGTAATAAGTATAATTATTATAGTTCTAGCGTTAATAACTCCATTATATGGGTAATAATGCATGTTATATTGATAATAATAGCAGTAATAAGTATAATTATTACAGTTCTGGCGATAATAACTGCATTATATGGGTAATAATGCACGTTATATTGCTAATAATATAAGTAATAAGTATAATTATTACAGTTCTAGCGATAATAACTGCAATTTATGGGTAATAATGCACATTATATTGATAATAATAAAAGTAATAAGTATATTTATTATAGTTCTAGCGATAATAACTGCATTATATGAGTAATAATCCATGTTATATTGATAATATTGGGAGTAATAAGTATAATTATTATAGTTCTAGCGTTAATAACTCCATTATATGGGTAATAATGCATGTTATATTGATAATAATAGCAGTAATAAGTATAATTATTACAGTTCTAGCGATAATACCTGCATTATATGGGTAATAATGCATGTTATATTGATAATATCGGGAGTAATAAGTATAATTATTATAGTTCTAGCGATAATAATAGTACAATATGGCTAATAATGCATGTTATATTGATGATAATAAAAGTACTAAGTATATTTATTATAGTTCTAGCGATTATAACTGCATAATATGGGTAATATTGCATGATATATTGAGAATAATATAAGTAATAAGTACATTTATTACAGTTCTAGCGATAATAACTGCATTATATAGGTAATAATGCATGTTATATTGATAATATTGGGAGTAATAAGTATAATTATTATAGTTCTAGCGATAATAATAGTAAAATATGGCTAATAGTGCATGTTATATTGATAATAAGAGAAGTAGTAAGTATATTTATTACAGTTCTATCGATAATAACTGCATAATATGGGTAATAATGCATGTTATATTGATGATAATAAAAGTACTAAGTATATTTATTATAGTTCTAGCGATTATAACTGCATAATATGGGTAATAATGCATGTTATATTGATGATAATAAAAGTAGTAAGTATAATTATTACAGTTCTGGCGATAATAACTGCATTATATGGGTAATAATGCATGTTATATTGATAATAATATAAGTAATAAGTATAATTATTACAGTTCTGGCGATAATAACTGCATTATATGGGTAATAATGCACGTTATATTGCTAATAATATAAGTAATAAGTATAATTATTACAGTTCTAGCGATAATAACTGCAATTTATGGGTAATAATGCACATTATATTGATAATAATAAAAGTAATAAGTATATTTATTATAGTTCTAGCGATAATAACTGCATTATATGAGTAATAATCCATGTTATATTGATAATATTGGGAGCAATAAGTATAATTATTATAGTTCTAGCGTTAATAACTCCATTATATGGGTAATAATGCATGTTATATTGATAATAATAGCAGTAATAAGTATAATTATTACAGTTCTAGCGATAATACCTGCTTTATATGGGTAATAATGCATGTTATATTGATAATATCGGGAGTAATAAGTATAATTATTATAGTTCTAGCGATAATAATAGTACAATATGGCTAATAATGCATGTTATATTGAAAATAATAAAAATAATAAGTATATTTATTTTAGCTCTATCGATAATAACTGCATAATATGGGTAATAATGCATGTTATATTGATAATAATGAAAGTAATAAGTATATTTATTATAGTTCTAGCAATAATAACTGCATTATATGGGTAATAATCCATGTTATATTGTTAATATCGGGAGTAATAAGTATAATTATTATAGTTCTAGCGATAAGAGTAGAACAATATGGCTAATAGTGCATGTTATATTCATAATAATAAAAGTAATAAGTATATTTATTACAGTTCTATCGATAATAACTTTATAATATGGGTACTAATGCATGTTATATTGGTGATAATAAAAGTAGTAAGTATAATTATTACAGTTCTAGCGATAATAACTGCATTATATGGGTAATAATGCACGTTATATTGCTAATAATATAAGTAATAAGTATAATTATTACAGTTCTAGCGATAATAACTGCAATTTATGGGTAATAATGCACGTTATATTGATAATAATAAAAGTAATAAGTATATTTATTATAGTTCTAGCGATAATAGCTGCATTATATGAGTAATAATCCATGTTATATTGATAATATTGGGAGCAATAAGTATAATTATTATAGTTCTAGCGTTAATAACTCCATTATATGGGTAATAATGCATGTTATATTGATGATAATGAAAACAGTAAGTATATTTATTACAGTTCTAGCGATAATAACTGCATTATATACGTAATAATGCATGTTATATTGATAATATCGGGAGTAATAAGTATAATTATTATAGTTCTAGCGATAATAATAGTAAAATATGGCTAATAGTGCATGTTATATTGATAATAATAAAAGTAATAAGTACATTTATTACAGTTCTATCGATAATAACTGCATAATATGGGTAATAATGCATGTTATATTGATGATAATAAAAGTAGTAAGTATATTTATTATAGTTCTAGCGATTATAACTGCATAACATGGGTAATGATGCATGTTATATTGATAATAATATAAGTAATAAGTATAATTATTACAGTTCTGGCGATAATAACTGCATTATATGGGTAATAATGCACGTTATATTGCTAGTAATATAATTAATAAGTATAATTATTACAGTTCTAGCGATAATAACTGCATTATATGGGTAATAATGCACATTATATTGCTTATAATATAAGTAATAAGTATAATTATTACAGTTCTAGCGATGATAACTGCATTATATGGGTAACAATGCATGTTATATTGTTAATATCGGGAGTAATAAGTATAATTATTATAGTTCTAGCGATAAGAGTAGTACAATATGGCTAATAGTGCATGTTATATTCATAATAATAAAAGTAATAAGTATATTTATTACAGTTCTATCGATAATAACTGCATAATATGGGTACTAATGCATGTTATATTGGTGATAATAAAAGTAATACGTATATTTATTCTAGTTCTAGCGATAATGATAGTAAAATATGGCTAATAGTGCATGTTATATTGATAATAATAAAAGTAATAAGTATATTTATTATAGTTCTATCGATAAGAACTGCATAATATGGGTAATAATGCATGTTATATTGATGATAATAAAAGTACTAAGTATATTTATTATAGTTCTAGCGATTATAACTGCATAATATGGGTAATAATGCACGTTATATTGAGAATAATATAAGTAGTACGTATAATTATTACAGTTCTAGCGATAATAACTGCATTATATGGGTAATAATGCATGTTATATTGATAATATCAGGAGTAATAAGTATAATTATTATAGTCCTATCGATAATAACTGCATAATAGGGGTAATAATGCATGTTATATTGACATTAATATAAGTAATAAGTATAATTATTACAGTTCTGGCGATAATAACTGCATTATATGGGTAATAATGCACGTTATATTGCTAATAATATAAGTAATAAGTATAATTATTACAGTTCTAGCGATAATAACTGCAATTTATGGGTAATAATGCACATTATATTGATAATAATAAAAGTAATAAGTATATTTATTATAGTTCTAGCGATAATAACTGCATTATATGAGTAATAATCCATGTTATATTGATAATATTGGGAGTAATAAGTATAATTATTATAGTTCTAGCGTTAATAACTCCATTATATGGGTAATAATGCATGTTATATTGATAATAATAGCAGTAATAAGTATAATTATTACAGTTCTAGCGATAATACCTGCATTATATGGGTAATAATGCATGTTATATTGATAATATCGGGAGTAATAAGTACAATTATTATAGTTCTAGCGATAATAATAGTACAATATGGCTAATAATGCATGTTATATTGATGATAATAAAAGTACTAAGTATATTTATTATAGTTCTAGCGATTATAACTGCATAATATGGGTAATATTGCATGATATATTGAGAATAATATAAGTAATAAGTATATTTATTACAGTTCTAGCGATAATAACTGCATTAGGTAGGTAATAATGCATGTTATATTGATAATATTGGGAGTAATAAGTGTAATTATTATAGTTCTAGCGATAATAATAGTAAAACATGGCTAATAGTGCATGTTATATTGATAATAAGAAAAGTAGTAAGTGTATTTATTACAGTTCTATCGATAATAACTGCATAATATGGGTAATAATGCATGTTATATTGATGATAATAAAAGTACTAAGTATATTTATTATAGCTCCAGCGATTATAACTGCATAATATGGGTTATAATGCATGTTATATTGAGAATAATATAAGTAATAAGTATAATTATTACAGTTCTAGCGATAATAACTGCATTATATGGGTAATAATGCACGTTATATTGATAATAATAAAAGTAATAAGTATATTTATTATAGTTCTAGCGATAATAACTGCATTATATGAGTAATAATCCATGTTATATTGATAATATTGGGAGCAATAAGTATAATTATTATAGTTCTAGCGTTAATAACTCCATTATATGGGTAATAATGCACGTTATATTGATAATAATAGCAGTAATAAGTATAATTATTACAGTTCTAGCGATAATACCTGCATTATATGGGTAATAATGCATGTTATATTGATAATATCGGGAGTAATAAGTATAATTATTATAGTTCTAGCGATAATAATAGTACAATATGGCTAATAATGCATGTTATATTGAAAATAATAAAAATAATAAGTATATTTATTTTAGCTCTATCGATAATAACTGCATAATATGGGTAATAATGCATGTTATATTGATAATAATGAAAGTAATAAGTATATTTATTATAGTTCTAGCGATAATAACTGCATTATATGGGTAATAATCCATGTTATATTGTTAATATCGGGAGTAATAAGTATAATTATTATAGTTCTAGCGATAAGAGTAGTACAATATGGCTAATAGTGCATGTTATATTCATAATAATAAAAGTAATAAGTATATTTATTACAGTTCTATCGATAATAACTTTATAATATGGGTACTAATGCATGTTATATTGGTGATAATAAAAGTAGTAAGTATAATTATTACAGTTCTAGCGATAATAACTGCATTATATGGGTAATAATGCACGTTATATTGCTAATAATATAAGTAATAAGTATAATTATTACAGTTCTAGCGATAATAACTGCAATTTATGGGTAATAATGCACGTTATATTGATAATAATAAAAGTAATAAGTATATTTATTATAGTTCTAGCGATAATAGCTGCATTATATGAGTAATAATCCATGTTATATTGATAATATTGGGAGCAATAAGTATAATTATTATAGTTCTAGCGTTAATAACTCCATTATATGGGTAATAATGCATGTTATATTGATGATAATGAAAACAGTAAGTATATTTATTACAGTTCTAGCGATAATAACTGCATTATATACGTAATAATGCATGTTATATTGATAATATCGGGAGTAATAAGTATAATTATTATAGTTCTAGCGATAATAATAGTAAAATATGGCTAATAGTGCATGTTATATTGATAATAATAAAAGTAATAAGTACATTTATTACAGTTCTATCGATAATAACTGCATAATATGGGTAATAATGCATGTTATATTGATGATAATAAAAGTAGTAAGTATATTTATTATAGTTCTAGCGATTACAACTGCATAACATGGGTAATAATGCATGTTATATTGATAATAATATAAGTAATAAGTATAATTATTACAGTTCTGGCGATAATAACTGCATTATATGGGTAATAATGCACGTTATATTGCTAGTAATATAATTAATAAGTATAATTATTACAGTTCTAGCGATAATAACTGCATTATATGGGTAATAATGCACGTTATATTGCTTATAATATAAGTAATAAGTATAATTATTACAGTTCTAGCGATGATAACTGCATTATATGGGTAACAATGCATGTTATATTGTTAATATCGGGAGTAATAAGTATAATTATTATAGTTCTAGCGATAAGAGTAGTACAATATGGCTAATAGTGCATGTTATATTCATAATAATAAAAGTAATAAGTATATTTATTACAGTTCTATCGATAATAACTGCATAATATGGGTACTAATGCATGTTATATTGGTGATAATAAAAGTAATACGTATATTTATTCTAGTTCTAGCGATAATGATAGTAAAATATGGCTAATAGTGCATGTTATATTGATAATAATAAAAGTAATAAGTATATTTATTATAGTTCTATCGATAAGAACTGCATAATATGGGTAATAATGCATGTTATATTGATGATAATAAAAGTACTAAGTATATTTATTATAGTTCTAGCGATTATAACTGCATAATATGGGTAATAATGCACGTTATATTGAGAATAATATAAGTAGTACGTATAATTATTACAGTTCTAGCGATAATAACTGCATTATATGGGTAATAATGCATCTTATATTGATAATATCAGGAGTAATAAGTATAATTATTATAGTCCTATCGATAATAACTGCATAATAGGGGTAATAATGCATGTTATATTGACAATAATATAAGTAATAAGTATAATTATTACAGTTCTGGCGATAATAACTGCATTATATGGGTAATAATGCACGTTATATTGCTAATAATATAATTAATAAGTATAATAATTACAGTTCTAGCGATAATAACTGCATTATATGGGTAATAATGCATGTTATATTGATAATAATATAAGTAATAAGTATAATTATTACAGTTCTGGCGATAATAACTGCAATTTATGGGTAATAATGCACGTTATATTGATAATAATGAAAGTAATAAGTATATTTATTATAGTTCTAGCGATAATAACTGCATTATACGGGTAATAATCCATGTTATATTGATAATTTTGGGAGTAATAAGTATAATTATTATAGTTCTAGCGATAATAACTCCATTATATGGGTAATAATGCATGTTATATTGATAATAATATAAGTAATAAGTATAATTATTACAGTTCTAGCGATAATAACTGCATAATATGGGTAATAATGCACGTTATATTGCTAACAATATAAGTAATGAGTATAACTATTACAGTTCTAGCGATAATACCTGCATTATATGGGTAATAATGGATGTTATATTGATAATATCGGGAGTAATAAGTATAATTATTACAGTTCTAGCGATAATACTAGGAAAATATGGCTAAGAGTGCCTGTTATATTGATAATAATAAAAGTAATAAGTATAATTATTATAATTCTAGCGATAATAATAGTACAATATGGATAATAGTGCATGTTATATTGATAATAGTAAAAGTAATGAGTATATTTATTACAGTTCTATCGATAATAACTGCATAATATGGATAATAATGCATGTTATATTGATGATAATGAAAGTAGTAAGTATATTTAGTACAGTTCTATCGATAATAACTGCATAATATGGGTAATAATGCATGTTATATTGATAATAATAAAAGTAATAAGTATATTTATTATAGTTCTATGGATAATAACTGCATAATATGGGTAATAATGCATGTTATATTGATGATAATGAAAGTAGTAAGTATATTTATTACAGTTCTAGCGATAATAACTGCAAAATATGGGTAATAATGCATGTTATATTGATAATAATAAAAGTAATAAGTATATTTATTACAGTTCTATCGATAATAACTGCATAATATGGGTAATAATGCATGTTATATTGATGATAATAAAAGTAATACGTATATTTATTATAGTTCTAGCGATTATAACTGCATTATATGGGTAATAATGCATGTTATATTGATAATATCGGGAGCAATAAGTATAATTATAATAGTTCCAGCGATAATAATAGTACAATATGCCTAATAGTGCATGTTATATTGATAATAATAAAAGTAATAAGTATAATTATTACAGTTCTAGCGATAATAACTGCATAATATGGGTAATAATGCATGTTATATTGATAATAATATAAGTAATATGTATAATTATTACAGTTCTGGCGATAATAACTGCAGTATATGGGTAATAATGCATGTTATATTGATAATAATAAAAGTAATAAGTGTATGTATTACAGTTCTATCGATAATAACTGCATAATATGGGTAATGATGCATGTTATATTGATGATAATAAAAGTAATACGTATATTTATTCTAGTTCTAGCGATAATGATAGTAAAATATGGCTAATAGTGCATGTTATATTGATAATAATAAAAGTAATAAGTATATTTATTATAGTTCTATCGATAAGAACTGCATAATATGGGTAATAATGCATGTTATATTGATGATAATAAAAGTAGTAAGTATATTTATTATAGTTCTAGCGATTATAACTGCATAACATGGGTAATAATGCATGTTATATTGACAATAATAAAAGTAATACGTATAATTATTACAGTTCTAGCGATAATAACCGCATTATATGGGTAATAATGCATGTTATATTGATAATATCGAGAGTAATAAGTATAATTATTATAGTTCTATCGATAATAACTGCATAATAGGGGTAATAATGCATGTTATATTGATGATAATGAAAACAGTAAGTATATTTATTACAGTTCTAGCGATAATAACTGCATTATATACGTAATAATGCATGTTATATTGATAATATCGGGAGTAATAAGTATAATTATTATAGTTCTAGCGATAATAATAGTAAAATATGGCTAATAGTGCATGTTATATTGATAATATTAAAAGTAATAAGTACATTTATTACAGTTCTATCGATAATAACTGCATAATATGGGTAATAATGCATGTTATATTGATGATAATAAAAGTAGTAAGTATAATTATTACAGTTCTGGCGATAATAACTGCATTATATGGGTAATAATGCACGTTATATTGCTAATAATATAATTAATAAGTATAATTATTACAGTTCTAGCGATAATAACTGCATTATATGGGTAATAATGCATGTTATATTGATAATAATATAAGTAATAAGTATAATTATTACAGTTCTGGCGATAACAACTGCAACTTATGGGTAATAATGCACGTTATATTGATAATAATGAAAGTAGTAAGTATATTTATTATAGTTCTAGCGATAATAACTGCATTATATGGGTAATAATCCATGTTATATTGATAATTTTGGGAGTAATAAGTATAATTATTATAGTTCTAGCGATAATAACTCCATTATATGGGTAATAATGCATGTTATATTGATAATAATATAAGTAATAAGTATAATTATTACAGTTCTAGCGATAATAACTGCATAATATGGGTAATAATGCACGTTATATTGTCAATAATATAAGTAATAAGTATAACTATTACAGTTCTAGCGATAATACCTGCATTATATGGGTAATAATGGATGTTATATTGATAATATCGGGAGTAATAAGTATAATTATTACAGTTCTAGCGATAATACTAGGAAAATATGGCTAAGAGTGCCTGTTATATTGATAATAATAAAAGTAATAAGTATAATTATTATAGTTCTAGCGATAATAATAGTACAATATGGATAATAGTGCATGTTATATTGATAATAGTAAAAGTAGTGAGTATATTTATTACAGTTCTATCGATAATAACTGCGTAATATGGGTAATAATGCACGTTATATTGCTAATAATATAATTAATAAGTATAATTATTACAGTTCTGGCGATAATAACTGCATTATATGGGTAATAATGCACGTTATATTGCTAATAATATAAGTAATAAGTATAATTATTACAGTTCTAGCGATAATAACTGCAATTTATGGGTAATAATGCACATTATATTGATAATAATAAAAGTAATAAGTATATTTATTATAGTTCTACCGATAATAACTGCATTATATGAGTAATAATCCATGTTATATTGATAATATTGGGAGTAATAAGTATAATTATTATAGTTCTAGCGTTAATAACTCCATTATATGGGTAATAATGCATGTTATATTGATAATAATAGCAGTAATAAGTATAATTATTACAGTTCTAGCGATAATACCTGCATTATATGGGTAATAATGCATGTTATATTGATAATATCGGGAGTAATAAGTATAATTATTATAGTTCTAGCGATAATAATAGTACAATATGGCTAATAATGCATGTTATATTGATGATAATAAAAGTACTAAGTATATTTATTATAGTTCTAGCGATTATAACTGCATAATATGGGTAATATTGCATGATATATTGAGAATAATATAAGTAATAAGTATATTTATTACAGTTCTAGCGATAATAACTGCATTAGGTAGGTAATAATGCATGTTACATTGATAATATTGGGAGTAATAAGTATAATTATTATAGTTCTAGCGATAATAATAGTAAAACATGGCTAATAGTGCATGTTATATTGATAATAAGAAAAGTAGTAAGTGTATTTATTACAGTTCTATCGATAATAACTGCATAATATGGGTAATAATGCATGTTATATTGATGATAATAAAAGTACTAAGTATATTTATTATAGCTCTAGCGATTATAACTGCATAATATGGGTTATAATGCATATTATATTGAGAATAATATAAGTAATAAGTATAATTATTACAGTTCTAGCGATAATAACTGCACTATATGGGTAATAATGCACGTTATATTGATAATAATAAAAGTAATAAGTATATTTATTATAGTTCTAGCGATAATAACTGCATTATATGAGTAATAATCCATGTTATATTGATAATATTGGGAGCAATAAGTATAATTATTATAGTTCTAGCGTTAATAACTCCATTATATGGGTAATAATGCATGTTATATTGATAATAATAGCAGTAATAAGTATAATTATTACAGTTCTAGCGATAATACCTGCATTATATGGGTAATAATGCATGTTATATTGATAATATCGGGAGTAATAAGTATAATTATTATAGTTCTAGCGATAATAATAGTACAATATGGCTAATAATGCATGTTATATTGAAAATAATAAAAATAATAAATATATTTATTTTAGCTCTATCGATAATAACTGCATAATATGGGTAATAATGCATGTTATATTGATAATAATGAAAGTAATAAGTATATTTATTATAGTTCTAGCGATAATAACTGCATTATGTGGGTAATAATCCATGTTATATTCTTAATATCGGGAGTAATAAGTATAATTATTATAGTTCTAGCGATAAGAGTAGTACAATATGGCTAATAGTGCATGTTATATTCATAATAATAAAAGTAATAAGTATATTTATTACAGTTCTATCGATAATAACTTCATAATATGGGTACTAATGCATGTTATATTGGTGATAATAAAAGTAATAAGTATAATTATTACAGTTCTAGCGATAATAACTGCATTATATGGGTAATAATGCACGTTATATTGCTAATAATATAAGTAATAAGTATAATTATTACAGTTCTAGCGATAATAACTGCAATTTATGGGTAATAATGCACGTTATATTGATAATAATAAAAGTAATAAGTATATTTATTATAGTTCTAGCGATAATAGCTGCATTATATGTGTAATAATCCATGTTATATTGATAATATTGGGAGCAATAAGTATAATTATTATAGTTCTAGCGTTAATAACTCCATTATATGGGTAATAATGCATGTTATATTGATGATAATGAAAACAGTAAGTATATTTATTAC
This sequence comes from Megachile leachella, assembly GCA_963576845.1. Lineage (NCBI taxonomy): Eukaryota > Metazoa > Arthropoda > Insecta > Hymenoptera > Megachilidae > Megachile > Megachile leachella. The sequence goes on along the minus strand of CAUYWW010000150.1, from coordinate 1,030,800 downwards.
AGTTCTAGCGATAATAACTGCATTATATACGTAATAATGCATGTTATATTGATAATATCGGGAGTAATAAGTATAATTATTATAGTTCTAGCGATAATAATAGTAAAATATGGCTAATAGTGCATGTTATATTGATAATAATAAAAGTAATAAGTACATTTATTACAGTTCTATCGATAATAACTGCATAATATGGGTAATAATGCATGTTATATTGATGATAATAAAAGTAGTAAGTATATTTATTATAGTTCTAGCGATTATAACTGCATAACATGGGTAATAATGCACGTTATATTGCTAGTAATATAATTAATAAGTATAATTATTACAGTTCTAGCGATAATAACTGCATTATATGGGTAATAATGCACGTTATATTGCTTATAATATAAGTAATAAGTATAATTATTACAGTTCCAGCGATGATAACTGCATTATATGGGTAACAATGCATGTTATATTGTTAATATCGGGAGTAATAAGTATAATTATTATAGTTCTAGCGATAAGAGTGGTACAATATGGCTAATAGTGCATGTTATATTCATAATAATAAAAGTAATAAGTATATTTATTACAGTTCTATCGATAATAACTGCATAATATGGGTACTAATGCATGTTATATTGGTGATAATAAAAGTAATACGTATATTTATTCTAGTTCTAGCGATAATGATAGTAAAATATGGCTAATAGTGCATGTTATATTGATAATAATAAAAGTAATAAGTATATTTATTATAATTCTATCGATAAGAACTGCATAATATGGGTAATAATGCATGTTATATTGATGATAATAAAAGTAGTAAGTATATTTAGTACAGTTCTATCGATAATAACTGCATAATATGGGTAATAATGCATGTTATATTGATAATAATAAGAGTAATAAGTATATTTATTATAGTTCTATGTATAATAGCTGCATAATATGGGTAATAATGCATGTTATATTGATGATAATGAAAGCAGTAAGTATATTTATTACAGTTCTAGCGATAATAACTGCATAATATGGGTAATAATGCATGTTATGTTGATAATAATAAAAGTAATAAGTATATTTATTACAGTTCTATCGATAATAACTGCATAATATGGGTAATAATGCATGTTATATTGATGATAATAAAAGTAATACGTATATTTATTATAGTTCTAGCGATAATAACTGCATAATGTGGGTAATAATGCATGTTATATTGATGATAATCAAAGTAGTAAGTATATTTAGTACAGTTCTATCGATAATAACTGCATAATATGAGTAATAATGCATGTTATATTGATAATAATAAAAGAAATAATTATATTTATTATAGTTCTATGGATAATAACTGCATAATATGGGTAATAATGCATGTTATATTGATAATATCGGGAGTAATATGTATAATTATAATAGTTCCAGCGATAATAATAGTACAATATGCCTAATAGTGCATGTTATATTGATAATAATAAAAGTAATAAGTATAATTATTACAGTTCTAGCGATAATAACTGCATAATATGGGTAATAATGCATGTTATATTGATAATAATATAAGTAATATGTATAATTATTACAGTTCTGGCGATAATAACTGCAGTATATGGGTAATAATGCATGTTATATTGATAATAATAAAAGTAATAAGTATATTTATTATAGTTCTATCGATAATAACTGCATAATATGGGTAATAATGCATGTTATATTGATGATAATCAAAGTAGTAAGTATATTTAGTACAGTTCTATCGATAATAACTGCATAATATGAGTAATAATGCATGTTATATTGATAATAATAAAAGAAATAATTATATTTATTATAGTTCTATGGATAATAACTGCATAATATGGGTAATAATGCATGTTATATTGGTGATAATGAAAGTAGTAAGTATATTTATTACAGATCTAGTGATAATAACTGCATTATATGGGTAATAATGCATGTTATATTGATGCTAATGAAAGTAGTAAGTATATTTAGTACAGTTCTATCGATAATAACTGCATAATATGGGTAATAATGCATGTTATATTGATAATAATGAAAGTAATAAGTATATTTATTATAGTTCTATCGATAATAACTGCATAATAGGGGTAATAATGCATGTTATATTGATGATAATGAAAACAGTAAGTATATTTATTACAGTTCTAGCGATAATAACTGCATTATATACGTAATAATGCATGTTATATTGATAATATCGGGAGTAATAAGTATAATTATTATAGTTCTAGCGATAATAATAGTAAAATATGGCTAATAGTGCATGTTATATTGATAATAATAAAAGTAATAAGTACATTTATTACAGTTCTATCGATAATAACTGCATAATATGGGTAATAATGCATGTTATATTGATGATAATAAAAGTAGTAAGTATAATTATTACAGTTCTGGCGATAATAACTGCATTATATGGGTAATAATGCACGTTATATTGCTAATAATATAATTAATAAGTATAATTATTACAGTTCTAGCGATAATAACTGCATTATATGGGTAATAATGCATGTTATATTGATAATAATATAAGTAATAAGTATAATTATTACAGTTCTGGCGATAATAACTGCAATTTATGGGTAATAATGCACGTTATATTGATAATAATGAAAGTAATAAGTATATTTATTATAGTTCTAGCGATAATAACTGCATTATATGGGTAATAATCCATGTTATATTGATAATTTTGGGAGTAATAAGTATAGTTATTATAGTTCTAGCGATAATAACTCCATTATATGGGTAATAATGCATGTTATATTGATAATAATATAAGTAATAAGTATAATTATTACAGTCCTAGCGATAATAACTGCATAATATGGGTAATAATGCACGTTATATTGTCAATAATATAAGTAATAAGTATAACTATTACAGTTCTAGCAATAATACCTGCATTATATGGGTAATAATGGATGTTATATTGATAATATCGGAAGTAATAAGTATAATTATTACAGTTCTAGCGATAATACTAGGAAAATATGGCTAAGAGTGCCTGTTATATTGATAACAATAAAAGTAATAAGTATAATTATTATAGTTCTAGCGATAATAATAGTACAATATGGATAATAGTGCATGTTATATTGATAATAGTAAAAGTAATGAGTATATTTATTACAGTTCTATCGATAATAACTGCGTAATATGGGTAATAATGCACGTTATATTGCTAATAATATAATTAATAAGTATAATTATTACAGTTCTAGCGATAATAACTGCATTATATGGGTAATAATGCATGTTATATTGATAATAATATAAGTAATACGTATAATTATTACAGTTCTGGCGATAATAACTGCATTATATGGGTAATAATGCACGTTATATTGCTAATAATATAAGTAATAAGTATAATTATTACAGTTCTAGCGATAATAACTGCAATTTATGGGTAATAATGCACATTATATTGATAATAATAAAAGTAATAAGTATATTTATTATAGTTCTAGCGATAATAACTGCATTATATGAGTAATAATCCATGTTATATTGATAATATTGGAAGTAATAAGTATAATTATTATAGTTCTAGCGTTAATAACTCCATTATATGGGTAATAATGCATGTTATATTGATAATAATAGCAGTAATAAGTATAATTATTACAGTTCTAGCGATAATACCTGCATTATATGGGCAATAATGCATGTTATATTGATGATAATAAAAGTAATACGTATATTTATTATAGTTCTAGCGATTATAACTGCATTATATGGGTAATAATGCATGTTATATTGATAATATTGGGAGCAGTAAGTATAATTATTATAGTTCTAGCGTTAATAACTCCATTATATGGGTAATAATGCATGTTATATTGATAATAATAGCAGTAATAAGTATAATTATTACAGTTCTAGCGATAATACCTGCATTATATGGGTAATAATGCATGTTATATTGATAATATCGGGAGTAATAAGTATAATTATTATAGTTCTAGCGATAATAATAGTACAATATGGCTAATAATGCATGTTATATTGAAAATAATAAAAATAATAAGTATATTTATTTTAGCTCTATCGATAATAACTGCATAATATGGGTAATAATCCATGTTATATTGATAATTTTGGGAGTAATAAGTATAATTATTATAGTTCTAGCGATAATAACTCCATTATATGGGTAATAATGCATGTTATATTGATAATAATATAAGTAATAAGTATAATTATTACAGTTCTAGCGATAATAACTGCATAATATGGGTAATAATGCACGTTATATTGTCAATAATATAAGTAATAAGTATAACTATTACAGTTCTAGCGATAATACCTGCATTATATGGGTAATAATGGATGTTATATTGATAATATCGGGAGTAATAAGTATAATTATTACAGTTCTAGCGATAATACTAGGAAAATATGGCTAAGAGTGCCTGTTATATTGATAATAATAAAAGGAATAAGTATAATTATTATAGTTCTAGCGATAATAATAGTACAATATGGATAATAGTGCATGTTATATTGATAATAGTAAAAGTAGTGAGTATATTTATTACAGTTCTATCGATAATAACTGCGTAATATGGGTAATAATGCACGTTATATTGCTAATAATATAATTAATAAGTATAATTATTACAGTTCTGGCGATAATAACTGCATTATATGGGTAATAATGCACGTTATATTGCTAATAATATAAGTAATAAGTATAATTATTACAGTTCTAGCGATAATAACTGCAATTTATGGGTAATAATGCACATTATATTGATAATAATAAAAGTAATAAGTATATTTATTATAGTTCTACCGATAATAACTGCATAATATGAGTAATAATCCATGTTATATTGATAATATTGGGAGTAATAAGTATAATTATTATAGTTCTAGCGTTAATAACTCCATTATATGGGTAATAATGCATGTTATATTGATAATAATAGCAGTAATAAGTATAATTATTACAGTTCTAGCGATAATACCTGCATTATATGGGTAATAATGCATGTTATATTGATAATATCGGGAGTAATAAGTATAATTATTATAGTTCTAGCGATAATAATAGTACAATATGGCTAATAATGCATGTTATATTGATGATAATAAAAGTACTAAGTATATTTATTATAGTTCTAGCGATTATAACTGCATAATATGGGTAATATTGCATGATATATTGAGAATAATATAAGTAATAAGTATATTTATTACAGTTCTAGCGATAATAACTGCATTAGGTAGGTAATAATGCATGTTATATTGATAATATTGGGAGTAATAAGTATAATTATTATAGTTCTAGCGATAATAATAGTAAAACATGGCTAATAGTGCATGTTATATTGATAATAAGAAAAGTAGTAAGTGTATTTATTACAGTTCTATCGATAATAACTGCATAATATGGGTAATAATGCATGTTATATTGATGATAATAAAAGTACTAAGTATATTTATTATAGCTCTAGCGATTATAACTGCATAATATGGGTTATAATGCATATTATATTGAGAATAATATAAGTAATAAGTATAATTATTACAGTTCTAGCGATAATAACTGCACTATATGGGTAATAATGCACGTTATATTGATAATAATAAAAGTAATAAGTATATTTATTATAGTTCTAGCGATAATAACTGCATTATATGAGTAATAATCCATGTTATATTGATAATATTGGGAGCAATAAGTATAATTATTATAGTTCTAGCGTTAATAACTCCATTATATGGGTAATAATGCATGTTATATTGATAATAATAGCAGTAATAAGTATAATTATTACAGTTCTAGCGATAATACCTGCATTATATGGGTAATAATGCATGTTATATTGATAATATCGGGAGTAATAAGTATAATTATTATAGTTCTAGCGATAATAATAGTACAATATGGCTAATAATGCATGTTATATTGAAAATAATAAAAATAATAAGTATATTTATTTTAGCTCTATCGATAATAACTGCATAATATGGGTAATAATGCATGTTATATTGATAATAATGAAAGTAATAAGTATATTTATTATAGTTCTAGCGATAATAACTGCATTATGTGGGTAATAATCCATGTTATATTCTTAATATCGGGAGTAATAAGTATAATTATTATAGTTCTAGCGATAAGAGTAGTACAATATGGCTAATAGTGCATGTTATATTCATAATAATAAAAGTAATAAGTATATTTATTACAGTTCTATCGATAATAACTTCATAATATGGGTACTAATGCATGTTATATTGGTGATAATAAAAGTAATAAGTATAATTATTACAGTTCTAGCGATAATAACTGCATTATATGGGTAATAATGCACGTTATATTGCTAATAATATAAGTAATAAGTATAATTATTACAGTTCTAGCGATAATAACTGCAATTTATGGGTAATAATGCACGTTATATTGATAATAATAAAAGTAATAAGTATATTTATTATAGTTCTAGCGATAATAGCTGCATTATATGTGTAATAATCCATGTTATATTGATAATATTGGGAGCAATAAGTATAATTATTATAGTTCTAGCGTTAATAACTCCATTATATGGGTAATAATGCATGTTATATTGATGATAATGAAAACAGTAAGTATATTTATTACAGTTCTAGCGATAATAACTGCATTATATACGTAATAATGCATGTTATATTGATAATATCGGGAGTAATAAGTATAATTATTATAGTTCTAGCGATAATAATAGTAAAATATGGCTAATAGTGCATGTTATATTGATAATAATAAAAGTAATAAGTACATTTATTACAGTTCTATCGATAATAACTGCATAATATGGGTAATAATGCATGTTATATTGATGATAATAAAAGTAGTAAGTATATTTATTATAGTTCTAGCGATTATAACTGCATAACATGGGTAATAATGCACGTTATATTGCTAGTAATATAATTAATAAGTATAATTATTACAGTTCTAGCGATAATAACTGCATTATATGGGTAATAATGCACGTTATATTGCTTATAATATAAGTAATAAGTATAATTATTACAGTTCCAGCGATGATAACTGCATTATATGGGTAACAATGCATGTTATATTGTTAATATCGGGAGTAATAAGTATAATTATTATAGTTCTAGCGATAAGAGTGGTACAATATGGCTAATAGTGCATGTTATATTCATAATAATAAAAGTAATAAGTATATTTATTACAGTTCTATCGATAATAACTGCATAATATGGGTACTAATGCATGTTATATTGGTGATAATAAAAGTAATACGTATATTTATTCTAGTTCTAGCGATAATGATAGTAAAATATGGCTAATAGTGCATGTTATATTGATAATAATAAAAGTAATAAGTATATTTATTATAGTTCTATCGATAAGAACTGCATAATATGGGTAATAATGCATGTTATATTGATGATAATAAAAGTAGTAAGTATATTTAGTACAGTTCTATCGATAATAACTGCATAATATGGGTAATAATGCATGTTATATTGATAATAATAAGAGTAATAAGTATATTTATTATAGTTCTATGTATAATAGCTGCATAATATGGGTAATAATGCATGTTATATTGATGATAATGAAAGCAGTAAGTATATTTATTACAGTTCTAGCGATAATAACTGCATAATATGGGTAATAATGCATGTTATGTTGATAATAATAAAAGTAATAAGTATATTTATTACAGTTCTATCGATAATAACTGCATAATATGGGTAATAATGCATGTTATATTGATGATAATAAAAGTAATACGTATATTTATTATAGTTCTAGCGATTATAACTGCATTATATGGGTAATAATGCATGTTATATTGATAATATCGGGAGTAATATGTATAATTATAATAGTTCCAGCGATAATAATAGTACAATATGCCTAATAGTGCATGTTATATTGATAATAATAAAAGTAATAAGTATAATTATTACAGTTCTAGCGATAATAACTGCATAATATGGGTAATAATGCATGTTATATTGATAATAATATAAGTAATATGTATAATTATTACAGTTCTGGCGATAATAACTGCAGTATATGGGTAATAATGCATGTTATATTGATAATAATAAAAGTAATAAGTATATTTATTATAGTTCTATCGATAATAACTGCATAATATGGGTAATAATGCATGTTATATTGATGATAATCAAAGTAGTAAGTATATTTAGTACAGTTCTATCGATAATAACTGCATAATATGAGTAATAATGCATGTTATATTGATAATAATAAAAGAAATAATTATATTTATTATAGTTCTATGGATAATAACTGCATAATATGGGTAATAATGCATGTTATATTGGTGATAATGAAAGTAGTAAGTATATTTATTACAGATCTAGTGATAATAACTGCATTATATGGGTAATAATGCATGTTATATTGATGCTAATGAAAGTAGTAAGTATATTTAGTACAGTTCTATCGATAATAACTGCATAATATGGGTAATAATGCATGTTATATTGATAATAATGAAAGTAATAAGTATATTTATTATAGTTCTATCGATAATAACTGCATAATAGGGGTAATAATACATGTTATATTGATGATAATGAAAACAGTAAGTATATTTATTACAGTTCTAGCGATAATAACTGCATTATATACGTAATAATGCATGTTATATTGATAATATCGGGAGTAATAAGTATAATTATTATAGTTCTAGCGATAATAATAGTAAAATATGGCTAATAGTGCATGTTATATTGATAATAATAAAAGTAATAAGTACATTTATTACAGTTCTATCGATAATAACTGCATAATATGGGTAATAATGCATGTTATATTGATGATAATAAAAGTAGTAAGTATAATTATTACAGTTCTGGCGATAATAACTGCATTATATGGGTAATAATGCACGTTATATTGCTAATAATATAATTAATAAGTATAATTATTACAGTTCTAGCGATAATAACTGCATTATATGGGTAATAATGCATGTTATATTGATAATAATATAAGTAATAAGTATAATTATTACAGTTCTGGCGATAATAACTGCAATTTATGGGTAATAATGCACGTTATATTGATAATAATGAAAGTAATAAGTATATTTATTATAGTTCTAGCGATAATAACTGCATTATATGGGTAATAATCCATGTTATATTGATAATTTTGGGAGTAATAAGTATAGTTATTATAGTTCTAGCGATAATAACTCCATTATATGGGTAATAATGCATGTTATATTGATAATAATATAAGTAATAAGTATAATTATTACAGTTCTAGCGATAATAACTGCATAATATGGGTAATAATGCACGTTATATTGTCAATAATATAAGTAATAAGTATAACTATTACAGTTCTAGCAATAATACCTGCATTATATGGGTAATAATGGATGTTATATTGATAATATCGGAAGTAATAAGTATAATTATTACAGTTCTAGCGATAATACTAGGAAAATATGGCTAAGAGTGCCTGTTATATTGATAACAATAAAAGTAATAAGTATAATTATTATAGTTCTAGCGATAATAATAGTACAATATGGATAATAGTGCATGTTATATTGATAATAGTAAAAGTAATGAGTATATTTATTACAGTTCTATCGATAATAACTGCGTAATATGGGTAATAATGCACGTTATATTGCTAATAATATAATTAATAAGTATAATTATTACAGTTCTAGCGATAATAACTGCATTATATGGGTAATAATGCATGTTATATTGATAATAATATAAGTAATACGTATAATTATTACAGTTCTGGCGATAATAACTGCATTATATGGGTAATAATGCACGTTATATTGCTAATAATATAAGTAATAAGTATAATTATTACAGTTCTAGCGATAATAACTGCAATTTATGGGTAATAATGCACATTATATTGATAATAATAAAAGTAATAAGTATATTTATTATAGTTCTAGCGATAATAACTGCATTATATGAGTAATAATCCATGTTATATTGATAATATTGGAAGTAATAAGTATAATTATTATAGTTCTAGCGTTAATAACTCCATTATATGGGTAATAATGCATGTTATATTGATAATAATAGCAGTAATAAGTATAATTATTACAGTTCTAGCGATAATACCTGCATTATATGGGCAATAATGCATGTTATATTGATGATAATAAAAGTAATACGTATATTTATTATAGTTCTAGCGATTATAACTGCATTATATGGGTAATAATGCATGTTATATTGATAATATTGGGAGCAGTAAGTATAATTATTATAGTTCTAGCGTTAATAACTCCATTATATGGGTAATAATGCATGTTATATTGATAATAATAGCAGTAATAAGTATAATTATTACAGTTCTAGCGATAATACCTGCATTATATGGGTAATAATGCATGTTATATTGATAATATCGGGAGTAATAAGTATAATTATTATAGTTCTAGCGATAATAATAGTACAATATGGCTAATAATGCATGTTATATTGAAAATAATAAAAATAATAAGTATATTTATTTTAGCTCTATCGATAATAACTGCATAATATGGGTAATAATGCATGTTATATTGATAATAATGAAAGTAATAAGTATATTTATTATAGTTCTAGCGATAATAACTGCATTATATGGGTAATAATCCATGTTATATTCTTAATATCGGGAGTAATAAGTATAATTATTATAGTTCTAGCGATAAGAGTAGTACAATATGGCTAATAGTGCATGTTATATTCATAATAATAAAAGTAATAAGTATATTTATTACAGTTCTATCGATAATAACTTCATAATATGGGTACTAATGCATGTTATATTGGTGATAATAAAAGTAATAAGTATAATTATTACAGTTCTAGCGATAATAACTGCATTATATGGGTAATAATGCACGTTATATTGCTAATAATATAAGTAATAAGTATAATTATTACAGTTCTAGCGATAATAACTGCAATTTATGGGTAATAATGCACGTTATATTGATAATAATAAAAGTAATAAGTATATTTATTATAGTTCTAGCGATAATAGCTGCATTATATGTGTAATAATCCATGTTATATTGATAATATTGGGAGCAATAAGTATAATTATTATAGTTCTAGCGTTAATAACTCCATTATATGGGTAATAATGCATGTTATATTGATGATAATGAAAACAGTAAGTATATTTATTACAGTTCTAGCGATAATAACTGCATTATATACGTAATAATGCATGTTATATTGATAATATCGGGAGTAATAAGTATAATTATTATAGTTCTAGCGATAATAATAGTAAAATATGGCTAATAGTGCATGTTATATTGATAATAATAAAAGTAATAAGTACATTTATTACAGTTCTATCGATAATAACTGCATAATATGGGTAATAATGCATGTTATATTGATGATAATAAATGTAGTAAGTATATTTATTATAGTTCTAGCGATTATAACTGCATAACATGGGTAATAATGCATGTTATATTGATAATAATATAAGTAATAAGTATAATTATTACAGTTCTGGCGATAATAACTGCATTATATGGGTAATAATGCACGTTATATTGCTAGTAATATAATTAATAAGTATAATTATTACAGTTCTAGCGATAATAACTGCATTATATGGGTAATAATGCACGTTATATTGCATATAATATAAGTAATAAGTATAATTATTACAGTTCTAGCGATGATAACTGCATTATATGGGTAACAATGCATGTTATATTGTTAATATCGGGAGTAATAAGTATAATTATTATAGTTCTAGCGATAAGAGTGGTACAATATGGCTAATAGTGCATGTTATATTCATAATAATAAAAGTAATAAGTATATTTATTACAGTTCTATCGATAATAACTGCATAATATGGGTACTAATGCATGTTATATTGGTGATAATAAAAGTAATACGTATATTTATTCTAGTTCTAGCGATTATAACTGCATAATATGGGTAATAATGCACGTTATATTGATAATAATATAAGTAGTACGTATAATTATTACAGTTCTAGCGATAATAACTGCATTATATACGTAATAATGCATGTTATATTGATAATATCGGGAGTAATAAGTATAATTATTATAGTTCTAGCGATAATAATAGTAAAATATGGCTAATAGTGCATGTTATATTGATAATAATAAAAGTAATAAGTACATTTATTACAGTTCTATCGATAATAACTGCATAATATGGGTAATAATGCATGTTATATTGATGATAATAAAAGTAGTAAGTATATTTATTATAGTTCTAGCGATTATAACTGCATAACATGGGTAATAATGCATGTTATATTGACAATAATATAAGTAATAAGTATAATTATTACAGTTCTGGCGATAATAACTGCATTATATGGGTAATAATGCACGTTATATTGCTAATAATATAATTAATAAGTATAATTATTACAGTTCTAGCGATAATAACTGCATTATATGGGTAATAATGCATGTTATATTGATAATAATATAAGTAATAAGTATAATTATTACAGTTCTGGCGATAATAACTGCAATTTATGGGTAATAATGCACGTTATATTGATAATAATGAAAGTAATAAGTATATTTATTATAGTTCTAGCGATAATACCTGCATTATATGGGTAATAATGGATGTTATATTGATAATATCGGGGGTAATAAGTATAATTATTACAGTTCTAGCGATAATACTAGGAAAATATGGCTAAGAGTGCCTGTTATATTGATAATAATAAAAGTAATAAGTATAATTATTATAATTCTAGCGATAATAATAGTACAATATGGATAATAGTGCATGTTATATTGATAATAGTAAAAGTAATGAGTATATTTATTACAGTTCTATCGATAATAACTGCATAATATGGGTAATAATGCATGTTATATTGATGATAATGAAAGTAGTAAGTATATTTAGTACAGTTCTATTGATAATAACTGCATAATATGGGTAATAATGCATGTTATATTGATAATAATAAGAGTAATAAGTATATTTATTATAGTTCTATGTATAATAACTGCATAATATGGGTAATAATGCATGTTATATTGATGATAATGAAAGTAGTAAGTATATTTATTACAGTTCTAGCGATAATAACTGCATAATATGGGTAATAATGCATGTTATGTTGATAATAATAAAAGTAATAAGTATATTTATTACAGTTCTATCGATAATAACTGCATAATATGGGTAATAATGCATGTTATATTGATGATAATAAAAGTAATACGTATATTTATTATAGTTCTAGCGATTATAACTGCATTATATGGGTAATAATGCATGTTATATTGATAATATCGGGAGTAATATGTATAATTATAATAGTTCCAGCGATAATAATAGTACAATATGCCTAATAGTGCATGTTATATTGATAATAATAAAAGTAATAAGTATAATTATTACAGTTCTAGCGATAATAACTGCATAATATGGGTAATAATGCATGATATATTGATGATAATCAAAGTAGTAAGTATATTTAGTACAGTTCTATCGATAATAACTGCATAATATGGGTAATAATGCATGTTATATTGATGATAATCAAAGTAGTAAGTATATTTAGTACAGTTCTATCGATAATAACTGCATAATATGAGTAATAATGCATGTTATATTGATAATAATAAAAGAAATAAGTATATTTATTATAGTTCTATGGATAATAACTGCATAATATGGGTAATAATGCATGTTATATTGGTGATAATGAAAGTAGTAAGTATATTTATTACAGATCTAGCGATAATAACTGCATTATATGGGTAATAATGCATGTTATATTGATGATAATGAAAGTAGTAAGTATATTTAGTACAGTTCTATCGATAATAACTGCATAATATGGGTAATAATGCATGTTATATTGATAATAATAAAAGTAATAAGTATATTTATTATAGTTCTATGGATAATAACTGCATAATATGGGTAATAATGCATGTTATATTGATGATAATGAAAGTAGTAAGTATATTTATTACAGTTCTAGCGATAATAACTGCATAATATGGGTAATAATGCATGTTATATTGATGATAATAAAAGTAATACGTATATTTATTATAGTTCTAGCGATTATAACTGCATTATATGGGTAATAATGCATGTTATATTGATGATAATAAAAGTAATACGTATATTTATTATAGTTCTAGCGATTATAACTGCATTATATGGGTAATAATGCATGTTATATTGATAATATCGGGAGTAATAAGTATAATTATAATAGTTCCAGCGATAATAATAGTACAATATGCCTAATAGTGCATGTTATATTGATAATAATAAAAGTAATAAGTATAATTATTACAGTTCTAGCGATAATAACTGCATAATATGGGTAATAATGCATGTTATATTGATAATAATAAAAGTAATAAGTATATTTATTATAGTTCTATCGATAATAACTGCATAATATGAGTAATAATGCATGTTATATTGATAATAATAAAAGAAATAATTATATTTATTATAGTTCTATGGATAATAACTGCATAATATGGGTAATAATGCATGTTATATTGGTGATAATGAAAGTAGTAAGTATATTTATTACAGATCTAGTGATAATAACTGCATTATATGGGTAATAATGCATGTTATATTGATGATAATGAAAGTAGTAAGTATATTTAGTACAGTTATATCGATAATAACTGCATAATATGGGTAATAATGCATGTATAATTGATAATAATGAAAGTAATAAGTATATTTATTATAGTTCTATGGATAATAACTGCATAATATGGGTAATAATGCATGTTATATTGATGATAATGAAAGTAGTAAGTATATTTATTACAGTTCTAGCGATAATAACTGCATAATGTGGGTAATAATGCATGTTATATTGATAATAATAAAAGTAATAAGTATATTTATTACAGTTCTATCGATAATAACTGCATAACATGGGTAATAATGCATGTTATATTGATGATAATAAAAGTAATACGTATATTTATTATAGTTCTAGCGATTATAACTGCATTATATGGGTAATAATGCATGTTATATTGATAATATCGGGAGTAATATGTATAATTATAATAGTTCCAGCGATAATAATAGTACAATATGCCTAATAGTGCATGTTATATTGATAATAATAAAAGTAATAAGTATAATTATTACAGTTCTAGCGATAATAACTGCATAATATGGGAAATAATGCATGTTATATTGATAATAATATAAGTAATATGTATAATTATTACAGTTCTGGCGATAATAACTGCAGTATATGGGTAATAATGCATGTTATATTGATAATAATAAAAGTAATAAGTATATTTATTATAGTTCTATCGATAATAACTGCATAATATGGGTAATAATGCATGTTATATTGATGATAATCAAAGTAGTAAGTATATTTAGTACAGTTCTATCGATAATAACTGCATAATATGAGTAATAATGCATGTTATATTGATAATAATAAAAGAAATAAGTATATTTATTATAGTTCTATGGATAATAACTGCATAATATGGGTAATAATGCATGTTATATTGGTGATAATGAAAGTAGTAAGTATATTTATTACAGATCTAGTGATAATAACTGCATTATATGGGTAATAATGCATGTTATATTGATGATAATGAAAGTAGTAAGTATATTTAGTACAGTTCTATCGATAATAGCTGCATAATATGGGTAATAATGCATGTTATATTGATAATAATAAAAGTAATACGTATATTTATTATAGTTCTAGCGATTATAACTGCATTATATGGGTAATAATGCATGTTATATTGATAATATCGGGAGTAATAAGTATAATTATAATAGTTCCAGCGATAATAATAGTACAATATGCCTAATAGTGCATGTTATATTGATAATAATAAAAGTAATAAGTATAATTATTACAGTTCTATCGATAATAACTGCATAATATGGGTAATAATGCATGTTATATTGATGATAATCAAAGTAGTAAGTATATTTAGTACAGTTCTATCGATAATAACTGCATAATATGAGTAATAATGCATGTTATATTGATAATAGTAAAAGAAATAAGTATATTTATTATAGTTCTAAGGATAATAACTGCATAATATGGGTAATAATGCATGTTATATTGGTGATAATGAAAGTAGTAAGTATATTTATTACAGATCTAGCGATAATAACTGCATTATATGGGTAATAATGCATGTTATATTGATGATAATGAAAGTAGTAAGTATATTTAGTACAGTTCTATCGATAATAACTGCATAATATGGGTAATAATGCATGTTATATTGATAATAGTAAAAGTAATAAGTATATTTATTATAGTTCTATGGATAATAACTGCATAATATGGGTAATAATGCATGTTATATTGATGATAATGAAAGTAGTAAGTATATTTATTACAGTTCTAGCGAGAATAACTGCATAATATGGGTAATAATCCATGTTATATTGATAATAATAAAAGTAATAAGTATATTTATTACAGTTCTATCGATAATAACTGCATAATATGGGTAATAATGCATGTTATATTGCTAATAATATAAGTAATAAGTATAATTATTACTGTTCTAGCGATGATAACTGCATTACATGGGTAACAATGCGTGTTATATTGTTAATATCGGGAGTAATAAGTATAATTATTATAGTTCTAGCGATAAGAGTAGTACAATATGGCTAATAGTGCATGTTATATTCATAATAATAAAAGTAATAAGTATATTTATTACAGTTCTATCGATAATAACTGCATAATATGGGTACTAATGCATGTTATATTGGTGATAATAAAAGTAATACGTATATTTATTCTAGTTCTAGCGATTATAACTGCATAATATGGGTAATAATGCATGTTATATTGATAATAATATAAGTAATAAGTATAATTATTACAGTTCTAGCGATAATAACTGCATAATATGGGTAATAATGCACGTTATATTGCTAATAATATAAGTAATAAGTATAACTATTACAGTTCTAGCGATAATACCTGCATTATATGGGTAATAATGCATGTTATATTGATAATATCGGGAGTAATAAGTATAATTATTATAGTTCTAGCGATAATAATAGTACAATATGGCTAATAGTGCATGCTATATTGATAATAATAAAAGTAATAAGTATAATTATTACAGTTCTAGCGATAATAACTGCATAACATGGGTAATAATGCATGTTATTTTGGTGATAATAAAAGTAATACGTATATTTATTCTAGTTCTAGCGATAATAACTGCATAATATGGGTAATAATGCATGTTATATTGATAATAATATAAGTAATAAGTATAATTATTACAGTTCTAGCGATAATAACTGCAATTTATGGGTAATAATGCACGTTATATTGATGATAATAAGAGTACTAAGTATATTTATTATAGTTCTAGCGATTATAACTGCATAATATGGGTAATATTGCATGATATATTGAGAATAATATAAGTAATAAGTATATTTATTACAGTTCTAGCGATAATAACTGCATTATATAGGTAATAATGCATGTTATATTGATAATATTGGGAGTAATAAGTATAATTATTATAGTTCTAGCGATAATAATAGTAAAATATGGCTAATAGTGCATGTTATATTCATAATAATAAAAGTAATAAGTATATTTATTACAGTTCTATCGATAATAACTGCATAATATGGGTAATAATGCATGTTATATTGATAATAATATAAGTAATATGTATAATTATTACAGTTCTGGCGATAATAACTGCAGTATATGGGTAATAATGCATGTTATATTGATGATAATCAAAGTAGTAAGTATATTTAGTACAGTTCTATCGATAATAACTGCATAATATGAGTAATAATGCATGTTATATTGATAATAATAAAAGAAATAAGTATATTTATTATAGTTCTATGGATAATAACTGCATAATATGGGTAATAATGCATGTTATATTGGTGATAATGAAAGTAGTAAGTATATTTATTACAGATCTAGTGATAATAACTGCATTATATGGGTAATAATGCATGTTATATTGATGATAATGAAAGTAGTAAGTATATTTAGTAGAGTTCTATCGATAATAGCTGCATAATATGGGTAATAATGCATGTTATATTGATAATAATAAAAGTAATAAGTATATTTATTATAGTTCTATGGATAATAACTGCATAATATGGGTAATAATGCATGTTATATTGATGATAATGAAAGTAGTTAGTATATTTATTACAGTTCTAGCGATAATAACTGCATAATATGGGTAATAATGCATGTTATATTGATAATAATAAAAGTAATAAGTATATTTATTACAGTTCTATCGATAATAACTGCGTAATATGGGTAATAATGCATGTTATATTGATGATAATAAAAGTAATACGTATATTTATTATAGTTCTAACGATAATACCTGCATTATTTGGGTAATAATGCATGTTATATTCATAATATCGGGAGTAATAAGTATAATTATTATAGTTCTAGCGATAATAATAGTACAATATGGCTAATAGTGCATGTTATATTGATAATAATAAGAGTAATAAGTATAATTATTACAGTTCTAGCGATAATAACTGCATAACATGGGTAATAATGCATGTTATATTGATGATAATAAAAGTAATACGTATATTTATTCTAGTTCTAGCGATAATAACTGCATAATATGGGTAATAATGCACGTTATATTGCTAATAATATAAGTAATAAGTATAACTATTACAGTTCTAACGATAATACCTGCATTATTTGGGTAATAATGCATGTTATATTGATAATATCGGGAGTAATAAGTATAATTATTATAGTTCTAGCGATAATAATAGTACAATATGGCTAATAGTGCATGTTATATTGATAATAATAAGAGTAATAAGTATAATTATTACAGTTCTAGCGATAATAACTGCATAACATGGGTAATAATGCATGTTATATTGATAATAATATAAGTAATAAGTATAATTATTACAGTTCTGGCGATAATAACTGCAGTATATGGGTAATAATGCATGTTATATTGATAATAATAAAAGTAATAAGTATATTTCTTATAGTTCTATCGATAATGACTGCATAATATGGGTAATAATGCATGTTATATTGATGATAATGAAAGTAGTAAGTATATTTATTACAGTTCTAGCGATAATAACTGCATAATATGGGTAATAATGCATGTTATATTGATAATAATAAAAGTAATAAGTATATTTATTACAGTTCTATCGATAATAACTGCATAATATGGGTAATAATGCATGTTATATTGATGATAATGAAAGTAGTAAGTATATTTATTACAGTTCTAGCGATAATAACTGCATAATATGGGTAATAATGCATGTTATATTGATAATAATAAAAGTAATAAGTATATTTATTACAGTTCTATCGATAATAACTGCATAATATGGGTAATAATGCATGTTATATTGATTATAATAAAAGTAATACGTATATTTATTATAGTTCTAGCGATTATAACTGCATTATATGGGTAATAATGCATGTTATATTGATAATATCGGGAGTAATAAGTATAATTATAATAGTTCCAGCGATAATAATAGTACAATATGCCTAATAGTGCATGTTATATTGATAATAATAAAAGTAATAAGTATAATTATTACAGTTCTAGCGATAATAACTGCATAATATGGGTATTAATGCATGTTATATTGATAATAATATAAGTAATATGTATAACTATTACAGTTCTGGCGATAATAACTGCAGTATATGGGTAATAATGCATGTTATATTGATAATAATAAAAGTAGTAAGTATATTTAGTACAGTTCTATCGATAATAACTGCATAATATGAGTAATAATGCATGTTATATTGATAATAAAAAAAGAAATAAGTATATTTATTATAGTTCTATGGATAATAACTGCATAATATGGGTAATAATGCATGTTATATTGGTGATAATGAAAGTAGTAAGTATATTTATTACAGATCTAGCGATAATAACTGCATTATATGGGTAATAATGCATGTTATATTGATAATATTGGGAGTAATAAGTATAATTATTATAGTCCTAGCGATAATAATAGTAAAATATGGCTAATAGTGCATGTTCTATTGATAATAATAAAAGTAATAAGTGTATGTATTACAGTTCTATCGATAATAACTGCATAATATGGGTAATGATGCATGTTATATTGATGATAATAAAAGTAATACGTATATTTATTATAGTTCTAGCGATAATAACTGCATAATATGGGTAATAATGCATGTTATATTGATAATAGTATAAGTAATAAGTATAATTATTACAGTTCTGGCGATAATAACTGCATTATATGGGTAATAATGCACGTTATATTGCTAATAATATAAGTAATAAGTATAATTATTACAGTTCTAGCGATAATAACTGCATTATATGGGTAATAATGCATGTTATATTGATAATAATAAAAGTAATAAGTATATTTATTATAGTTCTATCGATAATAACTGCATAATATGGGTAATAATGCATGTTATATTGATGATAATGAAAACAGTAAGTATATTTATTACAGTTCTAGCGATAATAACTGCATTATATGCGTAGTAATGCATGTTATATTGATAATATCGGGAGTAATAAGTATAATTATTATAGTTCTAGCGATAATACTAGTACAATATGGCTAATAATGCATGCTATATTGATAATATCGGGAGTAATAAGTATAATTATTATAGTTCTAGCGATAATAATAGTACAATATGGCTAATAGTGCATGTTATATTGATAATAATAAGAGTAATAAGTATAATTATTACAGTTCTAGCGATAATAACTGCATAACATGGGTAATAATGCATGTTATATTGATAATAATATAAGTAATAAGTATAATTATTACAGTTCTGGCGATAATAACTGCAGTATATGGGTAATAATGCATGTTATATTGATAATAATAAAAGTAATAAGTATATTTATTATAGTTCTATCGATAATAACTGCATAATATGGGTAATAATGCATGTTATATTGATGATAATGAAAGTAGTAAGTATATTTAGTACAGTTCTATCGATAATAACTGCATAATATGGGTAATAATGCATGTTATATTGATAATAATAAAAGTAATAAGTATATTTATTATAGTTCTATGGATAATAACTGCATAATATGGGTAATAATGCATGTTATATTGATGATAATGAAAGTAGTAAGTATATTTATTACAGTTCTAGCGATAATAACTGCATAATATGGGTAATAATGCATGTTATATTGATAATAATAAAAGTAATAAGTATATTTATTACAGTTCTATCGATAATAACTGCATAATATGGGTAATAATGGATGTTATATTGATGATAATGAAAGTAGTAAGTATATTTATTACAGTTCTAGCGATAATAACTGCATAATATGGGTAATAATGCATGTTATATTGATAATAATAAAAGTAATAAGTATATTTATTACAGTTCTATCGATAATAACTGCATAATATGGGTAATAATGCATGTTATATTGATGATAATCAAAGTAGTAAGTATATTTAGTACAGTTCTATCGATAATAACTGCATAATATGAGTAATAATGCATGTTATATTGATAATAATAAAAGTAATAAGTATATTTATTATAGTTCTATCGATAATAACTGCATAATATGGGTAATAATGCATGTTATATTGATGATAATGAAAGTAGTAAGTATATTTAGTACAGTTCTATCGATAATAACTGCATAATATGGGTAATAATGCATGTTATATTGATAATAATAAAAGTAATAAGTATATTTATTATAGTTCTATGGATAATAACTGCATAATATGGGTACTAATGCATGTTATATTGATGATAATAAAAGTAATACGTATATTTATTCTAGTTCTAGCGATAATACCTGCATTATTTGGGTAATATTGCATGTTATATTGATAATATCGGGAGTAATAAGTATAATTATTACAGTTCTAGCGATAATAACTGCATAATATGGGTAATAATGCATGTTATATTGATAATAATATGCGTAATTTGTATAATTATTACAGTTCTGGCGATAATAACTGCATTATATGCGTAATAATGCATGTTATATTGATAATATCGGGAGTAATAAGTATAATTATTACAGTTCTAGCGATAATAACTGCATAATATGGGTAATAATGCATGTTATATTGATAATAATATGCGTAATTTGTATAATTATTACAGTTCTGGCGATAATAACTGCAGTATATGGGTAATAATGCATGTTATATTGATAATAATAAAAGTAATAAGTATATTTATTATAGTTCTATCGATAATAACTGCATAATATGGGTAATAATGCATGTTACATTGATGATAATCAAAGTAGTAAGTATATTTAGTACAGTTCTATCGATAATACCTGCATAATATGAGTAATAATGCATGTTATATTGATAATAACAAAAGAAATAAGTATATTTATTATAGTTCTATGGATAATCACTGCATAATATGGGTAATAATGCATGTTATATTGGTGATAATGAAAGTAGTAAGTATATTTATTACAGATCTAGCGATAATAACTGCATTATATGGGTAATAATGCATGTTATATTGATAATATTGGGAGTAATATGTATAATTATTATAGTCCTAGCGATAATAATAGTAAAATATGGCTAATAGTGCATGTTCTATTGATAATAATAAAAGTAATAAGAGTATGTATTACAGTTCTATCGATAATAACTGCATAATATGGGTAAGGATGCATGTTATATTGATGATAATAAAAGTAATACGTATATTTATTATAGTTCTAGCGATAGTAACTGCATAATATGGGTAATAATAGTAAAATATGGCTGATAGTGCACGTTATATTGATAATAGTAAGGGTAATAAGTACATTTATTACAGTTCTATCGATAATAACTGCATAATATGGGTAATAATGCATGTTATATTGATGATCATAAAAGTAGTAAGTATATTTATTATAGTTCTAGCGATAATAACTGCATAATATGGGTAATAATGCATGTTATATTGATAATAATAATGTAAGTAATAAGTATATTTATTACAGTTCTATCGATAATAACTGCATAATATGGGTACTAATGCATGTTATATTGATGATAATAAAAGTAATACGTATATTTATTCTAGTTCTAGCGATAATAACTGCATAATATGGGTAATAATGCACGTTATATTGCTAATAATATAAGTAATAAGTATAACTATTACAGTTCTAACGATAATACCTGCATTATTTGGGTAATATTGCATGTTATATTGATAATATCGGGAGTAATAAGTATAATTATTATAGTTCTAGCGATAATAATAGTACAATATGGCTAATAGTGCATGTTATATTGATAATAATAAAAGTAATAAGTATAATTATTACAGTTCTAGCGATAATAACTGCATAATATGGGTAATAATGCACGTTATATTGCTAATAATATAAGTAATAAGTATAACTATTACAGTTCTAGCGATAATACCTGCATTATATGGGTAATAATGCATGTTATATTGATAATATCGGGAGTAATAAGTATAATTATTATAGTTCTAGCGATAATAATAGTACAATATGGCTAATAGTGCATGCTATATTGATAATAATAAAAGTAATAAGTATAATTATTACAGTTCTAGCGATAATAACTGCATAACATGGGTAATAATGCATGTTATATTGGTGATAATAAAAGTAATACGTATATTTATTCTAGTTCTAGCGATAATAACTGCATAATATGGGTAATAATGCATGTTATATTGATAATAATATAAGTAATAAGTATAATTATTACAGTTCTAGCGATAATAACTGCAATTTATGGGTAATAATGCACGTTATATTGATGATAATAAAAGTACTAAGTATATTTATTATAGTTCTAGCGATTATAACTGCATAATATGGGTAATATTGCATGATATATTGAGAATAATATAAGTAATAAGTATATTTATTACAGTTCTAGCGATAATAACTGCATTATATGGGTAATAATGCATGTTATATTGATAATATCGGGAGTAATAAGTATAATTATTATAGTTCTAGCGATAATAATAGTACAATATGGCTAATAATGCATGTTATATCGATAATACCGGGAGTAATAAGTATAATTATTATAGTTCTAGCGATAATAATAGTAAAATATGGCTAATAGTGCATGTTATATTGATAATAATAAAAGTAATAAGTATATTTATTACACTTCTATCAATAATAACTGCATAATATGGGTAATAATGCATGTTATATTGATGATAATAAAAGTAATACGTATATTTATTATAGTTCTAGCGATAATAACTGCATTATATGGGTAATAATGCACGTTATATTGCTAATAATATAAGTAATAAGTATAATTATTACTGTTCTAGCGATGATAACTGCATTATATGGGTAACAATGCGTGTTATATTGTTAATATCGGGAGTAATAAGTATAATTATTATAGTTCTAGCGATAAGAGTAATACAATATGGCTAATAGTGCATGTTATATTCATAATAATAAAAGTAATAAGTATATTTATTACAGTTCTATCGATAATAACTGCATAATATGGGTACTAATGCATGTTATATTGGTGATAATAAAAGTAATACGTATATTTATTCTAGTTCTAGCGATAATAACTGCATAATATGGGTAATAATGCATGTTATATTGATAATAATAAAAGTAATAAGTATAATTATTACAGTTCTAGCGATAATAACTGCATAATATGGGTATTAATGCATGTTATATTGATAATAATATAAGTAATAAGTATAATTATTACAGTTCTAGCGATAATAACTGCATTATATGGGTAATAATGCATGTTATATTGATAATAATAAAAGTAATAAGTATATTTATTATAGTTCTATCGATAATAACTGCATAATATGGGTAATAATGCATGTTATATTGATGATAATGAAAACAGTAAGTATATTTATTACAGTTCTAGCGATAATAACTGCATTATATGCGTAGTAATGCATGTTATATTGATAATATCGGGAGTAATAAGTATAATTATTATAGTTCTAGCGATAATACTAGTACAATATGGCTAATAATGCATGCTATATTGATAATATCGGGAGTAATAAGTATAATTATTATAGTTCTAGCGATAATAATAGTACAATATGGCTAATAGTGCATGTTATATTGATAATAATAAGAGTAATAAGTATAATTATTACAGTTCTAGCGATAATAACTGCATAACATGGGTAATAATGCATGTTATATTGATAATAATATAAGTAATAAGTATAATTATTACAGTTCTGGCGATAATAACTGCAGTATATGGGTAATAATGCATGTTATATTGATAATAATAAAAGTAATAAGTATATTTATTATAGTTCTATCGATAATAACTGCATAATATGGGTAATAATGCATGTTATATTGATGATAATGAAAGTAGTAAGTATATTTAGTACAGTTCTATCGATAATAACTGCATAATATGGGTAATAATGCATGTTATATTGATAATAATAAAAGTAATAAGTATATTTATTATAGTTCTATGGATAATAACTGCATAATATGGGTAATAATGCATGTTATATTGATGATAATGAAAGTAGTAAGTATATTTATTACAGTTCTAGCGATAATAACTGCATAATATGGGTAATAATGCATGTTATATTGATAATAATAAAAGTAATAAGTATATTTATTACAGTTCTATCGATAATAACTGCATAATATGGGTAATAATGGATGTTATATTGATGATAATGAAAGTAGTAAGTATATTTATTACAGTTCTAGCGATAATAACTGCATAATATGGGTAATAATGCATGTTATATTGATAATAATAAAAGTAATAAGTATATTTATTACAGTTCTATCGATAATAACTGCATAATATGGGTAATAATGCATGTTATATTGATGATAATCAAAGTAGTAAGTATATTTAGTACAGTTCTATCGATAATAACTGCATAATATGAGTAATAATGCATGTTATATTGATAATAATAAAAGTAATAAGTATATTTATTATAGTTCTATCGATAATAACTGCATAATATGGGTAATAATGCATGTTATATTGATGATAATGAAAGTAGTAAGTATATTTAGTACAGTTCTATCGATAATAACTGCATAATATGGGTAATAATGCATGTTATATTGATAATAATAAAAGTAATAAGTATATTTATTATAGTTCTATGGATAATAACTGCATAATATGGGTACTAATGCATGTTATATTGATGATAATAAAAGTAATACGTATATTTATTCTAGTTCTAGCGATAATACCTGCATTATTTGGGTAATATTGCATGTTATATTGATAATATCGGGAGTAATAAGTATAATTATTACAGTTCTAGCGATAATAACTGCATAATATGGGTAATAATGCATGTTATATTGATAATAATATGCGTAATTTGTATAATTATTACAGTTCTGGCGATAATAACTGCATTATATGCGTAATAATGCATGTTATATTGATAATATCGGGAGTAATAAGTATAATTATTACAGTTCTAGCGATAATAACTGCATAATATGGGTAATAATGCATGTTATATTGATAATAATATGCGTAATTTGTATAATTATTACAGTTCTGGCGATAATAACTGCAGTATATGGGTAATAATGCATGTTATATTGATAATAATAAAAGTAATAAGTATATTTATTATAGTTCTATCGATAATAACTGCATAATATGGGTAATAATGCATGTTACATTGATGATAATCAAAGTAGTAAGTATATTTAGTACAGTTCTATCGATAATACCTGCATAATATGAGTAATAATGCATGTTATATTGATAATAACAAAAGAAATAAGTATATTTATTATAGTTCTATGGATAATCACTGCATAATATGGGTAATAATGCATGTTATATTGGTGATAATGAAAGTAGTAAGTATATTTATTACAGATCTAGCGATAATAACTGCATTATATGGGTAATAATGCATGTTATATTGATAATATTGGGAGTAATATGTATAATTATTATAGTCCTAGCGATAATAATAGTAAAATATGGCTAATAGTGCATGTTCTATTGATAATAATAAAAGTAATAAGAGTATGTATTACAGTTCTATCGATAATAACTGCATAATATGGGTAAGGATGCATGTTATATTGATGATAATAAAAGTAATACGTATATTTATTATAGTTCTAGCGATAGTAACTGCATAATATGGGTAATAATAGTAAAATATGGCTGATAGTGCACGTTATATTGATAATAGTAAGGGTAATAAGTACATTTATTACAGTTCTATCGATAATAACTGCATAATATGGGTAATAATGCATGTTATATTGATGATCATAAAAGTAGTAAGTATATTTATTATAGTTCTAGCGATAATAACTGCATAATATGGGTAATAATGCATGTTATATTGATAATAATAATGTAAGTAATAAGTATATTTATTACAGTTCTATCGATAATAACTGCATAATATGGGTACTAATGCATGTTATATTGATGATAATAAAAGTAATACGTATATTTATTCTAGTTCTAGCGATAATAACTGCATAATATGGGTAATAATGCACGTTATATTGCTAATAATATAAGTAATAAGTATAACTATTACAGTTCTAACGATAATACCTGCATTATTTGGGTAATATTGCATGTTATATTGATAATATCGGGAGTAATAAGTATAATTATTATAGTTCTAGCGATAATAATAGTACAATATGGCTAATAGTGCATGTTATATTGATAATAATAAAAGTAATAAGTATAATTATTACAGTTCTAGCGATAATAACTGCATAATATGGGTAATAATGCACGTTATATTGCTAATAATATAAGTAATAAGTATAACTATTACAGTTCTAGCGATAATACCTGCATTATATGGGTAATAATGCATGTTATATTGATAATATCGGGAGTAATAAGTATAATTATTATAGTTCTAGCGATAATAATAGTACAATATGGCTAATAGTGCATGCTATATTGATAATAATAAAAGTAATAAGTATAATTATTACAGTTCTAGCGATAATAACTGCATAACATGGGTAATAATGCATGTTATATTGGTGATAATAAAAGTAATACGTATATTTATTCTAGTTCTAGCGATAATAACTGCATAATATGGGTAATAATGCATGTTATATTGATAATAATATAAGTAATAAGTATAATTATTACAGTTCTAGCGATAATAACTGCAATTTATGGGTAATAATGCACGTTATATTGATGATAATAAAAGTACTAAGTATATTTATTATAGTTCTAGCGATTATAACTGCATAATATGGGTAATATTGCATGATATATTGAGAATAATATAAGTAATAAGTATATTTATTACAGTTCTAGCGATAATAACTGCATTATATGGGTAATAATGCATGTTATATTGATAATATCGGGAGTAATAAGTATAATTATTATAGTTCTAGCGATAATAATAGTACAATATGGCTAATAATGCATGTTATATCGATAATACCGGGAGTAATAAGTATAATTATTATAGTTCTAGCGATAATAATAGTAAAATATGGCTAATAGTGCATGTTATATTGATAATAATAAAAGTAATAAGTATATTTATTACACTTCTATCAATAATAACTGCATAATATGGGTAATAATGCATGTTATATTGATGATAATAAAAGTAATACGTATATTTATTATAGTTCTAGCGATAATAACTGCATTATATGGGTAATAATGCACGTTATATTGCTAATAATATAAGTAATAAGTATAATTATTACTGTTCTAGCGATGATAACTGCATTATATGGGTAACAATGCGTGTTATATTGTTAATATCGGGAGTAATAAGTATAATTATTATAGTTCTAGCGATAAGAGTAATACAATATGGCTAATAGTGCATGTTATATTCATAATAATAAAAGTAATAAGTATATTTATTACAGTTCTATCGATAATAACTGCATAATATGGGTACTAATGCATGTTATATTGGTGATAATAAAAGTAATACGTATATTTATTCTAGTTCTAGCGATAATAACTGCATAATATGGGTAATAATGCATGTTATATTGATAATAATATAAGTAATAAGTATAATTATTACAGTTCTAGCGATAATAACTGCATAATATGGGTAATAATGCATGTTATATTGATAATAATATAAGTAATAAGTATAATTATTACAGTTCTAGCGATAATAACTGCATAATATGGGTAATAATGCACGTTATATTGCTAATAATATAAGTAATAAGTATAACTATTACAGTTCTAGCGATAATACCTGCATTATATGGGTAATAATGCATGTTATATTGATAATATCGGGAGTAATAAGTATAATTATTATAGTTCTAGCGATAATAATAGTACAATATGGCTAATAGTGCATGCTATATTGATAATAATAAAAGTAATAAGTATAATTATTACAGTTCTAGCGATAATAACTGCATAACATGGGTAATAATGCATGTTATATTGGTGATAATAAAAGTAATACGTATATTTATTCTAGTTCTAGCGATAATAACTGCATAATATGGGTAATAATGCATGTTATATTGATAATAATATAAGTAATAAGTATAATTATTACAGTTCTAGCGATAATAACTGCAATTTATGGGTAATAATGCACGTTATATTGATGATAATAAAAGTACTAAGTATATTTATTATAGTTCTAGCGATTATAACTGCATAATATGGGTAATATTGCATGATATATTGAGAATAATATAAGTAATAAGTATATTTATTACAGTTCTAGCGATAATAACTGCATTATATGGGTAATAATGCATGTTATATTGATAATATCGGGAGTAATAAGTATAATTATTATAGTTCTAGCGATAATAATAGTACAATATGGCTAATAATGCATGTTATATCGATAATACCGGGAGTAATAAGTATAATTATTATAGTTCTAGCGATAATAATAGTAAAATATGGCTAATAGTGCATGTTATATTGATAATAATAAAAGTAATAAGTATATTTATTACACTTCTATCAATAATAACTGCATAATATGGGTAATAATGCATGTTATATTGATGATAATAAAAGTAATACGTATATTTATTATAGTTCTAGCGATAATAACTGCATTATATGGGTAATAATGCACGTTATATTGCTAATAATATAAGTAATAAGTATAATTATTACTGTTCTAGCGATGATAACTGCATTATATGGGTAACAATGCGTGTTATATTGTTAATATCGGGAGTAATAAGTATAATTATTATAGTTCTAGCGATAAGAGTAATACAATATGGCTAATAGTGCATGTTATATTCATAATAATAAAAGTAATAAGTATATTTATTACAGTTCTATCGATAATAACTGCATAATATGGGTACTAATGCATGTTATATTGGTGATAACAAAAGTAATACGTATATTTATTATAGTTCTAGCGATTATAACTGCATTATATGGGTAATAATGCATGTTATATTGATAATATCGGGAGTAATAAGTATAATTATAATAGTTCCAGCGATAATAATAGTACAATATGCCTAATAGTGCATGTTATATTGATAATAATAAAAGTAATAAGTATAGTTATTACAGTTCCAGCGATAATAACTGCATAATATGGGTAATAATGCATGTTATATTGATAATAATATAAGTAATATGTATAATTATTACAGTTCTGGCGATAATAACTGCAGTATATGGGTAATAATGCATGTTATATTGATAATAATAAAAGTAATATGTGTATTTATTATAGTTCTATCGATAATAACTGCATAATATGGGTAATAATGCATGTTATATTGATGATAATGAAAGTAATAAGTATATTTATTACAGTTCTAGCGATAATAACTGCATAATATGGGTAATAATGCATGTTATATTGATAATAATAAAAGTAATAAGTATATTCATTACAGTTCTATCGATAATAACTGCATAATATGGGTAATAATGCATGTTATATTGATGATAATGAAAGTAGTAAGTATACTTATTACAGTTCTAGCGATAATAACTGCATAATATGGGTAATAATGCATGTTATATTGATAATATTGGGAGTAATAAGTATAATTATTATAGTCCTAGCGATAATAATAGTAAAATATGGCTAATAGTGCATGTTCTATTGATAATAATAAAAGTAATAAGTGTATGTATTACAGTTCTATCGATAATAACTGCATAATATGGGTAATGATGCATGTTATATTGATGATAATAAAAGTAATACGTATATTTATTATAGCTCTAGCGATAATAACTGCATAATATGGGTAATAATGCACGTTATATTGCTAACAATATAAGTAATAAGTATAATTATTACAGTTCTAGCGATAATAACTGCATTATATGGGTAATAATGCATGTTATATTGATAATATCGGGAGTAATAAGTATAATTATTATAGTTCTAGCGATAATAATAGTACAATATGGCTAATAATGCATGTTATATTGATAATATCGGGAGTAATAAGTATAATTATTATAGTTCTAGCGATAATAATAGTAAAATATGGCTAATAGTGCATGTTATATTGATAATAATAAAAGTAATAAGTGTATGTATTACAGTTCTATCGATAATAACTGCATAATATGGGTAATGATGCATGTTATATTGATGATAATAAAAGTAATACGTATATTTATTATAGTTCTAGCGATAATAACTGCATAATATGGGTAATAATGCATGTTATATTTATAATAATATAAGTAATAAGTATAATTATTACAGTTCTAGCGATAATAACTGCATAATATGGGTAATAATGCACGTTATATTGCTAACAATATAAGTAATAAGTATAATTATTACAGTTCTAGCGATAATAACTGCATAATATGGGTAATAATGCATGTTATATTGATAATAGTATAAGTAATAAGTATAATTATTACAGTTCTAACGATAATACCTGCATTATTTGGGTCATAATGCATGTTATATTGATAATATCGGGAGTAATAAGTATAATTATTATAGTTCTAGCGATAATAATAGTAAAATATGGCTAATAGTGCATGTTATACTGATAATAATAAAAGTAATAAGTATATTTATTACAGTTCTATCGATAATAACTGCATAATATGGGTAATAATGCATGTTATATTGATGATAATAAAAGTAATACGTATATTTATTATAGTTCTGGCGATAATAACTGCATTATATGGGTAATAATGCACGTTATATTGCTAATAATATAAGTAATAAGTATAATTATTACAGTTCTAGCGATAATAACTGCATAATATGGGTAATAATGCACGTTATATTGCTAACAATATAAGTAATAAGTATAATTATTACAGTTCTAGCGATAATAACTGCATTATATGGGTAATAATGCATGTTATATTGATAATAATAAAAGTAATAAGTATATTTATTATAGTTCTATCGATAATAACTGCATAATATGGGTAATAATGCATGTTATATTGATGATAATGAAAACAGTAAGTATATTTATTACAGTTCTAGCGATAATAACTGCATTATATGCGTAGTAATGCATGTTATATTGATAATAATATAAGTAATAAGTATAATTATTACAGTTCTGGCGATAATAACTGCAGTATGTGGGTAATAATGCATGTTATATTGATAATAATAAAAGTAATAAGTATATTCATTACAGTTCTATCGATAATAACTGCATAATATGGGTAATAATGCATGTTATATTGATGATAATAAAAGTAATACGTATATTTATTATAGTTCTAGCGATTATAACTGCATTATATGGGTAATAATGCATGTTATATTGATAATATCGGGAGTAATAAGTATAATTATAATAGTTCCAGCGATAATAATAGTAAAATATGGCTAATAGTGCATGTTATATTGATAATAATAAAAGTAATAAGTATATTTATTACACTTCTATCGATAATAACTGCATAATATGGGTAATAATGCATGTTATATTGATGATAATAAAAGTAATACGTATATTTATTATAGTTCTAGCGATAATAACTGCATTATATGGGTAATAATGCACGTTATATTGCTAATAATATAAGTAATAAGTATAATTATTACTGTTCTAGCGTTGATAACTGCATTATATGGGTAACAATGCGTGTTATATTGTTAATATCGGGAGTAATAAGTATAATTATTATAGTTCTAGCGATAAGAGTAGTACAATATGGCTAATAGTGCATGTTATATTCATAATAATAAAAGTAATAAGTATATTTATTACAGTTCTATCGATAATAACTGCATAATATGGGTACTAATGCATGTTATATTGGTGATAACAAAAGTAATACGTATATTTATTACAGTTCTAGCGATAATAACTGCATAATATGGGTAATAATGCATGTTATATTGATAATAATATAAGTAATAAGTATAATTATTACAGTTCTAGCGATAATAACTGCATAATATGGGTAATAATGCACGTTATATTGCTAATAATATAAGTAATAAGTATAACTATTACAGTTCTAGCGATAATACCTGCATTATATGGGTAATAATGCATGTTATATTGATAATATCGGGAGTAATAAGTATAATTATTATAGTTCTAGCGATAATAATAGTACAATATGGCTAATAGTGCATGCTATATTGATAATAATAAAAGTAATAAGTATAATTATTACAGTTCTAGCGATAATAACTGCATAACATGGGTAATAATGCATGTTATATTGGTGATAATAAAAGTAATACGTATATTTATTCTAGTTCTAGCGATAATAACTGCATAATATGGGTAATAATGCATGTTATATTGATAATAATATAAGTAATAAGTATAATTATTACAGTTCTAGCGATAATAACTGCAATTTATGGGTAATAATGCACGTTATATTGATGATAATAAAAGTACTAAGTATATTTATTATAGTTCTAGCGATTATAACTGCATAATATGGGTAATATTGCATGATATATTGAGAATAATATAAGTAATAAGTATATTTATTACAGTTCTAGCGATAATAACTGCATTATATGGGTAATAATGCATGTTATATTGATAATATCGGGAGTAATAAGTATAATTATTATAGTTCTAGCGATAATAATAGTACAATATGGCTAATAATGCATGTTATATCGATAATACCGGGAGTAATAAGTATAATTATTATAGTTCTAGCGATAATAATAGTAAAATATGGCTAATAGTGCATGTTATATTGATAATAATAAAAGTAATAAGTATATTTATTACACTTCTATCAATAATAACTGCATAATATGGGTCAAAATGCATGTTATATTGATGATAATAAAAGTAATACGTATATTTATTATAGTTCTAGCGATAATAACTGCATTATATGGGTAATAATGCACGTTACATTGCTAATAATATAAGTAATAAGTATAATTATTACTGTTCTAGCGATGATAACTGCATTATATGGGTAACAATGCGTGTTATATTGTTAATATCGGGAGTAATAAGTATAATTATTATAGTTCTAGCGATAAGAGTAATACAATATGGCTAATAGTGCATGTTATATTCATAATAATAAAAGTAATAAGTATATTTATTACAGTTCTATCGATAATAACTGCATAATATGGGTACTAATGCATGTTATATTGGTGATAATAAAAGTAATACGTATATTTATTCTAGTTCTAGCGATAATAACTGCATAATATGGGTAATAATGCATGTTATATTGATAATAATATAAGTAATAAGTATAATTATTACAGTTCTAGCGATAATAACTGCATAATATGGGTAATAATGCATGTTATATTGATAATAATATAAGTAATAAGTATAATTATTACAGTTCTAGCGATAATAACTGCAATTTATGGGTAATAATGCACGTTATATTGATGATAATAAAAGTACTAAGTATATTTATTATAGTTCTAGCGATTATAACTGCATAATATGGGTAATATTGCATGATATATTGAGAATAATATAAGTAATAAGTATATTTATTACAGTTCTAGCGATAATAACTGCATTATATAGGTAATAATGCATGTTATATTGATAATATTGGGAGTAATAAGTATAATTATTATAGTTCTGGCGATAATAATAGTAGAATATGGCTAATAGTGCATGTTATATTGATAATAAGAAAAGTAGTAAGTATATTTATTACAGTTCTATCGATAATAATTGCATAATATGGGTAATAATGCATGTTATATTGATGATAATAAAAGTACTAAGTATATTTATTATAGTTCTAGCGATTATAACTGCATAATATGGGTAATAATGCATGTTATATTGATGATAATAAAAGTAATACGTATATTTATTATAGTTCTAGCGATAATGATAGTAAAATATGGCTAATAGTGCATGTTATATTGATAATAATAAAAGTAATAAGTATATTTATTATAGTTCTATCGATAAGAACTGCATAATATGGGTAATAATGCATGTTATATTGTTAATATCGGGAGTAATAAGTATAATTATTATAGTTCTAGCGATAAGAGTAGTACAATATGGCCAATAGTGCATGTTATATTCATAATAATAAAAGTAATAAGTATATTTATTACAGTTCTATCGATAATGATTGCATAATATGGGTACTAATGCATGTTATATTGATGATAATAAAAGTAATACGTATATTTATTCTAGTTCTAGCGATAATAACTGCATAATATGGGTAATAATGCACGTTATATTGCTAATAATATAAGTAATAAGTATAACTATTACAGTTCTAACGATAATACCTGCATTATTTGGGTCATAATGCATGTTATATTGATAATATCGGGAGTAATAAGTATAATTATTATAGTTCTAGCGATAATAATAGTACAATATGGCTAATAGTGCATGTTACATTGATAATAATAAGAGTAATAAGTATAATTATTACAGTTCTAGCGATAATAACTGCATAACATGGGTAATAATGCATGTTATATTGATAATAATATAAGTAATAAGTATAATTATTACAGTTCTGGCGATAATAACTGCAGTATATGGGTAATAATGCATGTTATATTGATAATAATAAAAGTAATAAGTATATTTATTATAGTTCTATCGATAATAACTGCATAATATGGGTAATAATGCATGTTATATTGATGATAATGAAAGTAGTAAGTATATTTAGTACAGTTCTATCGATAATAACTGCATAATATGGGTAATAATGCATGTTATATTGATAAGAATAAAAGTAATAAGTATATTTATTATAGTTCTATGGATAATAACTGCATAATATGGGTAATAATGCATGTTATATTGATGATAATGAAAGTAATAAGTATATTTATTACAGTTCTAGCGATAATAACTGCATAATATGGGTAATAATGCATGTTATATTGATAATAATAAAAGTAATAAGTATATTTATTACAGTTCTATCGATAATAACTGCATAATATGGGTAATAATGCATGGTATATTGATGATAATGAAAGTAGTAAGTATACTTATTACAGTTCTAGCGATAATAACTGCATAATATGGGTAATAATGCATGTTATATTGATAATAATAAAAGTAATAAGTATATTTATTACAGTTCTATCGATAATAACTGCATAATATGGGTAATAATGCATGTTATATTGATGATAATAAAAGTAATACGTATATTTATTATAGTTCTAGCGATTATAACTGCATTATATGGGTAATAATGCATGTTATATTGATAATATCGGGAGTAATAAGTATAATTATAATAGTTCCAGCGATAATAATAGTACAATATGCCTAATAGTGCATGTTATACTGATAATCATAAAAGTAATAAGTATAGTTATTACAGTTCCAGCGATAATAACTGCATAATATGGGTAATAATGCATGTTATATTGATAATAATATAAGTAATATGTATAATTATTACAGTTCTGGCGATAATAACTGCAGTATATGGGTAATAATGCATGTTATATTGATAATAATAAAAGTAATATGTGTATTTATTATAGTTCTATCGATAATAACTGCATAATATGGGTAATAATGCATGTTATATTGATGATAATGAAAGTAATAAGTATATTTATTACAGTTCTAGCGATAATAACTGCATAATATGGGTAATAATGCATGTTATATTGATAATAATAAAAGTAATAAGTATATTCATTACAGTTCTATCGATAATAACTGCATAATATGGGTAATAATGCATGTTATATTGATGATAATGAAAGTAGTAAGTATACTTATTACAGTTCTAGCGATAATAACTGCATAATATGGGTAATAATGCATGTTATATTGATAATATTGGGAGTAATAAGTATAATTATTATAGTCCTAGCGATAATAATAGTAAAATATGGCTAATAATGCATGTTATATTGATAATATCGGGAGTAATAAGTATAATTATTATAGTTCTAGCGATAATAATAGTAAAATATGGCTAATAGTGCATGTTATACTGATAATAATAAAAGTAATAAGTATATTTATTACAGTTCTATCGATAATAACTGCATAATATGGGTAATAATGCATGTTATATTGATGATAATAAAAGTAATACGTATATTTATTATAGTTCTAGCGATAATAACTGCATAATATGGGTAATAATGCATGTTATATTGATAATAGTATAAGTAATAAGTATAATTATTACAGTTCTGGCGATAATAACTGCATTATATGGGTAATAATGCACGTTATATTGCTAATAATATAAGTAATAAGTATAATTATTACAGTTCTAGCGATAATAACTGCATTATATGGGTAATAATGCATGTTATATTGATAATAATAAAAGTAATAAGTATATTTATTATAGTTCTATCGATAATAACTGCATAATATGGGTAATAATGCATGTTATATTGATGATAATGAAAACAGTAAGTATATTTATTACAGTTCTAGCGATAATAACTGCATTATATGCGTAGTAATGCATGTTATATTGATAATATCGGGAGTAATAAGTATAATTATTATAGTTCTAGCGATAATAATAGTAAAATATGGCTGATAGTGCATGTTATATTGATAATAATAAGGGTAATAAGTACATTTATTACCGTTCTATCGATAATAACTGCATAATATGGGTAATAATGCATGTTATATTGATGATAATCAAAGTAGTAAGTATATTTAGTACAGTTCTATCGATAATAACTGCATAATATGAGTAATAATGCATGTTATATTGATAATAAAAAAAGAAATAAGTATATTTATTATAGTTCTATGGATAATAACTGCATAATATGGGTAATAATGCATGTTATATTGGTGATAATGAAAGTAGTAAGTATATTTATTACAGATCTAGCGATAATAGCTGCATTATATGGGTAATAATGCATGTTATATTGATAATATTGGGAGTAGTAAGTATAATTATTATAGTCCTAGCGATAATAATAGTAAAATATGGCTAATAGTGCATGTTCTATTGATAATAATAAAAGTAATAAGTGTATGTATTACAGTTCTATCGATAATAACTGCATAATATGGGTAATGATGCATGTTATATTGATGATAATAAAAGTAATACGTATATTTATTATAGTTCTAGCGATAATAACTGCATAATATGGGTAATAATGCATGTTATATTTATAATAATATAAGTAATAAGTATAATTATTACAGTTCTAGCGATAATAACTGCATAATATGGGTAATAATGCACGTTATATTGCTAACAATATAAGTAATAAGTATAATTATTACAGTTCTAGCGATAATAACTGCATTATATGGGTAATAATGCATGTTATATTGATAATATCGGGAGTAATAAGTATAATTATTATAGTTCTAGCGATAATAATAGTACAATATGGCTAATAATGCATGTTATATTGATAATATCGGGAGTAATAAGTATAATTATTATAGTTCTAGCGATAATAATAGTAAAATATGGCTAATAGTGCATGTTATATTGATAATAATAAAAGTAATAAGTGTATGTATTACAGTTCTATCGATAATAACTGCATAATATGGGTAATGATGCATGTTATATTGATGATAATAAAAGTAATACGTATATTTATTATAGTTCTAGCGATAATAACTGCATAATATGGGTAATAATGCATGTTATATTTATAATAATATAAGTAATAAGTATAATTATTACAGTTCTAGCGATAATAACTGCATAATATGGGTAATAATGCACGTTATATTGCTAACAATATAAGTAATAAGTATAATTATTACAGTTCTAGCGATAATAACTGCATAATATGGGTAATAATGCATGTTATATTGATAATAGTATAAGTAATAAGTATAATTATTACAGTTCTAACGATAATACCTGCATTATTTGGGTCATAATGCATGTTATATTGATAATATCGGGAGTAATAAGTATAATTATTATAGTTCTAGCGATAATAATAGTAAAATATGGCTAATAGTGCATGTTATACTGATAATAATAAAAGTAATAAGTATATTTATTACAGTTCTATCGATAATAACTGCATAATATGGGTAATAATGCATGTTATATTGATGATAATAAAAGTAATACGTATATTTATTATAGTTCTGGCGATAATAACTGCATTATATGGGTAATAATGCACGTTATATTGCTAATAATATAAGTAATAAGTATAATTATTACAGTTCTAGCGATAATAACTGCATAATATGGGTAATAATGCACGTTATATTGCTAACAATATAAGTAATAAGTATAATTATTACAGTTCTAGCGATAATAACTGCATTATATGGGTAATAATGCATGTTATATTGATAATAATAAAAGTAATAAGTATATTTATTATAGTTCTATCGATAATAACTGCATAATATGGGTAATAATGCATGTTATATTGATGATAATGAAAACAGTAAGTATATTTATTACAGTTCTAGCGATAATAACTGCATTATATGCGTAGTAATGCATGTTATATTGATAATAATATAAGTAATAAGTATAATTATTACAGTTCTGGCGATAATAACTGCAGTATGTGGGTAATAATGCATGTTATATTGATAATAATAAAAGTAATAAGTATATTCATTACAGTTCTATCGATAATAACTGCATAATATGGGTAATAATGCATGTTATATTGATGATAATAAAAGTAATACGTATATTTATTATAGTTCTAGCGATTATAACTGCATTATATGGGTAATAATGCATGTTATATTGATAATATCGGGAGTAATAAGTATAATTATAATAGTTCCAGCGATAATAATAGTACAATATGCCTCAGAGTGCATGTTATATTGATAATAATAAAAGTAATAAGTATAATTATTACAGTTCTAGCGATAATAACTGCATAATATGGGTAATAATGCACGTTATATTGCTAACAATATAAGTAATAAGTATAATTATTACAGTTCTAGCGATAATAACTGCATTATATGGGTAATAATGCATGTTATATTGATAATATCGGGAGTAATAAGTATAATTATTATAGTTCTAGCGATAATAATAGTAAAATATGGCTAATAGTGCATGTTATATTGATAATAATAAAAGTAATAAGTATATTTATTACACTTCTATCGATAATAACTGCATAATATGGGTAATAATGCATGTTATATTGATGATAATAAAAGTAATACGTATATTTATTATAGTTCTAGCGATAATAACTGCACTATATGGGTAATAATGCACGTTATATTGCTAATAATATAAGTAATAAGTATAATTATTACTGTTCTAGCGATGATAACTGCATTATATGGGTAACAATGCGTGTTATATTGTTAATATCGGGAGTAATAAGTATAATTATTATAGTTCTAGCGATAAGAGTAGTACAATATGGCTAATAGTGCATGTTATATTCATAATAATAAAAGTAATAAGTATATTTATTACAGTTCTATCGATAATAACTGCATAATATGGGTACTAATGCATGTTATATTGGTGATAACAAAAGTAATACGTATATTTATTACAGTTCTAGCGATAATAACTGCATAATATGGGTAATAATGCATGTTATATTGATAATAATATAAGTAATAAGTATAATTATTACAGTTCTAGCGATAATAACTGCATAATATGGGTAATAATGCACGTTATATTGCTAATAATATAAGTAATAAGTATAACTATTACAGTTCTAGCGATAATACCTGCATTATATGGGTAATAATGCATGTTATATTGATAATATCGGGAGTAATAAGTATAATTATTATAGTTCTAGCGATAATAATAGTACAATATGGCTAATAGTGCATGCTATATTGATAATAATAAAAGTAATAAGTATAATTATTACAGTTCTAGCGATAATAACTGCATAACATGGGTAATAATGCATGTTATATTGGTGATAATAAAAGTAATACGTATATTTATTCTAGTTCTAGCGATAATAACTGCATAATATGGGTAATAATGCATGTTATATTGATAATAATATAAGTAATAAGTATAATTATTACAGTTCTAGCGATAATAACTGCAATTTATGGGTAATAATGCACGTTATATTGATGATAATAAAAGTACTAAGTATATTTATTATAGTTCTAGCGATTATAACTGCATAATATGGGTAATATTGCATGATATATTGAGAATAATATAAGTAATAAGTATATTTATTACAGTTCTAGCGATAATAACTGCATTATATGGGTAATAATGCATGTTATATTGATAATATCGGGAGTAATAAGTATAATTATTATAGTTCTAGCGATAATAATAGTACAATATGGCTAATAATGCATGTTATATCGATAATACCGGGAGTAATAAGTATAATTATTATAGTTCTAGCGATAATAATAGTAAAATATGGCTAATAGTGCATGTTATATTGATGATAATAAAAGTAATAAGTATATTTATTACACTTCTATCAATAATAACTGCATAATATGGGTAATAATGCATGTTATATTGATGATAATAAAAGTAATACGTATATTTATTATAGTTCTAGCGATAATAACTGCATTATATGGGTAATAATGCACGTTACATTGCTAATAATATAAGTAATAAGTATAATTATTACTGTTCTAGCGATGATAACTGCATTATATGGGTAACAATGCGTGTTATATTGTTAATATCGGGAGTAATAAGTATAATTATTATAGTTCTAGCGATAAGAGTAATACAATATGGCTAATAGTGCATGTTATATTCATAATAATAAAAGTAATAAGTATATTTATTACAGTTCTATCGATAATAACTGCATAATATGGGTACTAATGCATGTTATATTGGTGATAATAAAAGTAATACGTATATTTATTCTAGTTCTAGCGATAATAACTGCATAATATGGGTAATAATGCATGTTATATTGATAATAATATAAGTAATAAGTATAATTATTACAGTTCTAGCGATAATAACTGCATAATATGGGTAATAATGCATGTTATATTGATAATAATATAAGTAATAAGTATAATTATTACAGTTCTAGCGATAATAACTGCAATTTATGGGTAATAATGCACGTTATATTGATGATAATAAAAGTACTAAGTATATTTATTATAGTTCTAGCGATTATAACTGCATAATATGGGTAATATTGCATGATATATTGAGAATAATATAAGTAGTAAGTATATTTAGTACAGTTCTATCGATAATAACTGCATAATATGGGTAATAATGCATGTTATATTGATAA
This sequence comes from Megachile leachella, assembly GCA_963576845.1. Lineage (NCBI taxonomy): Eukaryota > Metazoa > Arthropoda > Insecta > Hymenoptera > Megachilidae > Megachile > Megachile leachella. Next base: position 988,037 of record CAUYWW010000150.1, on the reverse strand, counting down.
GAATAAAAGTAATAAGTATATTTATTATAGTTCTATGGATAATAACTGCATAATATGGGTAATAATGCATGTTATATTGATGATAATGAAAGTAATAAGTATATTTATTACAGTTCTAGCGATAATAACTGCATAATATGGGTAATAATGCATGTTATATTGATAATAATAAAAGTAATAAGTATATTTATTACAGTTCTATCGATAATAACTGCATAATATGGGTAATAATGCATGTTATATTGATGATAATGAAAGTAGTAAGTATACTTATTACAGTTCTAGCGATAATAACTGCATAATATGGGTAATAATGCATGTTATATTGATAATATTGGGAGTAATAAGTATAATTATTATAGTCCTAGCGATAATAATAGTAAAATATGGCTAATAGTGCATGTTCTATTGATAATAATAAAAGTAATAAGTGTATGTATTACAGTTCTATCGATAATAACTGCATAATATGGGTAATGATGCATGTTATACTGATGATAATAAAAGTAATACGTATATTTATTATAGCTCTAGCGATAATAACTGCATAATATGGGTAATAATGCACGTTATATTGCTAACAATATAAGTAATAAGTATAATTATTACAGTTCTAGCGATAATAACTGCATTATATGGGTAATAATGCACGTTATATTGATAATATCGGGAGTAATAAGTATAATTATTATAGTTCTAGCGATAATAATAGTACAATATGGCTAATAATGCATGTTATATTGATAATATCGGGAGTAATAAGTATAATTATTATAGTTCTAGCGATAATAATAGTAAAATATGGCTAATAGTGCATGTTATACTGATAATAATAAAAGTAATAAGTATATTTATTACAGTTCTATCGATAATAACTGCATAATATGGGTAATAATGCATGTTATATTGATGATAATAAAAGTAATACGTATATTTATTATAGTTCTAGCGATAATAACTGCATAATATGGGTAATAATGCATGTTATATTGATAATAGTATAAGTAATAAGTATAATTATTACAGTTCTGGCGATAATAACTGCATTATATGGGTAATAATGCACGTTATATTGCTAATAATATAAGTAATAAGTATAATTATTACAGTTCTAGCGATAATAACTGCATTATATGGGTAATAATGCATGTTATATTGATAATAATAAAAGTAATAAGTATATTTATTATAGTTCTATCGATAATAACTGCATAATATGGGTAATAATGCATGTTATATTGATGATAATGAAAACAGTAAGTATATTTATTACAGTTCTAGCGATAATAACTGCATTATATGCGTAGTAATGCATGTTATATTGATAATATCGGGAGTAATAAGTATAATTATTATAGTTCTAGCGATAATAATAGTAAAATATGGCTGATAGTGCATGTTATATTGATAATAATAAGGGTAATAAGTACATTTATTACCGTTCTATCGATAATAACTGCATAATATGGGTAATAATGCATGTTATATTGATGATAATCAAAGTAGTAAGTATATTTAGAACAGTTCTATCGATAATAACTGCATAATATGAGTAATAATGCATGTTATATTGATAATAAAAAAAGAAATAAGTATATTTATTATAGTTCTATGGATAATAACTGCATAATATGGGTAATAATGCATGTTATATTGGTGATAATGAAAGTAGTAAGTATATTTATTACAGATCTAGCGATAATAACTGCATTATATGGGTAATAATGCATGTTATATTGATAATATTGGGAGTAATAAGTATAATTATTATAGTCCTAGCGATAATAATAGTAAAATATGGCTAATAGTGCATGTTCTATTGATAATAATAAAAGTAATAAGTGTATGTATTACAGTTCTATCGATAATAACTGCATAATATGGGTAATGATGCATGTTATATTGATGATAATAAAAGTAATACGTATATTTATTATAGTTCTAGCGATAATAACTGCATAATATGGGTAATAATGCATGTTATATTTATAATAATATAAGTAATAAGTATAATTATTACAGTTCTAGCGATAATAACTGCATAATATGGGTAATAATGCACGTTATATTGCTAACAATATAAGTAATAAGTATAATTATTACAGTTCTAGCGATAATAACTGCATTATATGGGTAATAATGCATGTTATATTGATAATATCGGGAGTAATAAGTATAATTATTATAGTTCTAGCGATAATAATAGTACAATATGGCTAATAATGCATGTTATATTGATAATATCGGGAGTAATAAGTATAATTATTATAGTTCTAGCGATAATAATAGTAAAATATGGCTAATAGTGCATGTTATATTGATAATAATAAAAGCAATAAGTATATTTATTACAGTTCTATCGATAATAACTGCATAATATGGGTAATAATGCATGTTATACTGATGATAATAAAAGTAATACGTATATTTATTATAGTTCTAGCGATAATAACTGCATAATATGGGTAATAATGCATGTTATATTGATAATAGTATAAGTAATAAGTATAGTTATTACAGTTCTGGCGATAATAACTGCATTATATGGGTAATAATGCACGTTATATTGCTAATAATATAAGTAATAAGTATATTTATTACAGTTCTAGCAATAATAACTGCATTATATGGGTAATAATGCATGTTATATTGATGATAATAAAAGTAATACGTATATTTATTATAGTTCTAGCGATAATAACTGCATAATATGGGTAATAATGCATGTTATATTGATAATAGTATAAGTAATAAGTATAATTATTACAGTTCTGGCGATAATAACTGCATTATATGGGTAATATCGCACGTTATATTGCTAATAATATAAGTAATAAGTATAATTATTACTGTTCTAGCGATAATAACTGCATTATATGGGTAATAATGCATGTTATATTGATAATAATAAAAGTAATAAGTATAATTATAATAGTTCCAGCGATAATAATAGTACAATATGCCTAATAGTGCATGTTATATTGATAATAATAAAAGTAATAAGTATAATTATTACAGTTCTAGCGATAATAACTGCATAATATGGGTAATAATGCATGTTATATTGATGATAATCAAAGTAGTAAGTATATTTAGTACAGTTCTATCGATAATAACTGCATAATATGAGTAATAATGCATGTTATATTGATAATAAAAAAAGAAATAAGTATATTTATTATAGTTCTATGGATAATAACTGCATAATATGGGTAATAATGCATGTTATATTGGTGATAATGAAAGTAGTAAGTATATTTATTACAGATCTAGCGATAATAACTGCATTATATGGGTAATAATGCATGTTATATTGATAATATTGGGAGTAATAAGTATAATTATTATAGTCCTAGCGATAATAATAGTAAAATATGGCTAATAGTGCATGTTCTATTGATAATAATAAAAGTAATAAGTGTATGTATTACAGTTCTATCGATAATAACTGCATAATATGGGTAATGATGCATGTTATATTGATGATAATAAAAGTAATACGTATATTTATTATAGTTCTAGCGATAATAACTGCATAATATGGGTAATAATGCATGTTATATTTATAATAATATAAGTAATAAGTATAATTATTACAGTTCTAGCGATAATAACTGCATAATATGGGTAATAATGCACGTTATATTGCTAACAATATAAGTAATAAGTATAATTATTACAGTTCTAGCGATAATAACTGCATTATATGGGTAATAATGCATGTTATATTGATAATATCGGGAGTAATAAGTATAATTATTATAGTTCTAGCGATAATAATAGTACAATATGGCTAATAATGCATGTTATATTGATAATATCGGGAGTAATAAGTATAATTATTATAGTTCTAGCGATAATAATAGTAAAATATGGCTAATAGTGCATGTTATATTGATAATAATAAAAGCAATAAGTATATTTATTACAGTTCTATCGATAATAACTGCATAATATGGGTAATAATGCATGTTATACTGATGATAATAAAAGTAATACGTATATTTATTATAGTTCTAGCGATAATAACTGCATAATATGGGTAATAATGCATGTTATATTGATAATAGTATAAGTAATAAGTATAGTTATTACAGTTCTGGCGATAATAACTGCATTATATGGGTAATAATGCACGTTATATTGCTAATAATATAAGTAATAAGTATATTTATTACAGTTCTAGCAATAATAACTGCATTATATGGGTAATAATGCATGTTATATTGATGATAATAAAAGTAATACGTATATTTATTATAGTTCTAGCGATAATAACTGCATAATATGGGTAATAATGCATGTTATATTGATAATAGTATAAGTAATAAGTATAATTATTACAGTTCTGGCGATAATAACTGCATTATATGGGTAATATCGCACGTTATATTGCTAATAATATAAGTAATAAGTATAATTATTACTGTTCTAGCGATAATAACTGCATTATATGGGTAATAATGCATGTTATATTGATAATAATAAAAGTAATAAGTATAATTATAATAGTTCCAGCGATAATAATAGTACAATATGCCTAATAGTGCATGTTATATTGATAATAATAAAAGTAATAAGTATAATTATTACAGTTCTAGCGATAATAACTGCATAATATGGGTAATAATGCATGTTATATTGATAATAATATAAGTAATATGTATAATTATTACAGTTCTGGCGATAATAACTGCAGTATATGGGTAATAATGCATGTTATATTGATAATAATAAAAGTAATAAGTGTATTTATTATAGTTCTATCGATAATAACTGCATAATATGGGTAATAATGCATGTTATATTGGTGATAATGAAAGTAGTAAGTATATTTATTACAGATCTAGCGATAATAACTGCATTATATGGGTAATAGTGCATGTTATATTGATGATAATGAAAGTAGTAAGTATATTTATTACAGTTCTAGCGATAATAACTGCATAATATGGGTAATAATGCATGTTATATTGATAATAATAAAAGTAATAAGTATATTTATTACAGTTCTATCGATAATAACTGCATAATATGGGTAATAATGCATGTTATATTGATGATAATGAAAGTAGTAAGTATATTTATTACAGTTCTAGCGATAATAACTGCATAATATGGGTAATAATGCATGTTATATTGATAATAATAAAAGTAATAAGTATATTTATTACAGTTCTATCGATAATAACTGCATAATATGGGTAATAATGCATGTTATATTGATAATAATAAAAGTAATAAGTATATTTATTATAGTTCTATCGATAAGAACTGCATAATATGGGTAATAATGCATGTTATATTGTTAATATCGGGAGTAATAAGTATAATTATTATAGTTCTAGCGATAAGAGTAGTACAATATGGCCAATAGTGCATGTTATATTCATAATAATAAAAGTAATAAGTATATTTATTACAGTTCTATCGATAATGATTGCATAATATGGGTACTAATGCATGTTATATTGATGATAATAAAAGTAATACGTATATTTATTCTAGTTCTAGCGATAATAACTGCATAATATGGGTAATAATGCACGTTATATTGCTAATAATATAAGTAATAAGTATAACTATTACAGTTCTAACGATAATACCTGCATTATTTGGGTCATAATGCATGTTATATTGATAATATCGGGAGTAATAAGTATAATTATTATAGTTCTAGCGATAATAATAGTACAATATGGCTAATAGTGCATGTTATATTGATAATAATAAGAGTAATAAGTATAATTATTACAGTTCTAGCGATAATAACTGCATAACATGGGTAATAATGCATGTTATATTGATAATAATATAAGTAATAAGTATAATTATTACAGTTCTGGCGATAATAACTGCAGTATATGGGTAATAATGCATGTTATATTGATAATAATAAAAGTAATAAGTATATTTATTATAGTTCTATCGATAATAACTGCATAATATGGGTAATAATGCATGTTATATTGATGATAATGAAAGTAGTAAGTATATTTAGTACAGTTCTATCGATAATAACTGCATAATATGGGTAATAATGCATGTTATATTGATAATAATAAAAGTAATATGTATATTTATTATAGTTCTATGGATAATAACTGCATAATATGGGTAATAATGCATGTTATATTGATGATAATGAAAGTAATAAGTATATTTATTACAGTTCTAGCGATAATAACTGCATAATATGGGTAATAATGCATGTTATATTGATAATAATAAAAGTAATAAGTATATTTATTACAGTTCTATCGATAATAACTGCATAATATGGGTAATAATGCATGGTATATTGATGATAATGAAAGTAGTAAGTATACTTATTACAGTTCTAGCGATAATAACTGCATAATATGGGTAATAATGCATGTTATATTGATAATAATAAAAGTAATAAGTATATTTATTACAGTTCTATCGATAATAACTGCATAATATGGGTAATAATGCATGTTATATTGATGATAATAAAAGTAATACGTATATTTATTATAGTTCTAGCGATTATAACTGCATTATATGGGTAATAATGCATGTTATATTGATAATATCGGGAGTAATAAGTATAATTATAATAGTTCCAGCGATAATAATAGTACAATATGCCTAATAGTGCATGTTATACTGATAATAATAAAAGTAATAAGTATAGTTATTACAGTTCCAGCGATAATAACTACATAATATGGGTAATAATGCATGTTATATTGATAATAATATAAGTAATATGTATAATTATTACAGTTCTGGCGATAATAACTGCAGTATATGGGTAATAATGCATGTTATATTGATAATAATAAAAGTAATACGTGTATTTATTATAGTTCTATCGATAATAACTGCATAATATGGGTAATAATGCATGTTATATTGATGATAATGAAAGTAATAAGTATATTTATTACAGTTCTAGCGATAATAACTGCATAATATGGGTAATAATGCATGTTATATTGATAATAATAAAAGTAATAAGTATATTCATTACAGTTCTATCGATAATAACTGCATAATATGGGTAATAATGCATGTTATATTGATGATAATGAAAGTAGTAAGTATACTTATTACAGTTCTAGCGATAATAACTGCATAATATGGGTAATAATGCATGTTATATTGATAATATTGGGAGTAATAAGTATAATTATTATAGTCCTAGCGATAATAATAGTAAAATATGGCTAATAGTGCATGTTCTATTGATAATAATAAAAGTAATAAGTGTATGTATTACAGTTCTATCGATAATAACTGCATAATATGGGTAATGATGCATGTTATACTGATGATAATAAAAGTAATACGTATATTTATTATAGCTCTAGCGATAATAACTGCATAATATGGGTAATAATGCACGTTATATTGCTAACAATATAAGTAATAAGTATAATTATTACAGTTCTAGCGATAATAACTGCATTATATGGGTAATAATGCATGTTATATTGATAATATCGGGAGTAATAAGTATAATTATTATAGTTCTAGCGATAATAATAGTACAATATGGCTAATAATGCATGTTATATTGATAATATCGGGAGTAATAAGTATAATTATTATAGTTCTAGCGATAATAATAGTAAAATATGGCTAATAGTGCATGTTATATTGATAATAATAAAAGTAATAAGTGTATGTATTACAGTTCTATCGATAATAACTGCATAATATGGGTAATGATGCATGTTATATTGATGATAATAAAAGTAATACGTATATTTATTATAGTTCTAGCGATAATAACTGCATAATATGGGTAATAATGCATGTTATATTTATAATAATATAAGTAATAAGTATAATTATTACAGTTCTAGCGATAATAACTGCATAATATGGGTAATAATGCACGTTATATTGCTAACAATATAAGTAATAAGTATAATTATTACAGTTCTAGCGATAATAACTGCATTATATGGGTAATAATGCATGTTATATTGATAATATCGGGAGTAATAAGTATAATTATTATAGTTCTAGCGATAATAATAGTAAAATATGGCTAATAGTGCATGTTATACTGATAATAATAAAAGTAATAAGTATATTTGTTACAGTTCTATCGATAATAACTGCATAATATGGGTAATAATGCATGTTATATTGATGATAATAAAAGTAATACGTATATTTATTATAGTTCTAGCGATAATAACTGCATAATATGGGTAATAATGCATGTTATATTGATAATAGTATAAGTAATAAGTATAATTATTACAGTTCTGGCGATAATAACTGCATTATATGGGTAATAATGCACGTTATATTGCTAATAATATAAGTAATAAGTATAATTATTACAGTTCTAGCGATAATAACTGCATTATATGGGTAATAATGCATGTTATATTGATAATAATAAAAGTAATAAGTATATTTATTATAGTTCTATCGATAATAACTGCATAATATGGGTAATAATGCATGTTATATTGATGATAATGAAAACAGTAAGTATATTTATTACAGTTCTAGCGATAATAACTGCATTATATGCGTAGTAATGCATGTTATATTGATAATATCGGGAGTAATAAGTATAATTATTATAGTTCTAGCGATAATAATAGTAAAATATGGCTGATAGTGCATGTTATATTGATAATAATAAGGGTAATAAGTACATTTATTACCGTTCTATCGATAATAACTGCATAATATGGGTAATAATGCATGTTATATTGATGATAATCAAAGTAGTAAGTATATTTAGTACAGTTCTATCGATAATAACTGCATAATATGAGTAATAATGCATGTTATATTGATAATAAAAAAAGAAATAAGTATATTTATTATAGTTCTATGGATAATAACTGCATAATATGGGTAATAATGCATGTTATATTGGTGATAATGAAAGTAGTAAGTATATTTATTACAGATCTAGCGATAATAACTGCATTATATGGGTAATAATGCATGTTATATTGATAATATTGGGAGTAATAAGTATAATTATTATAGTCCTAGCGATAATAATAGTAAAATATGGCTAATAGTGCATGTTCTATTGATAATAATAAAAGTAATAAGTGTATGTATTACAGTTCTATCGATAATAACTGCATAATATGGGTAATGATGCATGTTATATTGATGATAATAAAAGTAATACGTATATTTATTATAGTTCTAGCGATAATAACTGCATAACATGGGTAATAATGCATGTTATATTTATAATAATATAAGTAATAAGTATAATTATTACAGTTCTAGCGATAATAACTGCATAATATGGGTAATAATGCACGTTATATTGCTAACAATATAAGTAATAAGTATAATTATTACAGTTCTGGCGATAATAACTGCATTATATGGGTAATATCGCACGTTATATTGCTAATAATATAAGTAATAAGTATAATTATTACTGTTCTAGCGATAATAACTGCATTATATGGGTAATAATGCATGTTATATTGATAATAATAAAAGTAATAAGTATAATTATAATAGTTCCAGCGATAATAATAGTACAATATGCCTAATAGTGCATGTTATATTGATAATAATAAAAGTAATAAGTATAATTATTACAGTTCTAGCGATAATAACTGCATAATATGGGTAATAATGCATGTTATATTGATAATAATATAAGTAATATGTATAATTATTACAGTTCTGGCGATAATAACTGCAGTATATGGGTAATAATGCATGTTATATTGATAATAATAAAAGTAATAAGTGTATTTATTATAGTTCTATCGATAATAACTGCATAATATGGGTAATAATGCATGTTATATTGGTGATAATGAAAGTAGTAAGTATATTTATTACAGATCTAGCGATAATAACTGCATTATATGGGTAATAGTGCATGTTATATTGATGATAATGAAAGTAGTAAGTATATTTATTACAGTTCTAGCGATAATAACTGCATAATATGGGTAATAATGCATGTTATATTGATAATAATAAAAGTAATAAGTATATTTATTACAGTTCTATCGATAATAACTGCATAATATGGGTAATAATGCATGTTATATTGATGATAATGAAAGTAGTAAGTATATTTATTACAGTTCTAGCGATAATAACTGCATAATATGGGTAATAATGCATGTTATATTGATAATAATAAAAGTAATAAGTATATTTATTACAGTTCTATCGATAATAACTGCATAATATGGGTAATAATGCATGTTATATTGATAATAATAAAAGTAATAAGTATATTTATTATAGTTCTATCGATAAGAACTGCATAATATGGGTAATAATGCATGTTATATTGTTAATATCGGGAGTAATAAGTATAATTATTATAGTTCTAGCGATAAGAGTAGTACAATATGGCCAATAGTGCATGTTATATTCATAATAATAAAAGTAATAAGTATATTTATTACAGTTCTATCGATAATGATTGCATAATATGGGTACTAATGCATGTTATATTGATGATAATAAAAGTAATACGTATATTTATTCTAGTTCTAGCGATAATAACTGCATAATATGGGTAATAATGCACGTTATATTGCTAATAATATAAGTAATAAGTATAACTATTACAGTTCTAACGATAATACCTGCATTATTTGGGTCATAATGCATGTTATATTGATAATATCGGGAGTAATAAGTATAATTATTATAGTTCTAGCGATAATAATAGTACAATATGGCTAATAGTGCATGTTATATTGATAATAATAAGAGTAATAAGTATAATTATTACAGTTCTAGCGATAATAACTGCATAACATGGGTAATAATGCATGTTATATTGATAATAATATAAGTAATAAGTATAATTATTACAGTTCTGGCGATAATAACTGCAGTATATGGGTAATAATGCATGTTATATTGATAATAATAAAAGTAATAAGTATATTTATTATAGTTCTATCGATAATAACTGCATAATATGGGTAATAATGCATGTTATATTGATGATAATGAAAGTAGTAAGTATATTTAGTACAGTTCTATCGATAATAACTGCATAATATGGGTAATAATGCATGTTATATTGATAATAATAAAAGTAATATGTATATTTATTATAGTTCTATGGATAATAACTGCATAATATGGGTAATAATGCATGTTATATTGATGATAATGAAAGTAATAAGTATATTTATTACAGTTCTAGCGATAATAACTGCATAATATGGGTAATAATGCATGTTATATTGATAATAATAAAAGTAATAAGTATATTTATTACAGTTCTATCGATAATAACTGCATAATATGGGTAATAATGCATGGTATATTGATGATAATGAAAGTAGTAAGTATACTTATTACAGTTCTAGCGATAATAACTGCATAATATGGGTAATAATGCATGTTATATTGATAATAATAAAAGTAATAAGTATATTTATTACAGTTCTATCGATAATAACTGCATAATATGGGTAATAATGCATGTTATATTGATGATAATAAAAGTAATACGTATATTTATTATAGTTCTAGCGATTATAACTGCATTATATGGGTAATAATGCATGTTATATTGATAATATCGGGAGTAATAAGTATAATTATAATAGTTCCAGCGATAATAATAGTACAATATGCCTAATAGTGCATGTTATACTGATAATAATAAAAGTAATAAGTATAGTTATTACAGTTCCAGCGATAATAACTACATAATATGGGTAATAATGCATGTTATATTGATAATAATATAAGTAATATGTATAATTATTACAGTTCTGGCGATAATAACTGCAGTATATGGGTAATAATGCATGTTATATTGATAATAATAAAAGTAATACGTGTATTTATTATAGTTCTATCGATAATAACTGCATAATATGGGTAATAATGCATGTTATATTGATGATAATGAAAGTAATAAGTATATTTATTACAGTTCTAGCGATAATAACTGCATAATATGGGTAATAATGCATGTTATATTGATAATAATAAAAGTAATAAGTATATTCATTACAGTTCTATCGATAATAACTGCATAATATGGGTAATAATGCATGTTATATTGATGATAATGAAAGTAGTAAGTATACTTATTACAGTTCTAGCGATAATAACTGCATAATATGGGTAATAATGCATGTTATATTGATAATATTGGGAGTAATAAGTATAATTATTATAGTCCTAGCGATAATAATAGTAAAATATGGCTAATAGTGCATGTTCTATTGATAATAATAAAAGTAATAAGTGTATGTATTACAGTTCTATCGATAATAACTGCATAATATGGGTAATGATGCATGTTATACTGATGATAATAAAAGTAATACGTATATTTATTATAGCTCTAGCGATAATAACTGCATAATATGGGTAATAATGCACGTTATATTGCTAACAATATAAGTAATAAGTATAATTATTACAGTTCTAGCGATAATAACTGCATTATATGGGTAATAATGCATGTTATATTGATAATATCGGGAGTAATAAGTATAATTATTATAGTTCTAGCGATAATAATAGTACAATATGGCTAATAATGCATGTTATATTGATAATATCGGGAGTAATAAGTATAATTATTATAGTTCTAGCGATAATAATAGTAAAATATGGCTAATAGTGCATGTTATATTGATAATAATAAAAGTAATAAGTGTATGTATTACAGTTCTATCGATAATAACTGCATAATATGGGTAATGATGCATGTTATATTGATGATAATAAAAGTAATACGTATATTTATTATAGTTCTAGCGATAATAACTGCATAATATGGGTAATAATGCATGTTATATTTATAATAATATAAGTAATAAGTATAATTATTACAGTTCTAGCGATAATAACTGCATAATATGGGTAATAATGCACGTTATATTGCTAACAATATAAGTAATAAGTATAATTATTACAGTTCTAGCGATAATAACTGCATTATATGGGTAATAATGCATGTTATATTGATAATATCGGGAGTAATAAGTATAATTATTATAGTTCTAGCGATAATAATAGTAAAATATGGCTAATAGTGCATGTTATACTGATAATAATAAAAGTAATAAGTATATTTGTTACAGTTCTATCGATAATAACTGCATAATATGGGTAATAATGCATGTTATATTGATGATAATAAAAGTAATACGTATATTTATTATAGTTCTAGCGATAATAACTGCATAATATGGGTAATAATGCATGTTATATTGATAATAGTATAAGTAATAAGTATAATTATTACAGTTCTGGCGATAATAACTGCATTATATGGGTAATAATGCACGTTATATTGCTAATAATATAAGTAATAAGTATAATTATTACAGTTCTAGCGATAATAACTGCATTATATGGGTAATAATGCATGTTATATTGATAATAATAAAAGTAATAAGTATATTTATTATAGTTCTATCGATAATAACTGCATAATATGGGTAATAATGCATGTTATATTGATGATAATGAAAACAGTAAGTATATTTATTACAGTTCTAGCGATAATAACTGCATTATATGCGTAGTAATGCATGTTATATTGATAATATCGGGAGTAATAAGTATAATTATTATAGTTCTAGCGATAATAATAGTAAAATATGGCTGATAGTGCATGTTATATTGATAATAATAAGGGTAATAAGTACATTTATTACCGTTCTATCGATAATAACTGCATAATATGGGTAATAATGCATGTTATATTGATGATAATCAAAGTAGTAAGTATATTTAGTACAGTTCTATCGATAATAACTGCATAATATGAGTAATAATGCATGTTATATTGATAATAAAAAAAGAAATAAGTATATTTATTATAGTTCTATGGATAATAACTGCATAATATGGGTAATAATGCATGTTATATTGGTGATAATGAAAGTAGTAAGTATATTTATTACAGATCTAGCGATAATAACTGCATTATATGGGTAATAATGCATGTTATATTGATAATATTGGGAGTAATAAGTATAATTATTATAGTCCTAGCGATAATAATAGTAAAATATGGCTAATAGTGCATGTTCTATTGATAATAATAAAAGTAATAAGTGTATGTATTACAGTTCTATCGATAATAACTGCATAATATGGGTAATGATGCATGTTATATTGATGATAATAAAAGTAATACGTATATTTATTATAGTTCTAGCGATAATAACTGCATAACATGGGTAATAATGCATGTTATATTTATAATAATATAAGTAATAAGTATAATTATTACAGTTCTAGCGATAATAACTGCATAATATGGGTAATAATGCACGTTATATTGCTAACAATATAAGTAATAAGTATAATTATTACAGTTCTAGCGATAATAACTGCATTATATGGGTAATAATGCATGTTATATTGATAATATCGGGAGTAATAAGTATAATTATTATAGTTCTAGCGATAATAATAGTACAATATGGCTAATAATGCATGTTCTATTGATAATATCGGGAGTAATAAGTATAATTATTATAGTTCTAGCGATAATAATAGTAAAATATGGCTAATAGTGCATGTTATATTGATAATAATAAAAGCAATAAGTATATTTATTACAGTTCTATCGATAATAACTGCATAATATGGGTAATAATGCATGTTATACTGATGATAATAAAAGTAATACGTATATTTATTATAGTTCTAGCGATAATAACTGCATAATATGGGTAATAATGCATGTTATATTGATAATAGTATAAGTAATAAGTATAATTATTACAGTTCTGGCGATAATAACTGCATTATATGGGTAATAATGCACGTTATATTGCTAATAATATAAGTAATAAGTATATTTATTACAGTTCTAGCAATAATAACTGCATTATATGGGTAATAATGCATGTTATATTGATGATAATAAAAGTAATACGTATATTTATTATAGTTCTAGCGATAATAACTGCATAATATGGGTAATAATGCATGTTATATTGATAATAGTATAAGTAATAAGTATAATTATTACAGTTCTGGCGATAATAACTGCATTATATGGGTAATATCGCACGTTATATTGCTAATAATATAAGTAATAAGTATAATTATTACTGTTCTAGCGATAATAACTGCATTATATGGGTAATAATGCATGTTATATTGATAATAATAAAAGTAATAAGTATAATTATAATAGTTCCAGCGATAATAATAGTACAATATGCCTAATAGTGCATGTTATATTGATAATAATAAAAGTAATAAGTATAATTATTACAGTTCTAGCGATAATAACTGCATAATATGGGTAATAATGCATGTTATATTGATAATAATATAAGTAATATGTATAATTATTACAGTTCTGGCGATAATAACTGCAGTATATGGGTAATAATGCATGTTATATTGATAATAATAAAAGTAATAAGTGTATTTATTATAGTTCTATCGATAATAACTGCATAATATGAGTAATAATGCATGTTATATTGATAATAAAAAAAGAAATAAGTATATTTATTATAGTTCTATGGATAATAACTGCATAATATGGGTAATAATGCATGTTATATTGGTGATAATGAAAGTAGTAAGTATATTTATTACAGATCTAGCGATAATAACTGCATTATATGGGTAATAATGCATGTTATATTGATAATATTGGGAGTAATAAGTATAATTATTATAGTCCTAGCGATAATAATAGTAAAATATGGCTAATAGTGCATGTTCTATTGATAATAATAAAAGTAATAAGTGTATGTATTACAGTTCTATCGATAATAACTGCATAATATGGGTAATGATGCATGTTATATTGATGATAATAAAAGTAATACGTATATTTATTATAGTTCTAGCGATAATAACTGCATAACATGGGTAATAATGCATGTTATATTTATAATAATATAAGTAATAAGTATAATTATTACAGTTCTAGCGATAATAACTGCATAATATGGGTAATAATGCACGTTATATTGCTAACAATATAAGTAATAAGTATAATTATTACAGTTCTAGCGATAATAACTGCATTATATGGGTAATAATGCATGTTATATTGATAATATCGGGAGTAATAAGTATAATTATTATAGTTCTAGCGATAATAATAGTACAATATGGCTAATAATGCATGTTCTATTGATAATATCGGGAGTAATAAGTATAATTATTATAGTTCTAGCGATAATAATAGTAAAATATGGCTAATAGTGCATGTTATATTGATAATAATAAAAGCAATAAGTATATTTATTACAGTTCTATCGATAATAACTGCATAATATGGGTAATAATGCATGTTATACTGATGATAATAAAAGTAATACGTATATTTATTATAGTTCTAGCGATAATAACTGCATAATATGGGTAATAATGCATGTTATATTGATAATAGTATAAGTAATAAGTATAATTATTACAGTTCTGGCGATAATAACTGCATTATATGGGTAATAATGCACGTTATATTGCTAATAATATAAGTAATAAGTATATTTATTACAGTTCTAGCAATAATAACTGCATTATATGGGTAATAATGCATGTTATATTGATGATAATAAAAGTAATACGTATATTTATTATAGTTCTAGCGATAATAACTGCATAATATGGGTAATAATGCATGTTATATTGATAATAGTATAAGTAATAAGTATAATTATTACAGTTCTGGCGATAATAACTGCATTATATGGGTAATATCGCACGTTATATTGCTAATAATATAAGTAATAAGTATAATTATTACTGTTCTAGCGATAATAACTGCATTATATGGGTAATAATGCATGTTATATTGATAATAATAAAAGTAATAAGTATAATTATAATAGTTCCAGCGATAATAATAGTACAATATGCCTAATAGTGCATGTTATATTGATAATAATAAAAGTAATAAGTATAATTATTACAGTTCTAGCGATAATAACTGCATAATATGGGTAATAATGCATGTTATATTGATAATAATATAAGTAATATGTATAATTATTACAGTTCTGGCGATAATAACTGCAGTATATGGGTAATAATGCATGTTATATTGATAATAATAAAAGTAATAAGTGTATTTATTATAGTTCTATCGATAATAACTGCATAATATGGGTAATAATGCATGTTATATTGGTGATAATGAAAGTAGTAAGTATATTTATTACAGATCTAGCGATAATAACTGCATTATATGGGTAATAGTGCATGTTATATTGATGATAATGAAAGTAGTAAGTATATTTATTACAGTTCTAGCGATAATAACTGCATAATATGGGTAATAATGCATGTTATATTGATAATAATAAAAGTAATAAGTATATTTATTACAGTTCTATCGATAATAACTGCATAATATGGGTAATAATGCATGTTATATTGATGATAATGAAAGTAGTAAGTATATTTATTACAGTTCTAGCGATAATAACTGCATAATATGGGTAATAATGCATGTTATATGGATAATAATAAAAGTAATAAGTATATTTATTACAGTTCTATCGATAATAAGTGCATAATATGGGTAATAATGCATGTTATATTGATGATAATAAAAGTAATACGTATATTTATTATAGTTCTAGCGATAATAACTGCATAATATGGGTAATAATGCATGTTATATTGATAATAGTATAAGTAATAAGTACAATTATTACAGTTCTGGCGATAATAACTGCATTATATGGGTAATAATGCACGTTATATTGCTAATAATATAAGTAATAAGTATAATTATTACAGTTCTATCGATAATAACTGCATAATATGGGTAATAATGCATGTTATATTGATGATAATGAAAACAGTAAGTATATTTATTACAGTTCTAGCGATAATAACTGCATTATATGCGTAGTAATGCATGTTATTTTGATAATAATAAAAGTAATAAGTATATTTATTACAGTTCTATCGATAATAACTGCATAATATGGGTAATAATGCATGTTATATTGATGATAATGAAAGTAGTAAGTATATTTATTACAGTTCTAGCGATAATAACTGCATAATATGGGTAATAATGCATGTTATATTGATAATAATAAAAGTAATAAGTATATTTATTACAGTTCTATCGATAATAACTGCATAATATGGGTAATAATGCATGTTATATTGATGATAATAAAAGTAATACGTATATTTATTATAGTTCTAGCGATTATAACTGCATTATATGGGTAATAATGCATGTTATATTGATAATATCGGGAGTGATAAGTATAATTATAATAGTTCCAGCGATAATAATAGTACAATATGCCTAATAGTGCATGTTATATTGATAATAATAAAAGTAATAAGTATAATTATTACAGTTCTAGCGATAATAACTGCATAATATGGGTAATAATGCATGTTATATTGATAATAATATAAGTCATATGTATAATTATTACAGTTCTTGCGATAATAACTGCAGTATATGGGTAATAATACATGTTATATTGATAATAATAAAAGTAATATGTGTATTTATTATAGTTCTATCGATAATAACTGCATAATATGGGTAATAATGCATGTTATATTGATGATAATCAAAATAGTAAGTATATTTAGTACAGTTCTATCGATAATAACTGCATAATATGAGTAATAGTGCATGTTATATTGATAATAAAAAAAGAAATAAGTATATTTATTATAGTTCTATGGATAATAACTGCATAATATGGGTAATAATGCATGTTATATTGGTGATAATGAAAGTAGTAAGTATATTTATTACAGATCTAGCGATAATAACTGCATAATATGGGTAATAGTGCATGTTATATTTATAATAATATAAGTAATAAGTATAATTATTACAGTTCTAGCGATAATAACTGCATAATATGGGTAATAATGCACGTTATATTGCTAACAATATAAGTAATAAGTATAATTATTACAGTTCTAGCGATAATAACTGCATTATATGGGTAATAATGCATGTTATATTGATAATATCGGGAGTAATAAGTATAATTATTATAGTTCTAGCGATAATAATAGTAAAATATGGCTAATAGTGCATGTTATATTGATAATAATAAAAGTAATAAGTATATTTATTACAGTTCTATCGATAATAACTGCATAATATGGGTAATAATGCATGGTATATTGATGATAATAAAAGTAATACGTATATTTATTATAGTTCTAGCGATAATAACTGCATAATATGGGTAATAATGCATGTTATATTGATAATAGTATAAGTAATAAGTATAATTATTACAGTTCTGGCGATAATAACTGCATTATATGGGTAATAATGCACGTTATATTGCTAATAATATAAGTAATAAGTATAATTATTACAGTTCTAGCGATAATAACTGCATTATATGGGTAATAATGCATGTTATATTGATGATAATGAAAACAGTAAGTATATTTATTACAGTTCTAGCGATAATAACTGCATTATATGCGTAGTAATGCATGTTATATTGATAATATCGGGAGTAATAAGTATAATTATTATAGTTCTAGCGATAATAATAGTAAAATATGGCTGATAGTGCATGTTATATTGATAATAATAAGGGTAATAAGTACATTTATTACCGTTCTATCGATAATAACTGCATAATATGGGTAATAATGCATGTTATATTGATGATAATAAAAGTAGTAAGTATATTTATTATAGTTCTAGCGATAATAACTGCATAATATGGGTAATAATGCATGTTATATTGCTAATAATATAAGTAATAAGTATAATTATTACTGTTCTAGCGATAATAACTGCATTATATGGGTAATAATGCATGTTATATTGATAATAATAAAAGTAATAAGTATATTTATTATAGTTCTATCGATAATAACTGCATAATATGGGTAATAATGCATGTTATATTGATGATAATGAAAACAGTAAGTATATTTATTACAGTTCTAGCGATAATAACTGCATTATATGCGTAGTAATGCATGTTATATTGATAATATCGGGAGTAATAAGTATAATTATTATAGTTCTAGCGATAATAATAGTAAAATATGGCTGATAGTGCATGTTATATTGATAATAATAAGGGTAATAAGTACATTTATTACAGTTCTATCGATAATAACTGCATAATATGGGTAATAATGCATGTTATATTGATGATAATAAAAGTTGTAAGTATATTTATTATAGTTCTAGCGATAATAACTGCATAATATGGGTAATAATGCATGTTATATTGATAATAATATAAGTAATAAGTATAATTATTACAGTTCTAGCGATAATAACTGCATTATATGGGTAATAATGCACGTTATATTGCTAATAATATAAGTAATAAGTATATTTATTACAGTTCTAGCAATAATAACTGCATTATATGGGTAATAATGCATGTTATATTGATAATATCGGGAGTAGTAAGTATAATTATTATAGTTCTAGCGATAATAATAGTAAAATATGGGTAATAGTGCATGTTATAATGATAATAATATAAGTAATAAGTATAATTATTACAGTTCTGGCGATAATAACTGCATTATATGGGTAATAACGCACGTTATATTGCTAATAATATAAGTAATAAGTATAATTATTATAGTTCTAGCGATAATAATAGTAAAATATGGCTAATAGTGCATGTTATATTGATAATAATAAAAGTAATAAGTATATTTATTACAGTTCTATCGATAATAACTGCATAATATGGGTAATAATGCATGTTATATTGATGATAATAAAAGTAATAAGTATATTTATTATAGTTCTAGCGACTATAACTGCATAATATGGGTAATAATGCATGTTATATTGAGAATAATATAAGTAATAAGTATAATTATTACAGTTCTAGCGATAATAACTGCATTATATGGGTAATAATGCATGTTATATTGATAATAATATAAGTAATAAGTATAATTATTACAGTTCTAGCGATAATAACTGCATAATAGGGGTAATAATGCACGTTATATTGATAATATCGCGAGTAATAAGTATAATTATTATAGTTCTAGCGATAATACTAGTACAATATGGCTAATAATGCATGCTGTATTGATAATATCGGGAGTAATAAGTATAATTATTATAGTTGTAGCGATAATAATAGTACCATATGGCTAATAATGCATGTTATATTGATAATATCGGGAGTAATAAGTATAGTTATTATAGTTCTAGCGATAATAATAGTAAAATATGGCTAATAGTGCATGTTATATTGATAATAATAAAAGTAATACGTATATTTATTACAGTTCTATCGATAATAACTGCATAATGTTGGTAATAATGCATGTCTTATTGATGACAATAAAAGTAATACGTATATTTATTATAGTTCTATCGATAATAACTGCATAATATGGGTAATAATGCATGTTATATTGATAATATCGGGAGTAATAAGTATAATTATTATAGTTCTAGCGATAATAATAGTACAATATGGCTAATAATGCATGTTATATTGATAACAATAAATGTAATAAGTATATTTATTATAGTTCTAGCGATTATAAGTGCATAATATGGGTAATAATGCATGTTATATTGATGATAATAAAAGTAATACGTATATTTATTATAGTTCTATCGATAATAACTGCATAATATGGGTAAGAATGCATGTTATATTGATGGTAATGAAAGTTGTAAGTATATTTATTACAGTTCTAGCGATAATAACTGCATTATATGGGTAATAATGCATGTTATATTGATAATAATATAAGTAGTAAGTATAATTATTACAGTTCTAGCGATAATAACTGCATAATATGGGTAATAATGCATGTTATATTGATAATATCGGGAGTAATAAGTATAATTATTATAGTTCTAGCGATAATAATAGTACAATATGGCTAATAATGCATGTTATATTGATAACAATAAAAGTAATAAGTATATTTATTACAGTTCTATCGATAATAACTGCATAATATGGGTAATAATGCATGTTATATTGATGATAATAAAAGTAATACGTATATTTATTATAGTTCTAGCGATAATAACTGCATAATATGGGTAATAATGCATGTTATATTGATAATATCGGGAGTAATAAGTATAATTATTATAGTTCTAGCGATAATAATAGTACAATATGGCTAATAATGCATGTTATATTGATAACAATAAAAGTAATAAGTATATTTATTATAGTTCAATCGATAATAACTGCATAATATGGGTAATAATGCATGTTATATTGATGATAATGAAAGTTGTAAGTATATTTATTACAGTTCTAGCGATAATAACTGCATTATATGCGTAATAATGCATGTTATATTGATAATATCGGGAGTAATAAGTATAATTATTATAGTTCTAGCGATAATAAGAGTAAAATATGGCTAATAGTGCATGTTATATTGATAATAATAAAAGAAATAAGTATATTTATTGCAGTTCTATCGATAATAACTGCATAATATGGGTAATAATGCATGTTATATTGCTAATAATGTAAGTAATAAGTATAATTATTACAGTTCTAGCGATAATAACTCCATTATATGGGTAATAATGCATGTTATATTGATAATAATATAAGTAATAAGTATAATTCTTACAGTTCTAGCGATAATAACTGCATAATATGGGTAATAATGCATGTTATATTGATGATAATAAAAGTAATACGTATATTTATTATAGTTCTAGCGATAATAACTGCATAATATGCGAAATAATGCGCGTTATATTGCTAATAATATAAGTAATAAGTAGAATTATTACAGTTCTAGCGATAATACCTGCATTATATGGGTAATAATGCATGTTATATTGATAATATCGGGAGTAATAAGTATAATTATTATAGTTCTAGCGATAATGATAGTAAAATATGGCTAATAGTGCATGTTATATTGATGATAATAAAAATAATACGTACATTTATTATAGTTCTAGCGATAATAACTGCATAATATGGGTAGTAATGCATGTTATATTGATAATAATATAAGTAATAAGTATAATTATTACAGTTCTAGCGATAATAACTGCATTATATGGGTAATAATCCATGTTATATTGATAATTTTGGGAGTAATAAGTATAATTATTATAGTTCTAGCGATAATAACTCCATTATATGGGTAATAATGCATGTTATATTGATAATAATATAAGTAATAAGTATAATTATTACAGTTATAGCGATAATAACTGCATAATATGCGAAATAATGCGCGTTATATTGCTAATAATATAAGTAATAAGTATAATTATTACAGTTCTAGCGATAATAACTGCATTATATGTGTAATAATGCATGTTATATTGATAATATCCGGAGTAATAAGTATAATTATTATAGTTCTAGCGATAATAATAGTACAATATGGCTAATAGTTCATGTTATAATGAAAATAATAAAAGTGATAAGTATATTTATTACAGTTCTAACGTTAATAACTGCATAATGTGCGTAATAATGCATGTTATATTGATAAAAATATAAGTAATAAGTATAATCATTACAATTCTAACGATAATAACAGCATTATATGGGTAATAATGCATGTTATATTGATAATATTGGGAGTAATAAGTATAATTATTATAGTTCTTGCGATAATAAGAGTAAAATATGGCTAATAGTGCATGCTATATTGATAATAATAAAAGAAGTAAGTATATTTATTGCAGTTCTATCGATAATAACTGCATAATATGGGTAATAATGCATGTTATATTGCTAATAATGTAAGTAATAAGTATGATTATTACAGTTCCAGCGATAATAACTCCATTATATGGGTAATAATGCATGTTATATTGATAATAATATAAGCAATAAGTATAATTCTTACAGTTCTAGCGATAATAACTGCATAATATGGGTAATAATGCATGTTATATTGATGATAATAAAAGTAATACGTATATTTATTATAGTTCTAGCGATAATAACTGCATAATATGGGTAGTAATGCATGTTATATTGATAATAATATAAGTAATAAGTATAATTATTACAGTTCTAGCGATAATAACTGCATTATATGGGTAATAATCCATGTTATATTGATAATTTTGGGAGTAATAAGTATAATTATTATAGTTCTAGCGATAATAATTCCATTATATGGGTAATAATGCATGTTATATTGATAATAATATAAGTAATAAGTATAATTATTACAGTTATAGCGATAATAACTGCATAATGTGGGTAATAATGCACGTTATATTGCTAATAATATAAGTAATAGGTATAACTATTTCAGTTCTAGCGATAATACCTGCATTATATGGGTAATAATGCATGTTATATTGATAATATCGGGAGTAATAAGTATAATTATTACAGTTCTAGCGATAATAATAGTACAATATGGCTAATAGTTCATGTTATATTGATGATAATAAAAGTAATACGTATATTTATTATTGTTCTAGCGATAATAACTGCATAATATGGGTAGTAATGCATGTTATATTGATAATAATATAAGTAATAAGTATAATCATTACAATTCTAGCGATAATAACTGCATTATATGGGTAATAATGCATGTTATATTGATAATATTGGGAGTAATAAGTATAATTATTATAGTTCTAGCGATAATAAGAGTAAAATATGGCTAATAGTGCATGTTATATTGATAATAATAAAAGAAATAAGTATATTTATTGCAGTTCTATCGATAATAACTGCATAATATGGGTAATAATGCATGTTATATTGCTAATAATGTAAGTAATAAGTATAATTATTACAGTTCTAGCGATAATAACTCCATTATATGGGTAATAATGCATGTTATATTGATAATAATATAAGTAATAAGTATAATTATTACAGTTCTAGCGATAATAACTCCATTATATGGGTAATAATGCATGTTATATTGATAATAATATAAGTAATAAGTATAATTCTTACAGTTCTAGCGATAATAACTGCATAATATGGGTAATAATGCATGTTATATTGATAATAAAAAAAGTAATACGTATATTTATTATAGTTCTAGCGATAATAACTGCATAATATGCGAAATAATGCGCGTTATATTGCTAATAATATAAGTAATAAGTAGAATTATTACAGTTCTAGCGATAATACCTGCATTATATGGGTAATAATGCATGTTATATTGATAATATCGGGAGTAATAAGTATAATTATTATAGTTCTAGCGATAATGATAGTAAAATATGGCTAATAGTGCATGTTATATTGATGATAATAAAAATAATACGTACATTTATTATAGTTCTAGCGATAATAACTGCATAATATGGGTAGTAATGCATGTTATATTGATAATAATATAAGTAATAAGTATAATTATTACAGTTCTAGCGATAATAACTGCATTATATGGGTAATAATCCATGTTATATTGATAATTTTGGGAGTAATAAGTATAATTATTATAGTTCTAGCGATAATAACTCCATTATATGGGTAATAATGCGTGTTATATTGATAATAATATAAGTAATAAGTATAATTATTACAGTTATAGCGATAATAACTGCATAATATGGGTAATAATGCACGTTATATTGCTAATAATGTAAGTAATATGTATAATTATTACAGTTCTAGCGATAATAACTCCATTATATGGGTAATAATGCATGTTATATTGATAATAATATAAGTAATAAGTATAATTCTTACAGTTCTAGCGATAATAACTGCATAATATGGGTAATAATGCATGTTATATTGATAATAATAAAAGTAATACGTATATTTATTATAGTTCTAGCGATAATAACTGCATAATATGGGTAGTAATGCATGTTATATTGATAATTTTGGGAGTAATAAGTATAATTATTATAGTTCTAGCGATAATAACTCCATTATATGGGTAATAATGCGTGTTATATTGATAATAATATAAGTAATAAGTATAATTATTACAGTTATAGCGATAATAACTGCATAATATGGGTAATAATGCACGTTATATTGCTAATAATATAAGTAATAAGTATAACTATTACAGTTCTAGCGATAATACCTGCATTATATGGGTAATAATGCATGTTATATTGATACTATTGGGAGTAATAAGTATAATTATTATAGTTCTAGCGATAATAATAGTAAAATAAGGCTAATAGTGCATGTTATATTGATAATAATAAAAGTAATAAGTATATTTATTACAGTTCTATCGATAATAACTGCATAATATGGGTAATAATGCATGTTATATTGATGATAATAAAAGTACTAAGTATATTTATTATAGTTCTAGCGATTATAACTGCATAATATGCGTAATAATGCATGTTATATTGATAATAATATAAGTAATAAGCATAATTATTACAATTCTAGCGATAATAACTGCATTATATGGGTAATAATGCATGTTATATTGATAATATCGGGAGTAATAAGTATAGTTATTATAGTTCTCGCGATAATAAGAGTACAATATTTCTAATAGTGCATGTTATATTGATAATAATAAAAGTAATAAGTATATTTATTATAGTTCTAACGATCATAACTGCATAATATGCGTAATAATGCATGTTATATTGATAATAATATAAGCAATAAGTATAATTATTACAATTCTAGCGATAATAACTGCATTATATGGGGAATAATGCATGTTATATTGATAATATCGGGAGTAATAAGTATAATTATTATAGTTCTAGAGATAATAAGAGTAAAATATGGCTAATAGTGCATGCTATATTGATAATAATAAAAGAAATAAGTATATTTATTGCAGTTCTATCGATAATAACTGCATAATATGGGTAATAATGCATGTTATATTGCTAATAATGTAAGTAATAAGTATAATTATTACAGTTCTAGCGATAATAACTCCATTATATGGGTAATAATGCATGTTATATTGATAATAATATAAGTAATAAGTATAATTCTTACAGTTCTAGCGATAATAACTGCATAATATGGGTAATAATGCATGTTATATTGATGATAATAAAAGTAATACGTATATTTATTATAGTTCTAGCGATAATAACTGCATAATATGGGTAATAATGCACGTTATATTGCTAATAATATAAGTAATAAGTATAATTATTACAGTTCTAGCGATAATAACTGCATTATATGTGTAATAATGCATGTTATATTGATAATATCGGGAGTAATAAGTATAATTATTATAGTTCTAGCGATAATAATAGTACAATATGACTAATAGTTCATGTTATATTGAAAATAATAAAAGTAATAAGTATATTTATTACAGTTCTAACGATAATAACTGCATAATGTGCGTTTTAATGCATGTTATATTGATAAAAATATAAGTAATAAGTATAATCATTACAATTCTAGCGATAATAACAGCATTATATGGGTAATAATGCATGTTATATTGATAATATTGGGAGTAATAAGTATAATTATTATAGTTCTAGAGATAATAAGAGTAAAATATGGCTAATAGTGCATGCTATATTGATAATAATAAAAGAAATAAGTATATTTATTGCAGTTCTATCGATAATAACTGCATAATATGGGTAATAATGCATGTTATATTGCTAATAATGTAAGTAATAAGTATAATTATTACAGTTCTAGCGATAATAACTCCATTATATGGGTAATAATGCATGTTATATTGATAATAATATAAGTAATAAGTATAATTCTTACAGTTCTAGCGATAATAACTGCATAATATGGGTAATAATGCATGTTATATTGATGATAATAAAAGTAATACGTATATTTATTATAGTTCTAGCGATAATAACTGCATAATATGGGTAGTAATGCATGTTATATTGATAATAACATAAGTAATAAGTATAATTATTACAGTTCTAGCAATAATAACTGCATTATATGGGTAATAATCCATGTTATATTGATAATTTTGGGAGTAATAAGTATAATTATTATAGTTCTAGCGATAATAACTCCATTATATGGGTAATAATGCGTGTTATATTGATAATAATATAAGTAATAAGTATAATTATTACAGTTATAGCGATAATAACTGCATAATATGGGTAATAATGCACGTTATATTGCTAATAATATAAGTAATAAGTATAACTATTACAGTTCTAGCGATAATACCTGCATTATATGGGTAATAATGCATGTTATATTGATACTATTGGGAGTAATAAGTATAATTATTATAGTTCTAGCGATAATAATAGTAAAATAAGGCTAATAGTGCATGTTATATTGATAATAATAAAAGTAATAAGTATATTTATTACAGTTCTATCGATAATAACTGCATAATATGGGTAATAATGCATGTTATATTGATGATAATAAAAGTACTAAGTATATTTATTATAGTTCTAGCGATTATAACTGCATAATATGCGTAATAATGCATGTTATATTGATAATAATATAAGTAATAAGCATAATTATTACAATTCTAGCGATAATAACTGCATTATATGGGTAATAATGCATGTTATATTGATAATATTGGGAGTAATAAGTATAATTATTATAGTTCTAGAAATAATAATAGTAAAATATGGCTAATAGTGCATGTTTTATTGATAATAATAAAAGAAATAAGTATATTTATAACAGTTCTATCGATAATAACTGCATAATATGGGTAATAATGCATGTTATATTGCTAATAATGTAAGTAATAAGTATAATTATTACAGTTCTAGCAATAATAACTCCATTATATGGGTAATAATGCATGTTATATTGATAATAATATAAGTAATAAATATAATTCCTACAGTTCTAGCGATAATAACTCCATTATATGGGTAATAATGCATGTTATATTGATAATAATATAAGTATAGAGTATAATTACTACAGTTCTAGCGGTAATAACTTCATAATATGGGTAATAATGCACGTTATATTGCTAATAGTATAAGTAATAAGTATAATTATTACAGTTCTAGCGATAATAACTGCATTATATGAGTAATAATGCATGTTATATTGATAATATCGGGAGTAATAAGCATAATTATTATAGTTTTCGCGATAATAATAGTACAATATGGCTAATAGTGCATGTTATATTGATGATAATTAAAGTACTAAGTATATTTATTATAGTTCTAGGGATCATAACTGCATAATATGCGTAATAATGCATGTTATATTGATAATAATATAAGCAATAAGTATAATTATTACAATTCTAGCGATAATAACTGCATTATATGGGGAATAATGCATGTTATATTGATAATATTGGGAGTAATAAGTATAATTATTATAGTTCTAGAGATAATAAGAGTAAAATATGGCTAATAGTGCATGCTATATTGATAATAATAAAAGAAATAAGTATATTTATTGCAGTTCTATCGATAATAACTGCATAATATGGGTAATAATGCATGTTATATTGCTAATAATGTAAGTAATAAGTATAATTCTTAGAGTTCTAGCGATAATGACTGCATAATATGGGTAATAATGCATGTTATATTGATGATAATAAAAGTAATACGTATATTTATTAAAGTTCTAGCGATAATAACTGCATAATATGGGTAGTAATGCATGTTATATTGATAATAATATAAGTAATAAGTATAATTATTACAGTTCTAGCAATAATAACTGCATTATATGGGTAATAATCCATGTTATATTGATAATTTTGGGAGTAATAAGTATAATTATTATAGTTCTAGCGATAATAACTCCATTATATGGGTAATAATGCGTGTTATATTGATAATAATATAAGTAATAAGTATAATTATTACAGTTATAGCGATAATAACTGCATAATATGGCTAATAATGCACGTTATATTGCTAATAATGTAAGTAATAAGTATAATTATTACAGTTCTAGCGATAATAACTGCATTATATGGGTAATAATCCATGTTATATTCATAATTTTGGGAGTAATAAGTATAATTATTATAGTTCTAGCGATAACGAGAGCAAAATATGGCTAATAGTGCATGTTATATTGATGATAATAAAAGTAATACGTATATTAATATAGTTCTAGCGATAATAACTGCATAATATGGGTAGTAATGCATGTTATATTGATAATAATATAAGTAATAAGTATAATTATTACAGTTCTAGCGATAATAACTCCATTATATGGGTAATAATGCATGTTATATTGATAATAATATAAGCAATAAGTATAATTCTTACAGTTCTAGCGATAATAACTGCATAATATGGGTAATAATGCATGTTATATTGATGATAATAAAAGTAATACGTATATTTATTATAGTTCTAGCGATAATAACTGCATAATATGGGTAGTAATGCATGTTATATTGATAATAATATAAGTGATAAGTATAATTATTACAGTTCTAGCGATAACAACTGCATTATATGGGTAATAATGCATGTTATATTGATAATAGTGGGAGTAATAAGTATAATTATTATAGCTTTAGCGATAATAATAGTAAAATATTCCAAATAGTGCATGTTATATTGATAATAATAAAAGTAAAAAGTATATTTATTACAGTTCTATCGATAATAACTGCATAATATCGCGTAATAATGCATGTTATACTGATGATAATAAAAGTAATACGTATATTTATTATAGTTCTAGCGATAATAACTGCATAATATGGGAAATAATGCGCGTTATATTGCTAATAATATAAGTAATAAGTATAATTATTACAGTTCTAGCGATAATAACTGCATTATATGTGTAATAATGCATGTTATATTGATAATATCGGGAGTAATAAGTATAATTATTACAGTTCTAGCGATAATAATAGTACAATATGGCTAATAGTTCATGTTATATTGATGATAATAAAAGTAATACGTATATTTATTATTGTTCTAGCGATAATAACTGCATAATATGGGTAGTAATGCATGTTATATTGATAATAATATAAGTAAGAAGTATAATCATTACAATTCTAGCGATAATAACTGCATTATATGGGTAATAATGCATGTTATATTGATAATATTGGGAGTAATAAGTATAATTATTATAGTTCTAGCGATAATAAGAGTAAAATATGGCTAATAGTGCATGTTATATTGATAATAATAAAAGAAATAAGTATATTTATTGCAGTTCTATCGATAATAACTGCATAATATGGGTAATAATGCATGTTATATTGCTAATAATGTAAGTAATAAGTATAATTATTACAGTTCTAGCGATAATAACTCCATTATATGGGTAATAATGCATGTTATATTGATAATAATATAAGTAATAAGTATAATTCTTACAGTTCTAGCGATAATAACTGCATAATATGGGTAGTAATGCATGTTATATTGATAATAATATAAGTAATAAGTATAATTATTACAGTTCTAGCGATAATAACTGCATTATATGGGTAATAATCCATGTTATATTGATAATTTTGGGAGTAATAAGTATAATTATTATAGTTCTAGCGATAATAACTCCATTATATGGGTAATAATGCATGTTATATTGATAATAATATAAGTAATAAGTATAATTATTACAGTTATAGCGATAATAACTGCATAATATGCGAAATAATGCGCGTTATATTGCTAATAATATAAGTAATAAGTATAATTATTACAGTTCTAGCGATAATAACTGCATTATATGTGTAATAATGCATGTTATATTGATAATATCGGGAGTAATAAGTATAATTA
The DNA here is from genome assembly GCA_963576845.1 of Megachile leachella. Classification (NCBI taxonomy): domain Eukaryota; kingdom Metazoa; phylum Arthropoda; class Insecta; order Hymenoptera; family Megachilidae; genus Megachile; species Megachile leachella. The sequence continues at coordinate 956,473 of CAUYWW010000150.1, read as the reverse complement.
TTATAGTTCTAGCGATAATAATAGTACAATATGGCTAATAGTTCATGTTATATTGAAAATAATAAAAGTGATAAGTATATTTATTACAGTTCTAACGTTAATAACTGCATAATGTGCGTAATAATGCATGTTATATTGATAAAAAATAAGTAATAAGTATAATCATTACAATTCTAGCGATAATAACAGCATTATATGGGTAATAATGCATGTTATATTGATAATATTGGGAGTAATAAGTATAATTATTATAGTTCTTGCGATAATAAGAGTAAAATATGGCTAATAGTGCATGCTATATTGATAATAATAAAAGAAGTAAGTATATTTATTGCAGTTCTATCGATAATAACTGCATAATATGGGTAATAATGCATGTTATATTGCTAATAATGTAAGTAATAAGTATGATTATTACAGTTCCAGCGATAATAACTCCATTATATGGGTAATAATGCATGTTATATTGATAATAATATAAGCAATAAGTATAATTCTTACAGTTCTAGCGATAATAACTGCATAATATGGGTAATAATGCATGTTATATTGATGATAATAAAAGTAATACGTATATTTATTATAGTTCTAGCGATAATAACTGCATAATATGGGTAGTAATGCATGTTATATTGATAATAATATAAGTAATAAGTATAATTATTACAGTTCTAACGATAATAACTGCATTATATGGGTAATAATCCATGTTATATTGATAATTTTGGGAGTAATAAGTATAATTATTATAGTTCTAGCGATAATAATTCCATTATATGGGTAATAATGCATGTTATATTGATAATAATATAAGTAATAAGTATAATTATTACAGTTATAGCGATAATAACTGCATAATGTGGGTAATAATGCACGTTATATTGCTAATAATATAAGTAATAGGTATAACTATTTCAGTTCTAGCGATAATACCTGCATTATATGGGTAATAATGCATGTTATATTGATAATATCGGGAGTAATAAGTATAATTATTATAGTTCTAGCGATAATGATAGTAAAATATGGCTAATAGTGCATGTTATATTGATGATAATAAAAGTAATACGTATATTTATTATAGTTCTAGCGATAATAACTGCATAATATGGGTAGTAATGCATGTTATATTGATAATAATATAAGTAATAAGTATAATTATTACAGTTCTAGCGATAATAACTGCATTATATGGGTAATAATCCATGTTATATTCATAATTTTGGGAGTAATAAGTATAATTATTATAGTTCTAGCGATAATGATAGTAAAATATGGCTAATAGTGCATGTTATATTGATGATAATAAAAGTAATACGTATATTAATATAGTTCTAGCGATAATAACTGCATAATATGGGTAATAATGCATGTTATATTGATGATAATAAAAGTACTAAGTATATTTATTATAGTTCTAGCGATTATAACTGCATAATATGCGTAATAATGCATGTTATATTGATAATAATATAAGTAATAAGCATAATTATTACAATTCTAGCGATAATAACTGCATTATATGGGTAATAATGCATGTTATATTGATAATATTGGGAGTAATAAGTATAATTATTATAGTTCTAGAAATAATAATAGTAAAATATGGCTAATAGTGCATGTTATATTGATAATAATAAAAGAAATAAGTATATTTATAACAGTTCTATCGATAATAACTGCATAATATGGGTAATAATGCATGTTATATTGCTAATAATGTAAGTAATAAGTATAATTCTTACAGTTCTAGCGATAATAACTGCATAATATGGGTAATAATGCATGTTATATTGATGATAATAAAAGTAAAACGTATATTTATTATAGTTCTAGCGATAATAACTGCATAATATGGGTAGTAATGCATGTTATATTGATAATAATATAAGTAATAAGTATAATTATTACAGTTCTAGCAATAATAACTGCATTATATGGGTAATAATCCATGTTATATTGATAATTTTGGGAGTAATAAGTATAATTATTATAGTTCTAGCGATAATAACTCCATTATATGGGTAATAATGCGTGTTATATTGATAATAATATAAGTAATAAGTATAATTATTACAGTTATAGCGATAATAACTGCATAATATGGGTAATAATGCACGTTATATTGCTAATAATGTAAGTAATAAGTATAATTATTACAGTTCTAGCGATAATAACTCCATTATATGGGTAATAATGCATGTTATATTGATAATAATATAAGTAATAAGTATAATTCTTACAGTTCTAGCGATAATAACTGCATAATATGGGTAATAATGCATGTTATATTGATAATAATAAAAGTCATACGTATATTTATTATAGTTCTAGCGATAATAACTGCATAATATGGGTAGTAATGCATGTTATATTGATAATAATATAAGTGATAAGTATAATTATTACAGTTCTAGCGATAACAACTGCATTATATGGGTAATAATGCATGTTATATTGATAATAGTGGGAGTAATAAGTATAATTATTATAGCTTTAGCGATAATAATAGTAAAATATTCCAAATAGTGCATGTTATATTGATAATAATAAAAGTAAAAAGTATATTTATTACAGTTCTATCGATAATAACTGCATAATATCGCGTAATAATGCATGTTACACTGATGATAATAAAAGTAATACGTATATTTATTATAGTTCTAGCGATAATAACTGCATAATATGGGAAATAATGCGCGTTATATTGCTAATAATATAAGTAATAAGTATAATTATTACAGTTCTAGCGATAATAACTGCATTATATGTGTAATAATGCATGTTATATTGATAATATCGGGAGTAATAAGTATAATTATTACAGTTCTAGCGATAATAATAGTACAATATGGCTAATAGTTCATGTTATATTGATGATAATAAAAGTAATACGTATATTTATTATTGTTCTAGCGATAATAACTGCATAATATGGGTAGTAATGCATGTTATATTGATAATAATATAAGTAATAAGTATAATCATTACAATTCTAGCGATAATAACTGCATTATATGGGTAATAATGCATGTTATATTGATAATATTGGGAGTAATAAGTATAATTATTATAGTTCTAGCGATAATAAGAGTAAAATATGGCTAATAGTGCATGTTATATTGATAATAATAAAAGAAATAAGTATATTTATTGCAGTTCTATCGATAATAACTGCATAATATGGGTAATAATGCATGTTATATTGCTAATAATGTAAGTAATAAGTATAATTATTACAGTTCTAGCGATAATAACTCCATTATATGGGTAATAATGCATGTTATATTGATAATAATATAAGTAATAAGTATAATTCTTACAGTTCTAGCGATAATAACTGCATAATATGGGTAGTAATGCATGTTATATTGATAATAATATAAGTAATAAGTATAATTATTACAGTTCTAGCGATAATAACTGCATTATATGGGTAATAATCCATGTTATATTGATAATTTTGGGAGTAATAAGTATAATTATTATAGTTCTAGCGATAATAACTCCATTATATGGGTAATAATGCATGTTATATTGATAATAATATAAGTAATAAGTATAATTATTACAGTTATAGCGATAATAACTGCATAATATGCGAAATAATGCGCGTTATATTGCTAATAATATAAGTAATAAGTATAATTATTACAGTTCTAGCGATAATAACTGCATTATATGTGTAATAATGCATGTTATATTGATAATATCGGGAGTAATAAGTATAATTATTATAGTTCTAGCGATAATAATAGTACAATATGGCTAATAGTTCATGTTATATTGAAAATAATAAAAGTGATAAGTATATTTATTACAGTTCTAACGTTAATAACTGCATAATGTGCGTAATAATGCATGTTATATTGATAAAAAATAAGTAATAAGTATAATCATTACAATTCTAGCGATAATAACAGCATTATATGGGTAATAATGCATGTTATATTGATAATATTGGGAGTAATAAGTATAATTATTATAGTTCTTGCGATAATAAGAGTAAAATATGGCTAATAGTGCATGCTATATTGATAATAATAAAAGAAGTAAGTATATTTATTGCAGTTCTATCGATAATAACTGCATAATATGGGTAATAATGCATGTTATATTGCTAATAATGTAAGTAATAAGTATGATTATTACAGTTCCAGCGATAATAACTCCATTATATGGGTAATAATGCATGTTATATTGATAATAATATAAGCAATAAGTATAATTCTTACAGTTCTAGCGATAATAACTGCATAATATGGGTAATAATGCATGTTATATTGATGATAATAAAAGTAATACGTATATTTATTATAGTTCTAGCGATAATAACTGCATAATATGGGTAGTAATGCATGTTATATTGATAATAATATAAGTAATAAGTATAATTATTACAGTTCTAGCGATAATAACTGCATTATATGGGTAATAATCCATGTTATATTGATAATTTTGGGAGTAATAAGTATAATTATTATAGTTCTAGCGATAATAATTCCATTATATGGGTAATAATGCATGTTATATTGATAATAATATAAGTAATAAGTATAATTATTACAGTTATAGCGATAATAACTGCATAATGTGGGTAATAATGCACGTTATATTGCTAATAATATAAGTAATAGGTATAACTATTTCAGTTCTAGCGATAATACCTGCATTATATGGGTAATAATGCATGTTATATTGATAATATCGGGAGTAATAAGTATAATTATTATAGTTCTAGCGATAATGATAGTAAAATATGGCTAATAGTGCATGTTATATTGATGATAATAAAAGTAATACGTATATTTATTATAGTTCTAGCGATAATAACTGCATAATATGGGTAGTAATGCATGTTATATTGATAATAATATAAGTAATAAGTATAATTATTACAGTTCTAGCGATAATAACTGCATTATATGGGTAATAATCCATGTTATATTCATAATTTTGGGAGTAATAAGTATAATTATTATAGTTCTAGCGATAATGATAGTAAAATATGGCTAATAGTGCATGTTATATTGATGATAATAAAAGTAATACGTATATTAATATAGTTCTAGCGATAATAACTGCATAATATGGGTAGTAATGCATGTTATATTGATAATAATATAAGTAATAAGTATAATTATTACAGTTATAGCGATAATAACTGCATAATATGGGTAATAATGCACGTTATATTGCTAATAATATAAGTAATAAGTATAACTATTACAGTTCTAGCGATAATACCTGCATTATATGGGTAATAATGCATGTTATATTGATACTATTGGGAGTAATAAGTATAATTATTATAGTTCTAGCGATAATAATAGTAAAATAAGGCTAATAGTGCATGTTATATTGATAATAATAAAAGTAATAAGTATATTTATTACAGTTCTATCGATAATAACTGCATAATATGGGTAATAATGCATGTTATATTGATGATAATAAAAGTACTAAGTATATTTATTATAGTTCTAGCGATTATAACTGCATAATATGCGTAATAATGCATGTTATATTGATAATAATATAAGTAATAAGCATAATTATTACAATTCTAGCGATAATAACTGCATTATATGGGTAATAATGCATGTTATATTGATAATATTGGGAGTAATAAGTATAATTATTATAGTTCTAGAAATAATAATAGTAAAATATGGCTAATAGTGCATGTTATATTGATAATAATAAAAGAAATAAGTATATTTATAACAGTTCTATCGATAATAACTGCATAATATGGGTAATAATGCATGTTATATTGCTAATAATGTAAGTAATAAGTATAATTCTTACAGTTCTAGCGATAATAACTGCATAATATGGGTAATAATGCATGTTATATTGATGATAATAAAAGTAATACGTATATTTATTATAGTTCTAGCGATAATAACTGCATAATATGGGTAATAATGCACGTTATATTGCTAATAATGTAAGTAATAAGTATAATTCTTACAGTTCTAGCGATAATAACTGCATAATATGGGTAATAATGCATGTTATATTGATAATAATAAAAGTCATACGTATATTTATTATAGTTCTAGCGATAATAACTCCATTATATGGGTAATAATGCGTGTTATATTGATAATAATATAAGTAATAAGTATAATTATTACAGCTCTAGCGATAATAACTGCATTATATGGGTAATAATGCATGTTATATTGATAATATCGGGAGTAATAAGCATAATTATTATAGTTTTCGCGATAATAATAGTACAATATGGCTAATAGTGCATGTTATATTGATGATAATTAAAGTACTAAGTATATTTATTATAGTTCTAGGGATCATAACTGCATAATATGCGTAATAATGCATGTTATATTGATAATAATATAAGCAATAAGTATAATTATTACAATTCTAGCGATAATAACTGCATTATATGGGGAATAATGCATGTTATATTGATAATATTGGGAGTAATAAGTATAATTATTATAGTTCTAGAGATAATAAGAGTAAAATATGGCTAATAGTGCATGCTATATTGATAATAATAAAAGAAATAAGTATATTTATTGCAGTTCTATCGATAATAACTGCATAATATGGGTAATAATGCATGTTATATTGCTAATAATGTAAGTAATAAGTATAATTATTACAGTTCTAGCGATAATAACTCCATTATATGGGTAATAATCCATGTTATATTGATAATTTTGGGAGTAATAAGTATAATTATTATAGTTCTAGCGATAATAACTCCATTATATGGGTAATAATGCGTGTTATATTGATAATAATATAAGTAATAAGTATAATTATTACAGTTATAGCGATAATAACTGCATAATATGGGTAATAATGCACGTTATATTGCTAATAATGTAAGTAATAAGTATAATTATTACAGTTCTAGCGATAATAACTCCATTATATGGGTAATAATGCATGTTATATTGATAATAATATAAGTAATAAGTATAATTCTTACAGTTCTAGCGATAATAACTGCATAATATGGGTAATAATGCATGTTATATTGATGATAATAAAAGTAATACGTATATTTATTATAGTTCTAGCGATAATAACTGCATAATATGGGTAGTAATGCATGTTATATTGATAATAATATAAGTAATAAGTATAATTATTACAGTTCTAGCAATAATAACTGCATTATATGGGTAATAATCCATGTTATATTGATAATTTTGGGAGTAATAAGTATAATTATTATAGTTCTAGCGATAATAACTCCATTATATGGGTAATAATGCGTGTTATATTGATAATAATATAAGTAATAAGTATAATTATTACAGTTATAGCGATAATAACTGCATAATGTGGGTAATAATGCACGTTATATTGCTAATAATATAAGTAATAGGTATAACTATTTCAGTTCTAGCGATAATAACTCCATTATATGGGTAATAATGCATGTTATATTGCTAATAATGTAAGTAATAAGTATAATTATTACAATTCTAGCGATAATAACTGCATTATATGGGGAATAATGCATGTTATATTGATAATATTGGGAGTAATAAGTATAATTATTATAGTTCTAGAGATAATAAGAGTAAAATATGGCTAATAGTGCATGCTATATTGATAATAATAAAAGAAATAAGTATATTTATTGCAGTTCTATCGATAATAACTGCATAATATGGGTAATAATGCATGTTATATTGCTAATAATGTAAGTAATAAGTATAATTATTACAGTTCTAGCGATAATAACTCCATTATATGGGTAATAATCCATGTTATATTGATAATTTTGGGAGTAATAAGTATAATTATTATAGTTCTAGCGATAATAACTCCATTATATGGGTAATAATGCGTGTTATATTGATAATAATATAAGTAATAAGTATAATTATTACAGTTATAGCGATAATAACTGCATAATATGGGTAATAATGCACGTTATATTGCTAATAATGTAAGTAATAAGTATAATTATTACAGTTCTAGCGATAATAACTCCATTATATGGGTAATAATGCATGTTATATTGATAATAATATAAGTAATAAGTATAATTATTACAGTTCTAGCGATAATAACTGCATAATATGGGTAATAATGCATGTTATATTGATGATAATAAAAGTAATACGTATATTTATTATAGTTCTAGCGATAATAACTGCATAATATGGGTAGTAATGCATGTTATATTGATAATAATATAAGTAATAAGTATAATTATTACAGTTCTAGCAATAATAACTGCATTATATGGGTAATAATCCATGTTATATTGATAATTTTGGGAGTAATAAGTATAATTATTATAGTTCTAGCGATAATAACTCCATTATATGGGTAATAATGCGTGTTATATTGATAATAATATAAGTAATAAGTATAATTATTACAGTTATAGCGATAATAACTGCATAATGTGGGTAATAATGCACGTTATATTGCTAATAATATAAGTAATAGGTATAACTATTTCAGTTCTAGCGATGATAACTCCATTATATGGGTAATAATGCATGTTATATTGCTAATAATGTAAGTAATAAGTATAATTATTACAATTCTAGCGATAATAACTGCATTATATGGGTAATAATGCATATTATATTGATAATACTGGGAGTAATAAGTATAATTATTATAGTTCTGGCGATAATGATAGTAAAATATGGCTGATAGTGCATGTTATATTGATAATAATAAAAGTAATAAGTATATTTATTACAGTTCTATCGATAATAACTGCATAATATGGGTAATAATGCATGTTATATTGCTAATAATGTAAGTAATAAGTATAATTATTACAGTTCTAGCGATAATAACTCCATTATATGGGTAATAATGCATGTTATATTGCTAATAATGTAAGTAATAAGTATAATTATTACAGTTCTAGCGATAATAACTCCATTATATGGGTAATAATGCGTGTTATATTGATAATAATATAAGTAATAAGTATAATTATTACAGCTCTAGCGATAATAACTGCATTATATGGGTAATAATGCATGTTATATTGATAATATCGGGAGTAATAAGCATAATTATTATAGTTTTCGCGATAATAATAGTACAATATGGCTAATAGTGCATGTTATATTGATGATAATTAAAGTACTAAGTATATTTATTATAGTTCTAGGGATCATAACTGCATAATATGCGTAATAATGCATGTTATATTGATAATAATATAAGCAATAAGTATAATTATTACAATTCTAGCGATAATAACTGCATTATATGGGGAATAATGCATGTTATATTGATAATATTGGGAGTAATAAGTATAATTATTATAGTTCTAGAGATAATAAGAGTAAAATATGGCTAATAGTGCATGCTATATTGATAATAATAAAAGAAATAAGTATATTTATTGCAGTTCTATCGATAATAACTGCATAATATGGGTAATAATGCATGTTATATTGCTAATAATGTAAGTAATAAGTATAATTATTACAGTTCTAGCGATAATAACTCCATTATATGGGTAATAATCCATGTTATATTGATAATTTTGGGAGTAATAAGTATAATTATTATAGTTCTAGCGATAATAACTCCATTATATGGGTAATAATGCGTGTTATATTGATAATAATATAAGTAATAAGTATAATTATTACAGTTATAGCGATAATAACTGCATAATATGGGTAATAATGCACGTTATATTGCTAATAATGTAAGTAATAAGTATAATTATTACAGTTCTAGCGATAATAACTCCATTATATGGGTAATAATGCATGTTATATTGATAATAATATAAGTAATAAGTATAATTCTTACAGTTCTAGCGATAATAACTGCATAATATGGGTAATAATGCATGTTATATTGATGATAATAAAAGTAATACGTATATTTATTATAGTTCTAGCGATAATAACTGCATAATATGGGTAGTAATGCATGTTATATTGATAATAATATAAGTAATAAGTATAATTATTACAGTTCTAGCAATAATAACTGCATTATATGGGTAATAATCCATGTTATATTGATAATTTTGGGAGTAATAAGTATAATTATTATAGTTCTAGCGATAATAACTCCATTATATGGGTAATAATGCGTGTTATATTGATAATAATATAAGTAATAAGTATAATTATTACAGTTATAGCGATAATAACTGCATAATATGGGTAATAATGCACGTTATATTGCTAATAATATAAGTAATAAGTATAACTATTACAGTTCTAGCGATAATACCTGCATTATATGGGTAATAATGCATGTTATATTGATACTATTGGGAGTAATAAGTATAATTATTATAGTTCTAGCGATAATAATAGTAAAATAAGGCTAATAGTGCATGTTATATTGATAATAATAAAAGTAATAAGTATATTTATTACAGTTCTATCGATAATAACTGCATAATATGGGTAATAATGCATGTTATATTGATGATAATAAAAGTACTAAGTACATTTATTATAGTTCTAGCGATTATAACTGCATAATATGCGTAATAATGCATGTTATATTGATAATAATATAAGTAATAAGCATAATTATTACAATTCTAGCGATAATAACTGCATTATATGGGTAATAATGCATGTTATATTGATAATATTGGGAGTAATAAGTATAATTATTATAGTTCTAGAAATAATAATAGTAAAATATGGCTAATAGTGCATGTTTTATTGATAATAATAAAAGAAATAAGTATATTTATAACAGTTCTATAGATAATAACTGCATAATATGGGTAATAATGCATGTTATATTGCTAATAATGTAAGTAATAAGTATAATTATTACAGTTCTAGCGATAATAACTCCATTATATGGGTAATAATGCATGTTATATTGATAATAATATAAGTAATAAATATAATTCCTACAGTTCTAGCGATAATAGCTCCATTATATGGGTAATAATGCATGTTATATTGATAATAATATAAGTATAGAGTATAATTACTACGAGTGATGCCCACTTGGACGCCGACCGTTTGGACGCGTCCCGATTGGACGGTCCCGATTCGACTCGTTCCAATTCGAAGCGGTGCCGATTGGACGCGTTCCAATTCTAAGCAGGGCTTATAGAACCTAACCTAACCAAATCTAACCTCTTCGAATTGGGACGCGTCCAATCGGCACCGCTTCGAATTGGAACACGTCGAATCGGGACCGTCCAAACGGAACGCGTCCAATCGGTCGACGTCCAAGTGGGACACCCCCAATTACTACAGTTCTAGCGGTAATAACTTCATAATATGGGTAATAATGCACGTTATATTGCTAATAGTATAAGTAATAAGTATAATTATTACAGCTCTAGCGATAATAACTGCATTATATGGGTAATAATGCATGTTATATTGATAATATCGGGAGTAATAAGCATAATTATTATAGTTTTCGCGATAATAATAGTACAATATGGCTAATAGTGCATGTTATATTGATGATAATTAAAGTACTAAGTATATTTATTATAGTTCTAGGGATCATAACTGCATAATATGCGTAATAATGCATGTTATATTGATAATAATATAAGCAATAAGTATAATTATTACAATTCTAGCGATAATAACTGCATTATATGGGGAATAATGCATGTTATATTGATAATATTGGGAGTAATAAGTATAATTATTATAGTTCTAGAGATAATAAGAGTAAAATATGGCTAATAGTGCATGCTATATTGATAATAATAAAAGAAATAAGTATATTTATTGCAGTTCTATCGATAATAACTGCATAATATGGGTAATAATGCATGTTATATTGCTAATAATGTAAGTAATAAGTATAATTATTACAGTTCTAGCGATAATAACTCCATTATATGGGTAATAATGCATGTTATATTGATAATAATATAAGTAATAAGTATAATTCTTACAGTTCTAGCGATAATAACTGCATAATATGGGTAATAATGCATGCTATATTGATGATAATAAAAGTAATACGTATATTTATTATAGTTCTAGCGATAATAACTGCATAATATGGGTAATAATGCATGTTATATTGATGATAATAAAAGTAATACGTATATTTATTATAGTTCTAGCGATAATAACTGCATAAAATGGGTAGTAATGCATGTTATATTGATAATAATATAAGTAATAAGTATAATTATTACATTTCTAGCGATAATAACTGCATAATGTGGGTAATAATGCACGTTATATTGCTAATAATATAAGTAATAGGTATAACTATTTCAGTTCTAGCGATAATACCTGCATTATATGGGTAATAATGCATGTTATATTGATAATAATATAAGTAATAAGTATAATTATTACAATTCTAGCGATAATAACTGCATTATATGGGTAATAATGCATATTATATTGATAATACTGGGAGTAATAAGTATAATTATTATAGTTCTGGCGATAATGATAGTAAAATATGGCTGATAGTGCATGTTATATTGATAATAATAAAAGTAATAAGTATATTTATTACAGTTCTATCGATAATAACTGCATAATATGGGTAATAATGCATGTTATATTGATGATAATAAAAGTACTAAGTACATTTATTATAGTTCTAGCGATTATAACTGCATAATATGCGTAATAATGCATGTTATATTGATAATAATATAAGTAATAAGCATAATTATTACAATTCTAGCGATAATAACTGCATTATATGGGTAATAATGCATGTTATATTGATAATATTGGGAGTAATAAGTATAATTATTATAGTTCTAGAAATAATAATAGTAAAATATGGCTAATAGTGCATGTTTTATTGATAATAATAAAAGAAATAAGTATATTTATAACAGTTCTATAGATAATAACTGCATAATATGGGTAATAATGCATGTTATATTGCTAATAATGTAAGTAATAAGTATAATTATTACAGTTCTAGCGATAATAACTCCATTATATGGGTAATAATGCATGTTATATTGATAATAATATAAGTAATAAATATAATTCCTACAGTTCTAGCGATAATAGCTCCATTATATGGGTAATAATGCATGTTATATTGATAATAATATAAGTATAGAGTATAATTACTACGAGTGATGCCCACTTGGACGCCGACCGTTTGGACGCGTCCCGATTGGACGGTCCCGATTCGACTCGTTCCAATTCGAAGCGGTGCCGATTGGACGCGTTCCAATTCTAAGCAGGGCTTATAGAACCTAACCTAACCAAATCTAACCTCTTCGAATTGGGACGCGTCCAATCGGCACCGCTTCGAATTGGAACACGTCGAATCGGGACCGTCCAAACGGAACGCGTCCAATCGGTCGACGTCCAAGTGGGACACCCCCAATTACTACAGTTCTAGCGGTAATAACTTCATAATATGGGTAATAATGCACGTTATATTGCTAATAGTATAAGTAATAAGTATAATTATTACAGCTCTAGCGATAATAACTGCATTATATGGGTAATAATGCATGTTATATTGATAATATCGGGAGTAATAAGCATAATTATTATAGTTTTCGCGATAATAATAGTACAATATGGCTAATAGTGCATGTTATATTGATGATAATTAAAGTACTAAGTATATTTATTATAGTTCTAGGGATCATAACTGCATAATATGCGTAATAATGCATGTTATATTGATAATAATATAAGCAATAAGTATAATTATTACAATTCTAGCGATAATAACTGCATTATATGGGGAATAATGCATGTTATATTGATAATATTGGGAGTAATAAGTATAATTATTATAGTTCTAGAGATAATAAGAGTAAAATATGGCTAATAGTGCATGCTATATTGATAATAATAAAAGAAATAAGTATATTTATTGCAGTTCTATCGATAATAACTGCATAATATGGGTAATAATGCATGTTATATTGCTAATAATGTAAGTAATAAGTATAATTATTACAGTTCTAGCGATAATAACTCCATTATATGGGTAATAATGCATGTTATATTGATAATAATATAAGTAATAAGTATAATTCTTACAGTTCTAGCGATAATAACTGCATAATATGGGTAATAATGCATGCTATATTGATGATAATAAAAGTAATACGTATATTTATTATAGTTCTAGCGATAATAACTGCATAATATGGGTAATAATGCATGTTATATTGATGATAATAAAAGTAATACGTATATTTATTATAGTTCTAGCGATAATAACTGCATAAAATGGGTAGTAATGCATGTTATATTGATAATAATATAAGTAATAAGTATAATTATTACATTTCTAGCGATAATAACTGCATAATGTGGGTAATAATGCACGTTATATTGCTAATAATATAAGTAATAGGTATAACTATTTCAGTTCTAGCGATAATACCTGCATTATATGGGTAATAATGCATGTTATATTGATAATAATATAAGTAATAAGTATAATTATTACAATTCTAGCGATAATAACTGCATTATATGGGTAATAATGCATATTATATTGATAATACTGGGAGTAATAAGTATAATTATTATAGTTCTGGCGATAATGATAGTAAAATATGGCTGATAGTGCATGTTATATTGATAATAATAAAAGTAATAAGTATATTTATTACAGTTCTATCGATAATAACTGCATAATATGGGTAATAATGCATGTTATATTGCTAATAATGTAAGTAATAAGTATAATTATTACAGTTCTAGCGATAATAACTCCATTATATGGGTAATAATGCATGTTATATTGATAATAATATAAGTAATAAGTATAATTCTTACAGTTCTAGCGATAATAACTGCATAATATGGGTAATAATGCATGTTATATTGATGATAATAAAAGTAATACGTATATTTATTATAGTTCTAGCGATAATAACTGCATAATATGGGTAGTAATGCATGTTATAGTGATAATAACATAAGTAATAAGTATAATTATTACAGTTCTAGCAATAATAACTGCATTATATGGGTAATAATCCATGTTATATTGATAATTTTGGGAGTAATAAGTATAATTATTATAGTTCTAGCGATAATAACTCCATTATATGGGTAATAATGCGTGTTATATTGATAATAATATAAGTAATAAGTATAATTATTACAGCTCTAGCGATAATAACTGCATTATATGGGTAATAATGCATGTTATATTGATAATATCGGGAGTAATAAGCATAATTATTATAGTTTTCGCGATAATAATAGTACAATATGGCTAATAGTGCATGTTATATTGATGATAATTAAAGTACTTAGTATATTTATTATAGTTCTAGGGTTCATAACTGCATAATATGCGTAATAATGCATGTTATATTGATAATAATATAAGCAATAAGTATAATTATTACAATTCTAGCGATAATAACTGCATTATATGGGGAATAATGCATGTTATATTGATAATATTGGGAGTAATAAGTATAATTATTATAGTTCTAGAGATAATAAGAGTAAAATATGGCTAATAGTGCATGCTATATTGATAATAATAAAAGAAATAAGTATATTTATTGCAGTTCTATCGATAATAACTGCATAATATGGGTAATAATGCATGTTATATTGCTAATAATGTAAGTAATAAGTATAAGTATTACAGTTCTAGCGATAATAACTTCATTATATGGGTAATAATCCATGTTATATTGATAACTTTGGGAGTAATAAGTATAATTATTATAGTTCTAGCGATAATAACTCCATTATATGGGTAATAATGCGTGTTATATTGATAATAATATAAGTAATAAGTATAATTATTACAGTTATAGCGATAATAACTGCATAATATGGGTAATAATGCACGTTATATTGCTAATAATGTAAGTAATAAGTATAATTATTACAGTTCTAGCGATAATAACTCCATTATATGGGTAATAATGCATGTTATATTGATAATAATATAAGTAATAAGTATAATTCTTACAGTTCTAGCGATAATAACTGCATAATATGGGTAATAATGCATGTTATATTGATGATAATAAAAGTAATACGTATATTTATTATAGTTCTAGCGATAATAACTGCATAATATGGGTAGTAATGCATGTTATATTGATAATAATATAAGTAATAAGTATAATTATTACAGTTCTAGCAATAATAACTGCATTATATGGGTAATAATCCATGTTATATTGATAATTTTGGGAGTAATAAGTATAATTATTATAGTTCTAGCGATAATAACTCCATTATATGGGTAATAATGCGTGTTATATTGATAATAATATAAGTAATAAGTATAATTATTACAGTTATAGCGATAATAACTGCATAATATGGGTAATAATGCACGTTATATTGCTAATAATATAAGTAATAAGTATAACTATTACAGTTCTAGCGATAATACCTGCATTATATGGGTAATAATGCATGTTATATTGATACTATTGGGAGTAATAAGTATAATTATTATAGTTCTAGCGATAATAATAGTAAAATAAGGCTAATAGTGCATGTTATATTGATAATAATAAAAGTAATAAGTATATTTATTACAGTTCTATCGATAATAACTGCATAATATGGGTAATAATGCATGTTATATTGATGATAATAAAAGTACTAAGTACATTTATTATAGTTCTAGCGATTATAACTGCATAATATGCGTAATAATGCATGTTATATTGATAATAATATAAGTAATAAGCATAATTATTACAATTCTAGCGATAGTAACTGCATTATATGGGTAATAATGCATGTTATATTGATAATATTGGGAGTAATAAGTATAATTATTATAGTTCTAGAAATAATAATAGTAAAATATGGCTAATAGTGCATGTTTTATTGATAATAATAAAAGAAATAAGTATATTTATAACAGTTCTATCGATAATAACTGCATAATATGGGTAATAATGCATGTTATATTGCTAATAATGTAAGTAATAAGTATAATTATTACAGTTCTAGCGATAATAACTCCATTATATGGGTAATAATGCATGTTATATTGATAATAATATAAGTAATAAATATAATTCCTACAGTTCTAGCGATAATAACTCCATTATATGGGTAATAATGCATGTTATATTGATAATAATATAAGTATAGAGTATAATTACTACAGTTCTAGCGGTAATAACTTCATAATATGGGTAATAATGCACGTTATATTGCTAATAGTATAAGTAATAAGTATAATTATTACAGCTCTAGCGATAATAACTGCATTATATGGGTAATAATGCATGTTATATTGATAATATCGGGAGTAATAAGCATAATTATTATAGTTTTCGCGATAATAATAGTACAATATGGCTAATAGTGCATGTTATATTGATGATAATTAAAGTACTAAGTATATTTATTATAGTTCTAGGGATCATAACTGCATAATATGCGTAATAATGCATGTTATATTGATAATAATATAAGCAATAAGTATAATTATTACAATTCTAGCGATAATAACTGCATTATATGGGGAATAATGCATGTTATATTGATAATATTGGGAGTAATAAGTATAATTATTATAGTTCTAGAGATAATAAGAGTAAAATATGGCTAATAGTGCATGCTATATTGATAATAATAAAAGAAATAAGTATATTTATTGCAGTTCTATCGATAATAACTGCATAATATGGGTAATAATGCATGTTATATTGCTAATAATGTAAGTAATAAGTATAATTATTACAGTTCTAGCGATAATAACTCCATTATATGGGTAATAATGCATGTTATATTGATAATAATATAAGTAATAAGTATAATTCTTACAGTTCTAGCGATAATAACTGCATAATATGGGTAATAATGCATGTTATATTGATGATAATAAAAGTAATACGTATATTTATTAAAGTTCTAGCGATAATAACTGCATAATATGGGTAGTAATGCATGTTATATTGATAATAATATAAGTAATAAGTATAATTATTACAGTTCTAGCAATAATAACTGCATTATATGGGTAATAATCCATGTTATATTGATAATTTTGGGAGTAATAAGTATAATTATTATAGTTCTAGCGATAATAACTCCATTATATGGGTAATAATGCGTGTTATATTGATAATAATATAAGTAATAAGTATAATTATTACAGTTATAGCGATAATAACTGCATAATATGGGTAATAATGCACGTTATATTGCTAATAATGTAAGTAATAAGTATAATTATTGCAGTTCTAGCGATAATAACTCCATTATATGGGTAATAATGCATGTTATATTGATAATAATATAAGTAATAAGTATAATTCTTACAGTTCTAGCGATAATAACTGCATAATATGGGTAATAATGCATGTTATATTGATGATAATAAAAGTACTAAGTATATTTATTATAGTTCTAGCGATTATAACTGCATAATATGCGTAATAATGCATGTTATATTGATAATAATATAAGTAATAAGCATAATTATTACAATTCTAGCGATAATAACTGCATTATATGGGTAATAATGCATGTTATATTGATAATATCGGGAGTAATAAGTATAATTATTATAGTTCTCGCGATAATAAGAGTACAATATTTCTAATAGTGCATGTTATATTGATAATAATAAAAGTAATAAGTATATTTATTATAGTTCTAACGATCATAACTGCATAATATGCGTAATAATGCATGTTATATTGATAATAATATAAGCAATAAGTATAATTATTACAATTCTAGCGATAATAACTGCATTATATGGGGAATAATGCATGTTATATTGATAATATTGGGAGTAATAAGTATAATTATTATAGTTCTAGAGATAATAAGAGTAAAATATGGCTAATAGTGCATGCTATATTGATAATAATAAAAGAAATAAGTATATTTATTGCAGTTCTATCGATAATAACTGCATAATATGGGTAATAATGCATGTTATATTGCTAATAATGTAAGTAATACGTATAATTATTACAGTTCTAGCGATAATAACTCCATTATATGGGTAATAATGCATGTTATATTGATAATAATATAAGTAATAAGTATAATTCTTACAGTTCTAGCGATAATAACTGCATAATATGGGTAATAATGCATGTTATATTGATGATAATAAAAGTACTAAGTATATTTATTATAGTTCTAGCGATTATAACTGCATAATATGCGTAATAATGCATGTTATATTGATAATAATATAAGTAATAAGCATAATTATTACAATTCTAGCGATAATAACTGCATTATATGGGTAATAATGCATGTTATATTGATAATATCGGGAGTAATAAGTATAATTATTATAGTTCTCGCGATAATAAGAGTACAATATTTCTAATAGTGCATGTTATATTGATAATAATAAAAGTAATAAGTATATTTATTATAGTTCTAACGATCATAACTGCATAATATGCGTAATAATGCATGTTATATTGATAATAATATAAGCAATAAGTATAATTATTACAATTCTAGCGATAATAACTGCATTATATGGGGAATAATGCATGTTATATTGATAATATTGGGAGTAATAAGTATAATTATTATAGTTCTAGAGATAATAAGAGTAAAATATGGCTAATAGTGCATGCTATATTGATAATAATAAAAGAAATAAGTATATTTATTGCAGTTCTATCGATAATAACTGCATAATATGGGTAATAATGCATGTTATATTGCTAATAATGTAAGTAATACGTATAATTATTACAGTTCTAGCGATAATAACTCCATTATATGGGTAATAATGCATGTTATATTGATAATAATATAAGTAATAAGTATAATTCTTACAGTTCTAGCGATAATAACTGCATAATATGGGTAATAATGCATGTTATATTAATGATAATAAAAGTAATACGTATATTTATTATAGTTCTAGCGATAATAACTGCATAATATGGGTAATAATGCACGTTATATTGCTAATAATATAAGTAATAAGTATAATTATTACAGTTCTAGCGATAATAACTGCATTATATGTGTAATAATGCATGTTATATTGATAATATCGGGAGTAATAAGTATAATTATTATAGTTCTAGCGATAATAATAGTACAATATGACTAATAGTTCATGTTATATTGAAAATAATAAAAGTAATAAGTATATTTATTACAGTTCTAACGATAATAACTGCATAATGTGCGTTTTAATGCATGTTATATTGATAAAAATATAAGTAATAAGTATAATCATTACAATTCTAGCGATAATAACAGCATTATATGGGTAATAATGCATGTTATATTGATAATATTGGGAGTAATAAGTATAATTATTATAGTTCTAGAGATAATAAGAGTAAAATATGGCTAATAGTGCATGCTATATTGATAATAATAAAAGAGATAAGTATATTTATTGCAGTTCTATCGATAATAACTGCATAATATGGGTAATAATGCATGTTATATTGCTAATAATGTAAGTAATAAGTATAATTATTACAGTTCTAGCGATAATAACTCCATTATATGGGTAATAATGCATGTTATATTGATAATAATATAAGTAATAAGTATAATTCTTACAGTTCTAGCGATAATAACTGCATAATATGGGTAATAATGCATGTTATATTGATGATAATAAAAGTAATACGTATATTTATTATAGTTCTAGCGATAATAACTGCATAATATGGGTAGTAATGCATGTTATATTGATAATAACATAAGTAGTAAGTATAATTATTACAGTTCTAGCAATAATAACTGCATTATATGGGTAATAATCCATGTTATATTGATAATTTTGGGAGTAATAAGTATAATTATTATAGTTCTAGCGATAATAACTCCATTATATGGGTAATAATGCGTGTTATATTGATAATAATATAAGTAATAAATATAATTCCTACAGTTCTAGCGATAATAACTC
Organism: Megachile leachella; assembly: GCA_963576845.1. NCBI lineage: Eukaryota > Metazoa > Arthropoda > Insecta > Hymenoptera > Megachilidae > Megachile > Megachile leachella. Next base: position 935,668 of record CAUYWW010000150.1, on the reverse strand, counting down.
CATTATATGGGTAATAATGCATGTTATATTGATAATAATATAAGTATAGAGTATAATTACTACAGTTCTAGCGGTAATAACTTCATAATATGGGTAATAATGCACGTTATATTGCTAATAGTATAAGTAATAAGTATAATTATTACAGCTCTAGCGATAATAACTGCATTATATGGGTAATAATGCATGTTATATTGATAATATCGGGAGTAATAAGCATAATTATTATAGTTTTCGCGATAATAATAGTACAATATGGCTAATAGTGCATGTTATATTGATGATAATTAAAGTACTAAGTATATTTATTATAGTTCTAGGGATCATAACTGCATAATATGCGTAATAATGCATGTTATATTGATAATAATATAAGCAATAAGTATAATTATTACAATTCTAGCGATAATAACTGCATTATATGGGGAATAATGCATGTTATATTGATAATATTGGGAGTAATAAGTATAATTATTATAGTTCTAGAGATAATAAGAGTAAAATATGGCTAATAGTGCATGCTATATTGATAATAATAAAAGAAATAAGTATATTTATTGCAGTTCTATCGATAATAACTGCATAATATGGGTAATAATGCATGTTATATTGCTAATAATGTAAGTAATAAGTATAATTATTACAGTTCTAGCGATAATAACTCCATTATATGGGTAATAATGCATGTTATATTGATAATAATATAAGTAATAAGTATAATTCTTACAGTTCTAGCGATAATAACTGCATAATATGGGTAATAATGCATGTTATATTGATGATAATAAAAGTAATACGTATATTTATTAAAGTTCTAGCGATAATAACTGCATAATATGGGTAGTAATGCATGTTATATTGATAATAATATAAGTAATAAGTATAATTATTACAGTTCTAGCAATAATAACTGCATTATATGGGTAATAATCCATGTTATATTGATAATTTTGGGAGTAATAAGTATAATTATTATAGTTCTAGCGATAATAACTCCATTATATGGGTAATAAGGCGTGTTATATTGAAAATAATATAAGTAATAAGTATAATTATTACAGTTATAGCGATAATAACTGCATAATATGGGTAATAATGCACGTTATATTGCTAATAATGTAAGTAATAAGTATAATTATTACAGTTCTAGCGATAATAACTCCATTATATGGGTAATAATGCATGTTATATTGATAATAATATAAGTAATAAGTATAATTCTTACAGTTCTAGCAATAATAACTGCATAATATGGGTAATAATGCATGTTATATTGATGATAATAAAAGTACTAAGTATATTTATTATAGTTCTAGCGATTATAACTGCATAATATGCGTAATAATGCATGTTATATTGATAATAATATAAGTAATAAGCATAATTATTACAATTCTAGCGATAATAACTGCATTATATGGGTAATAATGCATGTTATATTGCTAATAATGTAAGTAATAAGTATAATTATTACAGTTCTAGCGATAATAACTCCATTATATGGGTAATAATGCGTGTTATATTGATAATAATATAAGTAATAAGTATAATTATTACAGTTATAGCGATAATAACTGCATAATATGGGTAATAATGCACGTTATATTGCTAATAATATAAGTAATAAGTATAACTATTACAGTTCTAGCGATAATACCTGCATTATATGGGTAATAATGCATGTTATATTGATACTATTGGGAGTAATAAGTATAATTATTATAGTTCTAGCGATAATAATAGTAAAATAAGGCTAATAGTGCATGTTATATTGATAATAATAAAAGTAATAAGTATATTTATTACAGTTCTATCGATAATAACTGCATAATATGGGTAATAATGCATGTTATATTGATGATAATAAAAGTACTAAGTATATTTATTATAGTTCTAGCGATTATAACTGCATAATATGCGTAATAATGCATGTTATATTGATAATAATATAAGTAATAAGCATAATTATTACAATTCTAGCGATAATAACTGCATTATATGGGTAATAATGCATGATATATTGATAATATTGGGAGTAATAAGTATAATTATTATAGTTCTAGAAATAATAATAGTAAAATATGGCTAATAGTGCATGTTTTATTGATAATAATAAAAGAAATAAGTATATTTATAACAGTTCTATCGATAATAACTGCATAATATGGGTAATAATGCATGTTATATTGCTAATAATGTAAGTACTAAGTATAATTATTACAGTTCTAGCGATAATAACTCCATTATATGGGTAATAATGCATGTTATATTGATAATAATATAAGTAATAAATATAATTCCTACAGTTCTAGCGATAATAACTCCATTATATGGGTAATAATGCATGTTATATTGATAATAATATAAGTATAGAGTATAATTACTACAGTTCTAGCGGTAATAACTTCATAATATGGGTAATAATGCACGTTATATTGCTAATAGTATAAGTAATAAGTATAATTATTACAGCTCTAGCGATAATAACTGCATTATATGGGTAATAATGCATGTTATATTGATAATATCGGGAGTAATAAGCATAATTATTATAGTTTTCGCGATAATAATAGTACAATATGGCTAATAGTGCATGTTATATTGATGATAATTAAAGTGCTAAGTATATTTATTATAGTTCTAGGGATCATAACTGCATAATATGCGTAATAATGCATGTTATATTGATAATAATATAAGCAATAAGTATAATTATTACAATTCCAGCGATAATAACTGCATTATATGGGGAATAATGCATGTTATATTGATAATATTGGGAGTAATAAGTATAATTATTATAGTTCTAGAGATAATAAGAGTAAAATATGGCTAATAGTGCATGCTATATTGATAATAATAAAAGAAATAAGTATATTTATTGCAGTTCTATCGATAATAACTGCATAATATGGGTAATAATGCATGTTATATTGCTAATAATGTAAGTAATAAGTATAATTATTACAGTTCTAGCGATAATAACTCCATTATATGGGTAATAATGCATGTTATATTGATAATAATATAAGTAATAAGTATAATTCTTACAGTTCTAGCGATAATAACTGCATAATATGGGTAATAATGCATGTTATATTGATGATAATAAAAGTAATACGTATATTTATTAAAGTTCTAGCGATAATAACTGCATAATATGGGTAGTAATGCATGTTATATTGATAATAATATAAGTAATAAGTATAATTATTACAGTTCTAGCGATAATAACTCCATTATATGGGTAATAATGCATGTTATATTGATAATAATATAAGTAATAAGTATAATTCTTACAGTTCTAGCGATAATAACTGCATAATATGGGTAATAATGCATGTTATATTGATGATAATAAAAGTAATACGTATATTTATTATAGTTCTAGCGATAATAACTGCATAATATGGGTAGTAATGCATGTTATATTGATAATAATATAAGTAATAAGTATAATTATTACAGTTATAGCGATAATAACTGCATAATATGGGTAATAATGCACGTTATATTGCTAATAATGTAAGTAATAAGTATAATTATTACAGTTCTAGCGATAATAACTCCATTATATGGGTAATAATGCGTGTTATATTGATAATAATATAAGTAATAAGTATAATTATTACAGTTATAGCGATAATAACTGCATAATATGGGTAATAATGCACGTTATATTGCTAATAATGTAAGTAATAAGTATAATTATTACAGTTCTAGCGATAATAACTGCATTATATGGGTAATAATGCATGTTATATTGATAATATTGGGAGTAATAAGTATAATTATTATAGTTCTAGAAATAATAATAGTAAAATATGGCTAATAGTGCATGTTTTATTGATAATAATAAAAGAAATAAGTATATTTATAACAGTTCTATCGATAATAACTGCATAATATGGGTAATAATGCATGTTATATTGCTAATAATGTAAGTACTAAGTATAATTATTACAGTTCTAGCGATAATAACTCCATTATATGGGTAATAATGCATGTTATATTGATAATAATATAAGTAATAAATATAATTCCTACAGTTCTAGCGATAATAACTCCATTATATGGGTAATAATGCATGTTATATTGATAATAATATAAGTATAGAGTATAATTACTACAGTTCTAGCGGTAATAACTTCATAATATGGGTAATAATGCACGTTATATTGCTAATAGTATAAGTAATAAGTATAATTATTACAGCTCTAGCGATAATAACTGCATTATATGGGTAAGAATGCATGTTATATTGATAATATCGGGAGTAATAGATATAATTATTATAGTTCTAGCGATAATAATAGTAAAATATGGCTAATAGTGCATGTCATATTGATAATAATAAAAGTAATAAGTATACTTATTATACTTCTAGCGATAATAACTGCATTATATGGGTAATAATGCATGTTATATTGATAATGTTGGGAGTAATAAGTATAATTATTATAGTTCTAGCGATAATAACTGCATTGTATGGGTAATAATGGATGTTATATTGATAATATCGGGAGTAATAAGTATAATTATTACAGTTCTAGCGATAGTACTAGTAAAATATGGCTAAGAGTGCCTGTTTCATTGATAATAGTGAAAGTAATAAATATATTTATTATACTTCTGTCGATAATAACTGCATAATATGGGTAATAATGCGCGTTATATTGCTAATAATATAAGTAATAAGTATAATTATTACAGTTCTAGCGATAATAACTGCATTATATGTGTAATAATGCATGTTATATTGATAATATCGGGAGTAATAAGTATAATTATTATAGTTCTAGCGATAATAATAGTACAATATGGCTAATAGTTCATGTTATATTGAAAATAATAAAAGTAATAAGTATATTTATTACAGTTCTAACGATAATAACTGCATAATGTGCGTAATAATGCATGTTATATTGATAAAAATATAAGTAATAAGTATAATCATTACAATTCTAGCGATAATAACTGCATTACATGGGTAATAATGCATGTTATATTGATAATATTGGGAGTAATAAGTATAATTATTATAGTTCTAGCGATAATAAGAGTAAAATATGGCTAATAGTGCATGTTATATTGATAATAATAAAAGAAATAAGTATATTTATTGCAGTTCTATCGATAATAACTGCATAATATGGGTAATAATGCATGTTATATTGACAATAATATAAGTAATAAGTATAATTCTTACAGTTCTAGCGATAATAACTGCATAATATGGGTAATAATGCATGTTATATTGATGATAATAAAAGTAATACGTATATTTATTATAGTTCTAGCGATAATAACTGCATAAAATGGGTAGTAATGCATGTTATATTGATAATAATATAAGTAATAAGTATAATTATTACAGTTATAGCGATAATAACTGCATAATGTGGGTAATAATGCACGTTATATTGCTAATAATATAAGTAATAGGTATAACTATTTCAGTTCTAGCGATAATACCTGCATTATATGGGTAATAATGCATGTTATATTGATAATAATATAAGTAATAAGTATAATTATTACAATTCTAGCGATAATAACTGCATTATATGGGTAATAATGCATATTATATTGATAATACTGGGAGTAATAAGTATAATTATTATAGTTCTGGCGATAATGATAGTAAAATATGGCTGATAGTGCATGTTATATTGATAATAATAAAAGTAATAAGTATATTTATTACAGTTCTATCGATAATAACTGCATAATATGGGTAATAATGCATGTTATATTGCTAATAATGTAAGTAATAAGTATAATTATTACAGTTCTAGCGATAATAACTCCATTATATGGGTAATAATGCATGTTATATTGATAATAATGTAAGTAATAAATATAATTCTTACAGTTCTAGCGATAATAACTGCATAATATGGGTAATAATGCATGTTATATTGATTATAACAAAAGTAATACGTATATTTATTATAGTTCTAGCGATAATAACTGCATAATATGGGTAATAATGCATGTTATATTGATAATAATATAAGTGATAAGTATAATTATTACAGTTCTAGCGATAATAACTGCACTATAATGGTAATAATGCATGTTATATTGATAATATTGGGAGTAATAAGTATAATTATTATAGTTCTAGCGATAATAATAGTAAAATATTCCAAATAGTGCATGTTATATTGATAATAATAAAAGTAAAAAGTATATTTATTACAGTTCTATCGATAATAACTGCATAATATCGGTAATAATGCATGTTACATTGATGATAATAAAAGTAATACGTATATTTATTATAGTTCTAGCGATAATAACTGCATAATATGGGTAATAATGCATGTTATATTGCTAATAATGTAAGTAATAAGTATAATTATTACAGTTCTAGCGATAATAACTCCATTATATGGGTAATAATGCATGTTATATTGATAATAATGTAAGTAATAAATATAATTCTTACAGTTCTAGCGATAATAACTGCATAATATGGGTAATAATGCATGTTATATTGATGATAACAAAAGTAATACGTATATTTATTATAGTTCTAGCGATAATAACTGCATAATATGGGTAATAATGCGCGTTATATTGCTAATAATATAAGTAATAAGTATAATTATTACAGTTCTAGCGATAATAACTGCACTATAATGGTAATAATGCATGTTATATTGATAATATTGGGAGTAATAAGTATAATTATTATAGTTCTAGCGATAATAATAGTAAAATATTCCAAATAGTGCATGTTATATTGATAATAATAAAAGAAATAAGTATATTTATTGCAGTTCTATCGATAATAACTGCATAATATGGGTAATAATGCATGTTATATTGACAATAATATAAGTAATAAGTATAATTCTTACAGTTCTAGCGATAATAACTGCATAATATGGGTAATAATGCATGTTATATTGATGATAATAAAAGTAATACGTATATTTATTATAGTTCTAGCGATAATAACTGCATAAAATGGGTAGTAATGCATGTTATATTGATAATAATATAAGTAATAAGTATAATTATTACAGTTCTAGCGATAATAACTGCATAAAATGGGTAGTAATGCATGTTATATTGATAATAATATAAGTAATAAGTATAATTATTGCAGTTCTAGCGATAATAACTGCAATCTATGGGTAATAATGCACGTTATATTGCTAATAATGTAAGTAATAAGTATAATTATTACAGTTCTAGCGATAATAACTGCATTATATGGATAATAATGCATGTTATATTGATAATATCGGGAGTAATAGGTATAATTATTATAGTTCTAGCGATAATAATAGTAAAATATGGCTAATAGTGCATGTTATATTGATAATAATAAAAGTAATAAGTATACTTATTATACTTCTAGCGATAATAACTGCATTATATGGGTAATAATGCATGTTATATTGATAATGTTGGGAGTAATAAGTATAATTATTATAGTTCTAGCGATAATAACTGCATTGTATGGGTAATAATGGATGTTATATTGATAATATCGGGAGTAATAAGTATAATTATTACAGTTCTAGCGATAGTACTAGTAAAATATGGCTAAGAGTGCCTGTTACATTGATAATAGTGAAAGTAATAAGTATATTTATTATACTTCTGTCGATAATAACTGCATTATATGGGTAATTATGCATGTTATATTGATAATAATATAAGTAATGAGTATAATTATTACAGTTCTAGCTTTAGTAACTGCATTATATGGGTAATAATGCATGTTATATTGATAATATCGGGAGTAATAAGTATAATTATTATAGTTCTCGCGATAATAAGAGTACAATATTTCTAATAGTGCATGTTATATTGATAATAATAAAAGTAATACGTATATTTATTATAGTTCTAGCGATAATAACTGCATAATATGGGTAGTAATGCATGTTATATTGATAATAATATAAGTGATAAGTATAATTATTACAGTTCTAGCGATAATAACTGCACTATAATGGTAATAATGCATGTTATATGGATAATATTGGGAGTAATAAGTATAATTATTATAGTTCTAGCGATAATAATAGTAAAATATGGCTAATAGTGCATGTTATATTGATAATAATAAAAGTAATAAGTATACTTATTATACTTCTAGCGATAATAACTGCATTATATGGGTAATAATGCATGTTATATTGATAATGTTGGGAGTAATAAGTATAATTATTATAGTTCTAGCGATAATAACTGCATTGTATGGGTAATAATGGATGTTATATTGATAATATCGGGAGTAATAAGTATAATTATTACAGTTCTAGCGATAGTACTAGTAAAATATGGCTAAGAGTGCCTGTTACATTGATAATAGTGAAAGTAATAAATATATTTATTATACTTCTGTCGATAATAACTGCATAATATGGGTAATAATGCGCGTTATATTGCTAATAATATAAGTAATAAGTATAATTATTACAGTTCTAGCGATAATAACTGCATTATATGTGTAATAATGCATGTTATATTGATAATATCGGGAGTAATAAGTATAATTATTATAGTTCTAGCGATAATAATAGTACAATATGGCTAATAGTTCATGTTATATTGAAAATAATAAAAGTAATAAGTATATTTATTACAGTTCTAACGATAATAACTGCATAATGTGCGTAATAATGCATGTTATATTGATAAAAATATAAGTAATAAGTATAATCATTACAATTCTAGCGATAATAACTGCATTACATGGGTAATAATGCATGTTATATTGATAATATTGGGAGTAATAAGTATAATTATTATAGTTCTAGCGATAATAAGAGTAAAATATGGCTAATAGTGCATGTTATATTGATAATAATAAAAGAAATAAGTATATTTATTGCAGTTCTATCGATAATAACTGCATAATATGGGTAATAATGCATGTTATATTGACAACAATATAAGTAATAAGTATAATTCTTACAGTTCTAGCGATAATAACTGCATAATATGGGTAATAATGCATGTTATATTGATGATAATAAAAGTAATACGTATATTTATTATAGTTCTAGCGATAATAACTGCATAAAATGGGTAGTAATGCATGTTATATTGATAATAATATAAGTAATAAGTATAATTATTACAGTTATAGCGATAATAACTGCATAATGTGGGTAATAATGCACGTTATATTGCTAATAATATAAGTAATAGGTATAACTATTTCAGTTCTAGCGATAATACCTGCATTATATGGGTAATAATGCATGTTATATTGATAATAATATAAGTAATAAGTATAATTATTACAATTCTAGCGATAATAACTGCATTATATGGGTAATAATGCATATTATATTGATAATACTGGGAGTAATAAGTATAATTATTATAGTTCTGGCGATAATGATAGTAAAATATGGCTAATAGTGCATGTTATATTGATAATAATAAAAGTAATAAGTATATTTATTACAGTTCTATCGATAATAACTGCATAATATGGGTAATAATGCATGTTATATTGCTAATAATGTAAGTAATAAGTATAATTATTACAGTTCTAGCGATAATAACTCCATTATATGGGTAATAATGCATGTTATATTGATAATAATGTAAGTAATTAATATAATTCTTACAGTTCTAGCGATAATAACTGCATAATATGGGTAATAATGCATGTGATATTGATTATAGAAAAAGTAATACGTATATTTATTATAGTTCTAGCGATAATAACTGCATTATATGTGTAATAATGCATGTTATATTGATAATATCGGGAGTAATAAGTATAATTATTATAGTTCTAGCGATAATAATAGTACAATATGGCTAATAGTTCATGTTATATTGAAAATAATAAAAGTAATAAGTATATTTATTACAGTTCTAACGATAATAACTGCATAATGTGCGTAATAATGCATGTTATATTGATAAAAATATAAGTAATAAGTATAATCATTACAATTCTAGCGATAATAACTGCATTACATGGGTAATAATGCATGTTATATTGATAATATTGGGAGTAATAAGTATAATTATTATAGTTCTAGCGATAATAAGAGTAAAATATGGCTAATAGTGCATGTTATATTGATAATAATAAAAGAAATAAGTATATTTATTGCAGTTCTATCGATAATAACTGCATAATATGGGTAATAATGCATGTTATATTGACAATAATATAAGTAATAAGTATAATTCTTACAGTTCTAGCGATAATAACTGCATAATATGGGTAATAATGCATGTTATATTGATGATAATAAAAGTAATACGTATATTTATTATAGTTCTAGCGATAATAACTGCATAAAATGGGTAGTAATGCATGTTATATTGATAATAATATAAGTAATAAGTATAATTATTACAGTTATAGCGATAATAACTGCATAATGTGGGTAATAATGCACGTTATATTGCTAATAATATAAGTAATAGGTATAACTATTTCAGTTCTAGCGATAATACCTGCATTATATGGGTAATAATGCATGTTATATTGATAATAATATAAGTAATAAGTATAATTATTACAATTCTAGCGATAATAACTGCATTATATGGGTAATAATGCATATTATATTGATAATACTGGGAGTAATAAGTATAATTATTATAGTTCTGGCGATAATGATAGTAAAATATGGCTGATAGTGCATGTTATATTGATAATAATAAAAGTAATAAGTATATTTATTACAGTTCTATCGATAATAACTGCATAATATGGGTAATAATGCATGTTATATTGCTAATAATGTAAGTAATAAGTATAATTATTACAGTTCTAGCGATAATAACTCCATTATATGGGTAATAATGCATGTTATATTGATAATAATGTAAGTAATAAATATAATTCTTACAGTTCTAGCGATAATAACTGCATAATATGGGTAATAATGCATGTTATATTGATGATAACAAAAGTAATACGTATATTTATTATAGTTCTAGCGATAATAACTGCATAATATGGGTAATAATGCGCGTTATATTGCTAATAATATAAGTAATAAGTATAATTATTACAGTTCTAGCGATAATAACTGCATTATATGTGTAATAATGCATGTTATATTGATAATATCGGGAGTAATAAGTATAATTATTATAGTTCTAGCGATAATAATAGTACAATATGGCTAATAGTTCATGTTATATTGAAAATAATAAAAGTAATAAGTATATTTATTACAGATCTAACGATAATAACTGCATAATGTGCGTAATAATGCATGTTATATTGATAAAAATATAAGTAATAAGTATAATCATTACAATTCTAGCGATAATAACTGCATTACATGGGTAATAATGCATGTTATATTGATAATATTGGGAGTAATAAGTATAATTATTATAGTTCTAGCGATAATAAGAGTAAAATATGGCTAATAGTGCATGTTATATTGATAATAATAAAAGAAATAAGTATATTTATTGCAGTTCTATCGATAATAACTGCATAATATGGGTAATAATGCATGTTATATTGACAATAATATAAGTAATAAGTATAATTCTTACAGTTCTAGCGATAATAACTGCATAATATGGGTAATAATGCATGTTATATTGATGATAATAAAAGTAATACGTATATTTATTATAGTTCTAGCGATAATAACTGCATAAAATGGGTAGTAATGCATGTTATATTGATAATAATATAAGTAATAAGTATAATTATTACAGTTCTAGCGATAATAACTGCATAAAATGGGTAGTAATGCATGTTATATTGATAATAATATAAGTAATAAGTATAATTATTGCAGTTCTAGCGATAATAACTGCAATCTATGGGTAATAATGCACGTTATATTGCTAATAATGTAAGTAATAAGTATAATTATTACAGTTCTAGCGATAATAACTGCATTATATGGATAATAATGCATGTTATATTGATAATATCGGGAGTAATAGGTATAATTATTATAGTTCTAGCGATAATAATAGTAAAATATGGCTAATAGTGCATGTTATATTGATAATAATAAAAGTAATAAGTATACTTATTATACTTCTAGCGATAATAACTGCATTATATGGGTAATAATGCATGTTATATTGATAATGTTGGGAGTAATAAGTATAATTATTATAGTTCTAGCGATAATAACTGCATTGTATGGGTAATAATGGATGTTATATTGATAATATCGGGAGTAATAAGTATAATTATTACAGTTCTAGCGATAGTACTAGTAAAATATGGCTAAGAGTGCCTGTTACATTGATAATAGTGAAAGTAATAAATATATTTATTATACTTCTGTCGATAATAACTGCATTATATGGGTAATTATGCATGTTATATTGATAATAATATAAGTAATGAGTATAATTATTACAGTTCTAGCTTTAGTAACTGCATTATATGGGTAATAATGCATGTTATATTGATAATATCGGGAGTAATAAGTATAATTATTATAGTTCTCGCGATAATAAGAGTACAATATTTCTAATAGTGCATGTTATATTGATAATAATAAAAGTAATACGTATATTTATTATAGTTCTAGCGATAATAACTGCATAATATGGGTAATAATGCACGTTATATTGCTAATAATATAAGTAATAAGTATAACTATTACAGTTCTAGCGATAATACTTGCATTATATGGGTAATAATGCATGTTATATTGATAATATCGGGAGTAATAAGTATAATTATTATAGTTCTAGCGATAATGATAGTAAAATAAGGCTAATAGTGCATGTTATATTGATAACAATAAAAGTAATAAGTATATTTATTATAGTTCTATCGATAATAACTGCATAATATGGGTAATAATGCATGTTATATTGATGATAATTAAAGTACTAAGTATATTTATTATAGTTCTAGCGATTATAACTGCATAATATGCGTAATAATGCATGTTATATTGATAATAATATTAGTAATAAGTATAATTATTACAGTTCTAGAGATAATAACTGCATTATATGGGTAATAATGCACGTTATATTGCTAATAATGTAAGTAATAAGTATAATTATTACAGTTCTAGCGATAATAACTGCATTATATGGGTAATAATGCATGTTATATTGATAATATTGGGAGTAATAAGTATATTTATTACAGTTCTAGCGATAATAACTGCATTATATGGGTAATAATGCACGTTATATTGCTAATAATATAAGTAATAAGTATAATTATTACAGTTCTAGCGATAATAACTGCATTATATGCGTAATGAGGCATGTTATATTGATAATATCGGGAGTAATAAGTATAATTATTATAGTTCTAGCGATAATAATAGTAAAATATGGCTAATAGTGCATGTTATATTGATGATAATAAAAGTAATACGTTTATTTATTATAGTTATAGCGATAATAACTGCATAATATGGGTAGTAATGCATGTTATATTGATAATAATATAAGTAATAAGTATAATTATTACAGTTCTAGCAATAATAACTGCATTATATGGGTAATAATCCATGTTATATTGATAATTTTGGGAGTAATAAGTATAATTATTATAGTTCTAGCGATAATAACTCCATTATATGGGTAATAATGCGTGTTATATTGATAATAATATAAGTAATAAGTATAATTATTACAGTTATAGCGATAATAACTGCATAATATGGGTAATAATGCACGTTATATTGCTAATAATGTAAGTAATAAGTATAATTATTACAGTTCTAGCGATAATAACTCCATTATATGGGTAATAATGCATGTTATATTGATAATATCGGGAGTAATAAGTATAATTATTATAGTTCTAGCGATAATAATAGTACAATATGGCTAATAGTTCATGTTATATTGAAAATAATAAAAGTAATAAGTATATTTATTACAGATCTAACGATAATAACTGCATAATGTGCGTAATAATGCATGTTATATTGATAAAAATATAAGTAATAAGTATAATCATTACAATTCTAGCGATAATAACTGCATTACATGGGTAATAATGCATGTTATATTGATAATATTGGGAGTAATAAGTATAATTATTATAGTTCTAGCGATAATAAGAGTAAAATATGGCTAATAGTGCATGTTATATTGATAATAATAAAAGAAATAAGTATATTTATTGCAGTTCTATCGATAATAACTGCATAATATGGGTAATAATGCATGTTATATTGACAATAATATAAGTAATAAGTATAATTCTTACAGTTCTAGCGATAATAACTGCATAATATGGGTAATAATGCATGTTATATTGATGATAATAAAAGTAATACGTATATTTATTATAGTTCTAGCGATAATAACTGCATAAAATGGGTAGTAATGCATGTTATATTGATAATAATATAAGTAATAAGTATAATTATTACAGTTCTAGCGATAATAACTGCATAAAATGGGTAGTAATGCATGTTATATTGATAATAATATAAGTAATAAGTATAATTATTGCAGTTCTAGCGATAATAACTGCAATCTATGGGTAATAATGCACGTTATATTGCTAATAATGTAAGTAATAAGTATAATTATTACAGTTCTAGCGATAATAACTGCATTATATGGATAATAATGCATGTTATATTGATAATATCGGGAGTAATAGGTATAATTATTATAGTTCTAGCGATAATAATAGTAAAATATGGCTAATAGTGCATGTTATATTGATAATAATAAAAGTAATAAGTATACTTATTATACTTCTAGCGATAATAACTGCATTATATGGGTAATAATGCATGTTATATTGATAATGTTGGGAGTAATAAGTATAATTATTATAGTTCTAGCGATAATAACTGCATTGTATGGGTAATAATGGATGTTATATTGATAATATCGGGAGTAATAAGTATAATTATTACAGTTCTAGCGATAGTACTAGTAAAATATGGCTAAGAGTGCCTGTTACATTGATAATAGTGAAAGTAATAAGTATATTTATTATACTTCTGTCGATAATAACTGCATTATATGGGTAATTATGCATGTTATATTGATAATAATATAAGTAATGAGTATAATTATTACAGTTCTAGCTTTAGTAACTGCATTATATGGGTAATAATGCATGTTATATTGATAATAACGGGAGTAATAAGTATAATTATTATAGTTCTCGCGATAATAAGAGTACAATATTTCTAATAGTGCATGTTATATTGATAATAATAAAAGTAATACGTATATTTATTATAGTTCTAGCGATAATAACTGCATAATATGGGTAGTAATGCATGTTATATTGATAATAATATAAGTGATAAGTATAATTATTACAGTTCTAGCGATAATAACTGCACTATAATGGTAATAATGCATGTTATATGGATAATATTGGAGTAATAAGTATAATTATTATAGTTCTAGCGATAATAATAGTAAAATATGGCTAATAGTGCATGTTATATTGATAATAATAAAAGTAATAAGTATACTTATTATACTTCTAGCGATAATAACTGCATTATATGGGTAATAATGCATGTTATATTGATAATGTTGGGAGTAATAAGTATAATTATTATAGTTCTAGCGATAATAACTGCATTGTATGGGTAATAATGGATGTTATATTGATAATATCGGGAGTAATAAGTATAATTATTACAGTTCTAGCGATAGTACTAGTAAAATATGGCTAAGAGTGCCTGTTACATTGATAATAGTGAAAGTAATAAATATATTTATTATACTTCTGTCGATAATAACTGCATAATATGGGTAATAATGCGCGTTATATTGCTAATAATATAAGTAATAAGTATAATTATTACAGTTCTAGCGATAATAACTGCATTATATGTGTAATAATGCATGTTATATTGATAATATCGGGAGTAATAAGTATAATTATTATAGTTCTAGCGATAATAATAGTACAATATGGCTAATAGTTCATGTTATATTGAAAATAATAAAAGTAATAAGTATATTTATTACAGTTCTAACGATAATAACTGCATAATGTGCGTAATAATGCATGTTATATTGATAAAAATATAAGTAATAAGTATAATCATTACAATTCTAGCGATAATAACTGCATTACATGGGTAATAATGCATGTTATATTGATAATATTGGGAGTAATAAGTATAATTATTATAGTTCTAGCGATAATAAGAGTAAAATATGGCTAATAGTGCATGTTATATTGATAATAATAAAAGAAATAAGTATATTTATTGCAGTTCTATCGATAATAACTGCATAATATGGGTAATAATGCATGTTATATTGACAACAATATAAGTAATAAGTATAATTCTTACAGTTCTAGCGATAATAACTGCATAATATGGGTAATAATGCATGTTATATTGATGATAATAAAAGTAATACGTATATTTATTATAGTTCTAGCGATAATAACTGCATAAAATGGGTAGTAATGCATGTTATATTGATAATAATATAAGTAATAAGTATAATTATTACAGTTATAGCGATAATAACTGCATAATGTGGGTAATAATGCACGTTATATTGCTAATAATATAAGTAATAGGTATAACTATTTCAGTTCTAGCGATAATACCTGCATTATATGGGTAATAATGCATGTTATATTGATAATAATATAAGTAATAAGTATAATTATTACAATTCTAGCGATAATAACTGCATTATATGGGTAATAATGCATATTATATTGATAATACTGGGAGTAATAAGTATAATTATTATAGTTCTGGCGATAATGATAGTAAAATATGGCTAATAGTGCATGTTATATTGATAATAATAAAAGTAATAAGTATATTTATTACAGTTCTATCGATAATAACTGCATAATATGGGTAATAATGCATGTTATATTGCTAATAATGTAAGTAATAAGTATAATTATTACAGTTCTAGCGATAATAACTCCATTATATGGGTAATAATGCATGTTATATTGATAATAATGTAAGTAATTAATATAATTCTTACAGTTCTAGCGATAATAACTGCATAATATGGGTAATAATGCATGTGATATTGATTATAGAAAAAGTAATACGTATATTTATTATAGTTCTAGCGATAATAACTGCATTATATGTGTAATAATGCATGTTATATTGATAATATCGGGAGTAATAAGTATAATTATTATAGTTCTAGCGATAATAATAGTACAATATGGCTAATAGTTCATGTTATATTGAAAATAATAAAAGTAATAAGTATATTTATTACAGTTCTAACGATAATAACTGCATAATGTGCGTAATAATGCATGTTATATTGATAAAAATATAAGTAATAAGTATAATCATTACAATTCTAGCGATAATAACTGCATTACATGGGTAATAATGCATGTTATATTGATAATATTGGGAGTAATAAGTATAATTATTATAGTTCTAGCGATAATAAGAGTAAAATATGGCTAATAGTGCATGTTATATTGATAATAATAAAAGAAATAAGTATATTTATTGCAGTTCTATCGATAATAACTGCATAATATGGGTAATAATGCATGTTATATTGACAATAATATAAGTAATAAGTATAATTCTTACAGTTCTAGCGATAATAACTGCATAATATGGGTAATAATGCATGTTATATTGATGATAATAAAAGTAATACGTATATTTATTATAGTTCTAGCGATAATAACTGCATAAAATGGGTAGTAATGCATGTTATATTGATAATAATATAAGTAATAAGTATAATTATTACAGTTATAGCGATAATAACTGCATAATGTGGGTAATAATGCACGTTATATTGCTAATAATATAAGTAATAGGTATAACTATTTCAGTTCTAGCGATAATACCTGCATTATATGGGTAATAATGCATGTTATATTGATAATAATATAAGTAATAAGTATAATTATTACAATTCTAGCGATAATAACTGCATTATATGGGTAATAATGCATATTATATTGATAATACTGGGAGTAATAAGTATAATTATTATAGTTCTGGCGATAATGATAGTAAAATATGGCTGATAGTGCATGTTATATTGATAATAATAAAAGTAATAAGTATATTTATTACAGTTCTATCGATAATAACTGCATAATATGGGTAATAATGCATGTTATATTGCTAATAATGTAAGTAATAAGTATAATTATTACAGTTCTAGCGATAATAACTCCATTATATGGGTAATAATGCATGTTATATTGATAATAATGTAAGTAATAAATATAATTCTTACAGTTCTAGCGATAATAACTGCATAATATGGGTAATAATGCATGTTATATTGATGATAACAAAAGTAATACGTATATTTATTATAGTTCTAGCGATAATAACTGCATAATATGGGTAATAATGCGCGTTATATTGCTAATAATATAAGTAATAAGTATAATTATTACAGTTCTAGCGATAATAACTGCATTATATGTGTAATAATGCATGTTATATTGATAATATCGGGAGTAATAAGTATAATTATTATAGTTCTAGCGATAATAATAGTACAATATGGCTAATAGTTCATGTTATATTGAAAATAATAAAAGTAATAAGTATATTTATTACAGATCTAACGATAATAACTGCATAATGTGCGTAATAATGCATGTTATATTGATAAAAATATAAGTAATAAGTATAATCATTACAATTCTAGCGATAATAACTGCATTACATGGGTAATAATGCATGTTATATTGATAATATTGGGAGTAATAAGTATAATTATTATAGTTCTAGCGATAATAAGAGTAAAATATGGCTAATAGTGCATGTTATATTGATAATAATAAAAGAAATAAGTATATTTATTGCAGTTCTATCGATAATAACTGCATAATATGGGTAATAATGCATGTTATATTGACAATAATATAAGTAATAAGTATAATTCTTACAGTTCTAGCGATAATAACTGCATAATATGGGTAATAATGCATGTTATATTGATGATAATAAAAGTAATACGTATATTTATTATAGTTCTAGCGATAATAACTGCATAAAATGGGTAGTAATGCATGTTATATTGATAATAATATAAGTAATAAGTATAATTATTACAGTTCTAGCGATAATAACTGCATAAAATGGGTAGTAATGCATGTTATATTGATAATAATATAAGTAATAAGTATAATTATTGCAGTTCTAGCGATAATAACTGCAATCTATGGGTAATAATGCACGTTATATTGCTAATAATGTAAGTAATAAGTATAATTATTACAGTTCTAGCGATAATAACTGCATTATATGGATAATAATGCATGTTATATTGATAATATCGGGAGTAATAGGTATAATTATTATAGTTCTAGCGATAATAATAGTAAAATATGGCTAATAGTGCATGTTATATTGATAATAATAAAAGTAATAAGTATACTTATTATACTTCTAGCGATAATAACTGCATTATATGGGTAATAATGCATGTTATATTGATAATGTTGGGAGTAATAAGTATTATTATTATAGTTCTAGCGATAATAACTGCATTGTATGGGTAATAATGGATGTTATATTGATAATATCGGGAGTAATAAGTATAATTATTACAGTTCTAGCGATAGTACTAGTAAAATATGGCTAAGAGTGCCTGTTACATTGATAATAGTGAAAGTAATAAGTATATTTATTATACTTCTGTCGATAATAACTGCATTATATGGGTAATTATGCATGTTATATTGATAATAATATAAGTAATGAGTATAATTATTACAGTTCTAGCTTTAGTAACTGCATTATATGGGTAATAATGCATGTTATATTGATAATATCGGGAGTAATAAGTATAATTATTATAGTTCTCGCGATAATAAGAGTACAATATTTCTAATAGTGCATGTTATATTGATAATAATAAAAGTAATACGTATATTTATTATAGTTCTAGCGATAATAACTGCATAATATGGGTAGTAATGCATGTTATATTGATAATAATATAAGTGATAAGTATAATTATTACAGTTCTAGCGATAATAACTGCACTATAATGGTAATAATGCATGTTATATGGATAATATTGGGAGTAATAAGTATAATTATTATAGTTCTAGCGATAATGATAGTAAAATATGGCTAATAGTGCATGTTATATTGATGATAATAAAAGTAATACGTATATTTATTATAGTTCTAGCGATAATAACTGCATAATATGGGTAATAATGCATGTTATATTGATAATAATATAAGTAGTAAGTATAATTATTACAGTTCTAGCGATAACAACTGCATTATATGGGTAATAATGCATGTTATATTGATAATATTGGGAGTAATAAGTATAATTATTATAGTTTTAGCGATAATAATAGTAAAATATTCCAAATAGTGCATGTTATATTGATAATAATAAAAGTAAAAAGTATATTTATTACAGTTCTAGCGATAATAACTGCATAATATGGGTAATAATGCGCGTTATATTGCTAATAATATAAGTAATAAGTATAATTATTACAGTTCTAGCGATAATAACTGCATTATATGTGTAATAATGCATGTTATATTGATAATATCGGGAGTAATAAGTATAATTATTATAGTTCTAGCGATAATAATAGTACAATATGGCTAATAGTTCATGTTATATTGAAAATAATAAAAGTAATAAGTATATTTATTACAGTTCTAACGATAATAACTGCATAATGTGCGTAATAATGCATGTTATATTGATAAAAATATAAGTAATAAGTATAATCATTACAATTCTAGCGATAATAACTGCATTACATGGGTAATAATGCATGTTATATTGATAATATTGGGAGTAATAAGTATAATTATTATAGTTCTAGCGATAATAAGAGTAAAATATGGCTAATAGTGCATGTTATATTGATAATAATAAAAGAAATAAGTATATTTATTGCAGTTCTATCGATAATAACTGCATAATATGGGGAATAATGCATGTTATATTGACAATAATATAAGTAATAAGTATAATTCTTACAGTTCTAGCGATAATAACTGCATAATATGGGTAATAATGCATGTTATATTGATGATAATAAAAGTAATACGTATATTTATTATAGTTCTAGCGATAATAACTGCATAAAATGGGTAGTAATGCATGTTATATTGATAATAATATAAGTAATAAGTATAATTATTGCAGTTCTAGCGATAATAACTGCAATCTATGGGTAATAATGCACGTTATATTGCTAATAATGTAAGTAATAAGTATAATTATTACAGTTCTAGCGATAATAACTGCATTATATGGATAATAATGCATGTTATATTGATAATATCGGGAGTAATAGGTATAATTATTATAGTTCTAGCGATAATAATAGTAAAATATGGCTAATAGTGCATGTTATATTGATAATAATAAAAGTAATAAGTATACTTATTATACTTCTAGCGATAATAACTGCATTATATGGGTAATAATGCATGTTATATTGATAATGTTGGGAGTAATAAGTATAATTATTATAGTTCTAGCGATAATAACTGCATTGTATGGGTAATAATGGATGTTATATTGATAATATCGGGAGTAATAAGTATAATTATTACAGTTCTAGCGATAGTACTAGTAAAATATGGCTAAGAGTGCCTGTTACATTGATAATAGTGAAAGTAATAAATATATTTATTATACTTCTGTCGATAATAACTGCATTATATGGGTAATTATGCATGTTATATTGATAATAATATAAGTAATGAGTATAATTATTACAGTTCTAGCTTTAGTAACTGCATTATATGGGTAATAATGCATGTTATATTGATAATATCGGGAGTAATAAGTATAATTATTATAGTTCTCGCGATAATAAGAGTACAATATTTCTAATAGTGCATGTTATATTGATAATAATAAAAGTAATACGTATATTTATTATAGTTCTAGCGATAATAACTGCATAATATGGGTAGTAATGCATGTTATATTGATAATAATATAAGTAATAAGTATAATTATTACAGTTCTAGCGATAATAACTGCATTATATGGGTAATAATCCATGTTATATTGATAATATTGGGAGTAATAAGTATAATTATTATAGTTCTAGCGATAATAACTCCATTATATGGGTAATAATGCATGTTATATTGATAATAATATAAGTAATAAGTATAATTATTACAGTTATAGCGATAATAACTGCATAATATGGGTAATAATGCACGTTATATTGCTAATAATATAAGTAATAAGTATAACTATTACAGTTCTAGCGATAATACTTGCATTATATGGGTAATAATGCATGTTATATTGATAATATCGGGAGTAATAAGTATAATTATTATAGTTCTAGCGATAATGATAGTAAAATAAGGCTAATAGTGCATGTTATATTGATAACAATAAAAGTAATAAGTATATTTATTATAGTTCTATCGATAATAACTGCATAATATGGGTAATAATGCATGTTATATTGATGATAATTAAAGTACTAAGTATATTTATTATAGTTCTAGCGATTATAACTGCATAATATGCGTAATAATGCATGTTATATTGATAATAATATTAGTAATAAGTATAATTATTACAGTTCTAGAGATAATAACTGCATTATATGGGTAATAATGCACGTTATATTGCTAATAATGTAAGTAATAAGTATAATTATTACAGTTCTAGCGATAATAACTGCATTATATGGGTAATAATGCATGTTATATTGATAATATTGGGAGTAATAAGTATATTTATTACAGTTCTAGCGATAATAACTGCATTATATGGGTAATAATGCACGTTATATTGCTAATAATATAAGTAATAAGTATAATTATTACAGTTCTAGCGATAATAACTGCATTATATGCGTAATGAGGCATGTTATATTGATAATATCGGGAGTAATAAGTATAATTATTATAGTTCTAGCGATAATAATAGTAAAATATGGCTAATAGTGCATGTTATATTGATGATAATAAAAGTAATACGTTTATTTATTATAGTTATAGCGATAATAACTGCATAATATGGGTAGTAATGCATGTTATATTGATAATAATATAAGTAATAAGTATAATTATTACAGTTCTAGCAATAATAACTGCATTATATGGGTAATAATCCATGTTATATTGATAATTTTGGGAGTAATAAGTATAATTATTATAGTTCTAGCGATAATAACTCCATTATATGGGTAATAATGCGTGTTATATTGATAATAATATAAGTAATAAGTATAATTATTACAGTTATAGCGATAATAACTGCATAATATGGGTAATAATGCACGTTATATTGCTAATAATGTAAGTAATAAGTATAATTATTACAGTTCTAGCGATAATAACTCCATTATATGGGTAATAATGCATGTTATATTGATAATAATATAAGTAATAAGTATAATTCTTACAGTTCTAGCGATAATAACTGCATAATATGGGTAATAATGCATGTTATATTGATGATAATAAAAGTAATACGTATATTTATTATAGTTCTAGCGATAATAACTGCATAATATGGGTAGTAATGCATGTTATATTGATAATAATATAAGTAATAAGTATAATTATTACAGTTCTAGCAATAATAACTGCATTATATGGGTAATAATCCATGTTATATTGATAATTTTGGGAGTAATAAGTATAATTATTATAGTTCTAGCGATAATAACTCCATTATATGGGTAATAATGCGTGTTATATTGATAATAATATAAGTAATAAGTATAATTATTACAGTTATAGCGATAATAACTGCATAATATGGGTAATAATGCACGTTATATTGCTAATAATATAAGTAATAAGTATAACTATTACAGTTCTAGCGATAATACCTGCATTATATGGGTAATAATGCATGTTATATTGATACTATTGGGAGTAATAAGTATAATTATTATAGTTCTAGCGATAATAATAGTAAAATAAGGCTAATAGTGCATGTTATATTGATAATAATAAAAGTAATAAGTATATTTATTACAGTTCTATCGATAATAACTGCATAATATGGGTAATAATGCATGTTATATTGATGATAATAAAAGTACTAAGTACATTTATTATAGTTCTAGCGATTATAACTGCATAATATGCGTAATAATGCATGTTATATTGATAATAATATAAGTAATAAGCATAATTATTACAATTCTAGCGATAATAACTGCATTATATGGGTAATAATGCATGTTATATTGATAATATTGGGAGTAATAAGTATAATTATTATAGTTCTAGAAATAATAATAGTAAAATATGGCTAATAGTGCATGTTTTATTGATAATAATAAAAGAAATAAGTATATTTATAACAGTTCTATCGATAATAACTGCATAATATGGGTAATAATGCATGTTATATTGCTAATAATGTAAGTAATAAGTATAATTATTACAGTTCTAGCGATAATAACTCCATTATATGGGTAATAATGCATGTTATATTGATAATAATATAAGTAATAAATATAATTCCTACAGTTCTAGCGATAATAACTCCATTATATGGGTAATAATGCATGTTATATTGATAATAATATAAGTATAGAGTATAATTACTACAGTTCTAGCGGTAATAACTTCATAATATGGGTAATAATGCACGTTATATTGCTAATAGTATAAGTAATAAGTATAATTATTACAGCTCTAGCGATAATAACTGCATTATATGGGTAAGAATGCATGTTATATTGATAATATCGGGAGTAATAGATATAATTATTATAGTTCTAGCGATAATAATAGTAAAATATGGCTAATAGTGCATGTTATATTGATAATAATAAAAGTAATAAGTATACTTATTATACTTCTAGCGATAATAACTGCATTATATGGGTAATAATGCATGTTATATTGATAATGTTGGGAGTAATAAGTATAATTATTATAGTTCTAGCGATAATAACTGCATTGTATGGGTAATAATGGATGTTATATTGATAATATCGGGAGTAATAAGTATAATTATTACAGTTCTAGCGATAGTACTAGTAAAATATGGCTAAGAGTGCCTGTTACATTGATAATAGTGAAAGTAATAAATATATTTATTATACTTCTGTCGATAATAACTGCATTATATGGGTAATTATGCATGTTATATTGATAATAATATAAGTAATGAGTATAATTATTACAGTTCTAGCTTTAGTAACTGCATTATATGGGTAATAATGCATGTTATATTGATAATATCGGGAGTAATAAGTATAATTATTATAGTTCTCGCGATAATAAGAGTACAATATTTCTAACAGTGCATGTTATATTGATAATAATAAAAGTAATACGTATATTTATTATAGTTCTAGCGATAATAACTGCATAATATGGGTAGTAATGCATGTTATATTGATAATAATATAAGTAATAAGTATAATTATTACAGTTCTAGCGATAATAACTGCATTATATGGGTAATAATCCATGTTATATTGATAATATTGGGAGTAATAAGTATAATTATTATAGTTCTAGCGATAATAACTGCATAATGTGGGTAATAATGCATGTTATATTGATAATAATATAAGTAATAAGTATAATTATTGCAGTTCTAGCGATAATAACTGCAATCTGTGGGTAATAATGCACGTTATATTGCTAATAATATAAGTAATAAGTATAATTATTACAGTTCTAGCGATAATAACTGCATTATATGGGTAATAATGCATGTTATATTGATAATATCGGGAGTAATAGGTATAATTATTATAGTTCTAGCGATAATAATAGTAAAATATGGCTAATAGTGCATGTTATATTGATAATAATAAAAGTAATAAGTATACTTATTATACTTCTAGCGATAATAACTGCATTATATGGGTAATAATGCATGTTATATTGATAATGTTGGGAGTAATAAGTATAATTATTATAGTTCTAGCGATAAAAACTGCATTGTATGGGTAATAATGGATGTTATATTGATAATATCGGGAGTAATAAGTATAATTATTACAGTTCTAGCGATAGTACTAGTAAAATATGGCTAAGAGTGCCTGTTACATTGATAATAGTGAAAGTAATAAATATATTTATTATACTTCTGTCGATAATAACTGCATAATATGGGTAATAATGCGCGTTATATTGCTAATAATATAAGTAATAAGTATAATTATTACAGTTCTAGCGATAATAACTGCATTATATGTGTAATAATGCATGTTATATTGATAATATCGGGAGTAATAAGTATAATTATTATAGTTCTAGCGATAATAATAGTACAATATGGCTAATAGTTCATGTTATATTGAAAATAATAAAAGTAATAAGTATATTTATTACAGTTCTAACGATAATAACTGCATAATGTGCGTAATAATGCATGTTATATTGATAAAAATATAAGTAATAAGTATAATCATTACAATTCTAGCGATAATAACTGCATTACATGGGTAATAATGCATGTTATATTGATAATATTGGGAGTAATAAGTATAATTATTATAGTTCTAGCGATAATAAGAGTAAAATATGGCTAATAGTGCATGTTATATTGATAATAATAAAAGAAATAAGTATATTTATTGCAGTTCTATCGATAATAACTGCATAATATGGGTAATAATGCATGTTATATTGACAACAATATAAGTAATAAGTATAATTCTTACAGTTCTAGCGATAATAACTGCATAATATGGGTAATAATGCATGTTATATTGATGATAATAAAAGTAATACGTATATTTATTATAGTTCTAGCGATAATAACTGCATAAAATGGGTAGTAATGCATGTTATATTGATAATAATATAAGTAATAAGTATAATTATTACAGTTATAGCGATAATAACTGCATAATGTGGGTAATAATGCACGTTATATTGCTAATAATATAAGTAATAGGTATAACTATTTCAGTTCTAGCGATAATACCTGCATTATATGGGTAATAATGCATGTTATATTGATAATAATATAAGTAATAAGTATAATTATTACAATTCTAGCGATAATAACTGCATTATATGGGTAATAATGCATATTATATTGATAATACTGGGAGTAATAAGTATAATTATTATAGTTCTGGCGATAATGATAGTAAAATATGGCTAATAGTGCATGTTATATTGATAATAATAAAAGTAATAAGTATATTTATTACAGTTCTATCGATAATAACTGCATAATATGGGTAATAATGCATGTTATATTGCTAATAATGTAAGTAATAAGTATAATTATTACAGTTCTAGCGATAATAACTCCATTATATGGGTAATAATGCATGTTATATTGATAATAATGTAAGTAATAAATATAATTCTTACAGTTCTAGCGATAATAACTGCATAATATGGGTAATAATGCATGTGATATTGATTATAGAAAAAGTAATACGTATATTTATTATAGTTCTAGCGATAATAACTGCATTATATGTGTAATAATGCATGTTATATTGATAATATCGGGAGTAATAAGTATAATTATTATAGTTCTAGCCATAATAATAGTACAATATGGCTAATAGTTCATGTTATATTGAAAATAATAAAAAAATAAGTATATTTATTACAGTTCTAACGATAATAACTGCATAATGTGCGTAATAATGCATGTTATATTGATAAAAATATAAGTAATAAGTATAATCATTACAATTCTAGCGATAATAACTGCATTACATGGGTAATAATGCATGTTATATTGATAATATTGGGAGTAATAAGTATAATTATTATAGTTCTAGCGATAATAAGAGTAAAATATGGCTAATAGTGCATGTTATATTGATAATAATAAAAGAAATAAGTATATTTATTGCAGTTCTATCGATAATAACTGCATAATATGGGTAATAATGCATGTTATATTGACAATAATATAAGTAATAAGTATAATTCTTACAGTTCTAGCGATAATAACTGCATAATATGGGTAATAATGCATGTTATATTGATGATAATAAAAGTAATACGTATATTTATTATAGTTCTAGCGATAATAACTGCATAAAATGGGTAGTAATGCATGTTATATTGATAATAATATAAGTAATAAGTATAATTATTACAGTTATAGCGATAATAACTGCATAATGTGGGTAATAATGCACGTTATATTGCTAATAATATAAGTAATAGGTATAACTATTTCAGTTCTAGCGATAATACCTGCATTATATGGGTAATAATGCATGTTATATTGATAATAATATAAGTAATAAGTATAATTATTACAATTCTAGCGATAATAACTGCATTATATGGGTAATAATGCATATTATATTGATAATACTGGGAGTAATAAGTATAATTATTATAGTTCTGGCGATAATGATAGTAAAATATGGCTGATAGTGCATGTTATATTGATAATAATAAAAGTAATAAGTATATTTATTACAGTTCTATCGATAATAACTGCATAATATGGGTAATAATGCATGTTATATTGCTAATAATGTAAGTAATAAGTATAATTATTACAGTTCTAGCGATAATAACTCCATTATATGGGTAATAATGCATGTTATATTGATAATAATGTAAGTAATAAATATAATTCTTACAGTTCTAGCGATAATAACTGCATAATATGGGTAATAATGCATGTTATATTGATTATAACAAAAGTAATACGTATATTTATTATAGTTCTAGCGATAATAACTGCATAATATGGGTAATAATGCATGTTATATTGATTATAACAAAAGTAATACGTATATTTACTATAGTTCTAGCGATAATAACTGCATAATATGGGTAATAATGCATGTTATATTGCTAATAATGTAAGTAATAAGTATAATTATTACAGTTCTAGCGATAATAACTCCATTATATGGGTAATAATGCATGTTATATTGATAATAATGTAAGTAATAAATATAATTCTTACAGTTCTAGCGATAATAACTGCATAATATGGGTAATAATGCATGTTATATTGATGATAACAAAAGTAATACGTATATTTATTATAGTTCTAGCGATAATAACTGCATAATATGGGTAGTAATGCATGTTATATTGATAATAATATAAGTAATAAGTATAATTATTACAGTTCTAGCGATAATAACTGCATAAAATGGGTAGTAATGCATGTTATATTGATAATAATATAAGTAATAAGTATAATTATTGCAGTTCTAGCGATAATAACTGCAATTTTTGGGTAATAATGCACGTTATATTGCTAATAATGTAAGTAATAAGTATAATTATTACAGTTCTAGCGATAATAACTGCATTATATGGATAATAATGCATGTTATATTGATAATATCGGGAGTAATAGGTATAATTATTATAGTTCTAGCGATAATAATAGTAAAATATGGCTAATAGTGCATGTTATATTGATAATAATAAAAGTAATAAGTATACTTATTATACTTCTAGCGATAATAACTGCATTATATGGGTAATAATGCATGTTATATTGATAATGTTGGGAGTAATAAGTATAATTATTATAGTTCTAGCGATAATAACTGCATTGTATGGGTAATAATGGATGTTATATTGATAATATCGGGAGTAATAAGTATAATTATTACAGTTCTAGCGATAGTACTAGTAAAATATGGCTAAGAGTGCCTGTTACATTGATAATAGTGAAAGTAATAAGTATATTTATTATACTTCTGTCGATAATAACTGCATTATATGGGTAATTATGCATGTTATATTGATAATAATATAAGTAATGAGTATAATTATTACAGTTCTAGCTTTAGTAACTGCATTATATGGGTAATAATGCATGTTATATTGATAATATCGGGAGTAATAAGTATAATTATTATAGTTCTCGCGATAATAAGAGTACAATATTTCTAATAGTGCATGTTATATTGATAATAATAAAAGTAATACGTATATTTATTATAGTTCTAGCGATAATAACTGCATAATATGGGTAGTAATGCATGTTATATTGATAATAATATAAGTGATAAGTATAATTATTACAGTTCTAGCGATAATAACTGCACTATAATGGTAATAATGCATGTTATATGGATAATATTGGGAGTAATAAGTATAATTATTATAGTTCTAGCGATAATGATAGTAAAATATGGCTAATAGTGCATGTTATATTGATGATAATAAAAGTAATACGTATATTTATTATAGTTCTAGCGATAATAACTGCATAATATGGGTAATAATGCATGTTATATTGATAATAATATAAGTAGTAAGTATAATTATTACAGTTCTAGCGATAACAACTGCATTATATGGGTAATAATGCATGTTATATTGATAATATTGGGAGTAATAAGTATAATTATTATAGTTTTAGCGATAATAATAGTAAAATATTCCAAATAGTGCATGTTATATTGATAATAATAAAAGTAAAAAGTATATTTATTACAGTTCTAGCGATAATAACTGCATAATATGGGTAATAATGCGCGTTATATTGCTAATAATATAAGTAATAAGTATAATTATTACAGTTCTAGCGATAATAACTGCATTATATGTGTAATAATGCATGTTATATTGATAATATCGGGAGTAATAAGTATAATTATTATAGTTCTAGCGATAATAATAGTACAATATGGCTAATAGTTCATGTTATATTGAAAATAATAAAAGTAATAAGTATATTTATTACAGTTCTAACGATAATAACTGCATAATGTGCGTAATAATGCATGTTATATTGATAAAAATATAAGTAATAAGTATAATCATTACAATTCTAGCGATAATAACTGCATTACATGGGTAATAATGCATGTTATATTGATAATATTGGGAGTAATAAGTATAATTATTATAGTTCTAGCGATAATAAGAGTAAAATATGGCTAATAGTGCATGTTATATTGATAATAATAAAAGAAATAAGTATATTTATTGCAGTTCTATCGATAATAACTGCATAATATGGGGAATAATGCATGTTATATTGACAATAATATAAGTAATAAGTATAATTCTTACAGTTCTAGCGATAATAACTGCATAATATGGGTAATAATGCATGTTATATTGATGATAATAAAAGTAATACGTATATTTATTATAGTTCTAGCGATAATAACTGCATAAAATGGGTAGTAATGCATGTTATATTGATAATAATATAAGTAATAAGTATAATTATTGCAGTTCTAGCGATAATAACTGCAATCTATGGGTAGTAATGCATGTTATATTGATAATAATATAAGTAATAAGTATAATTATTACAGTTCTAGCGATAATACCTGCATTATATGGGTAATAATCCATGTTATATTGATAATATTGGGAGTAATAAGTATAATTATTATAGTTCTAGCGATAATAACTCCATTATATGGGTAATAATGCATGTTATATTGATAATAATATAAGTAATAAGTATAATTATTACAGTTATAGCGATAATAACTGCATAATATGGGTAATAATGCACGTTATATTGCTAATAATATAAGTAATAAGTATAACTATTACAGTTCTAGCGATAATACCTGCATTATATGGGTAATAATGCATGTTATATTGATAATATCGGGAGTAATAAGTATAATTATTATAGTTCTAGCGATAATGATAGTAAAATAAGGCTAATAGTGCATGTTATATTGATAACAATAAAAGTAATAAGTATATTTATTATAGTTCTATCGATAATAACTGCATAATATGGGTAATAATGCATGTTATATTGATGATAATTAAAGTACTAAGTATATTTATTATAGTTCTAGCGATTATAACTGCATAATATGCGTAATAATGCATGTTATATTGATAATAATATTAGTAATAAGTATAATTATTACAGTTCTAGAGATAATAACTGCATTATATGGGTAATAATGCACGTTATATTGCTAATAATGTAAGTAATAAGTATAATTATTACAGTTCTAGCGATAATAACTGCATTATATGGGTAATAATGCATGTTATATTGATAATATTGGGAGTAATAAGTATATTTATTACAGTTCTAGCGATAATAACTGCATTATATGGGTAATAATGCACGTTATATTGCTAATAATATAAGTAATAAGTATAATTATTACAGTTCTAGCGATAATAACTGCATTATATGCGTAATGAGGCATGTTATATTCATAATATCGGGAGTAATAAGTATAATTATTATAGTTCTAGCGATAATAATAGTAAAATATGGCTAATAGTGCATGTTATATTGATGATAATAAAAGTAATACGTTTATTTATTATAGTTATAGCGATAATAACTGCATAATATGGGTAGTAATGCATGTTATATTGATAATAATATAAGTAATAAGTATAATTATTACAGTTCTAGCGATAATAACTCCATTATATGGGTAATAATGCATGTTATATTGATAATAATATAAGTAATAAGTATAATTACTACCGTTCTAGCGATAATAACTTCATAATATGTGTAATAATGCACGTTATATTGCTAATAGTATAAGTAATAAGTATAATTATTACAGTTGTAGCGATAGTAACTGCATTATATGGGTAATAATGCATGTTATATTGATAATATCGGGAGTAATAAGCATAATTATTATAGTTTTCGCGATAATAATAGTACAATATGGATAATAGTGCATGTTATATTGATAATAATAAAAGTAATAAGTATATTTATTATAGTTCTATCGATAATAACTGCATAATATGGGTAATAATGCATGTTATATTGATGGTAATTAAAGTGCTAAGTATATTTATTATAGTTCTAGGGATCATAACTGCATAATATGCGTAATAATGCATGTTATATTGATAATAATATAAGTAATAAGTATAATTATTACAATTCTAGCGATAATAACTGCATTATATGGGTAATAATGCATGTTATATTGATAATACTGGGAGTAATAAGTATAATTATTATAGTTCTGGCGATAATGATAGTAAAATATGGCTAATAGTGCATGTTATATTGATAATAATAAAAGTAATAAGTATATTTATTACAGTTCTACCGATAATAACTGCATAATATGGGTAATAATGCATGTTATATTGATAATGTTGGGAGTAATAAGTATAATTATTATAGTTCTAGCGATAATAACTGCATTATATGGGTAATAATGGAGGTTATATTGATAATATCGGGAGTAATAAGTATAATTATTACAGTTCTAGCGATAGTACTAGTAAAACATGGCTAAGAGTGCCTGTTATATTGATAATAGTAAAAGTAATAAGTATATTTATTATACTTCTGTCGATAATAACTGCATTATATGGGTAATTATGCATGTTATATTGATAATAATATAAGTAATAAGTATATTTATTACAGTTCTAACGATAATAACTCCATTATATGGGTAATAATGCATGTTATATTGATAATAATATAAGTAATAAGTATAACTATTACAGTTCTAGCGACAAAAACTCCATTATATGGGTAATAATGCATGTTATATTGATAATAATATAAGTAATAAATATAATTATTACAGTTCTAGCGATAATAACTCCATTATATGGGTAATAATGCATGTTATATTGATAATAATATAAGTAATAAGTATAATTACTACAGTTCTAGCGATAATAACTTCATAATATGTGTAATAATGCACGTTATATTGCTAATAGTATAAGTAATAAGTATAATTATTACAGTTGTAGCGATAGTAACTGCATTATATGGGTAATAATGCATGTTATATTGATAATATCGGGAGTAATAAGCATAATTATTATAGTTTTCGCGATAATAATAGTACAATATGGATAATAGTGCATGTTATATTGATAATAATAAAAGTAATAAGTATATTTATTATAGTTCTATCGATAATAACTGCATAATATGGGTAATAATGCATGTTATATTGATGATAATTAAAGTGCTAAGTATATTTATTATAGTTCTAGGGATCATAACTGCATAATATGCGTAATAATGCATGTTATATTGATAATAATATAAGTAATAAGTATAATTATTACAATTCTAGCGATAATAACTGCATTATATGGGTAATAATGCATGTTATATTGATAATACTGGGAGTAATAAGTACAATTATTATAGTTCTGGCGATAATGATAGTAAAATATGGCTAATAGTGCATGTTATATTGATAATAATAAAAGTAATAAGTATATTTATTACAGTTCTACCGATAATAACTGCATAATATGGGTAATAATGCATGTTATATTGATAATGTTGGGAGTAATAAGTATAATTATTACAGTTCTAGCGATAATAACTGCATTATATGGGTAATAATGCATGTTATATTGATAATATTGGGAGTAATAAGTATATTTATTACAGTTCTAGCGATAATAACTGCATTATATGGGTAATAATGCACGTTATATTGCTAATAATATAAGTAATAAGTATAATTATTACAGTTCTAGCGATAATAACTCCATTATATGGGTAATAATGCATGTTATATTGATAATAATATAAGTAATAAGTATAATTACTACAGTTCTAGCGATAATAACTTCATAATATGTGTAATAATGCACGTTATATTGCTAATAGTATAAGTAATAAGTATAATTATTACAGTTGTAGCGATAGTAACTGCATTATATGGGTAATAATGCATGTTATATTGATAATACTGGGAGTAATAAGTACAATTATTATAGTTCTGGCGATAATGATAGCAATATAACGTGCATTATTACCCATATAATGCAGTTATTATCGCTAGAACTGTAATAATTATACTTATTACTTATATTATTATCAATATAACATGCATTATTACCCATATAATGGAGGTATTATCGCTAGAACTGTAATAATTATACTTATTACTTATATTATTATCAATATAACATGCATTATTACCCATATAATGCAGTTATTATCGCCAGAACTGTAATAATTATACTTATTACTTTTATTATTATCAATATAACATGCATTATTACCCATATTATGCAGTTATTATCGCTAGAACTATAATAAATATACTTATTACTCCCAATATTATCAATATAACATGCATTATTACCCATATAATGCAGTTATTATCGCTAGAACTGTAATAATTATACTTACTACTTATATTATTAGCAATATAACGTGCATTATTACCCATATAATGGAGTTATTATCGCTAGAACTGTAATAAATATACGTATTACTTTTATTATTATCAATGTAACATGCATTATTACCCATATAATGGAGTTATTATCGCTAGAACTGTAATAAATATACGTATTACTATTATTATCATCAATATAACATGCATTATTACCCATATAATGGAGTTACTATCGTTAGAACTGTAATAATTATACTTATCACATATATTATTAGCAATATAACGTGCATTATTACCCATATAATGCAGTTATTATAGCCAGAACTGTAATAATTATACTTACTACTTATATTATTCTCAATATAACATGCATTATTACCCATATTATGCAGTTATTATCGCTAGAACTATAATAAATATGCTTATTACTCCCAATATTATCAATGTAACATGCATTATTACCCATATAATGCAGTTATTATCGCTAGAACTGTAATAATTAAACTTATTACGTATATTATTAGCAATATAACATGCATTATTACCCATATTATGCAGTTATTATCGATAGAACTGTAATAAAGGTACATATTACTTTTACTTTTATCAATATAACATGCACTATTAGCCATATTTTACTATTATTATCGCTAGAACTATAATAAATATACTTATTACTCCCAATATTATCAATATAACATGCATTATTACCCATATAATGCAGTTATTATCGCTAGAACTGTAATAATTATACTTACTACTTATATTATTAGCAATATAACGTGCATTATTACCCATATAATGCAGTTATTATCGCTACAACTGTAATAATTATACTTATTCCTTATATTATTATCAATATAACAGGCATTATTACCCATATAATCGAGGTATTATCGCTAGAACTGTAATAATTATACTTATTACTTATATTATTAGCAATATAACGTGCATTATTACCCATATAATGCAGTTATTATCGACAGAAGTATAATAAATATACTTATTACTTTTATTATTATCAATATAACAGGCACTATTAGCCATATTTTACTATTATTATCGCTAGAACTATAATAATTATACTTATTACTCCCGATATTATCAATATAACATGCCTTATTACGCATATAATGCAGTTATTATCGCTAGAACTGTAATAATTATACTTATTACTTATATTATTAGCAATATAACGTGCATTATTACCCATATAATGCAGTTATTATCGCTAGAACTGTAATAATTAAACTTATTACGTATATTATTAGCAATATAACATGCATTATTACCCATATTATGCAGTTATTATCGATAGAACTGTAATAAAGGTACATATTACTTTTACTATTATCAATATAACATGCACTATTAGCCATATTTTACTATTATTATCGCTAGAACTATAATAATTATACTTATTACTCCCGATGTTATTAATATAACATGCCTTATTACGCATATAATGCAGTTATTATCGCTAGAACTGTAATAATTATACTTATTACTTATATTATTAGCAATATAACGTGCATTATTACCCATATAATGCAGTTATTATCGCTAGAACTGTAATAATTATACTTATTACTTTTATTATTAGCAATATAACGTGCATTATTACCCATATAATGCAGTTATTATCGCTAGAACTGTAATAAATATACTTATTACTTATATTGTTATCTATATAACATTCATTATTACCCATATTATGCAGTTATTATCGCTAGAACCATAATAAATATGCTTATTACTCCCAATATTATCAATATATCATGCATTATTACCCATATAATGGAGTTATTATCGCTAGAACTGTAATAATTATACTTATTACTTATGTTGTTATCAATATAACATGCATTATTACCCATATAATGCAGTTATTATCGACAGAAGTATAATAAATATACTTATTACTTTTATTATTATCAATATAACAGGCACTATTATCCATATTTTACTATTATTATCGCTAGAACTATAATAATTATACTTATTACTCCCGATATTATCAATATAACATGCCTTATTACGCATATAATGCAATTATTATCGCTAGAACTGTAATAATTATACTTATTACTTATATTATTAGCAATATAACCTGCATTATTACCCATATAATGCAGTTATTATCGCTAGAACTGTAATAATTATACTTATTACTTATATTATTATCAATATAACATGCATTATTACCCATATAATGGAGTTATTAATGCTAGAACTGTAATAAATATACGTATTACTTTTATTATTATCAATATAACATGCATTATTACCCATATAATGGAGTTATTATCGCTAGAACTGTAATAAATATACGTATTACTTTTATTATCATCAATATAACATGCATTATTACCCACATTATGCAGTTATTATCGATAGAACTGTAATGAAGATACTTATTACTTTTACTATTATCAATATAACATGCACTATTAGCCATATTTTACTATTATTATCGCTAGAACTATAATAATAATACTTATTACTCCCGATATTATCAATATAACATGCTTTATTACCCATATAATGCAGGTATTATCGCCTGAAGTATAATACATATACTTATTACTATTATTATTATCAATATAACAGGCACTCTTAGCCATATTTTACTATTATTATCGCTAGAACTATAATAATTATACTTATTACTCCCGATATTATCAATATAACATACATTATTACCCATATAATGCAGGTATTACCGACTGAAGTATAATAAATATACTTATTACTATTATTATTATCAATATAACAGGCACTCTTAGCCATATTTTACTAGTATTATCGCTAGAACGATAATAATAATACTTATTACTCCCGATATTATCAATATAACATGCCTTATTACGCATGTAATGCAGTTATTATCGCTAGAACTGTAATAATTATACTTATTACTTATATTATTAGCAATATAACGTGTATTATTAGCCATATAATGCAGTTATTATCTCTAGAACTGTAATAATTATACTTATTACTTATATTATTATCAATATAACATGCATTATTACCCATATAATGGAGGTATTATCGCTAGAACTGTAATAATTATACTTACTACTTATATTATTAGCAATATAACTTGCATTATTACCCATATAATGCAGTTATTATCGCCAGAACTGTAATAATTATACTTATTGCTTATATTATTATCAATATAACATGCATTGTTACCCATATAATAGAGTTATTATCGCTAGGACTGTAATAATTATACTTATTACTTATATTATTATCAATATAACATGCATGATTACCCATATAATGCAGTTATTATCGACAGAAGTATAATAAATATACTCAGTACTTTTATTATTATCAATATAGCATGCATTATTACCCATATTATGCAGTTATTATCGATAGAACTGTAAT
Source organism: Megachile leachella (assembly GCA_963576845.1). Lineage (NCBI taxonomy): Eukaryota > Metazoa > Arthropoda > Insecta > Hymenoptera > Megachilidae > Megachile > Megachile leachella. The sequence goes on along the minus strand of CAUYWW010000150.1, from coordinate 897,351 downwards.
AAAGATACATATTACTTTTACTATTATCAATATAACATGCATTATTAGCCATACTTTACTATTGTTATCGCTAGAACTAGAATAAATATGCTTATTACTCCCAATATTATCAATATAACATGCATTATTACCCATATAATGCAGTTATTATCGCTAGAACTGTAATAATTATACATATTACTTATATTATTAGCAATATAACGTGCATTGTTACCCATATAATGCAGTTATTATCGCCAGAACTGTAATAATTATACTTATTACTTATATTATTATCAATATAACATGCATTGTTACCCATATAATAGAGTTATTATCGCTAGAACTGTAATAATTATACTTATTACTTATATTATTATCAATATAACATGCATGATTACCCATATAATGCAGTTATTATCGACAGAAGTATAATAAATATACTTAGTACTTTTATTATTATCAATATAACATGCATTATTACCCATATTATGCAGTTATTATCGCTAGAACTGTAATAATTATACTTATTACTTATATTATTAGCAATATAACGTGCATTATAACCCATATAATGCAGTTATTATCGCTAGAATTGTAATAAATATACTTATTACTTATATTGTTATCAATATAACAGGCATTATTACCCATATTATGCAGTTATTATCGCTAGAACTAGAATAAATATGCTTATTACTCCCAATATTATCAATACAACATGCATTATTACCCATATAATGCAGTTATTATCGCTAGAACTGTAATAATTATACTTACTACTTATATTATTCTCAATATAACATGCATTATTACCCATATTATGCAGTTATTATCGCTAGAACTAGAATAAATATGCTTATTACTCCCAATATTATCAATATAACATGCATTATTACCCATATAATGGAGTTATTATCGCTAGAACTGTAATAATTATACTTATTACTTATGTTGTTATCAATATAACATGCATTATTACCCATATAATGCAGTTATTATCGACAGAAGTATAATAAATATACTTATTACTTTTATTATTATCAATATAACAGGCACTATTATCCATATTTTACTATTATTATCGCTAGAACTATAATAATTATACTTATTACTCCCGATATTATCAATATAACATGCCTTATTACGCATATAATGCAGTTATTATCGATAGAACTGTAATAAAGGTACATATTACTTTTACTATTATCAATATAACATGCACTATTAGCCATATTTTACTATTATTATCGCTAGAACTATAATAATTATATTTATTACTCCCGATGTTATTAATATAACATGCCTTATTACGCATATAATGCAGTTATTATCGCTAGAACTGTAATAATTATACTTATTACTTATATTATTAGCAATATAACGTGCATTATTACCCATATAATGCAGTTATTATCGCTAGAACTGTAATAATTATACTTATTACTTATATTATTAGCAATATAACGTGCATTATTACCCATATAATGCAGTTATTATCGCTAGAACTGTAATAATTATACTCATTACTTATATTATTAGCAATATAACGTGCATTATTACACATATTATGCAGTTATTATCGCTAGAACTGTAATAATTAAACTTATTACGTATATTATTAGCAATATAACGTGCATTATTACCCATATAATGGAGGTATTATCGCTAGAACTGTAATAATTATACTTATTACTTATACTATTAGCAATATAACTTGCATTATTACCCATATAATGCAGTTATTATCGCCAGAACTGTAATAATTATACTTATTACTTATATTATTATCAATATAACATGCATTGTTACCCATATAATGCAGTTATTATCGCTAGAACTGTAATAATTATACATATTACTTATATTATTAGCAATATAACGTGCATTGTTACCCATATAATGCAGTTATTATCGCCAGAACTGTAATAATTATACTTATTACTTATATTATTATCAATATAACATGCATTGTTACCCATATAATAGAGTTATTATCGCTAGAACTGTAATAATTATACTTATTACTTATATTATTATCAATATAACATGCATGATTACCCATATAATGCAGTTATTATCGACAGAAGTATAATAAATATACTTAGTACTTTTATTATTATCAATATAACATGCATTATTACCCATATTATGCAGTTATTATCGCTAGAACTGTAATAATTATACTTATTACTTATATTATTAGCAATATAACGTGCATTATAACCCATATAATGCAGTTATTATCGCTAGAATTGTAATAAATATACTTATTACTTATATTGTTATCAATATAACAGGCATTATTACCCATATTATGCAGTTATTATCGCTAGAACTAGAATAAATATGCTTATTACTCCCAATATTATCAATACAACATGCATTATTACCCATATAATGCAGTTATTATCGCTAGAACTGTAATAATTATACTTACTACTTATATTATTCTCAATATAACATGCATTATTACCCATATTATGCAGTTATTATCGCTAGAACTAGAATAAATATGCTTATTACTCCCAATATTATCAATATAACATGCATTATTACCCATATAATGGAGTTATTATCGCTAGAACTGTAATAATTATACTTATTACTTATGTTGTTATCAATATAACATGCATTATTACCCATATAATGCAGTTATTATCGACAGAAGTATAATAAATATACTTATTACTTTTATTATTATCAATATAACAGGCACTATTATCCATATTTTACTATTATTATCGCTAGAACTATAATAATTATACTTATTACTCCCGATATTATCAATATAACATGCCTTATTACGCATATAATGCAGTTATTATCGATAGAACTGTAATAAAGGTACATATTACTTTTACTATTATCAATATAACATGCACTATTAGCCATATTTTACTATTATTATCGCTAGAACTATAATAATTATATTTATTACTCCCGATGTTATTAATATAACATGCCTTATTACGCATATAATGCAGTTATTATCGCTAGAACTGTAATAATTATACTTATTACTTATATTATTAGCAATATAACGTGCATTATTACCCATATAATGCAGTTATTATCGCTAGAACTGTAATAATTATACTTATTACTTATATTATTAGCAATATAACGTGCATTATTACCCATATAATGCAGTTATTATCGCTAGAACTGTAATAATTATACTCATTACTTATATTATTAGCAATATAACGTGCATTATTACACATATTATGCAGTTATTATCGCTAGAACTGTAATAATTAAACTTATTACGTATATTATTAGCAATATAACATGCATTATTACCCATATTATGCAGTTATTATCGATAGAACTGTAATAAAGGTACATATTACTTTTACTATTATCTATATAACATGCGCTATTAGCCATATTTTACTATTATTATCGCTAGAACTATAATAATTATACTTATTACTCCCGATGTTATTAATATAACATGTCTTATTACGCATATAATGCAGTTATTATCGCTAGAACTGTAATAATTATACTCATTACTTATATTATTAGCAATATAACGTGCATTATTACACATATTATGCAGTTATTATCGCTAGAACTGTAATAATTAAACTTATTACGTATATTATTAGCAATATAACATGCATTATTACCCATATTATGCAGTTATTATCGATAGAACTGTAATAAAGGTACATATTACTTTTACTATTATCTATATAACATGCGCTATTAGCCATATTTTACTATTATTATCGCTAGAACTATAATAATTATACTTATTACTCCCGATGTTATTAATATAACATGTCTTATTACGCATATAATGCAGTTATTATCGCTAGAACTGTAATAATTATACTTATTACTTATATTATTAGCAATATTACGTGCATTATTACCCATATAATGCAGTTATTATCGCTAGAACTGTAATAATTATACTTATTACTTATATTATTAGCAATATAACCTGCATTATTACCCATATAATGCAGTTATTATCGCTAGAACTGTAATAATTATACTTATTACTTATATTATTATCAATATAACATGCATTATTACCCATGTAATGGAGTTATTAATGCTAGAACTGTAATAAATATACGTATTACTTTTATTATTATCAATATAACATGCATTATTACCCATATAATGGAGTTATTATCGCTAGAACTGTAATAAATATACGTATTACTTTTATTATCATCAATATAACATGCATTATTACCCACATTATGCAGTTATTATCGATAGAACTGTAATAAAGGTACTTATTACTTTTACTATTATCAATATAACAAGCACAATTAGCCATATTTTACTATTATTATCGCTAGAACTATAATAATAATACTTATTACTCCCGATATTATCAATATAACATGCATTATTACCCATATAATGCAGGTATTATCGACTGAAGTATAATACATATACTTATTACTATTATTATTATCAATATAACAGGCACTCTTAGCCATATTTTACTATTATTATCGCTAGAACTATAATAATTATACTTATTACTCCCGATATTATCAATATAACATACATTATTACCCATATAATGCAGGTATTACCGACTGAAGTATAATAAATATACTTATTACTATTATTATTATCAATATAACAGGCACTCTTAGCCATATTTTACTAGTATTATCGCTAGAACTATAATAATAATACTTATTACTCCCGATATTATCAATATAACATGCCTTATTACGCATGTAATGCAGTTATTATCGCTAGAACTATAATAAATATACGTATTACTTTTATTATCATCAATATAACATGCATTATTACCCATATTATGCAGTTATTATCGATAGAACTGTAATAAAGGTACATATTACTTTTACTATTATCAATATAACATGCACTATTAGCCATATTTTACTATTATTATCGCTAGAACTGTAATAATTATACTTATTACTTATATTATTAGCAATATAACGTGCATTATTACCCATATAATGGAGGTATTATCGCTAGAACTGTAATAATTATACTTATTACTTATACTATTAGCAATATAACTTGCATTATTACCCATATAATGCAGTTATTATCGCCAGAACTGTAATAATTATACTTATTACTTATATTATTATCAATATAACATGCATTGTTACCCATATAATGCAGTTATTATCGCTAGAACTGTAATAATTATACTCATTACTTATATTATTAGCAATATAACGTGCATCATTACACATATTATGCAGTTATTATCGCTAGAACTGTAATAATTATACTTATTACTTATATTATTATCAATATAACATGCATTATTACCCATATAATGGAGGTATTATCGCTAGAACTGTAATAATTATACTTATTACTTATACTATTAGCAATATAACTTGCATTATTACCCATATAATGCAGTTATTATCGCCAGAACTGTAATAATTATACTTATTACTTATATTATTATCAATATAACATGCATTGTTACCCATATAATAGAGTTATTATCGCTAGGACTGTAATAATTATACTTATTACTTATATTATTATCAATATAACATGCATGATTACCCATATAATGCAGTTATTATCGACAGAAGTATAATAAATATACTCAGTACTTTTATTATTATCAATATAGCATGCATTATTACCCATATTATGCAGTTATTATCGATAGAACTGTAATAAAGATACATATTACTTTTACTATTATCAATATAACATGCATTATTAGCCATACTTTACTATTGTTATCGCTAGAACTAGAATAAATATGCTTATTACTCCCAATATTATCAATATAACATGCATTATTACCCATATAATGCAGTTATTATCGCTAGAACTGTAATAATTATACTTATTACTTATATTATTAGCAATATAACGTGCATTGTTACCCATATAATGCAGTTATTATCGCCAGAACTGTAATAATTATACTTATTACTTATATTATTATCAATATAACATGCATTGTTACCCATATAATAGAGTTATTATCGCTAGAACTGTAATAATTATACTTATTACTTATATTATTATCAATATAACATGCATGATTACCCATATAATGCAGTTATTATCGACAGAAGTATAATAAATATACTTAGTACTTTTATTATTATCAATATAACATGCATTATTACCCATATTATGCAGTTATTATCGCTAGAACTATAATAATTATACTTATTACTTATATTATTAGCAATATAACGTGCATTATTACCCATATAATGCAGTTATTATCGCTAGAATTGTAATAAATATACTTATTACTTATATTGTTATCAATATAACAGGCATTATTACCCATATTATGCAGTTATTATCGCTAGAACTAGAATAAATATGCTTATTACTCCCAATATTATCAATACAACATGCATTATTACCCATATAATGCAGTTATTATCGCTAGAACTGTAATAATTATACTTACTACTTATATTATTCTCAATATAACATGCATTATTACCCATATTATGCAGTTATTATCGCTAGAACTAGAATAAATATGCTTATTACTCCCAATATTATCAATATAACATGCATTATTACCCATATAATGCAGTTATTATCGCTAGAACTGTAATAATTATACTTATTACTTATATTATTACCAATATAACGTGCATTATTACCCATATAATGCAGTTATTATCGCTAGAATTGTAATAAATATACTTATTACTTATATTGTTATCAATATAACAGGCATTATTACCCATATTATGCAGTTATTATCGCTAGAACTGTAATAATTATACTTATTACTTATATTATTATCAATATAACATGCATGATTACCCATATAATGCAGTTATTATCGACAGAAGTATAATAAATATACTTAGTACTTTTATTATTATCAATATAACATGCATTATTACCCATATTATGCAGTTATTATCGCTAGAACTGTAATAATTATACTTATTACTTATATTATTAGCAATATAACGTGCATTATTACCCATATAATTCAGTTATTATCGCTAGAACTGTAATAAATATACTTATTACTTATATTGTTATCAATATAACAGGCATTATTACCCATATTATGCAGTTATTATCGCTAGAACTAGAACAAATATGCTTATTACTATCAATATTATCAATATAACATGCATTATTACCCATATAATGCAGTTATTATCGCTAGAACTGTAATAATTATACTTATTACTTATATTATTAGCAGTATAACGTGCATTATTAGCCATATAATGCAGTTATTATCTCTAGAACTGTAATAATTATACTTATTACTTATATTATTATCAATATAACATGCATTATTAAACATATAATGGAGATATTATCGCTAGAACTGTAATAATTATACTTACTACTTATACTATTAGCAATATAACTTGCATTATTACCCATATAATGCAGTTATTATCGCCAGAACTGTAATAATTATACTTATTACTTATATTATTATCAATATAACATGAATTGTTACCCATATAATAGAGTTATTATCGCTAGAACTGTAATAATTATACTTATTACTTATATTATTATCAATATAACATGAATGATTACCCATATAATGCAGTTATTATCGACAGAAGTATAATAAATATACTTAGTACTTTTATTATTATAAATATAACATGCATTATTACCCATATTATGCAGTTATTATCGATAGAACTGTAATAAAGATACATATTACTTTTACTATTATCAATATAACATGCACTATTAGCCATACTTTACTATTATTATCGCTAGAACTATAATAATTATACTTATTACTCCCGATATTATCAATATAACATGCCTTATTACGCATATAATGCAGTTATTATCGCTAGAACTGTAATAATTATACTTATTACATATACTATTAGCAATATAACGTGCATTATTACCCATATAATGCAGTTATTATAGCCAGAGCTGTAATAATTATACTTACTACTTATATTATTCTCAATATAACATGCATTATTACCCATATTATGCAGTTATTATCGCTAGAACTATAATAAATATACGTATTACTTTTATTATCATCAATATAACATGCATTATTACCCATATTATGCAGTTATTATCGATAGAACTGTAATAAAGGTACATATTACTTTTACTATTATCAATATAACATGCACTATTAGCCATATTTTACTATTATTACCGCTAGAACTATAATAATTATACTTATTACTCCCGATGTTATTAATATAACATGCCTTATTACGCATATAATGCAGTTATTATCGCTAGAACTGTAATAATTATACTTATTACTTATATTATTAGCAATATAACGTGCATTATTACCCATATAATGCAGTTATTATCGCTAGAACTGTAATAATTATACTTATTACTTATATTATTAGCAATATAACGTGCATTATTACCCATATAATGCAGTTATTATCGCTAGAACTGTAATAAATATACTTATTACTTATATTGTTATCTATATAACATGCATTATTACCCATATTATGCAGTTATTATCGCTAGAACTATAATAAATATGCTTATTACTCCCAATATTATCAATATAACATGCATTATTACCCATATAATGGAGTTATTATCGCTAGAACTGTAATAATTATACTTATTACTTATATTATCATCAATATAACATGCATTATTACCCATATTATGCAGTTATTATCGACAGAAGTATAATAAATATACTTATTACTTTTATTATTATCAATATAACAGGCACTATTAGCCATATTTTACTATTATTATCGCTAGGACTGTAATAATTATACTTATTACTCCCGATATTATCAATATAACATGCCTTATTACGCATATAATGCAATTATTATCGCTAGAACTGTTATAATTATACTTATTACTTATATTATCATCAATATAACATGCATTATTACCCATATTATGCAGTTATTATCGACAGAAGTATAATAAATATACTTAGTACTTTTATTATTATCAATATAACATGCATTATTACCCATATTATGCAGTTATTATCGATAGAACTGTAATAAAGATACATATTACTTTTACTATTATCAATATAACATGCACTATTAGCCGTACTTTACTATTATTATCGCTAGAACTATAATAATTATACTTATTACTCCCGATATTATCAATATAACATGCCTTATTACGCATATAATGCAGTTATTATCGCTAGAACTGTAATAATTATACTTATTACATATACTATTAGCAATATAACGTGCATTATTACCCATATAATGCAGTTATTATAGCCAGAACTGTAATAATTATACTTACTACTTATATTATTCTCAATATAACATGCATTATTACCCATATTATGCAGTTATTATCGCTAGAACTATAATAAATATACGTATTACTTTTATTATCATCAATATAACATGCATTATTACCCATATTATGCAGTTATTATCGATAGAACTGTAATAAAGGTACATATTACTTTTACTATTATCAATATAACATGCACTATTAGCCATATTTTACTATTATTACCGCTAGAACTATAATAATTATACTTATTACTCCCGATGTTATTAATATAACATGCCTTATTACGCATATAATGCAGTTATTATCGCTAGAACTGTAATAATTATACTTATTACTTATATTATTAGCAATATAACGTGCATTATTACCCATATAATGCAGTTATTATCGCTAGAACTGTAATAATTATACTTATTACTTATATTATTAGCAATATAACGTGCATTATTACCCATATAATGCAGTTATTATCGCTAGAACTGTAATAAATATACTTATTACTTATATTGTTATCTATATAACATGCATTATTACCCATATTATGCAGTTATTATCGCTAGAACTGTAATAATTATACTTATTACTTATATTATTACCAATATAACGTGCATTATTACCCATATAATGCAGTTATTATCGCTAGAATTGTAATAAATATACTTATTACTTATATTGTTATCAATATAACAGGCATTATTACCCATATTATGCAGTTATTATCGCTAGAACTGTAATAATTATACTTATTACTTATATTATTATCAATATAACATGCATGATTACCCATATAATGCAGTTATTATCGACAGAAGTATAATAAATATACTTAGTACTTTTATTATTATCAATATAACATGCATTATTACCCATATTATGCAGTTATTATCGCTAGAACTGTAATAATTATACTTATTACTTATATTATTAGCAATATAACGTGCATTATTACCCATATAATTCAGTTATTATCGCTAGAACTGTAATAAATATACTTATTACTTATATTGTTATCAATATAACAGGCATTATTACCCATATTATGCAGTTATTATCGCTAGAACTAGAACAAATATGCTTATTACTATCAATATTATCAATATAACATGCATTATTACCCATATAATGCAGTTATTATCGCTAGAACTGTAATAATTATACTTATTACTTATATTATTAGCAGTATAACGTGCATTATTAGCCATATAATGCAGTTATTATCTCTAGAACTGTAATAATTATACTTATTACTTATATTATTATCAATATAACATGCATTATTAAACATATAATGGAGATATTATCGCTAGAACTGTAATAATTATACTTACTACTTATACTATTAGCAATATAACTTGCATTATTACCCATATAATGCAGTTATTATCGCCAGAACTGTAATAATTATACTTATTACTTATATTATTATCAATATAACATGAATTGTTACCCATATAATAGAGTTATTATCGCTAGAACTGTAATAATTATACTTATTACTTATATTATTATCAATATAACATGAATGATTACCCATATAATGCAGTTATTATCGACAGAAGTATAATAAATATACTTAGTACTTTTATTATTATAAATATAACATGCATTATTACCCATATTATGCAGTTATTATCGATAGAACTGTAATAAAGATACATATTACTTTTACTATTATCAATATAACATGCACTATTAGCCATACTTTACTATTATTATCGCTAGAACTATAATAATTATACTTATTACTCCCGATATTATCAATATAACATGCCTTATTACGCATATAATGCAGTTATTATCGCTAGAACTGTAATAATTATACTTATTACATATACTATTAGCAATATAACGTGCATTATTACCCATATAATGCAGTTATTATAGCCAGAGCTGTAATAATTATACTTACTACTTATATTATTCTCAATATAACATGCATTATTACCCATATTATGCAGTTATTATCGCTAGAACTATAATAAATATACGTATTACTTTTATTATCATCAATATAACATGCATTATTACCCATATTATGCAGTTATTATCGATAGAACTGTAATAAAGGTACATATTACTTTTACTATTATCAATATAACATGCACTATTAGCCATATTTTACTATTATTACCGCTAGAACTATAATAATTATACTTATTACTCCCGATGTTATTAATATAACATGCCTTATTACGCATATAATGCAGTTATTATCGCTAGAACTGTAATAATTATACTTATTACTTATATTATTAGCAATATAACGTGCATTATTACCCATATAATGCAGTTATTATCGCTAGAACTGTAATAATTATACTTATTACTTATATTATTAGCAATATAACGTGCATTATTACCCATATAATGCAGTTATTATCGCTAGAACTGTAATAAATATACTTATTACTTATATTGTTATCTATATAACATGCATTATTACCCATATTATGCAGTTATTATCGCTAGAACTATAATAAATATGCTTATTACTCCCAATATTATCAATATAACATGCATTATTACCCATATAATGGAGTTATTATCGCTAGAACTGTAATAATTATACTTATTACTTATATTATCATCAATATAACATGCATTATTACCCATATTATGCAGTTATTATCGACAGAAGTATAATAAATATACTTATTACTTTTATTATTATCAATATAACAGGCACTATTAGCCATATTTTACTATTATTATCGCTGAGGACTGTAATAATTATACTTATTACTCCCGATATTATCAATATAACATGCCTTATTACGCATATAATGCAATTATTATCGCTAGAACTGTTATAATTATACTTATTACTTATATTATCATCAATATAACATGCATTATTACCCATATTATGCAGTTATTATCGACAGAAGTATAATAAATATACTTAGTACTTTTATTATTATCAATATAACATGCATTATTACCCATATTATGCAGTTATTATCGATAGAACTGTAATAAAGATACATATTACTTTTACTATTATCAATATAACATGCACTATTAGCCGTACTTTACTATTATTATCGCTAGAACTATAATAATTATACTTATTACTCCCGATATTATCAATATAACATGCCTTATTACGCATATAATGCAGTTATTATCGCTAGAACTGTAATAATTATACTTATTACATATACTATTAGCAATATAACGTGCATTATTACCCATATAATGCAGTTATTATAGCCAGAACTGTAATAATTATACTTACTACTTATATTATTCTCAATATAACATGCATTATTACCCATATTATGCAGTTATTATCGCTAGAACTATAATAAATATACGTATTACTTTTATTATCATCAATATAACATGCAATATTACCCATATTATGCAGTTATTATCGATAGAACTGTAATAAATATATTTATAACTTTTATTATTATCAATATAACATGCACTATTAGCCATATTTTACTATTATTATCGCTAGAACTATAACAATTACACTTATTACTCCCAATATTATCAATATAACATGCATTATTACCCATATAATGGAGTTATTATCGCTAGAACTGTAATAATTATACTTATTACTTATATTATTAGCAATATAACATGCATTATTACCCATATTATGCAGTTATTATCGATAGAACTGTAATAAAGGTACATATTACTTTTACTATTATCAATATAACATGCACTATTAGCCATATTTTACTATTATTACCGCTAGAACTATAATAATTATACTTATTACTCCCGATGTTATTAATATAACATGCCTTATTACGCATATAATGCAGTTATTATCGCTAGAACTGTAATAATTATACTTATTACTTATATTATTAGCAATATAACGTGCATTATTACCCATATAATGCAGTTATTATCGCTAGAACTGTAATAATTATACTTATTACTTATATTATTAGCAATATAACGTGCATTATTACCCATATAATGCAGTTATTATCGCTAGAACTGTAATAAATATACTTATTACTTATATTGTTATCTATATAACATGCATTATTACCCATATTATGCAGTTATTATCGCTAGAACTATAATAAATATGCTTATAACTTTTATTATTATCAATATAACATGCACTATTAGCCATATTTTACTATTATTATCGCTAGAACTATAACAATTACACTTATTACTCCCAATATTATCAATATAACATGCATTATTACCCATATTATGCAGTTATTATCGCTAGAACTGTAATAATTATACTTATTACATATACTATTAGCAATATAACGTGCATTATTACCCATATAATGCAGTTATTATAGCCAGAACTGTAATAATTATACTTACTACTTATATTATTCTCAATATAACATGCATTATTACCCATATTATGCAGTTATTATCGCTAGAACTATAATAAATATACGTATTACTTTTATTATCATCAATATAACATGCAATATTACCCATATTATGCAGTTATTATCGATAGAACTGTAATAAATATATTTATAACTTTTATTATTATCAATATAACATGCACTATTAGCCATATTTTACTATTATTATCGCTAGAACTATAACAATTACACTTATTACTCCCAATATTATCAATATAACATGCATTATTACCCATATAATGGAGTTATTATCGCTAGAACTGTAATAATTATACTTATTACTTATATTATTAGCAATATAACATGCATTATTACCCATATTATGCAGTTATTATCGATAGAACTGTAATAAAGGTACATATTACTTTTACTATTATCAATATAACAGGCACTATTAGCCATATTTTACTATTATTATCGCTAGAACTATAATAATTATACTTATTACTCCCGATATTATCAATATAACATGCCTTATTACGCATATAATGCAATTATTATCGCTAGAACTGTAATAATTATACTTATTACTTATATTATCATCAATATAACATGCATTATTACCCATATTATGCAGTTATTATCGATAGAACTGTAATAAATATACTTATAACTTTTATTATTATCAATATAACATGCACTATTAGCCATATTTTACTATTATTATCGCTAGAACTATAACAATTACACTTATTACTCCCAGTATTATCAATATAACATGCATTATTACCCATATAATGCAGTTATTATCCCTAGAACTGTAATAATTTTACTTATTACTTATATTATTATCAATATAACATGCATTATTACCCATATTATGCAGTTATCATCGATAGAACTATAATAAATATACGTATTACTTTTATTATCATCAATATAACATGCATTATTACCCATATAATGGAGTTATTATCGCTAGAACTGTAATAATTATACTTATTACATATACTATTAGCAATATAACGTGCATTATTACCCATATAATGCAGTTATTATCGCTAGAACAGTAATAATTATACTTATTACTTATATTATTATCAATACAACATGCATTATTACCCATATTATGCAGATATTATCGCTAGAACTATAATAAATATACGTATTACTTTTATTATCATCAATATAACATGCATTATTACCCATATTATGCAGTTATTATCGATAGAACTATAATAAATATATGTATTACTTTTATTATCATCAATATAACATGCATTATTACCCATATTATGCAGTTATTATCGATAGAACTGTAATAAAGGTACATATTACTTTTACTATTATCAATATAACATGCACTATTAGCCATATTTTACTATTATTATCGCTAGAACTATAATAATTATACTTATTACTCCCGATATTATCAATATAACATGCCTTATTACGCATATAATGCAGTTATTATCGCTAGAACTGTAATAATTATACTTATTACTTATATTATTAGCAATATAACGTGCATTATTACCCATATAATGCTGTTATTATCGCTAGAACAGTAATAATTATACTTATTACTTATATTATTATCAATATAACATGCATTATTACCCATATTATGCAGATATTATCGCTAGAACTATAATAAATATACGTATTACTTTTATTATCATCAATATAACATGCATTATTACCCATATTATGCAGTTATTATCGATAGAACTATAATAAATATATGTATTACTTTTATTATCATCAATATAACATGCATTATTACCCATATAATGGAGTTACTATCGTTAGAACTGTAATAACTATACTTATTACATATACTATTAGCAATATAACGTGCATTATTACCCATATAATGCAGTTATTATCGCCAGAACTGTAATAATTATACTTATTACTTATATTATTATCAATATAACATGCATTGTTACCCATATAATAGAGTTATTATCGCTAGAACTGTAATAATTATACTTATTACTTATATTATTATCAATATAACATGCATGATTACCCATATAATGCAGTTATTATCGACAGAAGTATAATAAATATACTTAGTACTTTTATTATTATCAATATAACATGCATTATTACCCATATTATGCAGTTATTATCGCTAGAACTGTAATAATTATACTTATTACTTATATTATTAGCAATATAACGTGCATTATTACCCATATAATGCAGTTATTATCGCTAGAATTGTAATAAATATACTTATTACTTATATTGTTATCAATATAACAGGCATTATTACCCATATTATGCAGTTATTATCGCTAGAACTAGAATAAATATGCTTATTACTCCCAATATTATCAATATAACATGCATTATTACCCATATAATGCAGTTATTATCGCTAGAACTGTAATAATTATACTTACTACTTATATTATTCTCAATATAACATGCATTATTACCCATATTATGCAGTTATTATCGCTAGAACTAGAATAAATATGCTTATTACTCCCAATATTATCAATATAACATGCATTATTACCCATATAATGCAGTTATTATCGCTAGAACTGTAATAATTATACTTATTACTTATATTATTAGCAATATAACGTGCATTATTACCCATATAATGCAGTTATTATCGCTAGAATTGTAATAAATATACTTATTACTTATATTGTTATCAATATAACAGGCATTATTACCCATATTATGCAGTTATTATCGCTAGAACTGTAATAATTATACTTATTACTTATATTATTATCAATATAACATGCATGATTACCCATATAATGCAGTTATTATCGACAGAAGTATAATAAATATACTTAGTACTTTTATTATTATCAATATAACATGCATTATTACCCATATTATGCAGTTATTATCGCTAGAACTGTAATAATTATACTTATTACTTATATTATTAGCAATATAACGTGCATTATTACCCATATAATTCAGTTATTATCGCTAGAACTGTAATAAATATACTTATTACTTATATTGTTATCAATATAACAGGCATTATTACCCATATTATGCAGTTATTATCGCTAGAACTAGAACAAATATGCTTATTACTATCAATATTATCAATATAACATGCATTATTACCCATATAATGCAGTTATTATCGCTAGAACTGTAATAATTATACTTATTACTTATATTATTAGCAGTATAACGTGCATTATTAGCCATATAATGCAGTTATTATCTCTAGAACTGTAATAATTATACTTATTACTTATATTATTATCAATATAACATGCATTATTAAACATATAATGGAGGTATTATCGCTAGAACTGTAATAATTATACTTACTACTTATACTATTAGCAATATAACTTGCATTATTACCCATATAATGCAGTTATTATCGCCAGAACTGTAATAATTATACTTATTACTTATATTATTATCAATATAACATGCATTGTTACCCATATAATAGAGTTATTATCGCTAGAACTGTAATAATTATACTTATTACTTATATTATTATCAATATAACATGCATGATTACCCATATAATGCAGTTATTATCGACAGAAGTATAATAAATATACTTAGTACTTTTATTATTATCAATATAACATGCATTATTACCCATATTATGCAGTTATTATCGATAGAACTGTAATAAAGATACATATTACTTTTACTATTATCAATATAACATGCACTATTAGCCATACTTTACTATTATTATCGCTAGAACTATAATAATTATACTTATTACTCCCGATATTATCAATATAACATGCCTTATTACGCATATAATGCAGTTATTATCGCTAGAACTGTAATAATTATACTTATTACATATACTATTAGCAATATAACGTGCATTATTACCCATATAATGCAGTTATTATAGCCAGAGCTGTAATAATTATACTTACTACTTATATTATTCTCAATATAACATGCATTATTACCCATATTATGCAGTTATTATCGCTAGAACTATAATAAATATACGTATTACTTTTATTATCATCAATATAACATGCATTATTACCCATATTATGCAGTTATTATCGATAGAACTGTAATAAATATACTTATAACTTTTATTATTATCAATATAACATGCACTATTAGCCATATTTTACTATTATTATCGCTAGAACTATAACAATTACACTTATTACTCCCAATATTATCAATATAACATGCATTATTACCCATATAATGGAGTTATTATCGCTAGAACTGTAATAATTATACTTATTACTTATATTAATAGCAATATAACATGCATTATTACCCATATTATGCAGTTATTATCGATAGAACTGTAATAAAGGTACATATTACTTTTACTATTATCAATATAACATGCACTATTAGCCATATTTTACTATTATTACCGCTAGAACTATAATAATTATACTTATTACTCCCGATGTTATTAATATAACATGCCTTATTACGCATATAATGCAGTTATTATCGCTAGAACTGTAATAATTATACTTATTACTTATATTATTAGCAATATAACGTGCATTATTACCCATATAATGCAGTTATTATCGCTAGAAATGTAATAATTATACTTATTACTTATATTATTAGCAATATAACGTGCATTATTACCCATATAATGCAGTTATTATCGCTAGAACTGTAATAAATATACTTATTACTTATATTGTTATCTATATAACATGCATTATTACCCATATTATGCAGTTATTATCGCTAGAACTATAATAAATATGCTTATTACTCCCAATATTATCAATATAACATGCATTATTACCCATATAATGGAGTTATTATCGCTAGAACTGTAATAATTATACTTATTACTTATATTATTATCAATATAACATGCATTATTACCCATATAATGCAGTTATTATCGACAGAAGTATAATAAATATACTTATTACTTTTATTATTATCAATATAACAGGCACTATTAGCCATATTTTACTATTATTATCGCTAGGACTATAATAATTATACTTATTACTCCCGATATTATCAATATAACATGCCTTATTACGCATATAATGCAATTATTATCGCTAGAACTGTAATAATTATACTTATTACTTATACTATTAGCAATATAACTTGCATTATTACCCATATAATGCAGTTATTATCGCCAGAACTGTAATAATTATACTTACTACATATATTATTCTCAATATAACATGCATTGTTACCCATATTATGCAGTTATTATCGCTAGAACTGTAATAATTATACTTATTACTTATATTATTAGCAATATAACGTGCATTATTACCCATATAATGCAGTTATTATCGCTAGAACTGTAATAATTATACTTATTACTTATATTATTAGCAATATAACGTGCATTATTAGCCATATAATGCAGTTATTATCTCTAGAACTGTAATAATTATACTTATTACTTATATTATTATCAATATAACATGCATTATTAAACATATAATGGAGGTATTATCGCTAGAACTGTAATAATTTACTTACTACTTATACTATTAGCAATATAACTTGCATTATTACCCATATAATGCAGTTATTATCGCCAGAACTGTAATAATTATACTTATTACTTATATTATTATCAATATAACATGCATTATTACCCATATAATGCAGTTATTATCGCCAGAACTGTAATAATTATACTTATTACTTATATTATTAGCAATATAACGTGCATTATTACCCATATAATGCAGTTATTATCGCTAGAACTGTAATAAATATACTTATTACTTATATTGTTATCTATATAACATGCATTATTACCCATATTATGCAGTTATTATCGCTAGAACTATAATAAATATGCTTATTACTCCCAATATTATCAATATAACATGCATTATTACCCATATAATGGAGTTATTATCGCTAGAACTGTAATAATTATACTTATTACTTATATTATTATCAATATAACATGCATTATTACCCATATAATGCAGTTATTATCGACAGAAGTATAATAAATATACTTATTACTTTTATTATTATCAATATAACAGGCACTATTAGCCATATTTTACTATTATTATCGCTAGAACTATAATAATTATACTTATTACTCCCGATATTATCAATATAACATGCCTTATTACGCATATAATGCAATTATTATCGCTAGAACTGTAATAATTATACTTATTACTTATATTATCATCAATATAACATGCATTATTACCCATATTATGCAGTTATTATCGATAGAACTGTAATAAATATACTTATAACTTTTATTATTATCAATATAACATGCACTATTAGCCATATTTTACTATTATTATCGCTAGAACTATAACAATTACACTTATTACTCCCAGTATTATCAATATAACATGCATTATTACCCATATAATGCAGTTATTATCCCTAGAACTGTAATAATTTTACTTATTACTTATATTATTATCAATATAACATGCATTATTACCCATATTATGCAGTTATCATCGATAGAACTATAATAAATATACGTATTACTTTTATTATCATCAATATAACATGCATTATTACCCATATAATGGAGTTATTATCGCTAGAACTGTAATAATTATACTTATTACATATACTATTAGCAATATAACGTGCATTATTACCCATATAATGCAGTTATTATCGCTAGAACAGTAATAATTATACTTATTACTTATATTATTATCAATACAACATGCATTATTACCCATATTATGCAGATATTATCGCTAGAACTATAATAAATATACGTATTACTTTTATTATCATCAATATAACATGCATTATTACCCATATTATGCAGTTATTATCGATAGAACTATAATAAATATATGTATTACTTTTATTATCATCAATATAACATGCATTATTACCCATATTATGCAGTTATTATCGATAGAACTATAATAAATATACGTATTACTTTTATTATCATCAATATAACATGCATTATTACCCATATTATGCAGTTATTATCGATAGAACTGTAATAAAGGTACATATTACTTTTACTATTATCAATATAACATGCACTATTAGCCATATTTTACTATTATTATCGCTAGAACTATAATAATTATACTTATTACTCCCGATATTATCAATATAACATGCCTTATTACGCATATAATGCAGTTATTATCGCTAGAACTGTAATAATTATACTTATTACTTATATTATTAGCAATATAACGTGCATTATTACCCATATAATGCTGTTATTATCGCTAGAACAGTAATAATTATACTTATTACTTATATTATGATCAATATAACATGCATTATTACCCATATTATGCAGATATTATCGCTAGAACTATAATAAATATACGTATTACTTTTATTATCATCAATATAACATGCATTATTACCCATATTATGCAGTTATTATCGATAGAACTGTAATAAAGGTACATATTACTTTTACTATTATCAATATAACATGCACTATTAGCCATATTTTTCTATTATTATCGCTAGAACTATAATAATTATACTTATTACTCCCGATATTATCAATATAACATGCATTATTACCCATATAATGCAGTTATTATCGCTAGAACTGTAATAATTATACTTATTACTTATATTATTAGCAATATAACGTGCATTATTACCCATATAATGCAGTTATTATCGCTAGAACTGTAATAAATATACTTATTACTTATATTGTTATCTATATAACATGCATTATTACCCATATTATGCAGTTATTATCGCTAGAACTATAATAAATATGCTTATTACTCCCAATATTATCAATATAACATGCATTATTACCCATATAATGGAGTTATTATCGCTAGAACTGTAATAATTATACTTATTACTTATATTATTATCAATATAACATGCATTATTACCCATATAATGCAGTTATTATCGACAGAAGTATAATAAATATACTTATTACTTTTATTATTATCAATATAACATGCACTATTAGCCATATTTTACTATTATTATCGCTAGAACTATAACAATTACACTTATTACTCCCAGTATTATCAATATAACATGCATTATTACCCATATAATGCAGTTATTATCCCTAGAACTGTAATAATTTTACTTATTACTTATATTATTATCAATATAACATGCATTATTACCCATATTATGCAGTTATCATCGATAGAACTATAATAAATATACGTATTACTTTTATTATCATCAATATAACATGCATTATTACCCATATAATGGAGTTATTATCGCTAGAACTGTAATAATTATACTTATTACATATACTATTAGCAATATAACGTGCATTATTACCCATATAATGCAGTTATTATCGCTAGAACAGTAATAATTATACTTATTACTTATATTATTATCAATACAACATGCATTATTACCCATATTATGCAGATATTATCGCTAGAACTATAATAAATATACGTATTACTTTTATTATCATCAATATAACATGCATTATTACCCATATTATGCAGTTATTATCGATAGAACTATAATAAATATATGTATTACTTTTATTATCATCAATATAACATGCATTATTACCCATATTATGCAGTTATTATCGATAGAACTATAATAAATATACGTATTACTTTTATTATCATCAATATAACATGCATTATTACCCATATTATGCAGTTATTATCGATAGAACTGTAATAAAGATACTTATTACTTTTACTATTATCAATATAACATACACTATTAGCCATATTTTACTATTATTATCGCTAGAACTATAATAAATATACTTATTACTCCCGATATTATCAATATAACATGCCTTATTACGCATATAATGCAGTCATTGTCGCTAGAACTGTAATAATTATACTTATTACTTATATTATTAGCAATATAACATGCATTATTACCCATATTATGCAGTTATTATCGATAGAACTGTAATAAAGGTACATATTACTTTTACTATTATCAATATAACATGCACTATTAGCCATATTTTACTATTATTATCACTAGAACTATAATAATTATACTTATTACTCCCGATATTATCAATATAACATGCCTTATTACGCATATAATGCAGTTATTATCGCTAGAACTGTAATAATTATACATATTACTTATATTATTAGCAATATAACGTGCATTATTACCCATATAATGCTGTTATTATCGCTAGAACAGTAATAATTATACTTATTACTTATATTATTATCAATATAACATGCATTATTACCCATATTATGCAGATATTATCGCTAGAACTATAATAAATATACGTATTACTTTTATTATCATCAATATAACATGCATTATTACCCATATTATGCAGTTATTATCGATAGAACTGTAATAAAGGTACATATTACTTTTACTATTATCAATATAACATGCACTATTAGCCATATTTTTCTATTATTATCGCTAGAACTATAATAATTATACTTATTACTCCCGATATTATCAATATAACATGCATTATTACCCATATAATGCAGTTATTATCGCTAGAACTGTAATAATTATACTTATTACTTATATTGTTAGCAATATAACGTGCATTATTACCCATATAATGCAGTTATTATTGCTAGAACTGTAATAATTATACTCATTACTTATATTATTAGCAATATAACGTGCATTATTACACATATTATGCAGCTATTATCGCTAGAACTTTATTAATTATACTTATTACTTATATTATTATCAATATAACATGCATTATTACCCATATAATGGAGGTATTATCGCTAGAACTGTAATAATTATACTTATTACTTATACTATTAGCAATATAACTTGCATTATTACCCATATAATGCAGTTATTATCGCCAGAACTGTAATAATTATACTTATTACTTATATTATTATCAATATAACATGCATTGTTACCCATATAATAGAGTTATTATCGCTAGGACTGTAATAATTATACTTATTACTTATATTATTATCAATATAACATGCATGATTACCCATATAATGCAGTTATTATCGACAGAAGTATAATAAATATACTCAGTACTTTTATTATTATCAATATAACATGCATTATTACCCATATTATGCAGTTATTATCGATAGAACTGTAATAAAGGTACATATTACTTTTACTATTATCAATATAACATGCACTATTAGCCATATTTTTCTATTATTATCGCTAGAACTATAATAATTATACTTATTACTCCCGATATTATCAATATAACATGCATTATTACCCATATAATGCAGTTATTATCGCTAGAACTGTAATAATTATACTTATTACTTATATTATTAGCAATATAACGTGCATTATTACCCATATAATGCAGTTATTATCGCTAGAACTGTAATAAATATACTTATTACTTATATTGTTATCTATATAACATGCATTATTACCCATATTATGCAGTTATTATCGCTGGAACTATAATAAATATGCTTATTACTCCCAATATTATCAATATAACATGCATTATTACCCATATAATGGAGTTATTATCGCTAGAACTGTAATAATTATACTTATTACTTATATTATTATCAATATAACATGCATTATTACCCATATAATGCAGTTATTATCGACAGAAGTATAATAAATATACTTATTACTTTTATTATTATCAATATAACAGGCACTATTAGCCATATTTTACTATTATTATCGCTAGAACTATAATAATTATACTTATTACTCCCGATATTATCAATATAACATGCCTTATTACGCATATAATGCAATTATTATCGCTAGAACTGTAATAATTTTACTTATTACTTATATTATTATCAATATAACATGCATTATTACCCATATTATGCAGTTATCATCGATAGAACTATAATAAATATACGTATTACTTTTATTATCATCAATATAACATGCATTATTACCCATATAATGGAGTTATTATCGCTAGAACTGTAATAATTATACTTATTACATATACTATTAGCAATATAACGTGCATTATTACCCATATAATGCAGTTATTATCGCTAGAACAGTAATAATTATACTTATTACTTATATTATTATCAATACAACATGCATTATTACCCATATTATGCAGATATTATCGCTAGAACTATAATAAATATACGTATTACTTTTATTATCATCAATATAACATGCATTATTACCCATATTATGCAGTTATTATCGATAGAACTATAATAAATATATGTATTACTTTTATTATCATCAATATAACATGCATTATTACCCATATTATGCAGTTATTATCGATAGAACTATAATAAATATACGTATTACTTTTATTATCATCAATATAACATGCATTATTACCCATATTATGCAGTTATTATCGATAGAACTGTAATAAAGATACTTATTACTTTTACTATTATCAATATAACATACACTATTAGCCATATTTTACTATTATTATCGCTAGAACTATAATAAATATACTTATTACTCCCGATATTATCAATATGACATGCCTTATTACGCATATAATGCAGTCATTGTCGCTAGAACTGTAATAATTATACTTATTACTTATATTATTAGCAATATAACATGCATTATTACCCATATTATGCAGTTATTATCGATAGAACTGTAATAAAGGTACATATTACTTTTACTATTATCAATATAACATGCACTATTAGCCATATTTTACTATTATTATCGCTAGAACTATAATAATTATACTTATTACTCCCGATATTATCAATATAACATGCCTTATTACGCATATAATGCAATTATTATCGCTAGAACTGTAATAATTATACTTATTACTTATATTATTAGCAATATAACGTGCATTATTACCCATATAATGCAGTTATTATCGCTAGAACTGTAATAATTATACTCATTACTTATATTATTAGCAATATAACGTGCATTATTACCCATATTATGCAGTTATTATCGCTAGAACTGTAATAATTATACTTATTACTTATATTATTATCAATATAACATGCATGATTGCCCATATAATGCAGTTATTATCGACAGAAGTATAATAAATATACTTAGTACTTTTATTATTATCAATATAACATGCATTATTACCCATATAATGCAGTTATTATCCCTAGAACTGTAATAATTTTACTTATTACTTATATTATTATCAATATAACATGCATTATTACCCATATTATGCAGTTATCATCGATAGAACTATAATAAATATATGTATTACTTTTATTATCATCAATATAACATGCATTATTACCCATATAATGGAGTTATTATCGCTAGAACTGTAATAATTATACTTATTACATATACTATTAGCAATATAACGTGCATTATTACCCATATAATGCAGTTATTATCGCTAGAACAGTAATAATTATACTTATTACTTATATTATTATCAATACAACATGCATTATTACCCATATTATGCAGATATTATCGCTAGAACTATAATAAATATACGTATTACTTTTATTATCATCAATATAACATGCATTATTACCCATATTATGCAGTTATTATCGATAGAACTATAATAAATATATGTATTACTTTTATTATCATCAATATAATATGCATTATTACCCATATTATGCAGTTATTATCGGTAGAACTATAATAAATATACGTATTACTTTTATTATCATCAATATAACATGCATTATTACCCATATTATGCAGTTATTATCGATAGAACTGTAATAAAGATACTTATTACTTTTACTATTATCAATATAACATACACTATTAGCCATATTTTACTATTATTATCGCTAGAACTATAATAATTATACTTATTACTCCCGATATTATCAATATAACATGCATTATTACCCATATAATGCAGTTATTATCGCTAGAACTGTAATAATTATACTTATTACTTATATTGTTAGCAATATAACGTGCATTATTACCCATATAATGCAGTTATTATTGCTAGAACTGTAATAATTATACTCATTACTTATATTATTAGCAATATAACGTGCATTATTACACATATTATGCAGTTATTATCGCTAGAACTTTATTAATTATACTTATTACTTATATTATTATCAATATAACATGCATTATTACCCATATAATGGAGGTATTATCGCTAGAACTGTAATAATTATACTTATTACTTATACTATTAGCAATATAACTTGCATTATTACCCATATAATGCAGTTATTATCGCCAGAACTGTAATAATTATACTTATTACTTATATTATTATCAATATAACATGCATTGTTACCCATATAATAGAGTTATTATCGCTAGGACTGTAATAATTATACTTATTACTTATATTATTATCAATATAACATGCATGATTACCCATATAATGCAGTTATTATCGACAGAAGTATAATAAATATACTCAGTACTTTTATTATTATCAATATAACATGCATTATTACCCATATTATGCAGTTATTATCGATAGAACTGTAATAAAGGTACATATTACTTTTACTATTATCAATATAACATGCACTATTAGCCATATTTTTCTATTATTATCGCTAGAACTATAATAATTATACTTATTACTCCCGATATTATCAATATAACATGCATTATTACCCATATAATGCAGTTATTATCGCTAGAACTGTAATAATTATACTTATTACTTATATTATTAGCAATATAACGTGCATTATTACCCATATAATGCAGTTATTATCGCTAGAACTGTAATAAATATACTTATTACTTATATTGTTATCTATATAACATGCATTATTACCCATATTATGCAGTTATTATCGCTGGAACTATAATAAATATGCTTATTACTCCCAATATTATCAATATAACATGCATTATTACCCATATAATGGAGTTATTATCGCTAGAACTGTAATAATTATACTTATTACTTATATTATTATCAATATAACATGCATTATTACCCATATAATGCAGTTATTATCGACAGAAGTATAATAAATATACTTATTACTTTTATTATTATCAATATAACAGGCACTATTAGCCATATTTTACTATTATTATCGCTAGAACTATAATAATTATACTTATTACTCCCGATATTATCAATATAACATGCCTTATTACGCATATAATGCAATTATTATCGCTAGAACTGTAATAATTTTACTTATTACTTATATTATTATCAATATAACATGCATTATTACCCATATTATGCAGTTATCATCGATAGAACTATAATAAATATACGTATTACTTTTATTATCATCAATATAACATGCATTATTACCCATATAATGGAGTTATTATCGCTAGAACTGTAATAATTATACTTATTACATATACTATTAGCAATATAACGTGCATTATTACCCATATAATGCAGTTATTATCGCTAGAACAGTAATAATTATACTTATTACTTATATTATTATCAATACAACATGCATTATTACCCATATTATGCAGATATTATCGCTAGAACTATAATAAATATACGTATTACTTTTATTATCATCAATATAACATGCATTATTACCCATATTATGCAGTTATTATCGATAGAACTATAATAAATATATGTATTACTTTTATTATCATCAATATAACATGCATTATTACCCATATTATGCAGTTATTATCGATAGAACTATAATAAATATACGTATTACTTTTATTATCATCAATATAACATGCATTATTACCCATATTATGCAGTTATTATCGATAGAACTGTAATAAAGATACTTATTACTTTTACTATTATCAATATAACATACACTATTAGCCATATTTTACTATTATTATCGCTAGAACTATAATAAATATACTTATTACTCCCGATATTATCAATATGACATGCCTTATTACGCATATAATGCAGTCATTGTCGCTAGAACTGTAATAATTATACTTATTACTTATATTATTAGCAATATAACATGCATTATTACCCATATTATGCAGTTATTATCGATAGAACTGTAATAAAGGTACATATTACTTTTACTATTATCAATATAACATGCACTATTAGCCATATTTTACTATTATTATCGCTAGAACTATAATAATTATACTTATTACTCCCGATATTATCAATATAACATGCCTTATTACGCATATAATGCAATTATTATCGCTAGAACTGTAATAATTATACTTATTACTTATATTATTAGCAATATAACGTGCATTATTACCCATATAATGCAGTTATTATCGCTAGAACTGTAATAATTATACTCATTACTTATATTATTAGCAATATAACGTGCATTATTACCCATATTATGCAGTTATTATCGCTAGAACTGTAATAATTATACTTATTACTTATATTATTATCAATATAACATGCATTATTACCCATATAATGGAGGTATTATCGCTAGAACTGTAATAATTATTCTTATTACTTATACTATTAGCAATATAACTTGCATTATTACCCATATAATGCAGTTATTATCGCCAGAACTGTAATAATTATACTTATTACTTATATTATTATCAATATAACATGCATTGTTACCCATATAATAGAGTTATTATCGCTAGAACTGTAATAATTATACTTATTACTTATATTATTATCAATATAACATGCATGATTGCCCATATAATGCAGTTATTATCGACAGAAGTATAATAAATATACTTAGTACTTTTATTATTATCAATATAACATGCATTATTACCCATATAATGCAGTTATTATCCCTAGAACTGTAATAATTTTACTTATTACTTATATTATTATCAATATAACATGCATTATTACCCATATTATGCAGTTATCATCGATAGAACTATAATAAATATATGTATTACTTTTATTATCATCAATATAACATGCATTATTACCCATATAATGGAGTTATTATCGCTAGAACTGTAATAATTATACTTATTACATATACTATTAGCAATATAACGTGCATTATTACCCATATAATGCAGTTATTATCGCTAGAACAGTAATAATTATACTTATTACTTATATTATTATCAATACAACATGCATTATTACCCATATTATGCAGATATTATCGCTAGAACTATAATAAATATACGTATTACTTTTATTATCATCAATATAACATGCATTATTACCCATATTATGCAGTTATTATCGATAGAACTATAATAAATATATGTATTACTTTTATTATCATCAATATAACATGCATTATTACCCATATTATGCAGTTATTATCGGTAGAACTATAATAAATATACGTATTACTTTTATTATCATCAATATAACATGCATTATTACCCATATTATGCAGTTATTATCGATAGAACTGTAATAAAGATACTTATTACTTTTACTATTATCAATATAACATACACTATTAGCCATATTTTACTATTATTATCGCTAGAACTATAATAAATATACTTATTACTCCCGATATTATCAATATAACATGCCTTATTACGCATATAATGCTGTTATTGTCGCTAGAACTATAATAATTATACTTATTACTTATATTATTAGCAATATAACATGCATTATTACCCATATTATACAGTTATTATCGATAGAACTGTAATAAAGGTACATATTACTTTTACTATTATCAATATAACATGCACTATTAGCCATATTTTACTATTATTATCGCTAGAACTATAATAATTATACTTATTACTCCCGATATTATCAATATAACATGCCTTATTACCCATATAATGCAGTTATTATCCCTAGAACTGTAATAAATATACTTATTACTTATATTGTTATCTATATAACATGCATTATTACCCATATTATGCAGTTATTATCGATAGAACTATAATAAATATGCCTATTACTCCCAATATTATCAATATAACATGCATTATTACCCATATAATGGAGTTATTATCGCTAGAACTGTAATAATTATACTTATTACTTATATTATTATCAATATAACATGCATTATTACCCATATAATGCAGTTATTATCGACAGAAGTATAATAAATATACTTATTACTTTTATTATTATCAATATAACAGGCACTATTAGCCATATTTTACTATTATTATCGCTAGAACTATAATAATTATACTTATTACTCCCGATATTATCAATATAACATGCCTTATTACGCATATAATGCAATTATTATCGCTAGAACTGTAATAATTATACTTATTACTTATATTATTAGCAATATAACGTGCATTATTACCCATATAATGCAGTTATTATCGCTAGAACTGTAATAATTATACTCATTACTTATATTATTAGCAATATAACGTGCATTATTACCCATATTATGCAGTTATTATCGCTAGAACTGTAATAATTATACTTATTACTTATATTATTATCAATATAACATGCATTATTACCCATATAATGGAGGTATTATCGCTAGAACTGTAATAATTATTCTTATTACTTATACTATTAGCAATATAACTTGCATTATTACCCATATAATGCAGTTATTATCGCCAGAACGGTAATAATTATACTTATTACTTATATTATTATCAATATAACATGCATTGTTACCCATATAATAGAGTTATTATCGCTAGAACTGTAATAATTATACTTATTACTTATATTATTATCAATATAACATGCATGATTGCCCATATAATGCAGTTATTATCGACAGAAGTATAATAAATATACTTAGTACTTTTATTATTATCAATATAACATGCATTATTACCCATATAATGCAGTTATTATCCCTAGAACTGTAATAATTTTACTTATTACTTATATTATTATCAATACAACATGCATTATTACCCATATTATGCAGATATTATCGCTAGAACTATAATAAATATACGTATTACTTTTATTATCATCAATATAACATGCATTATTACCCATATTATGCAGTTATTATCGATAGAACTGTAATAAAGATACTTATTACTTTTACTATTATCAATATAACATACACTATTAGCCATATTTTACTATTATTATCGCTAGAACTATAATAAATATACTTATTACTCCCGATATTATCAATATAACATGCCTTATTACGCATATAATGCTGTTATTGTCGCTAGAACTATAATAATTATACTTATTACTTATATCATTAGCAATATAACATGCATTATTACCCATATTATGCAGTCATTATCGATAGAACTGTAATAAAGGTACATATTACTTTTACTATTATCAATATAACATGCACTATTAGCCATATTTTACTATTATTATCGCTAGAACTATAATAATTATACTTATTACTCCCGATGTTATCAATATAACATGCCTTATTACGCATATAATGCAGTTATTGTCGCTAGAACTGTAATAATTATACTTATTACTTATATTATTAGCAATATAACATGCATTATTACCCATATAATGCAGTTCTTATCGCTAGAACTGTAATAATTATACTCATTACTTATATTATTAGCAATATAACGTGCATTATTACCCATATTATGCAGTTATTATCGCTAGAACTGTAATAATTATACTTATTACATATACTATTAGCAATATAACTTGCATTATTACCCATATAATGCAGTTATTATAGCCAGAACTGTAATAATTATACTTACTACTTATATTATTCTCAATATAACATGCATTATTACCCATATTATGCAGTTATTATCGCTAGAACTGTAATAATTATACTTATTACTTATATTATTAGCAATATAACATGCATTATTACCCATATAATGCAGTTATTATCGCTAGAACTGTAATAATTATACTTATTACTTATATTATTAGCAATATAACGTGCATTATTAGCCATATAATGCAGTTATTATCTCTAGAACTGTAATAATTATACTTATTACTTATATTATTATCAATATAACATGCATTATTAAACATATAATGGAGGTATTATCGCTAGAACTGTAATAATTATACTTACTACTTATACTATTAGCAATATAACTTGCATTATTACCCATATAATGCAGTTATTATTGCCAGAACTGTAATAATTATACTTATTACTTATATTATTATCAACATAACATGCATTGTTACCCATATAATAGAGTTATTATCGCTAGAACTGTAATAATTATACTTATTACTTATATTATTATCAATATAACATGCATGATTACCCATATAATGCAGTTGTTATCGACAGAAGTATAATAAATATACTTAGTACTTTTATTATTATCAATATAACATGCATTATTACCCATATTATGCAGTTATTATCGATAGAACTGTAATAAAGATACATATTACTTTTACTATTATCAATATAACATGCACTATTAGCCATACTTTACTATTATTATCGCTAGAACTATAATAATTATACTTATTACTCCCGATATTATCAATATAACATGCCTTATTACGCATATAATGCAGTTATTATCGCTAGAACTGTAATAATTATACTTATTACATATACTATTAGCAATATAACGTGCATTATTACCCATATAATGCAGTTATTATAGCCAGAACTGTAATAATTATACTTACTACTTATATTATTCTCAATATAACATGCATTATTACCCATATTATGCAGTTATTATCGCTAGAACTGTAATAATTATACTTACTACTTATACTATTAGCAATATAACTTGCATTATTACCCATATAATGCAGTTATTATCGCTAGAACAGTAATAATTATACTTATTACTTATATTATTATCAATACAACATGCATTATTACCCATATTATGCAGATATTATCGCTAGAACTATAATAAATATACGTATTACTTTTATTATCATCAATATAACATGCATTATTACCCATATTATGCAGTTATTATCGATAGAACTATAATAAATATATGTATTACTTTTATTATCATCAATATAACATGCATTATTACCCATATTATGCAGTTATTATCGGTAGAACTATAATAAATATACGTATTACTTTTATTATCATCAATATAACATGCATTATTACCCATATTATGCAGTTATTATCGATAGAACTGTAATAAAGATACTTATTACTTTTACTATTATCAATATAACATACACTATTAGCCATATTTTACTATTATTATCGCTAGAACTATAATAAATATACTTATTACTCCCGATATTATCAATATAACATGCCTTATTACGCATATAATGCTGTTATTGTCGCTAGAACTATAATAATTATACTTATTACTTATATCATTAGCAATATAACATGCATTATTACCCATATTATGCAGTTATTATCGAGAGAACTGTAATAAAGGTACATATTACTTTTACTATTATCAATATAACAT
Source organism: Megachile leachella (assembly GCA_963576845.1). Taxonomy (NCBI): domain Eukaryota; kingdom Metazoa; phylum Arthropoda; class Insecta; order Hymenoptera; family Megachilidae; genus Megachile; species Megachile leachella. Next base: position 863,698 of record CAUYWW010000150.1, on the reverse strand, counting down.
GCACTATTAGCCATATTTTACTATTATTATCGCTAGAACTATAATAATTATACTTATTACTCCCGATGTTATCAATATAACATGCCTTATTACGCATATAATGCAGTTATTGTCGCTAGAACTGTAATAATTATACTTATTACTTATATTATTAGCAATATAACATGCATTATTACCCATATAATGCAGTTCTTATCGCTAGAACTGTAATAATTATACTCATTACTTATATTATTAGCAATATAACGTGCATTATTACCCATATTATGCAGTTATTATCGCTAGAACTGTAATAATTATACTTATTACATATACTATTAGCAATATAACGTGCATTATTACCCATATAATGCAGTTATTATAGCCAGAACTGTAATAATTATACTTACTACTTATATTATTCTCAATATAACATGCATTATTACCCATATTATGCAGTTATTATCGCTAGAACTGTAATAATTATACTTATTACTTATACTATTAGCAATATAACTTGCATTATTACCCATATAATGCAGTTATTATTGCCAGAACTGTAATAATTATACTTATTACTTATATTATTATCAACATAACATGCATTGTTACCCATATAATAGAGTTATTATCGCTAGAACTGTAATAATTATACTTATTACTTATATTATTATCAATATAACATGCATGATTACCCATATAATGCAGTTGTTATCGACAGAAGTATAATAATTATACTTAGTACTTTTATTATTATCAATATAACATGCATTATTACCCATATTATGCAGTTATTATCGATAGAACTGTAATAAAGATACATATTACTTTTACTATTATCAATATAACATGCCTTATTACGCATATAATGCAGTTATTATCGCTAGAACTGTAATAATTATACTTATTACATATACTATTAGCAATATAACGTGCATTATTACCCATATAATGCAGTTATTATAGCCAGAACTGTAATAATTATACTTACTACTTATATTATTCTCAATATAACATGCATTATTACCCATATTATGCAGTTATTATCGCTAGAACTGTAATAATTATACTTACTACTTATACTATTAGCAATATAACTTGCATTATTACCCATATAATGCAGTTATTATCGCCAGAACTGTAATAATTATACTTATTACTTATATTATTATCAATATAACATGCATGATTACCCATATAATGCAGTTATTATCGACAGAAGTATAATAAATATACTTAGTACTTTTATTATTATCAATATAACATGCATTATTACCCATATTATGCAGTTATTATCGATAGAACTGTAATAGAGATACATATTACTTTTACTATTATCAATATAACATGCACTATTAGCCATACTTTACTATTATTATCGCTAGAACTATAATAATTATACTTATTACTCCCGATATTATCAATATAACATGCCTTATTACGCATATAATGCAGTTATTATCGCTAGAACTGTAATAATTATACTTATTACTTATATTATTATCAATATAACATGCATTATTAAACATATAATGGAGGTATTATCGCTAGAACTGTAATAATTATACTTACTACTTATACTATTAGCAATATAACTTGCATTATTACCCATATAATGCAGTTATTATCGCCAGAACTGTAATAATTGTACTTATTACTTATATTATTATCAATATAACATGCATGATTACCCATATAATGCAGTTATTATCGACAGAAGTATAATAAATATACTTAGTACTTTTATTATTATCAATATAACATGCATTATTACCCATATTATGCAGTTATTATCGATAGAACTGTAATAAAGATACATATTACTTTTACTATTATCAATATAACATGCACTATTAGCCATACTTTACTATTATTATCGCTAGAACTATAATAATTATACTTATTACTCCCGATATTATCAATATAACATGCCTTATTACGCATATAATGCAGTTATTATCGCTAGAACTGTAATAATTATACTTATTACATATACTATTAGCAATATAACGTGCATTATTACCCATATAATGCAGTTATTATTGCCAGAACTGTAATAATTATACTTATTACTTATATTATTATCAACATAACATGCATTGTTACCCATATAATAGAGTTATTATCGCTAGAACTGTAATAATTATACTTATTACTTATATTATTATCAATATAACATGCATGATTACCCATATAATGCAGTTGTTATCGACAGAAGTATAATAAATATACTTAGTACTTTTATTATTATCAATATAACATGCATTATTACCCATATTATGCAGTTATTATCGATAGAACTGTAATAAAGATACATATTACTTTTACTATTATCAATATAACATGCACTATTAGCCATACTTTACTATTATTATCGCTAGAACTATAATAATTATACTTATTACTCCCGATATTATCAATATAACATGCCTTATTACGCATATAATGCAGTTATTATCGCTAGAACTGTAATAATTATACTTATTACATATACTATTAGCAATATAACGTGCATTATTACCCATATAATGCAGTTATTATAGCCAGAACTGTAATAATTATACTTACTACTTATATTATTCTCAATATAACATGCATTATTACCCATATTATGCAGTTATTATCGCTAGAACTGTAATAATTATACTTACTACTTATACTATTAGCAATATAACTTGCATTATTACCCATATAATGCAGTTATTATCGCCAGAACTGTAATAATTATACTTATTACTTATATTATTATCAATATAACATGCATGATTACCCATATAATGCAGTTATTATCGACAGAAGTATAATAAATATACTTAGTACTTTTATTATTATCAATATAACATGCATTATTACCCATATTATGCAGTTATTATCGATAGAACTGTAATAAAGATACATATTACTTTTACTATTATCAATATAACATGCACTATTAGCCATACTTTACTATTATTATCGCTAGAACTATAATAATTATACTTATTACTCCCGATATTATCAATATAACATGCCTTATTACGCATATAATGCAGTTATTATCGCTAGAACTGTAATAATTATACTTATTACATATACTATTAGCAATATAACGTGCATTATTACCCATATAATGCAGCTATTATAGCCAGAACTGTAATAATTATACTTACTACTTATATTATTCTCAATATAACATGCATTATTACCCATATTATGCAGTTATTATCGCTAGAACTATAATAAATATACGTATTACTTTTATATCATCAATATAACATGCATTATTACCCATATTATGCAGTTATTATCGATAGAACTGTAATAAATATACTTATAACTTTTATTATTATCAATATAACATGCACTATTAGCCATATTTTACTATTATTATCGCTAGAACTATAACAATTACACTTATTACTCCCAATATTATCAATATAACATGCATTATTACCCATATAATGGAGTTATTATCGCTAGAACTGTAATAATTATACTTATTACTTATATTATTAGCAATATAACATGCATTATTACCCATATTATGCAGTTATTATCGATAGAACTGTAATAAAGGTACATATTACTTTTACTATTATCAATATAACATGCACTATTAGCCATATTTTACTATTATTACCGCTAGAACTATAATAATTATACTTATTACTCCCGATGTTATTAATATAACATGCCTTATTACGCATATAATGCTGTTATTGTCGCTAGAACTATAATAATTATACTTATTACTTATATTATTAGCAATATAACATGCATTATTACCCATATTATGCAGTTATTATCGATAGAACTGTAATAAAGGTACATATTACTTTTACTATTATCAATATAACATGCACTATTAGCCATATTTTACTATTATTATCGCTAGAACTATAATAATTATACGTATTACTTTTATTATCATCAATATAACATGCATTATTACCCATATTATGCAGTTATTATCGATAGAACTATAATAAATATATGTATTACTTTTATTATCATCAATATAACATGCATTATTACCCATATAATGGAGTTACTATCGTTAGAACTGTAATAATTATACTTATTACTCATATTATTAGCAACATAACGTGCATTATTACCCATATAATGCTGTTATTATCGCTAGAACTGTAATAATTATACTTATTACTTATATTATTATCAATATAACATGCATTATTACCCATATTATGCAGATATTATCGCTAGAACTATAATAAATATACGTATTACTTTTATTATCATCAATATAACATGGATTATTACCCATATTATGCAGTTATTATCGATAGAACTGTAATAAAGGTACATATTACTTTTACTATTATCAATATAACATGCACTATTAGCCATATTTTACTATTATTATCGCTAGAACTATAATAATTATACTTATTACTCCCGATATTATCAATATAACATGCCTTATTACGCATATAATGCAGTTATTATCGCTAGAACTGTAATAATTATACTTATTAGTTATATTATTATCAATATAACATGCATGATTACCCATATAATGCAGTTATTATCGACAGAAGTATAATAAATATACTTAGTACTTTTATTATTATCAATATAACATGCATTATTACCCATATTATGCAGTTATTATCGATAGAACTGTAATAAAGATACATATTACTTTTACTATTATCAATATAACATGCACTATTAGCCATACTTTACTATTATTATCGCTAGAACTATAATAATTATACTTATTACTCCCGATATTATCAATATAACATGCCTTATTACGCATATAATGCAGTTATTATCGCTAGAACTGTAATAATTATACTTATTACATATACTATTAGCAATATAACGTGCATTATTACCCATATAATGCAGTTATTATAGCCAGAACTGTAATAATTATACTTACTACTTATATTATTCTCAATATAACATGCATTATTACCCATATTATGCAGTTATTATCGCTAGAACTATAATAAATATACGTATTACTTTTATATCATCAATATAACATGCATTATTACCCATATTATGCAGTTATTATCGATAGAACTGTAATAAATATACTTATAACTTTTATTATTATCAATATAACATGCACTATTAGCCATATTTTACTATTATTATCGCTAGAACTATAACAATTACACTTATTACTCCCAATATTATCAATATAACATGCATTATTACCCATATAATGGAGTTATTATCGCTAGAACTGTAATAATTATACTTATTACTTATATTATTAGCAATATAACATGCATTATTACCCATATTATGCAGTTATTATCGATAGAACTGTAATAAAGGTACATATTACTTTTACTATTATCAATATAACATGCACTATTAGCCATATTTTACTATTATTACCGCTAGAGCTATAATAATTATACTTATTACTCCCGAGGTTATTAATATAACATGCCTTATTACGCATATAATGCTGTTATTGTCGCTAGAACTATAATAATTATACTTATTACTTATATTATTAGCAATATAACATGCATTATTACCCATATTATGCAGTTATTATCGATAGAACTGTAATAAAGGTACATATTACTTTTACTATTATCAATATAACATGCACTATTAGCCATATTTTACTATTATTATCGCTAGAACTATAATAATTATACGTATTACTTTTATTATCATCAATATAACATGCATTATTACCCATATTATGCAGTTATTATCGATAGAACTATAATAAATATATGTATTACTTTTATTATCATCAATATAACATGCATTATTACCCATATAATGGAGTTACTATCGTTAGAACTGTAATAATTATACTTATTACTTATATTATTAGCAACATAACGTGCATTATTACCCATATAATGCTGTTATTATCGCTAGAACTGTAATAATTATACTTATTACTTATATTATTATCAATATAACATGCATTATTACCCATATTATGCAGATATTATCGCTAGAACTATAATAAATATACGTATTACTTTTATTATCATCAATATAACATGCATTATTACCCATATTATGCAGTTATTATCGATAGAACTATAATAAATATATGTATTACTTTTATTATCATCAATATAACATGCATTATTACCCATATAATGGAGTTACTATCGTTAGAACTGTAATAATTATACTTATTACATATACTATTAGCAATATAACGTGCATTATTAGCCATATAATGCAGTTATTACAGCCAGAACTGTAATAATTATACTTACTACTTATATTATTCTCAATATAACATGCATTATTACCCATATTATGCAGTTATTATCGCTAGAACTATAATAAATATACGTATTACTTTTATTATCATCAATATAACATGGATTATTACCCATATTATGCAGTTATTATCGATAGAACTGTAATAAAGGTACATATTACTTTTACTATTATCAATATAACATGCACTATTAGCCATATTTTACTATTATTATCGCTAGAACTATAATAATTATACTTATTACTCCCGATATTATCAATATAACATGCCTTATTACGCATATAATGCAGTTATTATCGCTAGAACTGTAATAATTATACTTATTACTTATATTATTAGCAACATAACGTGCATTATTACCCATATAATGCTGTTATTATCGCTAGAACTGTAATAATTATACTTATTACTTATATTATTATCAATGTAACATGCATTATTACCCATATTATGCAGATATTATCGCTAGAACTATAATAAATATACGTATTACTTTTATTATCATCAATATAACATGCATTATTACCCATATTATGCAGTTATTATCGATAGAACTATAATAAATATATGTATTACTTTTATTATCATCAATATAACATGCATTATTACCCATATAATGGAGTTACTATCGTTAGAACTGTAATAATTATACTTATTACATATACTATTAGCAATATAACGTGCATTATTAGCCATATAATGCAGTTATTATAGCCAGAACTGTAATAATTATACTTACTACTTATATTATTCTCATAATAACATGCATTATTACCCATATTATGCAGTTATTATCGACAGAAGTATAATAAATATACTTAGTACTTTTATTATTATCAATATAACATGCATTATTACCCATATTATGCAGTTATTATCGATAGAACTGTAATAAAGATACATATTACTTTTACTATTATCAATATAACATGCACTATTAGCCATACTTTACTATTGTTATCGCTAGAACTATAATAATTATACTTATTACTCCCGATATTATCAATATAACATGCCTTATTACGCATATAATGCAGTTATTATCGCTAGAACTGTAATAATTATACTTATTACATATACTATTAGCAATATAACGTGCATTATTACCCATATAATGCAGTTATTATAGCCAGAACTGTAATAATTATACTTACTACTTATATTATTCTCAATATAACATGCATTATTACCCATATTATGCAGTTATTATCGCTAGAACTATAATAAATATACGTATTACTTTTATTATCATCAATATAACATGCATTATTACCCATATTATGCAGTTATTATCGATAGAACTATAATAAATATATGTATTACTTTTATTATCATCAATATAACATGCATTATTACCCATATTATGCAGTTATTATCGATGGAACTATAATAAATATACGTATTACTTTTATTATCATCAATATAACATGCATTATTACCCATATTATGCAGTTATTATCGATAGAACTATAATAAATATATGTATTACTTTTATTATCATCAATATAACATGCATTATTACCCATATAATGGAGTTACTATCGTTAGAACTGTAATAATTATACTTATTACTTATATTATTAGCAACATAACGTGCATTATTACCCATATAATGCTGTTATTATCGCTAGAACTGTAATAATTATACTTATTACTTATATTATTATCAATATAACATGCATTATTACCCATATTATGCAGATATTATCGCTAGAACTATAATAAATATACGTATTACTTTTATTATCATCAATATAACATGCATTATTACCCATATTATGCAGTTATTATCGATAGAACTATAATAAATATATGTATTACTTTTATTATCATCAATATAACATGCATTATTACCCATATAATGGAGTTACTATCGTTAGAACTGTAATAATTATACTTATTACATATACTATTAGCAATATAACGTGCATTATTAGCCATATAATGCAGTTATTACAGCCAGAACTGTAATAATTATACTTACTACTTATATTATTCTCAATATAACATGCATTATTACCCATATTATGCAGTTATTATCGCTAGAACTATAATAAATATACGTATTACTTTTATTATCATCAATATAACATGGATTATTACCCATATTATGCAGTTATTATCGATAGAACTGTAATAAAGGTACATATTACTTTTACTATTATCAATATAACATGCACTATTAGCCATATTTTACTATTATTATCGCTAGAACTATAATAATTATACTTATTACTCCCGATATTATCAATATAACATGCCTTATTACGCATATAATGCAGTTATTATCGCTAGAACTGTAATAATTATACTTATTACTTATATTATTAGCAACATAACGTGCATTATTACCCATATAATGCTGTTATTATCGCTAGAACTGTAATAATTATACTTATTACTTATATTATTATCAATGTAACATGCATTATTACCCATATTATGCAGATATTATCGCTAGAACTATAATAAATATACGTATTACTTTTATTATCATCAATATAACATGCATTATTACCCATATTATGCAGTTATTATCGATAGAACTATAATAAATATATGTATTACTTTTATTATCATCAATATAACATGCATTATTACCCATATAATGGAGTTACTATCGTTAGAACTGTAATAATTATACTTATTACATATACTATTAGCAATATAACGTGCATTATTAGCCATATAATGCAGTTATTATAGCCAGAACTGTAATAATTATACTTACTACTTATATTATTCTCATAATAACATGCATTATTACCCATATTATGCAGTTATTATCGACAGAAGTATAATAAATATACTTAGTACTTTTATTATTATCAATATAACATGCATTATTACCCATATTATGCAGTTATTATCGATAGAACTGTAATAAAGATACATATTACTTTTACTATTATCAATATAACATGCACTATTAGCCATACTTTACTATTGTTATCGCTAGAACTATAATAATTATACTTATTACTCCCGATATTATCAATATAACATGCCTTATTACGCATATAATGCAGTTATTATCGCTAGAACTGTAATAATTATACTTATTACATATACTATTAGCAATATAACGTGCATTATTACCCATATAATGCAGTTATTATAGCCAGAACTGTAATAATTATACTTACTACTTATATTATTCTCAATATAACATGCATTATTACCCATATTATGCAGTTATTATCGCTAGAACTATCATAAATATACGTATTACTTTTATTATCATCAATATAACATGCATTATTACCCATATTATGCAGTTATTATCGATAGAACTATAATAAATATATGTATTACTTTTATTATCATCAATATAACATGCATTATTACCCATATTATGCAGTTATTATCGATGGAACTATAATAAATATACGTATTACTTTTATTATCATCAATATAACATGCATTATTACCCATATTATGCAGTTATTATCGATAGAACTGTAATAAAGATACTTATTACTTTTACTATTATCAATATAACATACACTATTAGCCATATTTCACTATTATTATCGCTAGAACTATAATAAATATACTTATTACTCCCGATGTTATCAATATAACATGCCTTATTACGCATATAATGCAGTTATTGTCGCTAGAACTGTAATAATTATACTTATTACTTATATTATTAGCAATATAACATGCATTATTACCCATATAATGCAGTTCTTATCGCTAGAACTGTAATAATTATACTCATTACTTATATTATTAGCAATATAACGTGCATTATTACCCATATTATGCAGTTATTATCGCTAGAACTGTAATAATTATACTTATTACATATACTATTAGCAATATAACGTGCATTATTACCCATATAATGCAGTTATTATAGCCAGAACTGTAATAATTATACTTATTACTTATATTGTTATCAATATAACAGGCATTATTACCCATATTATGCAGTTATTATCGCTAGAACTAGAATAAATATGCTTATTACTCCCAATATTATCAATATAACATGCATTATTACCCATATAATGCAGTTATTATCGCTAGAACTGTAATAATTATACTTATTACTTATATTATTAGCAATATAACGTGCATTATTAGCCATATAATGCAGTTATTATCTCTAGAACTGTAATAATTATACTTATTGCTTATATTATTATCAATATAACATGCATTATTAAACATATAATGGAGGTATTATCGCTAGAACTGTAATAATTATACTTACTACTTATACTATTAGCAATATAACTTGCATTATTACCCATATAATGCAGTTATTATCGCCAGAACTGTAATAATTATACTTATTACTTATATTATTATCAATATAACATGCATTGTTACCCATATAATAGAGTTATTATCGCTAGAACTGTAATAATTATACTTATTACTTATATTATTTTCAATATAACATGCATGATTACCCATATAATGCAGTTATTATCGACAGAAGTATAATAAATATACTTAGTACTTTTATTATTATCAATATAACATGCATTATTACCCATATTATGCAGTTATTATCGATAGAACTGTAATAAAGATACATATTACTTTTACTATTATCAATATAACATGCACTATTAGCCATACTTTACTATTATTATCGCTAGAACTATAATAATTATACTTATTACTCCCGATATTATCAATATAACATGCCTTATTACGCATATAATGCAGTTATTATCGCTAGAACTGTAATAATTATACTTATTACATATACTATTAGCAATATAACGTGCATTATTACCCATATAATGCAGTTATTATAGCCAGAACTGTAATAATTATACTTACTACTTATATTATTCTCAATATAACATGCATTATTACCCATATTATGCAGTTATTATCGCTAGAACTGTAATAATTATACTTATTACTTATATTATTAGCAATATAACGTGCATTATTACCCATATAATGCAGTTATTATCGCTAGAACTGTAATAAATATACTTATTACTTATATTGTTATCAATATAACAGGCATTATTACACATATTATGCAGTTATTATCGCTAGAACTGTAATAATTATACTTACTACTTATACTATTAGCAATATAACTTGCATTATTACCCATATAATGCAGTTATTATTGCCAGAACTGTAATAATTATACTTATTACTTATATTATTATCAATATAACATGCATTGTTACCCATATAATAGAGTTATTATCGCTAGAACTGTAATAATTATACTTATTACTTATATTATTATCAATATAACATGCATGATTACCCATATAATGCAGTTATTATCGACAGAAGTATAATAAATATACTTAGTACTTTTATTATTATCAATATAACATGCATTATTACCCATATTATGCAGTTATTATCGATAGAACTGTAATAAAGATACATATTACTTTTACTATTATCAATATAACATGCACTATTAGCCATACTTTACTATTATTATCGCTAGAACTATAATAATTATACTTATTACTCCCGATATTATCAATATAACATGCCTTATTACGCATATAATGCAGTTATTATCGCTAGAACTGTAATAATTATACTTATTACATATACTATTAGCAATATAACGTGCATTATTACCCATATAATGCAGTTATATAGCCAGAACTGTAATAATTATACTTACTACTTATATTATTCTCAATATAACATGCATTATTACCCATATTATGCAGTTATTATCGCTAGAACTGTAATAATTGTACTTACTACTTATACTATTAGCAATATAACTTGCATTATTACCCATATAATGCAGTTATTATCGCCAGAACTGTAATAATTATACTTATTACTTATATTATTATCAATATAACATGCATGATTACCCATATAATGCAGTTATTATCGACAGAAGTATAATAAATATACTTAGTACTTTTATTATTATCAATATAACATGCATTATTACCCATATTATGCAGTTATTATCGATAGAACTGTAATAAAGATACATATTACTTTTACTATTATCAATATAACATGCACTATTAGCCATACTTTACTATTATTATCGCTAGAACTATAATAATTATACTTATTACTCCCGATATTATCAATATAACATGCCTTATTACGCATATAATGCAGTTATTATCGCTAGAACTGTAATAATTATACTTATTACTTATATTATTATCAATATAACATGCATTATTAAACATATAATGGAGGTATTATCGCCAGAACTGTAATAATTATACTTACTACTTATACTATTAGCAATATAACTTGCATTATTACCCATATAATGCAGTTATTATCGCCAGAACTCTAATAATTATACTTATTACTTATATTATTATCAATATAACATGCATGATTACCCATATAATGCAGTTATTATCGACAGAAGTATAATAAATATACTTAGTACTTTTATTATTATCAATATAACATGCATTATTACCCATATTATGCAGTTATTATCGATAGAACTGTAATAAAGATACATATTACTTTTACTATTATCAATATAACATGCACTATTAGCCATACTTTACTATTATTATCGCTAGAACTATAATAATTATACTTATTACTCCCGATATTATCAATATAACATGCCTTATTACGCATATAATGCAGTTATTATCGCTAGAACTGTAATAATTATACTTATTACTTATATTATTAGCAATATAACGTGCATTATTACCCATATAATGCTGTTATTATCGCTAGAACTGTAATAATTATACTTATTACTTATATTATTATCAATATAACATGCATTATTACCCATATTATGCAGATATTATCGCTAGAACTATAATAAATATACGTATTACTTTTATTATCATCAATATAACATGCATTATTACCCATATTATGCAGTTATTATCGATACAACTATAATAAATATATGTATTACTTTTATTATCATCAATATAACATGCATGATTACCCATATAATGCAGTTATTATCGACAGAAGTATAATAAATATACATATTACTTTTACTATCATCAATATAACATGCACTATTAGCCATACTTTACTACTATTATCGCTAGAACTATAATAATTATACTTATTACTCCCGATATTATCAATATAACATACCTTATTACGCATATAATGCAGTTATTATCGCTAGAACTGTAATAATTATACTTATTACATATACTAATAGCAATATAACGTGCATTATTACCCATATAATGCAGTTATTATAGCCAGAACTGTAATAATTATACTTACTACTTATATTATTCTCAATATAACATGCATTATTACCCATATTATGCAGACATTATCGCTAGAACTATAATAAATATACGTATTACTTTTATTATCATCAATATAACATGCATTATTACCCATATTATGCAGTTATTATCGATAGAACTGTAATAAATATACTTATAACTTTTATTATTATCAATATAACATGCACTATTAGCCATATTTTACTATTATTATCGCTAGAACTATAACAATTACACTTATTACTCCCAGTATTATCAATATAACATGCATTATTACCCATATAATGCAGTTATTATCCCTAGAACTGTAATAATTTTACTTATTACTTATATTATTATCAATATAACATGCATTATTACCCATATTATGCAGTTATCATCGATAGAACTATAATAAATATACGTATTACTTTTATTATCATCAATATAACATGCATTATTACCCATATTATGCAGTTATTATCGATAGAACTATAATAAATATATGTATTACTTTTATTATCATCAATATAACATGCATTATTACCCATATTATGCAGTTATTATCGATGGAACTATAATAAATATACGTATTACTTTTATTATCATCAATATAACATGCATTATTACCCATATTATGCAGTCATTATCGATAGAACTGTAATAAAGATACTTATTACTTTCACTATTATCAATATAACATACACTATTAGCCATATTTCACTATTATTATCGCTAGAACTATAATAAATATACTTATTACTCCCGATATTATCAATATAACATGCCTTATTACGCATATAATGCAGTTATTGTCGCTAGAACTGTAATAATTATACTTATTACTTATATTATTAGCAATATAACATGCATTATTACCCATATAATGCAGTTATTATCGCTAGAACTGTAATAATTATACTCATTACTTATATTATTAGCAATATAACGTGCATTATTACCCATATTATGCAGTTATTATCGCTAGAACTGTAATAATTATACTTATTACATATACTATTAGCAATATAACGTGCATTATTACCCATATAATGCAGTTATTATAGCCAGAACTGTAATAATTATACTTACTACTTATATTATTCTCAATATAACATGCATTATTACCCATATTATGCAGTTATTATCGCTAGAACTATAATAAATATACGTATTACTTTTATTATCATCAATATAACATGCATTATTACCCATATTATGCAGTTATTATCGATAGAACTGTAATAAATATACTTATAACTTTTATTATTATCAATATAACATGCACTATTAGCCATATTTTACTATTATTATCGCTAGAACTATAACAATTACACTTATTACTCCCAGTATTATCAATATAACATGCATTATTACCCATATAATGCAGTTATTATCCCTAGAACTGTAATAATTTTACTTATTACTTATATTATTATCAATATAACATGCATTATTACCCATATTATGCAGTTATCATCGATAGAACTATAATAAATATACGTATTACTTTTATTATCATCAATATAACATGCATTATTACCCATATAATGGAGTTATTATCTCTAGAAATGTAATAATTATACTTATTACATATACTATTAGCAATATAACGTGCATTATTACCCATATAATGCAGTTATTATCGCTAGAACAGTAATAATTATACTTATTACTTATATTATTATCAATAAAACATGCATTATTACCCATATTATGCAGATATTGTCGCTAGAACTATAATAAATATACGTATTACTTTTATTATCATCAATATAACATGCATTATTACCCATATTATGCAGTTATTATCGATAGAACTATAATAAATATATGTATTACTTTTATTATCATCAATATAACATGCATTATTACCCATATTATGCAGTTATTATCGATAGAACTATAATAAATATACGTATTACTTTTATTATCATCAATATAACATGCATTATTACCCATATTATGCAGTTATTATCGATAGAACTGTAATAAAGATACTTATTACTTTTACTATTATCAATATAACATACACTATTAGCCATATTTTACTATTATTATCGCTCGAACTATAATAAATATACTTATTACTCCCGATATTATCAATATAACATGCCTTATTACGCATATAATGCAGTTATTGTCGCTAGAACTGTAATAATTATACTTATTACTTGTATTATTAGCAATATAACATGCATTATTACCCATATTATGCAGTTATTATCGATAGAACTGTAATAAAGGTACATATTACTTTTACTATTATCAATATAACATGCACTATTAGCCATATTTTACTATTATTATCGCTAGAACTATAATAATTATACTTATTACTCCCGATATTATCAATATAACATGCCTTATTACGCATATAATGCAGTTACTATCGCTAGAACTGTAATAATTATACTTATTACTTATATTATTAGCAATATAACGTGCATTATTACCCATATAATGCTGTTATTATCTCTAGAACTGTAATAATTATACTTATTACATATACTATTAGCAATATAACATGCATTATTACCCATATTATGCAGTTATTATCGATAGAACTGTAATAAATATACTTATAACTTTTATTATTATCAATATAACATGCACTATTAGCCATATTTTACTATTATTATCGCTAGAACTATAACAATTACACTTATTACTCCCAGTATTATCAATATAACATGCATTATTACCCATATAATGCAGTTATTATCCCTAGAACTGTAATAATTTTACTTATTACTTATATTATTATCAATATAACATGCATTATTACCCATATTATGCAGTTATCATCGATAGAACTATAATAAATATACGTATTACTTTTATTATCATCAATATAACATGCATTATTACCCATATTATGCAGTTATTATCGATAGAACTATAATAAATATATGTATTACTTTTATTATCATCAATATAACATGCATTATTACCCATATTATGCAGTTATTATCGATGGAACTATAATAAATATACGTATTACTTTTATTATCATCAATATAACATGCATTATTACCCATATTATGCAGTCATTATCGATAGAACTGTAATAAAGATACTTATTACTTTTACTATTATCAATATAACATACACTATTAGCCATATTTCACTATTATTATCGCTAGAACTATAATAAATATACTTATTACTCCCGATATTATCAATATAACATGCCTTATTACGCATATAATGCAGTTATTGTCGCTAGAACTGTAATAATTATACTTATTACTTATATTATTAGCAATATAACATGCATTATTACCCATATAATGCAGTTATTATCGCTAGAACTGTAATAATTATACTCATTACTTATATTATTAGCAATATAACGTGCATTATTACCCATATTATGCAGTTATTATCGCTAGAACTGTAATAATTATACGTATTACATATACTATTAGCAATATAACGTGCATTATTACCCATATAATGCAGTTATTATAGCCAGAACTGTAATAATTATACTTACTACTTATATTATTCTCAATATAACATGCATTATTACCCATATTATGCAGTTATTATCGCTAGAACTATAATAAATATACGTATTACTTTTATTATCATCAATATAACATGCATTATTACCCATATTATGCAGTTATTATCGATAGAACTGTAATAAATATACTTATAACTTTTATTATTATCAATATAACATGCACTATTAGCCATATTTTACTATTATTATCGCTAGAACTATAACAATTACACTTATTACTCCCAGTATTATCAATATAACATGCATTATTACCCATATAATGCAGTTATTATCCCTAGAACTGTAATAATTTTACTTATTACTTATATTATTATCAATATAACATGCATTATTACCCATATTATGCAGTTATCATCGATAGAACTATAATAAATATACGTATTACTTTTATTATCATCAATATAACATGCATTATTACCCATATAATGGAGTTATTATCTCTAGAACTGTAATAATTATACTTATTACATATACTATTAGCAATATAACGTGCATTATTACCCATATAATGCAGTTATTATCGCTAGAACAGTAATAATTATACTTATTACTTATATTATTATCAATAAAACATGCATTATTACCCATATTATGCAGATATTGTCGCTAGAACTATAATAAATATACGTATTACTTTTATTATCATCAATATAACATGCATTATTACCCATATTATGCAGTTATTATCGATAGAACTATAATAAATATACGTATTACTTTTATTATCATCAATATAACATGCATTATTACCCATATTATGCAGTTATTATCGATAGAACTGTAATAAAGATACTTATTACTTTTACTATTATCAATATAACATACACTATTAGCCATATTTTACTATTATTATCGCTCGAACTATAATAAATATACTTATTACTCCCGATATTATCAATATAAGATGCCTTATTACGCATATAATGCAGTTATTGTCGCTAGAACTGTAATAATTATACTTATTACTTGTATTATTAGCAATATAACATGCATTATTACCCATATTATGCAGTTATTATCGATAGAACTGTAATAAAGGTACATATTACTTTTACTATTATCAATATAACATGCACTATTAGCCATATTTTACTATTATTATCGCTAGAACTATAATAATTATACTTATTACTCCCGATATTATCAATATAACATGCCTTATTACGCATATAATGCAGTTATTATCGCTAGAACTGTAATAATTATACTTATTACTTATATTATTAGCAATATAACGTGCATTATTACCCATATAATGCTGTTATTATCGCTAGAACTGTAATAATTATACTTATTACTTATATTATTATCAATATAACATGCATTATTACCCATATTATGCAGATATTATCGCTAGAACTATAATAAATATACGTATTACTTTTATTATCATCAATATAACATGCATTATTACCCATATTATGCAGTTATTATCGATACAACTATAATAAATATATGTATTACTTTTATTATCATCAATATAACATGCATGATTACCCATATAATGCAGTTATTATCGACAGAAGTATAATAAATATACATATTACTTTTACTATCATCAATATAACATGCACTATTAGCCATACTTTACTACTATTATCGCTAGAACTATAATAATTATACTTATTACTCCCGATATTATCAATATAACATACCTTATTACGCATATAATGCAGTTATTATCGCTAGAACTGTAATAATTATACTTATTACATATACTAATAGCAATATAACGTGCATTATTACCCATATAATGCAGTTATTATAGCCAGAACTGTAATAATTATACTTACTACTTATATTATTCTCAATATAACATGCATTATTACCCATATTATGCAGACATTATCGCTAGAACTATAATAAATATACGTATTACTTTTATTATCATCAATATAACATGCATTATTACCCATATAATGGAGTTATTATCGCTAGAACTGTAATAATTATACTTATTACATATACTATTAGCAATATAACGTGCATTATTACCCATATAATGCTGTTATTATCGCTAGAACAGTAATAATTATACTTATTACTTATATTATTATCAATATAACATGCATTATTACCCATATTATGCAGATATTATCGCTAGAACTATAATAAATATACGTATTACTTTTATTATCATCAATATAACATGCATTATTACCCATATTATGCAGTTATTATCGATAGAACTGTAATAATTATACTTATTACTTATATTATTAGCAATATAACGTGCATTATTACCCATATAATGCAGTTATTATTGCTAGAACTGTAATAATTATACTCATTACGGGGGTGTCCCACTTGGACGTCGACCGATTGGACGCGTGCCGTTTGGACGGTCCCGATTCGACGCGTTCCAATTCGAAGCGGTGCTGATTGGACGCGTCCCAATTCGAAGAGGTTAGATTTGGTTAGGTTAGGTGCTATAAGCCCTGCTTAGAATTGGAACGCGTCCAATCGGCACCGCTTCGAATTGGAACGAGTCGAATCGGGACCGTCCAATCGGGACGCGTCCAAACGGTCTGCGTCCAAGTGGGCATCACTCCTCATTACTTATATTATTAGCAATATAACGTGCATTATTACACATATTATGCAGTTATTATCGCTAGAACTTTATTAATTATACTTATTACTTATATTATTATCAATATAACATGCATTATTACCCATATAATGGAGGTATTATCGCTAGAACTGTAATAATTATACTTATTACTTATACTATTAGCAATATAACGTGCATTATTACCCATATAATGCAGTTATTATAGCCAGAACTGTAATAATTATACTTACTACTTATATTATTCTCAATATAACATGCATTATTACCCAT
Organism: Megachile leachella; assembly: GCA_963576845.1. Classification (NCBI taxonomy): domain Eukaryota; kingdom Metazoa; phylum Arthropoda; class Insecta; order Hymenoptera; family Megachilidae; genus Megachile; species Megachile leachella. Next base: position 843,917 of record CAUYWW010000150.1, on the reverse strand, counting down.
ATTATGCAGTTATTATCGCTAGAACTATAATAAATATACGTATTACTTTTATTATCATCAATATAACATGCATTATTACCCATATTATGCAGTTATTATCGATAGAACTGTAATAAATATACTTATAACTTTTATTATTATCAATATAACATGCACTATTAGCCATATTTTACTATTATTATCGCTAGAACTATAACAATTACACTTATTACTCCCAGTATTATCAATATAACATGCATTATTACCCATATAATGCAGTTATTATCCCTAGAACTGTAATAATTTTACTTATTACTTATATTATTATCAATATAACATGCATTATTACCCATATTATGCAGTTATCATCGATAGAACTATAATAAATATACGTATTACTTTTATTATCATCAATATAACATGCATTATTACCCATATAATGGAGTTATTATCTCTAGAACTGTAATAATTATACTTATTACATATACTATTAGCAATATAACGTGCATTATTACCCATATAATGCAGTTATTATCGCTAGAACAGTAATAATTATACTTATTACTTATATTATTATCAATAAAACATGCATTATTACCCATATTATGCAGATATTGTCGCTAGAACTATAATAAATATACGTATTACTTTTATTATCATCAATATAACATGCATTATTACCCATATTATGCAGTTATTATCGATAGAACTATAATAAATATACGTATTACTTTTATTATCATCAATATAACATGCATTATTACCCATATTATGCAGTTATTATCGATAGAACTGTAATAAAGATACTTATTACTTTTACTATTATCAATATAACATACACTATTAGCCATATTTTACTATTATTATCGCTCGAACTATAATAAATATACTTATTACTCCCGATATTATCAATATAACATGCCTTATTACGCATATAATGCAGTTATTGTCGCTAGAACTGTAATAATTATACTTATTACTTGTATTATTAGCAATATAACATGCATTATTACCCATATTATGCAGTTATTATCGATAGAACTGTAATAAAGGTACATATTACTTTTACTATTATCAATATAACATGCACTATTAGCCATATTTTACTATTATTATCGCTAGAACTATAATAATTATACTTATTACTCCCGATATTATCAATATAACATGCCTTATTACGCATATAATGCAGTTATTATCGCTAGAACTGTAATAATTATACTTATTACTTATATTATTAGCAATATAACGTGCATTATTACCCATATAATGCTGTTATTATCGCTAGAACTGTAATAATTATACTTATTACTTATATTATTATCAATATAACATGCATTATTACCCATATTATGCAGATATTATCGCTAGAACTATAATAAATATACGTATTACTTTTATTATCATCAATATAACATGCATTATTACCCATATTATGCAGTTATTATCGATACAACTATAATAAATATATGTATTACTTTTATTATCATCAATATAACATGCATGATTACCCATATAATGCAGTTATTATCGACAGAAGTATAATAAATATACATATTACTTTTACTATCATCAATATAACATGCACTATTAGCCATACTTTACTACTATTATCGCTAGAACTATAATAATTATACTTATTACTCCCGATATTATCAATATAACATACCTTATTACGCATATAATGCAGTTATTATCGCCAGAACTGTAATAATTATACTTATTACATATACTAATAGCAATATAACGTGCATTATTACCCATATAATGCAGTTATTATAGCCAGAACTGTAATAATTATACTTACTACTTATATTATTCTCAATATAACATGCATTATTACCCATATTATGCAGACATTATCGCTAGAACTATAATAAATATACGTATTACTTTTATTATCATCAATATAACATGCATTATTACCCATATAATGGAGTTATTATCGCTAGAACTGTAATAATTATACTTATTACATATACTATTAGCAATATAACGTGCATTATTACCCATATAATGCTGTTATTATCGCTAGAACAGTAATAATTATACTTATTACTTATATTATTATCAATATAACATGCATTATTACCCATATTATGCAGATATTATCGCTAGAACTATAATAAATATACGTATTACTTTTATTATCATCAATATAACATGCATTATTACCCATATTATGCAGTTATTATCGATAGAACTGTAATAATTATACTTATTACTTATATTATTAGCAATATAACGTGCATTATTACCCATATAATGCAGTTATTATTGCTAGAACTGTAATAATTATACTCATTACGGGGGTGTCCCACTTGAACGTCGACCGATTGGACGCGTGCCGTTTGGACGGTCCCGATTCGACGCGTTCCAATTCGAAGCGGTGCTGATTGGACGCGTCCCAATTCGAAGAGGTTAGATTTGGTTAGGTTAGGTGCTATAAGCCCTGCTTAGAATTGGAACGCGTCCAATCGGCACCGCTTCGAATTGGAACGAGTCGAATCGGGACCGTCCAATCGGGACGCGTCCAAACGGTCTGCGTCCAAGTGGGCATCACTCCTCATTACTTATATTATTAGCAATATAACGTGCATTATTACACATATTATGCAGTTATTATCGCTAGAACTTTATTAATTATACTTATTACTTATATTATTATCAATATAACATGCATTATTACCCATATAATGGAGGTATTATCGCTAGAACTGTAATAATTATACTTATTACTTATACTATTAGCAATATAACTTGCATTATTACCCATATAATGCAGTTATTATCGCCAGAACTGTAATAATTATACTTATTACTTATATTATTATCAATATAACATGCATTGTTACCCATATAATAGAGTTATTATCGCTAGGACTGTAATAATTATACTTATTACTTATATTATTATCAATATAACATGCATGATTACCCATATAATGCAGTTATTATCGACAGAAGTATAATAAATATACTCAGTACTTTTATTATTATCAATATAACATGCATTATTACCCATATTATGCAGTTATTATCGATAGAACTGTAATAAAGATACATATTACTTTTACTATTATCAATATAACATGCACTATTAGCCATACTTTACTATTGTTATCGCTAGAACTATAATAATTATACTTATTACTCCCGATATTATCAATATAACATGCCTTATTACGCATATAATGCAGTTATAATCGCTAGAACTCTAATAATTATACTTATTACATATACTATTAGCAATATAACGTGCATTATTACCCATATAATGCAGTTATTATAGCCAGAACTGTAATAATTATACTTACTACTTATATTATTCTCAATATAACATGCATTATTACCCATATTATGCAGTTATTATCGCTAGAACTGTAATAATTATACTTATTACTTATATTATTAGCAATATAACGTGCATTATTACCCATATAATGCAGTTATTATCGCTAGAACTGTAATAAATATACTTATTACTTATATTGTTATCAATATAACAGGCATTATTACCCATATTATGCAGTTATTATCGCTAGAACTAGAATAAATATGCTTATTACTCCCAATATTATCAATATAACATGCATTATTACCCATATAATGCAGTTATTATCGCTAGAACTGTAATAATTATACTTATTACTTATATTATTAGCAATATAACGTGCATTATTAGCCATATAATGCAGTTATTATCTCTAGAACTGTAATAATTATACTTATTACTTATATTATTATCAATATAACATGCATTATTAAACATATAATGGAGGTATTATCGCTAGAACTGTAATAATTATACTTACTACTTATACTATTAGCAATATAACTTGCATTATTACCCATATAATGCAGTTATTATCGCCAGAACTGTAATAATTATACTTATTACTTATATTATTAGCAATATAACGTGCATTATTACCCATATAATGCAGTTATTATCGCTAGAACTGTAATAATTATACTTATTACTTATATTATTAGCAATATAACGTGCATTATTACCCATATAATGCAGTTATTATCGCTAGAACTGTAATAAATATACTTATTACTTATATTGTTATCTATATAACAGGCATTATTACCCATATTATGCAGTTATTATCGCTAGAACTGTAATAATTATACTTATTACATATACTATTAGCAATATAACGTGCATTATTACCCATATAATGCAGTTATTATAGCCAGAACTGTAATAATTATACTTACTACTTATATTATTCTCAATATAACATGCATTATTACCCATATTATGCAGTTATTATCGCTAGAACTATAATAAATATACGTATTACTTTTATTATCATCAATATAACATGCATTATTACCCATATTATGCAGTTATTATCGATAGAACTGTAATAAATATACTTATAACTTTTATTATTATCAATATAACATGCACTATTAGCCATATTTTACTATTATTATCGCTAGAACTATAACAATTACACTTATTACTCCCAATGTTATCAATATAACATGCATTATTACCCATATAATGGAGTTATTATCGCTAGAACTGTAATAATTATACTTATTACTTATATTATTAGCAATATAACATGCATTATTACCCATATTATGCAGTTATTATCGATAGAACTGTAATAAAGGTACATATTACTTTTACTATTATCAATATAACATGCACTATTAGCCATATTTTACTATTATTACCGCTAGAACTATAATAATTATACTTATTACTCCCGATGTTATTAATATAACATGCCTTATTACGCATATAATGCAGTTATTATCGCTAGAACTGTAATAATTATACTTATTACTTATATTATTAGCAATATAACGTGCATTATTACCCATATAATGCAGTTATTATCGCTAGAACTGTAATAATTATACTTATTACTTATATTATTAGCAATATAACGTGCATTATTACCCATATAATGCAGTTATTATCGCTAGAACTGTAATAAATATACTTATTACTTATATTGTTATCTATATAACATGCATTATTACCCATATTATGCAGTTATTATCGCTAGAACTATAATAAATATGCTTATTACTCCCAATATTATCAATATAACATGCATTATTACCCATATAATGGAGTTATTATCGCTAGAACTGTAATAATTATACTTATTACTTATATTATTATCAATATAACATGCATTATTACCCATATAATGCAGTTATTATCGACAGAAGTATAATAAATATACTTATTACTTTTATTATTATCAATATAACAGGCACTATTAGCCATATTTTACTATTATTATCGCTAGAACTATAATAATTATACTTATTACTCCCGATATTATCAATATAACATGCCTTATTACGCATATAATGCAATTATTATCGCTAGAACTGTAATAATTATACTTATTACTTTTATTATTAGCAATATAACGTGCATTATTACCCATATAATGCAGTTATTATCGCTAGAACTGTAATAATTATACTCATTACTTATATTATTAGCAATATAACGTGCATTATTACCCATATTATGCAGTTATTATCGCTAGAACTGTAATAATTATACTTATTACTTATATTATTATCAATATAACATGCATTATTACCCATATAATGGAGGTATTATCGCTAGAACTGTAATAATTATTCTTATTACTTATACTATTAGCAATATAACTTGCATTATTACCCATATAATGCAGTTATTATCGCCAGAACTGTAATAATTATACTTATTACTTATATTATTATCAATATAACATGCATTGTTACCCATATAATAGAGTTATTATCGCTAGAACTGTAATAATTATACTTATTACATATACTATTAGCAATATAACGTGCATTATTACCCATATAATGCAGCTATTATCGCTAGAACAGTAATAATTATACCTATTACTTATATTATTATCAATACAACATGCATTATTACCCATATTATGCAGATATTATCGCTAGAACTATAATAAATATACGTATTACTTTTATTATCATCAATATAACATGCATTATTACCCATATTATGCAGTTATTATCGATAGAACTATAATAAATATATGTATTACTTTTATTATCATCAATATAACATGCATTATTACCCATATTATGCAGTTATTATCGGTAGAACTATAATAAATATACGTATTACTTTTATTATCATCAATATAACATGCATTATTACCCATATTATGCAGTTATTATTGATAGAACTGTAATAAAGATACTTATTACTTTTACTATTATCAATATAACATACACTATTAGCCATATTTTACTATTATTATCGCTAGAACTATAATAAATATACTTATTACTCCCGATATTATCAATATAACATGCCTTATTACGCATATAATGCTGTTATTGTCGCTAGAACTATAATAATTATACTTATTACTTATATTATTAGCAATATAACATGCATTATTACCCATATTATGCAGTTATTATCGATAGAACTGTAATAAAGGTACATATTACTTTTACTATTATCAATATAACATGCACTATTAGCCATATTTTACTATTATTATCGCTAGAACTATAATAATTATACTTATTACTCCCGATATTATCAATATAACATGCCTTATTACGCATATAATGCAGTTATTATCGCTAGAACTGTAATAATTATACTTATTACTTATATTATTAGCAACATAACGTGCATTATTACCCATATAATGCTGTTATTATCGCTAGAACTGTAATAATTATACTTATTACTTATATTATTATCAATATAACATGCATTATTACCCATATTATGCAGATATTATCGCTAGAACTATAATAAATATACGTATTACTTTTATTATCATCAATATAACATGCATTATTACCCATATTATGCAGTTATTATCGATAGAACTATAATAAATATATGTATTACTTTTATTATCATCAATATAACATGCATTATTACCCATATAATGGAGTTACTATCGTTAGAACTGTAATAATTATACTTATTACATATACTATTAGCAATATAACGTGCATTATTAGCCATATAATGCAGTTATTACAGCCAGAACTGTAATAATTATACTTACTACTTATATTATTCTCAATATAACATGCATTATTACCCATATTATGCAGTTATTATCGCTAGAACTATAATAAATATACGTATTACTTTTATTATCATCAATATAACATGGATTATTACCCATATTATGCAGTTATTATCGATAGAACTGTAATAAAGGTACATATTACTTTTACTATTATCAATATAACATGCACTATTAGCCATATTTTACTATTATTATCGCTAGAACTATAATAATTATACTTATTACTCCCGATATTATCAATATAACATGCCTTATTACGCATATAATGCAGTTATTATCGCTAGAACTGTAATAATTATACTTATTACTTATATTATTAGCAACATAACGTGCATTATTACCCATATAATGCTGTTATTATCGCTAGAACTGTAATAATTATACTTATTACTTATATTATTATCAATGTAACATGCATTATTACCCATATTATGCAGATATTATCGCTAGAACTATAATGAATATACGTATTACTTTTATTATCATCAATATAACATGCATTATTACCCATATTATGCAGTTATTATCGATAGAACTATAATAAATATATGTATTACTTTTATTATCATCAATATAACATGCATTATTACCCATATAATGGAGTTACTATCGTTAGAACTGTAATAATTATACTTATTACATATACTATTAGCAGTATAACGTGCATTATTAGCCATATAATGCAGTTATTATAGCCAGAACTGTAATAATTATACTTACTACTTATATTATTCTCAATATAACATGCATTATTACCCATATTATGCAGTTATTATCGACAGAAGTATAATGAATATACTTAGTACTTTTATTATTATCAATATAACATGCATTATTACCCATATTATGCAGTTATTATCGATAGAACTGTAATAAAGATACATATTACTTTTACTATTATCAATATAACATGCACTATTAGCCATACTTTACTATTGTTATCGCTAGAACTATAATAATTATACTTATTACTCCCGATATTATCAATATAACATGCCTTATTACGCATATAATGCAGTTATTATCGCTAGAACTGTAATAATTATACTTATTACATATACTATTAGCAATATAACGTGCATTATTACCCATATAATGCAGTTATTATAGCCAGAACTGTAATAATTATACTTACTACTTATATTATTCTCAATATAACATGCATTATTACCCATATTATGCAGTTATTATCGCTAGAACTATAATAAATATACGTATTACTTTTATTATCATCAATATAACATGCATTATTACCCATATTATGCAGTTATTATCGGTAGAACTATAATAAATATATGTATTACTTTTATTATCATCAATATAACATGCATTATCACCCATATTATGCAGTTATTATCGATGGAACTATAATAAATATACGTATTACTTTTATTATCATCAATATAACATGCATTATTACCCATATTATGCAGTTATTATCGATAGAACTGTAATAAAGATACTTATTACTTTTACTATTATCAATATAACATACACTATTAGCCATATTTCACTATTATTATCGCTAGAACTATAATAAATATACTTATTACTCCCGATGTTATCAATATAACATGCCTTATTACGCATATAATGCAGTTATTGTCGCTAGAACTGTAATAATTATACTTATTACATATACTATTAGCAATATAACGTGCATTATTACCCATATAATGCAGTTATTATAGCCAGAACTGTAATAATTATACTTATTACTTATATTGTTATCAATATAACAGGCATTATTACCCATATTATGCAGTTATTATCGCTAGAACTAGGATAAATATGCTTATTACTCCCAATATTATCAATATAACATGCATTATTACCCATATAATGCAGTTATTATCGCTAGAACTGTAATAATTATACTTATTACTTATATTATTAGCAATATAACGTGCATTATTAGCCATATAATGCAGTTATTATCTCTAGAACTGTAATAATTATACTTATTACTTATATTATTATCAATATAACATGCATTATTAAACATATAATGGAGGTATTATCGCTAGAACTGTAATAATTATACTTACTACTTATACTATTAGCAATATAACTTGCATTATTACCCATATAATGCAGTTATTATCGCCAGAACTGTAATAATTATACTTATTACTTATATTATTATCAATATAACATGCATTGTTACCCATATAATAGAGTTATTATCGCTAGAACTGTAATAATTATACTTATTACTTATATTATTATCAATATAACATGCATGATTACCCATATAATGCAGTTATTATCGACAGAAGTATAATAAATATACTTAGTACTTTTATTATTATCAATATAACATGCATTATTACCCATATTATGCAGTTATTATCGATAGAACTGTAATAAAGATACATATTACTTTTACTATTATCAATATAACATGCACTATTAGCCATACTTTGCTATTATTATCGCTAGAACTATAATAATTATACTTATTACTCCCGATATTATCAATATAACATGCCTTATTACGCATATAATGCAGTTATTATCGCTAGAACTGTAATAATTATACTTATTACATATACTATTAGCAATATAACGTGCATTATTACCCATATAATGCAGTTATTATAGCCAGAACTGTAATAATTATACTTACTACTTATATTATTCTCAATATAACATGCATTATTACCCATATTATGCAGTTATTATCGCTAGAACTGTAATAATTATACTTACTACTTATACTATTAGCAATATAACTTGCATTATTACCCATATAATGCAGTTATTATCGCCAGAACTGTAATAATTATACTTATTACTTATATTATTATCAATATAACATGCATGATTACCCATATAATGCAGTTATTATCGACAGAAGTATAATAAATATACTTAGTACTTTTATTATTATCAATATAACATGCATTATTACCCATATTATGCAGTTATTATCGATAGAACTGTAATAAAGATACATATTACTTTTACTATTATCAATATAACATGCACTATTAGCCATACTTTACTATTATTATCGCTAGAACTATAATAATTATACTTATTACTCCCGATATTATCAATATAACATGCCTTATTACGCATATAATGCAGTTATTATCGCTAGAACTGTAATAATTATACTTATTACTTATATTATTATCAATATAACATGCATTATTAAACATATAATGGAGGTATTATCGCTAGAACTGTAATAATTATACTTACTACTTATACTATTAGCAATATAACTTGCATTATTACGCATATAATGCAGTTATTATCGCCAGAACTGTAATAATTATACTTATTACTTATATTATTATCAATATAACATGCATGATTACCCATATAATGCAGTTATTATCGACAGAAGTATAATAAATATACTTAGTACTTTTATTATTATCAATATAACATGCATTATTACCCATATTATGCAGTTATTATCGATAGAACTGTAATAAAGATACATATTACATTTACTATTATCAATATAACATGCACTATTAGCCATACTTTACTATTATTATCGCTAGAACTATAATAATTATACTTATTACTCCCGATATTATCAATATAACATGCCTTATTACGCATATAATGCAGTTATTATCGCTAGAACTGTAATAATTATACTTATTACATATACTATTAGCAATATAACGTGCATTATTACCCATATAATGCAGTTATTATAGCCAGAACTGTAATAATTATACTTACTACTTATATTATTCTCAATATAACATGCATTATTACCCATATTATGCAGTTATTATCGCTAGAACTATAATAAATATACGTATTACTTTTATATCATCAATATAACATGCATTATTACCCATATAATGGAGTTATTATCGCTAGAACTGTAATAATTATACTTATTACTTATATTATTATCAATATAACATGCATTATTACCCATATAATGCAGTTATTATCGACAGAAGTATAATAAATATACTTATTACTTTTATTATTATCAATATAACAGGCACTATTAGCCATATTTTACTATTATTATCGCTAGAACTATAATAATTATACTTATTACTCCCGATATTATCAATATAACATGCCTTATTACGCATATAATGCAATTATTATCGCTAGAACTGTAATAATTATACTTATTACTTTTATTATTAGCAATATAACGTGCATTATTACCCATATAATGCAGTTATTATCGCTAGAACTGTAATAATTATACTCATTACTTATATTATTAGCAATATAACGTGCATTATTACCCATATTATGCAGTTATTATCGCTAGAACTGTAATAATTATACTTATTACTTATATTATTATCAATATAACATGCATTATTACCCATATAATGGAGGTATTATCGCTAGAACTGTAATAATTATTCTTATTACTTATACTATTAGCAATATAACTTGCATTATTACCCATATAATGCAGTTATTATCGCCAGAACTGTAATAATTATACTTATTACTTATATTATTATCAATATAACATGCATTGTTACCCATATAATAGAGTTATTATCGCTAGAACTGTAATAATTATACTTATTACATATACTATTAGCAATATAACGTGCATTATTACCCATATAATGCAGCTATTATCGCTAGAACAGTAATAATTATACCTATTACTTATATTATTATCAATACAACATGCATTATTACCCATATTATGCAGATATTATCGCTAGAACTATAATAAATATACGTATTACTTTTATTATCATCAATATAACATGCATTATTACCCATATTATGCAGTTATTATCGATAGAACTATAATAAATATATGTATTACTTTTATTATCATCAATATAACATGCATTATTACCCATATTATGCAGTTATTATCGGTAGAACTATAATAAATATACGTATTACTTTTATTATCATCAATATAACATGCATTATTACCCATATTATGCAGTTATTATTGATAGAACTGTAATAAAGATACTTATTACTTTTACTATTATCAATATAACATACACTATTAGCCATATTTTACTATTATTATCGCTAGAACTATAATAAATATACTTATTACTCCCGATATTATCAATATAACATGCCTTATTACGCATATAATGCTGTTATTGTCGCTAGAACTATAATAATTATACTTATTACTTATATTATTAGCAATATAACATGCATTATTACCCATATTATGCAGTTATTATCGATAGAACTGTAATAAAGGTACATATTACTTTTACTATTATCAATATAACATGCACTATTAGCCATATTTTACTATTATTATCGCTAGAACTATAATAATTATACTTATTACTCCCGATATTATCAATATAACATGCCTTATTACGCATATAATGCAGTTATTATCGCTAGAACTGTAATAATTATACTTATTACTTATATTATTAGCAACATAACGTGCATTATTACCCATATAATGCTGTTATTATCGCTAGAACTGTAATAATTATACTTATTACTTATATTATTATCAATATAACATGCATTATTACCCATATTATGCAGATATTATCGCTAGAACTATAATAAATATACGTATTACTTTTATTATCATCAATATAACATGCATTATTACCCATATTATGCAGTTATTATCGATAGAACTATAATAAATATATGTATTACTTTTATTATCATCAATATAACATGCATTATTACCCATATAATGGAGTTACTATCGTTAGAACTGTAATAATTATACTTATTACATATACTATTAGCAATATAACGTGCATTATTAGCCATATAATGCAGTTATTACAGCCAGAACTGTAATAATTATACTTACTACTTATATTATTCTCAATATAACATGCATTATTACCCATATTATGCAGTTATTATCGCTAGAACTATAATAAATATACGTATTACTTTTATTATCATCAATATAACATGGATTATTACCCATATTATGCAGTTATTATCGATAGAACTGTAATAAAGGTACATATTACTTTTACTATTATCAATATAACATGCACTATTAGCCATATTTTACTATTATTATCGCTAGAACTATAATAATTATACTTATTACTCCCGATATTATCAATATAACATGCCTTATTACGCATATAATGCAGTTATTATCGCTAGAACTGTAATAATTATACTTATTACTTATATTATTAGCAACATAACGTGCATTATTACCCATATAATGCTGTTATTATCGCTAGAACTGTAATAATTATACTTATTACTTATATTATTATCAATGTAACATGCATTATTACCCATATTATGCAGATATTATCGCTAGAACTATAATGAATATACGTATTACTTTTATTATCATCAATATAACATGCATTATTACCCATATTATGCAGTTATTATCGATAGAACTATAATAAATATATGTATTACTTTTATTATCATCAATATAACATGCATTATTACCCATATAATGGAGTTACTATCGTTAGAACTGTAATAATTATACTTATTACATATACTATTAGCAGTATAACGTGCATTATTAGCCATATAATGCAGTTATTATAGCCAGAACTGTAATAATTATACTTACTACTTATATTATTCTCAATATAACATGCATTATTACCCATATTATGCAGTTATTATCGACAGAAGTATAATGAATATACTTAGTACTTTTATTATTATCAATATAACATGCATTATTACCCATATTATGCAGTTATTATCGATAGAACTGTAATAAAGATACATATTACTTTTACTATTATCAATATAACATGCACTATTAGCCATACTTTACTATTGTTATCGCTAGAACTATAATAATTATACTTATTACTCCCGATATTATCAATATAACATGCCTTATTACGCATATAATGCAGTTATTATCGCTAGAACTGTAATAATTATACTTATTACATATACTATTAGCAATATAACGTGCATTATTACCCATATAATGCAGTTATTATAGCCAGAACTGTAATAATTATACTTACTACTTATATTATTCTCAATATAACATGCATTATTACCCATATTATGCAGTTATTATCGCTAGAACTATAATAAATATACGTATTACTTTTATTATCATCAATATAACATGCATTATTACCCATATTATGCAGTTATTATCGGTAGAACTATAATAAATATATGTATTACTTTTATTATCATCAATATAACATGCATTATCACCCATATTATGCAGTTATTATCGATGGAACTATAATAAATATACGTATTACTTTTATTATCATCAATATAACATGCATTATTACCCATATTATGCAGTTATTATCGATAGAACTGTAATAAAGATACTTATTACTTTTACTATTATCAATATAACATACACTATTAGCCATATTTCACTATTATTATCGCTAGAACTATAATAAATATACTTATTACTCCCGATGTTATCAATATAACATGCCTTATTACGCATATAATGCAGTTATTGTCGCTAGAACTGTAATAATTATACTTATTACATATACTATTAGCAATATAACGTGCATTATTACCCATATAATGCAGTTATTATAGCCAGAACTGTAATAATTATACTTATTACTTATATTGTTATCAATATAACAGGCATTATTACCCATATTATGCAGTTATTATCGCTAGAACTAGGATAAATATGCTTATTACTCCCAATATTATCAATATAACATGCATTATTACCCATATAATGCAGTTATTATCGCTAGAACTGTAATAATTATACTTATTACTTATATTATTAGCAATATAACGTGCATTATTAGCCATATAATGCAGTTATTATCTCTAGAACTGTAATAATTATACTTATTACTTATATTATTATCAATATAACATGCATTATTAAACATATAATGGAGGTATTATCGCTAGAACTGTAATAATTATACTTACTACTTATACTATTAGCAATATAACTTGCATTATTACCCATATAATGCAGTTATTATCGCCAGAACTGTAATAATTATACTTATTACTTATATTATTATCAATATAACATGCATTGTTACCCATATAATAGAGTTATTATCGCTAGAACTGTAATAATTATACTTATTACTTATATTATTATCAATATAACATGCATGATTACCCATATAATGCAGTTATTATCGACAGAAGTATAATAAATATACTTAGTACTTTTATTATTATCAATATAACATGCATTATTACCCATATTATGCAGTTATTATCGATAGAACTGTAATAAAGATACATATTACTTTTACTATTATCAATATAACATGCACTATTAGCCATACTTTGCTATTATTATCGCTAGAACTATAATAATTATACTTATTACTCCCGATATTATCAATATAACATGCCTTATTACGCATATAATGCAGTTATTATCGCTAGAACTGTAATAATTATACTTATTACATATACTATTAGCAATATAACGTGCATTATTACCCATATAATGCAGTTATTATAGCCAGAACTGTAATAATTATACTTACTACTTATATTATTCTCAATATAACATGCATTATTACCCATATTATGCAGTTATTATCGCTAGAACTGTAATAATTATACTTACTACTTATACTATTAGCAATATAACTTGCATTATTACCCATATAATGCAGTTATTATCGCCAGAACTGTAATAATTATACTTATTACTTATATTATTATCAATATAACATGCATGATTACCCATATAATGCAGTTATTATCGACAGAAGTATAATAAATATACTTAGTACTTTTATTATTATCAATATAACATGCATTATTACCCATATTATGCAGTTATTATCGATAGAACTGTAATAAAGATACATATTACTTTTACTATTATCAATATAACATGCACTATTAGCCATACTTTACTATTATTATCGCTAGAACTATAATAATTATACTTATTACTCCCGATATTATCAATATAACATGCCTTATTACGCATATAATGCAGTTATTATCGCTAGAACTGTAATAATTATACTTATTACTTATATTATTATCAATATAACATGCATTATTAAACATATAATGGAGGTATTATCGCTAGAACTGTAATAATTATACTTACTACTTATACTATTAGCAATATAACTTGCATTATTACGCATATAATGCAGTTATTATCGCCAGAACTGTAATAATTATACTTATTACTTATATTATTATCAATATAACATGCATGATTACCCATATAATGCAGTTATTATCGACAGAAGTATAATAAATATACTTAGTACTTTTATTATTATCAATATAACATGCATTATTACCCATATTATGCAGTTATTATCGATAGAACTGTAATAAAGATACATATTACATTTACTATTATCAATATAACATGCACTATTAGCCATACTTTAATATTATTATCGCTAGAACTATAATAATTATACTTATTACTCCCGATATTATCAATATAACATGCCTTATTACGCATATAATGCAGTTATTATCGCTAGAACTGTAATAATTATACTTATTACATATACTATTAGCAATATAACGTGCATTATTACCCATATAATGCAGTTATTATAGCCAGAACTGTAATAATTATACTTACTACTTATATTATTCTCAATATAACATGCATTATTACCCATATTATGCAGTTATTATCGCTAGAACTATAATAAATATACGTATTACTTTTATATCATCAATATAACATGCATTATTACCCATATTATGCAGTTATTATCGATAGAACTGTAATAAATATACTTATAACTTTTATTATTATCAATATAACATGCACTATTAGCCATATTTTACTATTATTATCGCTAGAACTATAACAATTACACTTATTACTCCCAATATTATCAATATAACATGCATTATTACCCATATAATGGAGTTATTATCGCTAGAACTGTAATAATTATACTTATTACTTATATTATTAGCAATATAACATGCATAATTACCCATATTATGCAGTTATTATCGATAGAACTGTAATAAAGGTACATATTACATTTACTATTATCAATATAACACGCACTATTTGCCATATTTTACTATTATTACCGCTAGAACTATAATAATTATACTTATTACTCCCGATGTTATTAATATAACATGACTTATTACGCATATAATGCAGTTATTATCGCTAGAACTGTAATAATTATACTTATTACTTATATTATTATCAATATAACATGCATTATTACCCATATAATGGAGGTATTATCGCTAGAACTGTAATAATTATACTTATTACTTATACTATTAGCAATATAACTTGCATTATTACCCATATAATGCAGTTATTATCGCCAGAACTGTAATAATTATACTTATTACTTATATTATTATCAATATAACATGCATTGTTACCCATATAATAGAGTTATTATCGCTAGAACTGTAATAATTATACTTATTACTTATATTATTATCAATATAACATGCATGATTACCCATATAATGCAGTTATTATCGACAGAAGTATAATAAATATACTTAGTACTTTTATTATTATCAATATAACATGCATTATTACCCATATTATGCAGTTATTATCGATAGAACTATAATAAATATATGTATTACTTTTATTATCATCAATATAACATGCATTATTACCCATATTATGCAGTTATTATCGATGGAACTATAATAAATATACGTATTACTTTTATTATCATCAATATAACATGCATTATTACCCATATTATGCAGTTATTATCGATAGAACTGTAATAAAGATACTTATTACTTTTACTATTATCAATATAACATACACTATTAGCCATATTTCACTATTATTATCGCTAGAACTATAATAAATATACTTATTACTCCCGATATTATCAATATAACATGCCTTATTACGCATATAATGCAGTTATTGTCGCTAGAACTGTAATAATTATACTTATTACTTATATTATTAGCAATATAACATGCATTATTACCCATATAATGCAGTTATTATCGCTAGAACTGTAATAATTATACTCATTACTTATATTATTAGCAATATAACGTGCATTATTACCCATATTATGCAGTTATTATCGCTAGAACTGTAATAATTATACTTATTACATATACTATTAGCAATATAACGTGCATTATTACCCATATAATGCAGTTATTATAGCCAGAACTGTAATAATTATACTTACTACTTATATTATTCTCAATATAACATGCATTATTACCCATATTATGCAGTTATTATCGCTAGAACTATAATAAATATACGTATTACTTTTATTATCATCAATATAACATGCATTATTACCCATATTATGCAGTTATTATCGATAGAACTGTAATAAATACACTTACTACTTTTACTATTATCAATATATCATGCACTATTAGCCATATTTTACTATTATTATCGCTAGAACTATAATAATTATACTTATTACTCCCGATGTTATCAATATAACATGCTTTATTACCCATATAATGCCGTTATTATCGCTAGAACTATAATTAATATACGCATTACTTTCATTATCATCAATATAACATGCATTATTACCCATATAATGGAGGTATTATCGCTAGAACTGTAATAATAATACTTATTACTTATATTATTATCAATATAACATGCATTATTACCCATATAATGCAGTTATTATCGCTAGAACTGTAATAATTATACTTATTACTTATATTATTATCAATATAACATGCATTATTACCCATATAATGCAGTTATTATCGCTAGAACTGTAATAATTGTACTCATTACTTATATTATTAGCAATATAACGTGCATTATTACCCATATTATGCAGTTGTTATCTCTAGAACTGTAATAATTATACTTATTACTTATATCATTATCAATGTAACATGCATTATTACCCATATAATAGAGGTATTATCGCTAGAACTGTAATAATTATACTTATTACTTATATCATTATCAATGTAACATGCATTATTACCCATATAATAGAGGTATTATCGCTAGAACTGTAATAATTATACTTATTACTTATACTATTAGCAATAGACCGTGCATTGTTACCCATATAATGCAGTTATTATCGCTAGAACTATAATAATTATACTTATTACTTATATTATTATCAATATAACATGCATTATTACCCATATTATGCAGTTATTATCTCTAGAACCATAATAAATATACTCATTACTCCCAATATTATCAATATAACATGCATTTTTACCCATATAATGCAGTTATTATCGCTAGAACTGTAATAATTATACTTATTACTTATATTGTTAGCAATATAACGTGCCTTATTACGCATATAATGCAGTTATTATCGCTAGAACTGTAATAATTATACTTATTACTTATATTATTATCAATATAACATGCATTATTAAACATATAATGGAGGTATTATCGCTAGAACTGTAATAATTATACTTACTACTTATACTATTAGCAATATAACTTGCATTATTACGCATATAATGCAGTTATTATCGCCAGAACTGTAATAATTATACTTATTACTTATATTATTATCAATATAACATGCATGATTACCCATATAATGCAGTTATTATCGCTAGAACTGTAATAATTATACTTATTACTCATATTATTATCAATATAACATGCATTATTACCCATATTATGCAGTTATTATCGCTAGAACTATAATAAATATACGTATTACTTTTATTATCATCAATATAACATGCATTATTACCCATATTATGCAGTTATTATCGATAGAACTGTAATAAATATACTTATTACTTTTATTATTATCAATATAACATGCACTATTTGCCATATTTTACTATTATTATCGCTAGAAGTATAATAATTATACTTATTACTCCCGATATTATCAATATAACATGCATTATTACCCATATAATGCAGTTATTATCGCTAGAACTGTAATAATTATACTTATTACATATACTATTAGCAATATAACGTGCATTATTACCCATATAATGCAGTTATTATAGCCAGAACTGTAATAATTATACTTACTACTTATATTATTCTCAATATAACATGCATTATTACCCATATTATGCAGTTATTATCGCTAGAACTATAATAAATATACGTATTACTTTTATATCATCAATATAACATGCATTATTACCCATATTATGCAGTTATTATCGATAGAACTGTAATAAATATACTTATAACTTTTATTATTATCAATATAACATGCACTATTAGCCATATTTTACTATTATTATCGCTAGAACTATAACAATTACACTTATTACTCCCAATATTATCAATATAACATGCATTATTACCCATATAATGGAGTTATTATCGCTAGAACTGTAATAATTATACTTATTACTTATATTATTAGCAATATAACATGCATAATTACCCATATTATGCAGTTATTATCGATAGAACTGTAATAAAGGTACATATTACATTTACTATTATCAATATAACACGCACTATTTGCCATATTTTACTATTATTACCGCTAGAACTATAATAATTATACTTATTACTCCCGATGTTATTAATATAACATGACTTATTACGCATATAATGCAGTTATTATCGCTAGAACTGTAATAATTATACTTATTACTTATATTATTATCAATATAACATGCATTATTACCCATATAATGGAGGTATTATCGCTAGAACTGTAATAATTATACTTATTACTTATACTATTAGCAATATAACTTGCATTATTACCCATATAATGCAGTTATTATCGCCAGAACTGTAATAATTATACTTATTACTTATATTATTATCAATATAACATGCATTGTTACCCATATAATAGAGTTATTATCGCTAGAACTGTAATAATTATACTTATTACTTATATTATTATCAATATAACATGCATGATTACCCATATAATGCAGTTATTATCGACAGAAGTATAATAAATATACTTAGTACTTTTATTATTATCAATATAACATGCATTATTACCCATATTATGCAGTTATTATCGATAGAACTATAATAAATATATGTATTACTTTTATTATCATCAATATAACATGCATTATTACCCATATTATGCAGTTATTATCGATGGAACTATAATAAATATACGTATTACTTTTATTATCATCAATATAACATGCATTATTACCCATATTATGCAGTTATTATCGATAGAACTGTAATAAAGATACTTATTACTTTTACTATTATCAATATAACATACACTATTAGCCATATTTCACTATTATTATCGCTAGAACTATAATAAATATACTTATTACTCCCGATATTATCAATATAACATGCCTTATTACGCATATAATGCAGTTATTGTCGCTAGAACTGTAATAATTATACTTATTACTTATATTATTAGCAATATAACATGCATTATTACCCATATAATGCAGTTATTATCGCTAGAACTGTAATAATTATACTCATTACTTATATTATTAGCAATATAACGTGCATTATTACCCATATTATGCAGTTATTATCGCTAGAACTGTAATAATTATACTTATTACATATACTATTAGCAATATAACGTGCATTATTACCCATATAATGCAGTTATTATAGCCAGAACTGTAATAATTATACTTACTACTTATATTATTCTCAATATAACATGCATTATTACCCATATTATGCAGTTATTATCGCTAGAACTATAATAAATATACGTATTACTTTTATTATCATCAATATAACATGCATTATTACCCATATTATGCAGTTATTATCGATAGAACTGTAATAAATACACTTACTACTTTTACTATTATCAATATATCATGCACTATTAGCCATATTTTACTATTATTATCGCTAGAACTATAATAATTATACTTATTACTCCCGATGTTATCAATATAACATGCTTTATTACCCATATAATGCCGTTATTATCGCTAGAACTATAATTAATATACGCATTACTTTCATTATCATCAATATAACATGCATTATTACCCATATAATGGAGGTATTATCGCTAGAACTGTAATAATTATACTTATTACTTATATTATTATCAATATAACATGCATTATTACCCATATAATGCAGTTATTATCGCTAGAACTGTAATAATTATACTTATTACTTATATTATTATCAATATAACATGCATTATTACCCATATAATGCAGTTATTATCGCTAGAACTGTAATAATTGTACTCATTACTTATATTATTAGCAATATAACGTGCATTATTACCCATATTATGCAGTTGTTATCTCTAGAACTGTAATAATTATACTTATTACTTATATCATTATCAATGTAACATGCATTATTACCCATATAATAGAGGTATTATCGCTAGAACTGTAATAATTATACTTATTACTTATATCATTATCAATGTAACATGCATTATTACCCATATAATAGAGGTATTATCGCTAGAACTGTAATAATTATACTTATTACTTATACTATTAGCAATAGACCGTGCATTGTTACCCATATAATGCAGTTATTATCGCTAGAACTATAATAATTATACTTATTACTTATATTATTATCAATATAACATGCATTATTACCCATATTATGCAGTTATTATCTCTAGAACCATAATAAATATACTCATTACTCCCAATATTATCAATATAACATGCATTTTTACCCATATAATGCAGTTATTATCGCTAGAACTGTAATAATTATACTTATTACTTATATTGTTAGCAATATAACGTGCATTATTACCCATATAATGCAGTTATTATCGCTAGAACTGTAATAATTATACTTACTACTTATACTATTAGCAATATAACTTGCATTATTACCCATATAATGCAGTTATTATCGCCAGAACTGTAATAATTATACTTATTACTTATATTATTATCAATATAACATGCATGATTACCCATATAATGCAGTTATTATAGCCAGAACTGTAATAATTATACTTACTACTTATATTATTCTCAATATAACATGCATTATTACCCATATTATGCAGTTATTATCGCTAGAACTGTAATAATTATACTTACTACTTATACTATTAGCAATATAACTTGCATTATTACCCATATAATGCAGTTATTATCGCCAGAACTGTAATAATTATACTTATTACTTATATTATTATCAATATAACATGCATGATTACCCATATAATGCAGTTATTATCGACAGAAGTATAATAAATATACTTAGTACTTTTATTATTATCAATATAACATGCATTATTACCCATATTATGCAGTTATTATCGATAGAACTGTAATAAAGATACATATTACTTTTACTATTATCAATATAACATGCACTATTAGCCATACTTTACTATTATTATCGCTAGAACTATAATAATTATACTTATTACTCCCGATATTATCAATATAACATGCCTTATTACGCATATAATGCAGTTATTATCGCTAGAACTGTAATAATTATACTTATTACTTATATTATTATCAATATAACATGCATTATTAAACATATAATGGAGGTATTATCGCTAGAACTGTAATAATTATACTTACTACTTATACTATTAGCAATATAACTTGCATTATTACGCATATAATGCAGTTATTATCGCTAGAACTGTAATAATTATACTTATTACTTATATTATTATCAATATAACATGCATTATTAAACATATAATGGAGGTATTATCGCTAGAACTGTAATAATTATACTTACTACTTATACTATTAGCAATATAACTTGCATTATTACGCATATAATGCAGTTATTATCGCCAGAACTGTAATAATTATACTTATTACTTATATTATTATCAATATAACATGCATGATTACCCATATAATGCAGTTATTATCGACAGAAGTATAATAAATATACTTAGTACTTTTATTATTATCAATATAACATGCATTATTACCCATATTATGCAGTTATTATCGATAGAACTGTAATAAAGATACATATTACATTTACTATTATCAATATAACATGCACTATTAGCCATACTTTACTATTATTATCGCTAGAACTATAATAATTATACTTATTACTCCCGATATTATCAATATAACATGCCTTATTACGCATATAATGCAGTTATTATCGCTAGAACTGTAATAATTATACTTATTACATATACTATTAGCAATATAACGTGCATTATTACCCATATAATGCAGTTATTATAGCCAGAACTGTAATAATTATACTTACTACTTATATTATTCTCAATATAACATGCATTATTACCCATATTATGCAGTTATTATCGCTAGAACTATAATAAATATACGTATTACTTTTATATCATCAATATAACATGCATTATTACCCATATTATGCAGTTATTATCGATAGAACTGTAATAAATATACTTATAACTTTTATTATTATCAATATAACATGCACTATTAGCCATATTTTACTATTATTATCGCTAGAACTATAACAATTACACTTATTACTCCCAATATTATCAATATAACATGCATTATTACCCATATAATGGAGTTATTATCGCTAGAACTGTAATAATTATACTTATTACTTATATTATTAGCAATATAACATGCATAATTACCCATATTATGCAGTTATTATCGATAGAACTGTAATAAAGGTACATATTACATTTACTATTATCAATATAACACGCATTATTTGCCATATTTTACTATTATTACCGCTAGAACTATAATAATTATACTTATTACTCCCGATGTTATTAATATAACATGACTTATTACGCATATAATGCAGTTATTATCGCTAGAACTGTAATAATTATACTTATTACTTATATTATTATCAATATAACATGCATTATTACCCATATAATGGAGGTATTATCGCTAGAACTGTAATAATTATACTTATTACTTATACTATTAGCAATATAACTTGCATTATTACCCATATAATGCAGTTATTATCGCCAGAACTGTAATAATTATACTTATTACTTATATTATTATCAATATAACATGCATTGTTACCCATATAATAGAGTTATTATCGCTAGAACTGTAATAATTATACTTATTACTTATATTATTATCAATATAACATGCATGATTACCCATATAATGCAGTTATTATCGACAGAAGTATAATAAATATACTTAGTACTTTTATTATTATCAATATAACATGCATTATTACCCATATTATGCAGTTATTATCGATAGAACTATAATAAATATATGTATTACTTTTATTATCATCAATATAACATGCATTATTACCCATATTATGCAGTTATTATCGATGGAACTATAATAAATATACGTATTACTTTTATTATCATCAATATAACATGCATTATTACCCATATTATGCAGTTATTATCGATAGAACTGTAATAAAGATACTTATTACTTTTACTATTATCAATATAACATACACTATTAGCCATATTTCACTATTATTATCGCTAGAACTATAATAAATATACTTATTACTCCCGATATTATCAATATAACATGCCTTATTACGCATATAATGCAGTTATTGTCGCTAGAACTGTAATAATTATACTTATTACTTATATTATTAGCAATATAACATGCATTATTACCCATATAATGCAGTTATTATCGCTAGAACTGTAATAATTATACTCATTACTTATATTATTAGCAATATAACGTGCATTATTACCCATATTATGCAGTTATTATCGCTAGAACTGTAATAATTATACTTATTACATATACTATTAGCAATATAACGTGCATTATTACCCATATAATGCAGTTGTTATAGCCAGAACTGTAATAATTATACTTACTACTTATATTATTCTCAATATAACATGCATTATTACCCATATTATGCAGTTATTATCGCTAGAACTATAATAAATATACGTATTACTTTTATTATCATCAATATAACATGCATTATTACCCATATTATGCAGTTATTATCGATAGAACTGTAATAAATACACTTACTACTTTTACTATTATCAATATATCATGCACTATTAGCCATATTTTACTATTATTATCGCTAGAACTATAATAATTATACTTATTACTCCCGATGTTATCAATATAACATGCTTTATTACCCATATAATGCCGTTATTATCGCTAGAACTATAATTAATATACGCATTACTTTCATTATCATCAATATAACATGCATTATTACCCATATAATGGAGGTATTATCGCTAGAACTGTAATAATTATACTTATTACTTATATTATTATCAATATAACATGCATTATTACCCATATAATGCAGTTATTATCGCTAGAACTGTAATAATTATACTTATTACTTATATTATTATCAATATAACATGCATTATTACCCATATAATGCAGTTATTATCGCTAGAACTGTAATAATTGTACTCATTACTTATATTATTAGCAATATAACGTGCATTATTACCCATATTATGCAGTTCTTATCTCTAGAACTGTAATAATTATACTTATTACTTATATCATTATCAATGTAACATGCATTATTACCCATATAATAGAGGTATTATCGCTAGAACTGTAATAATTATACTTATTACTTATATCATTATCAATGTAACATGCATTATTACCCATATAATAGAGGTATTATCGCTAGAACTGTAATAATTATACTTATTACTTATACTATTAGCAATAGACCGTGCATTGTTACCCATATAATGCAGTTATTATCGCTAGAACTATAATAATTATACTTATTACTTATATTATTATCAATATAACATGCATTATTACCCATATTATGCAGTTATTATCTCTAGAACCATAATAAATATACTCATTACTCCCAATATTATCAATATAACATGCATTTTTACCCATATAATGCAGTTATTATCGCTAGAACTGTAATAATTATACTTATTACTTATATTGTTAGCAATATAACGTGCATTATTACCCATATAATGCAGTTATTATCGCTAGAACTGTAATAATTATACTTATTACTTATATTATTATCAATATAACATGCATTATTACCCATATAATGCAGTTATTATCGCTAGAACTGCAATAATTGTACTCATTACTTATATTATTAGCAATATAACGTGCATTATTACCCATATTATGCAGTTATTATCGCTAGAACTGTAATAATTATACTTATTACTTATATCATTATCAATATAACATGCATTATTACCCATATAATAGAGGTATTATCGCTAGAACTGTAATAATTATACTTATTACTTATACTATTAGCAATATAACGTGCATTTTTACCCATATTATGGAGGTATTATCGCACGAACTGTAATAATTATACTTATTACTTATATTATTATCAATATAACATGCATTATTACCCATATTATGCAGTTATTATCTCTAGAACCATAATAAATATACTCATTACTCCCAATATTATCAATATAACATGCATTTTTACCCATATAATGCAGTTATTATCGCTAGAACTGTAATAATTATACTTATTACTTATATTGTTAGCAATATAACGTGCATTATTACCCATATAATGCAGTTATTATCGTCAGAACTGTAATAGTTATACTGATTACTTATATTATTCTCAATATAACATGCATTATTAGCCACATTATGCAGTTATTATCGCTAGAACTATAATAAATATACGTATTACTTTCATTATCATCAATATAACATGCATTATTACCCATATAATGGAGGTCTTATCGCTAGAACTGTAATAATTATACTTATTACTTATACTATTAGCAATATAACGTGCATTATTACCCATATAATGGAGGTATTATCGCTAGAACTGTAATAATTATACTTATTACTTATATTATTATCAATATAACATGCATTATTACACATATTATGCAGTTATTATCGATAGAACTGTAATAAATACACTTACTACTTTTACTATTATCAATATATCATGCACTATTAGCCATATTTTACTATTATTATCGCTAGAACTATAATAATTATACTTATTACTCCCGATGTTATCAATATAACATGCTTTATTACCCATATAATGCCGTTATTATCGCTAGAACTATAATTAATATACGTATTACTTTCATTATCATCAATATAACATGCATTATTACCCATATAATGGAGGTATTATCGCTAGAACTGTAATAATTATCCTTATTACTTATATTATTATCAATATAACATGCATTATTACCCATATTATGCAGTTATTATCTCTAGAACCATAATAAATATACTCATTACTCCCAATATTATCAATATAACATGCATTTTTACCCATATAATGCAGTTATTATCGCTAGAACTGTAATAATTATACTTATTACTGATATTGTTAGCAATATAACGTGCATTATTACCCATATAATGCAGTTATTATCGCTAGAACTGTAATAATTATACTTATTACTTATAATATTATCAATATAACATGCATTATTACCCATATTATGCAGTTATGATCGCCAGAACTATAATAAATATACGTATTACTTTTATTATCATCAATATAACATGCAATATTACCCATATTATGCAGTTATTATCGATAGAACTGTAATAAATATACTTATTACTTTTATTATTATCAATATAACATGCACTATTTGCCATATTTTACTATTATTATCGCTAGAACTATAATAATTATACTTATTACTCCTGATATTATCAATATAACATGCATTATTAAGCATATAATGCAGTTATTATCGCTAGAACTGTAATAATTGTACTCATTACTTATATTATTAGCAATATAACGTGCATTATTACCCATATTATGCAGTTATTATCGCTAGAACTGTAATAATTATACTTATTACATATATCATTATCAATATAACATGCATTATTACCCATATAATAGAGGTACTATCGCTAGAACTGTAATAATTATACTTATTACTTATATTATTCTCAATATAACATGCATTATTACCCATATAATAGAGGTACTATCGCTAGAACTGTAATAATTATACTTATTACTTATATTATTCTCAATATAACATGCATTATTACCCATATTATGCAGTTATTATCGCTAGAACTGTAATAATTACACTTATTACTTATATTATTATCAATATAACATGCATTCTTACCCATATTATGCAGTTATTATCTCTAGAACCATAATAAATATACTCATTACTCCCAATATTATCAATATAACATGCATTTTTACCCATATAATGCAGTTATTATCGCTAGAACTGTAATAATTATACTTATTACTTATATTGTTAGCAATATAACGTGCATTATTACCCATATAATGCAGTTATTATCGCTAGAACTGTAATAATTATACTTATTACTCATATTATTATCAATATAACATGCATTATTACCCATATTATGCAGTTATTATCGCTAGAACTATAATAAATATACGTATTACTTTTATTATCATCAATATAACATGCATTATTACCCATATTATGCAGTTATTATCGATAGAACTGTAATAAATATACTTATTACTTTTATTATTATCAATATAACATGCACTATTTGCCATATTTTACTATTATTATCGCTAGAAGTATAATAATTATACTTATTACTCCCGATATTATCAATATAACATGCATTATTACCCATATAATGCAGTTATTATCGCTAGAACTGTAATAATTATACTTATTACTTATATTACTATCAATATAACATGCATTATTACCCATATAATGCAGTTATTATCGCTAGAACTGTAATAATTGTACTCATTACTTATATTATTAGCAATATAACGTGCATTATTACCCATATTATGCAGTTATTATCGCTAGAACTGTAATAATTATACTTATTACTTATATTGTTAGCAATATAACGTGCATTATTACCCATATAATGCAGTTATTATCGTCAGAACTGTAATAGTTATACTGATTGCTTATATTATTCTCAATATAACATGCATTATTAGCCATATTATGCAGTTATGATCGCCAGAACTATAATAAATATACGTATTACTTTTATTATCATCAATATAACATGCAATATTACCCATATTATGCAGTTATTATCGATGGAACTGTAATAAATATACTTATTACTTTTATTATTATCAATATAACATGCACTATTTGCCATATTTTACTATTATTATCGCTAGAACTATAATAATTATACTTATTACTCCTGATATTATCAATATAACATGCATTATTAAGCATATAATGCAGTTATTATCGCTAGAACTGTAATAATTGTACTCATTACTTATATTATTAGCAATATAACGTGCATTATTACTCATATTATGCAGTTATTATCGCTAGAACTGTAATAATTATACTTATTACTTATATCATTATCAATATAACATGCATTATTACCCATATAATAGAGGTATTATCGCTAGAACTGTAATAATTATACTTATTACTTATACTATTAGCAATATAACGTGCATTGTTACCCATATAATGCAGTTATTATCGCCAGAACTGTAATAATTATACTTATTACTTATATTATTCTCAATATAACATGCATTATTACCCATATTATGTAGTTATTATCGCTAGAACTATAATAAATATACGTATTACTTTCATTATCATCAATATAACATGCATTATTACCCATATAATAGAGGTATTATCGCTAGAACTGTAATAATTATACTTATTACTTATACTATTAGCAATAAAACGTGCATTGTTACCCATATAATGTAGTTATTATCGCTAGAACTATAATAATTATACTTATTACTCCCGATATTATCAATATAACATGCATTATTACCCATATAATGCAGTTATTATCGCTAGAACTGTAATAATTATACTTATTCCTTATATTATTATCAATATAACATGCATTCTTACCCATATTATGCAGTTATTATCTGTAGAACCATAATAAATATACTCATTACTCCCAATATTATCAATATAACATGCATTATTACCCATATAATGGAGGTATTATCGCTAGAACTGTAATAATTATACTTATTACTTATATTATTATCAACATAACATGCATTATTACCCACATTATGCAGTTATTATCGCTAGAACTATAACAAATATACGTATTACTTTCATTATCATCAATATAACATGCATTATTACCCATATAATGGAGGTATTATCGCTAGAACTGTAATAATTATACTTATTACTTATATTGTTAGCAATATAACGTGCATTATTACCCATATAATGCAGTTATTATCTCTAGAACTGTAATGATTATACTTATTACTCATATTATTATCAATATAACATGCATTATTACCCATATTATGCAGTTATTATCGCTAGAACTATAATAAATATACGTATTACTTTTATTATCATCAATATAACATGCATTATTACCCATATTATGCAGTTATTATCGCTAGAACTGTAATCATTATACTTATTACTTATACTATTAGCAATAAAACGTGCATTGTTACCCATATAATGCAGTTATTATCGCAAGAACTATAATAATTATACTTATTACTCCCGATATTATCAATATAACATGCATTATTACCCATATAATGCAGTTATTATCGCTAGAACTGTAATAATTATACTTATTACTCATATTATTATCAATATAACATGCATTATTACCCACATTATGCAGTTATTATCGCTAGAACTATAATAAATATACGTATTACTTTTATTATCATCAATATAACATGCATTATTACCCATATAATGGAGGTATTATCGCTAGAACTGTAATAATTATACTTATTACTTATATTATTATCAATATAACATGCATTCTTACCCATATTATGCAGTTATTATCTCTAGAACCATAATAAATATACTCATTACTCCCAATATTATCAATATAACATGCATTTTTACCCATATAATGCAGTTATTATCGCTAGAACTGTAATAATTATACTTATTACTTATATTGTTAGCAATATAACGTGCATTATTACCCATATAATGCAGTTATTATCGATAGAACTGTAATAATTATACTTATTACTCATATTATTATCAATATAACATGCATTATTACCCATATTATGCAGTTATTATCGCTAGAACTATAATAAATATACGTATTACTTTTATTATTATCAATATAACATGCACTATTTGCCATATTTTACTATTATTATCGCTAGAACTATAATAATTATACTTATTACTCCCGATATTATCAATATAACATGCATTATTACCCATATAATGCAGTTATTATCGCTAGAACTGTAATAATTATACTTATTACTTATATTACTATCAATATAACATGCATTATTACCCATATAATGCAGTTATTATCGCTAGAACTGTAATAATTGTACTCATTACTTATATTATTAGCAATATAACGTGCATTATTACCCATATTATGCAGTTATTATCGCTAGAACTGTAATAATTATACTTATTACTTATATCATTATCAATATAACATGCATTATTACCCATATAATAGAGGTACTATCGCTAGAACTGTAATAATTATACTTATTACTTATATTATTCTCAATATAACATGCATTATTACCCATATTATGCAGTTATTATCGCTAGGACTATAATAAATATACGTATTACTTTCATTATCATCAATATAACATGCATTATTACCCATATAATAGAGGTATTATCGCTAGAACTGTAATCATTATACTTATTACTTATACTATTAGCAATAAAACGTGCATTGTTACCCATATAATGCAGTTATTATCGCTAGAACTGTAATAATTATACTTATTACTTATATTGTTAGCAATATAACGTGCATTTTTACCCATATAATGCAGTTATTATCTCTAGAACTGTAATGATTATACTTATTACTCATATTATTATCAATATAACATGCATTATTACCCATATAATGGAGGTATTATCGCAAGAACTGTAATAATTATACTTATTACTTATACTATTAGCAATATAACGTGCATTATTACCCATATAATGCAGTTATTATCGCCAGAACTGTAATAATTATACTTATTACTTATATTATTCTCAATATAACATGCATTATTACCCACATTATGCAGTTATTATCGCTAGAACTATAATAAATATACGTATTACTTTCATTATCATCAATATAACATGCATTATTACCCATATAATGGAGGTATTATCGCTAGAACTGTAATAATTATACTTATTACTTATATTATTATCAATATAACATGCATTCTTACCCATATTATGCAGTTATTATCTCTAGAACCATAATAAATATACTCATTACTCCCAATATTATCAATATAACATGCATTTTTACCCATATAATGCAGTTATTATCGCAAGAACTGTAATAATTATACTTATCACTTATATTGTTAGCAATATAACGTGCATTATTACCCATATAATGCAGTTATTATCGCTAGAACTGTAATAATTATACTTATTACTCGTATTATTATCAATATAACATGCATTATTACCCATATTATGCAGTTATTATCGCTAGAACTATAATAAATATACGTATTACTTTTATTATCATCAATATAACATGCATTATTACCCATATTATGCAGTTATTATCGATAGAACTGTAATAAATATACTTATTACTTTTATTATTATCAATATAACATGCACTATTTGCCATATTTTACTATTATTATCGCTAGAACTATAATAATTATACTTATTACTCCCGATATTATCAATATAACATGCATTATTACCCATATAATGCAGTTATTATCGCTAGAACTGTAATAATTATACTTATTACTTATATTACTATCAATATAACATGCATTATTACCCATATAATGCAGTTATTATCGCTAGAACTGTAATAATTGTACTCATTACTTATATTATTAGCAATATAACGTGCATTATTGCCCATATTATGCAGTTATTATCGCTAGAACTGTAATAATTATACTTATTACTTATATTGTTAGCAATATAACGTGCATTATTACCCATATAATGCAGTTATTATCGTCAGAACTGTAATAGTTATACTGATTACTTATATTATTCTCAATATAACATGCATTATTAGCCATATTATGCAGTTATGATCGCCAGAACTATAATAAATATACGTATTACTTTTATTATCATCAATATAACATGCAATATTACCCATATTATGCAGTTATTATCGATAGAACTGTAATAAATATACTTATTACTTTTATTATTATCAATATAACATGCACTATTTGCCATATTTTACTATTATTATCGCTAGAACTATAATAATTATACTTATTGCTCCTGATATTATCAATATAACATGCATTATTAAGCATATAATGCAGTTATTATCGCTAGAACTGTAATAATTGTACTCATTACTTATATTATTAGCAATATAACGTGCATTATTACTCATATTATGCAGTTATTATCGCTAGAACTGTAATAATTATACTTATTACTTATATCATTATCAATATAACATGCATTATTACCCATATAATAGAGGTATTATCGCTAGAACTGTAATCATTATACTTATTACTTATACTATTAGCAATAAAACGTGCATTGTTACCCATATAATGCAGTTATTATCGCTAGAACTGTAATAATTATACTTATTACTTATATTGTTAGCAATATAACGTGCATTTTTACCCATATAATGCAGTTATTATCTCTAGAACTGTAATGATTATACTTATTACTCATATTATTATCAATATAACATGCATTATTACCCATATAATGGAGGTATTATCGCAAGAACTGTAATAATTATACTTATTACTTATACTATTAGCAATATAACGTGCATTATTACCCATATAATGCAGTTATTATCGCCAGAACTGTAATAATTATACTTATTACTTATATTATTCTCAATATAACATGCATTATTACCCACATTATGCAGTTATTATCGCTAGAACTATAATAAATATACGTATTACTTTCATTATCATCAATATAACATGCATTATTACCCATATAATGGAGGTATTATCGCTAGAACTGTAATAATTATACTTATTACTTATATTATTATCAATATAACATGCATTCTTACCCATATTATGCAGTTATTATCTCTAGAACCATAATAAATATACTCATTACTCCCAATATTATCAATATAACATGCATTTTTACCCATATAATGCAGTTATTATCGCAAGAACTGTAATAATTATACTTATCACTTATATTGTTAGCAATATAACGTGCATTATTACCCATATAATGCAGTTATTATCGCTAGAACTGTAATAATTATACTTATTACTCATATTATTATCAATATAACATGCATTATTACCCATATTATGCAGTTATTATCGCTAGAACTATAATAAATATACGTATTACTTTTATTATCATCAATATAACATGCATTATTACCCATATTATGCAGTTATTATCGATAGAACTGTAATAAATATACTTATTACTTTTATTATTATCAATATAACATGCACTATTTGCCATATTTTACTATTATTATCGCTAGAACTATAATAATTATACTTATTACTCCCGATATTATCAATATAACATGCATTATTACCCATATAATGCAGTTATTATCGCTAGAACTGTAATAATTATACTTATTACTTATATTACTATCAATATAACATGCATTATTACCCATATAATGCAGTTATTATCGCTAGAACTGTAATAATTGTACTCATTACTTATATTATTAGCAATATAACGTGCATTATTGCCCATATTATGCAGTTATTATCGCTAGAACTGTAATAATTATACTTATTACTTATATTGTTAGCAATATAACGTGCATTATTACCCATATAATGCAGTTATTATCGTCAGAACTGTAATAGTTATACTGATTACTTATATTATTCTCAATATAACATGCATTATTAGCCATATTATGCAGTTATGATCGCCAGAACTATAATAAATATACGTATTACTTTTATTATCATCAATATAACATGCAATATTACCCATATTATGCAGTTATTATCGATAGAACTGTAATAAATATACTTATTACTTTTATTATTATCAATATAACATGCACTATTTGCCATATTTTACTATTATTATCGCTAGAACTATAATAATTATACTTATTACTCCTGATATTATCAATATAACATGCATTATTAAGCATATAATGCAGTTATTATCGCTAGAACTGTAATAATTGTACTCATTACTTATATTATTAGCAATATAACGTGCATTATTACTCATATTATGCAGTTATTATCGCTAGAACTGTAATAATTATACTTATTACTTATATCATTATCAATATAACATGCATTATTACCCATATAATAGAGGTATTATCGCTAGAACTGTAATAATTATACTTATTACTTATACTATTAGCAATATAACGTGCATTGTTACCCATATAATGCAGTTATTATCGCCAGAACTGTAATAATTATACTTATTACTTATATTATTCTCAATATAACATGCATTATTACCCATATTATGTAGTTATTATCGCTAGAACTATAATAAATATACGTATTACTTTCATTATCATCAATATAACATGCATTATTACCCATATAATAGAGGTATTATCGCTAGAACTGTAATAATTATACTTATTACTTATACTATTAGCAATAAAACGTGCATTGTTACCCATATAATGTAGTTATTATCGCTAGAACTATAATAATTATACTTATTACTCCCGATATTATCAATATAACATGCATTATTACCCATATAATGCAGTTATTATCGCTAGAACTGTAATAATTATACTTATTCCTTATATTATTATCAATATAACATGCATTCTTACCCATATTATGCAGTTATTATCTGTAGAACCATAATAAATATACTCATTACTCCCAATATTATCAATATAACATGCATTATTACCCATATAATGGAGGTATTATCGCTAGAACTGTAATAATTATACTTATTACTTATATTATTATCAACATAACATGCATTATTACCCACATTATGCAGTTATTATCGCTAGAACTATAACAAATATACGTATTACTTTCATTATCATCAATATAACATGCATTATTACCCATATAATGGAGGTATTATCGCTAGAACTGTAATAATTATACTTATTACTTATATTGTTAGCAATATAACGTGCATTATTACCCATATAATGCAGTTATTATCTCTAGAACTGTAATGATTATACTTATTACTCATATTATTATCAATATAACATGCATTATTACCCATATTATGCAGTTATTATCGCTAGAACTATAATAAATATACGTATTACTTTTATTATCATCAATATAACATGCATTATTACCCATATTATGCAGTTATTATCGCTAGAACTGTAATCATTATACTTATTACTTATACTATTAGCAATAAAACGTGCATTGTTACCCATATAATGCAGTTATTATCGCAAGAACTATAATAATTATACTTATTACTCCCGATATTATCAATATAACATGCATTATTACCCATATAATGCAGTTATTATCGCTAGAACTGTAATAATTATACTTATTACTCATATTATTATCAATATAACATGCATTATTACCCACATTATGCAGTTATTATCGCTAGAACTATAATAAATATACGTATTACTTTTATTATCATCAATATAACATGCATTATTACCCATATAATGGAGGTATTATCGCTAGAACTGTAATAATAATACTTATTACTTATATTATTATCAATATAACATGCATTCTTACCCATATTATGCAGTTATTATCTCTAGAACCATAATAAATATACTCATTACTCCCAATATTATCAATATAACATGCATTTTTACCCATATAATGCAGTTATTATCGCTAGAACTGTAATAATTATACTTATTACTTATATTGTTAGCAATATAACGTGCATTATTACCCATATAATGCAGTTATTATCGCTAGAACTGTAATAATTATACTTATTACTCATATTATTATCAATATAACATGCATTATTACCCATATTATGCAGTTATTATCGCTAGAACTATAATAAATATACGTATTACTTTTATTATCATCAATATAACATGCATTATTACCCATATTATGCAGTTATTATCGATAGAACTGTAATAAATATACTTATTACTTTTATTATTATCAATATAACATGCACTATTTGCCATATTTTACTATTATTATCGCTAGAACTATAATAATTATACTTATTACTCCCGATATTATCAATATAACATGCATTATTACCCATATAATGCAGTTATTATCGCTAGAACTGTAATAATTATACTTATTACTTATATTACTATCAATATAACATGCATTATTACCCATATAATGCAGTTATTATCGCTAGAACTGTAATAATTGTACTCATTACTTATATTATTAGCAATATAACGTGCATTATTACCCATATTATGCAGTTATTATCGCTAGAACTGTAATAATTATACTTATTACTTATATCATTATCAATATAACATGCATTATTACCCATATAATAGAGGTACTATCGCTAGAACTGTAATAATTATACTTATTACTTATATTATTCTCAATATAACATGCATTATTACCCATATTATGCAGTTATTATCGCTAGGACTATAATAAATATACGTATTACTTTCATTATCATCAATATAACATGCATTATTACCCATATAATAGAGGTATTATCGCTAGAACTGTAATCATTATACTTATTACTTATACTATTAGCAATAAAACGTGCATTGTTACCCATATAATGCAGTTATTATCGCTAGAACTGTAATAATTATACTTATTACTTATATTGTTAGCAATATAACGTGCATTTTTACCCATATAATGCAGTTATTATCTCTAGAACTGTAATGATTATACTTATTACTCATATTATTATCAATATAACATGCATTATTACCCATATAATGGAGGTATTATCGCAAGAACTGTAATAATTATACTTATTACTTATACTATTAGCAATATAACGTGCATTATTACCCATATAATGCAGTTATTATCGCCAGAACTGTAATAATTATACTTATTACTTATATTATTCTCAATATAACATGCATTATTACCCACATTATGCAGTTATTATCGCTAGAACTATAATAAATATACGTATTACTTTCATTATCATCAATATAACATGCATTATTACCCATATAATGGAGGTATTATCGCTAGAACTGTAATAATTATACTTATTACTTATATTGTTAGCAATATAACGTGCATTATTACCCATATAATGCAGTTATTATCGCTAGAACTGTAATAATTATACTTATTACTCATATTATTATCAATATAACATGCATTATTACCCATATTATGCAGTTATTATCGCTAGAACTATAATAAATATACGTATTACTTTTATTAGCATCAATATAACATGCATTATTACCCATATAATGGAGGTATTATCGCTAGAACTGTAATAATTATACTTATTACTTATATTGTTAGCAATATAACGTGCATTATTACCCATATAATGCAGTTATTATCGCAAGAACTATAATAATTATACTTATTACTCCCGATATTATCAATATAACATGCATTATTACCCATATAATGCAGTTATTATCGCTAGAACTGTAATAATTATACTTATTACTCATATTATTATCAATATAACATGCATTATTACCCACATTATGCAGTTATTATCGCTAGAACTATAATAAATATACGTATTACTTTTATTATCATCAATATAACATGCATTATTACCCATATAATGGAGGTATTATCGCTAGAACTGTAATAATTATACTTATTACTTATATTATTATCAATATAACATGCATTCTTACCCATATTATGCAGTTATTATCTCTAGAACCATAATAAATATACTCATTACTCCCAATATTATCAATATAACATACATTTTTACCCATATAATGCAGTTATTATCGCTAGAACTGTAATAATTATACTTATTACTTATATTGTTAGCAATATAACGTGCATTATTACCCATATAATGCAGTTATTATCGCTAGAACTGTAATAATTATACTTATTACTCATATTATTATCAATATAACATGCATTATTACCCAT
The DNA here is from genome assembly GCA_963576845.1 of Megachile leachella. Classification (NCBI taxonomy): domain Eukaryota; kingdom Metazoa; phylum Arthropoda; class Insecta; order Hymenoptera; family Megachilidae; genus Megachile; species Megachile leachella. Next base: position 804,065 of record CAUYWW010000150.1, on the reverse strand, counting down.
ATTATGCAGTTATTATCGCTAGAACTATAATAAATATACGTATTACTTTTATTATCATCAATATAACATGCATTATTACCCATATTATGCAGTTATTATCGATAGAACTGTAATAAATATACTTATTACTTTTATTATTATCAATATAACATGCACTATTTGCCATATTTTACTATTATTATCGCTAGAACTATAATAATTATACTTATTACTCCCGATATTATCAATATAACATGCATTATTACCCATATAATGCAGTTATTATCGCTAGAACTGTAATAATTATACTTATTACTTATATTACTATCAATATAACATGCATTATTACCCATATAATGCAGTTATTATCGCTAGAACTGTAATAATTGTACTCATTACTTATATTATTAGCAATATAACGTGCATTATTACCCATATTATGCAGTTATTATCGCTAGAACTGTAATAATTATACTTATTACTTATATCATTATCAATATAACATGCATTATTACCCATATAATAGAGGTACTATCGCTAGAACTGTAATAATTATACTTATTACTTATATTATTCTCAATATAACATGCATTATTACCCATATTATGCAGTTATTATCGCTAGGACTATAATAAATATACGTATTACTTTCATTATCATCAATATAACATGCATTATTACCCATATAATAGAGGTATTATCGCTAGAACTGTAATCATTATACTTATTACTTATACTATTAGCAATAAAACGTGCATTGTTACCCATATAATGCAGTTATTATCGCTAGAACTGTAATAATTATACTTATTACTTATATTGTTAGCAATATAACGTGCATTTTTACCCATATAATGCAGTTATTATCTCTAGAACTGTAATGATTATACTTATTACTCATATTATTATCAATATAACATGCATTATTACCCATATAATGGAGGTATTATCGCAAGAACTGTAATAATTATACTTATTACTTATACTATTAGCAATATAACGTGCATTATTACCCATATAATGCAGTTATTATCGCCAGAACTGTAATAATTATACTTATTACTTATATTATTCTCAATATAACATGCATTATTACCCACATTATGCAGTTATTATCGCTAGAACTATAATAAATATACGTATTACTTTCATTATCATCAATATAACATGCATTATTACCCATATAATGGAGGTATTATCGCTAGAACTGTAATAATTATACTTATTACTTATATTGTTAGCAATATAACGTGCATTATTACCCACATAATGCAGTTATTATCGCTAGAACTGTAATAATTATACTTATTACTCATATTATTATCAATATAACATGCATTATTACCCATATTATGCAGTTATTATCGCTAGAACTATAATAAATATACGTATTACTTTTATTATCATCAATATAACATGCATTATTACCCATATTATGCAGTTATTATCGATAGAACTGTAATAAATATACTTATTACTTTTATTATTATCAATATAACATGCACTATTTGCCATATTTTACTATTATTATCGCTAGAACTATAATAATTATACTTATTACTCCCGATATTATCAATATAACATGCATTATTACCCATATTATGCAGTTATTATCTCTAGAACCATAATAAATATACTCATTACTCCCAATATTATCAATATAACATGCATTTTTACCCATATAATGCAGTTATTATCGCTAGAACTGTAATAATTGTACTCATTACTTATATTATTAGCAATATAACGTGCATTATTACCCATATTATGCAGTTATTATCGCTAGAACTATAATAAATATACGTATTACTTTCATTATCATCAATATAACATGCATTATTACCCATATAATGGAGGTATTATCGCTAGAACTGTAATAATTATACTTATTACTTATACTATTAGCAATATAACGTGCATTATTACCCATATAATGCAGTTACTATCGCCAGAACTGTAATAATTATACTTATTACTTATATTATTCTCAATATAACATGCATTATTACCCATATAATGCAGTTATTATCGCTAGAACTGTAATAATTATACTTATTACTTATATTATTATCAACATAACATGCATTATTACGCACATTATGCAGTTATTATCGCTAGAACTATAATAAATATACGTATTACTTTCATTATCATCAATATAACATGCATTATTACCCATATAATGGAGGTATTATCGCTAGAACTGTAATAATTATACTTATTACTTATATTATTATCAATATAACATGCATTATTACACATATTATGCAGTTATTATCGATAGAACTGTAATAAATACACTTACTACTTTTACTATTATCAATATATCATGCACTATTAGCCATATTTTACTATTATTATCGCTAGAACTATAATAATTATACTTATTACTCCCGATGTTATCAATATAACATGCTTTATTACCCATATAATGCCGTTATTATCGCTAGAACTATAATAAATATACGTATTACTTTCATTATCATCAATATAACATGCATTATTACCCATATAATGGAGGTATTATCGCTAGAACTGTAATAATTATCCTTATTACTTATATTATTATCAATATAACATGCATTATTACCCATATTATGCAGTTATTATCTCTAGAACCATAATAAATATACTCATTACTCCCAATATTATCAATATAACATGCATTTTTACCCATATAATGCAGTTATTATCGCTAGAACTGTAATAATTATACTTATTACTGATATTGTTAGCAATATAACGTGCATTATTACCCATATAATGCAGTTATTATCGCTAGAACTGTAATAATTATACTTATTACTTATAATATTATCAGTATAACATGCATTATTACCCATATTATGCAGTTATGATCGCCAGAACTATAATAAATATACGTATTACTTTTATTATCATCAATATAACATGCAATATTACCCATATTATGCAGTTATTATCGATAGAACTGTAATAAATATACGTATTACTTATACTATTAGCAATAAAACGTGCATTGTTACCCATATAATGTAGTTATTATCGCTAGAACTATAATAATTATACTTATTACTCCCGATATTATCAATATAACATGCATTATTACCCATATAATGCAGTTATTATCGCTAGAACTGTAATAATTATACTTATTACTTATATTATTAGCAATATAACGTGCATTATTACCCATATTATGCAGTTGTTATCGCTAGAACTGTAATAATTATACTTATTACTTATATCATTATCAATGTAACATGCATTATTACCCATATAATAGAGGTATTATCGCTAGAACTGTAATAATTATACTTATTACTTATATCATTATCAATGTAACATGCATTGTTACCCATATAATGTAGTTATTATCGCTAGAACTATAATAATTATACTTATTACTCCCGATATTATCAATATAACATGCATTATTACCCATATAATGCAGTTATTATCGCTAGAACTGTAATAATTATACTTATTACTTATATTATTAGCAATATAACGTGCATTATTACCCATATTATGCAGTTGTTATCGCTAGAACTGTAATAATTATACTTATTACTTATATCATTATCAATGTAACATGCATTATTACCCATATAATAGAGGTATTATCGCTAGAACTGTAATAATTATACTTATTACTTATATCATTATCAATGTAACATGCATTGTTACCCATATAATGTAGTTATTATCGCTAGAACTATAATAATTATACTTATTACTCCCGATATTATCAATATAACATGCATTATTACCCATATAATGCAGTTATTATCGCTAGAACTGTAATAATTATACTTATTACTTATACTATTAGCAATATAACGTGCATTACTACCCATATAATGCAGTTATTATCGCCAGAACTGTAATAATTATACTTATTACTTATATTATTAGCAATGTAACGTGCATTATTACCCATATTACGCAGTTATTATCGCTAGAACTGTAATATTTATACTTATTACTTATATTATTATCAATATAAGATGCATTATTACCCATGTAATGGAGGTATTATCGCTAGAACTGTAATAATTATACTTATTACTTATACTATTAGCAATATAACGTGCATTATTACCCATATAATGCAGTTATTATCGCCAGAACTGTAATAATTATACTTATTACTTATATTATTCTCAATATAACATGCATTATTACCCATATAATGCAATTATTATCGCTAGAACTGTAATAATTATACTTATTACTTATATCATTATCAATATAACATGCATTATTACCCATATAATAGAGGTATTATCGCTAGAACTGCAATAATTATACTTATTACTTATACTATTAGTAATATAACGTGCATTGTTACCCATATAATGCAGTTACTATCGCCAGAACTGTAATAATTATACTTATTACTTATATTATTCTCAATATAACATGCATTATTACCCATATTATGCAGTTATTATCGCTAGAACTATAATAAATATACGTATTACTTTCATTATCATCAATATAACATGCATTATTACCCATATAATAGAGGTATTATCGCTAGAACTGTAATAATTATACTTATTACTTATACTATTAGCAATAAAACGTGCATTGTTACCCATATAATGCAGTTATTATCGCTAGAACTATAATAATTATACTTATTACTCCCGATATTATCAATATAACATGCATTATTACCCATATAATGGAGGTATTATCGCTAGAACTGTAATAATTATACTTATTACTTATACTATTAGCAATATAACGTGCATTACTACCCATATAATGCAGTTACTATCGCCAGAACTGTAATAATTATACTTATTACTTATATTATTCTCAATATAACATGCATTATTACCCATATTATGCAGTTATTATCGCTAGAACTATAATAAATATACGTATTACTTTCATTATCATCAATATAACATGCATTATTACCCATATAATAGAGGTATTATCGCTAGAACTGTAATAATTGTACTCATTACTTATATTATTAGCAATATAACGTGCATTATTACCCATATTATGCAGTTATTATCGCTAGAACTGTAATAATTATACTTATTACTTCTATCATTATCAACGTAACATGCATTATTACCCATATAATAGAGGTATTATCGCTAGAACTGTAATAATTATACTTATTACTTATACTATTAGCAATAGACCGTGCATTGTTACCCATATAATGCAGTTACTATCGCCAGAACTGTAATAATTATACTTATTACTTATATTATTCTCAATATAACATGCATTATTACCCACATTATGCAGTTATTATCGCTAGAACTATAATACATATACGTATTACTTTCATTATCATCAATATAACATGCATTATTACCTATATAATGGAGGTATTATCGCTAGAACTGTAATAATTATGCTTATTACTTACATTATTATCAATATAACATGCATTATTACCCATATTATGCAGTTATTATCGATAGAACTGTAATAAATACACTTATTACTTTTACTATTATCAATATATCATGCACTATTAGCCATATTTTACTATTATTATCGCTAGAACTATAATAATTATACTTATTACTCCCGATGTTATCAATATAACATGCCTTATTACCCATATAATGCAGTTATTATCGCTAGAACTGTAATAATTATACTCATTATTTATATTATTAGCAATGTAACGTGCATTATTACCCATATTATGCAGTTATTATCGCTAGAACTGTAATATCTATACTTATTACTTATATTATTATCAATATAACATGCATTATTACCCATATAATGGAGGTATTATCGCTAGAACTGTAATAATTATACTTATTACTTATATCATTATCAATATAACATGCATTATTACCCATATAATAGAGGTATTATCGCTAGAACTGTAATAATTATACTTATTACTTATACTATTAGCAATATAACGTGCATTGTTACCCATATAATGCAGTTACTATCGCCAGAACTGTAATAATTATACTTATTACTTATATTATTCTCAATATAACATGCATTATTACCCATATTATGCAGTTCTTATCGCTAGAACTATAATAAATATACGTATTACTTCCATTATCATCAATATAACATGCATTATTACCCATATAATAGAGGTATTATCGCTAGAACTGTAATAATTATACTTATTACTTATACTATTAGCAATAAAACGTGCATTGTTACCCATATAATGCAGTTATTATCGCAAGAACTATAATAATTATACTTATTACTTATATTATTATCAATATAACATGCATTATTACCCATATAATGGAGGTATTATCGCTATTATTACCCATATAATGGAGGTATTATCGCTAGAACTGTAATATTTATACTTATTACTTATATTATTATCAATATAAGATGCATTATTACCCATATAATGGAGGTATTATCGCTAGAACTGTAATAATTATACTTATTACTTATACTATTAGCAATATAACGTGCATTATTACCCATATAATGCAGTTATTATCGCCAGAACTGTAATAATTATACTTATTACTTATATTATTCTCAATATAACATGCATTATTACCCATATAATGCAATTATTATCGCTAGAACTGTAATAATTATACTTATTACTTATATCATTATCAATATAACATGCATTATTACCCATATAATAGAGGTATTATCGCTAGAACTGTAATAATTACACTTATTACTTATACTATTAGCAATATAACGTGCATTGTTACCCATATAATGCAGTTATTATCGCCAGAATTGTAATAATTATACATATTACTTATACTATTAGCAATATAACGTGCATTATTACCCATATAATGCAGTTATTATCGCCAGAACTGTAATAATTATACTTATTACTTATATTATTCTCAATATAACATGCATTATTACCCACATTATGCAGTTATTATCGCTAGAACTATAATAAATATACGTATTACTTTCATTATCATCAATATAACATGCATTATTACCCATATAATGGAGGTATTATCGCTAGAACTGTAATAATTATACTTATTACTTATATTATTATCAATATAACATGCATTATTACCCATATTATGCAGTTATTATCGATAGAACTGTAATAAATACAATTATTACTTTTACTATTATCAATATATCATGCACTATTAGCCATATTTTACTATTATTATCGCTAGAACTATAATAATTATACTTATTACTCCCGACGTTATCAATATAACATGCCTTATTACCCATATGATGCAGTTATTATCGCTAGAACTGTAATAATTATACTCATTACTTATATTATTAGCAATGTAACGTGCATTATTACCCATATTACGCAGTTATTATCGCTAGAACTGTAATATTTATACTTATTACTTATATTATTATCAATATAAGATGCATTATTACCCATGTAATGGAGGTATTATCGCTAGAACTGTAATAATTATACTTATTACTTATACTATTAGCAATATAACGTGCATTATTACCCATATAATGCAGTTATTATCGCCAGAACTGTAATAATTACACTTATTACTTATATTATTCTCAATATAACATGCATTATTACCCATATAATGCAATTATTATCGCTAGAACTGTAATAATTATACTTATTACTTATATCATTATCAATATAACATGCATTATTACCCATATAATAGAGGTATTATCGCTAGAACTGTAATAATTATACTTATTACTTATACTATTAGCAATAAAACGTGCATTGTTACCCATATAATGCAGTTATTATCGCTAGAACTATAATAATTATACTTATTACTCCCGATATTATCAATATAACATGCATTATTACCCATATAATGGAGGTATTATCACTAGAACTGTAATAATTATACTTATTACTTATACTATTAGCAATATAACGTGCATTATTACCCATATTATGCAGTTGTTATCGCTAGAACTGTAATAATTATACTTATTACTTATATCATTATCAACGTAACATGCATTATTACCCATATAATAGAGGTATTATCGCTAGAACTGTAATAATTATACTTATTACTTATACTATTAGCAATAGACCGTGCATTGTTACCCATATAATGCAGTTACTATCGCCAGAACTGTAATAATTATACTTATTACTTATATTATTCTCAATATAACATGCATTATTACCCACATTATGCAGTTATTATCGCTAGAACTATAATACATATACGTATTACTTTCATTATCATCAATATAACATGCATTATTACCTATATAATGGAGGTATTATCGCTAGAACTGTAATAATTATGCTTATTACTTACATTATTATCAATATAACATGCATTATTACCCATATTATGCAGTTATTATCGATAGAACTGTAATAAATACACTTATTACTTTTACTATTATCAATATATCATGCACTATTAGCCATATTTTACTATTATTATCGCTAGAACTATAATAATTATACTTATTACTCCCGATGTTATCAATATAACATGCCTTATTACCCATATAATGCAGTTATTATCGCTAGAACTGTAATAATTATACTCATTATTTATATTATTAGCAATGTAACGTGCATTATTACCCATATTATGCAGTTATTATCGCTAGAACTGTAATATTTATACTTATTACTTATATTATTATCAATATAACATGCATTATTACCCATATAATGGAGGTATTATCGCTAGAACTGTAATAATTATACTTATTACTTATATCATTATCAATATAACATGCATTATTACCCATATAATAGAGGTATTATCGCTAGAACTGTAATAATTATACTTATTACTTATACTATTAGCAATATAACGTGCATTGTTACCCATATAATGCAGTTACTATCGCCAGAACTGTAATAATTATACTTATTACTTATATTATTCTCAATATAACATGCATTATTACCCATATTATGCAGTTATTATCGCTAGAACTATAATAAATATACGTATTACTTTCATTATCATCAATATAACATGCATTATTACCCATATAATAGAGGTATTATCGCTAGAACTGTAATAATTATACTTATTACTTATACTATTAGCAATAAAACGTGCATTGTTACCCATATAATGCAGTTATTATCGCTAGAACTATAATAATTATACTTATTACTTATATTATTATCAATATAACATGCATTATTACCCATATAATGGAGGTATTATCGCTATTATTACCCATATAATGGAGGTATTATCGCTAGAACTGTAATAATTATACTTATTACTTATATTATTAGCAAAATAACGTGCATTATTACCCATATTATGCAGTTGTTATCGCTAGAACTGTAATAATTATACTTATTGCTTATATCATTATCAATATAACATGCATTATTACCCATATAATAGAGGTATTATCGCTAGAACTGTAATAATTATACTTATTACTTATACCATTAGCAATATAACATGCATTATTACCCACATTATGCAGTTATTATCGCTAGCACTATAATAAATATACGTATTACTTTCATTATCATCAATATAACATGCATTATTACCCATATAATAGAGGTATTATCGCTAGAACTGTAATAATTATACTTATTACTTATACTATTAGCAATAAAACGTGCATTGTTACCCATATAATGCAGTTATTATCGCTAGAACTATAATAATTATACTTATTACTCCCGATATTATCAATATAACATGCATTATTACCCATATAATGCAGTTATTATCGCTAGAACTGTAATAATTATACTTATTACTTATATTATTAGCAATATAACGTGCATTATTACCCATATAATGCAGTTATTATCGCTAGAACTGTAATAATTATACTTATTACTTATACTATTAGCAATATAACGTTCATTATTACCCATATAATGCAGTTATTATCGCCATAACTGTAATAATTATACTTATTACTTATATTATTATCAATATAACATGCATTATTACCCATATTATGCAGTTATTATCGATAGAACTGTAATAAATACAATTATTACTTTTACTATTATCAATATATCATGCACTATTAGCCATATTTTACTATTATTATCGCTAGAACTATAATAATTATACTTATTACTCCCGACGTTATCAATATAACATGCCTTATTACCCATATAATGCAGTTATTATCGCTAGAACTATAATAATTATACTTATTACTCCCGATATTATCAATATAACATGCATTATTACCCATATAATGCAGTTATTATCGCTAGAACTGTAATAATTATACTTATTACTTATATTATTAGCAATATAACGTGCATTATTACCCATATAATGCAGTTATTATCGCTAGAACTGTAATAATTATACTTATTACTTATACTATTAGCAATATAACGTGCATTATTACCCATATAATGCAGTTATTATCGCCAGAACTGTAATAATTATACTTATTACTTATATTATTCTCAATATAACATGCATTATTACCCATATAATGCAGTTATTATCGCTAGAACTGTAATAATTATACTTATTACTTATATTATTATCAACATAACATGCATTATTACCCATATAATGGAGGTATTATTGCTAGAACTGTAATAATTATACTTATTACTTACACTATTAGCAATATAACGAGCATTGTTACCCATATAATGCAGTTATTATCGCCAGAACTGTAATAATTATACTTATTACTTATATTATTCTCAATATAACATGCATTATTACCCATATAATGCAGTCATTATCGCCAGAACTGTAATAATTATACTTTTTACTTATATTATTCTCAATATAACATGCATTATTACCCATATTATGCAGTTATTATCGCTAGAACTATAATAAATATACGTATTACTTTTATTATCATCAATATAACATGCATTATTACCCATATTATGCAGTTATTATCGATAGAACTGTAATAAATATACTTATTACTTTTATTATTATCAATATAACATGCACTATTTGCCATATTTTACTATTATTATCGCTAGAACTATAATAATTATACTTATTAATCCCGATATTATCAATATAACATGCATTATTACCCATATAATGCAGTTATTATCGCTAGAACTGTAATAATTATACTTATTACTTATATTATTATCAATATAACATGCATTATTACCCATATAATGGAGGTATTATCGCTAGAACTGTAATAATTATACTTATTACTTATATCATTATCAATATAACATGCATTATTACCCATATAATAGAGGTATTATCGCTAGAACTGTAATAATTATACTTATTACTTATACTATTAGCAATATAACGTGCATTGTTACCCATATAATGCAGTTACTATCGCCAGAACTGTAATAATTATACTTATTACTTATATTATTCTCAATATAACATGCATTATTACCCATATTATGCAGTTATTATCGCTAGAACTATAATAAATATACGTATTACTTTCATTATCATCAATATAACATGCATTATTACCCATATAATAGAGGTATTATCGCTAGAACTGTAATAATTATACTTATTACTTATACTATTAGCAATAAAACGTGCATTGTTACCCATATAATGCAGTTATTATCGCTAGAACTATAATAATTATACTTATTACTTATATTATTATCAATATAACATGCATTATTACCCATATAATGGAGGTATTATCGCTATTATTACCCATATAATGGAGGTATTATCGCTAGAACTGTAATAATTATACTTATTACTTATATTATTAGCAAAATAACGTGCATTATTACCCATATTATGCAGTTGTTATCGCTAGAACTGTAATAATTATACTTATTGCTTATATCATTATCAATATAACATGCATTATTACCCATATAATAGAGGTATTATCGCTAGAACTGTAATAATTATACTTATTACTTATACCATTAGCAATATAACATGCATTATTACCCACATTATGCAGTTATTATCGCTAGCACTATAATAAATATACGTATTACTTTCATTATCATCAATATAACATGCATTATTACCCATATAATAGAGGTATTATCGCTAGAACTGTAATAATTATACTTATTACTTATACTATTAGCAATAAAACGTGCATTGTTACCCATATAATGCAGTTATTATCGCTAGAACTATAATAATTATACTTATTACTCCCGATATTATCAATATAACATGCATTATTACCCATATAATGCAGTTATTATCGCTAGAACTGTAATAATTATACTTATTACTTATATTATTAGCAATATAACGTGCATTATTACCCATATAATGCAGTTATTATCGCTAGAACTGTAATAATTATACTTATTACTTATACTATTAGCAATATAACGTGCATTATTACCCATATAATGCAGTTATTATCGCCATAACTGTAATAATTATACTTATTACTTATATTATTATCAATATAACATGCATTATTACCCATATTATGCAGTTATTATCGATAGAACTGTAATAAATACAATTATTACTTTTACTATTATCAATATATCATGCACTATTAGCCATATTTTACTATTATTATCGCTAGAACTATAATAATTATACTTATTACTCCCGACGTTATCAATATAACATGCCTTATTACCCATATAATGCAGTTATTATCGCTAGAACTATAATAATTATACTTATTACTCCCGATATTATCAATATAACATGCATTATTACCCATATAATGCAGTTATTATCGCTAGAACTGTAATAATTATACTTATTACTTATATTATTAGCAATATAACGTGCATTATTACCCATATAATGCAGTTATTATCGCTAGAACTGTAATAATTATACTTATTACTTATACTATTAGCAATATAACGTGCATTATTACCCATATAATGCAGTTATTATCGCCAGAACTGTAATAATTATACTTATTACTTATATTATTCTCAATATAACATGCATTATTACCCATATAATGCAGTTATTATCGCTAGAACTGTAATAATTATACTTATTACTTATATTATTATCAACATAACATGCATTATTACCCATATAATGGAGGTATTATTGCTAGAACTGTAATAATTATACTTATTACTTACACTATTAGCAATATAACGAGCATTGTTACCCATATAATGCAGTTATTATCGCCAGAACTGTAATAATTATACTTATTACTTATATTATTCTCAATATAACATGCATTATTACCCATATAATGCAGTCATTATCGCCAGAACTGTAATAATTATACTTTTTACTTATATTATTCTCAATATAACATGCATTATTACCCATATTATGCAGTTATTATCGCTAGAACTGTAAGAATTATACTTATTACTCATATTATTATCAATATAACATGCATTATTACCCATATTATGCAGTTATTATCGCTAGAACTATAATAAATATACGTATTACTTTTATTATCATCAATATAACATGCATTATTACCCATATTATGCAGTTATTATCGATAGAACTGTAATAAATATACTTATTACTTTTATTATTATCAATATAACATGCACTATTTGCCATATTTTACTATTATTATCGCTAGAACTATAATAATTATACTTATTAATCCCGATATTATCAATATAACATGCATTATTACCCATATAATGCAGTTATTATCGCTAGAACTGTAATAATTATACTTATTACTTATATTATTATCAATATAACATGCATTATTACCCATATAATGCAGTTATTATCGCTAGAACTGTAATAATTGTACTCATGACTTATATTATTAGCAATATAACGTGCATTATTACCCATATTATGCAGTTATTATCGCTAGAATTATAATAAATATACGTATTACTTTCATTATCATCAATATAACATGCATTATTACCCATATAATAGAGGTATTATCGCTAGAACTGTAATCATTATACTTATTACTTATACTATTAGCAATAAAACGTGCATTGTTACCCATATAATGCAGTTATTATCGCTAGAACTATAATAATTATACTTATTACTCCCGATATTATCAATATAACATGCATTATTACCCATATAATGCAGTTATTATCGCTAGAACTGTAATAATTATACTTATTACTTATATTATTAGCAATATAACGTGCATTATTACCCATATAATGCAGTTATTATCGCTAGAACTGTAATAATTATACTTATTACTTATACTATTAGCAATATAACGTGCATTATTACCCATATAATGCAGTTATTATCGCCAGAACTGTAATAATTATACTTATTACTTATATTATTCTCAATATAACATGCATTATTACCCATATAATGCAGTTATTATCGCTAGAACTGTAATAATTATACTTATTACTTATATTATTATCAACATAACATGCATTATTACCCATACAATGGAGGTATTATTGCTAGAACTGTAATAATTATACTTATTACTTACACTATTAGCAATATAACGAGCATTGTTACCCATATAATGCAGTTATTATCGCCAGAACTGTAATAATTATACTTATTACTTATATTATTCTCAATATAACATGCATTATTACCCATATTATGCAGTTATTATCGCTAGAACTATAATAAATATACGTATTACTTTCATTATCATCAATATAACATGCATTATTACCCATATAATAGAGGTATTATCGCTAGAACTGTAATCATTATACTTATTACTTATACTATTAGCAATAAAACGTGCATTGTTACCCATATAATGCAGTTATTATCGCTAGAACTATAATAATTATACTTATTACTCCCGATATTATCAATATAACATGCATTATTACCCATATAATGCAGTTATTATCGCTAGAACTGTAATAATTATACTTATTACTTATATTATTAGCAATATAACGTGCATTATTACCCATATAATGCAGTTATTATCGCTAGAACTGTAATAATTATACTTATTACTTATATTATTCTCAATATAACATGCATTTTTACCCATATTATGCAGTTATTATCGCTAGAACTATAATAAATATACGCATTACTTTCATTATCATCAATATAACATGCATTATTACCCATATAATGGAGGTATTATCGCTAGAACTGTAATAATTATACTTATTACTTATATTATTATCAATATAACATGCATTATTACCCATATAATGCAGTTATTATCGCTAGAACTGTAATAATTATACTTATTACTTATATTATTATCAATATAACATGCATTATTACCCATATAATGCAGTTATTATCGCTAGAACTGTAATAATTGTACTCATTACCTATATTATTAGCAATATAACGTGCATTATTACCCATATTATGCAGTTGTTATCGCTAGAACTGTAATAATTATACTTATTACTTATATTATTATCAACATAACATGCATTATTACCCATATAATGGAGGTATTATTGCTAGAACTGTAATAATTATACTTATTACTTACACTATTAGCAATATAACGTGCATTGTTACCCATATAATGCAGTTATTATCGCTAGAACTGTAATAATTATACTTATTACTTATATTATTAGCAATATAACGTGCATTATTACCCATATAATGCAGTTATTATCGCTAGAACTGTAATAATTATACTTATTACTTATACTATTAGCAATATAACGTGCATTATTACCCATATAATGCAGTTATTATCGCCATAACTGTAATAATTATACTTGTTACTTATATTATTATCAATATAACATGCATTATTACCCATATTATGCAGTTATTATCGATAGAACTGTAATAAATACAATTATTACTTTTACTATTATCAATATATCATGCACTATTAGCCATATTTTACTATTATTATCGCTAGAACTATAATAATTACACTTATTACTCCCGACGTTATCAATATAACATGCCTTATTACCCATATAATGCAGTTATTATCGCTAGAACTGTAATAATTATACTCATTACTTATATTATTAGCAATGTAACGTGCATTATTACCCATATTACGCAGTTATTATCGCTAGAACTGTAATATTTATACTTATTACTTATATTATTATCAATATAACATGCATTATTACCCATATAATGGAGGTATTATCGCTAGAACTGTAATAATTATACTTATTACTTATACTATTAGCAATATAACGTGCATTATTACCCATATAATGCAGTTATTATCGCCAGAATTGTAATAATTATACTTATTACTTATATTATCCGCAATATAACATGCATTATTACCCATATAATGCAGTTATTATCGCTAGAACTGTAATAATTATACTTATTACTTATATTATTATCAACATAACATGCATTATTACCCATATAATGGAGGTATTATTGCTAGAACTGTAATAATTATACTTATTACTTACACTATTAGCAATATAACGTGCATTGTTACCCATATAATGCAGTCATTATCGCCAGAACTGTAATAATTATACTTATTACTTATATTATTCTCAATATAACATGCATTATTACCCATATTATGCAGTTATTATCGCTAGAACTGTAAGAATTATACTTATTACTCATATTATTATCAATATAACATGCATTATTACCCATATTATGCAGTTATTATCGCTAGAACTATAATAAATATACGTATTACTTTTATTATCATCAATATAACATGCATTATTACCCATATTATGCAGTTATTATCGATAGAACTGTAATAAATATACTTATTACTTTTATTATTATCAATATAACATGCACTATTTGCCATATTTTACTATTATTATCGCTAGAACTATAATAATTATACTTATTAATCCCGATATTATCAATATAACATGCATTATTACCCATATAATGCAGTTATTATCGCTAGAACTGTAATAATTATACTTATTACTTATATTATTATCAATATAACATGCATTATTACCCATATAATGCAGTTATTATCGCTAGAACTGTAATAATTGTACTCATGACTTATATTATTAGCAATATAACGTGCATTATTACCCATATTATGCAGTTATTATCGCTAGAATTATAATAAATATACGTATTACTTTCATTATCATCAATATAACATGCATTATTACCCATATAATAGAGGTATTATCGCTAGAACTGTAATCATTATACTTATTACTTATACTATTAGCAATAAAACGTGCATTGTTACCCATATAATGCAGTTATTATCGCTAGAACTATAATAATTATACTTATTACTCCCGATATTATCAATATAACATGCATTATTACCCATATAATGCAGTTATTATCGCTAGAACTGTAATAATTATACTTATTACTTATATTATTAGCAATATAACGTGCATTATTACCCATATAATACAGTTATTATCGCTAGAACTGTAATAATTATACTTATTACTTATATTATTATCAACATAACATGCATTATTACCCATATAATGGAGGTATTATTGCTAGAACTGTAATAATTATACTTATTACTTACACTATTAGCAATATAACGAGCATTGTTACCCATATAATGCAGTTATTATCGCCAGAACTGTAATAATTATACTTATTACTTATATTATTCTCAATATAACATGCATTATTACCCATATAATGCAGTCATTATCGCCAGAACTGTAATAATTATACTTATTACTTATATTATTCTCAATATAACATGCATTATTACCCATATTATGCAGTTATTATCGCTAGAACTGTAAGAATTATACTTATTACTCATATTATTATCAATATAACATGCATTATTACCCATATTATGCAGTTATTATCGCTAGAACTGTAATAATTGTACTCATGACTTATATTATTAGCAATATAACGTGCATTATTACCCATATTATGCAGTTATTATCGCTAGAATTATAATAAATATACGTATTACTTTCATTATCATCAATATAACATGCATTATTACCCATATAATAGAGGTATTATCGCTAGAACTGTAATCATTATACTTATTACTTATACTATTAGCAATAAAACGTGCATTATTACCCATATAATGCAGTTATTATCGCCAGAACTGTAATAATTATACTTATTACTTTTACTATTATCAATATATCATGCACTATTAGACATATTTTACTATTATTATCGCTAGAACTATAATAATTATACTTATTACTCCCGATGTTATCAATATAACATGCCTTATTACCCATATAATGCAGTTATTATCGCTAGAACTGTAATAATTATACTCATTACTTATATTATTAGCAATGTAACGTGCATTATTACCCATATAATGCAGTTATTATCGCCAGAACTGTAATAATTATACTTATTACTTTTACTATTATCAATATATCATGCACTATTAGACATATTTTACTATTATTATCGCTAGAACTATAATAATTATACTTATTACTCCCGATGTTATCAATATAACATGCCTTATTACCCATATAATGCAGTTATTATCGCTAGAACTGTAATAATTATACTCATTACTTATATTATTAGCAATGTAACGTGCATTATTACCCATATAATGCAGTTATTATCGCTAGAACTGTAATGATTATACTTATTACTTATATTGTTAGCAATATAACGTGCATTATTACCCATATAATGCAGTTATTATCTCTAGAACTGTAATGATTATACTTATTACTCATATTATTATCAATATAACATGCATTATTACCCATATTATGCAGTTATTATCGCTAGAACTGTAATCATTATACTTATTACTTATACTATTAGCAATAAAACGTGCATTGTTACCCATATAATGCAGTTATTATCGCTAGAACTATAATAATTATACTTATTACTCCCGATATTATCAATATAACATGCATTATTACCCATATAATGCAGTTATTATCGCTAGAACTGTAATAATTATACTTATTACTCATATTATTATCAATATAACATGCATTATTACCCACATTATGCAGTTATTATCGCTAGAACTATAATAAATATACGTATTACTTTTATTATCATCAATATAACATGCATTATTACCCATATAATGGAGGTATTATCGCTAGAACTGTAATAATTATACTTATTACTTATATTATTATCAATATAACATGCATTCTTACCCATATTATGCAGTTATTATCTCTAGAACCATAATAAATATACTCATTACTCCCAATATTATCAATATAACATGCATTTTTACCCATATAATGCAGTTATTATCGCTAGAACTGTAATAATTATACTTATTACTTATATTGTTAGCAATATAACGTGCATTATTACCCATATAATGCAGTTATTATCGCTAGAACTGTAATAATTATACTTATTACTCATATTATTATCAATATAACATGCATTATTACCCATATTATGCAGTTATTATCGCTAGAACTATAATAAATATACGTATTACTTTTATTATCATCAATATAACATGCATTATTACCCATATTATGCAGTTATTATCGATAGAACTGTAATAAATATACTTATTACTTTTATTATTATCAATATAACATGCACTATTTGCCATATTTTACTATTATTATCGCTAGAACTATATTAATTATACTTATTACTCCCGATATTATCAATATAACATGCATTATTACCCATATAATGCAGTTATTATCGCTAGAACTGTAATAATTATACTTATTACTTATATTACTATCAATATAACATGCATTATTACCCATATAATGCAGTTATTATCGCTAGAACTGTAATAATTGTACTCATTACTTATATTATTAGCAATATAACGTGCATTATTACCCATATTATGCAGTTATTATCGCTAGAACAGTAATAATTATACTTATTACTTATATCATTATCAATATAACATGCATTATTACCCATATAATAGAGGTACTATCGCTAGAACTGTAATAATTATACTTATTACTTATATTATTCTCAATATAACATGCATTATTACCCATATTATGCAGTTATTATCGCTAGAACTATAATAAATATACGTATTACTTTCATTATCATCAATATAACATGCATTATTACCCATATAATAGAGGTATTATCGCTAGAACTGTAATCATTATACTTATTACTTATACTATTAGCAATAAAACGTGCATTGTTACCCATATAATGCAGTTATTATCGCTAGAACTGTAATAATTGTACTCATGACTTATATTATTAGCAATATAACGTGCATTATTACCCATATTATGCAGTTATTATCGCTGGAATTATAATAGATATACGTATTACTTTCATTATCATCAATATAACATGCATTATTACCCATATAATAGAGGTATTATCGCTAGAACTGTAATAATTATACTTATTACTTATATTATTAGCAATATAACGTGCATTATTACCCATATAATGCAGTTATTATCGCTAGAACTGTAATAATTATACTTATTACTTATACTATTAGCAATATAACGTGCATTATTACACATATAATGCAGTTATTATCGCCAGAACTGTAATAATTATACTTATTACTTATATTATTCTCAATATAACATGCATTATTACCCATATAATGCAGTTATTATCGCTAGAACTGTAATAATTATACTTATTACTTATATTATTATCAACATAACATGCATTATTACCCATATAATGGAGGTATTATTGCTAGAACTGTAATAATTATACTTATTACTTACACTATTAGCAATATAACGAGCATTGTTACCCATATAATGCAGTTATTATCGCCAGAACTGTAATAATTATACTTATTACTTATATTATTCTCAATATAACATGCATTATTACCCATATAATGCAGTCATTATCGCCAGAACTGTAATAATTATACTTATTACTTATATTATTCTCAATATAACATGCATTATTACCCATATTATGCAGTTATTATCGCTAGAACTGTAAGAATTATACTTATTACTCATATTATTATCAATATAACATGCATTATTACCCATATTATGCAGTTATTATCGCTAGAACTATAATAAATATACGTATTACTTTCATTATCATCAATATAACATGCATTATTACCCATATAATAGAGGTATTATCGCTAGAACTGTAATCATTATACTTATTACTTATACTATTAGCAATAAAACGTGCATTGTTACCCATATAATGCAGTTATTATCGCTAGAACTATAATAATTATACTTATTACTCCCGATATTATCAATATAACATGCATTATTACCCATATAATGCAGTTATTATCGCTAGAACTGTAATAATTATACTTATTACTTATATTATTATCAATATAACATGCATTATTACCCATATAATGCAGTTATTATCGCTAGAACTGTAATAATTGTACTCATGACTTATATTATTAGCAATATAACGTGCATTATTACCCATATTATGCAGTTATTATCGCTAGAATTATAATAAATATACGTATTACTTTCATTATCATCAATATAACATGCATTATTACCCATATAATAGAGGTATTATCGCTAGAACTGTAATCATTATACTTATTACTTATACTATTAGCAATAAAACGTGCATTGTTACCCATATAATGCAGTTATTATCGCTAGAACTATAATAATTATACTTATTACTCCCGATATTATCAATATAACATGCATTATTACCCATATAATGCAGTTATTATCGCTAGAACTGTAATAATTATACTTATTACTTATATTATTAGCAATATAACGTGCATTATTACCCATATAATGCAGTTATTATCGCTAGAACTGTAATAATTATACTTATTACTTATACTATTAGCAATATAACGTGCATTATTACCCATATAATGCAGTTATTATCGCCAGAACTGTAATAATTATACTTATTACTTATATTATTCTCAATATAACATGCATTATTACCCATATAATGCAGTTATTATCGCTAGAACTATAATAATTATACTTATTACTTATATTATTATCAACATAACATGCATTATTACCCATACAATGGAGGTATTATTGCTAGAACTGTAATAATTATACTTATTACTTACACTATTAGCAATATAACGAGCATTGTTACCCATATAATGCAGTTATTATCGCCAGAACTGTAATAATTATACTTATTACTTATATTATTCTCAATATAACATGCATTATTACCCATATTATGCAGTTATTATCGCTAGAACTATAATAAATATACGTATTACTTTCATTATCATCAATATAACATGCATTATTACCCATATAATAGAGGTATTATCGCTAGAACTGTAATCATTATACTTATTACTTATACTATTAGCAATAAAACGTGCATTGTTACCCATATAATGCAGTTATTATCGCTAGAACTATAATAATTATACTTATTACTCCCGATATTATCAATATAACATGCATTATTACCCATATAATGCAGTTAATATCGCTAGAACTGTAATAATTATACTTATTACTTATATTATTAGCAATATAACGTGCATTATTACCCATATAATGCAGTTATTATCGCTAGAACTGTAATAATTATACTTATTACTTATATTATTCTCAATATAACATGCATTTTTACCCATATTATGCAGTTATTATCGCTAGAACTATAATAAATATACGCATTACTTTCATTATCATCAATATAACATGCATTATTACCCATATAATGGAGGTATTATCGCTAGAACTGTAATAATTATACTTATTACTTATATTATTATCAATATAACATGCATTATTACCCATATAATGCAGTTATTATCGCTAGAACAATAATAATTATACTTATTACTTATATTATTATCAATATAACATGCATTATTACCCATATAATGCAGTTATTATCGCTAGAGCTGTAATAATTGTACTCATTACTTATATTATTAGCAATATAACGTGCATTATTACCCATATTATGCAGTTATTATCGCCAGAACTGTAATAATTATACTTATTACTTATATTATTCTCAATATAACATGCATTATTACCCATATAATGCAGTTATTATCGCTAGAACTGTAATAATTATACTTATTACTTATATTATTATCAACATAACATGCATTATTACCCATACAATGGAGGTATTATTGCTAGAACTGTAATAATTATACTTATTACTTACACTATTAGCAATATAACGAGCATTGTTACCCATATAATGCAGTTATTATCGCCAGAACTGTAATAATTATACTTATTACTTATATTATTCTCAATATAACATGCATTATTACCCATATTATGCAGTTATTATCGCTAGAACTATAATAAATATACGTATTACTTTCATTATCATCAATATAACATGCATTATTACCCATATAATAGAGGTATTATCGCCAGAACTGTAATCATTATACTTATTACTTATACTATTAGCAATAAAACGTGCATTGTTACCCATATAATGCAGTTATTATCGCTAGAACTATAATAATTATACTTATTACTCCCGATATTATCAATATAACATGCATTATTACCCATATAATGCAGTTAATATCGCTAGAACTGTAATAATTATACTTATTACTTATATTATTAGCAATATAACGTGCATTATTACCCATATAATGCAGTTATTATCGCTAGAACTGTAATAATTATACTTATTACTTATATTATTCTCAATATAACATGCATTTTTACCCATATTATGCAGTTATTATCGCTAGAACTATAATAAATATACGCATTACTTTCATTATCATCAATATAACATGCATTATTACCCATATAATGGAGGTATTATCGCTAGAACTGTAATAATTATACTTATTACTTATATTATTATCAATATAACATGCATTATTACCCATATAATGCAGTTATTATCGCTAGAACAATAATAATTATACTTATTACTTATATTATTATCAATATAACATGCATTATTACCCATATAATGCAGTTATTATCGCTAGAGCTGTAATAATTGTACTCATTACTTATATTATTAGCAATATAACGTGCATTATTACCCATATTATGCAGTTGTTATCGCTAGAACTGTAATAATTATACTTATTACTTATATCATTATCAATGTAACATGCATTATTACCCATATAATAGAGGTATTATCGCTAGAACTGTAATAATTATACTTATTACTTATATCATTATCAATGTAACATGCATTATTACCCATATAATAGAGGTATTATCGCTAGAACTGTAATAATTATACTTATTACTTATACTATTAGCAATAGACCGTGCATTGTTACCCATATAATGCAGTTATTATCGCTAGAACTATAATAATTATACTTATTACTTATATTATTATCAATATAACATGCATTATTACCCATATAATGCAGTTATTATCGCTAGAACTGTAATAATTGTACTCATGACTTATATTATTAGCAATATAACGTGCATTATTACCCATATTATGCAGTTATTATCGCTAGAATTATAATAAATATACGTATTACTTTCATTATCATCAATATAACATGCATTATTACCCATATAATAGAGGTATTATCGCTAGAACTGTAATAATTATACTTATTACTTATATTATTAGCAATATAACGTGCATTATTACCCATATAATGCAGTTATTATCGCTAGAACTGTAATAATTATACTTATTACTTATACTATTAGCAATATAACGTGCATTATTACCCATGTAATTCAGTTATTATCGCCAGAACTGTAATAATTATACTTATTACTTATATTATTCTCAATATAACATGCATTATTACCCATATAATGCAGTTATTATCGCTAGAACTGTAATAATTATACTTATTACTTATATTATTATCAACATAACATGCATTATTACCCATATAATGGAGGTATTATTGCTAGAACTGTAATAATTATACTTATTACTTACACTATTAGCAATATAACGAGCATTGTTACCCATATAATGCAGTTATTATCGCCAGAACTGTAATAATTATACTTATTACTTATATTATTCTCAATATAACATGCATTATTACCCATATAATGCAGTCATTATCGCCAGAACTGTAATAATTATACTTATTACTTATATTATTCTCAATATAACATGCATTATTACCCATATTATGCAGTTATTATCGCTAGAACTGTAAGAATTATACTTATTACTCATATTATTATCAATATAACATGCATTATTACCCATATTATGCAGTTATTATCGCTAGAACTATAATAAATATACGTATTACTTTCATTATCATCAATATAACATGCATTATTACCCATATAATAGAGGTATTATCGCTAGAACTGTAATCATTATACTTATTACTTATACTATTAGCAATAAAACGTGCATTGTTACCCATATAATGCAGTTATTATCGCTAGAACTATAATAATTATACTTATTACTCCCGATATTATCAATATAACATGCATTATTACCCATATAATGCAGTTATTATCGCTAGAACTGTAATAATTATACTTATTACTTATATTATTATCAATATAACATGCATTATTACCCATATAATGCAGTTATTATCGCTAGAACTGTAATAATTGTACTCATGACTTATATTATTAGCAATATAACGTGCATTATTACCCATATTATGCAGTTATTATCGCTAGAATTATAATAAATATACGTATTACTTTCATTATCATCAATATAACATGCATTATTACCCATATAATAGAGGTATTATCGCTAGAACTGTAATCATTATACTTATTACTTATACTATTAGCAATAAAACGTGCATTGTTACCCATATAATGCAGTTATTATCGCTAGAACTATAATAATTATACTTATTACTCCCGATATTATCAATATAACATGCATTATTACCCATATAATGCAGTTATTATCGCTAGAACTGTAATAATTATACTTATTACTTATATTATTAGCAATATAACGTGCATTATTACCCATATAATGCAGTTATTATCGCTAGAACTGTAATAATTATACTTATTACTTATACTATTAGCAATATAACGTGCATTATTACCCATATAATGCAGTTATTATCGCCAGAACTGTAATAATTATACTTATTACTTATATTATTCTCAATATAACATGCATTATTACCCATATAATGCAGTTATTATCGCTAGAACTGTAATAATTATACTTATTACTTATATTATTATCAACATAACATGCATTATTACCCATACAATGGAGGTATTATTGCTAGAACTGTAATAATTATACTTATTACTTACACTATTAGCAATATAACGAGCATTGTTACCCATATAATGCAGTTATTATCGCCAGAACTGTAATAATTATACTTATTACTTATATTATTCTCAATATAACATGCATTATTACCCATATTATGCAGTTATTATCGCTAGAACTATAATAAATATACGTATTACTTTCATTATCATCAATATAACATGCATTATTACCCATATAATAGAGGTATTATCGCTAGAACTGTAATCATTATACTTATTACTTATACTATTAGCAATAAAACGTGCATTGTTACCCATATAATGCAGTTATTATCGCTAGAACTATAATAATTATACTTATTACTCCCGATATTATCAATATAACATGCATTATTACCCATATAATGCAGTTAATATCGCTAGAACTGTAATAATTATACTTATTACTTATATTATTAGCAATATAACGTGCATTATTACCCATATAATGCAGTTATTATCGCTAGAACTGTAATAATTATACTTATTACTTATATTATTCTCAATATAACATGCATTTTTACCCATATTATGCAGTTATTATCGCTAGAACTATAATAAATATACGCATTACTTTCATTATCATCAATATAACATGCATTATTACCCATATAATGGAGGTATTATCGCTAGAACTGTAATAATTATACTTATTACTTATATTATTATCAATATAACATGCATTATTACCCATATAATGCAGTTATTATCGCTAGAACAATAATAATTATACTTATTACTTATATTATTATCAATATAACATGCATTATTACCCATATAATGCAGTTATTATCGCTAGAACTGTAATAATTGTACTCATTACTTATATTATTAGCAATATAACGTGCATTATTACCCATATTATGCAGTTGTTATCGCTAGAACTGTAATAATTATACTTATTACTTATATCATTATCAATGTAACATGCATTATTACCCATATAATAGAGGTATTATCGCTAGAACTGTAATAATTATACTTATTACTTATATCATTATCAATGTAACATGCATTATTACCCATATAATAGAGGTATTATCGCTAGAACTGTAATAATTATACTTATTACTTATACTATTAGCAATAGACCGTGCATTGTTACCCATATAATGCAGTTATTATCGCTAGAACTATAATAATTATACTTATTACTTATATTATTATCAATATAACATGCATTATTACCCATATAATGCAGTTATTATCGCTAGAACTGTAATAATTGTACTCATGACTTATATTATTAGCAATATAACGTGCATTATTACCCATATTATGCAGTTATTATCGCTAGAATTATAATAAATATACGTATTACTTTCATTATCATCAATATAACATGCATTATTACCCATATAATAGAGGTATTATCGCTAGAACTGTAATAATTATACTTATTACTTATATTATTAGCAATATAACGTGCATTATTACCCATATAATGCAGTTATTATCGCTAGAACTGTAATAATTATACTTATTACTTATACTATTAGCAATATAACGTGCATTATTACCCATGTAATTCAGTTATTATCGCCAGAACTGTAATAATTATACTTATTACTTATATTATTCTCAATATAACATGCATTATTACCCATATAATGCAGTTATTATCGCTAGAACTGTAATAATTATACTTATTACTTATATTATTATCAACATAACATGCATTATTACCCATATAATGGAGGTATTATTGCTAGAACTGTAATAATTATACTTATTACTTACACTATTAGCAATATAACGAGCATTGTTACCCATATAATGCAGTTATTATCGCCAGAACTGTAATAATTATACTTATTACTTATATTATTCTCAATATAACATGCATTATTACCCATATAATGCAGTCATTATCGCCAGAACTGTAATAATTATACTTATTACTTATATTATTCTCAATATAACATGCATTATTACCCATATTATGCAGTTATTATCGCTAGAACTGTAAGAATTATACTTATTACTCATATTATTATCAATATAACATGCATTATTACCCATATTATGCAGTTATTATCGTTAGAACTATAATAAATATACGTATTACTTTTATTATCATCAATATAACATGCATTATTACCCATATTATGCAGTTATTATCGATAGAACTGTAATAAATATACTTATTACTTTTATTATTATCAATATAACATGCACTATTTGCCATATTTTACTATTATTATCGCTAGAACTATAATAATTATACTTATTAATCCCGATATTATCAATATAACATGCATTATTACCCATATAATGCAGTTATTATCGCTAGAACTGTAATAATTATACTTATTACTTATATTATTATCAATATAACATGCATTATTACCCATATAATGCAGTTATTATCGCTAGAACTGTAATAATTGTACTCATGACTTATATTATTAGCAATATAACGTGCATTATTACCCATATTATGCAGTTATTATCGCTAGAATTATAATAAATATACGCATTACTTTCATTATCATCAATATAACATGCATTATTACCCATATAATAGAGGTATTATCGCTAGAACTGTAATCATTATACTTATTACTTATACTATTAGCAATAAAACGTGCATTGTTACCCATATAATGCAGTTATTATCGCTAGAACTATAATAATTATACTTATTACTCCCGATATTATCAATATAACATGCATTATTACCCATATAATGCAGTTATTATCGCTAGAACTGTAATAATTATACTTATTACTTATATTATTAGCAATATAACGTGCATTATTACCCATATAATGCAGTTATTATCGCTAGAACTGTAATAATTATACTTATTACTTATACTATTAGCAATATAACGTGCATTATTACCCATATAATGCAGTTATTATCGCCAGAACTGTAATAATTATACTTATTACTTATATTATTCTCAATATAACATGCATTATTACCCATATAATGCAGTTATTATCGCTAGAACTATAATAAATATACGTATTACTTTCATTATCATCAATATAACATGCATTATTACCCATATAATGGAGGTATTATCGCTAGAACTGTAATCATTATACTTATTACTTATACTATTAGCAATAAAACGTGCATTGTTACCCATATAATGCAGTTATTATCGCTAGAACTATAATAATTATACTTATTACTCCCGATATTATCAATATAACATGCATTATTACCCATATAATGCAGTTATTATCGCTAGAACTGTAATAATTATACTTATTACTTATATTGTTAGCAATATAACGTGCATTATTACCCATATAATGCAGTTATTATCGCTAGAACTGTAATAATTATACTTATTACTTATATTATTATCAATATAACATGCATTATTACCCATATAATGCAGTTATTATCGCTAGAACTGCAATAATTGTACTCATTACTTATATTATTAGCAATATAACGTGCATTATTACCCATATTATGCAGTTATTATCGCTAGAACTGTAATAATTATACTTATTACTTATATCATTATCAATATAACATGCATTATTACCCATATAATAGAGGTATTATCGCTAGAACTGTAATAATTATACTTATTACTTATACTATTAGCAATATAACGTGCATTTTTACCCATATTATGGAGGTATTATCGCAAGAACTGTAATAATTACACTTATTACTTATATTATTATCAATATAACATGCATTATTACCCATATTATGCAGTTATTATCTCTAGAACCATAATAAATATACTCATTACTCCCAATATTATCAATATAACATGCATTTTTACCCATATAATGCAGTTATTATCGCTAGAACTGTAATAATTATACTTATTACTTATATTGTTAGCAATATAACGTGCATTATTACCCATATAATGCAGTTATTATCGTCAGAACTGTAATAGTTATACTGATTACTTATATTATTCTCAATATAACATGCATTATTAGCCACATTATGCAGTTATTATCGCTAGAACTATAATAAATATACGTATTACTTTCATTATCATCAATATAACATGCATTATTACCCATATAATGGAGGTATTATCGCTAGAACTGTAATAATTATACTTATTACTTATACTATTAGCAATATAACGTGCATTATTACCCATATAATGGAGGTATTATCGCTAGAACTGTAATAATTATACTTATTACTTATATTATTATCAATATAACATGCATTATTACACATATTATGCAGTTATTATCGATAGAACTGTAATAAATACACTTACTACTTTTACTATTATCAATATATCATGCACTATTAGCCATATTTTACTATTATTATCGCTAGAACTATAATAATTATACTTATTACTCCCGATGTTATCAATATAACATGCTTTATTACCCATATAATGCCGTTATTATCGCTAGAACTATAATTAATATACGTATTACTTTCATTATCATCAATATAACATGCATTATTACCCATATAATGGAGGTATTATCGCTAGAACTGTAATAATTATCCTTATTACTTATATTATTATCAATATAACATGCATTATTACCCATATTATGCAGTTATTATCTCTAGAACCATAATAAATATACTCATTACTCCCAATATTATCAATATAACATGCATTTTTACCCATATAATGCAGTTATTATCGCTAGAACTGTAATAATTATACTTATTACTGATATTGTTAGCAATATAACGTGCATTATTACCCATATAATGCAGTTATTATCGCTAGAACTGTAATAATTATACTTATTACTTATAATATTATCAATATAACATGCATTATTACCCATATTATGCAGTTATGATCGCCAGAACTATAATAAATATACGTATTACTTTTATTATCATCAATATAACATGCAATATTACCCATATTATGCAGTTATTATCGATAGAACTGTAATAAATATACTTATTACTTTTATTATTATCAATATAACATGCACTATTTGCCATATTTTACTATTATTATCGCTAGAACTATAATAATTATACTTATTACTCCTGATATTATCAATATAACATGCATTATTAAGCATATAATGCAGTTATTATCGCTAGAACTGTAATAATTGTACTCATTACTTATATTATTAGCAATATAACGTGCATTATTACCCATATTATGCAGTTATTATCGCTAGAACTGTAATAATTATACTTATTACATATATCATTATCAATATAACATGCATTATTACCCATATAATAGAGGTACTATCGCTAGAACTGTAATAATTATACTTATTACTTATATTATTCTCAATATAACATGCATTATTACCCATATAATAGAGGTACTATCGCTAGAACTGTAATAATTATACTTATTACTTATATTATTCTCAATATAACATGCATTATTACCCATATTATGCAGTTATTATCGCTAGAACTGTAATAATTATACTTATTACTTATATTATTATCAATATAACATGCATTCTTACCCATATTATGCAGTTATTATCTCTAGAACCATAATAAATATACTCATTACTCCCAATATTATCAATATAACATGCATTTTTACCCATATAATGCAGTTATTATCGCTAGAACTGTAATAATTATACTTATTACTTATATTGTTAGCAATATAACGTGCATTATTACCCATATAATGCAGTTATTATCGCTAGAACTGTAATAATTATACTTATTACTCATATTATTATCAATATAACATGCATTATTACCCATATTATGCAGTTATTATCGCTAGAACTATAATAAATATACGTATTACTTTTATTATCATCAATATAACATGCATTATTACCCATATTATGCAGTTATTATCGATAGAACTGTAATAAATATACTTATTACTTTTATTATTATCAATATAACATGCACTATTTGCCATATTTTACTATTATTATCGCTAGAACTATAATAATTATACTTATTACTCCTGATATTATCAATATAACATGCATTATTAAGCATATAATGCAGTTATTATCGCTAGAACTGTAATAATTGTACTCATTACTTATATTATTAGCAATATAACGTGCATTATTACTCATATTATGCAGTTATTATCGCTAGAACTGTAATAATTATACTTATTACTTATATCATTATCAATATAACATGCATTATTACCCATATAATAGAGGTATTATCGCTAGAACTGTAATAATTATACTTATTACTTATACTATTAGCAATATAACGTGCATTGTTACCCATATAATGCAGTTATTATCGCCAGAACTGTAATAATTATACTTATTACTTATATTATTCTCAATATAACATGCATTATTACCCATATTATGTAGTTATTATCGCTAGAACTATAATAAATATACGTATTACTTTCATTATCATCAATATAACATGCATTATTACCCATATAATAGAGGTATTATCGCTAGAACTGTAATAATTATACTTATTACTTATACTATTAGCAATAAAACGTGCATTGTTACCCATATAATGTAGTTATTATCGCTAGAACTATAATAATTATACTTATTACTCCCGATATTATCAATATAACATGCATTATTACCCATATAATGCAGTTATTATCGCTAGAACTGTAATAAATATACGTATTACTTTCATTATCATCAATATAACATGCATTATTACCCATATAATAGAGGTATTATCGCTAGAACTGTAATCATTATACTTATTACTTATACTATTAGCAATAAAACGTGCATTGTTACCCATATAATGCAGTTATTATCGCTAGAACTATAATAATTATACTTATTACTCCCGATATTATCAATATAACATGCATTATTACCCACATTATGCAGTTATTATCGCTAGAACTATAACAAATATACGTATTACTTTCATTATCATCAATATAACATGCATTATTACCCATATAATGGAGGTATTATCGCTAGAACTGTAATAATTATACTTATTACTTATATTGTTAGCAATATAACGTGCATTATTACCCATATAAGGCAGTTATTATCTCTAGAACTGTAATGATTATACTTATTACTCATATTATTATCAATATAACATGCATTATTACCCATATTATGCAGTTATTATCGCTAGAACTATAATAAATATACGTATTACTTTTATTATCATCAATATAACATGCATTATTACCCATATTATGCAGTTATTATCACTAGAACTGTAATCATTATACTTATTACTTATACTATTAGCAATAAAACGTGCATTGTTACCCATATAATGCAGTTATTATCGCAAGAACTATAATAATTATACTTATTACTCCCGATATTATCAATATAACATGCATTATTACCCATATAATGCAGTTATTATCGCTAGAACTGTAATAATTATACTTATTACTCATATTATTATCAATATAACATGCATTATTACCCACATTATGCAGTTATTATCGCTAGAACTATAATAAATATACGTATTACTTTTATTATCATCAATATAACATGCATTATTACCCATATAATGGAGGTATTATCGCTAGAACTGTAATAATTATACTTATTACTTATATTATTATCAATATAACATGCATTCTTACCCATATTATGCAGTTATTATCTCTAGAACCATAATAAATATACTCATTACTCCCAATATTATCAATATAACATGCATTTTTACCCATATAATGCAGTTATTATCGCTAGAACTGTAATAATTATACTTATTACTTATATTGTTAGCAATATAACGTGCATTATTACCCATATAATGCAGTTATTATCGCTAGAACTGTAATAATTATACTTATTACTCATATTATTATCAATATAACATGCATTATTACCCATATTATGCAGTTATTATCGCTAGAACTATAATAAATATACGTATTACTTTTATTATCATCAATATAACATGCATTATTACCCATATTATGCAGTTATTATCGATAGAACTGTAATAAATATACTTATTACTTTTATTATTATCAATATAACATGCACTATTTGCCATATTTTACTATTATTATCGCTAGAACTATAATAATTATACTTATTACTCCCGATATTATCAATATAACATGCATTATTACCCATATAATGCAGTTATTATCGCTAGAACTGTAATAATTATACTTATTACTTATATTACTATCAATATAACATGCATTATTACCCATATAATGCAGTTATTATCGCTAGAACTGTAATAATTGTACTCATTACTTATATTATTAGCAATATAACGTGCATTATTACCCATATTATGCAGTTATTATCGCTAGAACTGTAATAATTATACTTATTACTTATATCATTATCAATATAACATGCATTATTACCCATATAATAGAGGTACTATCGCTAGAACTGTAATAATTATACTTATTACTTATATTATTCTCAATATAACATGCATTATTACCCATATTATGCAGTTATTATCGCTAGGACTATAATAAATATACGTATTACTTTCATTATCATCAATATAACATGCATTATTACCCATATAATAGAGGTATTATCGCTAGAACTGTAATCATTATACTTATTACTTATACTATTAGCAATAAAACGTGCATTGTTACCCATATAATGCAGTTATTATCTCTAGAACTGTAATGATTATACTTATTACTCATATTATTATCAATATAACATGCATTATTACCCATATAATGGAGGTATTATCGCAAGAACTGTAATAATTATACTTATTACTTATACTATTAGCAATATAACGTGCATTATTACCCACATAATGCAGTTATTATCGCCAGAACTGTAATAATTATACTTATTACTTATATTATTATCAATATAACATGCATTCTTACCCATATTATGCAGTTATTATCTCTAGAACCATAATAAATATACTCATTACTCCCAATATTATCAATATAACATGCATTTTTACCCATATAATGCAGTTATTATCGCTAGAACTGTAATAATTATACTTATTACTCATATTATTATCAATATAACATGCATTATTACCCATATTATGCAGTTATTATCGCTAGAACTATAATAAATATACGTATTACTTTTATTATCATCAATATAACATGCATTATTACCCATATTATGCAGTTATTATCGATAGAACTGTAATAAATATACTTATTACTTTTATTATTATCAATATAACATGCACTATTTGCCATATTTTACTATTATTATCGCTAGAACTATAATAATTATACTTATTACTCCCGATATTATCAATATAACATGCATTATTACCCATATAATGCAGTTATTATCGCTAGAACTGTAATAATTATACTTATTACTTATATTACTATCAATATAACATGCATTATTACCCATATAATGCAGTTATTATCGCTAGAACTGTAATAATTGTACTCATTACTTATATTATTAGCAATATAACGTGCATTATTACCCATATTATGCAGTTATTATCGCTAGAACTGTAATAATTATACTTATTACTTATATTGTTAGCAATATAACGTGCATTATTACCCATATAATGCAGTTATTATCGTCAGAACTGTAATAGTTATACTGATTACTTATATTATTCTCAATATAACATGCATTATTAGCCATATTATGCAGTTATGATCGCCAGAACTATAATAAATATACGTATTACTTTTATTATCATCAATATAACATGCAATATTACCCATATTATGCAGTTATTATCGATAGAACTGTAATAAATATACTTATTACTTTTATTATTATCAATATAACATGCACTATTTGCCATATTTTACTATTATTATCGCTAGAACTATAATAATTATACTTATTACTCCTGATATTATCAATATAACATGCATTATTAAGCATATAATGCAGTTATTATCGCTAGAACTGTAATAATTGTACTCATTACTTACATTATTAGCAATATAACGTGCATTATTACTCATATTATGCAGTTATTATCGCTAGAACTGTAATAATTATACTTATTACTTATATTATTCTCAATATAACATGCATTATTACCCATATTATGTAGTTATTATCGCTAGAACTATAATAAATATACGTAATACTTTCATTATCATCAATATAACATGCATTATTACCCATATAATAGAGGTATTATCGCTAGAACTGTAATAATTATACTTATTACTTATACTATTAGCAATAAAACGTGCATTGTTACCCATATAATGTAGTTATTATCGCTAGAACTATAATAATTATACTTATTACTCCCGATATTATCAATATAACATGCATTATTACCCATATAATGCAGTTATTATCGCTAGAACTGTAATAATTATACTTATTCCTTATATTATTATCAATATAACATGCATTCTTACCCATATTATGCAGTTATTATCTGTAGAACCATAATAAATATACTCATTACTCCCAATATTATCAATATAACATGCATTATTACCCATATAATGGAGGTATTATCGCTAGAACTGTAATAATTATACTTATTACTTATATTATTATCAACATAACATGCACTATTACCCACATTATGCAGTTATTATCGCTAGAACTATAACAAATATACGTATTACTTTCATTATCATCAATATAACATGCATTATTACCCATATAATGGAGGTATTATCGCTAGAACTGTAATAATTATACTTATTACTTATATTGTTAGCAATATAACGTGCATTATTACCCATATAATGCAGTTATTATCTCTAGAACTGTAATGATTATACTTATTACTCATATTATTATCAATATAACATGCATTATTACCCATATTATGCAGTTATTATCGCTAGAACTATAATAAATATACGTATTACTTTTATTATCATCAATATAACATGCATTATTACCCATATTATGCAGTTATTATCGCTAGAACTGTAATCATTATACTTATTACTTATACTATTAGCAATAAAACGTGCATTGTTACCCATATAATGCAGTTATTATCGCAAGAACTATAATAATTATACTTATTACTCCCGATATTATCAATATAACATGCATTATTACCCATATAATGCAGTTATTATCGCTAGAACTGTAATAATTATACTTATTACTCATATTATTATCAATATAACATGCATTATTACCCACATTATGCAGTTATTATCGCTAGAACTATAATAAATATACGTATTACTTTTATTATCATCAATATAACATGCATTATTACCCATATAATGGAGGTATTATCGCTAGAACTGTAATAATTATACTTATTACTTATATTATTATCAATATAACATGCATTCTTACCCATATTATGCAGTTATTATCTCTAGAACCATAATAAATATACTCATTACTCCCAATATTATCAATATAACATGCATTTTTACCCATATAATGCAGTTATTATCGCTAGAACTGTAATAATTATACTTATTACTTATATTGTTAGCAATATAACGTGCATTATTACCCATATAATGCAGTTATTATCGCTAGAACTGTAATAATTATACTTATTACTCATACTATTATCAATATAACATGCATTATTACCCATATTATGCAGTTATTATCGCTAGAACTAGAATAAATATACGTATTACTTTTATTATCATCAATATAACATGCATTATTACCCATATTATGCAGTTATTATCGATAGAACTGTAATAAATATACTTATTACTTTTATTATTATCAATATAACATGCACTATTTGCCATATTTTACTATTATTATCGCTAGAACTATAATAATTATACTTATTACTCCCGATATTATCAATATAACATGCATTATTACCCATATAATGCAGTTATTATCGCTAGAACTGTAATAATTATACTTATTACTTATATTACTATCAATATAACATGCATTATTACCCATATAATGCAGTTATTATCGCTAGAACTGTAATAATTGTACTCATTACTTATATTATTAGCAATATAACGTGCATTATTACCCATATTATGCAGTTATTATCGCTAGAACTGTAATAATTATACTTATTACTTATATCATTATCAATATAACATGCATTATTACCCATATAATACAGGTACTATCGCTAGAACTGTAATAATTATACTTATTACTTATATTATTCTCAATATAACATGCATTATTACCCATATTATGCAGTTATTATCGCTAGGACTATAATAAATATACGTATTACTTTCATTATCATCAATATAACATGCATTATTACCCATATAATAGAGGTATTATCGCTAGAACTGTAATCATTATACTTATTACTTATACTATTAGCAATAAAACGTGCATTGTTACCCATATAATGCAGTTATTATCGCTAGAACTGTAATAATTATACTTATTACTTATATTGTTAGCAATATAACGTGCATTTTTACCCATATAATGCAGTTATTATCTCTAGAACTGTAATGATTATACTTATTACTCATATTATTATCAATATAACATGCATTATTACCCATATAATGGAGGTATTATCGCAAGAACTGTAATAATTATACTTATTACTTATACTATTAGCAATATAACGTGCATTATTACCCATATAATGCAGTTATTATCGCCAGAACTGTAATAATTATACTTATTACTTATATTATTCTCAATATAACATGCATTATTACCCACATTATGCAGTTATTATCGCTAGAACTATAATAAATATACGTATTACTTTCATTATCATCAATATAACATGCATTATTACCCATATAATGGAGGTATTATCGCTAGAACTGTAATAATTATACTTATTACTTATATTATTATCAATATAACATGCATTCTTACCCATATTATGCAGTTATTATCTCTAGAACCATAATAAATATACTCATTACTCCCAATATTATCAATATAACATGCATTTTTACCCATATAATGCAGTTATTATCGCAAGAACTGTAATAATTATACTTATTACTTATATTGTTAGCAATATAACGTGCATTATTACCCATATAATGCAGTTATTATCGCTAGAACTGTAATAATTATACTTATTACTCATATTATTATCAATATAACATGCATTATTACCCATATTATGCAGTTATTATCGCTAGAACTATAATAAATATACGTATTACTTTTATTATCATCAATATAACATGCATTATTACCCATATTATGCAGTTATTATCGATAGAACTGTAATAAATATACTTATTACTTTTATTATTATCAATATAACATGCACTATTTGCCATATTTTACTATTATTATCGCTAGAACTATAATAATTATACTTATTACTCCCGATATTATCAATATAACATGCATTATTACCCATATAATGCAGTTATTATCGCTAGAACTGTAATAATTATACTTATTACTTATATTACTATCAATATAACATGCATTATTACCCATATAATGCAGTTATTATCGCTAGAACTGTAATAATTGTACTCATTACTTATATTATTAGCAATATAACGTGCATTATTACCCATATTATGCAGTTATTATCACTAGAACTATAATAAATATACGTATTACTTTCATTATCATCAATATAACATGCATTATTACCCATATAATGGAGGTATTATCGCTAGAACTGTAATAATTATACTTATTACTTATACTATTAGCAATATAACGTGCATTATTACCCATATAATGCAGTTACTATCGCCAGAACTGTAATAATTATACTTATTACTTATATTATTCTCAATATAACATGCATTATTACCCATATAATGCAGTTATTATCGCTAGAACTGTAATAATTATACTTATTACTTATATTATTATCAACATAACATGCATTATTACCCACATTATGCAGTTATTATCGCTAGAACTATAATAAATATACGTATTACTTTCATTATCATCAATATAACATGCATTATTACCCATATAATGGAGGTATTATCGCTAGAACTGTAATAATTATACTTATTACTTATATTATTATCAATATAACATGCATTATTACACATATTATGCAGTTATTATCGATAGAACTGTAATAAATACACTTACTACTTTTACTATTATCAATATATCATGCACTATTAGCCATATTTTACTATTATTATCGCTAGAACTATAATAATTATACTTATTACTCCCGATGTTATCAATATAACATGCTTTATTACCCATATAATGCCGTTATTATCGCTAGAACTATAATAAATATACGTATTACTTTCATTATCATCAATATAACATGCATTATTACCCATATAATGGAGGTATTATCGCTAGAACTGTAATAATTATCCTTATTACTTATATTATTATCAATATAACATGCATTATTACCCATATTATGCAGTTATTATCTCTAGAACCATAATAAATATACTCATTACTCCCAATATTATCAATATAACATGCATTTTTACCCATATAATGCAGTTATTGTCGCTAGAACTGTAATAATTATACTTATTACTGATATTGTTAGCAATATAACGTGCATTATTACCCATATAATGCAGTTATTATCGCTAGAACTGTAATAATTATACTTATTACTTATAATATTATCAGTATAACATGCATTATTACCCATATTATGCAGTTATGATCGCCAGAACTATAATAAATATACGTATTACTTTTATTATCATCAATATAACATGCAATATTACCCATATTATGCAGTTATTATCGATAGAACTGTAATAAATATACGTATTACTTATACTATTAGCAATAAAACGTGCATTGTTACCCATATAATGTAGTTATTAT
This sequence comes from Megachile leachella, assembly GCA_963576845.1. Lineage (NCBI taxonomy): Eukaryota > Metazoa > Arthropoda > Insecta > Hymenoptera > Megachilidae > Megachile > Megachile leachella. Next base: position 763,615 of record CAUYWW010000150.1, on the reverse strand, counting down.
CGCTAGAACTATAATAATTATACTTATTACTCCCGATATTATCAATATAACATGCATTATTACCCATATAATGCAGTTATTATCGCTAGAACTGTAATAATTATACTTATTACTTATATTATTAGCAATATAACGTGCATTATTACCCATATTATGCAGTTGTTATCGCTAGAACTGTAATAATTATACTTATTACTTATATCATTATCAATGTAACATGCATTATTACCCATATAATAGAGGTATTATCGCTAGAACTGTAATAATTATACTTATTACTTATATCATTATCAATGTAACATGCATTGTTACCCATATAATGTAGTTATTATCGCTAGAACTATAATAATTATACTTATTACTCCCGATATTATCAATATAACATGCATTATTACCCATATAATGCAGTTATTATCGCTAGAACTGTAATAATTATACTTATTACTTATATTATTAGCAATATAACGTGCATTATTACCCATATAATGCAGTTATTATCGCCAGAACTGTAATAATTATACTTATTACTTATATTATTATCAATATAACATGCATTATTACCCATATAATGGAGGTATTATCGCTAGAACTGTAATAATTATACTTATTACTTATACTATTAGCAATATAACGTGCATTACTACCCATATAATGCAGTTATTATCGACAGAACTGTAATAATTATACTTATTACTTATATTATTCTCAATATAACATGCATTTTTACCCATATTATGCAGTTATTATCGCTAGAACTATAATAAATATACGTATTACTTTCATTATCATCAATATAACATGCATTATTACCCATATAATGGAGGTATTATCGCTAGAACTGTAATAATTATACTTATTACTTATATTATTATCAATATAACATGCATTATTACCCATATAATGCAGTTATTATCGCTAGAACTGTAATAATTATACTTATTACTTATATTATTATCAATATTACGTGCATTATTACCCATATAATGCAGTTATTATCGCAAGAACTGTAATAATTGTACTCATTACTTATATTATTAGCAATATAACGTGCATTATTACCCATATTATGCAGTTGTTATCGCTAGAACTGTAATAATTATACTTATTACTTATATCATTATCAATGTAACATGCATTATTACCCATATAATAGAGGTATTATCGCTAGAACTGTAATAATTATACTTATTACTTATATCATTATCAATGTAACATGCATTATTACCCATATAATAGAGGTATTATCGCTAGAACTGTAATAATTATACTTATTACTTATACTATTAGCAATAGACCGTGCATTGTTACCCATATAATGCAGTTATTATCGCTAGAACTATAATAATTATACTTATTACTCCCGATATTATCAATATAACATGCATTATTACCCATATAATGCAGTTATTATCGCTAGAACTGTAATAATTATACTTATTACTTATATTATTATCAATATTACGTGCATTATTACCCATATAATGCAGTTATTATCGCTAGAACTGTAATAATTATACTTATTACTTATATTGTTAGCAATATAACGTGCATTATTACCCATATAATGCAGTTCTTATCGCTAGAACTGTAATAATTATACTTATTACTCATATTATTATCAATATAACATGCATTATTACCCATATTATGCAGTTATTATCGCTAGAACTATAATAAATATACGTATTACTTTTATTATCATCAATATAACATGCATTATTACCCATATTATGCAGTTATTATCGATAGAACTGTAATAAATATACTTATTACTTTTATTATTATCAATATAACATGCACTATTTGCCATATTTTACTATTATTATCGCTAGAACTATAATAATTATACTTATTACTCCCGATATTATCAATATAACATGCATTATTACCCATATAATGCAGTTATTATCGCTAGAACTGTAATAATTATACTTATTACTTATATTACTATCAATATAACATGCATTATTACCCATATAATGCAGTTATTATCGCTAGAACTGTAATAATTGTACTCATTACTTATATTATTAGCAATATAACGTGCATTATTACCCATATTATGCAGTTATTATCGCTAGAACTGTAATAATTATACTTATTACTTATATTGTTAGCAATATAACGTGCATTATTACCCATATAATGCAGTTATTATCGTCAAAACTGTAATAGTTATACTGATTACTTATATTATTCTCAATATAACATGCATTATTAGCCATATTATGCAGTTATGATCGCCAGAACTATAATAAATATACGTATTACTTTTATTATCATCAATATAACATGCAATATTACCCATATTATGCAGTTATTATCGATAGAACTGTAATAAATATACTTATTACTTTTATTATTATCAATATAACATGCACTATTTGCCATATTTTACTATTATTATCGCTAGAACTATAATAATTATACTTATTACTCCTGATATTATCAATATAACATGCATTATTAAGCATATAATGCAGTTATTATCGCTAGAACTGTAATAATTGTACTCATTACTTATATTATTAGCAATATAACGTGCATTGTTACCCATATAATGCAGTTATTATCGCCAGAACTGTAATAATTATACTTATTACTTATATTATTCTCAATATAACATGCATTATTACCCATATTATGTAGTTATTATCGCTAGAACTATAATAAATATACGTATTACTTTCATTATCATCAATATAACATGCATTATTACCCATATAATAGAGGTATTATCGCTAGAACTGTAATAATTATACTTATTACTTATACTATTAGCAATAAAACGTGCATTGTTACCCATATAATGTAGTTATTATCGCTAGAACTATAATAATTATACTTATTACTCCCGATATTATCAATATAACATGCATTATTACCCATATAATGCAGTTATTATCGCTAGAACTGTAATAATTATACTTATTCCTTATATTATTATCAATATAACATGCATTCTTACCCATATTATGCAGTTATTATCTGTAGAACCATAATAAATATACTCATTACTCCCAATATTATCAATATAACATGCATTATTACCCATATAATGGAGGTATTATCGCTAGAACTGTAATAATTATACTTATTACTTATATTATTATCAACATAACATGCATTATTACCCACATTATGCAGTTATTATCGCTAGAACTATAACAAATATACGTATTACTTTCATTATCATCAATATAACATGCATTATTACCCATATAATGGAGGTATTATCGCTAGAACTGTAATAATTATACTTATTACTTATATTGTTAGCAATATAACGTGCATTATTACCCATATAATGCAGTTATTATCTCTAGAACTGTAATGATTATACTTATTACTCATATTATTATCAATATAACATGCATTATTACCCATATTATGCAGTTATTATCGCTAGAACTATAATAAATATACGTATTACTTTTATTATCATCAATATAACATGCATTATTACCCATATTATGCAGTTATTATCGCTAGAACTGTAATCATTATACTTATTACTTATACTATTAGCAATAAAACGTGCATTGTTACCCATATAATGCAGTTATTATCGCAAGAACTATAATAATTATACTTATTACTCCCGATATTATCAAGATAACATGCATTATTACCCATATAATGCAGTTATTATCGCTAGAACTGTAATAATTATACTTATTACTCATATTATTATCAATATAACATGCATTATTACCCACATTATGCAGTTATTATCGCTAGAACTATAATAAATATACGTATTACTTTTATTATCATCAATATAACATGCATTATTACCCATATAATGGAGGTATTATCGCTAGAACTGTAATAAATATACTTATTACTTTTATTATTATCAATATAACATGCACTATTTGCCATATTTTACTATTATTATCGCCAGAACTATAATAATTATACTTATTACTCCCGATATTATCAATATAACATGCATTATTACCCATATAATGCAGTTATTATCGCTAGAACTGTAATAATTTTACTTATTACTTATATTACTATCAATATAACATGCATTATTACCCATATAATGCAGTTATTATCGCTAGAACTGTAATAATTGTACTCATTACTTATATTATTAGCAATATAACGTGCATTATTACCCATATTATGCAGTTATTATCGCTAGAACTGTAATAATTATACTTATTACTTATATCATTATCAATATAACATGCATTATTACCCATATAATAGAGGTACTATCGCTAGAACTGTAATAATTATACTTATTACTTATATTATTCTCAATATAACATGCATTATTACCCATATTATGCAGTTATTATCGCTAGGACTATAATAAATATACGTATTACTTTCATTATCATCAATATAACATGCATTATTACCCATATAATAGAGGTATTATCGCTAGAACTGTAATCATTATACTTATTACTTATACTATTAGCAATAAAACGTGCATTGTTACCCATATAATGCAGTTATTATCGCTAGAACTGTAATAATTATACTTATTACTTATATTGTTAGCAATATAACGTGCATTTTTACCCATATAATGCAGTTATTATCTCTAGAACTGTAATGATTATACTTATTACTCATATTATTATCAATATAACATGCATTATTACCCATATAATGGAGGTATTATCGCAAGAACTGTAATAATTATACTTATTACTTATACTATTAGCAATATAACGTGCATTATTACCCATATAATGCAGTTATTATCGCCAGAACTGTAATAATTATACTTATTACTTATATTATTCTCAATATAACATGCATTATTACCCACATTATGCAGTTATTATCGCTAGAACTATAATAAATATACGTATTACTTTCATTATCATCAATATAACATGCATTATTACCCATATAATGGAGGTATTATCGCTAGAACTGTAATAATTATACTTATTACTTATATTATTATCAATATAACATGCATTCTTACCCATATTATGCAGTTATTATCTCTAGAACCATAATAAATATACTCATTACTCCCAATATTATCAATATAACATGCATTTTTACCCATATAATGCAGTTATTATCGCAAGAACTGTAATAATTATACTTATTACTTATATTGTTAGCAATATAACGTGCATTATTACCCATATAATGCAGTTATTATCGCTAGAACTGTAATAATTATACTTATTACTCATATTATTATCAATATAACATGCATTATTACCCATATTATGCAGTTATTATCGCTAGAACTATAATAAATATACGTATTACTTTTATTATCATCAATATAACATGCATTATTACCCATATTATGCAGTTATTATCGATAGAACTGTAATAAATATACTTATTACTTTTATTATTATCAATATAACATGCACTATTTGCCATATTTTACTATTATTATCGCTAGAACTATAATAATTATACTTATTACTCCCGATATTATCAATATAACATGCATTATTACCCATATAATGCAGTTATTATCGCTAGAACTGTAATAATTATACTTATTACTTATATTACTATCAATATAACATGCATTATTACCCATATAATGCAGTTATTATCGCTAGAACTGTAATAATTGTACTCATTACTTATATTATTAGCAATATAACGTGCATTATTACCCATATTATGCAGTTATTATCGCTAGAACTGTAATAATTATACTTATTACTTATATTGTTAGCAATATAACGTGCATTATTACCCATATAATGCAGTTATTATCGTCAGAACTGTAATAGTTATACTGATTACTTATATTATTCTCAATATAACATGCATTATTAGCCATATTATGCAGTTATGATCGCCAGAACTATAATAAATATACGTATTACTTTTATTATCATCAATATAACATGCAATATTACCCATATTATGCAGTTATTATCGATAGAACTGTAATAAATATACTTATTACTTTTATTATTATCAATATAACATGCACTATTTGCCATATTTTACTATTATTATCGCTAGAACTATAATAATTATACTTATTACTCCTGATATTATCAATATAACATGCATTATTAAGCATATAATGCAGTTATTATCGCTAGAACTGTAATAATTATACTTATTACTTATATCATTATCAATATAACATGCATTATTACCCATATAATAGAGGTATTATCGCTAGAACTGTAATAATTATACTTATTACTTATACTATTAGCAATATAACGTGCATTGTTACCCATATAATGCAGTTATTATCGCCAGAACTGTAATAATTATACTTATTACTTATATTATTCTCAATATAACATGCATTATTACCCATATTATGTAGTTATTATCGCTAGAACTATAATAAATATACGTATTACTTTCATTATCATCAATATAACTTGCATTATTACCCATATAATAGAGGTATTATCGCTAGAACTGTAATAATTATACTTATTACTTATACTATTAGCAATAAAACGTGCATTGTTACCCATATAATGTAGTTATTATCGCTAGAACTATAATAATTATACTTATTACTCCCGATATTATCAATATAACATGCATTATTACCCATATAATGCAGTTATTATCGCTAGAACTGTAATAATTATACTTATTCCTTATATTATTATCAATATAACATGCATTCTTCCACATATTATGCAGTTATTATCTGTAGAACCATAATAAATATAGTCATTACTCCCAATATTATCAATATAACATGCATTATTACCCATATAATGCAGTTATTATCGCTAGAACTGTAATAATTATACTTATTACTCATATTATTATCAATATAACATGCATTATTACCCACATTATGCAGTTATTATCGCTAGAACTATAATAAATATACGTATTACTTTTATTATCATCAATATAACATGCATTATTACCCATATAATGGAGGTATTATCGCTAGAACTGTAATAATTATACTTATTACTTATATTATTATCAATATAACATGCATTCTTACCCATATTATGCAGTTATTATCTCTAGAACCATAATAAATATACTCATTACTCCCAATATTATCAATATAACATGCATTTTTACCCATATAATGCAGTTATTATCGCTAGAACTGTAATAATTATACTTATTACTTATATTGTTAGCAATATAACGTGCATTATTACCCATATAATGCAGTTATTATCGCTAGAACTGTAATAATTATACTTATTACTCATATTATTATCAATATAACATGCATTATTACCCATATTATGCAGTTATTATCGCTAGAACTATAATAAATATACGTATTACTTTTATTATCATCAATATAACATGCATTATTACCCATATTATGCAGTTATTATCGATAGAACTGTAATAAATATACTTATTACTTTTATTATTATCAATATAACATGCACTATTTGCCATATTTTACTATTATTATCGCTAGAACTATAATAATTATACTTATTACTCCCGATATTATCAATATAACATGCATTATTACCCATATAATGCAGTTATTATCGCTAGAACTGTAATAATTATACTTATTACTTATATTACTATCAATATAACATGCATTATTACCCATATAATGCAGTTATTATCGCTAGAACTGTAATAATTGTACTCATTACTTATATTATTAGCAACATAACGTGCATTATTACCCATATTATGCAGTTATTATCGCTAGAACTGTAATAATTATACTTATTACTTATATCATTATCAATATAACATGCATTATTACCCATATAATAGAGGTACTATCGCTAGAACTGTAATAATTATACTTATTACTTATATTATTCTCAATATAACATGCATTATTACCCATATTATGCAGTTATTATCGCTAGGACTATAATAAATATACGTATTACTTTCATTATCATCAATATAACATGCATTATTACCCATATAATAGAGGTATTATCGCTAGAACTGTAATCATTATACTTATTACTTATACTATTAGCAATAAAACGTGCATTGTTACCCATATAATGCAGTTATTATCGCTAGAACTGTAATAATTATACTTATTACTTATATTGTTAGCAATATAACGTGCATTTTTACCCATATAATGCAGTTATTATCTCTAGAACTGTAATGATTATACTTATTACTCATATTATTATCAATATAACATGCATTATTACCCATATAATGGAGGTATTATCGCAAGAACTGTAATAATTATACTTATTACTTATACTATTAGCAATATAACGTGCATTATTACCCATATAATGCAGTTATTATCGCCAGAACTGTAATAATTATACTTATTACTTATATTATTCTCAATATAACATGCATTATTACCCACATTATGCAGTTATTATCGCTAGAACTATAATAAATATACGTATTACTTTCATTATCAGCAATATAACATGCATTATTACCCATATAATGGAGGTATTATCGCTAGAACTGTAATAATTATACTTATTACTTATATTATTATCAATATAACATGCATTCTTACCCATATTATGCAGTTATTATCTCTAGAACCATAATAAATATACTCATTACTCCCAATATTATCAATATAACATGCATTTTTACCCATATAATGCAGTTATTATCGCAAGAACTGTAATAATTATACTTATTACTTATATTGTTAGCAATATAACGTGCATTATTACCCATATAATGCAGTTATTATCGCTAGAACTGTAATAATTATACTTATTACTTATATCATTATCAATATAACATGCATTATTACCCATATAATAGAGGTATTATCGCTAGAACTGTAATAATTATACTTATTACTTATACTATTAGCAATATAACGTGCATTGTTACCCATATAATGCAGTTATTATCGCCAGAACTGTAATAATTATACTTATTACTTATATTATTCTCAATATAACATGCATTATTACCCATATTATGTAGTTATTATCGCTAGAACTATAATAAATATACGTATTACTTTCATTATCATCAATATAACTTGCATTATTACCCATATAATAGAGGTATTATCGCTAGAACTGTAATAATTATACTTATTACTTATACTATTAGCAATAAAACGTGCATTGTTACCCATATAATGTAGTTATTATCGCTAGAACTATAATAATTATACTTATTACTCCCGATATTATCAATATAACATGCATTATTACCCATATAATGCAGTTATTATCGCTAGAACTGTAATAATTATACTTATTCCTTATATTATTATCAATATAACATGCATTCTTCCACATATTATGCAGTTATTATCTGTAGAACCATAATAAATATAGTCATTACTCCCAATATTATCAATATAACATGCATTATTACCCATATAATGCAGTTATTATCGCTAGAACTGTAATAATTATACTTATTACTCATATTATTATCAATATAACATGCATTATTACCCACATTATGCAGTTATTATCGCTAGAACTATAATAAATATACGTATTACTTTTATTATCATCAATATAACATGCATTATTACCCATATAATGGAGGTATTATCGCTAGAACTGTAATAATTATACTTATTACTTATATTATTATCAATATAACATGCATTCTTACCCATATTATGCAGTTATTATCTCTAGAACCATAATAAATATACTCATTACTCCCAATATTATCAATATAACATGCATTTTTACCCATATAATGCAGTTATTATCGCTAGAACTGTAATAATTATACTTATTACTTATATTGTTAGCAATATAACGTGCATTATTACCCATATAATGCAGTTATTATCGCTAGAACTGTAATAATTATACTTATTACTCATATTATTATCAATATAACATGCATTATTACCCATATTATGCAGTTATTATCGCTAGAACTATAATAAATATACGTATTACTTTTATTATCATCAATATAACATGCATTATTACCCATATTATGCAGTTATTATCGATAGAACTGTAATAAATATACTTATTACTTTTATTATTATCAATATAACATGCACTATTTGCCATATTTTACTATTATTATCGCTAGAACTATAATAATTATACTTATTACTCCCGATATTATCAATATAACATGCATTATTACCCATATAATGCAGTTATTATCGCTAGAACTGTAATAATTATACTTATTACTTATATTACTATCAATATAACATGCATTATTACCCATATAATGCAGTTATTATCGCTAGAACTGTAATAATTGTACTCATTACTTATATTATTAGCAACATAACGTGCATTATTACCCATATTATGCAGTTATTATCGCTAGAACTGTAATAATTATACTTATTACTTATATCATTATCAATATAACATGCATTATTACCCATATAATAGAGGTACTATCGCTAGAACTGTAATAATTATACTTATTACTTATATTATTCTCAATATAACATGCATTATTACCCATATTATGCAGTTATTATCGCTAGGACTATAATAAATATACGTATTACTTTCATTATCATCAATATAACATGCATTATTACCCATATAATAGAGGTATTATCGCTAGAACTGTAATCATTATACTTATTACTTATACTATTAGCAATAAAACGTGCATTGTTACCCATATAATGCAGTTATTATCGCTAGAACTGTAATAATTATACTTATTACTTATATTGTTAGCAATATAACGTGCATTTTTACCCATATAATGCAGTTATTATCTCTAGAACTGTAATGATTATACTTATTACTCATATTATTATCAATATAACATGCATTATTACCCATATAATGGAGGTATTATCGCAAGAACTGTAATAATTATACTTATTACTTATACTATTAGCAATATAACGTGCATTATTACCCATATAATGCAGTTATTATCGCCAGAACTGTAATAATTATACTTATTACTTATATTATTCTCAATATAACATGCATTATTACCCACATTATGCAGTTATTATCGCTAGAACTATAATAAATATACGTATTACTTTCATTATCAGCAATATAACATGCATTATTACCCATATAATGGAGGTATTATCGCTAGAACTGTAATAATTATACTTATTACTTATATTATTATCAATATAACATGCATTCTTACCCATATTATGCAGTTATTATCTCTAGAACCATAATAAATATACTCATTACTCCCAATATTATCAATATAACATGCATTTTTACCCATATAATGCAGTTATTATCGCAAGAACTGTAATAATTATACTTATTACTTATATTGTTAGCAATATAACGTGCATTATTACCCATATAATGCAGTTATTATCGCTAGAACTGTAATAATTATACTTATTACTCATATTATTATCAATATAACATGCATTATTACCCATATTATGCAGTTATTATCGCTAGAACTATAATAAATATACGTATTACTTTTATTATCATCAATATAACATGCATTATTACCCATATTATGCAGTTATTATCGATAGAACTGTAATAAATATACTTATTACTTTTATTATTATCAATATAACATGCACTATTTGCCATATTTTACTATTATTATCGCTAGAACTATAATAATTATACTTATTACTCCCGATATTATCAATATAACATGCATTATTACCCATATAATGCAGTTATTATCGCTAGAACTGTAATAATTATACTTATTACTTATATTACTATCAATATAACATGCATTATTACCCATATAATGCAGTTATTATCGCTAGAACTGTAATAATTGTACTCATTACTTATATTATTAGCAATATAACGTGCATTATTACCCATATTATGCAGTTATTATCGCTAGAACTATAATAAATATACGTATTACTTTCATTATCATCAATATAACATGCATTATTACCCATATAATGGAGGTATTATCGCTAGAACTGTAATAACTATACTTATTACTTATACTATTAGCAATATAACGTGCATTATTACCCATATAATGCAGTTACTATCGCCAGAACTGTAATAATTATACTTATTACTTATATTATTCTCAATATAACATGCATTATTACCCATATAATGCAGTTATTATCGCTAGAACTGTAATAATTATACTTATTACTTATATTATTATCAACATAACATGCATTATTACCCACATTATGCAGTTATTATCGCTAGAACTATAATAAATATACGTATTACTTTCATTATCATCAATATAACATGCATTATTACCCATATAATGGAGGTATTATCGCTAGAACTGTAATAATTATACTTAATACTTATATTATTATCAATATAACATGCATTATTACACATATTATGCAGTTATTATCGATAGAACTGTAATAAATACACTTACTACTTTTACTATTATCAATATATCATGCACTATTAGCCATATTTTACTATTATTATCGCTAGAACTATAATAATTATACTTATTACTCCCGATGTTATCAATATAACATGCTTTATTACCCATATAATGCCGTTATTATCGCTAGAACTATAATAAATATACGTATTACTTTCATTATCATCAATATAACATGCATTATTACCCATATAATGGAGGTATTATCGCTAGAACTGTAATAATTATCCTTATTACTTATATTATTATCAATATAACATGCATTATTACCCATATTATGCAGTTATTATCTCTAGAACCATAATAAATATACTCATTACTCCCAATATTATCAATATAACATGCATTTTTACCCATATAATGCAGTTATTATCGCTAGAACTGTAATAATTATACTTATTACTGATATTGTTAGCAATATAACGTGCATTATTACCCATATAATGCAGTTATTATCGCTAGAACTGTAATAATTATACTTATTACTTATAATATTATCAGTATAACATGCATTATTACCCATATTATGCAGTTATGATCGCCAGAACTATAATAAATATACGTATTACTTTTATTATCATCAATATAACATGCAATATTACCCATATTATGCAGTTATTATCGATAGAACTGTAATAAATATACGTATTACTTTTATTATTATCAATATAACATGCACTATTTGCCATATTTTACTATTATTATCGCTAGAACTATAATAATTATACTTATTACTCCTGATATTATCAATATAACATGCATTATTAAGCATATAATGCAGTTATTATCGCTAGAACTGTAATAATTGTACTAATTACTTATATTATTAGCAATATAACGTGCATTATTACCCATATAATGCAGTTATTATCGCTAGAACTGTAATAATTATACTTATTACTTATATTATTATCAATATAACATGCATTATTACCCATATAATGCAGTTATTATCGCTAGAACTGCAATAATTGTACTCATTACTTATATTATTAGCAATATAACGTGCATTATTACCCATATTATGCAGTTATTATCGCTAGAACTGTAATAATTATACTTATTACTTATATCATTATCAATATAACATGCATTATTACCCATATAATAGAGGTATTATCGCTAGAACTGTAATCATTATACTTATTACTTATACTATTAGCAATATAACGTGCATTTTTACCCATATTATGGAGGTATTATCGCAAGAACTGTAATAATTATACTTATTACTTATATTATTATCAATATAACATGCATTATTACCCATATTATGCAGTTATTATCTCTAGAACCATAATAAATGTACTCATTACTCCCAATATTATCAATATAACATGCATTTTTACCCATATAATGCAGTTATTATCGCTAGAACTGTAATAATTATACTTATTACTTATATTGTTAGCAATATAACGTGCATTATTACCCATATAATGCCGTTATTATCGCTAGAACTATAATAAATATACGTATTACTTTCATTATCATCAATATAACATGCATTATTACCCATATAATGGAGGTATTATCGCTAGAACTGTAATAATTATCCTTATTACTTATATTATTATCAATATAACATGCATTATTACCCATATTATGCAGTTATTATCTCTAGAACCATAATAAATATACTCATTACTCCCAATATTATCAATATAACATGCATTTTTACCCATATAATGCAGTTATTATCGCTAGAACTGTAATAATTATACTTATTACTGATATTGTTAGCAATATAACGTGCATTATTACCCATATAATGCAGTTATTATCGCTAGAACTGTAATAATTATACTTATTACTTATAATATTATCAGTATAACATGCATTATTACCCATATTATGCAGTTATGATCGCCAGAACTATAATAAATATACGTATTACTTTTATTATCATCAATATAACATGCAATATTACCCATATTATGCAGTTATTATCGATAGAACTGTAATAAATATACGTATTACTTATACTATTAGCAATAAAACGTGCATTGTTACCCATATAATGTAGTTATTATCGCTAGAACTATAATAATTATACTTATTACTCCCGATATTATCAATATAACATGCATTATTACCCATATAATGCAGTTATTATCGCTAGAACTGTAATAATTATACTTATTACTTATATTATTAGCAATATAACGTGCATTATTACCCATATTATGCAGTTGTTATCGCTAGAACTGTAATAATTATACTTATTACTTATATCATTATCAATGTAACATGCATTATTACCCATATAATAGAGGTATTATCGCTAGAACTGTAATAATTATACTTATTACTTATATCATTATCAATGTAACATGCATTGTTACCCATATAATGTAGTTATTATCGCTAGAACTATAATAATTATACTTATTACTCCCGATATTATCAATATAACATGCATTATTACCCATATAATGCAGTTATTATCGCTAGAACTGTAATAATTATACTTATTACTTATATTATTAGCAATATAACGTGCATTATTACCCATATAATGCAGTTATTATCGCCAGAACTGTAATAATTATACTTATTACTTATATTATTATCAATATAACATGCATTATTACCCATATAATGGAGGTATTATCGCTAGAACTGTAATAATTATACTTATTACTTATACTATTAGCAATATAACGTGCATTACTACCCATATAATGCAGTTATTATCGACAGAACTGTAATAATTATACTTATTACTTATATTATTCTCAATATAACATGCATTTTTACCCATATTATGCAGTTATTATCGCTAGAACTATAATAAATATACGTATTACTTTCATTATCATCAATATAACATGCATTATTACCCATATAATGGAGGTATTATCGCTAGAACTGTAATAATTATACTTATTACTTATATTATTATCAATATTACGTGCATTATTACCCATATAATGCAGTTATTATCGCTAGAACTGTAATAATTGTACTCATTACTTATATTAT
Source organism: Megachile leachella (assembly GCA_963576845.1). Lineage (NCBI taxonomy): Eukaryota > Metazoa > Arthropoda > Insecta > Hymenoptera > Megachilidae > Megachile > Megachile leachella. The sequence continues at coordinate 748,387 of CAUYWW010000150.1, read as the reverse complement.
TAGCAATATAACGTGCATTATTACCCATATTATGCAGTTGTTATCGCTAGAACTGTAATAATTATACTTATTACTTATATCATTATCAATGTAACATGCATTATTACCCATATAATAGAGGTATTATCGCTAGAACTGTAATAATTATACTTATTACTTATATCATTATCAATGTAACATGCATTATTACCCATATAATAGAGGTATTATCGCTAGAACTGTAATAATTATACTTATTACTTATACTATTAGCAATAGACCGTGCATTGTTACCCATATAATGCAGTTATTATCGCTAGAACTATAATAATTATACTTATTACTCCCGATATTATCAATATAACATGCATTATTACCCATATAATGCAGTTATTATCGCTAGAACTGTAATAATTATACTTATAACTTATATTATTAGCAATATAACGTGCATTATTGCCCATATTATGCAGTTATTATCGATAGAACTGTAATAAATATACTTATTACTTTTATTATTATCAATATAACATGCACTATTTGCCATATTTTACTATTATTATCGCTAGAACTATAATAATTATACTTATTACTCCCGATATTATCAATATAACATGCATTATTACCCATATAATGCAGTTATTATCGCTAGAACTGTAATAATTATACTTATTACTTATATTACTATCAATATAACATGCATTATTACCCATATAATGCAGTTATTATCGCTAGAACTGTAATAATTGTACTCATTACTTATATTATTAGCAATATAACGTGCATTATTACCCATATAATGCAGTTATTATCGCTAGAACTGTAATACTTGTACTCATTACTTATATTATTAGCAATATAACGTGCATTATTACCCATATAATGCAGTTATTATCGCTAGAACTGTAATACTTGTACTCATTACTTATATTATTAGCAATATAACGTGCATTATTACCCATATTATGCAGTTATTATCGCTAGAACTGTAATAATTATACTTATTACTTATATTATTCTCAATATAACATGCATTATTACCCATATTATGCAGTTATTATCGCTAGAACTGTAATAATTATACTTATTACTTATATCATTATCAATATAACATGCATTATTACCCATATAATAGAGGTATTATCGCTAGAACTGTAATAATTATACTTATTACTTATACTATTAGCAATATAACGTGCATTTTTACCCATATTATGGAGGTATTATCGCAAGAACTGTAATAATTATACTTATTACTTATATTATTATCAATATAACATGCATTATTACCCATATTATGCAGTTATTATCTCTAGAACCATAATAAATATACTCATTACTCCCAATATTATCAATATAACATGCATTTTTACCCATATAATGCAGTTATTATCGCTAGAACTGTAATAATTATACTTATTACTTATATTGTTAGCAATATAACGTGCATTATTACCCATATAATGCAGTTATTATCGCTAGAACTGTAATAATTATACTTATTACTTATACTATTAGCAATAGACCGTGCATTGTTACCCATATAATGCAGTTATTATCGCTAGAACTATAATAATTATACTTATTACTCCCGATATTATCAATATAACATGCATTATTACCCATATAATGCAGTTATTATCGCTAGAACTGTAATAATTATACTTATAACTTATATTATTAGCAATATAACGTGCATTATTGCCCATATTATGCAGTTATTATCGATAGAACTGTAATAAATATACTTATTACTTTTATTATTATCAATATAACATGCACTATTTGCCATATTTTACTATTATTATCGCTAGAACTATAATAATTATACTTATTACTCCCGATATTATCAATATAACATGCATTATTACCCATATAATGCAGTTATTATCGCTAGAACTGTAATAATTATACTTATTACTTATATTACTATCAATATAACATGCATTATTACCCATATAATGCAGTTATTATCGCTAGAACTGTAATAATTGTACTCATTACTTATATTATTAGCAATATAACGTGCATTATTACCCATATAATGCAGTTATTATCGCTAGAACTGTAATACTTGTACTCATTACTTATATTATTAGCAATATAACGTGCATTATTACCCATATAATGCAGTTATTATCGCTAGAACTGTAATACTTGTACTCATTACTTATATTATTAGCAATATAACGTGCATTATTACCCATATTATGCAGTTATTATCGCTAGAACTGTAATAATTATACTTATTACTTATATTATTCTCAATATAACATGCATTATTACCCATATTATGCAGTTATTATCGCTAGAACTGTAATAATTATACTTATTACTTATATCATTATCAATATAACATGCATTATTACCCATATAATAGAGGTATTATCGCTAGAACTGTAATAATTATACTTATTACTTATACTATTAGCAATATAACGTGCATTTTTACCCATATTATGGAGGTATTATCGCAAGAACTGTAATAATTATACTTATTACTTATATTATTATCAATATAACATGCATTATTACCCATATTATGCAGTTATTATCTCTAGAACCATAATAAATATACTCATTACTCCCAATATTATCAATATAACATGCATTTTTACCCATATAATGCAGTTATTATCGCTAGAACTGTAATAATTATACTTATTACTTATATTGTTAGCAATATAACGTGCATTATTACCCATATAATGCAGTTATTATCGTCAGAACTGTAATAGTTATACTTATTACTTATATTATTCTCAATATAACATGCATTATTAGCCACATTATGCAGTTATTATCGCTAGAACTATAATAAATATACGTATTACTTTCATTATCATCAATATAACATGCATTATTACCCATATAATGGAGGTATTATCGCTAGAACTGTAATAATTATACTTATTACTTATATTATTCTCAATATAACATGCATTATTACCCATATAATGCAGTTATTATCGCTAGAACTGTAATAATTATACTTATTACTTATATTATTATCAACATAACATGCATTATTACCCACATTATGCAGTTATTATCGCTAGAACTATAATAAATATACGTATTACTTTCATTATCATCAATATAACATGCATTATTACCCATATAATGGAGGTATTATCGCTAGAACTGTAATAATTATACTTATTACTTATATTATTATCAATATAACATGCATTATTACACATATTATGCAGTTATTATCGATAGAATTGTAATAAATATACTTATTACTTTTATTATTATCAATATAACATGCACTATTTGCCATATTTTACTATTATTATCGCTAGAACTATAATAATTATACTTATTACTCCTGATATTATCAATATAACATGCATTATTAAGCATATAATGCAGTTATTATCGCTAGAACTGTAATAATTGTACTCATTACTTATATTATTAGCAATATAACGTGCATTATTACTCATATTATGCAGTTATTATCGCTAGAACTGTAATAATTATACTTATTACTTATATCATTATCAATATAACATGCATTATTACCCATATAATAGAGGTATTATCGCTAGAACTGTAATAATTATACTTATTACTTATACTATTAGCAATATAACGTGCATTGTTACCCATATAATGCAGTTATTATCGCCAGAACTGTAATAATTATACTTATTACTTATATTATTCTCAATATAACATGCATTATTACCCATATTATGTAGTTATTATCGCTAGAACTATAATAAATATACGTATTACTTTCATTATCATCAATATAACATGCATTATTACCCATATAATAGAGGTATTATCGCTAGAACTGTAATAATTATACTTATTACTTATACTATTAGCAATAAAACGTGCATTGTTACCCATATAATGTAGTTATTATCGCTAGAACTATAATAATTATACTTATTACTCCCGATATTATCAATATAACATGCATTATTACCCATATAATGCAGTTATTATCGCTAGAACTGTAATAATTATACTTATTCCTTATATTATTATCAATATAACATGCATTCTTACCCATATTATGCAGTTATTATCTGTAGAACCATAATAAATATACTCATTACTCCCAATATTATCAATATAACATGCATTATTACCCATATAATGGAGGTATTATCGCTAGAACTGTAATAATTATACTTATTACTTATATTATTATCAACATAACATGCATTATTACCCACATTATGCAGTTATTATCGCTAGACCTATAACAAATATACGTATTACTTTCATTATCATCAATATAACATGCATTATTACCCATATAATGGAGGTATTATCGCTAGAACTGTAATAATTATACTTATTACTTATATTGTTAGCAATATAACGTGCATTATTACCCATATAATGCAGTTATTATCTCTAGAACTGTAATGATTATACTTATTACTCATATTATTATCAATATAACATGCATTATTACCCATATTATGCAGTTATTATCTCTAGAACCATAATAAATATACTCATTACTCCCAATATTATCAATATAACATGCATTTTTACCCATATAATGCAGTTATTATCGCTAGAACTGTAATAAATATACTTATTACTTTTATTATTATCAATATAACATGCACTATTTGCCATATTTTACTATTATTATCGCTAGAACTATAATAATTATACTTATTACTCCCGATATTATCAATATAACATGCATTATTACCCATATAATGCAGTTATTATCGCTAGAACTGTAATAATTATACTTATTACTTATATTACTATCAATATAACATGCATTATTACCCATATAATGCAGTTATTATCGCTAGAACTGTAATAATTGTACTCATTACTTATATTATTAGCAATATAACGTGCATTATTACCCATATTATGCAGTTATTATCGCTAGAACTGTAATAATTATACTTATTACTTATATTGTTAGCAATATAACGTGCATTATTACCCATATAATGCAGTTATTATCGTCAGAACTGTAATAGTTATACTGATTACTTATATTATTCTCAATATAACATGCATTATTAGCCATATTATGCAGTTATGATCGCCAGAACTATAATAAATATACGTATTACTTTTATTATCATCAATATAACATGCAATATTACCCATATTATGCAGTTATTATCGATAGAACTGTAATAAATATACTTATTACTTTTATTATTATCAATATAACATGCACTATTTGCCATATTTTACTATTATTATCGCTAGAACTATAATAATTATACTTATTACTCCTGATATTATCAATATAACATGCATTATTAAGCATATAATGCAGTTATTATCGCTAGAACTGTAATAATTATACTTATTCCTTATATTATTATCAATATAACATGCATTCTTACCCATATTATGCAGTTATTATCTGTAGAACCATAATAAATATACTCATTACTCCCAATATTATCAATATAACATGCATTATTACCCATATAATGCAGTTATTATCGCTAGGACTGTAATAATTATACTTATTACTTATATTACTATCAATATAACATGCATTATTACCCATATAATGCAGTTATTATCGCTAGAACTGTAATAATTGTACTCATTACTTATATTATTAGCAATATAACGTGCATTATTACCCATATTATGCAGTTATTATCGCTAGAACTGTAATAATTATACTTATTACTTATATCATTATCAATATAACATGCATTATTACCCATATAATAGAGGTACTATCGCTAGAACTGTAATAATTATACTTATTACTTATATTATTCTCAATATAACATGCATTATTACCCATATTATGCAGTTATTATCGCTAGGACTATAATAAATATACGTATTACTTTCATTATCATCAATATAACATGCATTCTTACCCATATAATAGAGGTATTATCGCTAGAACTGTAATCATTATACTTATTACTTATACTATTAGCAATAAAACGTGCATTGTTACCCATATAATGCAGTTATTATCGCTAGAACTGTAATAATTATACTTATTACTTATATTGTTAGCAATATAACGTGCATTTTTACCCATATAATGCAGTTATTATCTCTAGAACTGTAATGATTATACTTATTACTCATATTATTATCAATATAACATGCATTATTACCCATATAATGGAGGTATTATCGCAAGAACTGTAATAATTATACTTATTACTTATACTATTAGCAATATAACGTGCATTATTACCCATATAATGCAGTTATTATCGCCAGAACTGTAATAATTATACTTATTACTTATATTATTCTCAATATAACATGCATTATTACCCACATTATGCAGTTATTATCGCTAGAACTATAATAAATATACGTATTACTTTCATTATCATCAATATAACATGCATTATTACCCATATAATGGAGGTATTATCGCTAGAACTGTAATAATTATACTTATTACTTATATTATTATCAATATAACATGCATTCTTACACATATTATGCAGTTATTATCGATAGAACTGTAATAAATACACTTACTACTTTTACTATTATCAATATATCATGCACTATTAGCCATATTTTACTATTATTATCGCTAGAACTATAATAATTATACTTATTACTCCCGATGTTATCAATATAACATGCTTTATTACCCATATAATGCCGTTATTATCGCTAGAACTATAATAAATATACGTATTACTTTCATTATCATCAATATAACATGCATTATTACCCATATAATGGAGGTATTATCGCTAGAACTGTAATAATTATCCTTATTACTTATATTATTATCAATATAACATGCATTATTACCCATATTATGCAGTTATTATCTCTAGAACCATAATAAATATACTCATTACTCCCAATATTATCAATATAACATGCATTTTTACCCATATAATGCAGTTATTATCGCTAGAACTGTAATAATTATACTTATTACTGATATTGTTAGCAATATAACGTGCATTATTACCCATATAATGCAGTTATTATCGCTAGAACTGTAATAATTATACTTATTACTTATAATATTATCAGTATAACATGCATTATTACCCATATTATGCAGTTATGATCGCCAGAACTATAATAAATATACGTATTACTTTTATTATCATCAATATAACATGCAATATTACCCATATTATGCAGTTATTATCGATAGAACTGTAATAAATATACGTATTACTTTTATTATTATCAATATAACATGCACTATTTGCCATATTTTACTATTATTATCGCTAGAACTATAATAATTATACTTATTACTCCTGATATTATCAATATAACATGCATTATTAAGCATATAATGCAGTTATTATCGCTAGAACTGTAATAATTGTACTAATTACTTATATTATTAGCAATATAACGTGCATTATTACCCATATAATGCAGTTATTATCGCTAGAACTGTAATAATTATACTTATTACTTATATTATTATCAATATAACATGCATTATTACCCATATAATGCAGTTATTATCGCTAGAACTGCAATAATTGTACTCATTACTTATATTATTAGCAATATAACGTGCATTATTACCCATATTATGCAGTTATTATCGCTAGAACTGTAATAATTATACTTATTACTTATATCATTATCAATATAACATGCATTATTACCCATATAATAGAGGTATTATCGCTAGAACTGTAATCATTATACTTATTACTTATACTATTAGCAATATAACGTGCATTTTTACCCATATTATGGAGGTATTATCGCAAGAACTGTAATAATTATACTTATTACTTATATTATTATCAATATAACATGCATTATTACCCATATTATGCAGTTATTATCTCTAGAACCATAATAAATGTACTCATTACTCCCAATATTATCAATATAACATGCATTTTTACCCATATAATGCAGTTATTATCGCTAGAACTGTAATAATTATACTTATTACTTATATTGTTAGCAATATAACGTGCATTATTACCCATATAATGCCGTTATTATCGCTAGAACTATAATAAATATACGTATTACTTTCATTATCATCAATATAACATGCATTATTACCCATATAATGGAGGTATTATCGCTAGAACTGTAATAATTATCCTTATTACTTATATTATTATCAATATAACATGCATTATTACCCATATTATGCAGTTATTATCTCTAGAACCATAATAAATATACTCATTACTCCCAATATTATCAATATAACATGCATTTTTACCCATATAATGCAGTTATTATCGCTAGAACTGTAATAATTATACTTATTACTGATATTGTTAGCAATATAACGTGCATTATTACCCATATAATGCAGTTATTATCGCTAGAACTGTAATAATTATACTTATTACTTATAATATTATCAGTATAACATGCATTATTACCCATATTATGCAGTTATGATCGCCAGAACTATAATAAATATACGTATTACTTTTATTATCATCAATATAACATGCAATATTACCCATATTATGCAGTTATTATCGATAGAACTGTAATAAATATACGTATTACTTATACTATTAGCAATAAAACGTGCATTGTTACCCATATAATGTAGTTATTATCGCTAGAACTATAATAATTATACTTATTACTCCCGATATTATCAATATAACATGCATTATTACCCATATAATGCAGTTATTATCGCTAGAACTGTAATAATTATACTTATTACTTATATTATTAGCAATATAACGTGCATTATTACCCATATTATGCAGTTGTTATCGCTAGAACTGTAATAATTATACTTATTACTTATATCATTATCAATGTAACATGCATTATTACCCATATAATAGAGGTATTATCGCTAGAACTGTAATAATTATACTTATTACTTATATCATTATCAATGTAACATGCATTGTTACCCATATAATGTAGTTATTATCGCTAGAACTATAATAATTATACTTATTACTCCCGATATTATCAATATAACATGCATTATTACCCATATAATGCAGTTATTATCGCTAGAACTGTAATAATTATACTTATTACTTATATTATTAGCAATATAACGTGCATTATTACCCATATAATGCAGTTATTATCGCCAGAACTGTAATAATTATACTTATTACTTATATTATTATCAATATAACATGCATTATTACCCATATAATGGAGGTATTATCGCTAGAACTGTAATAATTATACTTATTACTTATACTATTAGCAATATAACGTGCATTACTACCCATATAATGCAGTTATTATCGACAGAACAGTAATAATTATACTTATTACTTATATTATTCTCAATATAACATGCATTTTTACCCATATTATGCAGTTATTATCGCTAGAACTATAATAAATATACGTATTACTTTCATTATCATCAATATAACATGCATTATTACCCATATAATGGAGGTATTATCGCTAGAACTGTAATAATTATACTTATTACTTATATTATTATCAATATTACGTGCATTATTACCCATATAATGCAGTTATTATCGCTAGAACTGTAATAATTGTACTCATTACTTATATTATTAGCAATATAACGTGCATTATTACCCATATTATGCAGTTGTTATCGCTAGAACTGTAATAATTATACTTATTACTTATATCATTATCAATGTAACATGCATTATTACCCATATAATAGAGGTATTATCGCTAGAACTGTAATAATTATACTTATTACTTATATCATTATCAATGTAACATGCATTATTACCCATATAATAGAGGTATTATCGCTAGAACTGTAATAATTATACTTATTACTTATACTATTAGCAATAGACCGTGCATTGTTACCCATATAATGCAGTTATTATCGCTAGAACTATAATAATTATACTTATTACTCCCGATATTATCAATATAACATGCATTATTACCCATATAATGCAGTTATTATCGCTAGAACTGTAATAATTATACTTATAACTTATATTATTAGCAATATAACGTGCATTATTGCCCATATTATGCAGTTATTATCGATAGAACTGTAATAAATATACTTATTACTTTTATTATTATCAATATAACATGCACTATTTGCCATATTTTACTATTATTATCGCTAGAACTATAATAATTATACTTATTACTCCCGATATTATCAATATAACATGCATTATTACCCATATAATGCAGTTATTATCGCTAGAACTGTAATAATTATACTTATTACTTATATTACTATCAATATAACATGCATTATTACCCATATAATGCAGTTATTATCGCTAGAACTGTAATAATTGTACTCATTACTTATATTATTAGCAATATAACGTGCATTATTACCCATATAATGCAGTTATTATCGCTAGAACTGTAATACTTGTACTCATTACTTATATTATTAGCAATATAACGTGCATTATTACCCATATAATGCAGTTATTATCGCTAGAACTGTAATACTTGTACTCATTACTTATATTATTAGCAATATAACGTGCATTATTACCCATATTATGCAGTTATTATCGCTAGAACTGTAATAATTATACTTATTACTTATATTATTCTCAATATAACATGCATTATTACCCATATTATGCAGTTATTATCGCTAGAACTGTAATAATTATACTTATTACTTATATCATTATCAATATAACATGCATTATTACCCATATAATAGAGGTATTATCGCTAGAACTGTAATAATTATACTTATTACTTATACTATTAGCAATATAACGTGCATTTTTACCCATATTATGGAGGTATTATCGCAAGAACTGTAATAATTATACTTATTACTTATATTATTATCAATATAACATGCATTATTACCCATATTATGCAGTTATTATCTCTAGAACCATAATAAATATACTCATTACTCCCAATATTATCAATATAACATGCATTTTTACCCATATAATGCAGTTATTATCGCTAGAACTGTAATAATTATACTTATTACTTATATTGTTAGCAATATAACGTGCATTATTACCCATATAATGCAGTTATTATCGCTAGAACTGTAATAATTATACTTATTACTTATACTATTAGCAATAGACCGTGCATTGTTACCCATATAATGCAGTTATTATCGCTAGAACTATAATAATTATACTTATTACTCCCGATATTATCAATATAACATGCATTATTACCCATATAATGCAGTTATTATCGCTAGAACTGTAATAATTATACTTATAACTTATATTATTAGCAATATAACGTGCATTATTGCCCATATTATGCAGTTATTATCGATAGAACTGTAATAAATATACTTATTACTTTTATTATTATCAATATAACATGCACTATTTGCCATATTTTACTATTATTATCGCTAGAACTATAATAATTATACTTATTACTCCCGATATTATCAATATAACATGCATTATTACCCATATAATGCAGTTATTATCGCTAGAACTGTAATAATTATACTTATTACTTATATTACTATCAATATAACATGCATTATTACCCATATAATGCAGTTATTATCGCTAGAACTGTAATAATTGTACTCATTACTTATATTATTAGCAATATAACGTGCATTATTACCCATATAATGCAGTTATTATCGCTAGAACTGTAATACTTGTACTCATTACTTATATTATTAGCAATATAACGTGCATTATTACCCATATAATGCAGTTATTATCGCTAGAACTGTAATACTTGTACTCATTACTTATATTATTAGCAATATAACGTGCATTATTACCCATATTATGCAGTTATTATCGCTAGAACTGTAATAATTATACTTATTACTTATATTATTCTCAATATAACATGCATTATTACCCATATTATGCAGTTATTATCGCTAGAACTGTAATAATTATACTTATTACTTATATCATTATCAATATAACATGCATTATTACCCATATAATAGAGGTATTATCGCTAGAACTGTAATAATTATACTTATTACTTATACTATTAGCAATATAACGTGCATTTTTACCCATATTATGGAGGTATTATCGCAAGAACTGTAATAATTATACTTATTACTTATATTATTATCAATATAACATGCATTATTACCCATATTATGCAGTTATTATCTCTAGAACCATAATAAATATACTCATTACTCCCAATATTATCAATATAACATGCATTTTTACCCATATAATGCAGTTATTATCGCTAGAACTGTAATAATTATACTTATTACTTATATTGTTAGCAATATAACGTGCATTATTACCCATATAATGCAGTTATTATCGTCAGAACTGTAATAGTTATACTTATTACTTATATTATTCTCAATATAACATGCATTATTAGCCACATTATGCAGTTATTATCGCTAGAACTATAATAAATATACGTATTACTTTCATTATCATCAATATAACATGCATTATTACCCATATAATGGAGGTATTATCGCTAGAACTGTAATAATTATACTTATTACTTATACTATTAGCAAAATAACGTGCATTATTACCCATATAATGCAGTTATTATCGCCAGAACTGTAATAATTATACTTATTACTTATATTATTCTCAATATAACATGCATTATTACCCATATAATGCAGTTATTATCGCTAGAACTGTAATAATTATACTTATTACTTATATTATTATCAACATAACATGCATTATTACCCACATTATGCAGTTATTATCGCTAGAACTATAATAAATATACGTATTACTTTCATTATCATCAATATAACATGCATTATTACCCATATAATGGAGGTATTATCGCTAGAACTGTAATAATTATACTTATTACTTATATTATTATCAATATAACATGCATTATTACACATATTATGCAGTTATTATCGATAGAATTGTAATAAATATACTTATTACTTTTATTATTATCAATATAACATGCACTATTTGCCATATTTTACTATTATTATCGCTAGAACTATAATAATTATACTTATTACTCCTGATATTATCAATATAACATGCATTATTAAGCATATAATGCAGTTATTATCGCTAGAACTGTAATAATTGTACTCATTACTTATATTATTAGCAATATAACGTGCATTATTACTCATATTATGCAGTTATTATCGCTAGAACTGTAATAATTATACTTATTACTTATATCATTATCAATATAACATGCATTATTACCCATATAATAGAGGTATTATCGCTAGAACTGTAATAATTATACTTATTACTTATACTATTAGCAATATAACGTGCATTGTTACCCATATAATGCAGTTATTATCGCCAGAACTGTAATAATTATACTTATTACTTATATTATTCTCAATATAACATGCATTATTACCCATATTATGTAGTTATTATCGCTAGAACTATAATAAATATACGTATTACTTTCATTATCATCAATATAACATGCATTATTACCCATATAATAGAGGTATTATCGCTAGAACTGTAATAATTATACTTATTACTTATACTATTAGCAATAAAACGTGCATTGTTACCCATATAATGTAGTTATTATCGCTAGAACTATAATAATTATACTTATTACTCCCGATATTATCAATATAACATGCATTATTACCCATATAATGCAGTTATTATCGCTAGAACTGTAATAATTATACTTATTCCTTATATTATTATCAATATAACATGCATTCTTACCCATATTATGCAGTTATTATCTGTAGAACCATAATAAATATACTCATTACTCCCAATATTATCAATATAACATGCATTATTACCCATATAATGGAGGTATTATCGCTAGAACTGTAATAATTATACTTATTACTTATATTATTATCAACATAACATGCATTATTACCCACATTATGCAGTTATTATCGCTAGACCTATAACAAATATACGTATTACTTTCATTATCATCAATATAACATGCATTATTACCCATATAATGGAGGTATTATCGCTAGAACTGTAATAATTATACTTATTACTTATATTGTTAGCAATATAACGTGCATTATTACCCATATAATGCAGTTATTATCTCTAGAACTGTAATGATTATACTTATTACTCATATTATTATCAATATAACATGCATTATTACCCATATTATGCAGTTATTATCGCTAGAACTATAATAAATATACGTATTACTTTTATTATCATCAATATAACATGCATCATTACCCACATTATGCAGTTATTATCGCTAGAACTATAATAAATATACGTATTACTTTTATTATCATCAATATAACATGCATTATTACCCATATAATGGAGGTATTATCGCTAGAACTGTAATAATTATACTTATTACTTATATTATTATCAATATAACATGCATTCTTACCCATATTATGCAGTTATTATCTCTAGAACCATAATAAATATACTCATTACTCCCAATATTATCAATATAACATGCATTTTTACCCATATAATGCAGTTATTATCGCTAGAACTGTAATAATTATACTTATTACTTATATTGTTAGCAATATAACGTGCATTATTACCCATATAATTCAGTTATTATCGCTAGAACTGTAATAATTATACTTATTACTCATATTATTATCAATATAACATGCATTATTACCCATATTATGCAGTTATTATCGCTAGAACTATAATAAATATACGTATTACTTTTATTATCATCAATATAACATGCATTATTACCCATATTATGCAGTTATTATCGATAGAACTGTAATAAATATACTTATTACTTTTATTATTATCAATATAACATGCACTATTTGCCATATTTTACTATTATTATCGCTAGAACTATAATAATTATACTTATTACTCCCGATATTATCAATATAACATGCATTATTACCCATATAATGCAGTTATTATCGCTAGAACTGTAATAATTATACTTATTACTTATATTACTATCAATATAACATGCATTATTACCCATATAATGCAGTTATTATCGCTAGAACTGTAATAATTGTACTCATTACTTATATTATTAGCAATATAACGTGCATTATTACCCATATTATGCAGTTATTATCGCTAGAACTGTAATAATTATACTTATTACTTATATCATTATCAATATAACATGCATTATTACCCATATAATAGAGGTACTATCGCTAGAACTGTAATAATTATACTTATTACTTATATTATTCTCAATATAACATGCATTATTACCCATATTATGCAGTTATTATCGCTAGGACTATAATAAATATACGTATTACTTTCATTATCATCAATATAACATGCATTATTACCCATATAATAGAGGTATTATCCCTAGAACTGTAATCATTATACTTATTACTTATACTATTAGCAATAAAACGTGCATTGTTACCCATATAATGCAGTTATTATCGCTAGAACTGTAATAATTATACTTATTACTTATATTGTTAGCAATATAACGTGCATTTTTACCCATATAATGCAGTTATTATCTCTAGAACTGTAATGATTATACTTATTACTCATATTATTATCAATATAACATGCATTATTACCCATATAATGGAGGTATTATCGCAAGAACTGTAATAATTATACTTATTACTTAT
The DNA here is from genome assembly GCA_963576845.1 of Megachile leachella. Classification (NCBI taxonomy): domain Eukaryota; kingdom Metazoa; phylum Arthropoda; class Insecta; order Hymenoptera; family Megachilidae; genus Megachile; species Megachile leachella. The sequence goes on along the minus strand of CAUYWW010000150.1, from coordinate 732,954 downwards.
ACTATTAGCAATATAACGTGCATTATTACCCATATAATGCAGTTATTATCGCCAGAACTGTAATAATTATACTTATTACTTATATTATTCTCAATATAACATGCATTATTACCCACATTATGCAGTTATTATCGCTAGAACTATAATAAATATACGTATTACTTTCATTATCATCAATATAACATGCATTATTACCCATATAATGGAGGTATTATCGCTAGAACTGTGATAATTATACTTATTACTTATATTATTATCAATATAACATGCATTCTTACCCATATTATGCAGTTATTATCTCTAGAACCATAATAAATATACTCATTACTCCCAATATTATCAATATAACATGCATTTTTACCCATATAATGCAGTTATTATCGCAAGAACTGTAATAATTATACTTATTACTTATATTGTTAGCAATATAACGTGCATTATTACCCATATAATGCAGTTATTATCGCTAGAACTGTAATAATTATACTTATTACTCATATTATTATCAATATAACATGCATTATTACCCATATTATGCAGTTATTATCGCTAGAACTATAATAAATATACGTATTACTTTTATTATCATCAATATAACATGCATTATTACCCATATTATGCAGTTATTATCGATAGAACTGTAATAAATATACTTATTACTTTTATTATTATCAATATAACATGCACTATTTGCCATATTTTACTATTATTATCGCTAGAACTATAATAATTATACTTATTACTCCCGATATTATCAATATAACATGCATTATTACCCATATAATGCAGTTATTATCGCTAGAACTGTAATAATTATACTTATTACTTATATTACTATCAATATAACATGCATTATTACCCATATAATGCAGTTATTATCGCTAGAACTGTAATAATTGTACTCATTACTTATATTATTAGCAATATAACGTGCATTATTACCCATATTATGCAGTTATTATCGCTAGAACTGTAATAATTATACTTATTACTTATATTGTTAGCAATATAACGTGCATTATTACCCATATAATGCAGTTATTATCGTCAGAACTGTAATAGTTATACTGATTACTTATATTATTCTCAATATAACATGCATTATTAGCCATATTATGCAGTTATGATCGCCAGAACTATAATAAATATACGTATTACTTCTATTATCATCAATATAACATGCAATATTACCCATATTATGCAGTTATTATCGATAGAACTGTAATAAATATACTTATTACTTTTATTATTATCAATATAACATGCACTATTTGCCATATTTTACTATTATTATCGCTAGAACTATAATAATTATACTTATTACTCCTGATATTATCAATATAACATGCATTATTAAGCATATAATGCAGTTATTATCGCTAGAACTGTAATAATTATACTTATTCCTTATATTATTATCAATATAACATGCATTCTTACCCATATTATGCAGTTATTATCTGTAGAACCATAATAAATATACTCATTACCCCCAATATTATCAATATAACATGCATTATTACCCATATAATGGAGGTATTATCGCTAGAACTGTAATAATTATACTTATTACTTATATTATTATCAACATAACATGCATTATTACCCACATTATGCAGTTATTATCGCTCGAACTATAACAAATATACGTATTACTTTCATTATCATCAATATAACATGCATTATTACCCATATAATGGAGGTATTATCGCTAGAACTGTAATAATTATACTTATTACTTATATTGTTAGCAATATAACGTGCATTATTACCCATATAATGCAGTTATTATCTCTAGAACTGTAATGATTATACTTATTACTCATATTATTATCAATATAACATGCATTATTACCCATATTATGCAGTTATTATCGCTAAAACTATAATAAATATACGTATTACTTTTATTATCATCAATATAACATGCATTATTACCCATATTATGCAGTTATTATCGCTAGAACTGTAATCATTATACTTATTACTTATACTATTAGCAATAAAACGTGCATTGTTACCCATATAATGCAGTTATTATCGCAAGAACTATAATAATTATACTTATTACTCCCGATATTATCAATATAACATGCATTATTACCCATATAATGCAGTTATTATCGCTAGAACTGTAATAATTATACTTATTACTCATATTATTATCAATATAACATGCATTATTACCCACATTATGCAGTTATTATCGCTAGAACTATAATAAATATACGTATTACTTTTATTATCAACAATATAACATGCATTATTACCCATATAATGGAGGTATTATCGCTAGAACTGTAATAATTATACTTATTACTTATATTATTATCAATATAACATGCATTCTTACCCATATTATGCAGTTATTATCTCTAGAACCATAATAAATATACTCATTACTCCCAATATTATCAATATAACATGCATTTTTACCAATATAATGCAGTTATTATCGCTAGAACTGTAATAATTATACTTATTACTTATATTGTTAGCAATATAACGTGCATTATTACCCATATAATGCAGTTATTATCGCTAGAACTGTAATAATTATACTTATTACTCATATTATTATCAATATAACATGCATTATTACCCATATTATGCAGTTATTATCGATAGAACTGTAATAAATATACTTATTACTTTTATTATTATCAATATAACATGCACTATTTGCCATATTTTACTATTATTATCGCTAGAACTATAATAATTATACTTATTACTCCCGATATTATCAATATAACATGCATTATTACCCATATAATGCAGTTATTATCGCTAGAACTGTAATAATTATACTTATTACTTATATTACTATCAATATAACATGCATTATTACCCATATAATGCAGTTATTATCGCTAGAACTGTAATAATTGTACTCATTACTTATATTATTAGCAATATAACGTGCATTATTACCCATATTATGCAGTTATTATCGCTAGAACTGTAATAATTATACTTATTACTTATATCATTATCAATATAACATGCATTATTACCCATATAATAGAGGTACTATCGCTAGAACTGTAATAATTATACTTATTACTTATATTATTCTCAATATAACATGCATTATTACCCATATTATGCAGTTATTATCGCTAGGACTATAATAAATATACGTATTACTTTCATTATCATCAATATAACATGCATTATTACCCATATAATAGAGGTATTATCGCTAGAACTGTAATCATTATACTTATTACTTATACTATTAGCAATAAAACGTGCATTGTTACCCATATAATGCAGTTATTATCGCTAGAACTGTAATAATTATACTTATTACTTATATTGTTAGCAATATAACGTGCATTTTTACCCATATAATGCAGTTATTATCTCTAGAACTGTAATGATTATACTTATTACTCATATTATTATCAATATAACATGCATTATTACCCATATAATGGAGGTATTATCGCAAGAACTGTAATAATTATACTTATTACTTATACTATTAGCAATATAACGTGCATTATTACCCATATAATGCAGTTATTATCGCCAGAACTGTAATAATTATACTTATTACTTATATTATTCTCAATATAACATGCATTATTACCCACATTATGCAGTTATTATCGCTAGAACTATAATAAATATACGTATTACTTTCATTATCATCAATATAACATGCATTATTACCCATATAATGGAGGTATTATCGCTAGAACTGTAATAATTATACTTATTACTTATATTATTATCAATATAACATGCATTCTTACCCATATTATGCAGTTATTATCTCTAGAACCATAATAAATATACTCATTACTCCCAATATTATCAATATAACATGCATTTTTACCCATATAATGCAGTTATTATCGCAAGAACTGTAATAATTATACTTATTACTTATATTGTTAGCAATATAACGTGCATTATTACCCATATAATGCAGTTATTATCGCTAGAACTGTAATAATTATACTTATTACTCATATTATTATCAATATAACATGCATTATTACCCATATTATGCAGTTATTATCTCTAGAACCATAATAAATATACTCATTACTCCCAATATTATCAATATAACATGCATTTTTACCCATATAATGCAGTTATTATCGCTAGAACTGTAATAATTATACTTATTACTGATATTGTTAGCAATATAACGTGCATTATTACCCATATAATGCAGTTATTATCGCTAGAACTGTAATAATTATACTTATTACTTATAATATTATCAGTATAACATGCATTATTACCCATATTATGCAGTTATGATCGCCAGAACTATAATAAATATACGTATTACTTTTATTATCATCAATATAACATGCAATATTACCCATATTATGCAGTTATTATCGATAGAACTGTAATAAATATACGTATTACTTTTATTATTATCAATATAACATGCACTATTTGCCATATTTTACTATTATTATCGCTAGAACTATAATAATTATACTTATTACTCCCGATGTTATCAATATAACATGCTTTATTACCCATATAATGCCGTTATTATCGCTAGAACTATAATAAATATACGTATTACTTTCATTATCATCAATATAACATGCATTATTACCCATATAATGGAGGTATTATCGCTAGAACTGTAATAATTATCCTTATTACTTATATTATTATCAATATAACATGCATTATTACCCATATTATGCAGTTATTATCTCTAGAACCATAACAAATATACTCATTACTCCCAATATTATCAATATAACATGCATTTTTACCCATATAATGCAGTTATTATCGCTAGAACTGTAATAATTGTACTCATTACTTATATTATTAGCAATATAACGTGCATTATTACCCATATAATGCAGTTATTATCGCTAGAACTGTAATAATTATACTTATTACTTATATTATTATCAATATAACATGCATTATTACCCATATAATGCAGTTATTATCGCTAGAACTGCAATAATTGTACTCATTACTTATATTATTAGCAATATAACGTGCATTATTACCCATATTATGCAGTTATTATCGCTAGAACTGTAATAATTATACTTATTACTTATATCATTATCAATATAACATGCATTATTACCCATATAATAGAGGTATTATCGCTAGAACTGTAATAATTATACTTATTACTTATACTATTAGCAATATAACGTGCATTTTTACCCATATTATGGAGGTATTATCGCAAGAACTGTAATAATTATACTTATTACTTATATTATTATCAATATAACATGCATTATTACCCATATTATGCAGTTATTATCTCTAGAACCATAATAAATATACTCATTACTCCCAATATTATCAATATAACATGCATTTTTACCCATATAATGCAGTTATTATCGCTAGAACTGTAATAATTATACTTATTACTTATATTGTTAGCAATATAACGTGCATTATTACCCATATAATGCCGTTATTATCGCTAGAACTATAATAAATATACGTATTACTTTCATTATCATCAATATAACATGCATTATTACCCATATAATGGAGGTATTATCGCTAGAACTGTAATAATTATCCTTATTACTTATATTATTATCAATATAACATGCATTATTACCCATATTATGCAGTTATTATCTCTAGAACCATAATAAATATACTCATTACTCCCAATATTATCAATATAACATGCATTTTTACCCATATAATGCAGTTATTATCGCTAGAACTGTAATAATTATACTTATTACTGATATTGTTAGCAATATAACGTGCATTATTACCCATATAATGCAGTTATTATCGCTAGAACTGTAATAATTATACTTATTACTTATAATATTATCAGTATAACATGCATTATTACCCATATTATGCAGTTATGATCGCCAGAACTATAATAAATATACGTATTACTTTTATTATCATCAATATAACATGCAATATTACCCATATTATGCAGTTATTATCGATAGAACTGTAATAAATATACGTATTACTTATACTATTAGCAATAAAACGTGCATTGTTACCCATATAATGTAGTTATTATCGCTAGAACTATAATAATTATACTTATTACTCCCGATATTATCAATATAACATGCATTATTACCCATATAATGCAGTTATTATCGCTAGAACTGTAATAATTATACTTATTACTTATATTATTAGCAATATAACGTGCATTATTACCCATATTATGCAGTTGTTATCGCTAGAACTGTAATAATTATACTTATTACTTATATCATTATCAATGTAACATGCATTATTACCCATATAATAGAGGTATTATCGCTAGAACTGTAATAATTATACTTATTACTTATATCATTATCAATGTAACATGCATTGTTACCCATATAATGTAGTTATTATCGCTAGAACTATAATAATTATACTTATTACTCCCGATATTATCAATATAACATGCATTATTACCCATATAATGCAGTTATTATCGCTAGAACTGTAATAATTATACTTATTACTTATATTATTAGCAATATAACGTGCATTATTACCCATATAATGCAGTTATTATCGCCAGAACTGTAATAATTATACTTATTACTTATATTATTATCAATATAACATGCATTAATACCCATATAATGGAGGTATTATCGCTAGAACTGTAATAATTATACTTATTACTTATACTATTAGCAATATAACGTGCATTACTACCCATATAATGCAGTTATTATCGACAGAACTGTAATAATTATACTTATTACTTATATTATTCTCAATATAACATGCATTTTTACCCATATTATGCAGTTATTATCGCTAGAACTATAATAAATATACGTATTACTTTCATTATCATCAATATAACATGCATTATTACCCATATAATGGAGGTATTATCGCTAGAACTGTAATAATTATACTTATTACTTATATTATTATCAATATTACGTGCATTATTACCCATATAATGCAGTTATTATCGCTACAACTGTAATAATTGTACTCATTACTTACATTATTAGCAATATAACGTGCATTATTACCCATATTATGCAGTTGTTATCGCTAGAACTGTAATAATTATACTTATTACTTATATCATTATCAATGTAACATGCATTATTACCCATATAATAGAGGTATTATCGCTAGAACTGTAATAATTATATTTATTACTTATATCATTATCAATGTAACATGCATTATTACCCATATAATAGAGGTATTATCGCTAGAACTGTAATAATTATACTTATTACTTATACTATTAGCAATAGACCGTGCATTGTTACCCATATAATGCAGTTATTATCGCTAGAACTATAATAATTATACTTATTACTCCCGATATTATCAATATAACATGCATTATTACCCATATAATGCAGTTATTATCGCTAGAACTGTAATAATTATACTTATTACTTATACTATTAGCAATATAACGTGCATTATTGCCCATATAATGCAGTTATTATCGCTAGAACTGTAATAATTATACTTATTACTTATACTATTAGCAATATAACGTGCATTATTACCCATATAATGCAGTTATTATTGCCAGAACTGTAATAATTATACTTAATACTTATATTATTCTCAATATAACATGCATTATTACCCATATTATGCAGTTATTATCGCTAGAACTATAATAAATATACGTATTACTTTCATTATCATCAATATAACATGCATTATTACCCATATAATGGAGGTATTATCGCTAGAACTGTAATAATTATACTTATTACTTATATTATTATCAATATAACATGCATTCTTACCCATATTATGCAGTTATTATCTCTAGAACCATAATAAATATACTCATTACTCCCAATATTATCAATATAACATGCATTTTTACCCATATAATGCAGTTATTATCGCAAGAACTGTAATAATTATACTTATTACTTATATTGTTAGCAATATAACGTGCATTATTACCCATATAATAGAGGTACTAACGCTAGAACTGTAATAATTATACTTATTACTTATATTATTCTCAATATAACATGCATTATTACCCATATTATGCAGTTATTATCGCTAGAACTATAATAAATATACGTATTACTTTCATTATCATCAATATAACATGCATTATTACCCATATAATAGAGGTATTATCGCTAGAACTGTAATCATTATACTTATTACTTATACTATTAGCAATAAAACGTGCATTGTTACCCATATAATGCAGTTATTATCGCTAGAACTGTAATAATTATACTTATTACTTATATTGTTAGCAATATAACGTGCATTATTACCCATATAATGCAGTTATTATCGCTAGAACTGTAATAATTATACTTATTACTTATATTATTATCAATATAACATGCATTATTACCCATATAATGCAGTTATTATCGCTAGAACTGCAATAATTGTACTCATTACTTATATTATTAGCAATATAACGTGCATTATTACCCATATTATGCAGTTATTATCGCTAGAACTGTAATAATTATACTTATTACTTATATCATTATCAATATAACATGCATTATTACCCATATAATAGAGGTATTATCGCTAGAACTGTAATAATTATACTTATTACTTATACTATTAGCAATATAACGTGCATTTTTACCCATATTATGGAGGTATTATCGCAAGAACTGTAATAATTATACTTATTACTTATATTATTATCAATATAACATGCATTATTACCCATATTATGCAGTTATTATCTCTAGAACCATAATAAATATACTCATTACTCCCAATATTATCAATATAACATGCATTTTTACCCATATAATGCAGTTATTATCGCTAGAACTGTAATAATTATACTTATTACTTATATTGTTAGCAATATAACGTGCATTATTACCCATATAATGCAGTTATTATCGTCAGAACTGTAATAGTTATACTTATTACTTATATTATTCTCAATATAACATGCATTATTAGCCACATTATGCAGTTATTATCGCTAGAACTATAATAAATATACGTATTACTTTCATTATCATCAATATAACATGCATTATTACCCATATAATGGAGGTATTATCGCTAGAACTGTAATAATTATACTTATTACTTATACTATTAGCAATAAAACGTGCATTGTTACCCATATAATGTAGTTATTATCGCTAGAACTATAATAATTATACTTATTACTCCCGATATTATCAATATAACATGCATTATTACCCATATAATGCAGTTATTATCGCTAGAACTGTAATAATTATACTTATTACTTATATTATTATCAATATAACATGCATTCTTACCCATATTATGCAGTTATTATCTCTAGAACCATAATAAATATACTCATTACTCCCAATATTATCAATATAACATGCATTTTTACCCATATAATGGAGGTATTATCGCAAGAACTGTAATAATTATTCTTATTACTTATACTATTAGCAATATAACGTGCATTATTACCCATATAATGCAGTTATTATCGCCAGAACTGTAATAATTATACTTATTACTTATATTATTCTCAATATAACATGCATTATTACCCACATTATGCAGTTATTATCGCTAGAACTATAATAAATATACGTATTACTTTCATTATCATCAATATAACATGCATTATTACCCATATAATGGAGGTATTATCGCTAGAACTGTAATAATTATACTTATTACTTATATTATTATCAATATAACATGCACTATTTGCCATATTTTACTATTATTATCGCTAGAACTATAATAATTATACTTATTACTCCCGATATTATCAATATAACATGCATTATTACCCATATTATGTAGTTATTATCGCTAGAACTATAATAAATATACGTATTACTTTCATTATCATCAATATAACATGCATTATTACCCATATAATAGAGGTATTATCGCTAGAACTGTAATAATTATACTTATTACTTATACTATTAGCAATAAAACGTGCATTGTTACCCATATAATGTAGTTATTATCGCTGGAACTATAATAATTATACTTATTACTCCCGATATTATCAATATAACATGCATTATTACCCATATAATGCAGTTATTATCGCTAGAACTGTAATAATTATACTTATTACTTATATTATTAGCAATATAACGTGCATTATTACCCATATTATGCAGTTGTTATCGCTAGAACTGTAATAATTATACTTATTACTTATATCATTATCAATGTAACATGCATTATTACCCATATAATAGAGGTATTATCGCTAGAACTGTAATAATTATACTTATTACTTATATCATTATCAATGTAACATGCATTGTTACCCATATAATGTAGTTATTATCGCTAGAACTATAATAATTATACTTATTACTCCCGATATTATCAATATAACATGCATTATTACCCATATAATGCAGTTATTATCGCTAGAACTGTAATAATTATACTTATTACTTATATTATTAGCAATATAACGTGCATTATTACCCATATAATGCAGTTATTATCGCCAGAACTGTAATAATTATACTTATTACTTATATTATTATCAATATAACATGCATTATTACCCATATAATGGAGGTATTATCGCTAGAACTGTAATAATTATACTTATTACTTATACTATTAGCAATATAACGTGCATTACTACCCATATAATGCAGTTATTATCGCCAGAACTGTAATAATTATACTTATTACTTATATTATTCTCAATATAACATGCATTTTTACCCATATTATGCAGTTATTATCGCTAGAACTATAATAAATATACGTATTACTTTCATTATCATCAATATAACATGCATTATTACCCATATAATGGAGGTATTATCGCTAGAACTGTAATAATTATACTTATTACTTATATTATTATCAATATAACATGCATTATTACCCATATAATGCAGTTATTATCGCTAGAACTGTAATAATTATACTTATTACTTATATTATTATCAATATAACATGCATTATTACCCATATAATGCAGTTATTATCGCTAGAACTGTAATAATTGTACTCATTACTTATATTATTAGCAATATAACGTGCATTATTACCCATATTATGCAGTTGTTATCGCTAGAACTGTAATAATTATACTTATTACTTATATCATTATCAATGTAACATGCATTATTACCCATATAATAGAGGTATTATCGCTAGAACTGTAATAATTATACTTATTACTTATATCATTATCAATGTAACATGCAATATTACCCATATAATAGAGGTATTATCGCTAGAACTGTAATAATTATACTTATTACTTATACTATTAGCAATAGACCGTGCATTGTTACCCATATAATGCAGTTATTATCGCTAGAACTATAATAATTATACTTATTACTCCCGATATTATCAATATAACATGCATTATTACCCATATAATGCAGTTATTATCGCTAGAACTGTAATAATTATACTTATAACTTATATTGTTAGCAATATAACGTGCATTATTGCCCATATAATGCAGTTATTATCGCTAGAACTGTAATAATTATACTTATTACTTATATTATTATCAATATAACATGCATTATTACCCATATTATGCAGTTATTATCGATAGAACTGTAATAAATACACTTACTACTTTTACTATTATCAATATATCATGCACTATTAGCCATATTTTACTATTATTATCGCTAGAACTATAATAATTATACTTATTACTCCCGATGTTATCAATATAACATGCCTTATTACCCATATAATGCAGTTATTATCGCTAGAACTGTAATAATTGTACTCATTACTTATATTATTAGCAATATAACGTGCATTATTACCCATATTATGCAGTTATTATCGATAGAACTGTAATAATTATACTTATTACTTATATCATTATCAATATAACATGCATTATTACCCATATAATAGAGGTATTATCGCTAGAACTGCAATAATTATACTTATTACTTATATTATTCTCAATATAACATGCATTATTACCCATATTATGCAGTTATTATCGCTAGAACTATAATAAATATACGTATTACTTTCATTATCATCAATATAACATGCATTATTACCCATATAATAGAGGTATTATCGCTAGAACTGTAATCATTATACTTATTACTTATACTATTAGCAATAAAACGTGCATTGTTACCCATATAATGCAGTTATTATCGCTAGAACTATAATAATTATACTTATTACTCCCGATATTATCAATATAACATGCATTATTACCCATATAATGCAGTTATTATCGCTAGAACTGTAATAATTATACATATTACTCATATTATTAGCAATATAACGTGCATTATTACCCATATAATGCAGTTATTATCGCTAGAACTGTAATAATTATACTTATTACTTATATTATTATCAATATAACATGCATTATTACCCATATAATGGAGGTATTATCGCAAGAACTGTAATAATTATACTTATTACTTATACTATCAGCAATATAACGTGCATTATTACCCATATAATGCAGTTATTATGGCCAGAACTGTAATAATTATACTTATTACTAATATTATTCTCAATTTAACATGCATTATTACCCACATTATGCAGTTATTATCGCTAGAACTATAATAAATATACGTATTACTTTCATTATCATCAATATAACATGCATTATTACCCATATAATGGAGGTATTATCGCTAGAACTGTAATAATTATACTTATTACTTATATTATTATCAATATAACATGCATTATTACCCATATTATGCAGTTATTATCGATAGAACTGTAATAAATACACTTATTACTTTTACTATTATCAATATATCATGCACTGTTAGACATATTTTACTATTATTATCGCTAGAACTATAATAATTATACTTATTACTCCCGATGTTATCAATATAACATGCCTTATTACCCATATAATGCAGTTATTATCGCTAGAACTGTAATAATTATACTCATTACTTATATTATTAGCAATGTAACGTGCATTATTACCCATATAATGCAGTTATTATCGCTAGAACTGTAATAATTATACTTATTACTTATATTGTTAGCAATATAACGTGCATTATTACCCATATAATGCAGTTATTATCGCTAGAACTGTAATAATTGTACCCATTACTTATATTATTAGCAATATAACGTGCATTATTACTCATATTATGCAGTTATTATCGCTAGAACTGTAATAATTATACTTATTACTTATATCATTATCAATATAACATGCATTATTACCCATATAATAGAGGTATTATCGCTAGAACTGTAATAATTATACTTATTACTTATACTATTAGCAATATAACGTGCATTGTTACCCATATAATGCAGTTATTATCGCCAGAACTGTAATAATTATACTTATTACTTATATTATTCTCAATATAATATGCATTATTACCCATATTATGTAGTTATTATCGCTAGAACTATAATAAATATACGTATTACTTTCATTATCATCAATATAACATGCATTATTACCCATATAATAGAGGTATTATCGCTAGAACTGTAATAATTATACTTATTACTTATACTATTAGCAATAAAACGTGCATTGTTACCCATATAATGTAGTTATTATCGCTAGAACTATAATAATTATACTTATTACTCCCGATATTATCAATATAACATGCATTATTACCCATATAATGCAGTTATTATCGCTAGAACTGTAATAATTATACTTATTACTTATATTGTTAGCAATATAACGTGCATTATTACCCATATAATGCAGTTATTATCGCTAGAACTGTAATAATTGTACCCATTACTTATATTATTAGCAATATAACGTGCATTATTACTCATATTATGCAGTTATTATCGCTAGAACTGTAATAATTATACTTATTACTTATATCATTATCAATATAACATGCATTATTACCCATATAATAGAGGTATTATCGCTAGAACTATAATAATTATACTTATTACTCCCGATATTATCAATATAACATGCATTATTACCCATATAATGCAGTTATTATCGCTAGAACTGTAATAATTATACTTATTACTTATATTATTATCAATATAACATGCATTCTTACCCATATTATGCAGTTATTATCTCTAGAACCATAATAAATATACTCATTACTCCCAATATTATCAATATAACATGCATTTTTACCCATATAATGGAGGTATTATCGCAAGAACTGTAATAATTATTCTTATTACTTATACTATTAGCAATATAACGTGCATTATTACCCATATAATGCAGTTATTATCGCCAGAACTGTAATAATTATACTTATTACTTATATTATTCTCAATATAACATGCATTATTACCCACATTATGCAGTTATTATCGCTAGAACTATAATAAATATACGTATTACTTTCATTATCATCAATATAACATGCATTATTACCCATATAATGGAGGTATTATCGCTAGAACTGTAATAATTATACTTATTACTTATATTATTATCAATATAACATGCACTATTTGCCATATTTTACTATTATTATCGCTAGAACTATAATAATTATACTTATTACTCCCGATATTATCAATATAACATGCATTATTACCCATATTGCAGTTATTATCGCTAGAACTGTAATAATTATACTTATTACTTATATTACTATCAATATAACATGCATTATTACCCATATAATGCAGTTATTATCGCTAGAACTGTAATAATTGTACTCATTACTTATATTATTAGCAATATAACGTGCATTATTACCCATATAATGCAGTTATTATCGCTAGAACTGTAATAATTATACTTATTACTTATATTATTATCAATATAACATGCATTATTACCCATATAATGCAGTTATTATCGCTAGAACTGCAATAATTGTACTCATTACTTATATTATTAGCAATATAACGTGCATTATTACCCATATAATGCAGTTATTATCGCTAGAACTGTAATAATTATACTTATTACTTATATTATTATCAATATAACATGCATTATTACACATATTATGCAGTTATTATCGATAGAACTGTAATAAATACACTTACTACTTTTACTATTATCAATATATCATGCACTATTAGCCATATTTTACTATTATTATCGCTAGAACTATAATAATTATACTTATTACTCCCGATGTTATCAATATAACATGCTTTATTACCCATATAATGCCGTTATTATCGCTAGAACTATAATAAATATACGTATTACTTTCATTATCATCAATATAACATGCATTATTACCCATATAATGGAGGTATTATCGCTAGAACTGTAATAATTATCCTTATTACTTATATTATTATCAATATAACATGCATTATTACCCATATTATGCAGTTATTATCTCTAGAACCATAATAAATATACTCATTACTCCCAATATTATCAATATAACATGCATTTTTACCCATATAATGCAGTTATTATCGCTAGAACTGTAATAATTATACTTATTACTGATATTGTTAGCAATATAACGTGCATTATTACCCATATAATGCAGTTATTATCGCTAGAACTGTAATAATTATACTTATTACTTATAATATTATCAATATAACATGCATTATTACCCATATTATGCAGTTATGATCGCCAGAACTATAATAAATATACGTATTACTTTTATTATCATCAATATAACATGCAATATTACCCATATTATGCAGTTATTATCGATAGAACTGTAATAAATATACTTATTACTTTTATTATTATCAATATAACATGCACTATTTGCCATATTTTACTATTTTTATCGCTAGAACTATAATAATTATACTTATTACTCCTGATATTATCAATATAACATGCATTATTAAGCATATAATGCAGTTATTATCGCTAGAACTGTAATAATTGTACCCATTACTTATATTATTAGCAATATAACGTGCATTATTACTCATATTATGCAGTTATTATCGCTAGAACTGTAATAATTATACTTATTACTTATATCATTATCAATATAACATGCATTATTACCCATATAATAGAGGTATTATCGCTAGAACTGTAATAATTATACTTATTACTTATACTATTAGCAATATAACGTGCATTGTTACCCATATAATGCAGTTATTATCGCCAGAACTGTAATAATTATACTTATTACTTATATTATTCTCAATATAATATGCATTATTACCCATATTATGTAGTTATTATCGCTAGAACTATAATAAATATACGTATTACTTTCATTATCATCAATATAACATGCATTATTACCCATATAATAGAGGTATTATCGCTAGAACTGTAATAATTATACTTATTACTTATACTATTAGCAATAAAACGTGCATTGTTACCCATATAATGTAGTTATTATCGCTAGAACTATAATAATTATACTTATTACTCCCGATATTATCAATATAACATGCATTATTACCCATATAATGCAGTTATTATCGCTAGAACTGTAATAATTATACTTATTACTTATATTATTAGCAATATAACGTGCATTATTACCCATATTATGCAGTTGTTATCGCTAGAACTGTAATAATTATACTTATTACTTATATCATTATCAATGTAACATGCATTATTACCCATATAATAGAGGTATTATCGCTAGAACTGTAATAATTATACTTATTACTTATATCATTATCAATGTAACATGCATTGTTACCCATATAATGTAGTTATTATCGCTAGAACTATAATAATTATACTTATTACTCCCGATATTATCAATATAACATGCATTATTACCCATATAATGCAGTTATTATCGCTAGAACTGTAATAATTATACTTATTACTTATATTATTAGCAATATAACGTGCATTATTACCCATATAATGCAGTTATTATCGCCAGAACTGTAATAATTATACTTATTACTTATATTATTATCAATATAACATGCATTATTACCCATATAATGGAGGTATTATCGCTAGAACTGTAATAATTATACTTATTACTTATACTATTAGCAATATAACGTGCATTACTACCCATATAATGCAGTTATTATCGCCAGAACTGTAATAATTATACTTATTACTTATATTATTCTCAATATAACATGCATTTTTACCCATATTATGCAGTTATTATCGCTAGAACTATAATAAATATACGTATTACTTTCATTATCATCAATATAACATGCATTATTACCCATATAATGGAGGTATTATCGCTAGAACTGTAATAATTATACTTATTACTTATATTATTATCAATATAACATGCATTATTACCCATATAATGCAGTTATTATCGCTAGAACTGTAATAATTATACTTATTACTTATATTATTATCAATATAACATGCATTATTACCCATATAATGCAGTTATTATCGCTAGAACTGTAATAATTGTACTCATTACTTATATTATTA
This sequence comes from Megachile leachella, assembly GCA_963576845.1. NCBI lineage: Eukaryota > Metazoa > Arthropoda > Insecta > Hymenoptera > Megachilidae > Megachile > Megachile leachella. Next base: position 715,685 of record CAUYWW010000150.1, on the reverse strand, counting down.
GCAATATAACGTGCATTATTACCCATATTATGCAGTTGTTATCGCTAGAACTGTAATAATTATACTTATTACTTATATCATTATCAATGTAACATGCATTATTACCCATATAATAGAGGTATTATCGCTAGAACTGTAATAATTATACTTATTACTTATATCATTATCAATGTAACATGCAATATTACCCATATAATAGAGGTATTATCGCTAGAACTGTAATAATTATACTTATTACTTATACTATTAGCAATAGACCGTGCATTGTTACCCATATAATGCAGTTATTATCGCTAGAACTATAATAATTATACTTATTACTCCCGATATTATCAATATAACATGCATTATTACCCATATAATGCAGTTATTATCGCTAGAACTGTAATAATTATACTTATAACTTATATTGTTAGCAATATAACGTGCATTATTGCCCATATAATGCAGTTATTATCGCTAGAACTGTAATAATTATACTTATTACTTATATTATTATCAATATAACATGCATTATTACCCATATAATGCAGTTATTATCGCTAGAACTGTAATAATTATACTTATTACTTATACTATTAGCAATAAAACGTGCATTGTTACCCATATAATGCAGTTATTATCGCTAGAACTATAATAATTATACTTATTACTCCCGATATTATCAATATAACATGCATTATTACCCATATAATGCAGTTATTATCGCTAGAACTGTAATAATTATACATATTACTCATATTATTAGCAATATAACGTGCATTATTACCCATATAATGCAGTTATTATCGCTAGAACTGTAATAATTATACTTATTACTTATATTATTATCAATATAACATGCATTATTACCCATATAATGGAGGTATTATCGCAAGAACTGTAATAATTATACTTATTACTTATACTATCAGCAATATAACGTGCATTATTACCCATATAATGCAGTTATTATGGCCAGAACTGTAATAATTATACTTATTACTAATATTATTCTCAATTTAACATGCATTATTACCCACATTATGCAGTTATTATCGCTAGAACTATAATAAATATACGTATTACTTTCATTATCATCAATATAACATGCATTATTACCCATATAATGGAGGTATTATCGCTAGAACTGTAATAATTATACTTATTACTTATATTATTATCAATATAACATGCATTATTACCCATATTATGCAGTTATTATCGATAGAACTGTAATAAATACACTTATTACTTTTACTATTATCAATATATCATGCACTGTTAGACATATTTTACTATTATTATCGCTAGAACTATAATAATTATACTTATTACTCCCGATGTTATCAATATAACATGCCTTATTACCCATATAATGCAGTTATTATCGCTAGAACTGTAATAATTATACTCATTACTTATATTATTAGCAATGTAACGTGCATTATTACCCATATAATGCAGTTATTATCGCTAGAACTGTAATAATTATACTTATTACTTATATTGTTAGCAATATAACGCGCATTATTACCCATATAATGCAGTTATTATCGCTAGAACTGTAATAATTGTACCCATTACTTATATTATTAGCAATATAACGTGCATTATTACTCATATTATGCAGTTATTATCGCTAGAACTGTAATAATTATACTTATTACTTATATCATTATCAATATAACATGCATTATTACCCATATAATAGAGGTATTATCGCTAGAACTGTAATAATTATACTTATTACTTATACTATTAGCAATATAACGTGCATTGTTACCCATATAATGCAGTTATTATCGCCAGAACTGTAATAATTATACTTATTACTTATATTATTCTCAATATAATATGCATTATTACCCATATTATGTAGTTATTATCGCTAGAACTATAATAAATATACGTATTACTTTCATTATCATCAATATAACATGCATTATTACCCATATAATAGAGGTATTATCGCTAGAACTGTAATAATTATACTTATTACTTATACTATTAGCAATAAAACGTGCATTGTTACCCATATAATGTAGTTATTATCGCTAGAACTATAATAATTATACTTATTACTCCCGATATTATCAATATAACATGCATTATTACCCATATAATGCAGTTATTATCGCTAGAACTGTAATAATTATACTTATTACTTATATTATTAGCAATATAACGTGCATTATTACCCATATTATGCAGTTGTTATCGCTAGAACTGTAATAATTATACTCATTACTTATATTATTAGCAATGTAACGTGCATTATTACCCATATAATGCAGTTATTATCGCTAGAACTGTAATAATTATACTTATTACTTATATTGTTAGCAATATAACGTGCATTATTACCCATATAATGCAGTTATTATCGCTAGAACTGTAATAATTGTACCCATTACTTATATTATTAGCAATATAACGTGCATTATTACTCATATTATGCAGTTATTATCGCTAGAACTGTAATAATTATACTTATTACTTATATCATTATCAATATAACATGCATTATTACCCATATAATAGAGGTATTATCGCTAGAACTGTAATAATTATACTTATTACTTATACTATTAGCAATATAACGTGCATTGTTACCCATATAATGCAGTTATTATCGCCAGAACTGTAATAATTATACTTATTACTTATATTATTCTCAATATAATATGCATTATTACCCATATTATGTAGTTATTATCGCTAGAACTATAATAAATATACGTATTACTTTCATTATCATCAATATAACATGCATTATTACCCATATAATAGAGGTATTATCGCTAGAACTGTAATAATTATACTTATTACTTATACTATTAGCAATAAAACGTGCATTGTTACCCATGTAATGTAGTTATTATCGCTAGAACTATAATAATTATACTTATTACTCCCGATATTATCAATATAACATGCATTATTACCCATATAATGCAGTTATTATCGCTAGAACTGTAATAATTATACTTATTACTTATATTATTAGCAATATAACGTGCATTATTACCCATATTATGCAGTTGTTATCGCTAGAACTGTAATAATTATACTTATTACTTATATCATTATCAATGTAACATGCATTATTACCCATATAATAGAGGTATTATCGCTAGAACTGTAATAATTATACTTATTACTTATATCATTATCAATGTAACATGCATTGTTACCCATATAATGTAGTTATTATCGCTAGAACTATAATAATTATACTTATTACTCCCGATATTATCAATATAACATGCATTATTACCCATATAATGCAGTTATTATCGCTAGAACTGTAATAATTATACTTATTACTTATATTATTAGCAATATAACGTGCATTATTACCCATATAATGCAGTTATTATCGCCAGAACTGTAATAATTATACTTATTACTTATATTATTATCAATATAACATGCATTATTACCCATATAATGGAGGTATTATCGCTAGAACTGTAATAATTATACTTATTACTTATACTATTAGCAATATAACGTGCATTACTACCCATATAATGCAGTTATTATCGCCAGAACTGTAATAATTATACTTATTACTTATATTATTCTCAATATAACATGCATTTTTACCCATATTATGCAGTTATTATCGCTAGAACTATAATAAATATACGTATTACTTTCATTATCATCAATATAACATGCATTATTACCCATATAATGGATTTATTATCGCTAGAACTGTAATAATTATACTTATTACTTATATTATTATCAATATAACATGCATTATTACCCATATAATGCAGTTATTATCGCTAGAACTGTAATAATTATACTTATTACTTATATTATTATCAATATAACATGCATTATCACCCATATAATGCAGTTATTATCGCTAGAACTGTAATAATTGTACTCATTACTTATATTATTAGCAATATAACGTGCATTATTACCCATATTATGCAGTTGTTATCGCTAGAACTGTAATAATTATACTTATTACTTATATCATTATCAATGTAACATGCATTATTACCCATATAATAGAGGTATTATCGCTAGAACTGTAATAATTATACTTATTACTTATATCATTATCAATGTAACATGCAATATTACCCATATAATAGAGGTATTATCGCTAGAACTGTAATAATTATACTTATTACTTATACTATTAGCAATAGACCGTGCATTGTTACCCATATAATGCAGTTATTATCGCTAGAACTATAATAATTATACTTATTACTCCCGATATTATCAATATAACATGCATTATTACCCATATAATGCAGTTATTATCGCTAGAACTGTAATAATTATACTTATAACTTATATTATTAGCAATATAACGTGCATTATTGCCCATATAATGCAGTTATTATCGCTAGAACTGTAATAATTATACTTATTACTTATATTATTATCAATATAACATGCATTATTACCCATATTATGCAGTTATTATCGATAGAACTGTAATAAATACACTTACTACTTTTACTATTATCAATATATCATGCACTATTAGCCATATTTTACTATTATTATCGCTAGAACTATAATAATTATACTTATTACTCCCGATGTTATCAATATAACATGCCTTATTACCCATATAATGCAGTTATTATCGCTAGAACTGTAATAATTGTACTCATTACTTATATTATTAGCAATATAACGTGCATTATTACCCATATTATGCAGTTATTATCGATAGAACTGTAATAATTATACTTATTACTTATATCATTATCAATATAACATGCATTATTACCCATATAATAGAGGTATTATCGCTAGAACTGCAATAATTATACTTATTACTTATATTATTCTCAATATAACATGCATTATTACCCATATTATGCAGTTATTATCGATAGAACTGTAATAAATACACTTATTACTTTTACTATTATCAATATATCATGCACTGTTAGACATATTTTACTATTATTATCGCTAGAACTATAATAATTATACTTATTACTCCCGATGTTATCAATATAACATGCCTTATTACCCATATAATGCAGTTATTATCGCTAGAACTGTAATAATTATACTCATTACTTATATTATTAGCAATGTAACGTGCATTATTACCCATATAATGCAGTTATTATCGCTAGAACTGTAATAATTATACTTATTACTTATATTGTTAGCAATATAACGTGCATTATTACCCATATAATGCAGTTATTATCGCTAGAACTGTAATAATTATACTTATTACTTTTACTATTATCAACATATCATGCACTATTAGACATATTTTACTATTATTATCGCTAGAACTATAATAATTATACTTATTACTCCCGATGTTATCAATGTAACATGCCTTATTACCCATATAATGCAGTTATTATCGCTAGAACTGTAATAATTATACTAATTACTTATATTATTAGCAATGTAACGTGCATTATTACCCATATAATGCAGTTATTATTGCTAGAACTGTAATGATTATACTTATTACTTATATTGTTAGCAATATAACGTGCATTATTACCCATATAATGCAGTTATTATCTCTAGAACTGTAATGATTATACTTATTACTCATATTATTATCAATATAACATGCATTATTACCCATATTATGCAGTTATTATCGCTAGAACTATAATAAATATACGTATTACTTTTATTATCATCAATATAACATGCATTATTACCCATATTATGCAGTTATTATCGCTAGAACTATAATAAATATACGTATTACTTTCATTATCATCAATATAACATGCATTATTACCCATATAATAGAGGTATTATCGCTAGAACTGTAATAATTATACTTATTACTTATACTATTAGCAATAAAACGTGCATTGTTACCCATATAATGCAGTTATTATCGCTAGAACTATAATAATTATACTTATTACTCCCAATATTATCAATATAACATGCACTATTTGCCATATTTTACTATTATTATCGCTAGAACTATAATAATTATACTTATTACTTATATCATTATCAATATAACATGCATTATTACCCATATAATAGAGGTATTATCGCTAGAACTGTAATAATTATACTCATTACTTATATTATTAGCAATGTAACGTGCATTATTACCCATATTATGCAGTTATTATCGCTAGAACAGTAATAATTATACTTATTACTTATATTGTTAGCAATAGAACGTGCATTATTACCCATATAATGCAGTTATTTTCGCTAGAACTGTAATAATTATACTTATTACTCATATTATTATCAATATAACATGCATTATTACCCATATTATGCAGTTATTATCACTAGAACTATAATAAATATACGTATTACTTTTATTATCATCAATATAACATACATTATTACCCATATTATGCAGTTATTATCGCCAGAACTGTAATAATTATACTTATTACTTATATTATTCTCAATATAACATGCATTATTACCCACATTATGCAGTTATTATCGCAAGAACTATAATAAATATACGTATTACCTTCATTATCATCAATATAACATGCATTATTACCCATATAATGGAGGTATTATCGCTAGAACTGTAATAATTATACTTATTACTTATATTATTATCAATATAACATGCATTATTACCCATATTATGCAGTTATTATCGATAGAACTGTAATAAATACACTTATTACTTTTACTATTATCAATATATCATGCACTATTAGCCATATTTTACTATTATTATCGCTAGAACTATAATAATTATACTTATTACTCCCGATGTTATCATTATAACATGCCTTATTACCCATATAATGCAGTTATTATCGCCAGAACTGTAATAATTATACTCATTACTTATATTATTAGCAATGTAACGTGCATTATTACCCATATTATGCAGTTATTATCGCCAGAACTGTAATAATTATACTTATTACTTATATTATTCTCAATATAACATGCATTATTACCCATATAATGCAGTTATTATCGCTAGAACTGTAATAATTATACTTATTACTTATATTATTATCAATATAACATGCATTATTACCCATATTATGCAGTTATTATCGATAGAACTGTAATGAATACACTTATTACTTTTACTATTATCAATATATCATGCACTATTAGCCATATTTTACTATTATTATCGCTAGAACTATAATAATTATACTTATTACTCCCGATGTTATCATTATGACATGCCTTATTACCCATATAATGCAGTTATTATCGCTAGAACTGTAATAATTATACTTATTACTTATATTATTATCAATATAACATGCATTATTACCCATATAATGCAGTTATTATCGCTAGAACTGTAATAATTGTACTCATTACTTATATTATTAGCAATATAACGTGCATTATTACCCATATTATGCAGTTATTATCGCTAGAACTGTAATAATTATACTTATTACTTATATCATTATCAATATAACATGCATTATTACCCATATAATAGAGGTATTATCGCTAGAACTGTAATAATTATACTAATTACTTATACTATTAGCAATAAAACGTGCATTTTTACCCATATAATGCAGTTATTATCGCTAGAACTGTAATAATTATACTTATTACTTATACTATTAGCAATATAACGTGCATTATTACCCATATAATGCAGTTATTATCGCCAGAACTGTAATAATTATACTTATTACTTATATTATTAGCAATATAACGTGCATTATTACCCATATAATGCAGTTATAATCGCTAGAACTGTAATAATTATACTTATTACTTATATTTTTATCAATATAACATGCATTATTACCCATATAATGGAGGTATTATCGCAAGAACTGTAATAATTATACTTATTACTTATACTATTAGCAAATATAACGTGCATTATTACCCATATAATGCAGTTATTATCGCCAGAACTGTAATAATTATACTTATTACTTATATTATTATCAATATAACATGCATTATTACCCATATAATGGAGGTATTATCGCAAGAACTGTAATAATTATACTTATTACTTATACTATTAGCAATATAACGTGCATTATTACCCATATAATGCAGTTATTATCGCCAGAACTGTAATAATTATACTTATTACGTATATTATTCTCAATATAACATGCATTATTACCCACATTATGCAGTTATTATCGCTAGAACTATAATAAATATACGTATTACTTTCATTATCATCAATATAACATGCATTATTACCCATATAATAGAGGTATTATCGCTAGAACTGTAATAATTATACTTATTACTTATACTATTAGCAATAAAACGTGCATTGTTACCCATATAATGCAGTTATTATCGCGAGAACTATAATAATTATACTTATTACTCCCGATGTTATCATTATAACATGCCTTATTACCCATATAATGCAGTTATTATCGCTAGAACTGTAATAATTATACTCATTACTTGTATTATTAGCAATGTAACGTGCATTATTACCCATATTATGCAGTCATTATCGCTAGAGCAGTAATATTTAAACTTATTACTTATATTATTATCAATATAAAATGCATTATTACCCATATAATGGAGGTATTATCGCTAGAACTGTAATAATTATACTCATTACTTATATTATTAGCAATGTAACGTGCATTATTACCCATATTATGCAGTTATTATCGCCAGAACTGTAATAATTATACTTATTACTTATATTATTCTCAATATAACATGCATTATTACCCATATAATGCAGTTATTATCGCTAGAACTGTAATAATTATACTTATTACTTATATTATTATCAATATAACATGCATTATTACCCATATAATGCAGTTATTATCGCTAGAACTGTAATAATTATACTTATTACTTATATTATTATCAATATAACATGCATTGTTACCCATATAATGCAGTTATTATCGCTAGAACTGTAATAATTGTACTCATTACTTATATTATTAGCAATATAACGTGCATTATTACCCATATAATGGAGGTATTATCGCAAGAACTATAATAAATATACGTATTACTTTTATTATCATCAATATAACATGCATTATTACCCATATTATGCAGTTATTATCGGTAGAACTGTAATAAATATACTTATTACTTTTATTATTATCAATATAACATGCACTATTTGCCATATTTTACTATTATTATCGCTGGAACTATAATAATTATACTTATTACTCCCGATATTATCAATATAACATGCATTATTACCCATATTATGCAGTTATTATCACTAGAACTATAATAAATATACGTATTACTTTTATTATCATCAATATAACATGCATTATTACCCATATTATGCAGTTATTATCGCCAGAACTGTAATAATTATACTTATTACTTATATTATTCTCAATATAACATGCATTATTACCCACATTATGCAGTTATTATCGCTAGAACTATAATAAATATACGTATTACCTTCATTATCATCAATATAACATGCATTATTACCCATATAATGGAGGTATTATCGCTAGAACTGTAATAATTATACTTATTACTTATATTATTATCAATATAACATGCATTATTACCCATATTATGCAGTTATTATCGATAGAACTGTAATAAATACACTTATTACTTTTACTATTATCAATATATCATGCACTATTAGCCATATTTTACTATTATTATCGCTAGAACTATAATAATTATACTTATTACTCCCGATGTTATCATTATAACATGCCTTATTACCCATATAATGCAGTTATTATCGCTAGAACTGTAATAATTATACTCATTACTTGTATTATTAGCAATGTAACGTGCATTATTACCCATATTATGCAGTTATTATCGCTAGAACAGTAATATTTAAACTTATTACTTATATTATTATCAATATAAAATGCATTATTACCCATATAATGGAGGTATTATCGCTAGAACTGTAATAATTATACTCATTACTTATATTATTAGCAATGTAACGTGCATTATTACCCATATTATGCAGTTATTATCGCCAGAACTGTAATAATTATACTTATTACTTATATTATTCTCAATATAACATGCATTATTACCCATATAATGCAGTTATTATCGCTAGAACTGTAATAATTATACTTATTACTTATATTATTATCAATATAACATGCATTATTACCCATATAATGCAGTTATTATCGCTAGAACTGTAATAATTATACTTATTACTTATATTATTATCAATATAACATGCATTATTACCCATATAATGCAGTTATTATCGCTAGAACTGTAATAATTTTACTCATTACTTATATTATTAGCAATATAACGTGCATTATTACCTATATAATGGAGGTATTATCGCAAGAACTATAATAAATATACGTATTACTTTTATTATCATCAATATAACATGCATTATTACCCATATTATGCAGTTATTATCGATAGGACTGTAATAAATATACTTATTACTTTTATTATTATCAATATAACATGCACTATTTGCCATATTTTACTATTATTATCGCTGGAACTATAATAATTATACTTATTACTCCCGATATTATCAATATAACATGCATTATTACCCATATAATGCAGTTATTATCGCTAGAACTGTAATAATTATACTTATTACTTATATTATTATCAATATAACATGCATTATTACCCATATAATGCAGTTATTATCGCTAGAACTGTAATAATTATACTTATTACTTATATTATAAGCAATATAACGTGCATTATTACCCATATAATGCAGTTATTATCGCTAGAACTGTAATAATTATACTTATTACTTATATTATTATCAATATAACATGCATTATTACCCATATAATGGAGGTATTATCGCAAGAACTGTAATAATTATACTTATTACTTATACTATTAGCAATATAACGTGCATTATTACCCATATAATGCAGTTATTATCGCCAGAACTGTAATAATTATGCTTATTACTTATATTATTCTCAATATAACATGCATTATTACCCACATTATGCAGTTATTATCGCTAGAACTATAATAAATATACGTATTACTTTCATTATCATCAATATAACATGCATTATTACCCATATAATGGAGGTATTATCGCTAGAACTGTAATAATTATACTTATTACTTATATTATTATCAATATAACATGCATTATTACCCATATTATGCAGTTATTATCGATAGAACTGTAATAAATACACTTATTACTTTTACTATTATCAATATATCATGCACTATTACCCATATTTTACTATTATTATCGCTAGAACTATAATAATTATACTTATTACTCCCGATATTATCAATATAACATGCATTATTAATCATATAGTGCAGTTATTATCGCTAGAACTGTAATAATTATACTTATTACTTATATTATTAGCAATATAACGTGCATTATTACCCATATAATGCAGTTATTATCGATAGAACTGTAATAAATACACTTATTACTTTTACTTTTATCAATATATCATGCACTATTAGCCATATTTTACTATTATTATCGCTAGAACTATAATAATTATACTTATTACTCCCGATGTTATCAATATAACATGCCTTATTACCCATATAATGCAGTTATTATCGCTAGAACTGTAATAATGATACTCATTACTTATATTATTAGCAATGTAACGTGCATTATTACCCATATTATGCAGTTACTATCGCTAGAACTGTAATATTTATACTAATTACTTATATTATTATCAATATAACATGCATTATTACCCATATAATGGAGGTATTATCGCTAGAACTATAATAAATATACGTATTACCTTCATTATCATCAATATAACATGCATTATTACCCATATAATGGAGGTATTATCGCTAGAACTGTAATAATTATACTTATTACCTATATTATTATCAATATAACATGCATTATTACCCATATTATGCAGTTATTATCGATAGAACTGTAATAAATACACTTATTACTTTTACTATTATCAATATATCATGCACTATTAGCCATATTTTACTATTATTATCGCTAGAACTATAATAATTATACTTATTACTCCCGATGTTATCATTATAACATGCCTTATTACCCATATAATGCAGTTATTATCGCTAGAACTGCAATAATTATACTTATTACTTATACTATTAGCAATATAACGTGCATTATTACCCATATAATGCAGTTATTATCGCCAGAACTGTAATAATTATACTTATTACTTATATTATTCTCAATATAACATGCATTATTACCCACATTATGCAGTTATTATCGCTAGAACTATAATAAATATACGTATTACTTTCATTATCATCAATATAACATGCATTATTACCCATATAATGCAGTTATTATCGCTAGAACTATAATAATTATACTTATTACTCCCGATATTATCAATATAACATGCATTATTACCCATATAATGCAGTTATTATCGCTAGAACTGTAATAATTATACTTATTACTTATATTATTAGCAATATAACGTGCATTGTTACCCATATAATGCAGTTATTATCGCCAGAACTGTAATAATTATACTTATTACTTATATTATTCTCAATATAACATGCATTATTACCCATATTATGTAGTTATTATCGATAGAACTGAAATAAATACACTTATTACTTTTACTATTATCAATATATCATGCACTATTACCCATATAATGCAGTTATTATCGTTAGAACTGTAATAATTGTACTCATTACTTATATTATTAGCAATATAACGTGCATTATTACCCATATAATGGAGGTATTATCGCTAGAACTATAATAAATATACGTATTACCTTCATTATCATCAATATAACATGCATTATTACCCATATAATGGAGGTATTATCGCTAGAACTGTAATAATTATACTTATTACTCATATTATTATCAATATAACATGCATTATTACCCATATAATGCAGTTATTATCGCTAGAACTGTAATAACTATACTTATTACTTATATTATTCTCAATATAACATGCATTATTACCCATATAATGGAGGTATTATCGCTAGAACTGTAATAATTATACTTATTACTTATACTATTAGCAATATAACGTGCATTATTACCCATATAATGCAGTTATTATCGCCAGAACTGTAATAATTATACTTATTACTTATATTATTCTCAATATAACATGCATTATTACCCACATTATGCAGTTATTATCGCTAGAACTATAATAAATATACGTATTACTTTCATTATCATCAATATAACATGCATTATTACCCATATTATGCAGTTATTATCGATAGAACTGTCATAATTATAATTATTACTTATATTGTTAGCAATATAACGTGCATTATTACCCATATAATGCAGTTATTATCGCTAGAACTGTAATAATTATACTTATTACTCATATTATTATCAATATAACATGCATTATTACCCATATAATGCAGTTATTATCGCTAGAACTGTAATAACTATACTTATTACTTATATTATTCTCAATATAACATGCATTATTACCCATATAATGGAGGTATTATCGCTAGAACTGTAATAATTATACTTATTACTTATACTATTAGCAATATAACGTGCATTATTACCCATATAATGCAGTTATTATCGCCAGAACAGTAATAATTATACTTATTACTTATATTATTCTCAATATAACATGCATTATTACCCATATAATGCAGTTATTATCGCTAGAACTGTAATAACTATACTTATTACTTATATTATTATCAACATAACATGCATTATTACCCATATAATGCAGTTATAATCGCTAGAACTGTCATAATTATACTTATTACTTATATTGTTAGCAATATAACGTGCATTATTACCCATATAATGCAGTTATTATCGCTAGAACTGTAATAATTATACTTATTACTCATATTATTATCAATATAACATGCATTATTACCCATATTATGCAGTTATTATCGCTAGAACTATAATAAATATACGTATTACTTTTATTATCATCAATATAACATGCATTATTACCAATATTATGCAGTTATTATCGCTAGAACTGTAATAATTATACTTATTACTTATATTACTATCAATATAACATGCATTATTACCCATATAATGCAGTTATTATCGCTAGAACTGTAATAATTGTACTCATTACTTATATTATTAGCAATATAACGTGCATTATTACCCATATTATGCAGTTATTATCGCTAGAACTGTAATAATTATACTTATTACTTATATCATTATCAATATAACATGCATTATTACCCATATAATAGAGGTACTATCGCTAGAACTGTAATAATTATACTTATTACTTATATTATGCTCAATATAACATGCATTATTACCCATATTATGCAGTTATTATCGCTAGAACTATAATAAATATACGTATTACTTTCATTATCATCAATATAACATGCATTATTACCCATATAATAGAGGTATTATCGCTAGAACTGTAATCATTATACTTATTACTTATACTATTAACAATAAAACGGGCATTGTTACCCATATAATGCAGTTATTATCGCTAGAACTGTAATAATTATACTTATTACTTATATTGTTAGCAATATAACGTGCATTATTACCCATATAATGCAGTTATTATCGCTAGAACTGTAATAATTATACTTATTACTTATATTATTATCAATATAACATGCATTATTACCCATATAATGCAGTTATTATCGCTAGAACTGTAATAATTGTACTCATTACTTATATTATTAGCAATATAACGTGCATTATTACCCATATTATGCAGTTATTATCGCTAGAACTGTAATAATTATACTTATTACTTATACTATTAGCAATATAACGTGCATTTTTACCCATATTATGGAGGTATTATCGCAAGAACTGTAATAATTATACTTATTACTTATATTATTATCAATATAACATGCATTATTACCCATATTATGCAGTTATTATCTCTAGAACCATAATAAATATACTCATTACTCCCAATATTATCAATATAACATGCATTTTTACCCATATAATGCAGTTATTATCGCTAGAACTGTAATAATTATACTTATTACTTATATTGTTAGCAATATAACGTGCATTATTACCCATATAATGCAGTTATTATCGCCAGAACTGTAATAGTTATACTTATTACTTATATTATTCTCAATATAACATGCATTATTACCCACATTATGCAGTTATTATCGCTAGAACTATAATAAATATACGTATTACTTTCATTATCATCAATATAACATGCATTATTACCCATATAATGGAGGTATTATCGCTAGAACTATAATAATTATACTTATTACTTATACTGTTAGCAATATAACGTGCATTATTACCCATATAATGCAGTTATTATCGCCAGAACTGTAATAATTATACTTATTACTTATATTATTCTCAATTTAACATGCATTATTACCCATATAATGCAGTTATTATCGCTAGAACTGTAATAATTATACTTATTACTTATATTATTATCAACATAACATGCATTACTACCCACATTATGCAGTTATTATCGCTAGAACTATAATAAATATACGTATTACTTTCATTATCATCAATATAACATGCATTATTACCCATATAATGGAGGTATTATCGCTAGAACTGTAATAATTATACTTATTACTTATATTATTATCAATATAACATGCATTATTACCCATATTATGCAGTTATTATCGCTAGAACTGTAATAATTATACTTATTACTCATATTATTATCAATATAACATGCATTATTACCCATATTATGCAGTTATCATCGCTAGAACTATAATAAATATACGTATTACTTATATTGTCATCAATATAACATGCATTATTACCCATATTATGCAGTTATTATCGATAGAACTGTAATAAATATACTTATTACTTTTATTATTATCAATATAACATGCACTATTTGCCATATTTTACTATTATTATCGCTAGAACTATAATAATTATACTTATTACTCCCGATATTATCAATATAACATGCATTATTACCCATATAATGCAGTTATTATCGCTAGAACTGTAATAATTATACTTATTACTTATATTATTATCAATATAACATGCATTATTACCCATATTATGCAGTTATTATCGCTAGAACTGTAATAATTATACTTATTACTCATATTATTATCAATATAACATGCATTATTACCCACATTATGCAGTTATTATCGCTAGAACTATAATAAATATACGTATTACTTTCATTATCATCAATATAACATGCATTATTACCCATATTATGCAGTTATTATCGATAGAACTGTCATAATTATAATTATTACTTATATTGTTAGCAATATAACGTGCATTATTACCCATATAATGCAGTTATTATCGCTAGAACTGTAATAATTATACTTATTACTCATATTATTATCAATATAACATGCATTATTACCCATATAATGCAGTTATTATCGCTAGAACTGTAATAACTATACTTATTACTTATATTATTCTCAATATAACATGCATTATTACCCATATAATGGAGGTATTATCGCTAGAACTGTAATAATTATACTTATTACTTATACTATTAGCAATATAACGTGCATTATTACCCATATAATGCAGTTATTATCGCCAGAACAGTAATAATTATACTTATTACTTATATTATTCTCAATATAACATGCATTATTACCCATATAATGCAGTTATTATCGCTAGAACTGTAATAACTATACTTATTACTTATATTATTATCAACATAACATGCATTATTACCCATATAATGCAGTTATAATCGCTAGAACTGTCATAATTATACTTATTACTTATATTGTTAGCAATATAACGTGCATTATTACCCATATAATGCAGTTATTATCGCTAGAACTGTAATAATTATACTTATTACTCATATTATTATCAATATAACATGCATTATTACCCATATTATGCAGTTATTATCGCTAGAACTATAATAAATATACGTATTACTTTTATTATCATCAATATAACATGCATTATTACCAATATTATGCAGTTATTATCGCTAGAACTGTAATAATTATACTTATTACTTATATTACTATCAATATAACATGCATTATTACCCATATAATGCAGTTATTATCGCTAGAACTGTAATAATTGTACTCATTACTTATATTATTAGCAATATAACGTGCATTATTACCCATATTATGCAGTTATTATCGCTAGAACTGTAATAATTATACTTATTACTTATATCATTATCAATATAACATGCATTATTACCCATATAATAGAGGTACTATCGCTAGAACTGTAATAATTATACTTATTACTTATATTATGCTCAATATAACATGCATTATTACCCATATTATGCAGTTATTATCGCTAGAACTATAATAAATATACGTATTACTTTCATTATCATCAATATAACATGCATTATTACCCATATAATAGAGGTATTATCGCTAGAACTGTAATCATTATACTTATTACTTATACTATTAACAATAAAACGGGCATTGTTACCCATATAATGCAGTTATTATCGCTAGAACTGTAATAATTATACTTATTACTTATATTGTTAGCAATATAACGTGCATTATTACCCATATAATGCAGTTATTATCGCTAGAACTGTAATAATTATACTTATTACTTATATTATTATCAATATAACATGCATTATTACCCATATAATGCAGTTATTATCGCTAGAACTGTAATAATTGTACTCATTACTTATATTATTAGCAATATAACGTGCATTATTACCCATATTATGCAGTTATTATCGCTAGAACTGTAATAATTATACTTATTACTTATACTATTAGCAATATAACGTGCATTTTTACCCATATTATGGAGGTATTATCGCAAGAACTGTAATAATTATACTTATTACTTATATTATTATCAATATAACATGCATTATTACCCATATTATGCAGTTATTATCTCTAGAACCATAATAAATATACTCATTACTCCCAATATTATCAATATAACATGCATTTTTACCCATATAATGCAGTTATTATCGCTAGAACTGTAATAATTATACTTATTACTTATATTGTTAGCAATATAACGTGCATTATTACCCATATAATGCAGTTATTATCGCCAGAACTGTAATAGTTATACTTATTACTTATATTATTCTCAATATAACATGCATTATTACCCACATTATGCAGTTATTATCGCTAGAACTATAATAAATATACGTATTACTTTCATTATCATCAATATAACATGCATTATTACCCATATAATGGAGGTATTATCGCTAGAACTATAATAATTATACTTATTACTTATACTGTTAGCAATATAACGTGCATTATTACCCATATAATGCAGTTATTATCGCCAGAACTGTAATAATTATACTTATTACTTATATTATTCTCAATTTAACATGCATTATTACCCATATAATGCAGTTATTATCGCTAGAACTGTAATAATTATACTTATTACTTATATTATTATCAACATAACATGCATTACTACCCACATTATGCAGTTATTATCGCTAGAACTATAATAAATATACGTATTACTTTCATTATCATCAATATAACATGCATTATTACCCATATAATGGAGGTATTATCGCTAGAACTGTAATAATTATACTTATTACTTATATTATTATCAATATAACATGCATTATTACCCATATTATGCAGTTATTATCGCTAGAACTGTAATAATTATACTTATTACTCATATTATTATCAATATAACATGCATTATTACCCATATTATGCAGTTATCATCGCTAGAACTATAATAAATATACGTATTACTTATATTGTCATCAATATAACATGCATTATTACCCATATTATGCAGTTATTATCGATAGAACTGTAATAAATATACTTATTACTTTTATTATTATCAATATAACATGCACTATTTGCCATATTTTACTATTATTATCGCTAGAACTATAATAATTATACTTATTACTCCCGATATTATCAATATAACATGCATTATTACCCATATTATGCAGTTATGATCGCCAGAATTATAATAAATATACTTATTACTCCCAATATTATCAATGTAACATGCATTATTACCCATATAATGCAGTTATTATCGCTAGAACTGTAATAATTATACTTATTACTTATATTGTTAGCAATATAACGTGCATTATTACCCATATAATGCAGTTATTATCTCTAGAACTGTAATGATTATACTTATTACTCATATTATTATCAATATAACATGCATTATTACCCATATTATGCAGTTATTATCGCTAGAACTATAATAAATATACGTATTACTTTTATTATCATCAATATAACATGCATTATTACCCATATTATGCAGTTATTATCGCTAGAACTATAATAAATATACGTATTACTTTCATTATCATCAATATAACATGCATTATTACCCATATAATAGAGGTATTATCGCTAGAACTGTAATCATTATACTTATTACTTATACTATTAGCAATAAAACGTGCATTGTTACCCATATAATGCAGTTATTATCGCTAGAACTATAATAATTATACTTATTACTTATATTATTCTCAATATAACATGCATTATTACCCCTATATAATGCAGTTATTATCGCTAGAACTGTAATAATTATACTTATTACTTATATTATTATCAACATAACATGCATTATTACCCACATTATGCAGTTATTATCGCTAGAACTATAATAAATATACGTATTACTTTTATTATCATCAATATAACATGCGTTATTACCCATATTATGCAGTTATTATCGATAGAACTGTAATAAATATACTTATTACTTTTATTATTATCAATATAACATGCACTATTTGCCATATTTTACTATTATTATCGCTAGAACTATAATAATTATACTTATTACTCCCGATATTATCAATATAACATGCATTATTACCCATATTATGCAGTTATGATCGCCAGAATTATAATAAATATACTTATTACTCCCAATATTATCAATGTAACATGCATTATTACCCATATAATGCAGTTATTATCGCTAGAACTGTAATAATTATACTTATTACTTATATTGTTAGCAATATAACGTGCATTATTACCCACATAATGCAGTTATTATCTCTAGAACTGTAATGATTATACTTATTACTCATATTATTATCAATATAACATGCATTATTACCCATATTATGCAGTTATTATCGCTAGAACTATAATAAATATACGTATTACTTTCATTATCATCAATATAACATGCATTATTACCCATATAATAGAGGTATTATCGCTAGAACTGTAATCATTATACTTATTACTTATACTATTAGCAATAAAACGTGCATTGTTACCCATATAATGCAGTTATTATCGCTAGAACTATAATAATTATACTTATTACTCCCGATATTATCAATATAACATGCATTATTACCCATATAATGCAGTTATTATCGCTAGAACTGTAATAATTATACTTATTACTTATATTATTAGCAATATAACGTGCATTATTACCCATATAATGCAGTTATTATCGCTAGAACTGTAATAATTATACTTATTACTTATATTATTATCAATATAACATGCATTATTACCCATATTATGCAGTTATTAACTCTAGAACCATAATAAATATACTCATTACTCCCAATATTATCAATATAACATGCATTTTTACCCATATAATGCAGTTATTATCGCTAGAACTGTAATAATTATACTTATTACTTATATTGTTAGCAATATAACGTGCATTATTACCCATATAATGCAGTTATTATCGCTAGAACTGTAATGATTATACTTATTACTCATATTATTATCAATATAACATGCATTATTACCCATATTATGCAGTTATTATCGCTAGAACTATAATAAATATACGTATTACTTTTATTATCATCAATATAACATGCATTATTACCCATATTATGCAGTTATTATCGCTAGAACTATAATAAATATACGTATTACTTTCATTATCATCAATATAACATGCATTATTACCCATATAATAGAGGTACTATCGCTAGAACTGTAATAATTATACTTATTACTTATATTATGCTCAATATAACATGCATTATTACCCATATTATGCAGTTATTATCGCTAGAACTATAATAAATATACGTATTACTTTCATTATCATCAATATAACATGCATTATTACCCATATAATAGAGGTATTATCGCTAGAACTGTAATCATTATACTTATTACTTATACTATTAGCAATAAAACGGGCATTGTTACCCATATAATGCAGTTATTATCGCTAGAACTGTAATAATTATACTTATTACTTATATTGTTAGCAATATAACGTGCATTATTACCCATATAATGCAGTTATTATCGCTAGAACTGTAATAATTATACTTATTACTTATATTATTATCAATATAACATGCATTATTACCCATATAATGCAGTTATTATCGCTAGAACTGTAATAATTGTACTCATTACTTATATTATTAGCAATATAACGTGCATTATTACCCATATTATGCAGTTATTATCGCCAGAACTGTAATAATTATACTTATTACTTATACTATTAGCAATATAACGTGCATTTTTACCCATATTATGGAGGTATTATCGCAAGAACTGTAATAATTATACTTATTACTTATATTATTATCAATATAACATGCATTATTACCCATATTATGCAGTTATTATCTCTAGAACCATAATAAATATACTCATTACTCCCAATATTATCAATATAACATGCATTTTTACCCATATAATGCAGTTATTATCGCTAGAACTGTAATAATTATACTTATTACTTATATTGTTAGCAATATAACGTGCATTATTACCCATATAATGCAGTTATTATCGCCAGAACTGTAATAGTTATACTTATTACTTATATTATTCTCAATATAACATGCATTATTACCCACATTATGCAGTTATTATCGCTAGAACTATAATAAATATACGTATTACTTTCATTATCATCAATATAACATGCATTATTACCCATATAATGGAGGTATTATCGCTAGAACTATAATAATTATACTTATTACTTATACTGTTAGCAATATAACGTGCATTATTACCCATATAATGCAGTTATTATCGCCAGAACTGTAATAATTATACTTATTACTTATATTATTCTCAATTTAACATGCATTATTACCCATATAATGCAGTTATTATCGCTAGAACTGTAATAATTATACTTATTACTTATATTATTATCAACATAACATGCATTACTACCCACATTATGCAGTTAATATCGCTAGAACTATAATAAATATACGTATTACTTTCATTATCATCAATATAACATGCATTATTACCCATATAATGGAGGTATTATCGCTAGAACTGTAATAATTATACTTATTACTTATATTATTATCAATATAACATGCATTATTACCCATATTATGCAGTTATTATCGATAGAACTGTAATAAATACACTTACTACTTTTACTATTATCAATATATCATGCACTATTAGCCATATTTTACTATTATTATCGCTAGAACTATAATAATTATACTTATTACTCCCGATGTTATCAATATAACATGCTTTATTACCCATATAATGCAGTTACTATCGCTAGAACTATAATAAATATACGTATTACTTTCATTATCATCAATATAACATGCATTATTACCCATATAATGGAGGTATTATCGCTAGAACTGTAATAATTATCCTTATTACTTATATTATTATCAATATAACATGCATTATTACCCATATTATGCAGTTATTATCTCTAGAACCATAATAAATATACTCATTACTCCCAATATTATCAATATAACATGCATTTTTACCCATATAATGCAGTTATTATCGCTAGAACTGTAATAATTGTACTCATTACTTATATTATTAGCAATATAACGTGCATTATTACCCATATTATGCAGTTATTATCGCTAGAACTGTAATAATTATACTTATTACTTATACTATTAGCAATATAACGTGCATTTTTACCCATATTATGGAGGTATTATCGCAAGAACTGTAATAATTATACTTATTACTTATATTATTATCAATATAACATGCATTATTACCCATATTATGCAGTTATTATCTCTAGAACCATAATAAATATACTCATTACTCCCAATATTATCAATATAACATGCATTTTTACCCATATAATGCAGTTATTATCGCTAGAACTGTAATAATTATGCTTATTACTTATATTGTTAGCAATATAACGTGCATTATTACCCATATAATGCAGTTATTATCGCCAGAACTGTAATAGTTATACTTATTACTTATATTATTCTCAATATAACATGCATTATTACCCACATTATGCAGTTATTATCGCTAGAACTATAATAAATATACTTATTACTTATACTATTAGCAATATAACGTGCATTTTTACCCATATTATGGAGGTATTATCGCTAGAACTGTAATAATTATACTTATTACTTATATTATTATCAATATAACATGCATTATTACCCATATTATGCAGTTATTATCGATAGAACTGTAATAAATACACTTACTACTTTTACAATTATCAATATATCATGCACTATTAGCCATATTTTACTATTATTATCGCTAGAACTATAATAATTATACTTATTACTCCCGATGTTATCAATATAACATGCTTTATTACCCATATAATGCAGTTACTATCGCTAGAACTATAATAAATATACGTATTACTTTCATTATCATCAATATAACATGCATTATTACCCATATAATGGAGGTATTATCGCTAGAACTGTAATAATTATCCTTATTACTTATATTATTATCAATATAACATGCATTATTACCCATATTATGCAGTTATTATCTCTAGAACCATAATAAATATACTCATTACTCCCAATATTATCAATATAACATGCATTTTTACCCATATAATGCAGTTATTATCGCTAGAACTGTAATAATTGTACTCATTACTTATATTATTAGCAATATAACGTGCATTATTACCCATATTATGCAGTTATTATCGCTAGAACTGTAATAATTATACTTATTACTTATACTATTAGCAATATAACGTGCATTTTTACCCATATTATGGAGGTATTATCGCAAGAACTGTAATAATTATACTTATTACTTATATTATTATCAATATAACATGCATTATTACCCATATTATGCAGTTATTATCTCTAGAACCATAATAAATATACTCATTACTCCCAATATTATCAATATAACATGCATTTTTACCCATATAATGCAGTTATTATCGCTAGAACTGTAATAATTATGCTTATTACTTATATTGTTAGCAATATAACGTGCATTATTACCCATATAATGCAGTTATTATCGCCAGAACTGTAATAGTTATACTTATTACTTATATTATTCTCAATATAACATGCATTATTACCCACATTATGCAGTTATTATCGCTAGAACTATAATAAATATACGTATTACTTTCATTATCATCAATATAACATGCATTATTACCCATATAATGGAGGTATTATCGCTAGAACTGTAATAATTATACTTATTACTTATACTATTAGCAATATAACATGCATTATTACCCATATAATGCAGTTATTATCGCTAGAACTGTAATAATTATACTTATTACTTATATTATTATCAACATAACATGCATTACTACCCACATTATGCAGTTATTATCGCTAGAACTATAATAAATATACGTATTACTTTCATTATCATCAATACAACATGCATTATTACCCATATAATGGAGGTATTATCGCTAGAACTGTAATAATTATACTTATTACTTATATTATTATCAATATAACATGCATTATTACCCATATTATGCAGTTATTATCGATAGAACTGTAATAAATACACTTACTACTTTTACTATTATCAATATATCATGCACTATTAGCCATATTTTACTATTATTATCGCTAGAACTATAATAATTATACTTATTACTCCCGATGTTATCAATATAACATGCTTTATTACCCATATAATGCAGTTATTATCGCTAGAACTATAATAAATATACGTATTACTTTCATTATCATCAATATAACATGCATTATTACCCATATAATGGAGGTATTATCGCTAGAACTGTAATAATTATCCTTATTACTTATATTATTATGATTATAACATGCATTATTACCCATATTATGCAGTTATTATCTCTAGAACCATAATAAATATACTCATTACTCCCAATATTATCAATATAACATGCATTTTTACCCATATAATGCAGTTATTATCGCTAGAACTGTAATAATTATACTTATTACTGATATTGTTAGCAATATAACGTGCATTATTACCCATATAATGCAGTTATTATCGCTAGAACTATAATAATTATACTTATTACTTATACTGTTAGCAATATAACGTGCATTATTACCCATATAATGCAGTTATTATCGCCAGAACTGTAATAATTATACTTATTACTTATATTATTCTCAATTTAACATGCATTATTACCCATATAATGCAGTTATTATCGCTAGAACTGTAATAATTATACTTATTACTTATATTATTATCAACATAACATGCATTACTACCCACATTATGCAGTTATTATCGCTAGAACTATAATGAATATACGTATTACTTTCATTATCATCAATATAACATGCATTATTACCCATATAATGGAGGTATTATCGCTAGAACTGTAATAATTATACTTATTACTTATATTATTATCAATATAACATGCATTATTACCCATATTATGCAGTTATTATCGATAGAACTGTAATAAATACACTTACTACTTTTACTATTATCAATATATCATGCACTATTAGCCATATTTTACTATTATTATCGCTAGAACTATAATAATTATACTTATTACTCCCGATGTTATCAATATAACATGCTTCATTACCCATATAATGCAGTTATTATCGCTAGAACTATAATAAATATACGTATTACTTTCATTATCATCAATATAACATGCATTATTACCCATATAATGGAGGTATTATCGCTAGAACTGTAATAATTATCCTTATTACTTATATTATTATCAATATAACATGCATTATTACCCATATTATGCAGTTATTATCTCTAGAACCATAATAAATATACTCATTACTCCCAATATTATCAATATAACATGCATTTTTACCCATATAATGCAGTTATTATCGCTAGAACTGTAATAATTGTACTCATTACTTATATTATTAGCAATATAACGTGCATTATTACCCATATTATGCAGTTATTATCGCTAGAACTGTAATAATTATACTTATTACTTATACTATTAGCAATATAACGTGCATTTTTACCCATATTATGGAGGTATTATCGCAAGAACTGTAATAATTATACTTATTACTTATATTATTATCAATATAACATGCATTATTACCCATATTATGCAGTTATTATCTCTAGAACCATAATAAATATACTCATTACTCCCAATATTATCAATATAACATGCATTTTTACCCATATAATGCAGTTATTATCGCTAGAACTGTAATAATTATGCTTATTACTTATATTGTTAGCAATATAACGTGCATTATTACCCATATAATGCAGTTATTATCGCCAGAACTGTAATAGTTATACTTATTACTTATATTATTCTCAATATAACATGCATTATTACCCACATTATGCAGTTATTATCGCTAGAACTATAATAAATATACGTATTACTTTCATTATCATCAATATAACATGCATTATTACCCATATAATGGAGGTATTATCGCTAGAACTGTAATAATTATACTTATTACTTATACTATTAGCAATATAACGTGCATTATTACCCATATAATGCAGTTATTATCGCCAGAACTGTAATAATTATACTTATTACTTATATTATTCTCAATTTAACATGCATTATTACCCATATAATGCAGTTATTATCGCTAGAACTGTAATAATTATACTTATTACTTATATTATTATCAACATAACATGCATTACTACCCACATTATGCAGTTATTATCGCTAGAACTATAATAAATATACGTATTACTTTCATTATCATCAATATAACATGCATTATTACCCATATAATGGAGGTATTATCGCTAGAACTGTAATAATTATACTTATTACTTATATTATTATCAATATAACATGCATTATTACCCATATTATGCAGTTATTATCGATAGAACTGTAATAAATACACTTACTACTTTTACTATTATCAATATATCATGCACTATTAGCCATTTTTTACTATTATTATCGCTAGAACTATAATAATTATACTTATTACTCCCGATGTTATCAATATAACATGCTTTATTACCCATATAATGCAGTTATTATCGCTAGAACTATAATAAATATACGTATTACTTTCATTATCATCAATATAACATGCATTATTACCCATATAATGGAGGTATTATCGCTAGAACTGTAATAATTATCCTTATTACTTATATTATTATGAATATAACATGCATTATTACCCATATTATGCAGTTATTATCTCTAGAACCATAATAAATATACTCATTACTCCCAATATTATCAATATAACATGCATTTTTACCCATATAATGCAGTTATTATCGCTAGAACTGTAATAATTATACTTATTACTGATATTGTTAGCAATATAACGTGCATTATTACCCATATAATGCAGTTACTATCGCTAGAACTGTAATAATTATACGTATTACTTTTATTATCATCAATATAACATGCATTATTACCCATATTATGCAGTTATTATCGATAGAACTGTAATAAATATACTTATTACTTTTATTATTATCAATATAACATGCACTATTTGCCATATTTTACTATTATTATCGCTAGAACTATAATAATTATACTTATTACTCCCGATATTATCAATATAACATGCATTATTAAGCATATAATGCAGTTATTATCGCTAGAACTGTAATAATTGTACTCATTACTTATATTATTAGCAATATAACGTGCATTATTACCCATATTATGCAGTTATTATCGCTAGAACTGTAATAATTATACTTATTACTTATATTGTTAGCAATATAACGTGCATTATTACCCATATAATGCAGTTATTATCGCTAGAACTGTAATAAATATACGTATTACTTTCATTATCATCAATATAACATGCATTATTACCCATATAATGGAGGTATTATCGCTAGAACTGTAATAATTATACTTATTACTTATATTATTATCAATATAACATGCATTATTACCCATATTATGCAGTTATTATCGATAGAACTGTAATAAATACACTTACTACTTTTACTATTATCAATATATCATGCACTATTAGCCATATTTTACTATTATTATCGCTAGAACTATAATAATTATACTTATTACTCCCGATGTTATCAATATAACATGCTTTATTACCCATATAATGCAGTTATTATCGCTAGAACTATAATAAATATACGTATTACTTTCATTATCATCAATATAACATGCATTATTACCCATATAATGGAGGTATTATCGCTAGAACTGTAATAATTATCCTTATTACTTATATTATTATCAATATAACATGCATTATTACCCATATTATGCAGTTATTATCTCTAGAACCATAATAAATATACTCATTACTCCCAATATTATCAATATAACATGCATTTTTACCCATATAATGCAGTTATTATCGCTAGAACTGTTATAATTATACTTATTACTGATATTGTTAGCAATATAACGTGCATTATTACCCATATAATGCAGTTATTATCGCTAGAACTGTAATAATTATACTTATTACTTATAATATTATCAATATAACATGCATTATTACCCATATTATGCAGTTATGATCGCCAGAACTATAATAAATATACGTATTACTTTCATTATCATCAATATAACATGCATTATTACCCATATAATAGAGGTATTATCGCTAGAACTGTAATCATTATACTTATTACTTATACTATTAGCATTAAAACGGGCATTGTTACCCATATAATGCAGTTATTATCGCTAGAACTGTAATAATTATACTTATTACTTATATTGTTAGCAATATAACGTGCATTATTACCCATATAATGCAGTTATTATCGCTAGAACTGTAATAATTATACTTATTACTTATATTATTATCAATATAACATGCATTATTACCCATATAATGCAGTTATTATCGCTAGAACTGTAATAATTGTACTCATTACTTATATTATTAGCAATATAACGTGCATTATTACCCATATTATGCAGTTATTATCGCTAGAACTGTAATAATTATACTTATTACTTATACTATTAGCAATATAACGTGCATTTTTACCCATATTATGCAGGTATTATCGCAAGAACTGTAATAATTATACTTATTACTTATATTATTATCAATATAACATGCATTATTACCCATATTATGCAGTTATTATCTCTAGAACCATAATAAATATACTCATTACTCCCAATATTATCAATATAACATGCATTTTTACCCATATAATGCAGTTATTATCGCTAGAACTGTAATAATTATACTTATTACTGATATTGTTAGCAATATAACGTGCATTATTACCCATATAATGCAGTTATTATCGCTAGAACTGTAATAATTATACTTATTACTTATAATATTATCAATATAACATGCATTATTACCCATATTATGCAGTTATGATCGCCAGAACTATAATAAATATACGTATTACTTTCATTATCATCAATATAACATGCATTATTACCCATATAATAGAGGTATTATCGCTAGAACTGTAATCATTATACTTATTACTTATACTATTAGCAATAAAACGGGCATTGTTACCCATATAATGCAGTTATTATCGCTAGAACTGTAATAATTATACTTATTACTTATATTGTTAGCAATATAACGTGCATTATTACCCATATAATGCAGTTATTATCGCGAGAACTGTAATAATTATACTTATTACTTATATTATTATCAATATAACATGCATTGTTACCCATATAATGCAGTTATTATCGCTAAAACTGTAATAATTGTACTCATTACTTATATTATTAGCAATATAACGTGCATTATTACCCATATTATGCAGTTATTATCGCTAGAACTGTAATAATTATACTTATTACTTATACTATTAGCAATATAACGTGCATTTTTACCCATATTATGGAGGTATTATCGCAAGAACTGTAATAATTATACTTATTACTTATATTATTATCAATATAACATGCATTATTACCCATATTATGCAGTTATTATCTCTAGAACCATAATAAATATACTCATTACTCCCAATATTATCAATATAACATGCATTTTTACCCATATAATGCAGTTATTATCGCTAGAACTGTAATAATTATGCTTATTACTTATATTGTTAGCAATATAACGTGCATTATTACCCATATAATGCAGTTATTATCGCCAGAACTGTAATAGTTATACTTATCACTTATATTATTCTCAATATAACATGCATTATTACCCACATTATGCAGTTATTATCGCTAGAACTATAATAAATATACGTATTACTTTCATTATCATCAATATAACATGCATTATTACCCATATAATGGAGGTATTATCGCTAGAACTGTAATAATTATACTTATTACTTATACTATTAGCAATATAACGTGCATTATTACCCATATAATGCAGTTATTATCGCCAGAACTGTAATAATTATACTTATTACTTATATTATTCTCAATTTAACATGCATTATTACCCATATAATGCAGTTATTATCGCTAGAACTGTAATAATTATACTTATTACTTATATTATTATCAACATAACATGCATTACTACCCACATTATGCAGTTATTATCGCTAGAACTATAATAAATATACGTATTACTTTCATTATCATCAATATAACATGCATTATTACCCATATAATGGAGTTATTATCGCTAGAACTGTAATAATTATACTTATTACTTATATTATTATCAATATAACATGCATTATTACCCATATTATGGTAGTTATTATCGATAGAACTGTAATAAATACACTTACTACTTTTACTATTATCAATATATCATGCACTATTAGCCATATTTTACTATTATTATCGCTAGAACTATAATAATTATACTTATTACTCCCGATGTTATCAATATAACATGCTTTATTACCCATATAATGCAGTTATTATCGCTAGAACTATAATAAATATACGTATTACTTTCATTATCATCAATATAACATGCATTATTACCCATATTATGCAGTTATTATCGCTAGAACTATAATAAATATACGTATTACTTTTATTATCATCAATATAACATGCATTATTACCCATATTATGCAGTTATTATCGATAGAACTGTAATAAATATACTTATTACTTTTATTATTATCAATATAACATGCACTATTTGCCATATTTTACTATTATTATCGCTAGAACTATAATAATTATACTTATTACTCCCGATATTATCAATATAACATGCATTATTACCCATATAATGCAGTTATTATCGCTAGAACTGTAATAATTATACTTATTACTTACATTACTATCAATATAACATGCATTATTACCCATATAATGCAGTTATTATCGCTAGAACTGTAATAATTGTACTCATTACTTATATTATTAGCAATATAACGTGCATTATTACCCATATTATGCAGTTATTATCGCTAGAACTGTAATAATTATACTTATTACTTATATCATTATCAATATAACATGCATTATTACCCATATAATAGAGGTACTATCGCTAGAACTGTAATAATTATACTTATTACTTATATTATGCTCAATATAACATGCATTATTACCCATATAATGCAGTTATTATCGCTAGAACTGTAATAATTGTACTCATTACTTATATTATTAGCAATATAACGTGCATTATTACCCATATTATGCAGTTATTATCGCCAGAACTGTAATAATTATACTTATTACTTATACTATTAGCAATATAACGTGCATTTTTACCCATATTATGGAGGTATTATCGCAAGAACTGTAATAATTATACTTATTACTTATATTATTATCAATATAACATGCATTATTACCCATATTATGCAGTTATTATCTCTAGAACCATAATAAATATACTCATTACTCCCAATATTATCAATATAACATGCATTTTTACCCATATAATGCAGTTATTATCGCTAGAACTGTAATAATTATACTTATTACTTATATTGTTAGCAATATAACGTGCATTATTACCCATATAATGCAGTTATTATCGCCAGAACTGTAATAGTTATACTTATTACTTATATTATTCTCAATATAACATGCATTATTACCCACATTATGCAGTTATTATCGCTAGAACTATAATAAATATACGTATTACTTTCATTATCATCAATATAACATGCATTATTACCCATATAATGGAGGTATTATCGCTAGAACTATAATAATTATACTTATTACTTATACTGTTAGCAATATAACGTGCATTATTACCCATATAATGCAGTTATTATCGCCAGAACTGTAATAATTATACTTATTACTTATATTATTCTCAATTTAACATGCATTATTACCCATATAATGCAGTTATTATCGCTAGAACTGTAATAATTATACTTATTACTTATATTATTATCAACATAACATGCATTACTACCCACATTATGCAGTTATTATCGCTAGAACTATAATAAATATACGTATTACTTTCATTATCATCAATATAACATGCATTATTACCCATATAATGGAGGTATTATCGCTAGAACTGTAATAATTATACTTATTACTTATATTATTATCAATATAACATGCATTATTACCCATATTATGCAGTTATTATCGATAGAACTGTAATAAATACACTTACTACTTTTACTATTATCAATATATCATGCACTATTAGCCATATTTTACTATTATTATCGCTAGAACTATAATAATTATACTTATTACTCCCGATGTTATCAATATAACATGCTTTATTACCCATATAATGCAGTTACTATCGCTAGAACTATAATAAATATACGTATTACTTTCATTATCATCAATATAACATGCATTATTACCCATATAATGGAGGTATTATCGCTAGAACTGTAATAATTATCCTTATTACTTATATTATTATCAATATAACATGCATTATTACCCATATTATGCAGTTATTATCTCTAGAACCATAATAAATATACTCATTACTCCCAATATTATCAATATAACATGCATTTTTACCCATATAATGCAGTTATTATCGCTAGAACTGTAATAATTATACTTATTACTTATAATATTATCAATATAACATGCATTATTACCCATATTATGCAGTTATGATCGCCAGAACTATAATAAATATACGTATTACTTTCATTATCATCAATATAACATGCATTATTACCCATATAATAGAGGTATTATCGCTAGAACTGTAATCATTATACTTATTACTTATACTATTAGCAATAAAACGGGCATTGTTACCCATATAATGCAGTTATTATCGCTAGAACTGTAATAATTATACTTATTACTTATATTGTTAGCAATATAACGTGCATTATTACCCATATAATGCAGTTATTATCGCTAGAACTGTAATAATTATACTTATTACTTATATTATTATCAATATAACATGCATTGTTACCCATATAATGCAGTTATTATCGCTAAAACTGTAATAATTGTACTCATTACTTATATTATTAGCAATATAACGTGCATTATTACCCATATTATGCAGTTATTATCGCTAGAACTGTAATAATTATACTTATTACTTATACTATTAGCAATATAACGTGCATTTTTACCCATATTATGGAGGTATTATCGCAAGAACTGTAATAATTATACTTATTACTTATATTATTATCAATATAACATGCATTATTACCCATATTATGCAGTTATTATCTCTAGAACCATAATAAATATACTCATTACTCCCAATATTATCAATATAACATGCATTTTTACCCATATAATGCAGTTATTATCGCTAGAACTGTAATAATTATGCTTATTACTTATATTGTTAGCAATATAACGTGCATTATTACCCATATAATGCAGTTATTATCGCCAGAACTGTAATAGTTATACTTATCACTTATATTATTCTCAATATAACATGCATTATTACCCACATTATGCAGTTATTATCGCTAGAACTATAATAAATATACGTATTACTTTCATTATCATCAATATAACATGCATTATTACCCATATAATGGAGGTATTATCGCTAGAACTGTAATAATTATACTTATTACTTATACTATTAGCAATATAACGTGCATTATTACCCATATAATGCAGTTATTATCGCCAGAACTGTAATAATTATACTTATTACTTATATTATTCTCAATTTAACATGCATTATTACCCATATAATGCAGTTATTATCGCTAGAACTGTAATAATTATACTTATTACTTATATTATTATCAACATAACATGCATTACTACCCACATTATGCAGTTATTATCGCTAGAACTATAATAAATATACGTATTACTTTCATTATCATCAATATAACATGCATTATTACCCATATAATGGAGGTATTATCGCTAGAACTGTAATAATTATACTTATTACTTATATTATTATCAATATAACATGCATTATTACCCATATTATGGTAGTTATTATCGATAGAACTGTAATAAATACACTTACTACTTTTACTATTATCAATATATCATGCACTATTAGCCATATTTTACTATTATTATCGCTAGAACTATAATAATTATACTTATTACTCCCGATGTTATCAATATAACATGCTTTATTACCCATATAATGCAGTTATTATCGCTAGAACTATAATAAATATACGTATTACTTTCATTATCATCAATATAACATGCATTATTACCCATATTATGCAGTTATTATCGCTAGAACTATAATAAATATACGTATTACTTTTATTATCATCAATATAACATGCATTATTACCCATATTATGCAGTTATTATCGATAGAACTGTAATAAATATACTTATTACTTTTATTATTATCAATATAACATGCACTATTTGCCATATTTTACTATTATTATCGCTAGAACTATAATAATTATACTTATTACTCCCGATATTATCAATATAACATGCATTATTACCCATATAATGCAGTTATTATCGCTAGAACTGTAATAATTATACTTATTACTTACATTACTATCAATATAACATGCATTATTACCCATATAATGCAGTTATTATCGCTAGGACTGTAATAATTATACTTATTACTTACATTACTATCAATATAACATGCATTATTACCCATATAATGCAGTTATTATCGCTAGAACTGTAATAATTGTACTCATTACTTATATTATTAGCAATATAACGTGCATTATTACCCATATTATGCAGTTATTATCGCTAGAACTGTAATAATTATACTTATTACTTATATCATTATCAATATAACATGCATTATTACCCATATAATAGAGGTACTATCGCTAGAACTGTAATAATTATACTTATTACTTATATTATGCTCAATATAACATGCATTATTACCCATATAATGCAGTTATTATCGCTAGAACTGTAATAATTGTACTCATTACTTATATTATTAGCAATATAACGTGCATTATTACCCATATTATGCAGTTATTATCGCCAGAACTGTAATAATTATACTTATTACTTATACTATTAGCAATATAACGTGCATTTTTACCCATATTATGGAGGTATTATCGCAAGAACTGTAATAATTATACTTATTACTTATATTATTATCAATATAACATGCATTATTACCCATATTATGCAGTTATTATCTCTAGAACCATAATAAATATACTCATTACTCCCAATATTATCAATATAACATGCATTTTTACCCATATAATGCAGTTATTATCGCTAGAACTGTAATAATTATACTTATTACTTATATTGTTAGCAATATAACGTGCATTATTACCCATATAATGCAGTTATTATCGCCAGAACTGTAATAGTTATACTTATTACTTATATTATTCTCAATATAACATGCATTATTACCCACATTATGCAGTTATTATCGCTAGAACTATAATAAATATACGTATTACTTTCATTATCATCAATATAACATGCATTATTACCCATATAATGGAGGTATTATCGCTAGAACTATAATAATTATACTTATTACTTATACTGTTAGCAATATAACGTGCATTATTACCCATATAATGCAGTTATTATCGCCAGAACTGTAATAATTATACTTATTACTTATATTATTCTCAATTTAACATGCATTATTACCCATATAATGCAGTTATTATCGCTAGAACTGTAATAATTATACTTATTACTTATATTATTATCAACATAACATGCATTACTACCCACATTATGCAGTTATTATCGCTAGAACTATAATAAATATACGTATTACTTTCATTATCATCAATATAACATGCATTATTACCCATATAATGGAGGTATTATCGCTAGAACTGTAATAATTATACTTATTACTTATATTATTATCAATATAACATGCATTATTACCCATATTATGCAGTTATTATCGATAGAACTGTAATAAATACACTTACTACTTTTACTATTATCAATATATCATGCACTATTAGCCATATTTTACTATTATTATCGCTAGAACTATAATAATTATACTTATTACTCCCGATGTTATCAATATAACATGCTTTATTACCCATATAATGCAGTTACTATCGCTAGAACTATAATAAATATACGTATTACTTTCATTATCATCAATATAACATGCATTATTACCCATATAATGGAGGTATTATCGCTAGAACTGTAATAATTATCCTTATTACTTATATTATTATCAATATAACATGCATTATTACCCATATTATGCAGTTATTATCTCTAGAACCATAATAAATATACTCATTACTCCCAATATTATCAATATAACATGCATTTTTACCCATATAATGCAGTTATTATCGCTAGAACTGTAATAATTGTACTCATTACTTATATTATTAGCAATATAACGTGCATTATTACCCATATTATGCAGTTATTATCGCTAGAACTGTAATAATTATACTTATTACTTATACTATTAGCAATATAACGTGCATTTTTACCCATATTATGGAGGTATTATCGCAAGAACTGTAATAATTATACTTATTACTTATATTATTATCAATATAACATGCATTATTACGAATATTATGCAGTTATTATCTCTAGAACCATAATAAATATACTCATTACTCCCAATATTATCAATATAACATGCATTTTTACCCATATAATGCAGTTATTATCGCTAGAACTGTAATAATTATGCTTATTACTTATATTGTTAGCAATATAACGTGCATTATTACCCATATAATGCAGTTATTATCGCCAGAACTGTAATAGTTATACTTATTACTTATATTATTCTCAATATAACATGCATTATTACCCACATTATGCAGTTATTATCGCTAGAACTATAATAAATATACGTATTACTTTCATTATCATCAATATAACATGCATTATTACCCATATAATGGAGGTATTATCGCTAGAACTGTAATAATTATACTTATTACTTATATTATTATCAACATAACATGCATTACTACCCACATTATGCAGTTATTATCGCTAGAACTATAATAAATATACGTATTACTTTCATTATCATCAATATAACATGCATTATTACCCATATAATGGAGGTATTATCGCTAGAACTGTAATAATTATACTTATTACTTATATTATTATCAATATAACATGCATTATTACCCATATTATGCAGTTATTATCGATAGAACTGTAATAAATACACTTACTACTTTTACTATTATCAATATATCATGCACTATTAGCCATATTTTACTATTATTATCGCTAGAACTATAATAATTATACTTATTACTCCCGATGTTATCAATATAACATGCTTTATTACCCATATAATGCAGTTATTATCGCTAGAACTATAATAAATATACGTATTACTTTCATTATCGTCAATATAACATGCATTATTACCCATATAATGGAGGTATTATCGCTAGAACTGTAATAATTATCCTTATTACTTATATTATTATGAATATAACATGCATTATTACCCATATTATGCAGTTATTATCTCTAGAACCATAATAAATATACTCATTACTCCCAATATTATCAATATAACATGCATTTTTACCCATATAATGCAGTTATTATCGCTAGAACTGTAATAATTATACTTATTACTGATATTGTTAGCAATATAACGTGCATTATTACCCATATAATGCAGTTATTATCGCTAGAACTGTAATAACTATACTTATTACTTATATTGTTAGCAATATAACGTGCATTATTACCCATATAATGCAGTTATTATCGCCAGAACTGTAATAGTTATACTTATTACTTATATTATTCTCAATATAACATGCATTATTACCCACATTATGCAGTTATTATCGCTAGAACTATAATAAATATACGTATTACTTTCATTATCATCAATATAACATGCATTATTACCCATATAATGGAGGTATTATCGCTAGAACTATAATAATTATACTTATTACTTATACTGTTAGCAATATAACGTGCATTATTACCCATATAATGCAGTTATTATCGCCAGAACTGTAATAATTATACTTATTACTTATATTATTCTCAATTTAACATGCATTATTACCCATATAATGCAGTTATTATCGCTAGAACTGTAATAATTATACTTATTACTTATATTATTATCAACATAACATGCATTACTACCCACATTATGCAGTTATTATCGCTAGAACTATAATAAATATACGTATTACTTTCATTATCATCAATATAACATGCATTATTACCCATATAATGGAGGTATTATCGCTAGAACTGTAATAATTATACTTATTACTTATATTATTATCAATATAACATGCATTATTACCCATATTATGCAGTTATTATCGATAGAACTGTAATAAATACACTTACTACTTTTACTATTATCAATATATCATGCACTATTAGCCATATTTTACTATTATTATCGCTAGAACTATAATAATTATACTTATTACTCCCGATGTTATCAATATAACATGCTTTATTACCCATATAATGCAGTTATTATCGCTAGAACTATAATAAATATACGTATTACTTTCATTATCATCAATATAACATGCATTATTACCCATATAATGGAGGTATTATCGCTAGAACTGTAATAATTATCCTTATTACTTATATTATTATCAATATAACATGCATTATTACCCATATTATGCAGTTATTATCTCTAGAACCATAATAAATATACTCATTACTCCCAATATTATCAATATAACATGCATTTTTACCCATATAATGCAGTTATTATCGCTAGAACTGTAATAATTGTACTCATTACTTATATTATTAGCAATATAACGTGCATTATTACCCATATTATGCAGTTATTATCGCTAGAACTGTAATAATTATACTTATTACTTATACTATTAGCAATATAACGTGCATTTTTACCCATATTATGGAGGTATTATCGCAAGAACTGTAATAATTATACTTATTACTTATATTATTATCAATATAACATGCATTATTACCCATATTATGCAGTTATTATCTCTAGAACCATAATAAATATACTCATTACTCCCAATATTATCAATATAACATGCATTTTTACCCATATAATGCAGTTATTATCGCTAGAACTGTAATAATTATGCTTATTACTTATATTGTTAGCAATATAACGTGCATTATTACCCATATAATGCAGTTATTATCGCCAGAACTGTAATAGTTATACTTATTACTTATATTATTCTCAATATAACATGCATTATTACCCACATTATGCAGTTATTATCGCTAGAACTATAATAAATATACGTATTACTTTCATTATCATCAATATAACATGCATTATTACCCATATAATGGAGGTATTATCGCTAGAACTGTAATAATTATACTTATTACTTATACTGTTAGCAATATAACGTGCATTATTACCCATATAATGCAGTTATTATCGCCAGAACTGTAATAATTATACTTATTACTTATATCATTCTCAATTTAACATGCATTATTACCCATATAATGCAGTTATTATCGCTAGA
The DNA here is from genome assembly GCA_963576845.1 of Megachile leachella. Classification (NCBI taxonomy): domain Eukaryota; kingdom Metazoa; phylum Arthropoda; class Insecta; order Hymenoptera; family Megachilidae; genus Megachile; species Megachile leachella. The sequence continues at coordinate 675,708 of CAUYWW010000150.1, read as the reverse complement.
ACTGTAATAATTATACTTATTACTTATATTATTATCAACATAACATGCATTACTACCCACATTATGCAGTTATTATCGCTAGAACTATAATAAATATACGTATTACTTTCATTATCATCAATATAACATGCATTATTACCCATATAATGGAGGTATTATCGCTAGAACTGTAATAATTATACTTATTACTTATATTATTATCAATATAACATGCATTATTACCCATATTATGCAGTTATTATCGATAGAACTGTAATAAATACACTTACTACTTTTACTATTATCAATATATCATGCACTATTAGCCATTTTTTACTATTATTATCGCTAGAACTATAATAATTATACTTATTACTCCCGAGGTTATCAATATAACATGCTTTATTACCCATATAATGCAGTTATTATCGCTAGAACTATAATAAATATACGTATTACTTTCATTATCATCAATATAACATGCATTATTACCCATATAATGGAGGTATTATCGCTAGAACTGTAATAATTATCCTTATTACTTATATTATTATGAATATAACATGCATTATTACCCATATTATGCAGTTATTATCTCTAGAACCATAATAAATATACTCATTACTCCCAATATTATCAATATAACATGCATTTTTACCCATATAATGCAGTTATTATCGCTAGAACTGTAATAATTATACTTATTACTGATATTGTTAGCAATATAACGTGCATTATTACCCATATAATGCAGTTATTATCGCTAGAACTGTAATAATTATACGTATTACTTTTATTATCATCAATATAACATGCATTATTACCCATATTATGCAGTTATTATCGATAGAACTGTAATAAATATACTTATTACTTTTATTATTATCAATATAACATGCACTATTTGCCATATTTTACTATTATTATCGCTAGAACTATAATAATTATACTTATTACTCCCGATATTATCAATATAACATGCATTATTAAGCATATAATGCAGTTATTATCGCTAGAACTGTAATAATTGTACTCATTACTTATATTATTAGCAATATAACGTGCATTATTACCCATATTATGCAGTTATTATCGCTAGAACTGTAATAATTATACTTATTACTTATATTGTTAGCAATATAACGTGCATTATTACCCATATAATGCAGTTATTATCGCTAGAACTGTAATAAATATACGTATTACTTTCATTATCATCAATATAACATGCATTATTACCCATATAATGGAGGTATTATCGCTAGAACTGTAATAATTATACTTATTACTTATATTATTATCAATATAACATGCATTATTACCCATATTATGCAGTTATTATCGATAGAACTGTAATAAATACACTTACTACTTTTACTATTATCAATATATCATGCACTATTAGCCATATTTTACTATTATTATCGCTAGAACTATAATAATTATACTTATTACTCCCGATGTTATCAATATAACATGCTTTATTACCCATATAATGCAGTTATTATCGCTAGAACTATAATAAATATACGTATTACTTTCATTATCATCAATATAACATGCATTATTACCCATATAATGGAGGTATTATCGCTAGAACTGTAATAATTATCCTTATTACTTATATTATTATCAATATAACATGCATTATTACCCATATTATGCAGTTATTATCTCTAGAACCATAATAAATATACTCATTACTCCCAATATTATCAATATAACATGCATTTTTACCCATATAATGCAGTTATTATCGCTAGAACTGTTATAATTATACTTATTACTGATATTGTTAGCAATATAACGTGCATTATTACCCATATAATGCAGTTATTATCGCTAGAACTGTAATAATTATACTTATTACTTATAATATTATCAATATAACATGCATTATTACCCATATTATGCAGTTATGATCGCCAGAACTATAATAAATATACGTATTACTTTCATTATCATCAATATAACATGCATTATTACCCATATAATAGAGGTATTATCGCTAGAACTGTAATCATTATACTTATTACTTATACTATTAGCATTAAAACGGGCATTGTTACCCATATAATGCAGTTATTATCGCTAGAACTGTAATAATTATACTTATTACTTATATTGTTAGCAATATAACGTGCATTATTACCCATATAATGCAGTTATTATCGCTAGAACTGTAATAATTATACTTATTACTTATATTATTATCAATATAACATGCATTATTACCCATATAATGCAGTTATTATCGCTAGAACTGTAATAATTGTACTCATTACTTATATTATTAGCAATATAACGTGCATTATTACCCATATTATGCAGTTATTATCGCTAGAACTGTAATAATTATACTTATTACTTATACTATTAGCAATATAACGTGCATTTTTACCCATATTATGGAGGTATTATCGCAAGAACTGTAATAATTATACTTATTACTTATATTATTATCAATATAACATGCATTATTACCCATATTATGCAGTTATTATCTCTAGAACCATAATAAATATACTCATTACTCCCAATATTATCAATATAACATGCATTTTTACCCATATAATGCAGTTATTATCGCTAGAACTGTAATAATTATACTTATTACTGATATTGTTAGCAATATAACGTGCATTATTACCCATATAATGCAGTTATTATCGCTAGAACTGTAATAATTATACTTATTACTTATAATATTATCAATATAACATGCATTATTACCCATATTATGCAGTTATGATCGCCAGAACTATAATAAATATACGTATTACTTTCATTATCATCAATATAACATGCATTATTACCCATATAATAGAGGTATTATCGCTAGAACTGTAATCATTATACTTATTACTTATACTATTAGCAATAAAACGGGCATTGTTTCCCATATAATGCAGTTATTATCGCTAGAACTGTAATAATTATACTTATTACTTATATTGTTAGCAATATAACGTGCATTATTACCCATATAATGCAGTTATTATCGCTAGAACTGTAATAATTATACTTATTACTTATATTATTATCAATATAACATGCATTGTTACCCATATAATGCAGTTATTATCGCTAAAACTGTAATAATTGTACTCATTACTTATATTATTAGCAATATAACGTGCATTATTACCCATATTATGCAGTTATTATCGCTAGAACTGTAATAATTATACTTATTACTTATACTATTAGCAATATAACGTGCATTTTTACCCATATTATGGAGGTATTATCGCAAGAACTGTAATAATTATACTTATTACTTATATTATTATCAATATAACATGCATTATTACCCATATTATGCAGTTATTATCTCTAGAACCATAATAAATATACTCATTACTCCCAATATTATCAATATAACATGCATTTTTACCCATATAATGCAGTTATTATCGCTAGAACTGTAATAATTATGCTTATTACTTATATTGTTAGCAATATAACGTGCATTATTACCCATATAATGCAGTTATTATCGCCAGAACTGTAATAGTTATACTTATCACTTATATTATTCTCAATATAACATGCATTATTACCCACATTATGCAGTTATTATCGCTAGAACTATAATAAATATACGTATTACTTTCATTATCATCAATATAACATGCATTATTACCCATATAATGGAGGTATTATCGCTAGAACTGTAATAATTATACTTATTACTTATACTATTAGCAATATAACGTGCATTATTACCCATATAATGCAGTTATTATCGCCAGAACTGTAATAATTATACTTATTACTTATATTATTCTCAATTTAACATGCATTATTACCCATATAATGCAGTTATTATCGCTAGAACTGTAATAATTATACTTATTACTTATATTATTATCAACATAACATGCATTACTACCCACATTATGCAGTTATTATCGCTAGAACTATAATAAATATACGTATTACTTTCATTATCATCAATATAACATGCATTATTACCCATATAATGGAGGTATTATCGCTAGAACTGTAATAATTATACTTATTACTTATATTATTATCAATATAACATGCATTATTACCCATATTATGGTAGTTATTATCGATAGAACTGTAATAAATACACTTACTACTTTTACTATTATCAATATATCATGCACTATTAGCCATATTTTACTATTATTATCGCTAGAACTATAATAATTATACTTATTACTCCCGATGTTATCAATATAACATGCTTTATTACCCATATAATGCAGTTATTATCGCTAGAACTATAATAAATATACGTATTACTTTCATTATCATCAATATAACATGCATTATTACCCATATAATAGAGGTATTATCGCTAGAACTGTAATCATTATACTTATTACTTATACTATTAGCAATAAAACGGGCATTGTTACCCATATAATGCAGTTATTATCGCTAGAACTGTAATCATTATACTTATTACTTATACTATTAGCAATAAAACGGGCATTGTTACCCATATAATGCAGTTATTATCGCTAGAACTGTAATAATTATACTTATTACTTATATTGTTAGCAATATAACGTGCATTATTACCCATATAATGCAGTTATTATCGCTAGAACTGTAATAATTATACTTATTACTTATATTATTATCAATATAACATGCATTGTTACCCATATAATGCAGTTATTATCGCTAGAACTATAATAAATATACGTATTACTTTCATTATCATCAATATAACATGCATTATTACCCATATAATGGAGGTATTATCGCTAGAACTGTAATAATTATCCTTATTACTTATATTATTATCAATATAACATGCATTATTACCCATATTATGCAGTTATTATCTCTAGAACCATAATAAATATACTCATTACTCCCAATATTATCAATATAACATGCATTTTTACCCATATAATGCAGTTATTATCGCTAGAACTGTAATAATTATGCTTATTACTTATATTGTTAGCAATATAACGTGCATTATTACCCATATAATGCAGTTATTATCGCCAGAACTGTAATAGTTATACTTATCACTTATATTATTCTCAATATAACATGCATTATTACCCACATTATGCAGTTATTATCGCTAGAACTATAATAAATATACGTATTACTTTCATTATCATCAATATAACATGCATTATTACCCATATAATGGAGGTATTATCGCTAGAACTGTAATAATTATACTTATTACTTATACTATTAGCAATATAACGTGCATTATTACCCATATAATGCAGTTATTATCGCCAGAACTGTAATAATTATACTTATTACTTATATTATTCTCAATTTAACATGCATTATTACCCATATAATGCAGTTATTATCGCTAGAACTGTAATAATTATACTTATTACTTATATTATTATCAACATAACATGCATTACTACCCACATTATGCAGTTATTATCGCTAGAACTATAATAAATATACGTATTACTTTCATTATCATCAATATAACATGCATTATTACCCATATAATGGAGGTATTATCGCTAGAACTGTAATAATTATACTTATTACTTATATTATTATCAATATAACATGCATTATTACCCATATTATGGTAGTTATTATCGATAGAACTGTAATAAATACACTTACTTCTTTTACTATTATCAATATATCATGCACTATTAGCCATATTTTACTATTATTATCGCTAGAACTATAATAATTATACTTATTACTCCCGATGTTATCAATATAACATGCTTTATTACCCATATAATGCAGTTACTATCGCTAGAACTATAATAAATATACGTATTACTTTCATTATCATCAATATAACATGCATTATTACCCATATAATGGAGGTATTATCGCTAGAACTGTAATAATTATCCTTATTACTTATATTATTATCAATATAACATGCATTATTACCCATATTATGCAGTTATTATCTCTAGAACCATAATAAATATACTCATTACTCCCAATATTATCAATATAACATGCATTTTTACCCATATAATGCAGTTATTATCGCTAGAACTGTAATAATTATACTTATTACTTATAATATTATCAATATAACATGCATTATTACCCATATTATGCAGTTATGATCGCCAGAACTATAATAAATATACGTATTACTTTCATTATCATCAATATAACATGCATTATTACCCATATAATAGAGGTATTATCGCTAGAACTGTAATCATTATACTTATTACTTATACTATTAGCAATAAAACGGGCATTGTTACCCATATAATGCAGTTATTATCGCTAGAACTGTAATAATTATACTTATTACTTATATTGTTAGCAATATAACGTGCATTATTACCCATATAATGCAGTTATTATCGCTAGAACTGTAATAATTATACTTATTACTTATATTATTATCAATATAACATGCATTGTTACCCATATAATGCAGTTATTATCGCTAAAACTGTAATAATTGTACTCATTACTTATATTATTAGCAATATAACGTGCATTATTACCCATATTATGCAGTTATTATCGCTAGAACTGTAATAATTATACTTATTACTTATACTATTAGCAATATAACGTGCATTTTTACCCATATTATGGAGGTATTATCGCAAGAACTGTAATAATTATACTTATTACTTATATTATTATCAATATAACATGCATTATTACCCATATTATGCAGTTATTATCTCTAGAACCATAATAAATATACTCATTACTCCCAATATTATCAATATAACATGCATTTTTACCCATATAATGCAGTTATTATCGCTAGAACTGTAATAATTATGCTTATTACTTATATTGTTAGCAATATAACGTGCATTATTACCCATATAATGCAGTTATTATCGCCAGAACTGTAATAGTTATACTTATCACTTATATTATTCTCAATATAACATGCATTATTACCCACATTATGCAGTTATTATCGCTAGAACTATAATAAATATACGTATTACTTTCATTATCATCAATATAACATGCATTATTACCCATATAATGGAGGTATTATCGCTAGAACTGTAATAATTATACTTATTACTTATACTATTAGCAATATAACGTGCATTATTACCCATATAATGCAGTTATTATCGCCAGAACTGTAATAATTATACTTATTACTTATATTATTCTCAATTTAACATGCATTATTACCCATATAATGCAGTTATTATCGCTAGAACTGTAATAATTATACTTATTACTTATATTATTATCAACATAACATGCATTACTACCCACATTATGCAGTTATTATCGCTAGAACTATAATAAATATACGTATTACTTTCATTATCATCAATATAACATGCATTATTACCCATATAATGGAGGTATTATCGCTAGAACTGTAATAATTATACTTATTACTTATATTATTATCAATATAACATGCATTATTACCCATATTATGGTAGTTATTATCGATAGAACTGTAATAAATACACTTACTACTTTTACTATTATCAATATATCATGCACTATTAGCCATATTTTACTATTATTATCGCTAGAACTATAATAATTATACTTATTACTCCCGATGTTATCAATATAACATGCTTTATTACCCATATAATGCAGTTATTATCGCTAGAACTATAATAAATATACGTATTACTTTCATTATCATCAATATAACATGCATTATTACCCATATTATGCAGTTATTATCGCTAGAACTATAATAAATATACGTATTACTTTTATTATCATCAATATAACATGCATTATTACCCATATTATGCAGTTATTATCGATAGAACTGTAATAAATATACTTATTACTTTTATTATTATCAATATAACATGCACTATTTGCCATATTTTACTATTATTATCGCTAGAACTATAATAATTATACTTATTACTCCCGATATTATCAATATAACATGCATTATTACCCATATAATGCAGTTATTATCGCTAGAACTGTAATAATTATACTTATTACTTACATTACTATCAATATAACATGCATTATTACCCATATAATGCAGTTATTATCGCTAGAACTGTAATAATTATACTTATTACTTACATTACTATCAATATAACATGCATTATTACCCATATAATGCAGTTATTATCGCTAGAACTGTAATAATTGTACTCATTACTTATATTATTAGCAATATATCATGCACTATTAGCCATATTTTACTATTATTATCGCTAGAACTATAATAATTATACTTATTACTCCCGATGTTATCAATATAACATGCTTTATTACCCATATAATGCAGTTACTATCGCTAGAACTATAATAAATATACGTATTACTTTCATTATCATCAATATAACATGCATTATTACCCATATAATGGAGGTATTATCGCTAGAACTGTAATAATTATCCTTATTACTTATATTATTATCAATATAACATGCATTATTACCCATATTATGCAGTTATTATCTCTAGAACCATAATAAATATACTCATTACTCCCAATATTATCAATATAACATGCATTTTTACCCATATAATGCAGTTATTATCGCTAGAACTGTAATAATTATACTTATTACTTATAATATTATCAATATAACATGCATTATTACCCATATTATGCAGTTATGATCGCCAGAACTATAATAAATATACGTATTACTTTCATTATCATCAATATAACATGCATTATTACCCATATAATAGAGGTATTATCGCTAGAACTGTAATCATTATACCTATTACTTATACTATTAGCAATAAAACGGGCATTGTTACCCATATAATGCAGTTATTATCGCTAGAACTGTAATAATTATACTTATTACTTATATTGTTAGCAATATAACGTGCATTATTACCCATATAATGCAGTTATTATCGCTAGAACTGTAATAATTATACTTATTACTTATATTATTATCAATATAACATGCATTGTTACCCATATAATGCAGTTATTATCGCTAAAACTGTAATAATTGTACTCATTACTTATATTATTAGCAATATAACGTGCATTATTACCCATATTATGCAGTTATTATCGCTAGAACTGTAATAATTATACTTATTACTTATACTATTAGCAATATAACGTGCATTTTTACCCATATTATGGAGGTATTATCGCAAGAACTGTAATAATTATACTTATTACTTATATTATTATCAATATAACATGCATTATTACCCATATTATGCAGTTATTATCTCTAGAACCATAATAAATATACTCATTACTCCCAATATTATCAATATAACATGCATTTTTACCCATATAATGCAGTTATTATCGCTAGAACTGTAATAATTATGCTTATTACTTATATTGTTAGCAATATAACGTGCATTATTACCCATATAATGCAGTTATTATCGCCAGAACTGTAATAGTTATACTTATCACTTATATTATTCTCAATATAACATGCATTATTACCCACATTATGCAGTTATTATCGCTAGAACTATAATAAATATACGTATTACTTTCATTATCATCAATATAACATGCATTATTACCCATATAATGGAGGTATTATCGCTAGAACTGTAATAATTATACTTATTACTTATACTATTAGCAATATAACGTGCATTATTACCCATATAATGCAGTTATTATCGCCAGAACTGTAATAATTATACTTATTACTTATATTATTCTCAATTTAACATGCATTATTACCCATATAATGCAGTTATTATCGCTAGAACTGTAATAATTATACTTATTACTTATATTATTATCAACATAACATGCATTACTACCCACATTATGCAGTTATTATCGCTAGAACTATAATAAATATACGTATTACTTTCATTATCATCAATATAACATGCATTATTACCCATATAATGGAGGTATTATCGCTAGAACTGTAATAATTATACTTATTACTTATATTATTATCAATATAACATGCATTATTACCCATATTATGGTAGTTATTATCGATAGAACTGTAATAAATACACTTACTACTTTTACTATTATCAATATATCATGCACTATTAGCCATATTTTACTATTATTATCGCTAGAACTATAATAATTATACTTATTACTCCCGATATTATCAATATAACATGCATTATTACCCATATAATGCAGTTATTATCGCTAGAACTGTAATAATTATACTTATTACTTACATTACTATCAATATAACATGCATTATTACCCATATAATGCAGTTATTATCGCTAGAACTGTAATAATTATACTTATTACTTACATTACTATCAATATAACATGCATTATTACCCATATAATGCAGTTATTATCGCTAGAACTGTAATAATTGTACTCATTACTTATATTATTAGCAATATATCATGCACTATTAGCCATATTTTACTATTATTATCGCTAGAACTATAATAATTATACTTATTACTCCCGATGTTATCAATATAACATGCTTTATTACCCATATAATGCAGTTACTATCGCTAGAACTATAATAAATATACGTATTACTTTCATTATCATCAATATAACATGCATTATTACCCATATAATGGAGGTATTATCGCTAGAACTGTAATAATTATCCTTATTACTTATATTATTATCAATATAACATGCATTATTACCCATATTATGCAGTTATTATCTCTAGAACCATAATAAATATACTCATTACTCCCAATATTATCAATATAACATGCATTTTTACCCATATAATGCAGTTATTATCGCTAGAACTGTAATAATTGTACTCATTACTTATATTATTATCAATATAACATGCATTATTACCCATATTATGCAGTTATTATCTCTAGAACCATAATAAATATACTCATTACTCCCAATATTATCAATATAACATGCATTTTTACCCATATAATGCAGTTATTATCGCTAGAACTGTAATAATTATACTTATTACTTATATTGTTAGCAATATAACGTGCATTATTACCCATATAATGCAGTTATTATCGCCAGAACTGTAATAGTTATACTTATTACTTATATTATTCTCAATATAACATGCATTATTACCCACATTATGCAGTTATTATCGCTAGAACTATAATAAATATACGTATTACTTTCATTATCATCAATATAACATGCATTATTACCCATATAATGGAGGTATTATCGCTAGAACTATAATAATTATACTTATTACTTATACTGTTAGCAATATAACGTGCATTATTACCCATATAATGCAGTTATTATCGCCAGAACTGTAATAATTATACTTATTACTTATATTATTCTCAATTTAACATGCATTATTACCCATATAATGCAGTTATTATCGCTAGAACTGTAATAATTATACTTATTACTTATATTATTATCAACATAACATGCATTACTACCCACATTATGCAGTTATTATCGCTAGAACTATAATAAATATACGTATTACTTTCATTATCATCAATATAACATGCATTATTACCCATATAATGGAGGTATTATCGCTAGAACTGTAATAATTATACTTATTACTTATATTATTATCAATATAACATGCATTATTACCCATATTATGCAGTTATTATCGATAGAACTGTAATAAATACACTTACTACTTTTACTATTATCAATATATCATGCACTATTAGCCATATTTTACTATTATTATCGCTAGAACTATAATAATTATACTTATTACTCCCGATGTTATCAATATAACATGCTTTATTACCCATATAATGCAGTTACTATCGCTAGAACTATAATAAATATACGTATTACTTTCATTATCATCAATATAACATGCATTATTACCCATATAATGGAGGTATTATCGCTAGAACTGTAATAATTATCCTTATTACTTATATTATTATCAATATAACATGCATTATTACCCATATTATGCAGTTATTATCTCTAGAACCATAATAAATATACTCATTACTCCCAATATTATCAATATAACATGCATTTTTACCCATATAATGCAGTTATTATCGCTAGAACTGTAATAATTGTACTCATTACTTATATTATTAGCAATATAACGTGCATTATTACCCATATTATGCAGTTATTATCGCTAGAACTGTAATAATTATACTTATTACTTATACTATTAGCAATATAACGTGCATTTTTACCCATATTATGGAGGTATTATCGCAAGAACTGTAATAATTATACTTATTACTTATATTATTATCAATATAACATGCATTATTACCCATATTATGCAGTTATTATCTCTAGAACCATAATAAATATACTCATTACTCCCAATATTATCAATATAACATGCATTTTTACCCATATAATGCAGTTATTATCGCTAGAACTGTAATAATTATGCTTATTACTTATATTGTTAGCAATATAACGTGCATTATTACCCATATAATGCAGTTATTATCGCCAGAACTGTAATAGTTATACTTATTACTTATATTATTCTCAATATAACATGCATTGTTACCCATATAATGCAGTTATTATCGCTAAAACTGTAATAATTGTACTCATTACTTATATTATTAGCAATATAACGTGCATTATTACCCATATTATGCAGTTATTATCGCTAGAACTGTAATAATTATACTTATTACTTATACTATTAGCAATATAACGTGCATTTTTACCCATATTATGGAGGTATTATCGCAAGAACTGTAATAATTATACTTATTACTTATATTATTATCAATATAACATGCATTATTACCCATATTATGCAGTTATTATCTCTAGAACCATAATAAATATACTCATTACTCCCAATATTATCAATATAACATGCATTTTTACCCATATAATGCAGTTATTATCGCTAGAACTGTAATAATTATGCTTATTACTTATATTGTTAGCAATATAACGTGCATTATTACCCATATAATGCAGTTATTATCGCCAGAACTGTAATAGTTATACTTATCACTTATATTATTCTCAATATAACATGCATTATTACCCACATTATGCAGTTATTATCGCTAGAACTATAATAAATATACGTATTACTTTCATTATCATCAATATAACATGCATTATTACCCATATAATGGAGGTATTATCGCTAGAACTGTAATAATTATACTTATTACTTATACTATTAGCAATATAACGTGCATTATTACCCATATAATGCAGTTATTATCGCCAGAACTGTAATAATTATACTTATTACTTATATTATTCTCAATTTAACATGCATTATTACCCATATAATGCAGTTATTATCGCTAGAACTGTAATAATTATACTTATTACTTATATTATTATCAACATAACATGCATTACTACCCACATTATGCAGTTATTATCGCTAGAACTATAATAAATATACGTATTACTTTCATTATCATCAATATAACATGCATTATTACCCATATAATGGAGGTATTATCGCTAGAACTGTAATAATTATACTTATTACTTATATTATTATCAATATAACATGCATTATTACCCATATTATGCAGTTATTATCGATAGAACTGTAATAAATACACTTACTACTTTTACTATTATCAATATATCATGCACTATTAGCCATATTTTACTATTATTATCGCTAGAACTATAATAATTATACTTATTACTCCCGATGTTATCAATATAACATGCTTTATTACCCATATAATGCAGTTATTATCGCTAGAACTATAATAAATATACGTATTACTTTCATTATCATCAATATAACATGCATTATTACCCATATAATGGAGGTATTATCGCTAGAACTGTAATAATTATCCTTATTACTTATATTATTATGAATATAACATGCATTATTACCCATATTATGCAGTTATTATCTCTAGAACCATAATAAATATACTCATTACTCCCAATATTATCAATATAACATGCATTTTTACCCATATAATGCAGTTATTATCGCTAGAACTGTAATAATTATACTTATTACTGATATTGTTAGCAATATAACGTGCATTATTACCCATATAATGCAGTTATTATCGCTAGAACTGTAATAACTATACTTATTACTTATATTGTTAGCAATATAACGTGCATTATTACCCATATAATGCAGTTATTATCGCCAGAACTGTAATAGTTATACTTATTACTTATATTATTCTCAATATAACATGCATTATTACCCACATTATGCAGTTATTATCGCTAGAACTATAATAAATATACGTATTACTTTCATTATCATCAATATAACATGCATTATTACCCATATAATGGAGGTATTATCGCTAGAACTATAATAATTATACTTATTACTTATACTGTTAGCAATATAACGTGCATTATTACCCATATAATGCAGTTATTATCGCCAGAACTGTAATAATTATACTTATTACTTATATTATTCTCAATTTAACATGCATTATTACCCATATAATGCAGTTATTATCGCTAGAACTGTAATAATTATACTTATTACTTATATTATTATCAACATAACATGCATTACTACCCACATTATGCAGTTATTATCGCTAGAACTATAATAAATATACGTATTACTTTCATTATCATCAATATAACATGCATTATTACCCATATAATGGAGGTATTATCGCTAGAACTGTAATAATTATACTTATTACTTATATTATTATCAATATAACATGCATTATTACCCATATTATGCAGTTATTATCGATAGAACTGTAATAAATACACTTACTACTTTTACTATTATCAATATATCATGCACTATTAGCCATATTTTACTATTATTATCGCTAGAACTATAATAATTATACTTATTACTCCCGATGTTATCAATATAACATGCTTTATTACCCATATAATGCAGTTATTATCGCTAGAACTATAATAAATATACGTATTACTTTCATTATCATCAATATAACATGCATTATTACCCATATAATGGAGGTATTATCGCTAGAACTGTAATAATTATCCTTATTACTTATATTATTATCAATATAACATGCATTATTACCCATATTATGCAGTTATTATCTCTAGAACCATAATGAATATACTCATTACTCCCAATATTATCAATATAACATGCATTTTTACCCATATAATGCAGTTATTATCGCTAGAACTGTAATAATTGTACTCATTACTTATATTATTAGCAATATAACGTGCATTATTACCCATATTATGCAGTTATTATCGCTAGAACTGTAATAATTATACTTATTACTTATACTATTAGCAATATAACGTGCATTTTTACCCATATTATGGAGGTATTATCGCAAGAACTGTAATAATTATACTTATTACTTATATTATTATCAATATAACATGCATTATTACCCATATTATGCAGTTATTATCTCTAGAACCATAATAAATATACTCATTACTCCCAATATTATCAATATAACATGCATTTTTACCCATATAATGCAGTTATTATCGCTAGAACTGTAATAATTATACTTATTACTGATATTGTTAGCAATATAACGTGCATTATTACCCATATAATGCAGTTATTATCGCTAGAACTGTAATAATTATACGTATTACTTTTATTATCATCAATATAACATGCATTATTACCCATATTATGCAGTTATTATCGATAGAACTGTAATAAATATACTTATTACTTTTATTATTATCAATATAACATGCACTATTTGCCATATTTTACTATTATTATCGCTAGAACTATAATAATTATACTTATTACTCCCGATATTGTCAATATAACATGCATTATTAAGCATATAATGCAGTTATTATCGCTAGAACTGTAATAATTGTACTCATTACTTATATTATTAGCAATATAACGTGCATTATTACCCATATTATGCAGTTATTATCGCTAGAACTGTAATAATTATACTTATTACTTATATTGTTAGCAATATAACGTGCATTATTACCCATATAATGCAGTTATTATCGCTAGAACTGTAATAAATATACGTATTACTTTCATTATCATCAATATAACATGCATTATTACCCATATAATGGAGGTATTATCGCTAGAACTGTAATAATTATACTTATTACTTATATTATTATCAATATAACATGCATTATTACCCATATTATGCAGTTATTATCGATAGAACTGTAATAAATACACTTACTACTTTTACTATTATCAATATATCATGCACTATTAGCCATATTTTACTATTATTATCGCTAGAACTATAATAATTATACTTATTACTCCCGATGTTATCAATATAACATGCTTTATTACCCATATAATGCAGTTATTATCGCTAGAACTATAATAAATATACGTATTACTTTCATTATCATCAATATAACATGCATTATTACCCATATAATGGAGGTATTATCGCTAGAACTGTAATAATTATCCTTATTACTTATATTATTATCAATATAACATGCATTATTACCCATATTATGCAGTTATTATCTCTAGAACCATAATAAATATACTCATTACTCCCAATATTATCAATATAACATGCATTTTTACCCATATAATGCAGTTATTATCGCTAGAACTGTTATAATTATACTTATTACTGATATTGTTAGCAATATAACGTGCATTATTACCCATATAATGCAGTTATTATCGCTAGAACTGTAATAATTATACTTATTACTTATAATATTATCAATATAACATGCATTATTACCCATATTATGCAGTTATGATCGCCAGAACTATAATAAATATACGTATTACTTTCATTATCATCAATATAACATGCATTATTACCCATATAATAGAGGTATTATCGCTAGAACTGTAATCATTATACTTATTACTTATACTATTAGCATTAAAACGGGCATTGTTACCCATATAATGCAGTTATTATCGCTAGAACTGTAATAATTATACTTATTACTTATATTGTTAGCAATATAACGTGCATTATTACCCATATAATGCAGTTATTATCGCTAGAACTGTAATAATTATACTTATTACTTATATTATTATCAATATAACATGCATTATTACCCATATAATGCAGTTATTATCGCTAGAACTGTAATAATTGTACTCATTACTTATATTATTAGCAATATAACGTGCATTATTACCCATATTATGCAGTTATTATCGCTAGAACTGTAATAATTATACTTATTACTTATACTATTAGCAATATAACGTGCATTTTTACCCATATTATGGAGGTATTATCGCAAGAACTGTAATAATTATACTTATTACTTATATTATTATCAATATAACATGCATTATTACCCATATTATGCAGTTATTATCTCTAGAACCATAATAAATATACTCATTACTCCCAATATTATCAATATAACATGCATTTTTACCCATATAATGCAGTTATTATCGCTAGAACTGTAATAATTATACTTATTACTGATATTGTTAGCAATATAACGTGCATTATTACCCATATAATGCAGTTATTATCGCTAGAACTGTAATAATTATACTTATTACTTATAATATTATCAATATAACATGCATTATTACCCATATTATGCAGTTATGATCGCCAGAACTATAATAAATATACGTATTACTTTCATTATCATCAATATAACATGCATTATTACCCATATAATAGAGGTATTATCGCTAGAACTGTAATCATTATACTTATTACTTATACTATTAGCAATAAAACGGGCATTGTTACCCATATAATGCAGTTATTATCGCTAGAACTGTAATAATTATACTTATTACTTATACTGTTAGCAATATAACGTGCATTATTACCCATATAATGCAGTTATTATCGCTAGAACTGTAATAATTATACTTATTACTTATATTATTATCAATATAACATGCATTGTTACCCATATAATGCAGTTATTATCGCTAAAACTGTAATAATTGTACTCATTACTTATATTATTAGCAATATAACGTGCATTATTACCCATATTATGCAGTTATTATCGCTAGAACTGTAATAATTATACTTATTACTTATACTATTAGCAATATAACGTGCATTTTTACCCATATTATGGAGGTATTATCGCAAGAACTGTAATAATTATACTTATTACTTATATTATTATCAATATAACATGCATTATTACCCATATTATGCAGTTATTATCTCTAGAACCATAATAAATATACTCATTACTCCCAATATTATCAATATAACATGCATTTTTACCCATATAATGCAGTTATTATCGCTAGAACTGTAATAATTATGCTTATTACTTATATTGTTAGCAATATAACGTGCATTATTACCCATATAATGCAGTTATTATCGCCAGAACTGTAATAGTTATACTTATCACTTATATTATTCTCAATATAACATGCATTATTACCCACATTATGCAGTTATTATCGCTAGAACTATAATAAATATACGTATTACTTTCATTATCATCAATATAACATGCATTATTACCCATATAATGGAGGTATTATCGCTAGAACTGTAATAATTATACTTATTACTTATACTATTAGCAATATAACGTGCATTATTACCCATATAATGCAGTTATTATCGCCAGAACTGTAATAATTATACTTATTACTTATATTATTCTCAATTTAACATGCATTATTACCCATATAATGCAGTTATTATCGCTAGAACTGTAATAATTATACTTATTACTTATATTATTATCAACATAACATGCATTACTACCCACATTATGCAGTTATTATCGCTAGAACTATAATAAATATACGTATTACTTTCATTATCATCAATATAACATGCATTATTACCCATATAATGGAGGTATTATCGCTAGAACTGTAATAATTATACTTATTACTTATATTATTATCAATATAACATGCATTATTACCCATATTATGGTAGTTATTATCGATAGAACTGTAATAAATACACTTACTACTTTTACTATTATCAATATATCATGCACTATTAGCCATATTTTACTATTATTATCGCTAGAACTATAATAATTATACTTATTACTCCCGATGTTATCAATATAACATGCTTTATTACCCATATAATGCAGTTATTATCGCTAGAACTATAATAAATATACGTATTACTTTCATTATCATCAATATAACATGCATTATTACCCATATAATGGAGGTATTATCGCTAGAACTGTAATAATTATCCTTATTACTTATATTATTATCAATATAACATGCATTATTACCCATATTATGCAGTTATTATCTCTAGAACCATAATAAATATACTCATTACTCCCAATATTATCAATATAACATGCATTTTTACCCATATAATGCAGTTATTATCGCTAGAACTGTAATAATTATACTTATTACTTATATTATTATGAATATAACATGCATTATTACCCATATAATGCAGTTATTATCGCTAGAACTGTAATAATTGTACTCATTACTTATATTATTAGCAATATAACGTGCATTATTACCCATATTATGCAGTTATTATCTCTAGAACCATAATAAATATACTCATTACTCCCAATATTATCAATATAACATGCATTTTTACCCATATAATGCAGTTATTATCGCTAGAACTGTAATAATTATACTTATTACTGATATTGTTAGCAATATAACGTGCATTATTACCCATATAATGCAGTTATTATCGCTAGAACTGTAATAACTATACTTATTACTTATATTGTTAGCAATATAACGTGCATTATTACCCATATAATGCAGTTATTATCGCCAGAACTGTAATAGTTATACTTATTACTTATATTATTCTCAATATAACATGCATTATTACCCACATTATGCAGTTATTATCGCTAGAACTATAATAAATATACGTATTACTTTCATTATCATCAATATAACATGCATTATTACCCATATAATGGAGGTATTATCGCTAGAACTATAATAATTATACTTATTACTTATACTGTTAGCAATATAACGTGCATTATTACCCATATAATGCAGTTATTATCGCCAGAACTGTAATAATTATACTTATTACTTATATTATTCTCAATTTAACATGCATTATTACCCATATAATGCAGTTATTATCGCTAGAACTGTAATAATTATACTTATTACTTATACTATTATCAACATAACATGCATTACTACCCACATTATGCAGTTATTATCGCTAGAACTATAATAAATATACGTATTACTTTCATTATCATCAATATAACATGCATTATTACCCATATAATGGAGGTATTATCGCTAGAACTGTAATAATTATACTTATTACTTATATTATTATCAATATAACATGCATTATTACCCATATTATGCAGTTATTATCGATAGAACTGTAATAAATACACTTACTACTTTTACTATTATCAATATATCATGCACTATTAGCCATATTTTACTATTATTATCGCTAGAACTATAATAATTATACTTATTACTCCCGATGTTATCAATATAACATGCTTTATTACCCATATAATGCAGTTATTATCGCTAGAACTATAATAAATATACGTATTACTTTCATTATCATCAATATAACATGCATTATTACCCATATAATGGAGGTATTATCGCTAGAACTGTAATAATTATCCTTATTACTTATATTATTATCAATATAACATGCATTATTACCCATATTATGCAGTTATTATCTCTAGAACCATAATAAATATACTCATTACTCCCAATATTATCAATATAACATGCATTTTTACCCATATAATGCAGTTATTATCGCTAGAACTGTTATAATTATACTTATTACTGATATTGTTAGCAATATAACGTGCATTATTACCCATATAATGCAGTTATTATCGCTAGAACTGTAATAATTATACTTATTACTTATAATATTATCAATATAACATGCATTATTACCCATATTATGCAGTTATGATCGCCAGAACTATAATAAATATACGTATTACTTTCATTATCATCAATATAACATGCATTATTACCCATATAATAGAGGTATTATCGCTAGAACTGTAATCATTATACTTATTACTTATACTATTAGCATTAAAACGGGCATTGTTACCCATATAATGCAGTTATTATCGCTAGAACTGTAATAATTATACTTATTACTTATATTGTTAGCAATATAACGTGCATTATTACCCATATAATGCAGTTATTATCGCTAGAACTGTAATAATTATACTTATTACTTATATTATTATCAATATAACATGCATTATTACCCATATAATGCAGTTATTATCGCTAGAACTGTAATAATTGTACTCATTACTTATATTATTAGCAATATAACGTGCATTATTACCCATATTATGCAGTTATTATCGCTAGAACTGTAATAATTATACTTATTACTTATACTATTAGCAATATAACGTGCATTTTTACCCATATTATGGAGGTATTATCGCAAGAACTGTAATAATTATACTTATTACTTATATTATTATCAATATAACATGCATTATTACCCATATTATGCAGTTATTATCTCTAGAACCATAATAAATATACTCATTACTCCCAATATTATCAATATAACATGCATTTTTACCCATATAATGCAGTTATTATCGCTAGAACTGTAATAATTATACTTATTACTGATATTGTTAGCAATATAACGTGCATTATTACCCATATAATGCAGTTATTATCGCTAGAACTGTAATAATTATACTTATTACTTATAATATTATCAATATAACATGCATTATTACCCATATTATGCAGTTATGATCGCCAGAACTATAATAAATATACGTATTACTTTCATTATCATCAATATAACATGCATTATTACCCATATAATAGAGGTATTATCGCTAGAACTGTAATCATTATACTTATTACTTATACTATTAGCAATAAAACGGGCATTGTTACCCATATAATGCAGTTATTATCGCTAGAACTGTAATAATTATACTTATTACTTATATTGTTAGCAATATAACGTGCATTATTACCCATATAATGCAGTTATTATCGCTAGAACTGTAATAATTATACTTATTACTTATATTATTATCAATATAACATGCATTGTTACCCATATAATGCAGTTATTATCGCTAAAACTGTAATAATTGTACTCATTACTTATATTATTAGCAATATAACGTGCATTATTACCCATATTATGCAGTTATTATCGCTAGAACTGTAATAATTATACTTATTACTTATACTATTAGCAATATAACGTGCATTTTTACCCATATTATGGAGGTATTATCGCAAGAACTGTAATAATTATACTTATTACTTATATTATTATCAATATAACATGCATTATTACCCATATTATGCAGTTATTATCTCTAGAACCATAATAAATATACTCATTACTCCCAATATTATCAATATAACATGCATTTTTACCCATATAATGCAGTTATTATCGCTAGAACTGTAATAATTATGCTTATTACTTATATTGTTAGCAATATAACGTGCATTATTACCCATATAATGCAGTTATTATCGCCAGAACTGTAATAGTTATACTTATCACTTATATTATTCTCAATATAACATGCATTATTACCCACATTATGCAGTTATTATCGCTAGAACTATAATAAATATACGTATTACTTTCATTATCATCAATATAACATGCATTATTACCCATATAATGGAGGTATTATCGCTAGAACTGTAATAATTATACTTATTACTTATACTATTAGCAATATAACGTGCATTATTACCCATATAATGCAGTTATTATCGCCAGAACTGTAATAATTATACTTATTACTTATATTATTCTCAATTTAACATGCATTATTACCCATATAATGCAGTTATTATCGCTAGAACTGTAATAATTATACTTATTACTTATATTATTATCAACATAACATGCATTACTACCCACATTATGCAGTTATTATCGCTAGAACTATAATAAATATACGTATTACTTTCATTATCATCAATATAACATGCATTATTACCCATATAATGGAGGTATTATCGCTAGAACTGTAATAATTATACTTATTACTTATATTATTATCAATATAACATGCATTATTACCCATATTATGGTAGTTATTATCGATAGAACTGTAATAAATACACTTACTACTTTTACTATTATCAATATATCATGCACTATTAGCCATATTTTACTATTATTATCGCTAGAACTATAATAATTATACTTATTACTCCCGATGTTATCAATATAACATGCTTTATTACCCATATAATGCAGTTATTATCGCTAGAACTATAATAAATATACGTATTACTTTCATTATCATCAATATAACATGCATTATTACCCATATAATGGAGGTATTATCGCTAGAACTGTAATAATTATCCTTATTACTTATATTATTATCAATATAACATGCATTATTACCCATATTATGCAGTTATTATCTCTAGAACCATAATAAATATACTCATTACTCCCAATATTATCAATATAACATGCATTTTTACCCATATAATGCAGTTATTATCGCTAGAACTGTAATAATTATACTTATTACTTATATTATTATGAATATAACATGCATTATTACCCATATAATGCAGTTATTATCGCTAGAACTGTAATAATTGTACTCATTACTTATATTATTAGCAATATAACGTGCATTATTACCCATATTATGCAGTTATTATCGCTAGAACTGTAATAATTATACTTATTACTTATACTATTAGCAATATAACGTGCATTTTTACCCATATTATGGAGGTATTATCGCAAGAACTGTAATAATTATACTTATTACTTATATTATTATCAATATAACATGCATTATTACCCATATTATGCAGTTATTATCTCTAGAACCATAATAAATATACTCATTACTCCCAATATTATCAATATAACATGCATTTTTACCCATATAATGCAGTTATTATCGCTAGAACTGTAATAATTATACTTATTACTTATACTATTAGCAATATAACGTGCATTTTTACCCATATTATGGAGGTATTATCGCAAGAACTGTAATAATTATACTTATTACTTATATTATTATCAATATAACATGCATTATTACCCATATTATGCAGTTATTATCTCTAGAACCATAATAAATATACTCATTACTCCCAATATTATCAATATAACATGCATTTTTACCCATATAATGCAGTTATTATCGCTAGAACTGTAATAATTATGCTTATTACTTATATTGTTAGCAATATAACGTGCATTATTACCCATATAATGCAGTTATTATCGCCAGAACTGTAATAGTTATACTTATCACTTATATTATTCTCAATATAACATGCATTATTACCCACATTATGCAGTTATTATCGCTAGAACTATAATAAATATACGTATTACTTTCATTATCATCAATATAACATGCATTATTACCCATATAATGGAGGTATTATCGCTAGAACTGTAATAATTATACTTATTACTTATACTATTAGCAATATAACGTGCATTATTACCCATATAATGCAGTTATTATCGCCAGAACTGTAATAATTATACTTATTACTTATATTATTCTCAATTTAACATGCATTATTACCCATATAATGCAGTTATTATCGCTAGAACTGTAATAATTATACTTATTACTTATATTATTATCAACATAACATGCATTACTACCCACATTATGCAGTTATTATCGCTAGAACTATAATAAATATACGTATTACTTTCATTATCATCAATATAACATGCATTATTACCCATATAATGGAGGTATTATCGCTAGAACTGTAATAATTATACTTATTACTTATATTATTATCAATATAACATGCATTATTACCCATATTATGGTAGTTATTATCGATAGAACTGTAATAAATACACTTACTACTTTTACTATTATCAATATATCATGCACTATTAGCCATATTTTACTATTATTATCGCTAGAACTATAATAATTATACTTATTACTCCCGATGTTATCAATATAACATGCTTTATTACCCATATAATGCAGTTATTATCGCTAGAACTATAATAAATATACGTATTACTTTCATTATCATCAATATAACATGCATTATTACCCATATAATGGAGGTATTATCGCTAGAACTGTAATAATTATCCTTATTACTTATATTATTATCAATATAACATGCATTATTACCCATATTATGCAGTTATTATCTCTAGAACCATAATAAATATACTCATTACTCCCAATATTATCAATATAACATGCACTTTTACCCATATAATGCAGTTATTATCGCTAGAACTGTAATAATTATACTTATTACTGATATTGTTAGCAATATAACGTGCATTATTACCCATATAATGCAGTTATTATCGCTAGAACTGTAATAATTATACTTATTACTTATAATATTATCAATATAACATGCATTATTACCCATATTATGCAGTTATGATCGCCAGAACTATAATAAATATACGTATTACTTTTATTATCATCAATATAACATGCATTATTACCCATATTATGCAGTTATTATCGATAGAACTGTAATAAATATACTTATTACTTTTATTATTATCAATATAACATGCACTATTTGCCATATTTTACTATTATTATCGCTAGAACTATAATAATTATACTTATTACTTATATTATTATCAATATAACATGCATTATTACCCATATTATGCAGTTATTATCTCTAGAACCATAATAAATATACTCATTACTCCCAATATTATCAATATAACATGCATTTTTACCCATATAATGCAGTTATTATCGCTAGAACTGTAATAATTATGCTTATTACTTATATTGTTAGCAATATAACGTGCATTATTACCCATATAATGCAGTTATTATCGCCAGAACTGTAATAGTTATACTTATCACTTATATTATTCTCAATATAACATGCATTATTACCCACATTATGCAGTTATTATCGCTAGAACTATAATAAATATACGTATTACTTTCATTATCATCAATATAACATGCATTATTACCCATATAATGGAGGTATTATCGCTAGAACTGTAATAATTATACTTATTACTTATACTATTAGCAATATAACGTGCATTATTACCCATATAATGCAGTTATTATCGCCAGAACTGTAATAATTATACTTATTACTTAAATTATTCTCAATTTAACATGCATTATTACCCATATAATGCAGTTATTATCGCTAGAACTGTAATAATTATACTTATTACTTATATTATTATCAACATAACATGCATTACTACCCACATTATGCAGTTATTATCGCTAGAACTATAATAAATATACGTATTACTTTCATTATCATCAATATAACATGCATTATTACCCATATAATGGAGGTATTATCGCTAGAACTGTAATAATTATACTTATTACTTATAATATTATCAATATAACATGCATTATTACCCATATTATGCAGTTATGATCGCCAGAACTATAATAAATATACGTATTACTTTTATTATCATCAATATAACATGCATTATTACCCATATTATGCAGTTATTATCGATAGAACTGTAATAAATATACTTATTACTTTTATTATTATCAATATAACATGCACTATTTGCCATATTTTACTATTATTATCGCTAGAACTATAATAATTATACTTATTACTCCCGATGTTATCAATATAACATGCTTTATTACCCATATAATGCAGTTATTATCGCTAGAACTAGAATAAATATACGTATTACTTTCATTATCATCAATATAACATGCATTATTACCCATATAATGGAGGTATTATCGCTAGAACTGTAATAATTATCCTTATTACTTATATTATTATCAATATAACATGCATTATTACCCATATTATGCAGTTATTATCTCTAGAACCATAATAAATATACTCATTACCCCCAATATTATCAATATAACATGCACTTTTACCCATATAATGCAGTTATTATCGCTAGAACTGTAATAATTATACTTATTACTGATATTGTTAGCAATATAACGTGCATTATTACCCATATAATGCAGTTATTATCGCTAGAACTGTAATAATTATACTTATTACTTATAATATTATCAATATAACATGCATTATTACCCATATTATGCAGTTATGATCGCCAGAACTATAATAAACATACGTATTACTTTTATTATCATCAATATAACATGCATTATTACCCATATTATGCAGTTATTATCGATAGAACTGTAATAAATATACTTATTACTTTTATTATTATCAATATAACATGCACTATTTGCCATATTTTACTATTATTATCGCTAGAACTATAATAATTATACTTATTACTCCCGATATTATCAATATAACATGCATTATTAAGCATATAATGCAGTTATTATCGCTAGAACTGTAATAATTGTACTCATTACTTATATTATTAGCAATATAACGTGCATTATTACCCATATTATGCAGTTATTATCGCTAGAACTGTAATAATTATACTTATTACTTATATTGTTAGCAATATAACGTGCATTATTACCCATATAATGCAGTTATTATCGCTAGAACTGTAATAAATATACGTATTACTTTCATTATCATCAATATAACGTGCATTATTACCCATATAATGCAGTTATTATCGCCAGAACTGTAATAGTTATACTTATTACTTATATTATTCTCAATATAACATGCATTATTACCCACATTATGCAGTTATTATCGCTAGAACTATAATAAATATACGTATTACTTTCATTATCATCAATATAACATGCATTATTACCCATATAATGGAGGTATTATCGCTAGAACTGTAATAATTATACTTATTACCTATACTATTAGCAATAAAGCATGCTTTATTACCCATATAATGCAGTTATTATCGCTAGAACTATAATAAATATACGTATTACTTTCATTATCATCAATATAACATACATTATTACCCATATAATGGAGGTATTATCGCTAGAACTGTAATAATTATCCTTATTACTTATATTATTATCAATATAACATGCATTATTACCCATATTATGCAGTTATTATCTCTAGAACCATAATAAATATACTCATTACTCCCAATATTATCAATATAACATGCATTTTTACCCATATAATGCAGTTATTATCGCTAGAACTGTAATAATTATACTTATTACTGATATTGTTAGCAATATAACGTGCATTATTACCCATATAATGCAGTTATTATCGCTAGAACTGTAATAATTATACTTATTACTTATAATATTATCAATATAACATGCATTATTACCCATATTATGCAGTTATGATCGCCAGAACTATAATAAATATACGTATTACTTTTATTATCATCAATATAACATGCATTATTACCCATATTATGCAGTTATTATCGATAGAACTGTAATAAATATACTTATTACTTTTATTATTATCAATATAACATGCACTATTTGCCATATTTTACGATTATTATCGCTAGAACTATAATAATTATACTTATTACTCCCGATATTATCAATATAACATGCATTATTAAGCATATAATGCAGTTATTATCGCTAGAACTGTAATAATTGTACTCATTACTTATATTATTAGCAATATAACGTGCATTATAACCCACATTATGCAGTTATTATCGCTAGAACTGTAATAATTATACTTATTACTTATATTATTATCAATATAACATGCATTATTACCCATATAATGCAGTTATTATCGCTAGAACTGTAATAATTATACTTATTACTTATATTATTAGCAATATAACGTGCATTATTACCCATATAATGCAGTTATTATCGCTAGAACTGTAATAAATATACGTATTACTTTCATTATCATCAATATAACGTGCATTATTACCCATATAATGCAGTTATTATCGCCAGAACTGTAATAGTTATACTTATTACTTATATTATTCTCAATATAACATGCATTATTACCCACATTATGCAGTTATTATCGCTAGAACTATAATAAATATACGTATTACTTTCATTATCATCAATATAACATGCATTATTACCCATATAATGGAGGTATTATCGCTAGAACTGTAATAATTATACTTATTACCTATACTATTAGCAATAAAGCATGCTTTATTACCCATATAATGCAGTTATTATCGCTAGAACTATAATAAATATACGTATTACTTTCATTATCATCAATATAACATACATTATTACCCATATAATGGAGGTATTATCGCTAGAACTGTAATAATTATCCTTATTACTTATATTATTATCAATATAACATGCATTATTACCCATATTATGCAGTTATTATCTCTAGAACCATAATAAATATACTCATTACTCCCAATATTATCAATATAACATGCATTTTTACCCATATAATGCAGTTATTATCGCTAGAACTGTAGTAATTATACTTATTACTGATATTGTTAGCAATATAACGTGCATTATTACCCATATAATGCAGTTATTATCGCTAGAACTGTAATAATTATACTTATTACTTATAATATTATCAATATAACATGCATTATTACCCATATTATGCAGTTATGATCGCCAGAACTATAATAAATATACGTATTACTTTTATTATCATCAATATAACATGCATTATTACCCATATTATGCAGTTATTATCGATAGAACTGTAATAAATATACTTATTACTTTTATTATTATCAATATAACATGCACTATTTGCCATATTTTACTATTATTATCGCTAGAACTATAATAATTATACTTATTACTCCCGATATTATCAATATAACATGCATTATTAAGCATATAATGCAGTTATTATCGCTAGAACTGTAATAATTGTACTCATTACTTATATTATTAGCAATATAACGTGCATTATTACCCATATTATGCAGTTATTATCGCTAGAACTGTAATAATTATACTTATTACTTATATTGTTAGCAATATAACGTGCATTATTACCCATATAATGCAGTTATTATCGCTAGAACTGTAATAATTATACTTATTACTTATAATATTATCAATATAACATGCATTATTACCCATATTATGCAGTTATGATCGCCAGAACTATAATAAATATACGTATTACTTTTATTATCATCAATATAACATGCATTATTACCCATATTATGCAGTTATTATCGATAGAACTGTAATAAATATACTTATTACTTTTATTATTATCAATATAACATGCACTATTTGCCATATTTTACTATTATTATCGCTAGAACTATAATAATTATACTTATTACTCCCGATATTATCAATATAACATGCATTATTAAGCATATAATGCAGTTATTATCGCTAGAACTGTAATAATTGTACTCATTACTTATATTATTAGCAATATAACGTGCATTATTACCCATATTATGCAGTTATTATCGCTAGAACTGTAATAATTATACTTATTACTTATATTGTTAGCAATATAACGTGCATTATTACCCATATAATGCAGTTATTATCGCTAGAACTGTAATAATTATACTTATTACTTATATTATTAGCAATATAACGTGCATTATTACCCATATTATGCAGTTATTATCGCTAGAACTGTAATAATTATACTTATTACTTATATTGTTAGCAATATAACGTGCATTATTACCCATATAATGCAGTTATTATCGCTAGAACTGTAATAATTATACTTATTACTTATACTATTACCAATATAACGTGCATTTTTACCCATATAATGCAGTTATTATCGCTAGAACTGTAATAATTATACTTATTACTTATATTGTTAGCAATATAACGTGCATTATTACCCATATAATGCAGTTATTATCGCTAGAACTGTAATAATTATACTTATTACTTATAATATTATCAATATAACATGCATTATTACCCATATTATGCAGTTATGATCGCCAGAACTATAATAAATATACGTATTACTTTTATTATCATCAATATAACATGCATTATTACCCATATTATGCAGTTATTATCGATAGAACTGTAATAAATATACTTATTACTTTTATTATTATCAATATAACATGCACTATTTGCCATATTTTACGATTATTATCGCTAGAACTATAATAATTATACTTATTACTCCCGATATTATCAATATAACATGCATTATTAAGCATATAATGCAGTTATTATCGCTAGAACTGTAATAATTGTACTCATTACTTATATTATTAGCAATATAACGTGCATTATAACCCACATTATGCAGTTATTATCGCTAGAACTGTAATAATTATACTTATTACTTATATTATTATCAATATAACATGCATTATTACCCATATAATGCAGTTATTATCGCTAGAACTGTAATAATTATACTTATTACTTATATTATTAGCAATATAACGTGCCTTATTACCCATATAATGCAGTTATTATCGCTAGAACTGTAATAAATATACGTATTACTTTCATTATCATCAATATAACGTGCATTATTACCCATATAATGCAGTTATTATCGCCAGAACTGTAATAGTTATACTTATTACTTATATTATTCTCAATATAACATGCATTATTACCCACATTATGCAGTTATTATCGCTAGAACTATAATAAATATACGTATTACTTTCATTATCATCAATATAACATGCATTATTACCCATATAATGGAGGTATTATCGCTAGAACTGTAATAATTATACTTATTACCTATACTATTAGCAATAAAGCATGCTTTATTACCCATATAATGCAGTTATTATCGCTAGAACTATAATAAATATACGTATTACTTTCATTATCATCAATATAACATACATTATTACCCATATAATGGAGGTATTATCGCTAGAACTGTAATAATTATCCTTATTACTTATATTATTATCAATATAACATGCATTATTACCCATATTATGCAGTTATTATCTCTAGAACCATAATAAATATACTCATTACTCCCAATATTATCAATATAACATGCATTTTTACCCATATAATGCAGTTATTATCGCTAGAACTGTAGTAATTATACTTATTACTGATATTGTTAGCAATATAACGTGCATTATTACCCATATAATGCAGTTATTATCGCTAGAACTGTAATAATTATACTTATTACTTATAATATTATCAATATAACATGCATTATTACCCATATTATGCAGTTATGATCGCCAGAACTATAATAAATATACGTATTACTTTTATTATCATCAATATAACATGCATTATTACCCATATTATGCAGTTATTATCGATAGAACTGTAATAAATATACTTATTACTTTTATTATTATCAATATAACATGCACTATTTGCCATATTTTACTATTATTATCGCTAGAACTATAATAATTATACTTATTACTCCCGATATTATCAATATAACATGCATTATTAAGCATATAATGCAGTTATTATCGCTAGAACTGTAATAATTGTACTCATTACTTATATTATTAGCAATATAACGTGCATTATTACCCATATTATGCAGTTATTATCGCTAGAACTGTAATAATTATACTTATTACTTATATTGTTAGCAATATAACGTGCATTATTACCCATATAATGCAGTTATTATCGCTAGAACTGTAATAATTATACTTATTACTTATATTATTAGCAATATAACGTGCATTATTACCCATATTATGCAGTTATTATCGCTAGAACTGTAATAATTATACTTATTACTTATATTGTTAGCAATATAACGTGCATTATTACCCATATAATGCAGTTATTATCGCTAGAACTGTAATAATTATACTTATTACTTATACTATTACCAATATAACGTGCATTTTTACCCATATAATGCAGTTATTATCGCTAGAACTGTAATAATTATACTTATTACTTATATTGTTAGCAATATAACGTGCATTATTACCCATATAATGCAGTTATTATCGCTAGAACTGTAATAAATATACGTATTACTTTCATTATCATCAATATAACATGCATTATTACCCATATTATGCAGTTATTATCGATAGAACTGTAATAAATATACTTATTACTTCTATTATTATCAATATAACATGCACTATTTGCCATATTTTACTATTATTATCGCTAGAACTATAATAATTATACTTATTACTCCCGATATTATCAATATAACATACATTATTACCTATATAATGCAGTTATTATCGCTAGAACTGTAATAATTATACTTATTACTTATATTATTGTCAATATAACATGCATTATTACCCATATAATGCAGTTATTATCGCCAGAACTGTAATAATTGTACTCATTACTTATATTGTTAGCAATATAACGTGCATTATAACCCACATTATGCAGTTATTATCGCTAGAACTGTAATAATTATACTTATTACTTATATTATTATCAATATAACATGCATTATTACCCATATAATGCAGTTATTATCGCCAGAACTGTAATAATTGTACTCATTACTTATATTATTAGCAATATAACGTGCATTATAACCCACATTATGCAGTTATTATCGCTAGAACTGTAATAATTATACTTATTACTTATATTATTATCAATATAACATGCATTATTACCCATATAATGCAGTTATTATCGCTAGAACTGTAATAATTATACTTATTACTTATATTATTAGCAATATAACGTGCATTATTACCCATATAATGCAGTTATTATCGCTAGAACTGTAATAAATATACGTATTACTTTCATTATCATCAATATAACATGCATTATTACCCATATAATGGAGGTATTATCGCTAGAACTGTAATAATTATACTTATTACTTATATTATTATCAATATAACATGCATTATTACCCATATTATGCAGTTATTATCGATAGAACTGTAATAAATACACTTACTACTTTTACTATTATCAATATATCATGCACTATTAGCCATATTTTACTATTATTATCGCTAGAACTATAATAATTATACTTATTACTCCCGATGTTATCAATATAACATGCTTTATTACCCATATAATGCAGTTATTATCGCTAGAACTATAATAAATATACGTATTACTTTCATTATCATCAATATAACATGCATTATTACCCATATAATGGAGGTATTATCGCTAGAACTGTAATAATTATCCTTATTACTTATATTATTATCAATATAACATGCATTATTACCCATATTATGCAGTTATTATCTCTAGAACCATAATAAATATACTCATTACTCCCAATATTATCAATATAACATGCATTTTTACCCATATAATGCAGTTATTATCGCTAGAACTGTAATAATTATACTTATTACTGATATTGTTAGCAATATAACGTGCATTATTACCCATATAATGCAGTTATTATCGCTAGAACTGTAATAATTATACTTATTACTTATATTATTATCAATATAACATGCATTATTACCCATATAATGCAGTTATTATCGCTAGAACTGTAATAATTGTACTCATTACTTATATTATTAGCAATATAACGTGCATTACTACCCATATTATGCAGTTATTATCGCTAGAACTGTAATAATTATACTTATTACTTATACTATTAGCAATATAACGTGCATTTTTACCCATATTATGGAGGTATTATCGCAAGAACTGTAATAATTATACTTATTACTTATATTATTATCAATATAACATGCATTATTACCCATATTATGCAGTTATTATCTCTAGAACCATAATAAATATACTCATTACTCCCAATATTATCAATGTAACATGCATTTTTACCCATATAATGCAGTTATTATCGCTAGAACTGTAATAATTATACTTATTACTGATATTGTTAGCAATATAACGTGCATTATTACCCATATAATGCAGTTATTATCGCTAGAACTGTAATAATTATACTTATTACTTATAATATTATCAATATAACATGCATTATTACCCATATTATGCAGTTATGATCGCCAGAACTATAATAAATATACGTATTACTTTCATTATCATCAATATAACATGCATTATTACCCATATAATAGAGGTATTATCGCTAGAACTGTAATCATTATACTTATTACTTATACTATTAGCAATAAAACGGGCATTGTTACCCATATAATGCAGTTATTATCGCTAGAACTGTAATAATTATACTTATTACTTATATTATTATCAATATAACATGCATTATTACCCATATTATGCAGTTATTATCTCTAGAACCATAATAAATATACTCATTACTCCCAATATTATCAATATAACATGCATTTTTACCCATATAATGCAGTTATTATCGCTAGAACTGTAATAATTATGCTTATTACTTATATTGTTAGCAATATAACGTGCATTATTACCCATATAATGCAGTTATTATCGCCAGAACTGTAATAGTTATACTTATCACTTATATTATTCTCAATATAACATGCATTATTACCCACATTATGCAGTTATTATCGCTAGAACTATAATAAATATACGTATTACTTTCATTATCATCAATATAACATGCATTATTACCCATATAATGGAGGTATTATCGCTAGAACTGTAATAATTATACTTATTACTTATACTATTAGCAATATAACGTGCATTATTACCCATATAATGCAGTTATTATCGCCAGAACTGTAATAATTATACTTATTACTTATATTATTCTCAATTTAACATGCATTATTACCCATATAATGCAGTTATTATCGCTAGAACTGTAATAATTATACTTATTACTTATATTATTATCAACATAACATGCATTACTACCCACATTATGCAGTTATTATCGCTAGAACTATAATAAATATACGTATTACTTTCATTATCATCAATATAACATGCATTATTACCCATATAATGGAGGTATTATCGCTAGAACTGTAATAATTATACTTATTACTTATATTATTATCAATATAACATGCATTATTACCCATATTATGGTAGTTATTATCGATAGAACTGTAATAAATACACTTACTACTTTTACTATTATCAATATATCATGCACTATTAGCCATATTTTACTATTATTATCGCTAGAACTATAATAATTATACTTATTACTCCCGATGTTATCAATATAACATGCTTTATTACCCATATAATGCAGTTATTATCGCTAGAACTATAATAAATATACGTATTACTTTCATTATCATCAATATAACATGCATTATTACCCATATAATGGAGGTATTATCGCTAGAACTGTAATAATTATCCTTATTACTTATATTATTATCAATATAACATGCATTATTACCCATATTATGCAGTTATTATCTCTAGAACCATAATAAATATACTCATTACTCCCAATATTATCAATATAACATGCACTTTTACCCATATAATGCAGTTATTATCGCTAGAACTGTAATAATTATACTTATTACTGATATTGTTAGCAATATAACGTGCATTATTACCCATATAATGCAGTTATTATCGCTAGAACTGTAATAATTATACTTATTACTTATAATATTATCAATATAACATGCATTATTACCCATATTATGCAGTTATGATCGCCAGAACTATAATAAATATACGTATTACTTTTATTATCATCAATATAACATGCATTATTACCCATATTATGCAGTTATTATCGATAGAACTGTAATAAATATACTTATTACTTTTATTATTATCAATATAACATGCACTATTTGCCATATTTTACTATTATTATCGCTAGAACTATAATAATTATACTTATTACTTATATTATTATCAATATAACATGCATTATTACCCATATTATGCAGTTATTATCTCTAGAACCATAATAAATATACTCATTACTCCCAATATTATCAATATAACATGCATTTTTACCCATATAATGCAGTTATTATCGCTAGAACTGTAATAATTATGCTTATTACTTATATTGTTAGCAATATAACGTGCATTATTACCCATATAATGCAGTTATTATCGCCAGAACTGTAATAGTTATACTTATCACTTATATTATTCTCAATATAACATGCATTATTACCCACATTATGCAGTTATTATCGCTAGAACTATAATAAATATACGTATTACTTTCATTATCATCAATATAACATGCATTATTACCCATATAATGGAGGTATTATCGCTAGAACTGTAATAATTATACTTATTACTTATACTATTAGCAATATAACGTGCATTATTACCCATATAATGCAGTTATTATCGCCAGAACTGTAATAATTATACTTATTACTTAAATTATTCTCAATTTAACATGCATTATTACCCATATAATGCAGTTATTATCGCTAGAACTGTAATAATTATACTTATTACTTATATTATTATCAACATAACATGCATTACTACCCACATTATGCAGTTATTATCGCTAGAACTATAATAAATATACGTATTACTTTCATTATCATCAATATAACATGCATTATTACCCATATAATGGAGGTATTATCGCTAGAACTGTAATAATTATACTTATTACTTATAATATTATCAATATAACATGCATTATTACCCATATTATGCAGTTATGATCGCCAGAACTATAATAAATATACGTATTACTTTTATTATCATCAATATAACATGCATTATTACCCATATTATGCAGTTATTATCGATAGAACTGTAATAAATATACTTATTACTTTTATTATTATCAATATAACATGCACTATTTGCCATATTTTACTATTATTATCGCTAGAACTATAATAATTATACTTATTACTCCCGATGTTATCAATATAACATGCTTTATTACCCATATAATGCAGTTATTATCGCTAGAACTAGAATAAATATACGTATTACTTTCATTATCATCAATATAACATGCATTATTACCCATATAATGGAGGTATTATCGCTAGAACTGTAATAATTATCCTTATTACTTATATTATTATCAATATAACATGCATTATTACCCATATTATGCAGTTATTATCTCTAGAACCATAATAAATATACTCATTACCCCCAATATTATCAATATAACATGCACTTTTACCCATATAATGCAGTTATTATCGCTAGAACTGTAATAATTATACTTATTACTGATATTGTTAGCAATATAACGTGCATTATTACCCATATAATGCAGTTATTATCGCTAGAACTGTAATAATTATACTTATTACTTATAATATTATCAATATAACATGCATTATTACCCATATTATGCAGTTATGATCGCCAGAACTATAATAAACATACGTATTACTTTTATTATCATCAATATAACATGCATTATTACCCATATTATGCAGTTATTATCGATAGAACTGTAATAAATATACTTATTACTTTTATTATTATCAATATAACATGCACTATTTGCCATATTTTACTATTAT
The DNA here is from genome assembly GCA_963576845.1 of Megachile leachella. Lineage (NCBI taxonomy): Eukaryota > Metazoa > Arthropoda > Insecta > Hymenoptera > Megachilidae > Megachile > Megachile leachella. Next base: position 637,779 of record CAUYWW010000150.1, on the reverse strand, counting down.
TATCGCTAGAACTATAATAATTATACTTATTACTCCCGATATTATCAATATAACATGCATTATTAAGCATATAATGCAGTTATTATCGCTAGAACTGTAATAATTGTACTCATTACTTATATTATTAGCAATATAACGTGCATTATTACCCATATTATGCAGTTATTATCGCTAGAACTGTAATAATTATACTTATTACTTATATTGTTAGCAATATAACGTGCATTATTACCCATATAATGCAGTTATTATCGCTAGAACTGTAATAAATATACGTATTACTTTCATTATCATCAATATAACGTGCATTATTACCCATATAATGCAGTTATTATCGCCAGAACTGTAATAGTTATACTTATTACTTATATTATTCTCAATATAACATGCATTATTACCCACATTATGCAGTTATTATCGCTAGAACTATAATAAATATACGTATTACTTTCATTATCATCAATATAACATGCATTATTACCCATATAATGGAGGTATTATCGCTAGAACTGTAATAATTATACTTATTACCTATACTATTAGCAATAAAGCATGCTTTATTACCCATATAATGCAGTTATTATCGCTAGAACTATAATAAATATACGTATTACTTTCATTATCATCAATATAACATACATTATTACCCATATAATGGAGGTATTATCGCTAGAACTGTAATAATTATCCTTATTACTTATATTATTATCAATATAACATGCATTATTACCCATATTATGCAGTTATTATCTCTAGAACCATAATAAATATACTCATTACTCCCAATATTATCAATATAACATGCATTTTTACCCATATAATGCAGTTATTATCGCTAGAACTGTAATAATTATACTTATTACTGATATTGTTAGCAATATAACGTGCATTATTACCCATATAATGCAGTTATTATCGCTAGAACTGTAATAATTATACTTATTACTTATAATATTATCAATATAACATGCATTATTACCCATATTATGCAGTTATGATCGCCAGAACTATAATAAATATACGTATTACTTTTATTATCATCAATATAACATGCATTATTACCCATATTATGCAGTTATTATCGATAGAACTGTAATAAATATACTTATTACTTTTATTATTATCAATATAACATGCACTATTTGCCATATTTTACGATTATTATCGCTAGAACTATAATAATTATACTTATTACTCCCGATATTATCAATATAACATGCATTATTAAGCATATAATGCAGTTATTATCGCTAGAACTGTAATAATTGTACTCATTACTTATATTATTAGCAATATAACGTGCATTATAACCCACATTATGCAGTTATTATCGCTAGAACTGTAATAATTATACTTATTACTTATATTATTATCAATATAACATGCATTATTACCCATATAATGCAGTTATTATCGCTAGAACTGTAATAATTATACTTATTACTTATATTATTAGCAATATAACGTGCATTATTACCCATATAATGCAGTTATTATCGCTAGAACTGTAATAAATATACGTATTACTTTCATTATCATCAATATAACGTGCATTATTACCCATATAATGCAGTTATTATCGCCAGAACTGTAATAGTTATACTTATTACTTATATTATTCTCAATATAACATGCATTATTACCCACATTATGCAGTTATTATCGCTAGAACTATAATAAATATACGTATTACTTTCATTATCATCAATATAACATGCATTATTACCCATATAATGGAGGTATTATCGCTAGAACTGTAATAATTATACTTATTACCTATACTATTAGCAATAAAGCATGCTTTATTACCCATATAATGCAGTTATTATCGCTAGAACTATAATAAATATACGTATTACTTTCATTATCATCAATATAACATACATTATTACCCATATAATGGAGGTATTATCGCTAGAACTGTAATAATTATCCTTATTACTTATATTATTATCAATATAACATGCATTATTACCCATATTATGCAGTTATTATCTCTAGAACCATAATAAATATACTCATTACTCCCAATATTATCAATATAACATGCATTTTTACCCATATAATGCAGTTATTATCGCTAGAACTGTAGTAATTATACTTATTACTGATATTGTTAGCAATATAACGTGCATTATTACCCATATAATGCAGTTATTATCGCTAGAACTGTAATAATTATACTTATTACTTATAATATTATCAATATAACATGCATTATTACCCATATTATGCAGTTATGATCGCCAGAACTATAATAAATATACGTATTACTTTTATTATCATCAATATAACATGCATTATTACCCATATTATGCAGTTATTATCGATAGAACTGTAATAAATATACTTATTACTTTTATTATTATCAATATAACATGCACTATTTGCCATATTTTACTATTATTATCGCTAGAACTATAATAATTATACTTATTACTCCCGATATTATCAATATAACATGCATTATTAAGCATATAATGCAGTTATTATCGCTAGAACTGTAATAATTGTACTCATTACTTATATTATTAGCAATATAACGTGCATTATTACCCATATTATGCAGTTATTATCGCTAGAACTGTAATAATTATACTTATTACTTATATTGTTAGCAATATAACGTGCATTATTACCCATATAATGCAGTTATTATCGCTAGAACTGTAATAATTATACTTATTACTTATAATATTATCAATATAACATGCATTATTACCCATATTATGCAGTTATGATCGCCAGAACTATAATAAATATACGTATTACTTTTATTATCATCAATATAACATGCATTATTACCCATATTATGCAGTTATTATCGATAGAACTGTAATAAATATACTTATTACTTTTATTATTATCAATATAACATGCACTATTTGCCATATTTTACTATTATTATCGCTAGAACTATAATAATTATACTTATTACTCCCGATATTATCAATATAACATGCATTATTAAGCATATAATGCAGTTATTATCGCTAGAACTGTAATAATTGTACTCATTACTTATATTATTAGCAATATAACGTGCATTATTACCCATATTATGCAGTTATTATCGCTAGAACTGTAATAATTATACTTATTACTTATATTGTTAGCAATATAACGTGCATTATTACCCATATAATGCAGTTATTATCGCTAGAACTGTAATAATTATACTTATTACTTATATTATTAGCAATATAACGTGCATTATTACCCATATTATGCAGTTATTATCGCTAGAACTGTAATAATTATACTTATTACTTATATTGTTAGCAATATAACGTGCATTATTACCCATATAATGCAGTTATTATCGCTAGAACTGTAATAATTATACTTATTACTTATACTATTACCAATATAACGTGCATTTTTACCCATATAATGCAGTTATTATCGCTAGAACTGTAATAATTATACTTATTACTTATATTGTTAGCAATATAACGTGCATTATTACCCATATAATGCAGTTATTATCGCTAGAACTGTAATAATTATACTTATTACTTATAATATTATCAATATAACATGCATTATTACCCATATTATGCAGTTATGATCGCCAGAACTATAATAAATATACGTATTACTTTTATTATCATCAATATAACATGCATTATTACCCATATTATGCAGTTATTATCGATAGAACTGTAATAAATATACTTATTACTTTTATTATTATCAATATAACATGCACTATTTGCCATATTTTACGATTATTATCGCTAGAACTATAATAATTATACTTATTACTCCCGATATTATCAATATAACATGCATTATTAAGCATATAATGCAGTTATTATCGCTAGAACTGTAATAATTGTACTCATTACTTATATTATTAGCAATATAACGTGCATTATAACCCACATTATGCAGTTATTATCGCTAGAACTGTAATAATTATACTTATTACTTATATTATTATCAATATAACATGCATTATTACCCATATAATGCAGTTATTATCGCTAGAACTGTAATAATTATACTTATTACTTATATTATTAGCAATATAACGTGCCTTATTACCCATATAATGCAGTTATTATCGCTAGAACTGTAATAAATATACGTATTACTTTCATTATCATCAATATAACGTGCATTATTACCCATATAATGCAGTTATTATCGCCAGAACTGTAATAGTTATACTTATTACTTATATTATTCTCAATATAACATGCATTATTACCCACATTATGCAGTTATTATCGCTAGAACTATAATAAATATACGTATTACTTTCATTATCATCAATATAACATGCATTATTACCCATATAATGGAGGTATTATCGCTAGAACTGTAATAATTATACTTATTACCTATACTATTAGCAATAAAGCATGCTTTATTACCCATATAATGCAGTTATTATCGCTAGAACTATAATAAATATACGTATTACTTTCATTATCATCAATATAACATACATTATTACCCATATAATGGAGGTATTATCGCTAGAACTGTAATAATTATCCTTATTACTTATATTATTATCAATATAACATGCATTATTACCCATATTATGCAGTTATTATCTCTAGAACCATAATAAATATACTCATTACTCCCAATATTATCAATATAACATGCATTTTTACCCATATAATGCAGTTATTATCGCTAGAACTGTAGTAATTATACTTATTACTGATATTGTTAGCAATATAACGTGCATTATTACCCATATAATGCAGTTATTATCGCTAGAACTGTAATAATTATACTTATTACTTATAATATTATCAATATAACATGCATTATTACCCATATTATGCAGTTATGATCGCCAGAACTATAATAAATATACGTATTACTTTTATTATCATCAATATAACATGCATTATTACCCATATTATGCAGTTATTATCGATAGAACTGTAATAAATATACTTATTACTTTTATTATTATCAATATAACATGCACTATTTGCCATATTTTACTATTATTATCGCTAGAACTATAATAATTATACTTATTACTCCCGATATTATCAATATAACATGCATTATTAAGCATATAATGCAGTTATTATCGCTAGAACTGTAATAATTGTACTCATTACTTATATTATTAGCAATATAACGTGCATTATTACCCATATTATGCAGTTATTATCGCTAGAACTGTAATAATTATACTTATTACTTATATTGTTAGCAATATAACGTGCATTATTACCCATATAATGCAGTTATTATCGCTAGAACTGTAATAATTATACTTATTACTTATATTATTAGCAATATAACGTGCATTATTACCCATATTATGCAGTTATTATCGCTAGAACTGTAATAATTATACTTATTACTTATATTGTTAGCAATATAACGTGCATTATTACCCATATAATGCAGTTATTATCGCTAGAACTGTAATAATTATACTTATTACTTATACTATTACCAATATAACGTGCATTTTTACCCATATAATGCAGTTATTATCGCTAGAACTGTAATAATTATACTTATTACTTATATTGTTAGCAATATAACGTGCATTATTACCCATATAATGCAGTTATTATCGCTAGAACTGTAATAAATATACGTATTACTTTCATTATCATCAATATAACATGCATTATTACCCATATTATGCAGTTATTATCGATAGAACTGTAATAAATATACTTATTACTTCTATTATTATCAATATAACATGCACTATTTGCCATATTTTACTATTATTATCGCTAGAACTATAATAATTATACTTATTACTCCCGATATTATCAATATAACATACATTATTACCTATATAATGCAGTTATTATCGCTAGAACTGTAATAATTATACTTATTACTTATATTATTGTCAATATAACATGCATTATTACCCATATAATGCAGTTATTATCGCCAGAACTGTAATAATTGTACTCATTACTTATATTGTTAGCAATATAACGTGCATTATAACCCACATTATGCAGTTATTATCGCTAGAACTGTAATAATTATACTTATTACTTATATTATTATCAATATAACATGCATTATTACCCATATAATGCAGTTATTATCGCCAGAACTGTAATAATTGTACTCATTACTTATATTATTAGCAATATAACGTGCATTATAACCCACATTATGCAGTTATTATCGCTAGAACTGTAATAATTATACTTATTACTTATATTATTATCAATATAACATGCATTATTACCCATATAATGCAGTTATTATCGCTAGAACTGTAATAATTATACTTATTACTTATATTATTAGCAATATAACGTGCATTATTACCCATATAATGCAGTTATTATCGCTAGAACTGTAATAAATATACGTATTACTTTCATTATCATCAATATAACATGCATTATTACCCATATAATGGAGGTATTATCGCTAGAACTGTAATAATTATACTTATTACTTATATTATTATCAATATAACATGCATTATTACCCATATTATGCAGTTATTATCGATAGAACTGTAATAAATACACTTACTACTTTTACTATTATCAATATATCATGCACTATTAGCCATATTTTACTATTATTATCGCTAGAACTATAATAATTATACTTATTACTCCCGATGTTATCAATATAACATGCTTTATTACCCATATAATGCAGTTATTATCGCTAGAACTATAATAAATATACGTATTACTTTCATTATCATCAATATAACATGCATTATTACCCATATAATGGAGGTATTATCGCTAGAACTGTAATAATTATCCTTATTACTTATATTATTATCAATATAACATGCATTATTACCCATATTATGCAGTTATTATCTCTAGAACCATAATAAATATACTCATTACTCCCAATATTATCAATATAACATGCATTTTTACCCATATAATGCAGTTATTATCGCTAGAACTGTAATAATTATACTTATTACTGATATTGTTAGCAATATAACGTGCATTATTACCCATATAATGCAGTTATTATCGCTAGAACTGTAATAATTATACTTATTACTTATATTATTATCAATATAACATGCATTATTACCCATATAATGCAGTTATTATCGCTAGAACTGTAATAATTGTACTCATTACTTATATTATTAGCAATATAACGTGCATTACTACCCATATTATGCAGTTATTATCGCTAGAACTGTAATAATTATACTTATTACTTATACTATTAGCAATATAACGTGCATTTTTACCCATATTATGGAGGTATTATCGCAAGAACTGTAATAATTATACTTATTACTTATATTATTATCAATATAACATGCATTATTACCCATATTATGCAGTTATTATCTCTAGAACCATAATAAATATACTCATTACTCCCAATATTATCAATGTAACATGCATTTTTACCCATATAATGCAGTTATTATCGCTAGAACTGTAATAATTATACTTATTACTGATATTGTTAGCAATATAACGTGCATTATTACCCATATAATGCAGTTATTATCGCTAGAACTGTAATAATTATACTTATTACTTATAATATTATCAATATAACATGCATTATTACCCATATTATGCAGTTATGATCGCCAGAACTATAATAAATATACGTATTACTTTCATTATCATCAATATAACATGCATTATTACCCATATAATAGAGGTATTATCGCTAGAACTGTAATCATTATACTTATTACTTATACTATTAGCAATAAAACGGGCATTGTTACCCATATAATGCAGTTATTATCGCTAGAACTGTAATAATTATACTTATTACTTATATTGTTAGCAATATAACGTGCATTATTACCCATATAATGCAGTTATTATCGCTAGAACTGTAATAATTATACTTATTACTTATATTATTATCAATATAACATGCATTATTACCCATATAATGCAGTTATTATCGCTAGAACTGTAATAACTGTACTCATTACTTATATTATTAGCAATATAACGTGCATTATTACCCATATTATGCAGTTATTATCGCTAGAACTGTAATAATTATACTTATTACTTATACTATTAGCAATATAACGTGCATTTTTACCCATATTATGGAGGTATTATCGCAAGAACTGTAATAATTATACTTATTACTTATATTATTATCAATATAACATGCATTATTACCCATATTATGCAGTTATTATCGCTAGAACCATAATAAATATACTCATTACTCCCAATATTATCAATATAACATGCATTTTTACCCATATAATGCAGTTATTATCGCCAGAACTGTAATAGTTATACTTATCACTTATATTATTCTCAATATAACATGCATTATTACCCACATTATGCAGTTATTATCGCTAGAACTATAATAAATATACGTATTACTTTCATTATCATCAATATAACATGCATTATTACCCATATAATGGAGGTATTATCGCTAGAACTGTAATAATTATACTTATTACTTATACTATTAGCAATATAACGTGCATTATTACCCATATAATGCAGTTATTATCGCCAGAACTGTAATAATTATACTTATTACTTATATTATTCTCAATTTAACATGCATTATTACCCATATAATGCAGTTATTATCGCTAGAACTGTAATAATTATACTTATTACTTATATTATTATCAACATAACATGCATTACTACCCACATTATTCAGTTATTATCGCTAGAACTATAATAAATATACGTATTACTTTCATTATCATCAATATAACATGCATTATTACCCATATAATGGAGGTATTATCGCTAGAACTGTAATAATTATACTTATTACTTATATTATTATCAATATAACATGCATTATTACCCATATTATGCAGTTATTATCGATAGAACTGTAATAAATACACTTACTACTTTTACTATTATCAATATATCATGCACTATTAGCCATATTTTACTATTATTATCGCTAGAACTATAATAATTATACTTATTACTCCCGATGTTATCAATATAACATGCTTTATTACCCATATAATGCAGTTATTATCGCTAGAACTATAATAAATATACGTATTACTTTCATTATCATCAATATAACATGCATTATTACCCATATAATGGAGGTATTATCGCTAGAACTGTAATAATTATCCTTATTACTTATATTATTATCCATATAACATGCATTATTACCCATATTATGCAGTTATTATCTCTTGAACCATAATAAATATACTCATTACTCCCAATATTATCAATTTAACATGCACTTTTACCCATATAATGCAGTTATTATCGCTAGAACTGTAATAATTATACTTATTACTGATATTGTTAGCAATATAACGTGCATTATTACCCATATAATGCAGTTATTATCGCTAGAACTGTAATAATTATACTTATTACTTATAATATTATCAATATAACATGCATTATTACCCATATTATGCAGTTATGATCGCCAGAACTATAATAAATATACGTATTACTTTTATTATCATCAATATAACATGCATTATTACCCATATTATGCAGTTATTATCGATAGAACTGTAATAAATATACTTATTACTTTTATTATTATCAATATAACATGCACTATTTGCCATATTTTACTATTATTATCGCTAGAACTATAATAATTATACTTATTACTCCCGATATTATCAATATAACATGCATTATTAAGCATATAATGCAGTTATTATCGCTAGAACTGTAATAATTGTACTCATTACTTATATTATTAGCAATATAACGTGCATTATTACCCATATTATGCAGTTATTATCGCTAGAACTGTAATAATTATACTTATTACTTATATTGTTAGCAATATAACGTGCATTATTACCCATATAATGCAGTTATTATCGCTAGAACTGTAATAAATATACGTATTACTTTCATTATCATCAATATAACGTGCATTATTACCCATATAATGCAGTTATTATCGCCAGAACTGTAATAGTTATACTTATTACTTATATTATTCTCAATATAACATGCATTATTACCCACATTATGCAGTTATTATCGCTAGAACTATAATAAATATACGTATTACTTTCATTATCATCAATATAACATGCATTATTACCCATATAATGGAGGTATTATCGCTAGAACTGTAATAATTATACTTATTACCTATACTATTAGCAATAAAGCATGCTTCATTACCCATATAATGCAGTTATTATCGCTAGAACTATAATAAATATACGTATTACTTTCATTATCATCAATATAACATACATTATTACCCATATAATGGAGGTATTATCTCTAGAACTGTAATAATTATCCTTATTACTTATATTATTATCAATATAACATGCATTATTACCCATATTATGCAGTTATTATCTCTAGAACCATAATAAATATACTCATTACTCCCAATATTATCAATATAACATGCATTTTTACCCATATAATGCAGTTATTATCGCTAGAACTGTAATAATTATACTTATTACTGATATTGTTAGCAATATAGCGTGCATTATTACCCATATAATGCAGTTATTATCGCTAGAACTGTAATAATTATACTTATTACTTATAATATTATCAATATAACTTGCATTATTACCCATATTATGCAGTTATGATCGCCAGAACTATAATAAATATACGTATTACTTTTATTATCATCAATATAACATGCATTATTACCCATATTATGCAGTTATTATCGATAGAACTGTAATAAATATACTTATTACTTTTATTATTATCAATATAACATGCACTATTTGCCATATTTTACTATTATTATCGCTAGAACTATAATAATTATACTTATTACTCCCGATATTATCAATATAACATGCATTATTAAGCATATAATGCAGTTATTATCGCTAGAACTGTAATAATTGTACTCATTACTTATATTATTAGCAATATAACGTGCATTATAACCCACATTATGCAGTTATTATCGCTAGAACTGTAATAATTATACTTATTACTTATATTATTATCAATATAACATGCATTATTACCCATATAATGCAGTTATTATCGCTAGAACTGTAATAATTATACTTATTACTTATATTATTAGCAATATAACGTGCATTATTACCCATATAATGCAGTTATTATCGCTAGAACTGTAATAATTATACTTATTACTTATATTATTATCATTATAACATGCATTATTACCCATATAATGGAGGTATTATCGCAAGAACTGTAATAATTATACTTATTACTTATACTATTAGCAATATAACATGCATTATTACCTATATAATGCAGTTATTATCGCCAGAACTGTAATAGTTGTACTCATTACTTATATTATTAGCAATATAACGTGCATTATTACCCATATTATGCAGTTATTATCGCTAGAACTGTAATAATTATACTTATTACTTATATCATTATCAATATAACATGCATTATTACCCATATAATAGAGGTATTATCGCTAGAACTGTAATAATTACACTTATTACTTATACTTTTAGCAATATAACGTGCATTGTTACTCATATAATGCAGTTATTATCGCCAGAACTGTAACAATTATACTTTTTACTTACATTATTCTCAATATAACATGCATTATTACCCATATTATGCAGTTATTATCGCAAGAACTATAATAAATATACGTATTACTTTCATTATTATCAATAGAACATGCATTATTACCCATATTATGCAGTTATTATCGATAGAACTGTAATAAATACACTTACTACTTTTACTGTTATAAATATATCATGCACTATTAGCCATATTTTACTATTATTATCGCTAGAACTATAATAATTATACTTATTACTCCCGATGTTATCAATATAACATGCCTTATTACCCATATAATGCAGTTATTATCGCTAGAACTATAATAAATATACGTATTACTTTTATCATCATCAATATAACATGCATTATTACCCATATTATGCAGTTATTATCGATAGACCTGTAATAAATATACTTATTACTTTTATTATTATCAATATAACATGCACTATTTGCCATATTTTACTATTATTATCGCTAGAACTATAATAATTATACTTATTACTCCCGATATTATCAATATAACATGCATTATTACCTATATAATGCAGTTATTATCGCTAGAACTGTAATAATTATACTTATTACTTATATTATTATCAATATAACATGCATTATTACCCATATAATGCAGTTATTATCGCCAGATCTGTAATAATTGTACTCATTACTTATATTATTAGCAATATAACGTGCATTATAACCCACATTATGCAGTTATTATCGCTAGAACTGTAATAATTATACTTATTACTTATATTATTCTCAATATAACATGCATTATTACCCACATTATGCAGTTATTATCGCTAGAACTATAATACATATACGTATTACTTTCATTATCATCAATATAACATGCATTATTACCTATATAATGGAGGTATTATCGCTAGAACAGTAATAATTATGCTTATTACTTACATTATTATCAATATAACATGCATTATTACCCATATTATGCAGTTATTATCGATAGAACTGTAATAAATACACTTATTACTTTTACTATTATCAATATATCATGCACTATTAGCCATATTTTACTATTATTATCGCTAGAACTATAATAATTATACTTATTACTCCCGATGTTATCAATATAACATGCCTTATTACCCATATAATGCAGTTATTATCGCTAGAACTGTAATAATTATACTCATTATTTATATTATTAGCAATGTAACGTGCATTATTACCCATATTATGCAGTTATTATCGCTAGAACTGTAATATTTATACTTATTACTTATATTATTATCAATATAACATGCATTATTACCCATATAAGGGAGGTATTATCGCTAGAACTGTAATAATTATACTTATTACTTATATCATTATCAATATAACATGCATTATTACCCATATAATAGAGGTATTATCGCCAGAACTGTAATAATTGTACTCATTACTTATATTATTAGCAATATAACGTGCATTATTACCCATATTATGCAGTTATTATCGCTAGAACTGTAATAATTATACTTATTACTTATATCATTATCAATATAACATGCATTATTACCCATATAATAGAGGTATTATCGCTAGAACTGTAATAATTACACTTATTACTTATACTATTAGCAATATAACGTGCATTGTTACCCATATAATGCAGTTATTATCGCCAGAATTGTAATAATTATACATATTACTTATAATATTATCAATATAACATGCATTATTACCCATATTATGCAGTTATGATCGCCAGAACTATAATAAATATACTTATTACTCCCAATATTATCAATGTAACATGCATTATTACCCATATAATGCAGTTATTATCGCTAGAACTGTAAGAATTATACTTATTACTCATATTATTATCAATATAACATGCATTATTACCCATATTATGCAGTTATTATCGCTAGAACTATAATAAATATACGTATTACTTTCATTATCATCAATATAACATGCATTATTACCCATATAATGGAGGTATTATCGCTAGAACTGTAATAATTATACTTATTACCTATACTATTAGCAATAAAGCATGCTTCATTACCCATATAATGCAGTTATTATCGCTAGAACTATAATAAATATACGTATTACTTTCATTATCATCAATATAACATACATTATTACCCATATAATGGAGGTATTATCTCTAGAACTGTAATAATTATCCTTATTACTTATATTATTATCAATATAACATGCATTATTACCCATATTATGCAGTTATTATCTCTAGAACCATAATAAATATACTCATTACTCCCAATATTATCAATATAACATGCATTTTTACCCATATAATGCAGTTATTATCGCTAGAACTGTAATAATTATACTTATTACTGATATTGTTAGCAATATAGCGTGCATTATTACCCATATAATGCAGGTATTATCGCTAGAACTGTAATAATTATACTTATTACTTATAATATTATCAATATAACATGCATTATTACCCATATTATGCAGTTATGATCGCCAGAACTATAATAAATATACGTATTACTTTTATTATCATCAATATAACATGCATTATTACCCATATTATGCAGTTATTATCGATAGAACTGTAATAAATATACTTATTACTTTTATTATTATCAATATAACATGCACTATTTGCCATATTTTACTATTATTATCGCTAGAACTATAATAATTATACTTATTACTCCCGATATTATCAATATAACATGCATTATTAAGCATATAATGCAGTTATTATCGCTAGAACTGTAATAATTGTACTCATTACTTATATTATTAGCAATATAACGTGCATTATAACCCACATTATGCAGTTATTATCGCTAGAACTGTAATAATTATACTTATTACTTATATTATTATCAATATAACATGCATTATTACCCATATAATGCAGTTATTATCGCTAGAACTGTAATAATTGTACTCATTACTTATATTATTAGCAATATAACGTGCATTACTACCCATATTATGCAGTTATTATCGCTAGAACTGTAATAATTATACTTATTACTTATACTATTAGCAATATAACGTGCATTTTTACCCATATTATGGAGGTATTATCGCAAGAACTGTAATAATTATACTTATTACTTATATTATTATCAATATAACATGCATTATTACCCATATTATGCAGTTATTATCTCTAGAACCATAATAAATATACTCATTACTCCCAATATTATCAATGTAACATGCATTTTTACCCATATAATGCAGTTATTATCGCTAGAACTGTAATAATTATACTTATTACTGATATTGTTAGCAATATAACGTGCATTATTACCCATATAATGCAGTTATTATCGCTAGAACTGTAATAATTATACTTATTACTTATAATATTATCAATATAACATGCATTATTACCCATATTATGCAGTTATGATCGCCAGAACTATAATAAATATACGTATTACTTTCATTATCATCAATATAACATGCATTATTACCCATATAATAGAGGTATTATCGCTAGAACTGTAATCATTATACTTATTACTTATACTATTAGCAATAAAACGGGCATTGTTACCCATATAATGCAGTTATTATCGCTAGAACTGTAATAATTATACTTATTACTTATATTGTTAGCAATATAACGTGCATTATTACCCATATAATGCAGTTATTATCGCTAGAACTGTAATAATTATACTTATTACTTATATTATTATCAATATAACATGCATTATTACCCATATAATGCAGTTATTATCGCTAGAACTGTAATAACTGTACTCATTACTTATATTATTAGCAATATAACGTGCATTATTACCCATATTATGCAGTTATTATCGCTAGAACTGTAATAATTATACTTATTACTTATACTATTAGCAATATAACGTGCATTTTTACCCATATTATGGAGGTATTATCGCAAGAACTGTAATAATTATACTTATTACTTATATTATTATCAATATAACATGCATTATTACCCATATTATGCAGTTATTATCGCTAGAACCATAATAAATATACTCATTACTCCCAATATTATCAATATAACATGCATTTTTACCCATATAATGCAGTTATTATCGCCAGAACTGTAATAGTTATACTTATCACTTATATTATTCTCAATATAACATGCATTATTACCCACATTATGCAGTTATTATCGCTAGAACTATAATAAATATACGTATTACTTTCATTATCATCAATATAACATGCATTATTACCCATATAATGGAGGTATTATCGCTAGAACTGTAATAATTATACTTATTACTTATACTATTAGCAATATAACGTGCATTATTACCCATATAATGCAGTTATTATCGCCAGAACTGAAATAATTATACTTATTACTTATATTATTCTCAATTTAACATGCATTATTACCCATATAATGCAGTTATTATCGCTAGAACTGTAATAATTATACTTATTACTTATATTATTATCAACATAACATGCATTACTACCCACATTATTCAGTTATTATCGCTAGAACTATAATAAATATACGTATTACTTTCATTATCATCAATATAACATGCATTATTACCCATATAATGGAGGTATTATCGCTAGAACTGTAATAATTATACTTATTACTTATATTATTATCAATATAACATGCATTATTACCCATATTATGCAGTTATTATCGATAGAACTGTAATAAATACACTTACTACTTTTACTATTATCAATATATCATGCACTATTAGCCATATTTTACTATTATTATCGCTAGAACTATAATAATTATACTTATTACTCCCGATGTTATCAATATAACATGCTTTATTACCCATATAATGCAGTTATTATCGCTAGAACTATAATAAATATACGTATTACTTTCATTATCATCAATATAACATGCATTATTACCCATATAATGGAGGTATTATCGCTAGAACTGTAATAATTATCCTTATTACTTATATTATTATCCATATAACATGCATTATTACCCATATTATGCAGTTATTATCTCTTGAACCATAATAAATATACTCATTACTCCCAATATTATCAATTTAACATGCACTTTTACCCATATAATGCAGTTATTATCGCTAGAACTGTAATAATTATACTTATTACTGATATTGTTAGCAATATAACGTGCATTATTACCCATATAATGCAGTTATTATCGCTAGAACTGTAATAATTATACTTATTACTTATAATATTATCAATATAACATGCATTATTACCCATATTATGCAGTTATGATCGCCAGAACTATAATAAATATACGTATTACTTTTATTATCATCAATATAACATGCATTATTACCCATATTATGCAGTTATTATCGATAGAACTGTAATAAATATACTTATTACTTTTATTATTATCAATATAACATGCACTATTTGCCATATTTTACTATTATTATCGCTAGAACTATAATAATTATACTTATTACTCCCGATATTATCAATATAACATGCATTATTAAGCATATAATGCAGTTATTATCGCTAGAACTGTAATAATTGTACTCATTACTTATATTATTAGCAATATAACGTGCATTATTACCCATATTATGCAGTTATTATCGCTAGAACTGTAATAATTATACTTATTACTTATATTGTTAGCAATATAACGTGCATTATTACCCATATAATGCAGTTATTATCGCTAGAACTGTAATAAATATACGTATTACTTTCATTATCATCAATATAACGTGCATTATTACCCATATAATGCAGTTATTATCGCCAGAACTGTAATAGTTATACTTATTACTTATATTATTCTCAATATAACATGCATTATTACCCACATTATGCAGTTATTATCGCTAGAACTATAATAAATATACGTATTACTTTCATTATCATCAATATAACATGCATTATTACCCATATAATGGAGGTATTATCGCTAGAACTGTAATAATTATACTTATTACCTATACTATTAGCAATAAAGCATGCTTCATTACCCATATAATGCAGTTATTATCGCTAGAACTATAATAAATATACGTATTACTTTCATTATCATCAATATAACATACATTATTACCCATATAATGGAGGTATTATCTCTAGAACTGTAATAATTATCCTTATTACTTATATTATTATCAATATAACATGCATTATTACCCATATTATGCAGTTATTATCTCTAGAACCATAATAAATATACTCATTACTCCCAATATTATCAATATAACATGCATTTTTACCCATATAATGCAGTTATTATCGCTAGAACTGTAATAATTATACTTATTACTGATATTGTTAGCAATATAGCGTGCATTATTACCCATATAATGCAGTTATTATCGCTAGAACTGTAATAATTATACTTATTACTTATAATATTATCAATATAACTTGCATTATTACCCATATTATGCAGTTATGATCGCCAGAACTATAATAAATATACGTATTACTTTTATTATCATCAATATAACATGCATTATTACCCATATTATGCAGTTATTATCGATAGAACTGTAATAAATATACTTATTACTTTTATTATTATCAATATAACATGCACTATTTGCCATATTTTACTATTATTATCGCTAGAACTATAATAATTATACTTATTACTCCCGATATTATCAATATAACATGCATTATTAAGCATATAATGCAGTTATTATCGCTAGAACTGTAATAATTGTACTCATTACTTATATTATTAGCAATATAACGTGCATTATAACCCACATTATGCAGTTATTATCGCTAGAACTGTAATAATTATACTTATTACTTATATTATTATCAATATAACATGCATTATTACCCATATAATGCAGTTATTATCGCTAGAACTGTAATAATTATACTTATTACTTATATTATTAGCAATATAACGTGCATTATTACCCATATAATGCAGTTATTATCGCTAGAACTGTAATAATTATACTTATTACTTATATTATTATCATTATAACATGCATTATTACCCATATAATGGAGGTATTATCGCAAGAACTGTAATAATTATACTTATTACTTATACTATTAGCAATATAACATGCATTATTACCTATATAATGCAGTTATTATCGCCAGAACTGTAATAGTTGTACTCATTACTTATATTATTAGCAATATAACGTGCATTATTACCCATATTATGCAGTTATTATCGCTAGAACTGTAATAATTATACTTATTACTTATATCATTATCAATATAACATGCATTATTACCCATATAATAGAGGTATTATCGCTAGAACTGTAATAATTACACTTATTACTTATACTTTTAGCAATATAACGTGCATTGTTACTCATATAATGCAGTTATTATCGCCAGAACTGTAACAATTATACTTTTTACTTACATTATTCTCAATATAACATGCATTATTACCCATATTATGCAGTTATTATCGCAAGAACTATAATAAATATACGTATTACTTTCATTATTATCAATAGAACATGCATTATTACCCATATTATGCAGTTATTATCGATAGAACTGTAATAAATACACTTACTACTTTTACTGTTATAAATATATCATGCACTATTAGCCATATTTTACTATTATTATCGCTAGAACTATAATAATTATACTTATTACTCCCGATGTTATCAATATAACATGCCTTATTACCCATATAATGCAGTTATTATCGCTAGAACTATAATAAATATACGTATTACTTTTATCATCATCAATATAACATGCATTATTACCCATATTATGCAGTTATTATCGATAGACCTGTAATAAATATACTTATTACTTTTATTATTATCAATATAACATGCACTATTTGCCATATTTTACTATTATTATCGCTAGAACTATAATAATTATACTTATTACTCCCGATATTATCAATATAACATGCATTATTACCTATATAATGCAGTTATTATCGCTAGAACTGTAATAATTATACTTATTACTTATATTATTATCAATATAACATGCATTATTACCCATATAATGCAGTTATTATCGCCAGATCTGTAATAATTGTACTCATTACTTATATTATTAGCAATATAACGTGCATTATAACCCACATTATGCAGTTATTATCGCTAGAACTGTAATAATTATACTTATTACTTATATTATTCTCAATATAACATGCATTATTACCCACATTATGCAGTTATTATCGCTAGAACTATAATACATATACGTATTACTTTCATTATCATCAATATAACATGCATTATTACCTATATAATGGAGGTATTATCGCTAGAACAGTAATAATTATGCTTATTACTTACATTATTATCAATATAACATGCATTATTACCCATATTATGCAGTTATTATCGATAGAACTGTAATAAATACACTTATTACTTTTACTATTATCAATATATCATGCACTATTAGCCATATTTTACTATTATTATCGCTAGAACTATAATAATTATACTTATTACTCCCGATGTTATCAATATAACATGCCTTATTACCCATATAATGCAGTTATTATCGCTAGAACTGTAATAATTATACTCATTATTTATATTATTAGCAATGTAACGTGCATTATTACCCATATTATGCAGTTATTATCGCTAGAACTGTAATATTTATACTTATTACTTATATTATTATCAATATAACATGCATTATTACCCATATAATGGAGGTATTATCGCTAGAACTGTAATAATTATACTTATTACTTATATCATTATCAATATAACATGCATTATTACCCATATAATAGAGGTATTATCGCCAGAACTGTAATAATTGTACTCATTACTTATATTATTAGCAATATAACGTGCATTATTACCCATATTATGCAGTTATTATCGCTAGAACTGTAATAATTATACTTATTACTTATATCATTATCAATATAACATGCATTATTACCCATATAATAGAGGTATTATCGCTAGAACTGTAATAATTACACTTATTACTTATACTATTAGCAATATAACGTGCATTGTTACCCATATAATGCAGTTATTATCGCCAGAATTGTAATAATTATACATATTACTTATAATATTATCAATATAACATGCATTATTACCCATATTATGCAGTTATGATCGCCAGAACTATAATAAATATACTTATTACTCCCAATATTATCAATGTAACATGCATTATTACCCATATAATGCAGTTATTATCGCTAGAACTGTAAGAATTATACTTATTACTCATATTATTATCAATATAACATGCATTATTACCCATATTATGCAGTTATTATCGCTAGAACTATAATAAATATACGTATTACTTTCATTATCATCAATATAACATGCATTATTACCCATATAATGGAGGTATTATCGCTAGAACTGTAATAATTATACTTATTACCTATACTATTAGCAATAAAGCATGCTTCATTACCCATATAATGCAGTTATTATCGCTAGAACTATAATAAATATACGTATTACTTTCATTATCATCAATATAACATACATTATTACCCATATAATGGAGGTATTATCTCTAGAACTGTAATAATTATCCTTATTACTTATATTATTATCAATATAACATGCATTATTACCCATATTATGCAGTTATTATCTCTAGAACCATAATAAATATACTCATTACTCCCAATATTATCAATATAACATGCATTTTTACCCATATAATGCAGTTATTATCGCTAGAACTGTAATAATTATACTTATTACTGATATTGTTAGCAATATAGCGTGCATTATTACCCATATAATGCAGTTATTATCGCTAGAACTGTAATAATTATACTTATTACTTATAATATTATCAATATAACATGCATTATTACCCATATTATGCAGTTATGATCGCCAGAACTATAATAAATATACGTATTACTTTTATTATCATCAATATAACATGCATTATTACCCATATTATGCAGTTATTATCGATAGAACTGTAATAAATATACTTATTACTTTTATTATTATCAATATAACATGCACTATTTGCCATATTTTACTATTATTATCGCTAGAACTATAATAATTATACTTATTACTCCCGATATTATCAATATAACATGCATTATTAAGCATATAATGCAGTTATTATCGCTAGAACTGTAATAATTGTACTCATTACTTATATTATTAGCAATATAACGTGCATTATAACCCACATTATGCAGTTATTATCGCTAGAACTGTAATAATTATACTTATTACTTATATTATTATCAATATAACATGCATTATTACCCATATAATGCAGTTATTATCGCTAGAACTGTAATAATTATACTTATTACTTATATTATTAGCAATATAACGTGCATTATTACCCATATAATGCAGTTATTATCGCTAGAACTGTAATAATTATACTTATTACTTATATTATTATCATTATAACATGCATTATTACCCATATAATGGAGGTATTATCGCAAGAACTGTAATAATTATACTTATTACTTATACTATTAGCAATATAACATGCATTATTACCTATATAATGCAGTTATTATCGCCAGAACTGTAATAGTTGTACTCATTACTTATATTATTAGCAATATAACGTGCATTATTACCCATATTATGCAGTTATTATCGCTAGAACTGTAATAATTATACTTATTACTTATATCATTATCAATATAACATGCATTATTACCCATATAATAGAGGTATTATCGCTAGAACTGTAATAATTACACTTATTACTTATACTTTTAGCAATATAACGTGCATTGTTACTCATATAATGCAGTTATTATCGCCAGAACTGTAACAATTATACTTATTACTTACATTATTCTCAATATAACATGCATTATTACCCATATTATGCAGTTATTATCGCAGGAACTATAATAAATATACGTATTACTTTCATTATTATCAATAGAACATGCATTATTACCCATATTATGCAGTTATTATCGATAGAACTGTAATAAATACACTTACTACTTTTACTGTTATAAATATATCATGCACTATTAGCCATATTTTACTATTATTATCGCTAGAACTATAATAATTATACTTATTACTCCCGATGTTATCAATATAACATGCCTTATTACCCATATAATGCAGTTATTATCGCTAGAACTATAATAAATATACGTATTACTTTTATCATCATCAATATAACATGCATTATTACCCATATTATGCAGTTATTATCGATAGACCTGTAATAAATATACTTATTACTTTTATTATTATCAATATAACATGCACTATTTGCCATATTTTACTATTATTATCGCTAGAACTATAATAATTATACTTATTACTCCCGATGTTATCAATATAACATGCATTATTACCCATATAATGGAGGTATTATCGCAAGAACTGTAATAATTATACTTATTACTTATACTATTAGCAATATAACATGCATTATTACCTATATAATGCAGTTATTATCGCCAGAACTGTAATAGTTGTACTCATTACTTATATTATTAGCAATATAACGTGCATTATTACCCATATTATGCAGTTATTATCGCTAGAACTGTAATAATTATACTTATTACTTATATCATTATCAATATAACATGCATTATTACCCATATAATAGAGGTATTATCGCTAGAACTGTAATAATTACACTTATTACTTATACTTTTAGCAATATAACGTGCATTGTTACTCATATAATGCAGTTATTATCGCCAGAACTGTAACAATTATACTTATTACTTACATTATTCTCAATATAACATGCATTATTACCCATATTATGCAGTTATTATCGCAGGAACTATAATAAATATACGTATTACTTTCATTATTATCAATAGAACATGCATTATTACCCATATTATGCAGTTATTATCGATAGAACTGTAATAAATACACTTACTACTTTTACTGTTATAAATATATCATGCACTATTAGCCATATTTTACTATTATTATCGCTAGAACTATAATAATTATACTTATTACTCCCGATGTTATCAATATAACATGCCTTATTACCCATATAATGCAGTTATTATCGCTAGAACTATAATAAATATACGTATTACTTTTATCATCATCAATATAACATGCATTATTACCCATATTATGCAGTTATTATCGATAGACCTGTAATAAATATACTTATTACTTTTATTATTATCAATATAACATGCACTATTTGCCATATTTTACTATTATTATCGCTAGAACTATAATAATTATACTTATTACTCCCGATATTATCAATATAACATGCATTATTACCTATATAATGCAGTTATTATCGCTAGAACTGTAATAATTATACTTATTACTTATATTATTATCAATATAACATGCATTATTACCCATATAATGCAGTTATTATCGCCAGATCTGTAATAATTGTACTCATTACTTATATTATTAGCAATATAACGTGCATTATAACCCACATTATGCAGTTATTATCGCTAGAACTGTAATAATTATACTTATTACTTATATTATTCTCAATATAACATGCATTATTACCCACATTATGCAGTTATTATCGCTAGAACTATAATACATATACGTATTACTTTCATTATCATCAATATAACATGCATTATTACCTATATAATGGAGGTATTATCGCTAGAACAGTAATAATTATGCTTATTACTTACATTATTATCAATATAACATGCATTATTACCCATATTATGCAGTTATTATCGATAGAACTGTAATAAATACACTTATTACTTTTACTATTATCAATATATCATGCACTATTAGCCATATTTTACTATTATTATCGCTAGAACTATAATAATTATACTTATTACTCCCGATGTTATCAATATAACATGCCTTATTACCCATATAATGCAGTTATTATCGCTAGAACTGTAATAATTATACTCATTATTTATATTATTAGCAATGTAACGTGCATTATTACCCATATTATGCAGTTATTATCGCTAGAACTGTAATATTTATACTTATTACTTATATTATTATCAATATAACATGCATTATTACCCATATAATGGAGGTATTATCGCTAGAACTGTAATAATTATACTTATTACTTATATCATTATCAATATAACATGCATTATTACCCATATAATAGAGGTATTATCGCCAGAACTGTAATAATTGTACTCATTACTTATATTATTAGCAATATAACGTGCATTATTACCCATATTATGCAGTTATTATCGCTAGAACTGTAATAATTATACTTATTACTTATATCATTATCAATATAACATGCATTATTACCCATATAATAGAGGTATTATCGCTAGAACTGTAATAATTACACTTATTACTTATACTATTAGCAATATAACGTGCATTGTTACCCATATAATGCAGTTATTATCGCCAGAATTGTAATAATTATACATATTACTCATATTATTATCAATATAACATGCATTATTACCCATATTATGCAGTTATTATCGCTAGAACTATAATAAATATACGTATTACTTTTTTTATCATCAATATAACATGCATTATTACCCATATTATGCAGTTATTATCGATAGAACTGTAATAAATATACTTATTACTTTTATTATTATCAATATAACATGCACTATTTGCCATATTTTACTATTATTATCGCTAGAACTATAATAATTATACTTATTACTCCCGATATTATCAATATAACATGCATTATTACCCATATAATGCAGTTATTATCGCTAGAACTGTAACAATTATACTTATTACTTATATTATTATCAATATAACATGCATTATTACCCATATAATGCAGTTATTATCGCTAGAACTGTAATAATTGTACTCATTACTTATATTATTAGCAATATAACGTGCATTATTACCCATATTATACAGTTATTATCGCTAGAATTATAATAAATATACGTATTACTTCCATTATCATCAATATAACATGCATTATTACCCATATAATAGAGGTATTATCGCTAGAACTTTAATAATTATACTTATTACTTATATTATTCTCAATATAACATGCAT
Organism: Megachile leachella; assembly: GCA_963576845.1. Classification (NCBI taxonomy): domain Eukaryota; kingdom Metazoa; phylum Arthropoda; class Insecta; order Hymenoptera; family Megachilidae; genus Megachile; species Megachile leachella. The sequence goes on along the minus strand of CAUYWW010000150.1, from coordinate 612,404 downwards.
TATTACCCACATTATGCAGTTATTATCGCTAGAACTATAATAAATATACGTATTACTTTCATTATCATCAATATAACATGCATTATTACCCATATAATGGAGGTATTATCGCTAGAACTGTAATAATTATACTTATTACTTATATTATTATCAATATAACATGCATTATTACCCATATTATGCAGTTATTATCGATAGAACTGTAATAAATACAATTATTACTTTTACTATTATCAATATATCATGCACTATTAGCCATATTTTACTATTATTATCGCTAGAACTATAATAATTATACTTATTACTCCCGACGTTATCAATATAACATGCCTTATTACCCATATAATGCAGTTATTATCGCTAGAACTGTAATAATTATACTCATTACTTATATTATTAGCAATGTAACGTGCATTATTACCAATATTACGCAGTTATTATCGCTAGAACTGTAATATTTATACTTATTACTTATATTATTATCAATATAAGATGCATTATTACCCATGTAATGGAGGTATTATCGCTAGAACTGTAATAATTATACTTATTACTTATATTATTAGCAATGTAACGTGCATTATTACCCATATTACGCAGTTATTATCGCTAGAACTGTAATATTTATACTTATTACTTATATTATTATCAATATAAGATGCATTATTACCCATGTAATGGAGGTATTATCGCTAGAACTGTAATAATTATACTTATTACTTATACTATTAGCAATATAACGTGCATTATTACCCACATTATGCAGTTATTATCGCTAGAACTATAATACATATACGTATTACTTTCATTATCATCAATATAACATGCATTATTACCTATATAATGGAGGTATTATCGCTAGAACTGTAATAATTATGCTTATTACTTACATTATTATCAATATAACATGCATTATTACCCATATTATGCAGTTATTATCGATAGAACTGTAATAAATACACTTATTACTTTTACTATTATCAATATATCATGCACTATTAGCCATATTTTACTATTATTATCGCTAGAACTATAATAATTATACTTATTACTCCCGATGTTATCAATATAACATGCCTTATTACCCATATAATGCAGTTATTATCGCTAGAACTGTAATAATTATACTCATTATTTATATTATTAGCAATGTAACGTGCATTATTACCCATATTATGCAGTTATTATCGCTAGAACTGTAATATCTATACTTATTACTTATATTATTATCAATATAACATGCATTATTACCCATATAATGGAGGTATTATCGCTATTATTACCCATATAATGGAGGTATTATCGCTAGAACTGTAATATTTATACTTATTACTTATATTATTATCAATATAAGATGCATTATTACCCATATAATGGAGGTATTATCGCTAGAACTGTAATAATTATACTTATTACTTATACTATTAGCAATATAACGTGCATTATTACCCATATAATGCAGTTATTATCGCCAGAACTGTAATAATTATACTTATTACTTATATTATTCTCAATATAACATGCATTATTACCCATATAATGCAATTATTATCGCTAGAACTGTAATAATTATACTTATTACTTATATCATTATCAATATAACATGCATTATTACCCATATAATAGAGGTATTATCGCTAGAACTGTAATAATTACACTTATTACTTATACTATTAGCAATATAACGTGCATTGTTACCCATATAATGCAGTTATTATCGCCAGAATTGTAATAATTATACATATTACTTATACTATTAGCAATATAACGTGCATTATTACCCATATAATGCAGTTATTATCGCCAGAACTGTAATAATTATACTTATTACTTATATTATTCTCAATGTAACATGCATTATTACCCACATTATGCAGTTATTATCGCTAGAACTATAATAAATATACGTATTACTTTCATTATCATCAATATAACATGCATTATTACCCATATAATGGAGGTATTATCGCTAGAACTGTAATAATTATACTTATTACTTATATTATTATCAATATAACATGCATTATTACCCATATTATGCAGTTATTATCGATAGAACTGTAATAAATACAATTATTACTTTTACTATTATCAATATATCATGCACTATTAGCCATATTTTACTATTATTATCGCTAGAACTATAATAATTATACTTATTACTCCCGATGTTATCAATATAACATGCTTTATTACCCATATAATGCAGTTATTATCGCTAGAACTATAATAAATATACGTATTACTTTCATTATCATCAATATAACATGCATTATTACCCATATAATGGAGGTATTATCGCTAGAACTGTAATAATTATCCTTATTACTTATATTATTATCAATATAACATGCATTATTACCCATATTATGCAGTTATTATCTCTAGAACCATAATAAATATACTCATTACTCCCAATATTATCAATATAACATGCACTTTTACCCATATAATGCAGTTATTATCGCTAGAACTGTAATAATTATACTTATTACTGATATTGTTAGCAATATAACATGCATTATTACCCATATAATGCAGTTATTATCGCTAGAACTGTAATAATTATACTTATTACTTATAATATTATCAATATAACATGCATTATTACCCATATTATGCAGTTATGATCGCCAGAACTATAATAAATATACGTATTACTTTTATTATCATCAATATAACATGCATTATTACCCATATTATGCAGTTATTATCGATAGAACTGTAATAAATATACTTATTACTTTTATTATTATCAATATAACATGCACTATTTGCCATATTTTACTATTATTATCGCTAGAACTATAATAATTATACTTATTACTCCCGATATTATCAATATAACATGCATTATTAAGCATATAATGCAGTTATTATCGCTAGAACTGTAATAATTGTACTCATTACTTATATTATTAGCAATATAACGTGCATTATTACCCATATTATGCAGTTATTATCGCTAGAACTGTAATAATTATACTTATTACTTATATTGTTAGCAATATAACGTGCATTATTACCCATATAATGCAGTTATTATCGCTAGAACTGTAATAAATATACGTATTACTTTCATTATCATCAATATAACGTGCATTATTACCCATATAATGCAGTTATTATCGCCAGAACTGTAATAGTTATACTTATTACTTATATTATTCTCAATATAACATGCATTATTACCCACATTATGCAGTTATTATCGCTAGAACTATAATAAATATACGTATTACTTTCATTATCATCAATATAACATGCATTATTACCCATATAATGGAGGTATTATCGCTAGAACTGTAATAATTATACTTATTACCTATACTATTAGCAATAAAGCATGCTTCATTACCCATATAATGCAGTTATTATCGCTAGAACTATAATAAATATACATATTACTTTCATTATCATCAATATAACATACATTATTACCCATATAATGGAGGTATTATCTCTAGAACTGTAATAATTATACTTATTACTTATATTATTATCAATATAACATGCATTATTACCCATATTATGCAGTTATTATCTCTAGAACCATAATAAATATACTCATTACTCCCAATATTATCAATATAACATGCATTTTTACCCATATAATGCAGTTATTATCGCTAGAACTGTAATAATTATACTTATTACTGATATTGTTAGCAATATAGCGTGCATTATTACCCATATAATGCAGTTATTATCGCTAGAACTGTAATAATTATACTTATTACTTATAATATTATCAATATAACATGCATTATTACCCATATTATGCAGTTATGATCGCCAGAACTATAATAAATATACGTATTACTTTTATTATCATCAATATAACATGCATTATTACCCATATTATGCAGTTATTATCGATAGAACTGTAATAAATATACTTATTACTTTTATTATTATCAATATAACATGCACTATTTGCCATATTTTACTATTATTATCGCTAGAACTATAATAATTATACTTATTACTCCCGATATTATCAATATAACATGCATTATTAAGCATATAATGCAGTTATTATCGCTAGAACTGTAATAATTGTACTCATTACTTATATTATTAGCAATATAACGTGCATTATAACCCACATTATGCAGTTATTATCGCTAGAACTGTAATAATTATACTTATTACTTATATTATTATCAATATAACATGCATTATTACCCATATAATGCAGTTATTATCGCTAGAACTGTAATAATTATACTTATTACTTATATTATTAGCAATATAACGTGCATTATTACCCATATAATGCAGTTATTATCGCTAGAACTGTAATAATTATACTTATTACTTATATTATTATCATTATAACATGCATTATTACCCATATAATGGAGGTATTATCGCAAGAACTGTAATAATTATACTTATTACTTATACTATTAGCAATATAACATGCATTATTACCTATATAATGCAGTTATTATCGCCAGAACTGTAATAGTTGTACTCATTACTTATATTATTAGCAATATAACGTGCATTATTACCCATATTATGCAGTTATTATCGCTAGAACTGTAATAATTATACTTATTACTTATATCATTATCAATATAACATGCATTATTACCCATATAATAGAGGTATTATCGCTAGAACTGTAATAATTACACTTATTACTTATACTTTTAGCAATATAACGTGCATTGTTACTCATATAATGCAGTTATTATCGCCAGAACTGTAACAATTATACTTATTACTTACATTATTCTCAATATAACATGCATTATTACCCATATTATGCAGTTATTATCGCAAGAACTATAATAAATATACGTATTACTTTCATTATTATCAATAGAACATGCATTATTACCCATATTATGCAGTTATTATCGATAGAACTGTAATAAATACACTTACTACTTTTACTGTTATAAATATATCATGCACTATTAGCCATATTTTACTATTATTATCGCTAGAACTATAATAATTATACTTATTACTCCCGATGTTATCAATATAACATGCCTTATTACCCATATAATGCAGTTATTATCGCTAGAACTATAATAAATATACGTATTACTTTTATCATCATCAATATAACATGCATTATTACCCATATTATGCAGTTATTATCGATAGACCTGTAATAAATATACTTATTACTTTTATTATTATCAATATAACATGCACTATTTGCCATATTTTACTATTATTATCGCTAGAACTATAATAATTATACTTATTACTCCCGATATTATCAATATAACATGCATTATTACCTATATAATGCAGTTATTATCGCTAGAACTGTAATAATTATACTTATTACTTATATTATTCTCAATATAACATGCATTATTACCCACATTATGCAGTTATTATCGCTAGAACTATAATAAATATACGTATTACTTTCATTATCATCAATATAACATGCATTATTACCCATATAATGGAGGTATTTTCGCTAGAACTGTAATAATTATACTTATTACCTATACTATTAGCAATAAAGCATGCTTCATTACCCATATAATGCAGTTATTATCGCTAGAACTATAATAAATATACGTATTACTTTCATTATCATCAATATAACATACATTATTACCCATATAATGGAGGTATTATCTCTAGAACTGTAATAATTATCCTTATTACTTATATTATTATCAATATAACATGCATTATTACCCATATTATGCAGTTATTATCTCTAGAACCATAATAAATATACTCATTACTCCCAATATTATCAATATAACATGCATTTTTACCCATATAATGCAGTTATTATCGCTAGAACTGTAATAATTATACTTATTACTGATATTGTTAGCAATATAGCGTGCATTATTACCCATATAATGCAGTTATTATCGCTAGAACTGTAATAATTATACTTATTACTTATAATATTATCAATATAACATGCATTATTACCCATATTATGCAGTTATGATCGCCAGAACTATAATAAATATACGTATTACTTTTATTATCATCAATATAACATGCATTATTACCCATATTATGCAGTTATTATCGATAGAACTGTAATAAATATACTTATTACTTTTATTATTATCAATATAACATGCACTATTTGCCATATTTTACTATTATTATCGCTAGAACTATAATAATTATACTTATTACTCCCGATATTATCAATATAACATGCATTATTAAGCATATAATGCAGTTATTATCGCTAGAACTGTAATAATTGTACTCATTACTTATATTATTAGCAATATAACGTGCATTATAACCCACATTATGCAGTTATTATCGCTAGAACTGTAATAATTATACTTATTACTTATATTATTATCAATATAACATGCATTATTACCCATATAATGCAGTTATTATCGCTAGAACTGTAATAATTATACTTATTACTTATATTATTAGCAATATAACGTGCATTATTACCCATATAATGCAGTTATTATCGCTAGAACTGTAATAATTATACTTATTACTTATATTATTATCATTATAACATGCATTATTACCCATATAATGGAGGTATTATCGCAAGAACTGTAATAATTATACTTATTACTTATACTATTAGCAATATAACATGCATTATTACCTATATAATGCAGTTATTATCGCCAGAACTGTAATAGTTGTACTCATTACTTATATTATTAGCAATATAACGTGCATTATTACCCATATTATGCAGTTATTATCGCTAGAACTGTAATAATTATACTTATTACTTATATCATTATCAATATAACATGCATTATTACCCATATAATAGAGGTATTATCGCTAGAACTGTAATAATTACACTTATTACTTATACTTTTAGCAATATAACGTGCATTGTTACTCATATAATGCAGTTATTATCGCCAGAACTGTAACAATTATACTTATTACTTACATTATTCTCAATATAACATGCATTATTACCCATATTATGCAGTTATTATCGCAAGAACTATAATAAATATACGTATTACTTTCATTATTATCAATAGAACATGCATTATTACCCATATTATGCAGTTATTATCGATAGAACTGTAATAAATACACTTACTACTTTTACTGTTATAAATATATCATGCACTATTAGCCATATTTTACTATTATTATCGCTAGAACTATAATAATTATACTTATTACTCCCGATGTTATCAATATAACATGCCTTATTACCCATATAATGCAGTTATTATCGCTAGAACTATAATAAATATACGTATTACTTTTATCATCATCAATATAACATGCATTATTACCCATGTTATGCAGTTATTATCGATAGACCTGTAATAAATATACTTATTACTTTTATTATTATCAATATAACATGCACTATTTGCCATATTTTACTATTATTATCGCTAGAACTATAATAATTATACTTATTACTCCCGATATTATCAATATAACATGCATTATTACCTATATAATGCAGTTATTATCGCTAGAACTGTAATAATTATACTTATTACTTATATTATTATCAATATAACATGCATTATTACCCATATAATGCAGTTATTATCGCCAGATCTGTAATAATTGTACTCATTACTTATATTATTAGCAATATAACGTGCATTATAACCCACATTATGCAGTTATTATCGCTAGAACTGTAATAATTATACTTATTACTTATATTATTCTCAATATAACATGCATTATTACCCACATTATGCAGTTATTATCGCTAGAACTATAACACATATACGTATTACTTTCATTATCATCAATATAACATGCATTATTACCTATATAATGGAGGTATTATCGCTAGAACAGTAATAATTATGCTTATTACTTACATTATTATCAATATAACATGCATTATTACCCATATTATGCAGTTATTATCGATAGAACTGTAATAAATACACTTATTACTTTTACTATTATCAATGTATCATGCACTATTAGCCATATTTTACTATTATTATCGCTAGAACTATAATAATTATACTTATTACTCCCGATGTTATCAATATAACATGCCTTATTACCCATATAATGCAGTTATTATCGCTAGAACTGTAATAATTATACTCATTATTTATATTATTAGCAATGTAACGTGCATTATTACCCATATTATGCAGTTATTATCGCTAGAACTGTAATATTTATACTTATTACTTATATTATTATCAATATAACATGCATTATTACCCATATAATGGAGGTATTATCGCTAGAACTGTAATAATTATACTTATTACTTATATCATTATCAATATAACATGCATTATTACCCATATAATAGAGGTATTATCGCCAGAACTGTAATAATTGTACTCATTACTTATATTATTAGCAATATAACGTGCATTATTACCCATATTATGCAGTTATTATCGCTAGAACTGTAATAATTATACTTATTACTTATATCATTATCAATATAACATGCATTATTACCCATATAATAGAGGTATTATCGCTAGAACTGTAATAATTACACTTATTACTTATACTATTAGCAATATAACGTGCATTGTTACCCATATAATGCAGTTATTATCGCCAGAATTGTAATAATTATACATATTACTTATAATATTATCAATATAACATGCATTATTACCCATATTATGCAGTTATGATCGCCAGAACTATAATAAATATACTTATTACTCCCAATATTATCAATGTAACATGCATTATTACCCATATAATGCAGTTATTATCGCTAGAACTGTAAGAATTATACTTATTACTCATATTATTATCAATATAACATGCATTATTACCCATATTATGCAGTTATTATCGCTAGAACTATAATAAATATACGTATTACTTTTATTATCATCAATATAACATGCATTATTACCCATATTATGCAGTTATTATCGATAGAACTGTAATAAATATACTTATTACTTTTATTATTATCAATATAACATGCACTATTTGCCATATTTTACTATTATTATCGCTAGAACTATAATAATTATACTTATTACTCCCGATATTATCAATATAACATGCATTATTACCCATATAATGCAGTTATTATCGCTAGAACTGTAACAATTATACTTATTACTTATATTATTATCAATATAACATGCATTATTACCCATATAATGCAGTTATTATCGCTAGAACTGTAATAATTGTACTCATTACTTATATTATTAGCAATATAACGTGCATTATTACCCATATTATACAGTTATTATCGCTAGAATTATAATAAATATACGTATTACTTCCATTATCATCAATATAACATGCATTATTACCCATATAATAGAGGTATTATCGCTAGAACTGTAATCATTATACTTATTACTTATACTATTAGCAATAAAACGTGCATTGTTACCCATATAATGCAGTTATTATCGCAAGAACTATAATAATTATACTTATTACTCCCGATATTATCAATATAACATGCATTATTACCCATATAATGCAGTTATTATCGCTAGAACTGTAATAATTATACTTATTACTTATATTATTAGCAATATAACGTGCATTATTACCCATATAATGCAGTTATTATCGCTAGAACTGTAATAATTATACTTATTACTTATACTATTAGCAATATAACGTGCATTATTACCCATATAATGCAGTTATTATCGCCAGAACTGTAATAATTATACTTATTACTTATATTATTCTCAATATAACATGCATTATTACCCACATTATGCAGTTATTATCGTTAGAACTATAATAAATATACGTATTACTTTCATTATCATCAATATAACATGCATTATTACCCATATAATGGAGGTATTATCGCTAGAACTGTAATAATTATACTTATTACTTATATTATTATCAATATAACATGCATTATTACCCATATTATGCAGTTATTATCGATAGAACTGTAATAAATACAATTATTACTTTTACTATTATCAATATATCATGCACTATTAGCCATATTTTACTATTATTATCGCTAGAACTATAATAATTATACTTATTACTCCCGACGTTATCAATATAACATGCCTTATTACCCATATAATGCAGTTATTATCGCTAGAACTGTAATAATTATACTCATTACTTATATTATTAGCAATGTAACGTGCATTATTACCCATATTACGCAGTTATTATCGCTAGAACTGTAATATTTATACTTATTACTTATATTATTATCAATATAAGATGCATTATTACCCATGTAATGGAGGTATTATCGCTAGAACTGTAATAATTATACTTATTACTTATACTATTAGCAATATAACGTGCATTATTACCCATATAATGCAGTTATTATCGCCAGAACTGTAATAATTATACTTATTACTTATATTATTCTCAATATAACATGCATTATTACCCATATAATGCAATTATTATCGCTAGAACTGTAATAATTATACTTATTACTTATATCATTATCAATATAACATGCATTATTACCCATATAATAGAGGTATTATCGCTAGAACTGCAATAATTATACTTATTACTTATACTATTAGTAATATAACGTGCATTGTTACCCATATAATGCAGTTACTATCGCCAGAACTGTAATAATTATACTTATTACTTATATTATTCTCAATATAACATGCATTATTACCCATATTATGCAGTTATTATCGCTAGAACTATAATAAATATACGTATTACTTTCATTATCATCAATATAACATGCATTATTACCCATATAATAGAGGTATTATCGCTAGAACTGTAATAATTATACTTATTACTTATACTATTAGCAATAAAACGTGCATTGTTACCCATATAATGCAGTTATTATCGCTAGAACTATAATAATTATACTTATTACTCCCGATATTATCAATATAACATGCATTATTACCCATATAATGGAGGTATTATCGCTAGAACTGTAATAATTATACTTATTACTTATACTATTAGCAATATAACGTGCATTACTACCCATATAATGCAGTTATTATCGCCAGAACTGTAATAATTATACTTATTACTTATATTATTAGCAATGTAACGTGCATTATTACCCATATTACGCAGTTATTATCGCTAGAACTGTAATATTTATACTTATTACTTATATTATTATCAATATAAGATGCATTATTACCCATGTAATGGAGGTATTATCGCTAGAACTGTAATAATTATACTTATTACTTATACTATTAGCAATATATCGTGCATTATTACCCATATAATGCAGTTATTATCGCCAGAACTGTAATAATTATACTTATTACTTATATTATTCTCAATATAACATGCATTATTACCCATATAATGCAATTATTATCGCTAGAACTGTAATAATTATACTTATTACTTATATCATTATCAATATAACATGCATTATTACCCATATAATAGAGGTATTATCGCTAGAACTGCAATAATTATACTTATTACTTATACTATTAGTAATATAACGTGCATTGTTACCCATATGATGCAGTTACTATCGCCAGAACTGTAATAATTATACTTATTACTTATATTATTCTCAATATAACATGCATTATTACCCATATTATGCAGTTATTATCGCTAGAACTATAATAAATATACGTATTACTTTCATTATCATCAATATAACATGCATTATTACCCATATAATAGAGGTATTATCGCTAGAACTGTAATAATTATACTTATTACTTATACTATTAGCAATAAAACGTGCATTGTTACCCATATAATGCAGTTATTATCGCTAGAACTATAATAATTATACTTATTACTCCCGATATTATCAATATAACATGCATTATTACCCATATAATGGAGGTATTATCGCTAGAACTGTAATAATTATACTTATTACTTATACTATTAGCAATATAACGTGCATTACTACCCATATAATGCAGTTACTATCGCCAGAACTGTAATAATTATACTTATTACTTATATTATTCTCAATATAACATGCATTATTACCCATATTATGCAGTTATTATCGCTAGAACTATAATAAATATACGTATTACTTTCATTATCATCAATATAACATGCATTATTACCCATATAATAGAGGTATTATCGCTAGAACTGTAATAATTGTACTCATTACTTATATTATTAGCAATATAACGTGCATTATTACCCATATTATGCAGTTATTATCGCTAGAACTGTAATAATTATACTTATTACTTCTATCATTATCAACGTAACATGCATTATTACCCATATAATAGAGGTATTATCGCTAGAACTGTAATAATTATACTTATTACTTATACTATTAGCAATAGACCGTGCATTGTTACCCATATAATGCAGTTACTATCGCCAGAACTGTAATAATTATACTTATTACTTATATTATTCTCAATATAACATGCATTATTACCCACATTATGCAGTTATTATCGCTAGAACTATAATACATATACGTATTACTTTCATTATCATCAATATAACATGCATTATTACCTATATAATGGAGGTATTATCGCTAGAACTGTAATAATTATGCTTATTACTTACATTATTATCAATATAACATGCATTATTACCCATATTATGCAGTTATTATCGATAGAACTGTAATAAATACACTTATTACTTTTACTATTATCAATATATCATGCACTATTAGCCATATTTTACTATTATTATCGCTAGAACTATAATAATTATACTTATTACTCCCGATGTTATCAATATAACATGCCTTATTACCCATATAATGCAGTTATTATCGCTAGAACTGTAATAATTATACTCATTATTTATATTATTAGCAATGTAACGTGCATTATTACCCATATTATGTAGTTATTATCGCTAGAACTGTAATATCTATACTTATTACTTATATTATTATCAATATAACATGCATTATTACCCATATAATGGAGGTATTATCGCTAGAACTGTAATAATTATACTTATTACTTATATCATTATCAATATAACATGCATTATTACCCATATAATAGAGGTATTATCGCTAGAACTGTAATAATTATACTTATTACTTATACTATTAGCAATATAACGTGCATTGTTACCCATATAATGCAGTTACTATCGCCAGAACTGTAATAATTATACTTATTACTTATATTATTCTCAATATAACATGCATTATTACCCATATTATGCAGTTATTATCGCTAGAACTATAATAAATATACGTATTACTTTCATTATCATCAATATAACATGCATTATTACGCATATAATAGAGGTATTATCGCTAGAACTGTAATAATTATACTTATTACTTATACTATTAGCAATAAAACGTGCATTGTTACCCATATAATGCAGTTATTATCGCTAGAACTATAATAATTATACTTATTACTTATACTATTAGCAATATAACGTGCATTATTACCCATATAATGCAGTTATTATCGCCAGAACTGTAATAATTATACTTATTACTTATATTATTCTCAATATAACATGCATTATTACCCATATAATGCAATTATTATCGCTAGAACTGTAATAATTATACTTATTACTTATATCATTATCAATATAACATGCATTATTACCCATATAATAGAGGTATTATCGCTAGAACTGTAATAATTACACTTATTACTTATACTATTAGCAATATAACGTGCATTGTTACCCATATAATGCAGTTATTATCGCCAGAATTGTAATAATTATACATATTACTTATACTATTAGCAATATAACGTGCATTATTACCCATATAATGCAGTTATTATCGCCAGAACTGTAATAATTATACTTATTACTTATATTATTCTCAATATAACATGCATTATTACCCACATTATGCAGTTATTATCGCTAGAACTATAATAAATATACGTATTACTTTCATTATCATCAATATAACATGCATTATTACCCATATAATGGAGGTATTATCGCTAGAACTGTAATAATTATACTTATTACTTATATTATTATCAATATAACATGCATTATTACCCATATTATGCAGTTATTATCGATAGAACTGTAATAAATACAATTATTACTTTTACTATTATCAATATATCATGCACTATTAGCCATATTTTACTATTATTATCGCTAGAACTATAATAATTATACTTATTACTCCCGACGTTATCAATATAACATGCCTTATTACCCATATGATGCAGTTATTATCGCTAGAACTGTAATAATTATACTCATTACTTATATTATTAGCAATGTAACGTGCATTATTACCCATATTACGCAGTTATTATCGCTAGAACTGTAATATTTATACTTATTACTTATATTATTATCAATATAAGATGCATTATTACCCATGTAATGGAGGTATTATCGCTAGAACTGTAATAATTATACTTATTACTTATACTATTAGCAATATAACGTGCATTATTACCCATATAATGCAGTTATTATCGCCAGAACTGTAATAATTACACTTATTACTTATATTATTCTCAATATAACATGCATTATTACCCATATAATGCAATTATTATCGCTAGAACTGTAATAATTATACTTATTACTTATATCATTATCAATATAACATGCATTATTACCCATATAATAGAGGTATTATCGCTAGAACTGTAATAATTATACTTATTACTTATACTATTAGCAATAAAACGTGCATTGTTACCCATATAATGCAGTTATTATCGCTAGAACTATAATAATTATACTTATTACTCCCGATATTATCAATATAACATGCATTATTACCCATATAATGGAGGTATTATCGCTAGAACTGTAATAATTATACTTATTACTTATACTATTAGCAATATAACGTGCATTACTACCCATATAATGCAGTTATTATCGCCAGAACTGTAATAATTATACTTATTACTTATATTATTCTCAATATAACATGCATTATTACCCATATTATGTAGTTATTATCGCTAGAACTATAATAAATATACGTATTACTTTCATTATCATCAATATAACATGCATTATTACCCATATTACGCAGTTATTATCGCTAGAATTATAATAAATATACGTATTACTTTCATTATCATCAATATAACATGCATTATTACCCATATAATGGAGGTATTATCGCTAGAACTGTAATAATTGTACTCATTACTTATATTATTAGCAATATAACGTGCATTATTACCCATATTATGCAGTTGTTATCGCTAGAACTGTAATAATTATACTTATTACTTATATCATTATCAACGTAACATGCATTATTACCCATATAATAGAGGTATTATCGCTAGAACTGTAATAATTATACTTATTACTTATACTATTAGCAATAGACCGTGCATTGTTACCCATATAATGCAGTTACTATCGCCAGAACTGTAATAATTATACTTATTACTTATATTATTCTCAATATAACATGCATTATTACCCATATTATGCAGTTATTATCGATAGAACTGTAATAAATACACTTATTACTTTTACTATTATCAATATATCATGCACTATTAGCCATATTTTACTATTATTATCGCTAGAACTATAATAATTATACTTATTACTCCCGATGTTATCAATATAACATGCCTTATTACCCATATAATGCAGTTATTATCGCTAGAACTGTAATAATTATACTCATTATTTATATTATTAGCAATGTAAAGTGCATTATTACCCATATTATGCAGTTATTATCGCTAGAACTGTAATATTTATACTTATTACTTATATTATTATCAATATAACATGCATTATTACCCATATAATGGAGGTATTATCGCTAGAACTGTAATAATTATACTTATTACTTATATCATTATCAATATAACATGCATTATTACCCATATAATAGAGGTATTATCGCTAGAACTGTAATAATTATACTTATTACTTATACTATTAGCAATATAACGTGCATTGTTACCCATATAATGCAGTTACTATCGCCAGAACTGTAATAATTATACTTATTACTTATATTATTCTCAATATAACATGCATTATTACCCATATTATGCAGTTATTATCGCTAGAACTATAATAAATATACGTATTACTTTCATTATCATCAATATAACATGCATTATTACCCATATAATAGAGGTATTATCGCTAGAACTGTAATAATTATACTTATTACTTATACTATTAGCAATAAAACGTGCATTGTTACCCATATAATGCAGTTATTATCGCTAGAACTATAATAATTATACTTATTACTTATATTATTATCAATATAACATGCATTATTACCCATATAATGGAGGTATTATCGCTATTATTACCCATATAATGGAGGTATTATCGCTAGAACTGTAATAATTATACTTATTACTTATATTATTAGCAAAATAACGTGCATTATTACCCATATTATGCAGTTGTTATCGCTAGAACTGTAATAATTATACTTATTGCTTATATCATTATCAATATAACATGCATTATTACCCATATAATAGAGGTATTATCGCTAGAACTGTAATAATTATACTTATTACTTATACCATTAGCAATATAACATGCATTATTACCCACATTATGCAGTTATTATCGCTAGAACTATAATAATTATACTTATTACTCCCGATATTATCAATATAACATGCATTATTACCCATATAATGCAGTTATTATCGCTAGAACTATAATAATTATACTTATTACTCCCGATATTATCAATATAACATGCATTATTACCCATATAATGCAGTTATTATCGCTAGAACTGTAATAATTATACTTATTACTTATATTATTAGCAATATAACGTGCATTATTACCCATATAATGCAGTTATTATCGCTAGAACTGTAATAATTATACTTATTACTTATACTATTAGCAATATAACGTGCATTATTACCCATATAATGCAGTTATTATCGCCATAACTGTAATAATTATACTTATTACTTATATTATTATCAATATAACATGCATTATTACCCATATTATGCAGTTATTATCAATAGAACTGTAATAAATACAATTATTACTTTTACTATTATCAATATATCATGCACTATTAGCCATATTTTACTATTATTATCGCTAGAACTATAATAATTATACTTATTACTGCCGACGTTATCAATATAACATGCCTTATTACCCATATAATGCAGTTATTATCGCTAGAACTATAATAATTATACTTATTACTCCCGATATTATCAATATAACATGCATTATTACCCATATAATGCAGTTATTATCGCTAGAACTGTAATAATTATACTTATTACTTATATTATTAGCAATATAACGTGCATTATTACCCATATAATGCAGTTATTATCGCTAGAACTGTAATAATTATACTTATTACTTATACTATTAGCAATATAACGTGCATTATTACCCATATAATGCAGTTATTATCGCCAGAACTGTAATAATTATACTTATTACTTATATTATTCTCAATATAACATGCATTATTACCCATATAATGCAGTTGTTATCGCTAGAACTGTAATAATTATACTTATTACTTATATTATTATCAACATAACATGCATTATTACCCATATAATGGAGGTATTATTGCTAGAACTGTAATAATTATACTTATTACTTACACTATTAGCAATATAACGAGCATTGTTACCCATATAATGCAGTTATTATCGCCAGAACTGTAATAATTATACTTATTACTTATATTATTCTCAATATAACATGCATTATTACCCATATAATGCAGTCATTATCGCCAGAACTGTAATAATTATACTTTTTACTTATATTATTCTCAATATAACATGCATTATTACCCATATTATGCAGTTATTATCGCTAGAACTGTAAGAATTATACTTATTACTCATATTATTATCAATATAACATGCATTATTACCCATATTATGCAGTTATTATCGCTAGAACTATAATAAATATACGTATTACTTTTATTATCATCAATATAACATGCATTATTACCCATATTATGCAGTTATTGTCGATAGAACTGTAATAAATATACTTATTACTTTTATTATTATCAATATAACATGCACTATTTGCCATATTTTACTATTATTATCGCTAGAACTATAATAATTATACTTATTAATCCCGATATTATCAATATAACATGCATTATTACCCATATAATGCAGTTATTATCGCTAGAACTGTAATAATTATACTTATTACTTATATTATTATCAATATAACATGCATTATTACCCATATAATGCAGTTATTATCGCTAGAACTGTAATAATTGTACTCATGACTTATATTATTAGCAATATAACGTGCATTATTACCCATATTATGCAGTTATTATCGCTAGAATTATAATAAATATACGTATTACTTTCATTATCATCAATATAACATGCATTATTACCCATATAATAGAGGTATTATCGCTAGAACTGTAATCATTATACTTATTACTTATACTATTAGCAATAAAACGTGCATTGTTACCCATATAATGCAGTTATTATCGCTAGAACTATAATAATTATACTTATTACTCCCGATATTATCAATATAACATGCATTATTACCCATATAATGCAGTTATTATCGCTAGAACTGTAATAATTATACTTATTACTTATATTATTAGCAATATAACGTGCATTATTACCCATATAATGCAGTTATTATCGCTAGAACTGTAATAATTATACTTATTACTTATACTATTAGCAATATAACGTGCATTATTACCCATATAATGCAGTTATTATCGCCAGAACTGTAATAATTATACTTATTACTTATATTATTCTCAATATAACATGCATTATTACCCGTATAATGCAGTTATTATCGCTAGAACTGTAATAATTATACTTATTACTTATATTATTATCAACATAACATGCATTATTACCCATACAATGGAGGTATTATTGCTAGAACTGTAATAATTACACTTATTACTTACACTATTAGCAATATAACGAGCATTGTTACCCATATAATGCAGTTATTATCGCTAGAACTGTAATAATTATACTTATTACTTATATTATTAGCAATATAACGTGCATTATTGCCCATATAATGCAGTTATTATCGCTAGAACTGTAATAATTATACTTATTACTTATACTATTAGCAATATAACGTGCATTATTACCCATATAATGCAGTTATTATCGCCATAACTGTAATAATTATACTCATTACTTATATTATTAGCAATGTAACGTGCATTATTACCCATATTACGCAGTTATTATCGCTAGAACTGTAATATTTATACTTATTACTTATATTATTATCAATATAACATGCATTATTACCCATATAATGGAGGTATTATCGCTAGAACTGTAATAATTATACTTATTACTTATACTATTAGCAATATAACGTGCATTATTACCCATATAATGCAGTTATTATCGCCAGAACTGTAATAATTATACTTATTACTTATATTATCCGCAATATAACATGCATTATTACCCATATAATGCAGTTATTATCGCTAGAACTGTAATAATTATACTTATTACTTATATTATTATCAACATAACATGCATTATTACCCATATAATGGAGGTATTATTGCTAGAACTGTAATAATTATACTTATTACTTACACTATTAGCAATATAACGTGCATTGTTACCCATATAATGCAGTCATTATCGCCAGAACTGTAATAATTATACTTATTACTTATATTATTCTCAATATAACATGCATTATTACCCATATTATGCAGTTATTATCGCTAGAACTGTAAGAATTATACTTATTACTCATATTATTATCAATATAACATGCATTATTACCCATATTATGCAGTTATTATCGCTAGAACTATAATAAATATACGTATTACTTTTATTATCATCAATATAACATGCATTATTACCCATATTATGCAGTTATTATCGATAGAACTGTAATAAATATACTTATTACTTTTATTATTATCAATATAACATGCACTATTTGCCATATTTTACTATTATTATCGCTAGAACTATAATAATTATACTTATTAATCCCGATATTATCAATATAACATGCATTATTACCCATATAATGCAGTTATTATCGCTAGAACTGTAATAATTATACTTATTGCTTATATTATTATCAATATAACATGCATTATTACCCATATAATGCAGTTATTATCGCTAGAACTGTAATAATTGTACTCATGACTTATATTATTAGCAATATAACGTGCATTATTACCCATATTATGCAGTTATTATCGCTAGAATTATAATAAATATACGTATTACTTTCATTATCATCAATATAACATGCATTATTACCCATATAATAGAGGTATTATCGCTAGAACTGTAATCATTATACTTATTACTTATACTATTAGCAATAAAACGTGCATTGTTACCCATATAATGCAGTTATTATCGCTAGAACTATAGTAATTATACTTATTACTCCCGATATTATCAATATAACATGCATTATTACCCATATAATGCAGTTATTATCGCTAGAACTGTAATAATTATACTTATTACTTATATTATTAGCAATATAACGTGCATTATTACCCATATAATGCAGTTATTATCGCTAGAACTGTAATAATT
This sequence comes from Megachile leachella, assembly GCA_963576845.1. Taxonomy (NCBI): domain Eukaryota; kingdom Metazoa; phylum Arthropoda; class Insecta; order Hymenoptera; family Megachilidae; genus Megachile; species Megachile leachella. The sequence continues at coordinate 591,960 of CAUYWW010000150.1, read as the reverse complement.
ATACTTATTACTTATACTATTAGCAATATAACGTGCATTATTACCCATATAATGCAGTTATTATCGCCAGAACTGTAATAATTATACTTATTACTTATATTATTCTCAATATAACATGCATTATTACCCATATAATGCAGTTATTATCGCTAGAACTGTAATAATTATACTTATTACTTATATTATTATCAACATAACATGCATTATTACCCATACAATGGAGGTATTATTGCTAGAACTGTAATAATTATACTTATTACTTACACTATTAGCAATATAACGAGCATTGTTACCCATATAATGCAGTTATTATCGCCAGAACTGTAATAATTATACTTATTGCTTATATTTTTCTCAATATAACATGCATTATTACCCATATTATGCAGTTATTATCGCTAGAACTATAATAAATATACGTATTACTTTCATTATCATCAATATAACATGCATTATTACCCATATAATGGAGGTATTATCGCTAGAACTGTAATCATTATACTTATTACTTATACTATTAGCAATAAAACGTGCATTGTTACCCATATAATGCAGTTATTATCGCTAGAACTATAATAATTATACTTATTACTCCCGATATTATCAATATAACATGCATTATTACCCATATAATGCAGTTATTATCGCTAGAACTGTAATAATTATACTTATTACTTATATTATTAGCAATATAACGTGCATTATTACCCATATAATGCAGTTATTATCGCTAGAACTGTAATAATTATACTTATTACTTATATTATTCTCAATATAACATGCATTTTTACCCATATTATGCAGTTATTATCGCTAGAACTATAATAAATATACGCATTACTTTCATTATCATCAATATAACATGCATTATTACCCATATAATGGAGGTATTATCGCTAGAACTGTAATAATTATACTTATTACTTATATTATTATCATTATAACATGCATTATTACCCATATAATGCAGTTATTATCGCTAGAACTGTAATAATTATACTTATTACTTATATTATTATCAATATAACATGCATTATTACCCATATAATGCAGTTATTATCGCTAGAACTGTAATAATTGTACTCATTACTTATATTATTAGCAATATAACGTGCATTATTACCCATATTATGCAGTTGTTATCGCTAGAACTGTAATAATTATACTTATTACTTATATCATTATCAATGTAACATGCATTATTACCCATATAATAGAGGTATTATCGCTAGAACTGTAATAATTATACTTATTACTTATATCATTATCAATGTAACATGCATTATTACCCATATAATAGAGGTATTATCGCTAGAACTGTAATAATTATACTTATTACTTATACTATTAGCAATAGACCGTGCATTGTTACCCATATAATGCAGTTATTATCGCTAGAACTATAATAATTATACTTATTACTTATATTATTATCAATATAACATGCATTATTACCCATATTATGCAGTTATTATCTCTAGAACCATAATAAATATACTCATTACTCCCAATATTATCAATATAACATGCATTTTTACCCATATTATGCAGTTATTATCGCTAGAACTGTAATAATTATACTTATTACTTATATTGTTTGCAATATAACGTGCATTATTACCCATATAATGCAGTTATTATCGCTAGAACTGTAATAATTATACTTATTACTTATATTACTATCAATATAACATGCATTATTACCCATATAATGCAGTTATTATCGCTAGAACTGTAATAATTGTACTCATTACTTATATTATTAGCAATATAACGTGCATTATTACCCATATTATGCAGTTATTATCGCTAGAACTGTAATAATTGTACTCATTACTTATATTATTAGCAATATAACGTGCATTATTACCCATATTATGCAGTTATTATCGCTAGAACTGTAATAATTATACTTATTACTTATATCATTATCAATATAACATGCATTATTACCCATATAATAGAGGTACTATCGCTAGAACTGTAATAATTATACTTATTACTTATATTATTCTCAATATAACATGCATTATTACCCATATTATGCAGTTATTATCGCTAGAAATATAATAAATATACGTATTACTTTCATTATCATCAATATAACATGCATTATTACCCATATAATAGAGGTATTATCGCTAGAACTGTAATCATTATACTTATTACTTATACTATTAGCAATAAAACGTGCATTGTTACCCATATAATGCAGTCATTATCGCCAGAACTGTAATAATTATACTTATTACTTATATTATTCTCAATATAACATGCATTATTACCCATATTATGCAGTTATTATCGCTAGAACTGTAAGAATTATACTTATTACTCATATTATTATCAATATAACATGCATTATTACCCATATTATGCAGTTATTATCGCTAGAACTATAATAAATATACGTATTACTTTTATTATCATCAATATAACATGCATTATTACCCATATTATGCAGTTATTATCGATAGAACTGTAATAAATATACTTATTACTTTTATTATTATCAATATAACATGCACTATTTGCCATATTTTACTATTATTATCGCTAGAACTATAATAATTATACTTATTAATCCCGATATTATCAATATAACATGCATTATTACCCATATAATGCAGTTGTTATCGCTAGAACTGTAATAATTATACTTATTACTTATATTATTATCAATATAACATGCATTATTACCCATATAATGCAGTTATTATCGCTAGAACTGTAATAATTGTACTCATGACTTATATTATTAGCAATATAACGTGCATTATTACCCATATTATGCAGTTATTATCGCTAGAATTATAATAAATATACGTATTACTTTCATTATCATCAATATAACATGCATTATTACCCATATAATAGAGGTATTATCGCTAGAACTGTAATAATTATACTTATTACTTATATTATTAGCAATATAACGTGCATTATTACCCATATAATGCAGTTATTATCGCTAGAACTGTAATAATTATACTTATTACTTATATTATTATCAACATAACATGCATTATTACCCATATAATGGAGGTATTATTGCTAGAACTGTAATAATTATACTTATTACTTACACTATTAGCAATATAACGAGCATTGTTACCCATATAATGCAGTTATTATCGCCAGAACTGTAATAATTATACTTATTACTTATATTATTCTCAATATAACATGCATTATTACCCATATAATGCAGTCATTATCGCCAGAACTGTAATAATTATACTTATTACTTATATTATTCTCAATATAACATGCATTATTACCCATATTATGCAGTTATTATCGCTAGAACTGTAAGAATTATACTTATTACTCATATTATTATCAATATAACATGCATTATTACCCATATTATGCAGTTATTATCGCTAGAACTATAATAAATATACGTATTACTTTTATTATCATCAATATAACATGCATTATTACCCATATTATGCAGTTATTATCGATAGAACTGTAATAAATATACTTATTACTTTTATTATTATCAATATAACATGCACTATTTGCCATATTTTACTATTATTATCGCTAGAACTATAATAATTATACTTATTAATCCCGATATTATCAATATAACATGCATTATTACCCATATAATGCAGTTATTATCGCTAGAACTGTAATAATTATACTTATTACTTATATTATTATCAATATAACATGCATTATTACCCATATAATGCAGTTATTATCGCTAGAACTGTAATAATTGTACTCATGACTTATATTATTAGCAATATAACGTGCATTATTACCCATATTATGCAGTTATTATCGCTAGAATTATAATAAATATACGTATTACTTTCATTATCATCAATATAACATGCATTATTACCCATATAATAGAGGTATTATCGCTAGAACTGTAATCATTATACTTATTACTTATACTATTAGCAATAAAACGTGCATTGTTACCCATATAATGCAGTTATTATCGCTAGAACTATAATAATTATACTTATTACTCCCGATATTATCAATATAACATGCATTATTACCCATATAATGCAGTTATTATCGCTAGAACTGTAATAATTATACTTATTACTTATACTATTAGCAATATAACGTGCATTATTACCCATATAATGCAGTTATTATCGCCAGAACTGTAATAATTATACTTATTACTTATATTATTCTCAATATAACATGCATTATTACCCATATAATGCAGTTATTATCGCTAGAACTGTAATAATTATACTTATTACTTATATTATTATCAACATAACATGCATTATTACCCATACAATGGAGGTATTATTGCTAGAACTGTAATAATTATACTTATTACTTACACTATTAGCAATATAACGAGCATTGTTACCCATATAATGCAGTTATTATCGCCAGAACTGTAATAATTATACTTATTACTTATATTATTCTCAATATAACATGCATTATTACCCATATTATGCAGTTATTATCGCTAGAACTATAATAAATATACGTATTACTTTCATTATCATCAATATAACATGCATTATTACCCATATAATAGAGGTATTATCGCTAGAACTGTAATCATTATACTTATTACTTATACTATTAGCAATATAACGAGCATTGTTACCCATATTATGCAGTTATTATCGCCAGAACTGTAATAATTATACTTATTACTTATATTATTCTCAATATAACATGCATTATTACCCATATAATGCAGTCATTATCGCCAGAACTGTAATAATTATACTTATTACTTATATTATTCTCAATATAACATGCATTATTACCCATATTATGCAGTTATTATCGCTAGAACTGTAAGAATTATACTTATTACTCATATTATTATCAATATAACATGCATTATTACCCATATTATGCAGTTATTATCGCTAGAACTATAATAAATATACGTATTACTTTTATTATCATCAATATAACATGCATTATTACCCATATTATGCAGTTATTATCGATAGAACTGTAATAAATATACTTATTACTTTTATTATTATCAATATAACATGCACTATTTGCCATATTTTACTATTATTATCGCTAGAACTATAATAATTATACTTATTAATCCCGATATTATCAATATAACATGCATTATTACCCATATAATGCAGTTATTATCGCTAGAACTGTAATAATTATACTTATTACTTATATTATTATCAATATAACATGCATTATTACCCATATAATGCAGTTATTATCGCTAGAACTGTAATAATTGTACTCATGACTTATATTATTAGCAATATAACGTGCATTATTACCCATATTATGCAGTTATTATCGCTAGAATTATAATAAATATACGTATTACTTTCATTATCATCAATATAACATGCATTATTACCCATATAATAGAGGTATTATCGCTAGAACTGTAATCATTATACTTATTACTTATACTATTAGCAATAAAACGTGCATTGTTACCCATATAATGCAGTTATTATCGCTAGAACTATAATAATTATACTTATTACTCCCGATATTATCAATATAACATGCATTATTACCCATATAATGCAGTTATTATCGCTAGAACTGTAATAATTATACTTATTACTTATACTATTAGCAATATAACGTGCATTATTACCCATATAATGCAGTTATTATCGCCAGAACTGTAATAATTATACTTATTACTTATATTATTCTCAATATAACATGCATTATTACCCATATAATGCAGTTATTATCGCTAGAACTGTAATAATTATACTTATTACTTATATTATTATCAACATAACATGCATTATTACCCATACAATGGAGGTATTATTGCTAGAACTGTAATAATTATACTTATTACTTACACTATTAGCAATATAACGAGCATTGTTACCCATATAATGCAGTTATTATCGCCAGAACTGTAATAATTATACTTATTACTTATATTATTCTCAATATAACATGCATTATTACCCATATTATGCAGTTATTATCGCTAGAACTATAATAAATATACGTATTACTTTCATTATCATCAATATAACATGCATTATTACCCATATAATAGAGGTATTATCGCTAGAACTGTAATCATTATACTTATTACTTATACTATTAGCAATAAAACGTGCATTGTTACCCATATAATGCAGTTATTATCGCTAGAACTATAATAATTGTACTTATTACTCCCGATATTATCAATATAACATGCATTATTACCCATATAATGCAGTTAATATCGCTAGAACTGTAATAATTATACTTATTACTTATATTATTAGCAATATAACGTGCATTATTACCCATATAATGCAGTTATTATCGCTAGAACTGTAATAATTATACTTATTACTTATATTATTCTCAATATAACATGCATTTTTACCCATATTATGCAGTTATTATCGCTAGAACTATAATAAATATACGCATTACTTTCATTATCATCAATATAACATGCATTATTACCCATATAATGGAGGTATTATCGCTAGAACTGTAATAATTATACTTATTACTTATATTATTATCAATATAACATGCATTCTTACCCATATTATGCAGTTATTATCTCTAGAACCATAATAAATATACTCATTACTCCCAATATTATCAATATAACATGCATTTTTACCCATATAATGCAGTTATTATCGCTAGAACTGTAATAATTATACTTATTACTTATATTGTTAGCAATATAACGTGCATTATTACCCATATAATGCAGTTATTATCGCTAGAACTGTAATAATTATACTTATTACTCATATTATTATCAATATAACATGCATTATTACCCATATTATGCAGTTATTATCGCTAGAACTATAATAAATATACGTATTACTTTTATTATCATCAATATAACATGCATTATTACCCATATTATGCAGTTATTATCGATAGAACTGTAATAAATATACTTATTACTTTTATTATTATCAATATAACATGCACTATTTGCCATATTTTACTATTATTATCGCTAGAACTATAATAATTATACTTATTACTCCCGATATTATCAATATAACATGCATTATTACCCATATAATGCAGTTATTATCGCTAGAACTGTAATAATTATACTTATTACTTATATTACTATCAATATAACATGCATTATTACCCATATAATGCAGTTATTATCGCTAGAACTGTAATAATTGTACTCATTACTTATATTATTAGCAATATAACGTGCATTATTACCCATATTATGCAGTTATTATCGCTAGAACTGTAATAATTATACTTATTACTTATATCATTATCAATATAACATGCATTATTACCCATATAATAGAGGTACTATCGCTAGAACTGTAATAATTATACTTATTACTTATATTATTCTCAATATAACATGCATTATTACCCATATTATGCAGTTATTATCGCTAGAACTATAATAAATATACGTATTACTTTCATTATCATCAATATAACATGCATTATTACCCATATAATAGAGGTATTATCGCTAGAACTGTAATCATTATACTTATTACTTATACTATTAGCAATAAAACGTGCATTGTTACCCATATAATGCAGTTATTATCGCTAGAACTGTAATAATTGTACTCATGACTTATATTATTAGCAATATAACGTGCATTATTACCCATATTATGCAGTTATTATCGCTAGAATTATAATAAATATACGTATTACTTTCATTATCATCAATATAACATGCATTATTACCCATATAATAGAGGTATTATCGCTAGAACTGTAATAATTATACTTATTACTTATATTATTAGCAATATGACGTGCATTATTACCCATATAATGCAGTTATTATCGCTAGAACTGTAATAATTATACTTATTACTTATATTATTATCAACATAACATGCATTATTACCCATATAATGGAGGTATTATTGCTAGAACTGTAATAATTATACTTATTACTTACACTATTAGCAATATAACGAGCATTGTTACCCATATAATGCAGTTATTATCGCCAGAACTGTAATAATTATACTTATTACTTATATTATTCTCAATATAACATGCATTATTACCCATATAATGCAGTCATTATCGCCAGAACTGTAATAATTATACTTATTACTTATATTATTCTCAATATAACATGCATTATTACCCATATTATGCAGTTATTATCGCTAGAACTGTAAGAATTATACTTATTACTCATATTATTATCAATATAACATGCATTATTACCCATATTATGCAGTTATTATCGCTAGAACTATAATAAATATACGTATTACTTTTATTATCATCAATATAACATGCATTATTACCCATATTATGCAGTTATTATCGATAGAACTGTAATAAATATACTTATTACTTTTATTATTATCAATATAACATGCACTATTTGCCATATTTTACTATTATTATCGCTAGAACTATAATAATTATACTTATTAATCCCGATATTATCAATATAACATGCATTATTACCCATATAATGCAGTTGTTATCGCTAGAACTGTAATAATTATACTTATTACTTATATTATTATCAATATAACATGCATTATTACCCATATAATGCAGTTATTATCGCTAGAACTGTAATAATTGTACTCATGACTTATATTATTAGCAATATAACGTGCATTATTACCCATATTATGCAGTTATTATCGCTAGAATTATAATAAATATACGTATTACTTTCATTATCATCAATATAACATGCATTATTACCCATATAATAGAGGTATTATCGCTAGAACTGTAATAATTATACTTATTACTTATATTATTAGCAATATAACGTGCATTATTACCCATATAATGCAGTTATTATCGCTAGAACTGTAATAATTATACTTATTACTTATATTATTATCAACATAACATGCATTATTACCCATATAATGGAGGTATTATTGCTAGAACTGTAATAATTATACTTATTACTTACACTATTAGCAATATAACGAGCATTGTTACCCATATAATGCAGTTATTATCGCCAGAACTGTAATAATTATACTTATTACTTATATTATTCTCAATATAACATGCATTATTACCCATATAATGCAGTCATTATCGCCAGAACTGTAATAATTATACTTATTACTTATATTATTCTCAATATAACATGCATTATTACCCATATTATGCAGTTATTATCGCTAGAACTGTAAGAATTATACTTATTACTCATATTATTATCAATATAACATGCATTATTACCCATATTATGCAGTTATTATCGCTAGAACTATAATAAATATACGTATTACTTTTATTATCATCAATATAACATGCATTATTACCCATATTATGCAGTTATTATCGATAGAACTGTAATAAATATACTTATTACTTTTATTATTATCAATATAACATGCACTATTTGCCATATTTTACTATTATTATCGCTAGAACTATAATAATTATACTTATTAATCCCGATATTATCAATATAACATGCATTATTACCCATATAATGCAGTTATTATCGCTAGAACTGTAATAATTATACTTATTACTTATATTATTATCAATATAACATGCATTATTACCCATATAATGCAGTTATTATCGCTAGAACTGTAATAATTGTACTCATGACTTATATTATTAGCAATATAACGTGCATTATTACCCATATTATGCAGTTATTATCGCTAGAATTATAATAAATATACGTATTACTTTCATTATCATCAATATAACATGCATTATTACCCATATAATAGAGGTATTATCGCTAGAACTGTAATCATTATACTTATTACTTATACTATTAGCAATAAAACGTGCATTGTTACCCATATAATGCAGTTATTATCGCTAGAACTATAATAATTATACTTATTACTCCCGATATTATCAATATAACATGCATTATTACCCATATAATGCAGTTATTATCGCTAGAACTGTAATAATTATACTTATTACTTATACTATTAGCAATATAACGTGCATTATTACCCATATAATGCAGTTATTATCGCCAGAACTGTAATAATTATACTTATTACTTATATTATTCTCAATATAACATGCATTATTACCCATATAATGCAGTTATTATCGCTAGAACTGTAATAATTATACTTATTACTTATATTATTATCAACATAACATGCATTATTACCCATACAATGCAGGTATTATTGCTAGAACTGTAATAATTATACTTATTACATACACTATTAGCAATATAACGAGCATTGTTACCCATATAATGCAGTTATTATCGCCAGAACTGTAATAATTATACTTATTACTTATATTATTCTCAATATAACATGCATTATTACCCATATTATGCAGTTATTATCGCTAGAACTATAATAAATATACGTATTACTTTCATTATCATCAATATAACATGCATTATTACCCATATAATAGAGGTATTATCGCTAGAACTGTAATCATTATACTTATTACTTATACTATTAGCAATAAAACGTGCATTGTTACCCATATAATGCAGTTATTATCGCTAGAACTATAATAATTGTACTTATTACTCCCGATATTATCAATATAACATGCATTATTACCCATATAATGCAGTTAATATCGCTAGAACTGTAATAATTATACTTATTACTTATATTATTAGCAATATAACGTGCATTATTACCCATATAATGCAGTTATTATCGCTAGAACTGTAATAATTATACTTATTACTTATATTGTTAGCAATATAACGTGCATTATTACCCATATAATGCAGTTATTATCGCTAGAACTGTAATAATTATACTTATTACTCATATTATTATCAATATAACATGCATTATTACCCATATTATGCAGTTATTATCGCTAGAACTATAATAAATATACGTATTACTTTTATTATCATCAATATAACATGCATTATTACCCATATTATGCAGTTATTATCGATAGAACTGTAATAAATATACTTATTACTTTTATTATTATCAATATAACATGCACTATTTGCCATATTTTACTATTATTATCGCTAGAACTATAATAATTATACTTATTACTCCCGATATTATCAATATAACATGCATTATTACCCATATAATGCAGTTATTATCGCTAGAACTGTAATAATTATACTTATTACTTATATTACTATCAATATAACATGCATTATTACCCATATAATGCAGTTATTATCGCTAGAACTGTAATAATTGTACTCATTACTTATATTATTAGCAATATAACGTGCATTATTACCCATATTATGCAGTTATTATCGCTAGAACTGTAATAATTATACTTATTACTTATATCATTATCAATATAACATGCATTATTACCCATATAATAGAGGTACTATCGCTAGAACTGTAATAATTATACTTATTACTTATATTATTCTCAATATAACATGCATTATTACCCATATTATGCAGTTATTATCGCTAGAACTGTAATAATTATACTTATTACTTATATTATTATCAATATAACATGCATTATTACCCATATAATGCAGTTATTATCGCTAGAACTGTAATAATTGTACTCATTACTTATATTATTAGCAATATAACGTGCATTATTACCCATATTATGCAGTTGTTATCGCTAGAACTGTAATAATTATACTTATTACTTATATCATTATCAATGTAACATGCATTATTACCCATATAATAGAGGTATTATCGCTAGAACTGTAATAATTATACTTATTACTTATATCATTATCAATGTAACATGCATTATTACCCATATAATAGAGGTATTATCGCTAGAACTGTAATAATTATACTTATTACTTATACTATTAGCAATAGACCGTGCATTATTACCCATATAATGCAGTTATTATCGCTAGAACTGTAATAATTATACTTATTACTTATATTATTATCAACATAACATGCATTATTACCCATATAATGGAGGTATTATTGCTAGAACTGTAATAATTATACTTATTACTTATACTATTAGCAATATAACGAGCATTGTTACCCATATAATGCAGTTATTATCGCCAGAACTGTAATAATTATACTTATTACTTATATTATTCTCAATATAACATGCATTATTACCCATATAATGCAGTCATTATCGCCAGAACTGTAATAATTATACTTATTACTTATATTATTCTCAATATAACATGCATTATTACCCATATTATGCAGTTATTATCGCTAGAACTGTAAGAATTATACTTATTACTCATATTATTATCAATATAACATGCATTATTACCCATATTATGCAGTTATTATCGCTAGAACTATAATAAATATACGTATTACTTTTATTATCATCAATATAACATGCATTATTACCCATATTATGCAGTTATTATCGATAGAACTGTAATAAATATACTTATTACTTTTATTATTATCAATATAACATGCACTATTTGCCATATTTTACTATTATTATCGCTAGAACTATAATAATTATACTTATTAATCCCGATATTATCAATATAACATGCATTATTACCCATATAATGCAGTTATTATCGCTAGAACTGTAATAATTATACTTATTACTTATATTATTATCAATATAACATGCATTATTACCCATATAATGCAGTTATTATCGCTAGAACTGTAATAATTGTACTCATGACTTATATTATTAGCAATATAACGTGCATTATTACCCATATTATGCAGTTATTATCGCTAGAATTATAATATATATACGTATTACTTTCATTATCATCAATATAACATGCATTATTACCCATATAATAGAGGTATTATCGCTAGAACTGTAATCATTATACTTATTACTTATACTATTAGCAATAAAACGTGCATTGTTACCCATATAATGCAGTTATTATCGCTAGAACTATAATAATTATACTTATTACTCCCGATATTATCAATATAACATGCATTATTACCCATATAATGCAGTTATTATCGCTAGAACTGTAATAATTATACTTATTACTTATATTATTAGCAATATAACGTGCATTATTACCCATATAATGCAGTTATTATCGCTAGAACTGTAATAATTATACTTATTACTTATACTATTAGCAATATAACGTGCATTATTACCCATATAATGCAGTTATTATCGCCAGAACTGTAATAATTATACTTATTACTTATATTATTCTCAATATAACATGCATTATTACCCATATAATGCAGTTATTATCGCTAGAACTGTAATAATTATACTTATTACTTATATTATTATCAACATAACATGCATTATTACCCATACAATGGAGGTATTATTGCTAGAACTGTAATAATTATACTTATTACTTACACTATTAGCAATATAACGAGCATTGTTACCCATATAATGCAGTTATTATCGCCAGAACTGTAATAATTATACTTATTACTTATATTATTCTCAATATAACATGCATTATTACCCATATTATGCAGTTATTATCGCTAGAACTATAATAAATATACGTATTACTTTCATTATCATCAATATAACATGCATTATTACCCATATAATAGAGGTATTATCGCTAGAACTGTAATCATTATACTTATTACTTATACTATTAGCAATAAAACGTGCATTGTTACCCATATAATGCAGTTATTATCGCTAGAACTATAATAATTATACTTATTACTCCCGATATTATCAATATAACATGCATTATTACCCATATAATGCAGTTAATATCGCTAGAACTGTAATAATTATACTTATTACTTATATTATTAGCAATATAACGTGCATTATTACCCATATAATGCAGTTATTATCGCTAGAACTGTAATAATTATACTTATTACTTATATTATTCTCAATATAACATGCATTTTTACCCATATTATGCAGTTATTATCGCTAGAACTATAATAAATATACGCATTACTTTCATTATCATCAATATAACATGCATTATTACCCATATAATGGAGGTATTATCGCTAGAACTGTAATAATTATACTTATTACTTATATTATTATCAATATAACATGCATTATTACCCATATAATGCAGTTATTATCGCTAGAACTGTAATAATTATACTTATTACTTATATTATTATCAATATAACATGCATTATTACCCATATAATGCAGTTATTATCGCTAGAACTGTAATAATTGTACTCATTACTTATATTATTAGCAATATAACGTGCATTATTACCCATATTATGCAGTTGTTATCGCTAGAACTGTAATAATTATACTTATTACTTATATCATTATCAATGTAACATGCATTATTACCCATATAATAGAGGTATTATCGCTAGAACTGTAATAATTATACTTATTACTTATATCATTATCAATGTAACATGCATTATTACCCATATAATAGAGGTATTATCGCTAGAACTGTAATAATTATACTTATTACTTATACTATTAGCAATAGACCGTGCATTGTTACCCATATAATGCAGTTATTATCGCTAGAACTATAATAATTATACTTATTACTTATATTATTATCAATATAACATGCATTATTACCCATATTATGCAGTTATTATCTCTAGAACCATAATAAATATACTCATTACTCCCAATATTATCAATATAACATGCATTTTTACCCATATAATGCAGTTATTATCGCTAGAACTGTAATAATTATACTTATTACTTATATTGTTAGCAATATAACGTGCATTATTACCCACATTATGCAGTTATTATCGCTAGAACTATAATAAATATACGTATTACTTTTATTATCATCAATATAACATGCATTATTACCCATATTATGCAGTTATTATCGCTAGAACTGTAATCATTATACTTATTACTTATACTATTAGCAATAAAACGTGCATTGTTACCCATATAATGCAGTTATTATCGCTAGAACTATAATAATTATACTTATTACTCCCGATATTATCAATATAACATGCATTATTACCCATATAATGCAGTTATTATCGCTAGAACTGTAATAATTATACTTATTACTCATATTATTATCAATATAACATGCATTATTACCCACATTATGCAGTTATTATCGCTAGAACTATAATAAATATACGTATTACTTTTATTATCATCAATATAACATGCATTATTACCCATATAATGGAGGTATTATCGCTAGAACTGTAATAATTATACTTATTACTTATATTATTATCAATATAACATGCATTCTTACCCATATTATGCAGTTATTATCTCCAGAACCATAATAAATATACTCATTACTCCCAATATTATCAATATAACATGCATTTTTACCCATATAATGCAGTTATTATCGCTAGAACTGTAATAATTATACTTATTACTTATATTGTTAGCAATATAACGTGCATTATTACCCATATAATGCAGTTATTATCGCTAGAACTGTAATAATTATACTTATTACTCATATTATTATCAATATAACATGCATTATTACCCATATTATGCAGTTATTATCGCTAGAACTATAATAAATATACGTATTACTTTCATTATCATCAATATAACATGCATTATTACCCATATAATAGAGGTATTATCCCTAGAACTGTAATCATTATACTTATTACTTATACTATTAGCAATAGACCGTGCATTGTTACCCATATAATGCAGTTATTATCGCTAGAACTATAATAATTATACTTATTACTTATATTATTATCAATATAACATGCATTATTACCCATATTATGCAGTTATTATCTCTAGAACCATAATAAATATACTCATTACTCCCAATATTATCAATATAACATGCATTTTTACCCATATAATGCAGTTATTATCGCTAGAACTGTAATAATTATACTTATTACTTATATTGTTAGCAATATAACGTGCATTATTACCCACATTATGCAGTTATTATCGCTAGAACTATAATAAATATACGTATTACTTTTATTATCATCAATATAACATGCATTATTACCCATATTATGCAGTTATTATCGCTAGAACTGTAATCATTATACTTATTACTTATACTATTAGCAATAAAACGTGCATTGTTACCCATATAATGCAGTTATTATCGCTAGAACTATAATAATTATACTTATTACTCCCGATATTATCAATATAACATGCATTATTACCCATATAATGCAGTTATTATCGCTAGAACTGTAATAATTATACTTATTACTCATATTATTATCAATATAACATGCATTATTACCCACATTATGCAGTTATTATCGCTAGAACTATAATAAATATACGTATTACTTTTATTATCATCAATATAACATGCATTATTACCCATATAATGGAGGTATTATCGCTAGAACTGTAATAATTATACTTATTACTTATATTATTATCAATATAACATGCATTCTTACCCATATTATGCAGTTATTATCTCCAGAACCATAATAAATATACTCATTACTCCCAATATTATCAATATAACATGCATTTTTACCCATATAATGCAGTTATTATCGCTAGAACTGTAATAATTATACTTATTACTTATATTGTTAGCAATATAACGTGCATTATTACCCATATAATGCAGTTATTATCGCTAGAACTGTAATAATTATACTTATTACTCATATTATTATCAATATAACATGCATTATTACCCATATTATGCAGTTATTATCGCTAGAACTATAATAAATATACGTATTACTTTTATTATCATCAATATAACATGCATTATTACCCATATTATGCAGTTATTATCGATAGAACTGTAATAAATATACTTATTACTTTTATTATTATCAATATAACATGCACTATTTGCCATATTTTACTATTATTATCGCTAGAACTATAATAATTATACTTATTACTCCCGATATTATCAATATAACATGCATTATTACCCATATAATGCAGTTATTATCGCTAGAACTGTAATAATTATACTTATTACTTATATTACTATCAATATAACATGCATTATTACCCATATAATGCAGTTATTATCGCTAGAACTGTAATAATTGTACTCATTACTTATATTATTAGCAATATAACGTGCATTATTACCCATATTATGCAGTTATTATCGCTAGAACTGTAATAATTATACTTATTACTTATATCATTATCAATATAACATGCATTATTACCCATATAATAGAGGTACTATCGCTAGAACTGTAATAATTATACTTATTACTTATATTATTCTCAATATAACATGCATTATTACCCATATTATGCAGTTATTATCGCTAGAACTATAATAAATATACGTATTACTTTCATTATCATCAATATAACATGCATTATTACCCATATAATAGAGGTATTATCCCTAGAACTGTAATCATTATACTTATTACTTATACTATTAGCAATAAAACGTGCATTGTTACCCATATAATGCAGTTATTATCGCTAGAACTGTAATAATTGTACTCATGACTTATATTATTAGCAATATAACGTGCATTATTACCCATATTATGCAGTTATTATCGCTAGAATTATAATAAATATACGTATTACTTTCATTATCATCAATATAACATGCATTATTACCCATATAATAGAGGTATTATCGCTAGAACTGTAATAATTATACTTATTACTTATATTATTAGCAATATAACGTGCATTATTACCCATATAATGCAGTTATTATCGCTAGAACTGTAATAATTATACTTATTACTTATACTATTAGCAATATAACGTGCATTATTACCCATGTAATTCAGTTATTATCGCCAGAACTGTAATAATTATACTTATTACTTATATTATTCTCAATATAACATGCATTATTACCCATATAATGCAGTTATTATCGCTAGAACTGTAATAATTATACTTATTACTTATATTATTATCAACATAACATGCATTATTACCCATATAATGGAGGTATTATTGCTAGAACTGTAATAATTATACTTATTACTTACACTATTAGCAATATAACGAGCATTGTTACCCATATAATGCAGTTATTATCGCCAGAACTGTAATAATTATACTTATTACTTATATTATTCTCAATATAACATGCATTATTACCCATATAATGCAGTCATTCTCGCCAGAACTGTAATAATTATACTTATTACTTATATTATTCTCAATATAACATGCATTATTACCCATATTATGCAGTTATTATCGCTAGAACTGTAAGAATTATACTTATTACTCATATTATTATCAATATAACATGCATTATTACCCATATTACGCAGTTATTATCGTTAGAACTATAATAAATATACGTATTACTTTTATTATCATCAATATAACATGCATTATTACCCATATTATGCAGTTATTATCGATAGAACTGTAATAAATATACTTATTACTTTTATTATTATCAATATAACATGCACTATTTGCCATATTTTACTATTATTATCGCTAGAACTATAATAATTATACTTATTAATCCCGATATTATCAATATAACATGCATTATTACCCATATAATGCAGTTATTATCGCTAGAACTGTAATAATTATACTTATTACTTATATTATTATCAATATAACATGCATTATTACCCATATAATGCAGTTATTATCGCTAGAACTGTAATAATTGTACTCATGACTTATATTATTAGCAATATAACGTGCATTATTACCCATATTATGCAGTTATTATCGCTAGAATTATAATAAATATACGTATTACTTTCATTATCATCAATATAACATGCATTATTACCCATATAATAGAGGTATTATCGCTAGAACTGTAATCATTATACTTATTACTTATACTATTAGCAATAAAACGTGCATTGTTACCCATATAATGCAGTTATTATCGCTAGAACTATAATAATTATACTTATTACTCCCGATATTATCAATATAACATGCATTATTACCCATATAATGCAGTTATTATCGCTAGAACTGTAATAATTATACTTATTACTTATATTATTAGCAATATAACGTGCATTATTACCCATATAATGCAGTTATTATCGCTAGAACTGTAATAATTATACTTATTACTTATACTATTAGCAATATAACGTGCATTATTACCCATATAATGCAGTTATTATCGCCAGAACTGTAATAATTATACTTATTACTTATATTATTCTCAATATAACATGCATTATTACCCATATAATGCAGTTATTATCGCTAGAACTATAATAAATATACGTATTACTTTCATTATCATCAATATAACATGCATTATTACCCATATAATAGAGGTATTATCGCTAGAACTGTAATCAATATACTTATTACTTATACTATTAGCAATAAAACGTGCATTGTTACCCATATAATGCAGTTATTATCGCTAGAACTATAATAATTATACTTATTACTCCCGATATTATCAATATAACATGCATTATTACCCATATAATGAAGTTATTATCGCTAGAACTGTAATAATTATACTTATTACTTATATTATTAGCAATATAACGTGCATTATTACCCATATAATGCAGTTATTATCGCTAGAACTGTAATAATTATACTTATTACTTATATTATTCTCAATATAACATGCATTTTTACCCATATTATGCAGTTATTATCGCTAGAACTGTAATAATTATACTTATTACTTATATCATTATCAATGTAACATGCATTATTACCCATATAATAGAGGTATTATCGCTAGAACTGTAATAATTATACTTATTACTTATATCATTATCAATGTAACATGCATTATTACCCATATAATAGAGGTATTATCGCTAGAACTGTAATAATTATACTTATTACTTATACTATTAGCAATAGACCGTGCATTGTTACCCATATAATGCAGTTATTATCGCTAGAACTATAATAATTATACTTATTACTTATATTATTATCAATATAACATGCATTATTACCCATATTATGCAGTTATTATCTCTAGAACCATAATAAATATACTCATTACTCCCAATATTATCAATATAACATGCATTTTTACCCATATAATGCAGTTATTATCGCTAGAACTGTAATAATTATACTTATTACTTATATTGTTAGCAATATAACGTGCATTATTACCCACATTATGCAGTTATTATCGCTAGAACTATAATAAATATACGTATTACTTTTATTATCATCAATATAACATGCATTATTACCCATATTATGCAGTTATTATCGCTAGAACTGTAATCATTATACTTATTACTTATACTATTAGCAATAAAACGTGCATTGTTACCCATATAATGCAGTTATTATCGCTAGAACTATAATAATTATACTTATTACTCCCGATATTATCAATATAACATGCATTATTACCCATATAATGCAGTTATTATCGCTAGAACTGTAATAATTATACTTATTACTCATATTATTATCAATATAACATGCATTATTACCCACATTATGCAGTTATTATCGCTAGAACTATAATAAATATACGTATTACTTTTATTATCATCAATATAACATGCATTATTACCCATATAATGGAGGTATTATCGCTAGAACTGTAATAATTATACTTATTACTTATATTATTATCAATATAACATGCATTCTTACCCATATTATGCAGTTATTATCTCCAGAACCATAATAAATATACTCATTACTCCCAATATTATCAATATAACATGCATTTTTACCCATATAATGCAGTTATTATCGCTAGAACTGTAATAATTATACTTATTACTTATATTGTTAGCAATATAACGTGCATTATTACCCATATAATGCAGTTATTATCGCTAGAACTGTAATAATTATACTTATTACTCATATTATTATCAATATAACATGCATTATTACCCATATTATGCAGTTATTATCGCTAGAACTATAATAAATATACGTATTACTTTTATTATCATCAATATAACATGCATTATTACCCATATTATGCAGTTATTATCGATAGAACTGTAATAAATATACTTATTACTTTTATTATTATCAATATAACATGCACTATTTGCCATATTTTACTATTATTATCGCTAGAACTATAATAATTATACTTATTACTCCCGATATTATCAATATAACATGCATTATTACCCATATAATGCAGTTATTATCGCTAGAACTGTAATAATTATACTTATTACTTATATTACTATCAATATAACATGCATTATTACCCATATAATGCAGTTATTATCGCTAGAACTGTAATAATTGTACTCATTACTTATATTATTAGCAATATAACGTGCATTATTACCCATATTATGCAGTTATTATCGCTAGAACTGTAATAATTATACTTATTACTTATATCATTATCAATATAACATGCATTATTACCCATATAATAGAGGTACTATCGCTAGAACTGTAATAATTATACTTATTACTTATATTATTCTCAATATAACATGCATTATTACCCATATTATGCAGTTATTATCGCTAGAACTATAATAAATATACGTATTACTTTCATTATCATCAATATAACATGCATTATTACCCATATAATAGAGGTATTATCCCTAGAACTGTAATCATTATACTTATTACTTATACTATTAGCAATAAAACGTGCATTGTTACCCATATAATGCAGTTATTATCGCTAGAACTGTAATAATTGTACTCATGACTTATATTATTAGCAATATAACGTGCATTATTACCCATATTATGCAGTTATTATCGCTAGAATTATAATAAATATACGTATTACTTTCATTATCATCAATATAACATGCATTATTACCCATATAATAGAGGTATTATCGCTAGAACTGTAATAATTATACTTATTACTTATATTATTAGCAATATAACGTGCATTATTACCCATATAATGCAGTTATTATCGCTAGAACTGTAATAATTATACTTATTACTTATACTATTAGCAATATAACGTGCATTATTACCCATGTAATTCAGTTATTATCGCCAGAACTGTAATAATTATACTTATTACTTATATTATTCTCAATATAACATGCATTATTACCCATATAATGCAGTTATTATCGCTAGAACTGTAATAATTATACTTATTACTTATATTATTATCAACATAACATGCATTATTACCCATATAATGGAGGTATTATTGCTAGAACTGTAATAATTATACTTATTACTTACACTATTAGCAATATAACGAGCATTGTTACCCATATAATGCAGTTATTATCGCCAGAACTGTAATAATTATACTTATTACTTATATTATTCTCAATATAACATGCATTATTACCCATATAATGCAGTCATTCTCGCCAGAACTGTAATAATTATACTTATTACTTATATTATTCTCAATATAACATGCATTATTACCCATATTATGCAGTTATTATCGCTAGAACTGTAAGAATTATACTTATTACTCATATTATTATCAATATAACATGCATTATTACCCATATTACGCAGTTATTATCGTTAGAACTATAATAAATATACGTATTACTTTTATTATCATCAATATAACATGCATTATTACCCATATTATGCAGTTATTATCGATAGAACTGTAATAAATATACTTATTACTTTTATTATTATCAATATAACATGCACTATTTGCCATATTTTACTATTATTATCGCTAGAACTATAATAATTATACTTATTAATCCCGATATTATCAATATAACATGCATTATTACCCATATAATGCAGTTATTATCGCTAGAACTGTAATAATTATACTTATTACTTATATTATTATCAATATAACATGCATTATTACCCATATAATGCAGTTATTATCGCTAGAACTGTAATAATTGTACTCATGACTTATATTATTAGCAATATAACGTGCATTATTACCCATATTATGCAGTTATTATCGCTAGAATTATAATAAATATACGTATTACTTTCATTATCATCAATATAACATGCATTATTACCCATATAATAGAGGTATTATCGCTAGAACTGTAATCATTATACTTATTACTTATACTATTAGCAATAAAACGTGCATTGTTACCCATATAATGCAGTTATTATCGCTAGAACTATAATAATTATACTTATTACTCCCGATATTATCAATATAACATGCATTATTACCCATATAATGCAGTTATTATCGCTAGAACTGTAATAATTATACTTATTACTTATATTATTAGCAATATAACGTGCATTATTACCCATATAATGCAGTTATTATCGCTAGAACTGTAATAATTATACTTATTACTTATACTATTAGCAATATAACGTGCATTATTACCCATATAATGCAGTTATTATCGCCAGAACTGTAATAATTATACTTATTACTTATATTATTCTCAATATAACATGCATTATTACCCATATAATGCAGTTATTATCGCTAGAACTATAATAAATATACGTATTACTTTCATTATCATCAATATAACATGCATTATTACCCATATAATAGAGGTATTATCGCTAGAACTGTAATCATTATACTTATTACTTATACTATTAGCAATAAAACGTGCATTGTTACCCATATAATGCAGTTATTATCGCTAGAACTATAATAATTATACTTATTACTCCCGATATTATCAATATAACATGCATTATTACCCATATAATGAAGTTATTATCGCTAGAACTGTAATAATTATACTTATTACTTATATTATTAGCAATATAACGTGCATTATTACCCATATAATGCAGTTATTATCGCTAGAACTGTAATAATTATACTTATTACTTATATTATTCTCAATATAACATGCATTTTTACCCATATTATGCAGTTATTATCGCTAGAACTGTAATAATTATACTTATTACTTATATCATTATCAATGTAACATGCATTATTACCCATATAATAGAGGTATTATCGCTAGAACTGTAATAATTATACTTATTACTTATATCATTATCAATGTAACATGCATTATTACCCATATAATAGAGGTATTATCGCTAGAACTGTAATAATTATACTTATTACTTATACTATTAGCAATAGACCGTGCATTGTTACCCATATAATGCAGTTATTATCGCTAGAACTATAATAATTATACTTATTACTTATATTATTATCAATATAACATGCATTATTACCCATATTATGCAGTTATTATCTCTAGAACCATAATAAATATACTCATTACTCCCAATATTATCAATATAACATGCATTTTTACCCATATAATGCAGTTATTATCGCTAGAACTGTAATAATTATACTTATTACTTATATTGTTAGCAATATAACGTGCATTATTACCCATATAATGCAGTTATTATCGCTAGAACTGTAATAATTATACTTATTACTTATATTATTATCAATATAACATGCATTATTACCCATATAATGCAGTTATTATCGCTAGAACTGCAATAATTGTACTCATTACTTATATTATTAGCAATATAACGTGCATTATTACCCATATTATGCAGTTATTATCGCTAGAACTGTAATAATTATACTTATTACTTATATCATTATCAATATAACATGCATTATTACCCATATAATAGAGGTATTATCGCTAGAACTGTAATAATTATACTTATTACTTATACTATTAGCAATATAACGTGCATTTTTACCCATATTATGGAGGTATTATCGCAAGAACTGTAATAATTATACTTATTACTTATATTATTATCAATATAACATGCATTATTACCCATATTATGCAGTTATTATCTCTAGAACCATAATAAATATACTCATTACTCCCAATATTATCAATATAACATGCATTTTTACCCATATAATGCAGTTATTATCGCTAGAACTGTAATAATTATACTTATTACTTATATTGTTAGCAATATAACGTGCATTATTACCCATATAATGCAGTTATTATCGCTAGAACTGTAATAATTATACTTATTACTTTTATTATTATCAATATAACATGCATTATTACCCATATAATGCAGTTATTATCGCTAGAACTGCAATAATTGTACTCATTACTTATATTATTAGCAATATAACGTGCATTATTACCCATATTATGCAGTTATTATCGCTAGAACTGTAATAATTATACTTATTACTTATATCATTATCAATATAACATGCATTATTACCCATATAATAGAGGTATTATCGCTAGAACTGTAATAATTATACTTATTACTTATACTATTAGCAATATAACGTGCATTTTTACCCATATTATGGAGGTATTATCGCAAGAACTGTAATAATTATACTTATTACTTATATTATTATCAATATAACATGCATTATTACCCATATTATGCAGTTATTATCTCTAGAACCATAATAAATATACTCATTACTCCCAATATTATCAATATAACATGCATTTTTACCCATATAATGCAGTTATTATCGCTAGAACTGTAATAATTATACTTATTACTTATATTGTTAGCAATATAACGTGCATTATTACCCATATAATGCAGTTATTATCGTCAGAACTGTAATAGTTATACTGATTACTTATATTATTCTCAATATAACATGCATTATTAGCCACATTATGCAGTTATTATCGCTAGAACTATAATAAATATACGTATTACTTTCATTATCATCAATATAACATGCATTATTACCCATATAATGGAGGTATTATCGCTAGAACTGTAATAATTATACTTATTACTTATACTATTAGCAATAGACCGTGCATTGTTACCCATATAATGCAGTTATTATCGCTAGAACTATAATAATTATTCTTATTACTTATATTATTATCAATATAACATGCATTATTACCCATATTATGCAGTTATTATCTCTAGAACCATAATAAATATACTCATTACTCCCAATATTATCAATATAACATGCATTTTTACCCATATAATGCAGTTATTATCGCTAGAACTGTAATAATTATACTTATTACTTATATTATTCTCAATATAACATGCATTTTTACCCATATTATGCAGTTATTATCGCTAGAACTGTAATAATTATACTTATTACTTATATCATTATCAATGTAACATGCATTATTACCCATATAATAGAGGTATTATCGCTAGAACTGTAATAATTATACTTATTACTTATATCATTATCAATGTAACATGCATTATTACCCATATAATAGAGGTATTATCGCTAGAACTGTAATAATTATACTTATTACTTATACTATTAGCAATAGACCGTGCATTGTTACCCATATAATGCAGTTATTATCGCTAGAACTATAATAATTATACTTATTACTTATATTATTATCAATATAACATGCATTATTACCCATATTATGCAGTTATTATCTCTAGAACCATAATAAATATACTCATTACTCCCAATATTATCAATATAACATGCATTTTTACCCATATAATGCAGTTATTATCGCTAGAACTGTAATAATTATACTTATTACTTATATTGTTAGCAATATAACGTGCATTATTACCCATATAATGCAGTTATTATCGCTAGAACTGTAATAATTATACTTATTACTTATATTATTATCAATATAACATGCATTATTACCCATATAATGCAGTTATTATCGCTAGAACTGCAATAATTGTACTCATTACTTATATTATTAGCAATATAACGTGCATTATTACCCATATTAT
Organism: Megachile leachella; assembly: GCA_963576845.1. Classification (NCBI taxonomy): domain Eukaryota; kingdom Metazoa; phylum Arthropoda; class Insecta; order Hymenoptera; family Megachilidae; genus Megachile; species Megachile leachella. The sequence continues at coordinate 565,596 of CAUYWW010000150.1, read as the reverse complement.
GCAGTTATTATCGCTAGAACTGTAATAATTATACTTATTACTTATATCATTATCAATATAACATGCATTATTACCCATATAATAGAGGTATTATCGCTAGAACTGTAATAATTATACTTATTACTTATACTATTAGCAATATAACGTGCATTTTTACCCATATTATGGAGGTATTATCGCAAGAACTGTAATAATTATACTTATTACTTATATTATTATCAATATAACATGCATTATTACCCATATTATGCAGTTATTATCTCTAGAACCATAATAAATATACTCATTACTCCCAATATTATCAATATAACATGCATTTTTACCCATATAATGCAGTTATTATCGCTAGAACTGTAATAATTATACTTATTACTTATATTGTTAGCAATATAACGTGCATTATTACCCATATAATGCAGTTATTATCGCTAGAACTGTAATAATTATACTTATTACTTTTATTATTATCAATATAACATGCATTATTACCCATATAATGCAGTTATTATCGCTAGAACTGCAATAATTGTACTCATTACTTATATTATTAGCAATATAACGTGCATTATTACCCATATTATGCAGTTATTATCGCTAGAACTGTAATAATTATACTTATTACTTATATCATTATCAATATAACATGCATTATTACCCATATAATAGAGGTATTATCGCTAGAACTGTAATAATTATACTTATTACTTATACTATTAGCAATATAACGTGCATTTTTACCCATATTATGGAGGTATTATCGCAAGAACTGTAATAATTATACTTATTACTTATATTATTATCAATATAACATGCATTATTACCCATATTATGCAGTTATTATCTCTAGAACCATAATAAATATACTCATTACTCCCAATATTATCAATATAACATGCATTTTTACCCATATAATGCAGTTATTATCGCTAGAACTGTAATAATTATACTTATTACTTATATTGTTAGCAATATAACGTGCATTATTACCCATATAATGCAGTTATTATCGTCAGAACTGTAATAGTTATACTGATTACTTATATTATTCTCAATATAACATGCATTATTAGCCACATTATGCAGTTATTATCGCTAGAACTATAATAAATATACGTATTACTTTCATTATCATCAATATAACATGCATTATTACCCATATAATGGAGGTATTATCGCTAGAACTGTAATAATTATACTTATTACTTATACTATTAGCAATAGACCGTGCATTGTTACCCATATAATGCAGTTATTATCGCTAGAACTATAATAATTATTCTTATTACTTATATTATTATCAATATAACATGCATTATTACCCATATTATGCAGTTATTATCTCTAGAACCATAATAAATATACTCATTACTCCCAATATTATCAATATAACATGCATTTTTACCCATATAATGCAGTTATTATCGCTAGAACTGTAATAATTATACTTATTACTTATATTGTTAGCAATATAACGTGCATTATTACCCACATTATGCAGTTATTATCGCTAGAACTATAATAAATATACGTATTACTTTTATTATCATCAATATAACATGCATTATTACCCATATTATGCAGTTATTATCGCTAGAACTGTAATCATTATACTTATTACTTATACTATTAGCAATAAAACGTGCATTGTTACCCATATAATGCAGTTATTATCGCTAGAACTATAATAATTATACTTATTACTCCCGATATTATCAATATAACATGCATTATTACCCATATAATGCAGTTATTATCGCTAGAACTGTAATAATTGTACTCATGACTTATATTATTAGCAATATAACGTGCATTATTACCCATATTATGCAGTTATTATCGCTAGAATTATAATAAATATACGTATTACTTTTATTATCATCAATATAACATGCATTATTACCCATATAATAGAGGTATTATCGCTAGAACTGTAATAATTATACTTATTACTTATATTATTAGCAATATAACGTGCATTATTACCCATATAATGCAGTTATTATCGCTAGAACTGTAATAATTATACTTATTACTTATACTATTAGCAATATAACGTGCATTATTACCCATGTAATTCAGTTATTATCGCCAGAATTGTAATAATTATACTTATTACTTATATTATTCTCAATATAACATGCATTATTACCCATATAATGCAGTTATTATCGCTAGAACTGTAATAATTATACTTATTACTTATATTATTATCAACATAACATGCATTATTACCCATATAATGGAGGTATTATTGCTAGAACTGTAATAATTATACTTATTACTTACACTATTAGCAATATAACGAGCATTGTTACCCATATAATGCAGTTATTATCGCCAGAACTGTAATAATTATACTTATTACTTATATTATTCTCAATATAACATGCATTATTACCCATATAATGCAGTCATTATCGCCAGAACTGTAATAATTATACTTATTACTTATATTATTCTCAATATAACATGCATTATTACCCATATTATGCAGTTATTATCGCTAGAACTGTAAGAATTATACTTATTACTCATATTATTATCAATATAACATGCATTATTACCCATATTACGCAGTTATTATCGTTAGAACTATAATAAATATACGTATTACTTTTATTATCATCAATATAACATGCATTATTACCCATATTATGCAGTTATTATCGATAGAACTGTAATAAATATACTTATTACTTTTATTATTATCAATATAACATGCACTATTTGCCATATTTTACTATTATTATCGCTAGAACTATAATAATAATACTTATTACTCCTGATGTGATCAATATAACATGCCTCATTACGCATATAATGCAGTTATTATCGCTAGAACTGTAATAAATATACTTACTACTTTCATTATCATCAATATAACATGCATTATTACCCATATTATGCAGTTATTATCGATAGAACTATAATAAATATACTTAGTACTTTTATTAATATCAATATAACATGCATTATTACCCACATAATGCAGTTATTATCGCTAGAACTGTAATAATTATACTTATTACTTATATTATTAGCAATATAACGTGCATTATTACCCATATAATGCAGTTATTATCTCTAGAACTGTAATAATTATACTCATTACTAATATTATTATCAATATAACATGCATTATTACCCATACAATGGAGTTATTATCGCTAGAACTGTAATAATTATACTTTTTACTTATATTATTATCAATATAACATGCATTATTACCCATATAATGCAGTTATTATTGACAGAAGTATAATAAATATACTTATTACATTTATTATTATCAATATAACAGGCACTATTAGCTATATTTTACTATTATTATCGCTAGAACTATAATAATTATACTTATTACTCCCAATATTATCAATATAACATGCATTATTACCCATATAATGGAGTTATCATCGCTAGAACTGTAATAATTATACTTACTACTTATATTATTAGCAGTATAACGTGCATTATTACCCATATAACGCAGTTATTATCTCTAGAACTGTAATAATTATACTTATTACTTATATTATTATCAATATAACATGCATTATTACCCATATAATGGAGTTATTATCGCTAGAACTGTAATAAATATACGTATTACTTTTATTATCATCAATATAACATGCATTATTACCCATATTATGCAGTTATTATCGATAGAACTATAATAAATATACGTATTACTTTTATTATTATCAATATAACATGCACTATTACCCATATAATGCAGGTAGTATCGACTGAAGTATAATAAATATACTTATTACTATTATTATTATCAATATAACAGGCACTCTTAGCCATATTTTACTAGTATTTTCGCTAGAACTATAATAATAATACTTATTACTCCCGATGTGATCAATATAACATGCCTCATTAAGCATATAATGCAGTTATTATCGCTAGAACTGTAATAAATATACTTACTACTTTCATTATCATCAATATACCATGCATTATTACCCATATTATGCAGTTATTATCGATAGAACTATAATAAATATACTTAGTACTTTTATTAATATCAATATAACATGCATTATTACCCACATAATGCAGTTATTATCGCTAGAACTGTAATAATTATACTTATTACTTATATTATTAGCAATATAACGTGCATTATTACCCATATAATGCAGTTATTATCTCTAGAACTGTAATAATTATACTCATTACTAATATTATTATCAATATAACATGCATTATTACCCATACAATGGAGTTATTATCGCTAGAACTGTAATAATTATACTTATTACTTATATTATTATCAATATAACATGCATTATTACCCATATAATGCAGTTATTATTGACAGAAGTATAATAAATATACTTATTACATTTATTATTATCAATATAACAGGCACTATTAGCTATATTTTACTATTATTATCGCTAGAACTATAAAAATTATACTTATTACTCCCAATATTATCAATATAACATGCATTATTACCCATATAATGGAGTTATCATCGCTAGAACTGTAATAATTATACTTACTACTTATATTATTAGCAGTATAACGTGCATTATTACCCATATAACGCAGTTATTATCTCTAGAACTGTAATAATTATACTTATTACTTATATTATTATCAATATAACATGCATTATTACCCATATAATGGAGTTATTATCGCTAGAACTGTAATAAATATACGTATTACTTTTATTATCATCAATATAACATGCATTATTACCCATATTATGCAGTTATTATCGATAGAACTATAATAAATATACGTATTACTTTTATTATCATCAATATAACATGCATTATTACCCATATTATGCAGTTATTATCGATAGAACTGTAATAAATATACTTACTACTTTCATTATCATCAATATAACATGCATTATTACCCATATTATGCAGTTATTATCGATAGAACTATAATAATTATACTTATTACTAATATTATTATCAATGTAACATGCATTATTACCCATATAATGGAGTTATTATCGCTAGAACTGTAATAATTATACTTATTACTTATATTATTAGCAATATAACGTGCATTATTACCCATATAATGCACTTATTATCGCTAGAACTGTAATAATTATACTTATTACTTATATTATTATCAATATAACGTGCATTATTACCCATATAATGCAGTTATTATCGCTAGAACTGTAATAATTATACTTATTACTTATATTATTATCAATATAACATGCATTATTACCCATATTATGCAGTTATTATCGCTAGAACTATAATAAATATACTTATTACTCCCAATATTATCAGTATAACATGCATTATTACCCACATAATGCAGTTATTATCGCTAGAGCTGTAATAATTATACATATTACTTATATTATTATCAATATAACATGCATTATTACCCATATAATGGAGTTATTATCGATAGAACTGTAATAATTATACTTATTACTTATATTATTAGCAATATAACGTGCATTATTACCCATATAATGCAGTTATTATCGCTGGAACTGTAATAATTATACTTATTACTTATATTATTATCAATATAACATGCATTATTACCCATATTATGCAGTTATTATCGCTAGAACTATAATAAATATACTTATTACTCCCAATATTATCAATATAACATGCATAATTACCCATATAATGCAGTTATTATCGCTAGAACTGTAATAATTATACTCATTACTTATATTATTAGCAATATAACGTGCATTATTACCCATATTATGCAGTTATTACCGCTAGAACTGTAATAATTATACTTATTACATATACTATTGGCAATATAACGTGCATTATTACCCATATAATGCAGTTATTATAGCCAGAACTGTAATAATTATACTTACTACTTATATTATTCTCAATATAACATGCATTATTACCCATATTATGCAGTTATTATCGCTAGAACTATAATAAATATACGTATTACTTTTATTATCATCAATATAACATGCATTATTACCCATATTATGCAGTTATTGTCGATAGAACTGTAATAAAGATACTTATTACTTTTACTATTATCAATATAACATGCACTATTAGCCATATTTTACTATTATTATCGCTAGAACTATAATAATTATACTTATTACTCCCGATATTATCAATATAACATGCATTATTACCCATATAATGCAGTTATTACCGCTAGAACTGTAATAATTATACTCATTACTTATATTATTAGCAATATAACGTGCATTATCACCCATATTATGCAGTTATTATCGCTAGAACTATAAAAATTATACTTATTACTCCCAATATTATCAATATAACATGCATTATTACCCATATAATGGAGTTATCATCGCTAGAACTGTAATAATTATACTTACTACTTATATTATTAGCAGTATAACGTGCATTATTACCCATATAACGCAGTTATTATCTCTAGAACTGTAATAATTATACTTATTACTTATATTATTATCAATATAACATGCATTATTACCCATATAATGGAGTTATTATCGCTAGAACTGTAATAAATATACGTATTACTTTTATTATCATCAATATAACATGCATTATTACCCATATTATGCAGTTATTATCGATAGAACTATAATAAATATACGTATTACTTTTATTATCATCAATATAACATGCATTATTACCCATATTATGCAGTTATTATCGATAGAACTGTAATAAATATACTTACTACTTTCATTATCATCAATATAACATGCATTATTACCCATATTATGCAGTTATTATCGATAGAACTATAATAATTATACTTATTACTAATATTATTATCAATGTAACATGCATTATTACCCATATAATGGAGTTATTATCGCTAGAACTGTAATAATTATACTTATTACTTATATTATTAGCAATATAACGTGCATTATTACCCATATAATGCACTTATTATCGCTAGAACTGTAATAATTATACTTATTACTTATATTATTATCAATATAACGTGCATTATTACCCATATAATGCAGTTATTATCGCTAGAACTGTAATAATTATACTTATTACTTATATTATTATCAATATAACATGCATTATTACCCATATTATGCAGTTATTATCGCTAGAACTATAATAAATATACTTATTACTCCCAATATTATCAGTATAACATGCATTATTACCCACATAATGCAGTTATTATCGCTAGAGCTGTAATAATTATACATATTACTTATATTATTATCAATATAACATGCATTATTACCCATATAATGGAGTTATTATCGATAGAACTGTAATAATTATACTTATTACTTATATTATTAGCAATATAACGTGCATTATTACCCATATAATGCAGTTATTATCGCTGGAACTGTAATAATTATACTTATTACTTATATTATTATCAATATAACATGCATTATTACCCATATTATGCAGTTATTATCGCTAGAACTATAATAAATATACTTATTACTCCCAATATTATCAATATAACATGCATAATTACCCATATAATGCAGTTATTATCGCTAGAACTGTAATAATTATACTCATAACTTATATTATTAGCAATATAACGTGCATTATTACCCATATTATGCAGTTATTACCGCTAGAACTGTAATAATTATACTTATTACATATACTATTGGCAATATAACGTGCATTATTACCCATATAATGCAGTTATTATAGCCAGAACTGTAATAATTATACTTACTACTTATATTATTCTCAATATAACATGCATTATTACCCATATTATGCAGTTATTATCGCTAGAACTATAATAAATATACGTATTACTTTTATTATCATCAATATAACATGCATTATTACCCATATTATGCAGTTATTGTCGATAGAACTGTAATAAAGATACTTATTACTTTTACTATTATCAATATAACATGCACTATTAGCCATATTTTACTATTATTATCGCTAGAACTATAATAATTATACTTATTACTCCCGATATTATCAATATAACATGCATTATTACCCATATAATGCAGTTATTACCGCTAGAACTGTAATAATTATACTCATTACTTATATTATTAGCAATATAACGTGCATTATCACCCATATTATGCAGTTATTATCGCTAGAACTGTAATAATTATACTTATTACTTATATTATTATCAATATAACATGCATTAGTACCCATATAATGGAGTTATTATCGCTAGAACTATAATAATTATACTTATTACTCCCGATATTATCAATATAACATGCACTATTACCCATATAATGCAGGTAGTATCGACTGAAGTATAATAAATATACTTATTACTATTATTATTATCAATATAACAGGCACTCTTAGCCATATTTTACTAGTATTTTCGCTAGAACTATAATAATAATACTTATTACTCCCGATGTGATCAATATAACATGCCTCATTACGCATATAATGCAGTTATTATCGCTAGAACTGTAATAAATATACTTACTACTTTCATTATCATCAATATAACATGCATTATTACCCATATTATGCAGTTATTATCGATAGAACTATAATAAATATACTTAGTACTTTTATTAATATCAATATAACATGCATTATTACCCACATAATGCAGTTATTATCGCTAGAACTGTAATAATTATACTTATTACTTATATTATTAGCAATATAACGTGCATTATTACCCATATAATGCAGTTATTATCTCTAGAACTGTAATAATTATACTCATTACTAATATTATTATCAATATAACATGCATTATTACCCATACAATGGAGTTATTATCGCTAGAACTGTAATAATTATACTTATTACTTATATTATTATCAATATAACATGCATTATTACCCATATAATGCAGTTATTATTGACAGAAGTATAATAAATATACTTATTACATTTATTATTATCAATATAACAGGCACTATTAGCTATATTTTACTATTATTATCGCTAGAACTATAATAATTATACTTATTACTCCCAATATTATCAATATAACATGCATTATTACCCATATAATGCAGTTATTATCTCTAGAACTGTAATAATTATACTTATTACTTATATTATTATCAATATAACATGCATTATTACCCATATAATGGAGTTATCATCGCTAGAACTGTAATAATTATACTTACTACTTATATTATTAGCAGTATAACGTGCATTATTACCCATATAACGCAGTTATTATCTCTAGAACTGTAATAATTATACTTATTACTTATATTATTATCAATATAACATGCATTATTACCCATATAATGGAGTTATTATCGCTAGAACTGTAATAAATATACGTATTACTTTTATTATCATCAATATAACATGCATTATTACCCATATTATGCAGTTATTATCGATAGAACTGCAATAAATATACTTAGTACTTTTATTATTATCAATATAACATGCATTATTACCCATATTATGCAGTTATTACCGATAGAACTGTAATAAAGATACATATTACTTTTACTATTATCAATATAACATGCACTATTAGCCATACTTTACTATTATTATCGCTAGAACTATAATAATTATACTTATTACTCCCGATATTATCAATATAACATGCCTTATTACGCATATAATGCAGTTATTATCGCTAGAATTGTAATAATTATACTTATTACTTATATTATTAGCAATATAACGTGCATTATTACCCATATAATGCAGTTATTATCGCTAGAACTGTAATAATTATACTTATTACTTATATTATTATCAATATAACATGCATTATTACCCATATAATGCAGTTATTATCTCTAGAACTGTAATAATTATACTTATTAATAATATTATTATCAATGTAACATGCATTATTACCCATATAATGGAGTTATTATCGCTAGAACTGTAATAATTATACTTATTACTTATATTATTATCAATATAACATGCATTATTACCCATATAATGGAGTTATTATCGCTAGAACTGTAATAATTATACTAATTACTTATATTATTATCAATATAACATGCATTATTACCCATATTATGCAGTTATTATCGATAGAACTGTAATAAATATACTTATTACTTTTATTATTATCAATATAACATGCACTATTTGCCATATTTTACTATTATTATCGCTAGCACTATAATAATTATACTTATTACTCCCGATATTATCAATACAACATGCATTATTACCCATATAATGCAGTTATTATCGCTAGAGCTGTAATAATTATACTTATTACTTATATTATTATCAATATAACATGCATTATTACCCATATTATGCAGTTATTATCGATAGAACTGTAATAAAGATACATATTACTTTTACTATTATCAATATAACATGCACTATTAGCCATACTTTACTATTATTATCGCTAGAACTATAATAATTATACTTATTACTCCCGATATTATCGATATAACATGCCTTATTACGCATATAATGCAGTTATTATCGCTAGAACTGTAATAATTATACTTATTACTTATATTATTAGCAATATAACGTGCATTATTACCCATATAATGCAGTTATTATCGCTAGAACTGTAATAATTATACTTATTACTTATATTATTATCAATATAACATGCATTATTACCCATATAATGCAGTTATTATCTCTAGAACTGTAATAATTATACTTATTACTAATATTATTATCAATGTAACATGCATTATTACCCATATAATGGAGTTATTATCGCTAGAACTGTAATAATTATACTTATTACTTATATTATTATCAATATAACATGCATTATTACCCATATAATGGAGTTATTATCGCTAGAACTGTAATAATTATACTAATTACTTATATTATTATCAATATAACATGCATTATTACCCATATTATGCAGTTATTATCGATAGAACTGTAATAAATATACTTATTACTTTTATTATTATCAATATAACATGCACTATGTGCCATATTTTACTATTATTATCGCTAGCACTATAATAATTATACTTATTACTCCCGATATTATCAATACAACATGCATTATTACCCATATAATGCAGTTATTATCGCTAGAGCTGTAATAATTATACTTATTACTTATATTATTATCAATATAACATGCATTATTACCCATATTATGCAGTTATTATCGCAAGAACTATAATGAATATACTTATTACTCCCAATATTATCAATATAACATGCATTATTACCCATATAATGCAGTTATTATCTCTAGAACTGTAATAATTATACTTATTACTTATATTATTATCAATATAACATGCATTATTACCCATATAATGGAGTTATTATCGATAGAACTGTAATAAATATACTGATAACGTTTATTATTATCAATATAACATGCACTATTTGCCATATTTTACTATTATTATCGCTAGAACTATAATAATTATACTTATTACTCCCGATATTATCAATACAACGTGCATTATTACCCATATAATGCGATTATTATCGCTAGAACTGTAATAATTATACTTATTACTTATATTATTAGCAATATAACGTGCATTATTACCTATATAATGCAGTTATTATCGCTAGAACTGTAATAATTATACTTATTACTTATATTATTATCAATATAACATGCATTATTACCCATATAATGGAGTTATTATGGCTAGAACTGTAATAAATATACGTATTACTTTTATTATCATCAATATAACATGCATTATTACCCATATTATGCAGTTATTATCGATAGAACTATAATAAATATACGTATTACTATTATTATTATCAATATAACATGCATTATTACCCATATTATGCAGTTATTATCGATAGAACTGTAATAATTATACTCATTACTTATATTATTAGCAATATAACGTGCATTATTACCCATATTATGCAGTTATTATCGCTAGAACTATAATAAATATACTTATTACTCCCAATATTATCAATATAACATGCATTATTACCCATATAATGCAGTTATCATCGCTAGAACTGTAATAATTATACTTACTACTTATATTATTAGCAGTATAACGTGCATTATTACCCATATAACGCAGTTATTATCTCTAGAACTGTAATAATTATACTTATTACTTATATTATTAGCAATATAACGTGCATTATTACCTATATAATGCAGTTATTATCGCTAGAACTGTAATAATTATACTTATTACTTATATTATTATCAATATAACATGCATTATTACCCATATAATGGAGTTATTATCGCTAGAACTGTAATAAATATACGTATTACTTTTATTATCATCAATATAACATGCATTATTACCCATATTATGCAGTTATTATCGATAGAACTATAATAAATATACGTATTACTTTTATTATCATCAATATAACATGCATTATTACCCATATTATGCAGTTATTATCGATAGAACTGTAATAAATATACTTATAACTTTTATTATTATCAATATAACATGCACTAATAGCCATATCTTACTATTATTATCGCTAGAACTATAATAATTATACTCATTACTCCCGATATTATCAATATAACATGCCTTATTACGCATATAATGCAGTTATTATCGCTAGAACTGTAATAAATATACTTACTGCTTTCATTATCATCAATATAACATGCTTTATTACCCATATTATGCAGTTATTATCGATAGAACTGCAATAAATATACTTAGTACTTTTATTATTATCAATATAACATGCATTATTACCCATATTATGCAGTTATTATCGATAGAACTGTAATAAAGATACATATTACTTTTACTATTATCAATATAACATGCACTATTAGCCATACTTTACTATTATTATCGCTAGAACTATAATAATTATACTTATTACTCCCGATATTATCAATATAACATGCCTTATTACGCATATAATGCAGTTATTATCGCTAGAACTGTAATAATTATACTTATTACTTATATTATTAGCAATATAACGTGCATTATTACCCATATAATGCAGTTATTATCGCTAGAACTGTAATAATTATACTTATTACTTATATTATTATCAATATAACATGCATTATTACCCATATAATGCAGTTATTATCTCTAGAACTGTAATAATTATACTTATTACTAATATTATTATCAATGTAACATGCATTATTACCCATATAATGGAGTTATTATCGCTAGAACTGTAATAATTATACTTATTACTTATATTATTATCAATATAACATGCATTATTACCCATATAATGGAGTTATTATCGCTAGAACTGTAATAATTATACTAATTACTTATATTATTATCAATATAACATGCATTATTACCCATATTATGCAGTTATTATCGATAGAACTGTAATAAATATACTTATTACTTTTATTATTATCAATATAACATGCACTATTTGCCATATTTTACTATTATTATCGCTAGCACTATAATAATTATACTTATTACTCCCGATATTATCAATACAACATGCATTATTACCCATATAATGCAGTTATTATCGCTAGAGCTGTAATAATTATACTTATTACTTATATTATTATCAATATAACATGCATTATTACCCATATTATGCAGTTATTATCGCAAGAACTATAATGAATATACTTATTACTCCCAATATTATCAATATAACATGCATTATTACCCATATAATGCAGTTATTATCTCTAGAACTGTAATAATTATACTTATTACTTATATTATTATCAATATAACATGCATTATTACCCATATTATGCAGTTATTATCGCAAGAACTATAATGAATATACTTATTACTCCCAATATTATCAATATAACATGCCTTATTACGCATATAATGCAATTATTATCGCTAGAACTGTAATAATTACACTTATTACTTATATTATTAGCAATATAACGTGCATTATTACCCATATAATGCAGTTATTATCGCTAGAACTGTAATAATTATACTTATTACTTATATTATTATCAATATAACATGCATTATTACCCATATAATGGAGTTATTATGGCTAGAACTGTAATAAATATACGTATTACTTTTATTATCATCAATATAACATGCATTATTACCCATATTATGCAGTTATTATCGATAGAACTATAATAAATATACGTATTACTATTATTATTATCAATATAACATGCATTATTACCCATATTATGCAGTTATTATCGATAGAACTGTAATAATTATACTCATTACTTATATTATTAGCAATATAACGTGCATTATTACCCATATTATGCAGTTATTATCGCTAGAACTATAATAAATATACTTATTACTCCCAATATTATCAATATAACATGCATTATTACCCATATAATGCAGTTATCATCGCTAGAACTGTAATAATTATACTTACTACTTATATTATTAGCAGTATAACGTGCATTATTACCCATATAACGCAGTTATTATCTCTAGAACTGTAATAATTATACTTATTACTTATATTATTATCAATATAACATGCATTATTACCCATATAATGGAGTTATTATCGCTAGAACTGTAATAATTATACTAATTACTTATATTATTATCAATATAACATGCATTATTACCCATATAATGCAGTTATTTTCGACAGAAGTATAATAAATATACTTATTACTTTTATTATTATCAATATAACATGCACTATTTGCCATATTTTACTATTATTATCGCTAGAACTATAATAATTATACTTATTACTCCCGATATTATCAATACAACGTGCATTATTACCCATATAATGCAATTATTATCGCTAGAACTGTAATAATTATACTTATTACTTATATTATTAGCAATATAACGTGCATTATTACCTATATAATGCAGTTATTATCGCTAGAGCTGTAATAATTATACTTATTACTTATATTATTATCAATATAACATGCATTATTACCCATATAATGGAGTTATTATCGCTAGAACTGTAATAAATATACGTATTACTTTTATTATCATCAATATAACATGCATTATTACCCATATTATGCAGTTATTATCGATAGAACTATAATAAATATACGTATTACTTTTATTATCATCAATATAACATGCATTATTACCCATATTATGCAGTTATTATCGATAGAACTGTAATAAATATACTTATAACTTTTATTATTATCAATATAACATGCACTAATAGCCATATCTTACTATTATTATCGCTAGAACTATAATAATTATACTTATTACTCCCGATATTATCAATATAACATGCCTTATTACGCATATAATGTAGTTATTATCGCTAGAACTGTAATAAATATACTTACTACTTTCATTATCATCAATATAACATGCTTTATTACCCATATTATGCAGTTATTATCGATAGAAATGCAATACATATACTTAGTACTTTTATTATTATCAATATAACATGCATTATTACCCATATTATGCAGTTATTATCGATAGAACTGTAATAAAGATACATATTACTTTTACTATTATCAATATAACATGCACTATTAGCCATACTTTACTATTATTATCGCTAGAACTATAATAATTATACTTATTACTCCCGATATTATCAATATAACATGCCTTATTACGCATATAATGCAGTTATTATCGCTAGAACTGTAATAATTATACTTATTACTTATATTATTATCAATATAACATGCATTATTACCCATATAATGGAGTTATTATCGATAGAACTGTAATAAATATACTGATAACGTTTATTATTATCAATATAACAAGCACTAATAGCCATATTTTACTATTATTATCGCTAGAACTATAATAATTATACTTATTACTCCCGATATTATCAATATAACATGCATTATTACCCATATAATGGAGTTATTATCGCTAGAACTGTAATAAATATACGTATTACTTTTATTATCATCAATATAACATGCATTATTACCCATATTATGCAGTTATTATCGATAGAACTGAAATAAAGATACTTATTACTTTTACTATTATCAATATAACATGCCTTATTACGCATATAATGCAATTATTATCGCTAGAACTGTAATAATTATACTTATTACTTATATTATTAGCAATATAACATGCATTATTACCCATATTATGCAGTTATTATCGCTAGAACTATAATAAATATACGTATTACTTTTATTATCATCAATATAACATGCATTATTACCCATATTATGCAGTTATTATCGATAGAACTATAATAATTATACTTATTACTTATATTATTATCAATATAACATGCATTATTACCCATATAATGGAGTTATTATCGCTAGAACTGTAATAATTATACTAATTACTTATATTATTATCAATATAACATGCATTATTACCCATATAATGCAGTTATTATCGACAGAAGTATAATAAATATACTTATTACTTTTATTATTATAAATATAACATGCACTATTAGCCATATTTTACTATTATTATCGCTAGAACTATAATAATTATACTTATTACTCCCGATATTATCAATATAACATGCATTATTACCCATATAATGCAGTTATTATCGCTAGAACTGTAATAATTATACTTATTAATTATATTATTCTCAATATAACATGCATTATTACCCATGTAATGGAGTTATTATCGCTAGAACTATAATAATTATACTTATTACTCCCGATATTATCAATACAACGTGCATTATTACCCATATAATGCAATTATTATCGCTAGAACTGTAATAATTATACTTATTACTTATATTATTAGCAATATAACGTGCATTATTACCTATATAATGCAGTTATTATCGGTAGAACTGTAATAATTATAATTATTACTTATATTATTATCAATATAACATGCATTATTACCCATATAATGGAGTTATTATCGCTAGAACTGTAATAATTATACTAATTACTTATATTATTATCAATATAACATGCATTATTACCCATATTATGCAGTTATTATCGATAGAACTATAATAAATATACGTATTACTTTTATTATCATCAATATAACATGCATTATTACCCATATTATGCAGTTATTATCGATAGAACTGTAATAAATATACTTATAACTTTTATTATTATCAATATAACATGCACTAATAGCCATATCTTACTATTATTATCGCTAGAACTATAATAATTATACTTATTACTCCCGATATTATCAATATAACATGCCTTATTACGCATATAATGCAGTTATTATCGCTAGAACTGTAATAAATATACTTACTACTTTCATTATCATCAATATAACATGCATTATTACCCATATTATGCAGTTATTATCGCTAGAACTGTAATAATTATACTTATTACTTATATTATTATTAATATAACATGCATTATTACCCATATAATGCAGTTATTATCGACAGAAGTATAATAAATATACTTATTACTTTTATTATTATCAATATAACAGGCACTATTAGCTATATTTTACTATTATTATCGCTAGAACTATAATAATTATACTTATTACTCCCGATATTATCAATATAACATGCCTTATTACGCATATAATGCAGTTATTATCGCTAGAACTGTAATAATTATACTTATTACTTATATTATTAGCAATATAACGTGCATTATTACCCATATAATGCAGTTATTATCGCTAGAGCTGTAATAATTATACTTATTACTTATATTATTATCAATATAACATGCATTATTACCCATATTATGCAGTTATTATCGCAAGAACTATAATGAATATACTTATTACTCCCAATATTATCAATATAACATGCATTATTACCCATATAATGCAGTTATTATCTCTAGAACTGTAATAATTATACTTATTACTTATATTATTATCAATATAACATGCATTATTACCCATATAATGGAGTTATTATCGATAGAACTGTAATAAATATACGTATTACATTTATTATCATCAATATAACATGCATTATTACCCATATTATGCAGTTATTATCGATAGAACTGAAATAAAGATACTTATTACTTTTACTATTATCAATATAACATGCACTCTTAGCCATATTTTACTATTATTATCGCTAGAACTATAATAATTATACTTATTACTCCCGATATTATCAATATAACATGCATTATTAACCATATAATGCAGTTATTGTAGCCAGAACTGTAATAATTGTACTTACTACTTATATTATTAGCAGTATAACGTGCATTATTACCCAAATAATGCAGTTATTATCTCTAGAACTGTAATAATTATACTTATTACTCCCGATATTATCAATATAACATGCCTTATTACGCATATAATGCAATTATTATCGCTAGAACTGTAATAATTATACTTATTACTTATATTATTAGCAATATAACATGCATTATTACCCATATTATGCAGTTATTATCGCTAGAACTATAATAAATATACGTATTACTTTTATTATCATCAATATAACATGCATTATTACCCATATTATGCAGTTATTATCGATAGAACTGTAATAATTATACTTATTACTTATATTATTATCAATATAACATGCATTATTACCCATATAATGGAGTTATTATCGCTAGAACTGTAATAATTATACTAATTACTTATATTATTATCAATATAACATGCATTATTACCCATATAATGCAGTTATTATCGACAGAAGTATAATAAATATACTTATTACTTTTATTATTATCAATATAACATGCACTATTTGCCATATTTTACTATTATTATCGCTAGAACTATAATAATTATACTTATTACTCCCGCTATTATCAATACAACGTGCATTATTACCCATATAATGCAATTATTATCGCTAGAACTGTAATAATTATACTTATTACTTATATTATTAGCAATATAACGTGCATTATTACCTATATAATGCAGTTATTATCGCTAGAACTGTAATAATTATAATTATTACTTATATTATTATCAATATAACATGCATTATTACCCATATAATGGAGTTATTATCGATAGAACTGTAATAAATATACTGATAACGTTTATTATTATCAATATAACAAGCACTAATAGCCATATTTTACTATTATTATCGCTAGAACTATAATAATTATACTTATTTCTCCCGATATTATCAATATAACATGCATTATTACCCATATAATGCAGTTATTATCGCTTGAACTGTAACAATTATACTTATTACTTATATTATTATCAATATAACATGCATTATTACCCATATAATGGAGTTATTATCGCTAGAACTGTAAAAAATATACGTATTACTTTTATTATCATCAATATAACATGCATTATTACCCATATTATGCAGTTATTATCGATAGAACTATAATAAATATACGTATTACTTTTATTATCATCAATATAACATGCATTATTACCCATATTATGCAGTTATTATCGATAGAACTGTAATAATTATACTTATTACTTATATTATTATCAATATGACATGCATTATTACCCATATAATGGAGTTATTATCGCTAGAACTGTAATAATTATACTTATTACTTTTATTATTATCAATATAACATGCATTATTACCCATATAATGGAGTTATTATCGCTAGAACTGTAATAAATATACGTATTACTTTTATTATCATCAATATAACATGCATTATTACCCATATTATGCAGTTATTATCGATAGAACTGAAATAAAAGATACTTATTACTTTTACTATTATCAATATAACATGCACTCTTAGCCATATTTTACTATTATTATCGCTAGAACTATAATAATTATACTTATTACTCCCGATATTATCAATATAACATGCATTATTACCCATATAATGGAGTTATTATCGCTAGAACTGTAATAAATATACGTATTACTTTTATTATCATCAATATAACATGCATTATTACCCATATTATGCAGTTATTATCGATAGAACTGAAATAAAGATACTTATTACTTTTACTATATCAATATAACATGCCTTATTACGCATATAATGCAATTATTATCGCTAGAACTGTAATAATTATACTTATTACTTATATTATTAGCAATATAACATGCATTATTACCCATATTATGCAGTTATTATCGCTAGAACTATAATAAATATACGTATTACTTTTATTATCATCAATATAACATGCATTATTACCCATATTATGCAGTTATTATCGATAGAACTATAATAATTATACTTATTACTTATATTATTATCAATATAACATGCATTATTACCATATAATGGAGTTATTATCGCTAGAACTGTAATAATTATACTAATTACTTATATTATTATCAATATAACATGCATTATTACCCATATAATGCAGTTATTATCGACAGAAGTATAATAAATATACTTATTACTTTTATTATTATAAATATAACATGCACTATTAGCCATATTTTACTATTATTATCGCTAGAACTATAATAATTATACTTATTACTCCCGATATTATCAATATAACATGCATTATTACCCATATAATGCAGTTATTATCGCTAGAACTGTAATAATTATACTTATTAATTATATATTCTCAATATTTTACATGCATTATTACCCATGTAATGGAGTTATTATCGCTAGAACTATAATAATTATACTTATTACTCCCGATATTATCAATACAACGTGCATTATTACCCATATAATGCAATTATTATCGCTAGAACTGTAATAATTATACTTATTACTTATATTATTAGCAATATAACGTGCATTTATTACCTATATAATGCAGTTATTATCGGTAGAACTGTAATAATTATAATTATTACTTATATTATTATCAATATAACATGCATTATTACCCACATAATGGAGTTATTATCGCTAGAACTGTAATAAATATACGTATTACTTTTATTATCATCAATATAACATGCATTATTACCCATATTATGCAGTTATTATCGATAGAACTATAATAAATATACGTATTACTTTTATTATCATCAATATAACATGCATTATTACCCATATTATGCAGTTATTATCGATAGAACTGTAATAAATATACTTATAACTTTTATTATTATCAATATAACATGCACTAATAGCCATATCTTACTATTATTATCGCTAGAACTATAATAATTATACTTATTACTCCCGATATTATCAATATAACATGCCTTATTACGCATATAATGCAGTTATTATCGCTAGAAACTGTAATAAATATACTTACTACTTTCATTATCATCAATATAACATGCATTATTACCCATATTATGCAGTTATTATCGCTAGAACTGTAATAATTATACTTATTACTTATATTATTATTAATATAACATGCATTATTACCCATATAATGCAGTTATTATCGACAGAAGTATAATAAATATACTTATTACTTTTATTATTATCAATATAACAGGCACTATTAGCTATATTTTACTATTATTATCGCTAGAACTATAATAATTATACTTATTACTCCCGATATTATCAATATAACATGCCTTATTACGCATATAATGCAGTTATTATCGCTAGAACTGTAATAAATTATACTTATTACTTATATTATTAGCAATATAACGTGCATTATTACCCATATAATGCAGTTATTATCGCTAGAGCTGTAATATTATACTTATTACTTATATTATTATCAATATAACATGCATTATTACCCATATTATGCAGTTATTATCGCAAGAACTATAATGAAATATACTTATTACTCCCAATATTATCAATATAACATGCATTATTACCCATATAATGCAGTTTTACTCTAGAACTGTAATAATTATACTTATTACTTATATTATTATCAATATAACATGCATTATTACCATATAATGGAGTTATTATCGATAGAACTGTAATAAATATACGTATTACATTTATTATCATCAATATAACATGCATTATTACCCATATTATGCAGTTATTATCGATAGAACTGAAATAAAGATACTTATTACTTTTACTATTATCAATATAACATGCACTCTTAGCCATATTTACTATTATTATCGCTAGAACTATAATAATTATAACTTATTACTCCCGATATTATCAATATAACATGCATTATTAACCATATAATGCAGTTATTGTAGCCAGAACTGTAATAATTGTACTTACTACTTATATTATTAGCAGTATAACGTGCATTATTACCCAAATAATGCAGTTATTATCTCTAGAACTGTAATAATTATACTATTACTCCGATATTATCAATATAACATGCCTTATTACGCATATAATGCAATTATTATCGCTAGAACTGTAATAATTATACTTATTACTTATATTATTAGCAATATAACATGCATTATTACCCATATTATGCAGTTATTATCGCTAGAACTATAATAAATATACGTATTACTTTTATTATCATCAATATAACATGCATTATTACCCATATTATGCAGTTATTATCGATAGTACTGTAATAATTATACTTATTACTTATATTATTATCAATATAACATGCATTATTACCCATATAATGGAGTTATTATCGCTAGAACTGTAATAATTATACTAATTACTTATATTATTATCAATATAACATGCATTATTACCCATATAATGCAGTTATTATCGACAGAAGTATAATAAATATACTTATTACTTTTATTATTATCAATATAACATGCACTATTTGCCATATTTTACTATTATTATCGCTAGAACTATAATAATTATACTTATTAACTCCCGATATTATCAATACAACGTGCATTATTACCCATATAATGCAATTTATTATCGCTAGAAAACTGTAATAATTATAACTTATTACTTATATTATTAGCAATATAACGAGCATTATTACCTATATAATGCAGTTATTATCGCTAGAACTGTAATAATTATATTATTACTTATTATTATTATCAATATAACATGCATTATATACCCATATAATGGAGTTATTATCGATAGAACTGTAATAAATATACTGATACGTTTATTATTATCAATATAACAAGCACTAATAGCCCATATTTTACTATTATTATCGCTAGAACTATAATAATTATACTTTATTCTCCCGATATTATCAATATAACATGCATTATTACCCATATAATGCAGTTATTATCAGCTTGAACTGTAACAATTATACTTATTACTTATATTATTATCAATATAACATGCATTATTACCCATATAATGGAGTTATTATCGCTAGAACTGTAAAAAATATACGTATTACTTTTATTATCATCAATATAACATGCATTATTACCCATATTATGCAGTTATTATCGATAGAACTATAATAAATATACGTATTACTTTTATTATCATCAATATAACATGCATTATTACCCATATTATGCAGTTATTATCGATAGAACTGTAATAATTTATACTTATTACTTATATTATTATCAATATGACATGCATTATTACCCATATAATGGAGTTATTATCGCTAGAACTGTAATAATTATAACTTATTACTTTTATTATTATCAAATATAACATGCATTATTACCCATATAATGGAGTTATTATCGCTAGAACTGTAATAAATATACGTATTACTTTTTATTATCATCAATATAACATGCATTATTACCCATATTATGCAGTTATTATCGATAGAACTGAAATAAAGATACTTATTACTTTTACTATTATCAATTAATAACATGCACTCTTAGCCATATTTTACTATTATTATCGCTAGAACTATAATAATTATACTTATTACTCCCGATATTATCAAATATAACATGCATTATTACCCATATAATGGAGTTATTATCGCTTGAACTGTAATAAATATACGTATTAACTTTTATTATCATCAATATAACATGCATTATTACCCATATTATGCAGTTATTATCGATAGAACTGAAATAAAGATACTTATTACTTTTACTATTATCATATAACATGCCTTATTACGCATATAATGCAATTATTATCGCTAGAACTGTAATAATTATACTTATTACTTATATTATTAGCAATATAACATGCATTATTACCCCATATTATGCAGTTATTATCGCTAGAACTATAATAAATATACGTATTACTTTTATTATCATCAATATAACATGCATTATTACCCATATTATGCAGTTATTATCGATAGAACTATAATAATTATACTTATTACTTATATTATTATCAATATAACATGCATTATTACCCATATAATTGGAGTTATTATCGCTAGAACTGTAATAAATTATACTAATTACTTATATTATATCAATATAACATGCATTATTACCCATATAATGCAGTTATTATCGACAGAAGTATAATAAATATACTTATATTACTTTTATTATATAAATATAACATGCACTATTAGCCATATTTTACTATTATTATCGCTAGAACTATAATAATTATACTTATTACTCCCGATATTATCAATATAACATGCATTATTACCCATATAATGCAGTTAT
This sequence comes from Megachile leachella, assembly GCA_963576845.1. Taxonomy (NCBI): domain Eukaryota; kingdom Metazoa; phylum Arthropoda; class Insecta; order Hymenoptera; family Megachilidae; genus Megachile; species Megachile leachella. The sequence goes on along the minus strand of CAUYWW010000150.1, from coordinate 541,420 downwards.
TATCGCTAGAACTGTAATAATTATACTTATTATATATTATTCTCAATATAACATGCATTATTACCCATGTAATGGAGTTATTATCGCTAGAACTATAATAATTATACTTATTACTCCCGATATTATCAATACAACGTGCTTTATTACCCATATAATGCAATTATTATCGCTAGAACTGTAATAATTATACTTATTACTTATATTTATTAGCAATATAACGAGCATTATTACCTATATAATAGCAGTTATATCGGTAGAACTGTAATAATTATAATTATTACTTATATTATTATCAATATAAACATGCATTATTACCCCACATAATGGAGTTATTATCGCTAGAACTGGTAATAAATATACGTATTACTTTTATTATCATCAATATAACATGCATTATTACCCATATTATGCAGTTATTATCGATAGAACTATAATAAATATACGTATTACTTTTATTATCATCAATATAACATGCATTATTACCCATATTATGCAGTTATTATCGATAGAACTGTAATAAATATACTTATAACTTTTATTATTATCAATATAACATGCACTAATAGCCATATCTTACTATTATTATCGCTAGAACTATAATAATTATACTTATTACTCCCTGATATTATCAATATAACATGCCTTATTACGACATATAATGCAGTTATTATCGCTAGAACTGTAATAAATATACTTACTACTTTCATTATCATCAATATAACATTGCATTATTACCCATATTATGCAGTTATTATCGCTAGAACTGTAATAATTATACTTATTACTTATATTATTATTAATATAACATGCATTATTACCCATATAATGCAGTTATTATCGACAGAAGTATAATAAATATACTTATTTACTTTTATTATTATCAAATAACAGGCACTATTAGCTATATTTTACTATTATTATCGCTAGAACTATAATAATTATACTTATTACTCCCCGATATTATCAATATAACATGCCTTATACGCATATAATGCAGTTATTATCGCTTAGAACTGTAATAAATATACTTTACTACTTTCATTATCATCAATATAACATGCTTGTATTACCCATATTATGCAGTTATTATCGATAGAAATGCAATAAATATACTTAGTACTATTAATTATTACATATTATGCAGTTATTATCGATAGAACTGTAATAAAGATACATATTACTTTTACTATTATCAATATAACATGCACTATTAGCCATACTTTACTATTATTATCGCTAGAACTATAATAATTATACTTATTACTCCCGATATTATCAATATAACATGCCTTATTACGCATATAATGCAGTTATTATCGCTAGAACTGTAATAATTATACTTATTACTTATATTATTAGCAATATAACGTGCATTATTACCCATATAATGCAGTTATTATCGCTAGAGCTGTAATAATTATACTTATTACTTATATTATTATCAATATAACATGCATTATTACCCATATTATGCAGTTATTATCGCAAGAACTATAATGAATATACTTATTACTCCCAATATTATCAATATAACATGCATTATTACCCATATAATGCAGTTATTATCTCTAGAACTGTAATAATTATACTTATTACTTATATTATTATCAATATAACATGCATTATTACCCATATAATGGAGTTATTATCGATAGAACTGTAATAAATATACGTATTACATTTATTATCATCAATATAACATGCATTATTACCCATATTATGCAGTTATTATCGATAGAACTGAAATAAAGATACTTATTACTTTTACTATTATCAATATAACATGCACTCTTAGCCATATTTTACTATTATTATCGCTAGAACTATAATAATTATACTTATTACTCCCGATATTATCAATATAACATGCATTATTAACCATATAATGCAGTTATTGTAGCCAGAACTGTAATAATTGTACTTACTACTTATATTATTAGCAGTATAACGTGCATTATTACCCAAATAATGCAGTTATTATCTCTAGAACTGTAATAATTATACTTATTACTCCCGATATTATCAATATAACATGCCTTATTACGCATATAATGCAATTATTATCGCTAGAACTGTAATAATTATACTTATTACTTATATTATTAGCAATATAACATGCATTATTACCCATATTATGCAGTTATTATCGCTAGAACTATAATAAATATACGTATTACTTTTATTATCATCAATATAACATGCATTATTACCCATATTATGCAGTTATTATCGATAGAACTGTAATAATTATACTTATTACTTATATTATTATCAATATAACATGCATTATTACCCATATAATGGAGTTATTATCGCTAGAACTGTAATAATTATACTAATTACTTATATTATTATCAATATAACATGCATTATTACCCATATAATGCAGTTATTATCGACAGAAGTATAATAAATATACTTATTACTTTTATTATTATCAATATAACATGCACTATTTGCCATATTTTACTATTATTATCGCTAGAACTATAATAATTATACTTATTACTCCCGATATTATCAATACAACGTGCATTATTACCCATATAATGCAATTATTATCGCTAGAACTGTAATAATTATACTTATTACTTATATTATTAGCAATATAACGTGCATTATTACCTATATAATGCAGTTATTATCGCTAGAACTGTAATAATTATAATTATTACTTATATTATTATCAATATAACATGCATTATTACCCATATAATGGAGTTATTATCGATAGAACTGTAATAAATATACTGATAACGTTTATTATTATCAATATAACAAGCACTAATAGCCATATTTTACTATTATTATCGCTAGAACTATAATAATTATACTTATTTCTCCCGATATTATCAATATAACATGCATTATTACCCATATAATGCAGTTATTATCGCTTGAACTGTAACAATTATACTTATTACTTATATTATTATCAATATAACATGCATTATTACCCATATAATGGAGTTATTATCGCTAGAACTGTAAAAAATATACGTATTACTTTTATTATCATCAATATAACATGCATTATTACCCATATTATGCAGTTATTATCGATAGAACTATAATAAATATACGTATTACTTTTATTATCATCAATATAACATGCATTATTACCCATATTATGCAGTTATTATCGATAGAACTGTAATAATTATACTTATTACTTATATTATTATCAATATAACATGCATTATTACCCATATAATGGAGTTATTATCGCTAGAACTGTAATAATTATACTTATTACTTTTATTATTATCAATATAACATGCATTATTACCCATATAATGGAGTTATTATCGCTAGAACTGTAATAAATATACGTATTACTTTTATTATCATCAATATAACATGCATTATTACCCATATTATGCAGTTATTATCGATAGAACTGAAATAAAGATACTTATTACTTTTACTATTATCAATATAACATGCACTCTTAGCCATATTTTACTATTATTATCGCTAGAACTATAATAATTATACTTATTACTCCTGATATTATCAATATAACATGCATTATTAACCATATAATGCAGTTATTGTAGCCAGAACTGTAATAGTTGTACTTACTACTTATATTATTAGCAGTATAACGTGCATTATTACCCAAATAATGCAGTTATTATCTCTAGAACTGTAATAATTATACTTATTACTCCCGATATTATCAATATAACATGCCTTATTACGCATATAATGCAATTATTATCGCTAGAACTGTAATAATTATACTTATTACTTATATTATTATCAATATAACATGCATTATTACCCATATAATGCAGTTATCATCGCTAGAACTGTAATAATTATACTTACTACTTATATTATTAGCAGTATAACGTGCATTATTACCCATATAACGCAGTTATTATCTCTAGAACTGTAATAATTATACTTATTACTTATATTATTATCAATATAACATGCATTATTACCCATATAATGGAGTTATTATCGCTGGAACTGTAATAATTATACTAATTACTTATATTATTATCAATATAACATGCATTATTACCCATATAATGCAGTTATTATCGACAGAAGTATAATAAATATACTTATTACTTTTATTATTATCAATATAACATGCACTATTTGCCATATTTTACTATTATTATCGCTAGAACTATAATAATTATACTTATTACTCCCGATATTATCAATACAACGTGCATTATTACCCAAATAATGCAGTTATTATCTCTAGAACTGTAATAATTATACTTATTACTCCCGATATTATCAATATAACATGCCTTATTACGCATATAATGCAGTTATTATCGCTAGAACTGTAATAAATATACTTACTACTTTCATTATCATCAATATAACATGCATTATTACCCATATTATGCAGTTATTATCGATAGAACTGTAATAATTATACTTATTACTTTTATTATTATCAATATAGCATGCATTATTACCCATATAATGGAGTTATTATCGCTAGAACTGTAATAAATATACGTATTACTTTTATTATCATCAATATAACATGCATTATTACGATATTATGCAGTTATTATCGCTAGAACTATAATAAATATACTTATTACTCCCAATATTATCAATATAACATGCATTATTACCCATATAATGCAGTTATCATCGCAAGAACTGTAATAATTATACTTACTACTTATATTATTAGCAGTATAACGTGCATTATTACCCATATAACGCAGTTATTATCTCTAGAACTGTAATAATTATACTTATTACTCCCGATATTATCAATATAACATGCCTTATTACGCATATAATGCAATTATTATCGCTAGAACTGTTATAATTATAGTTATTACTTATATTATTAGCAATATAACGTGCATTATTACTTATATAATGCAGTTATTATCGCTTGAACTGTAACAATTATACTTATTACTTATATTATTATCAATATAACATGCATTATTACCCATATAATGGAGTTATTATCGCTAGAACTGTAAAAAATATACGTATTACTTTTATTATCATCAATATAACATGCATTATTACCCATATTATGCAGTTATTATCGATAGAACTATAATAAATATACGTATTACTTTTATTATCATCAATATAACATGCATTATTACCCATATTATGCAGTTATTATCGATAGAACTGTAATAATTATACTTATTACTTATATTATTATCAATATAACATGCATTATTACCCATATAATGGAGTTATTATCGCTAGAACTGTAATAATTATACTTAGTACTTTTATTATTATCAATATAACATGCATTATTACCCATATAATGGAGTTATTATCGCTAGAACTGTAATAAATATACGTATTACTTTTATTATCATCAATATAACATGCATTATTACCCATATTATGCAGTTATTATCGATAGAACTGAAATAAACATACTTATTACTTTTACTATTATCAATATAACATGCACTCTTAGCCATATTTTACTATTATTATCGCTAGAACTATAATAATTATACTTATTACTCTCGATATTATCAATATAACATGCATTATTAACCATATAATGCAGTTATTGTAGCCAGAACTGTAATAATTGTACTTACTAATTATATTATTAGCAGTATAACGTGCATTATTACCCAAATAATGCAGTTATTATCTCTAGAACTGTAATAATTATACTTATTACTTATATTATTATCAATATAACATGCATTATTACCCATATAATGGAGTTATTATCGATAGAACTGTAATAAATATACTGATAACGTTTATTATTATCAATATAACAAGCACTAATAGCCATATTTTACTATTATTATCGCTAGAACTATAATAATTATACTTATTACTCCCGATATTATCAATATAACATGCATTATTACCCATATAATGCAGTTATTGTAGCCAGAACTGTAATAATTGTACTTACTTCTTATATTATTAGCAGTATAACGTGCATTATTACCCAAATAATGCAGTTATTATCTCTAGAACTGTAATAATTATACTTATTACTCCCGATATTATCAATATAACATGCCTTATTACGCATATAATGCAATTATTATCGCTAGAACTGTAATAATTATACTTATTACTTATATTATTAGCAATATAACATGCATTATTACCCATATTATGCAGTTATTATCGCTAGAACTATAATAAATATACGTATTACTTTTATTATCATCAATATAACATGCATTATTACCCATATTATGCAGTTATTATCGATAGAACTGTAATAATTATACTTATTACTTATATTATTATCAATATAACATGCATTATTACCCATATAATGGAGTTATTATCGCTAGAACTGTAATAATTATACTAATTACTTATATTATTATCAATATAACATGCATTATTACCCATATAATGCAGTTATTATCGACAGAAGTATAATAAATATACTTATTACTTTTATTATTATCAATATAACATGCACTATTTGCCATATTTTACTATTATTATCGCTAGAACTATAATAATTATACTTATTACTCCCGATATTATCAATACAACGTGCATTATTACCCATATAATGGAGTTATTATCGCTAGAACTGTAATAATTATACTTATTACTTATACTATTAGCAATATAACGTGCATTATTACCCATATAATGCAGTTATTATCGCTAGAACTGTAATAATTATACTTATTACTTATATTATTATCAATATAACATGCATTATTACCCATATAATGGAGTTATTATCGATAGAACTGTAATAAATATACTGATAACGTTTATTATTATCAATATAACAAGCACTAATAGCCATATTTTACTATTATTATCGCTAGAACTATAATAATTATACTTATTTCTCCCGATATTATCAATATAACATGCATTATTACCCATATAATGCAGTTATTATCACTAGAACTGTAATAATTATACTTATTACTTTTATTATTATCAATATAACATGCATTATTACCCATATAATGGAGTTATTATCGCTAGAACTGTAATAAATATACGTATTACTTTTATTATCATCAATATAACATGCATTATTACCCATATTATGCAGTTATTATCGATAGAACTATAATAAATATACGTATTACTTTTATTATCATCAATATAACATGCATTATTACCCATATTATGCAGTTATTATCGATAGAACTGTAATAAATATACTTATAACTTTTATTATTATCAATATAACATGCACTAATAGCCATATCTTACTATTATTATCGCTAGAACTATAATAATTATACTTATTACTCCCGATATTATCAATATAACATGCCTTATTACGCATATAATGCAGTTATTATCGCTAGAACTTTAATAAATGTACTTACTACTTTCATTATCATCAATATAACATGCATTATTACCCATATTATGCAGTTATTATCGACAGAACTATAATAAATATACGTATTACTTTTATTCTCATCAATATAACATGCATTATTACCCATATTATCCAGTTATTATCGATAGAACTGTAATAATTATACTTATTACTTTTATTATTATCAATATAACATGCATTATTACCCATATAATGGAGTTATTATCGCTAGAACTGTAATAAATATACGTATTACTTTTATTATCATCAATATAACATGCATTATTACCCATATTATGCAGTTATTATCGATAGAACTGAAATAAAGATACTTATTACTTTTACTATTATCAATATAACATGCACTCTTAGCCATATTTTACTATTATTATCGCTAGAACTATAATAATTATACTTATTACTCCTGATATTATCAATATAACATGCATTATTAACCATATAATGCAGTTATTGTAGCCAGAACTGTAATAATTGTACTTACTACTTATATTATTAGCAGTATAACGTGCATTATTACCCAAATAATGCAGTTATTATCTCTAGAACTGTAATAATTATACTTATTACTCCCGATATTATCAATATAACATGCCTTATTACGCATATAATGCAGTTATTATCGCTAGAACTGTAATAAATATACTTACTACTTTCATTATCATCAATATAACATGCATTATTACCCATATTATGCAGTTATTATCGATAGAACTGTAATAATTATACTTATTACTTTTATTATTATCAATATAGCATGCATTATTACCCATATAATGGAGTTATTATCGCTAGAACTGTAATAAATATACGTATTACTTTTATTATCATCAATATAACATGCATTATTACCCATATTATGCAGTTATTATCGATAGAACTGAAATAAAGATACTTATTACTTTTACTATTATCAATATAACATGCACTCTTAGCCATATTTTACTATTATTATCGCTAGAACTATAATAATTATACTTATTACTCCTGATATTATCAATATAACATGCCTTAATACGCATATAATGCAGTTATTATCGCTAGAACTGTAATAATTATACTTATTACTTATATTATTAGCAATATAACGTGCATTATTACCCATATAATGCAGTTATTATCGCTAGAGCTGTAATAATTATACTTATTACTTATATTATTATCAATATAACATGCATTATTACCCATATTATGCAGTTATTATCGCAAGAACTATAATGAATATACTTATTACTCCCAATATTATCAATATAACATGCATTATTACCCATATAATGCAGTTATTATCTCTAGAACTGTAATAATTATACTTATTACTTATATTATTATCAATATAACATGCATTATTACCCATATAATGGAGTTATTATCGATAGAACTGTAATAAATATACTGATAACGTTTATTATTATCAATATAACAAGCACTAATAGCCATATTTTACTATTATTATCGCTAGAACTATAATAATTATACTTATTACTCCCGATATTATCAATATAACATGCATTATTACCCATATAATGCAGTTATTATCGCTAGAACTGTAATAATTATTCTTATTACTTTTATTATTATCAATATAACATGCATTATTACCCATATAATGGAGTTATTATCGCTAGAACTGTAATAAATATACGTATTACTTTTATTATCATCAATATAACATGCATTATTACCCATATTATGCAGTTATTATCGATAGAACTGAAATAAAGATACTTATTACTTTTACTATTATCAATATAACATGCACTCTTAGCCATATTTTACTATTATTATCGCTAGAACTATAATAATTATACTTATTACTCCCGATATTATCAATATAACATGCATTATTAACCATATAATGCAGTTATTGTAGCCAGAACTGTAATAATTGTACTTACTACTTATATTATTAGCAGTATAACGTGTATTATTACCCAAATAATGCAGTTATTATCTCTAGAACTGTAATAATTATACTTATTACTCCCGATATTATCAATATAACATGCCTTATTACGCATATAATGCAATTATTATCGCTAGAACAGTAATAATTATACTTATTACTTATATTATTAGCAATATAACATGCATTATTACACATATTATGCAGTTATTATCGCTAGAACTATAATAAATATACGTATTACTTTTATTATCATCAATATAACATGCATTATTACCCATATTATGCAGTTATTATCGATAGAACTGTAATAATTATACTTATTACTTATATTATTATCAATATAACATGCATTATTACCCATATAATGGAGTTATTATCGCTAGAACTGTAATAATTATACTAATTACTTATATTATTATCAATATAACATGCATTATTACCCATATAATGCAGTTATTATCGACAGAAGTATAATAAATATACTTATTACTTTTATTATTATCAATATAACATGCACTATTTGCCATATTTTACAATTATTATCGCTAGAACTATAATAATTATACTTATTACTCCCGATGTTATCAATACAACGTGCATTATTACCCATATAATGCAATTATTATCGCTAGAACTGTAATAATTATACTTATTACTTATATTATTAGCAATATAACGTGCATTATTACCTATATAATGCAGTTATTATCGCTAGAACTGTAATAATTATAATTATTACTTATATTATTATCAATATAACATGCATTATTACCCATATAATGGAGTTATTATCGATAGAACTGTAATAAATATACTGATAACGTTTATTATTATCAATATAACAAGCACTAATAGCCATATTTTACTATTATTATCGCTAGAACTATAATAATTATACTTATTTCTCCCGATATTATCAATATAACATGCATTATTACCCATATAATGCAGTTATTATCGCTTGAACTGTAACAATTATACTTATTACTTATATTATTATCAATATAACATGCATTATTACCCATATAATGGAGTTATTATCGCTAGAACTGTAAAAAATATACGTATTACTTTTATTATCATCAATATAACATGCATTATTACCCATATTATGCAGTTATTATCGATAGAACTATAATAAATATACGTATTACTTTTATTATCATCAATATAACATGCATTATTACCCATATTATGCAGTTATTATCGATAGAACTGTAATAATTATACTTATTACTTATATTATTATCAATATAACATGCATTATTACCCATATAATGGAGTTATTATCGCTAGAACTGTAATAATTATACTTATTACTTTTATTATTATCAATATAACATGCATTATTACCCATATAATGGAGTTATTATCGCTAGAACTGTAATAATTATACTTATTACTTATATTATTATCAATATAACATGCATTATTACCCATATTATGCAGTTATTATCGCAAGAACTATAATGAATATACTTATTACTCCCAATATTATCAATATAACATGCATTATTACTCATATAATGCAGTTATTATCTCTAGAACTGTAATAATTATACTTATTACTAATATTATTATCAATGTAACATGCATTATTACCCATATAATGGAGTTATTATCTCTAGAACTGTAATAATTATACTTATTACTTATATTATTAGCAATATAACATGCATTATTACCCATATTATGCAGTTATCATCGATAGAACTATAATAAATATACGTATTACTTCTATTATCATCAATATAACATGCATTATTACCCACATAATGCAGTTATTATCGCTAGAACTGTAATAATTATACTTATTACTTATATTATTAGCAATATAACGTGCTTTATTACCCATATAATGCAGTTATTATCGCTAGAACTGTAATAATTATACTTATTACTTATATTATTATCAATATAACATGCATTATTACCCATATAATGGAGTTATTATCGATAGACCTGTAATAAATATACTGATAACGTGTATTATTATCAATATAACAAGCACTAATAGCCATATTTTACTATTATTATCGCTAGATCTATAATAATTATACTTATTACTCCCGATATTATCAATATAACATGCATTATTACCCATATAATGCAGTTATTATCGCTAGAACTGTAATAATTATACTTATTACTTATATTATTATCAATATAACATGCATTATTACCCATATTATGCAGTTATTATCGCTAGAACTATAATAAATATACTTATTACTCCCAATATTATCAATATAACATGCATTATTACCCACATAATGCAGTTATTATCGCTGGAACTGTAATAATTAAACATATTACTTATATTATTAGCAATATAACGTGCATTATTACCCATGTAGTGCAGTTAATATCTCTAGAACTGTAATAATTATACTTATTACTTATATTATTATCAATATAACATGTATTATTACCCATATTATGCAGTTATTATCGATAGAACTGTAATAAATATACTTATTACTTTTATTATTATCAATATAACAGGCACTATTAGCCATATTTTACTATTATTATCGCTAGAACTATAATAAGTATACTTATTACTCCCGATATTATCAATACAACATGCCTTATTACGCATATAATGCAATTATTATCGCTAGAACTGTAATAATTATACTTATTACTTATATTATTAGCAATATAACGTGCATTATTACCCATGCAGTGCAGTTATTATCTCTAGAACTATAATAAATATACTTATTACTCCCAATATTATCAATATAACATGCATTATTACCCACATAATGCAGTTATTATCGCTATAACTGTAATAATTATACTTATTACTTATATTATTATCAATATAACATGCATTATTACCTATATAATGGAGTTATTATCACTAGAACTGTAATAATTATACTTATTACTTATATTATTATCAATATAACATGCATTATTACCCAAATTATGCAGTTATTATCGATAGAACTGTAATAAATATACTTATTACTTTTATTATTATCAATATAACATGCACTATTTGCCATATTTTACTATTATTATCGCTAGCACTATAATAATTATACTTATTACTCCCGATATTATCAATACAACATGCATTATTACCCATATAATGCAGTTATTATCGCTAGAGCTGTAATAATTATACTTATTACTTATATTATTATGAATATAACATGCATTATTACCCATATTATGCAGTTATTATCGCTAGAACTGTAATAAATATACTTATTACTTATATTATTATCAATATAACATGCATTATTACCCATATTATGCAGTTATTATCGCTAGAACTATAATAAATATACTTATTACTCCCATTATTATTAATATAACATGCATTATTACCCACATAATGCAGTTATTATCGCTAGAACTGTAATAATTATACTTATTACTTATATTATTAGCAATATAACGTGCTTTATTACCCATATAATGCAGTTATTATCGCTAGAACTGTAATAATTATACTTATTACTTATATTATTATCAATATAACATGCATTATTACCCATATAATGAAGTTATTATCGATAGACCTGTAATAAATATACTGATAACGTTTATTATTATCAATATAACAAGCACTAATAGCCATATTTTACTATTATTATCGCTAGAACTATAATAATTATACTTATTACTCCCGATATTATCAATATAACATGCATTATTACCCATATAATGCAGTTATTATCGCTAGAACTGTAATAATTATACTTATTACTTATATTATTATCAATATAACATGCATTATTACCCATATTATGCAGTTATTATCGCTAGAACTATAATAAATATACTTATTACTCCCAATATTATCAATATAACATGCATTATTACCCACATAATGCAGTTATTATCGCTAGAACTGTAATAATTATACTTATTACTTATATTATTAGCAATATAACGTGCTTTATTACCCATATAATGCAGTTATTAAGGCTAGAACTGTAATAATTATACTTATTACTTATATTATTATCAATATAACATGCATTATTACCCATATAATGGAGTTATTATCGATAGACCTGTAATAAATATACTGATAACGTTTATTATTATCAATATAACAAGCACTAATAGCCATATTTTACTATTATTATCGCTAGAACTATAATAATTATACTTATTACTCCCGATATTATCAATATAACATGCATTATTACCCATATAATGCAGTTATTATCGCTAGAACTGTAATAATTATACTTATTACTTATATTATTATCAATATAACATGCATTATTACCCATATTATGCAGTTATTATCGCTAGAACTGTAATAAATATACTTATTACTTATATTATTATCAATATAACATGCATTATTACCCATATTATGCAGTTATTATCGCTAGAACTATAATAAATATACTTATTACTCCCAATATTATCAATATAACATGCATTATTACCCACATAATGCAGTTATTATCGCTAGAACTGTAATAATTATACTTATTACTTATATTATTAGCAATGTAACGTGCTTTATTACCCATATAATGCAGTTATTATCGCTAGAACTGTAATAATTATACTTATTACTTATATTATTAGCAATATAACGTGCTTTATTACCCATATAATGCAGTTATTATCGCTAGAACTGTAATAATTATACTTATTACTTATATTATTATCAATATAACATGCATTATTACCCATATTATGCAGTTATTATCGATAGAACTGTAATAAATATACTTAGTACTTTTATTATTTTCAATATAACATGCATTATTACCCATATTATGCAGTTATTATCGATAGAACTGTAATAATTATACTCATTACTTATATTATTAGCAACATAACGTGCATTATTACCCATATTATGCAGTTATTATCGACAGAAGTATAATAAATATACTTATTACTTTTATTATTATAAATATAACATGCACTATTTGCCATATTTTACTATTATTATCGCTAGAACTATAATAATTACACTTATTACGCCCCATATTATCAATATAACATGCATTATTACCCATATAATGCAGTTATTATCCCTAGAACTGTAATAATTTTACTTATTACTTATATTATTATCAATATGACATGCATTATTACCCATATTATGCAGTTATCATCGATAGAACTATAATAAATATACGAATTACTTCTATTATCATCAACATAACATGCATTATTACCCATATAATGCAGTTATTATCGCTAGAACTGTAATAATTATACTTATTACATATGCTATTAGCAATATAACGTGCATTATTACCCATATAATGCAGTTATTATAGCCAGAACTGTAATAATTATACTCACTACTTATATTATTCTCAATATAACATGCATTATTACCCATATTATGCAGTTATTATCGCTAGAACTATAATAATTATACTTATTACTCCCGATATTATCAATATAACATGCATTATTACCCATATAATGCAGTTATTATCGCTAGAACTGTAATAATTATACTTATTACTTATATTATTATCAATATAACATGCATTATTACCCATATTATGCAGTTATTATCGCTAGAACTGTAATAAATATACTTATTACTTATATTATTATCAATATAACATGCATTATTACCCATATTATGCAGTTATTATCGCTAGAACTATAATAAATATACTTATTACTCCCAATATTATCAATATAACATGCATTATTACCCACATAATGCAGTTATTATCGCTAGAACTGTAATAATTATACTTATTACTTATATTATTAGCAATGTAACGTGCTTTATTACCCATATAATGCAGTTATTATCGCTAGAACTGTAATAATTATACTTATTACTTATATTATTAGCAATATAACGTGCTTTATTACCCATATAATGCAGTTATTATCGCTAGAACTGTAATAATTATACTTATTACTTATATTATTATCAATATAACATGCATTATTACCCATATTATGCAGTTATTATCGATAGAACTGTAATAAATATACTTAGTACTTTTATTATTTTCAATATAACATGCATTATTACCCATATTATGCAGTTATTATCGATAGAACTGTAATAATTATACTCATTACTTATATTATTAGCAACATAACGTGCATTATTACCCATATTATGCAGTTATTATCGACAGAAGTATAATAAATATACTTATTACTTTTATTATTATAAATATAACATGCACTATTTGCCATATTTTACTATTATTATCGCTAGAACTATAATAATTACACTTATTACGCCCCATATTATCAATATAACATGCATTATTACCCATATAATGCAGTTATTATCCCTAGAACTGTAATAATTATACTTACTACTTATATTATTAGCAATATAACGTGCATTATTACCCATATAACGCAGTTATTATCTCTAGAACTGTAATAATTATACTTATTACTTATATTATTAGCAATATAACGTGCTTTATTACCCATATAATGCAGTTATTATCGCTAGAACTATAATAAATATACTTATTACTCCCAATATTATCAACATAACATGCATTATTGCCCATATAATGCAGTTATAATCGCTAGAACTGTAATAATTATACTTACTACTTATATTATTAGCAATATAACGTGCATTATTACCCATATAACGCAGTTATTATCTCTAGAACTGTAATAATTATACTTATTACTTATATTATTATCAATATAACATGCATTATTACCCATATAATGGAGTTATTATCGCTAGAACTGTAATAATTATACTAATTACTTATATTATTATCAATATAACATGCATTATTACCCATATAATGCAGTTATTATCGACAGAAGTATAATAAATATACTTATTACTTTTATTATTATAAATATAACATGCACTATTTGCCATATTTTACTATTATTATCGCTAGAACTATAATAATTATACTTATTACTCCCGATATTATCAATATAACATGCCTTATTACGCATATAATGCAATTATTATCGCTAGAACTGTAATAATTATACTTATTACTTATATTATTAGCAATATAACGTGCATTATTACCTATATAATGCAGTTATTATCGCTAGAACTGTAATAATTATACTTATTACTTATATTATTATCAATATAACATGCATTATTACCCATATTATGCAGTTATTATCGATAGAACTGTAATAAAGATACATATTACTTTTAGTATTATCAATATAACATGCACTATTAGCCATATTTTACTATTATTATCGCTAGAACTATAATAATTATACTTATTACTCCCGATATTATCAATATAACATGCCTTATTACCCATATAATGCAGTTATTATCGCTAGAACTGTAATAATTATACTTATTACTTATATTATTAGCAATATAACATGCATTATTACCCACATAATGCAGTTATTATCGCTAGAACTGTAATAATTATACTTATTACTTATATTATTATCAATATAACATGCATTATTACCCATATTATGCAGTTATTATCGCTAGAACTATAATAAATATACTTATTACTCCCGATATTATCAATATAACATGCCTTATTACGTATATAATGCAATTATTATCGCTAGAACTGTAATAATTATACTGATTACTTATATTATTAGCAATATAACGTGCATTATTACCTATATAATGCAGTTATTATCGCTAGAACTGTAATAATTATACTTATTACTTATATTATTATCAATATAGCATGCATTATTACCCATATAATGCAGTTATTATCGCTAGCACTGTAATAATTATACTTATTACTTATATTATTAGCAATATAACGTGCATTATAACCCATATAATGCAGTTATTATCTCTAGAACTGTAATAATTATACTTATTACTTATATTATTATTAATATAACAGGCACTATTAGCTATATTTTACTATTATTATCGCTAGAACTATAATAATTACACTTATTACGCCCCATATTATCAATATAACATGCATTATTACCCATATAATGCAGTTATTATCCCTAGAACTGTAATAATTTTACTTCTTACTTATATTATTATCAATATAACATGCATTATTACCCATATTATGCAGTTATCATCGATAGAACTATAATAAATATACGTATTACTTTTATTATCATCAACATAACATGCATTATTACCCATATAATGCAGTTATTATCGCTAGAACTGTAATAATTATACTTATTACATATGCTATTAGCAATATAACGTGCATTATTACCCATATAATGCAGTTATTATAGCCAGAACTGTAATAATTATACTTATTACTTATATTATTAGCAATATAACGTGCATTATTACCCATATAATGCAGTTATTATCGCTAGAACTGTAATAATTATACTTATTACTTATATTATTATCAATATAACATGCATTATTACCCATATAATGCAGTTATTATCGACAGAAGTATAATAAATATACTTATTACATTTATTATTATCAATATAACAGGCACTATTAGCTATATTTTACTATTATTATCGCTAGAACTGTAATAATTATACTTATTACTTATATTATTATCAATATAGCATGCATTATTACCCATATAATGCAGTTATTATCGCTAGCACTGTAATAATTATACTTATTACTTATATTATTAGCAATATAACGTGCATTATAACCCATATAATGCAGTTATTATCTCTAGAACTGTAATAATTATACTTATTACTTATATTATTATTAATATAACAGGCACTATTAGCTATATTTTACTATTATTATCGCTAGAACTATAATAATTACACTTATTACGCCCCATATTATCAATATAACATGCATTATTACCCATATAATGCAGTTATTATCCCTAGAACTGTAATAATTTTACTTCTTACTTATATTATTATCAATATAACATGCATTATTACCCATATTATGCAGTTATCATCGATAGAACTATAATAAATATACGTATTACTTTTATTATCATCAACATAACATGCATTATTACCCATATAATGCAGTTATTATCGCCAGAACTGTAATAATTATACTTATTACTTATATTATTAGCAATATAACGTGCATTATTACCCATATAATGCAGTTATTATCGCTAGAACTGTAATAATTATACTTATTACTTATATTATTATCAATATAACATGCATTATTACCCATATAATGCAGTTATTATCGACAGAAGTATAATAAATATACTTATTACATTTATTATTATCAATATAACAGGCACTATTAGCTATATTTTACTATTATTATCGCTAGAACTGTAATAATTATACCTATTACTTATATTATTAGCAATATAACGTGCATTATTACCCATATAATGCAGTTATTATCGCTGGAACTGTAATAATTATACTTATTACTTATATTATTAGCAATATAACGTGCATTATTACCCATATAATGCAGTTATTATCGCTGGAACTGTAATAATTATACTTATTACTTATATTATTAGCAATATAACGTGCATTATTACCCATATAATGCAGTTATTATCGCTAGAACTGTAATAATTATACTTATTACTTATATTATTATCAATATAACATGCATTATTACCCATATAATGCAGTTATTATCGACAGAAGTATAATAAATATACTTATTACATTTATTATTATCAATATAACAGGCACTATTAGCTATATTTTACTATTATTATCGCTAGAACTGTAATAATTATACTTATTACTTATATTATTAGCAATATAACGTGCATTATTACCCATATAATGCAGTTATTATCGCTAGAACTGTAATAATTATACTTATTACTTATATTATAATCAATATAACATGCATTATTACCCATATAATGCAGTTATTATCTCTAGAACTGTAATAATTATACTTATTACTTATATTATTATCAGTAGAACATGCATTATTACCCATATAATGGAGTTATTATCGCTAGAACTGTAATAATTATACTTATTACTTATATTATTATCAATATAACATGCATTATTACCCATATAATGGAGTTATTATCGCTAGAACTGTAATAAATATACGTATTACTTTTATTATCATGAATATAACATGCATTATTACCCATATTATGCAGTTATTATCGATAGAACTGTAATAATTATACTTATTACTAATATTATTATCAATGTAACATGCATTATTACCCATATAATGGAGTTATTATCGCTAGAACTGTAATAATTATACTAATTACTTATATTATTATCAATATAACATGCATTATTACCCATATAATGCAGTTATTATCGACAGAAGTATAATAAATATACTTATTACTTTTATTATTATCAATATAACAGGCACTATTAGCCATATTTTACTATTATTATCTCTAGAACTATAATAATTATACTTATTACTCCCGATATTATCAATATAACATGCCTTATTACGCATATAATGCAATTATTATCGCTAGAACTGTAATAATTATACTTATTATTTATATTATTAGCAATATAACGTGCATTATTACCTATATAATGCAGTTATTATCGCTAGAACTGTAATAATTATACTTATTACTTATATTATTATCAATATAACATGCATTATTACCCATATTATGCAGTTATTATCGATAGAACTGTAATAAAGATACATATTACTTTTAGTATTATCAATATAACATGCACTATTAGCCATATTTTACTATTATTATCGCTAGAACTATAATAATTATACTTATTACTCCCGATATTATCAATATAACATGCCTTATTACCCATATAATGCAGTTATTATCGCTAGAACTGTAATAATTATACTTATTACTTATATTATTAGCAATATAACATGCATTATTACCCACATAATGCAGTTATTATCGCTAGAACTGTAATAATTATACTTATTACTTATATTATTATCAATATAACATGCATTATTACCCATATTATGCAGTTATTATCGCTAGAACTATAATAAATATACTTATTACTCCCGATATTATCAATATAACATGCCTTATTACGTATATAATGCAATTATTATCGCTAGAACTGTAATAATTATACTGATTACTTATATTATTAGCAATATAACGTGCATTATTACCTATATAATGCAGTTATTATCGCTAGAACTGTAATAATTATACTTATTACTTATATTATTATCAATATAGCATGCATTATTACCCATATAATGCAGTTATTATCGCTAGCACTGTAATAATTATACTTATTACTTATATTATTAGCAATATAACGTGCATTATAACCCATATAATGCAGTTATTATCTCTAGAACTGTAATAATTATACTTATTACTTATATTATTATTAATATAACAGGCACTATTAGCTATATTTTACTATTATTATCGCTAGAACTATAATAATTACACTTATTACGCCCCATATTATCAATATAACATGCATTATTACCCATATAATGCAGTTATTATCCCTAGAACTGTAATAATTTTACTTCTTACTTATATTATTATCAATATAACATGCATTATTACCCATATTATGCAGTTATCATCGATAGAACTATAATAAATATACGTATTACTTTTATTATCATCAACATAACATGCATTATTACCCATATAATGCAGTTATTATCGCTAGAACTGTAATAATTATACTTATTACATATGCTATTAGCAATATAACGTGCATTATTACCCATATAATGCAGTTATTATAGCCAGAACTGTAATAATTATACTTATTACTTATATTATTAGCAATATAACGTGCATTATTACCCATATAATGCAGTTATTATCGCTAGAACTGTAATAATTATACTTATTACTTATATTATTATCAATATAACATGCATTATTACCCATATAATGCAGTTATTATCGACAGAAGTATAATAAATATACTTATTACATTTATTATTATCAATATAACAGGCACTATTAGCTATATTTTACTATTATTATCGCTAGAACTGTAATAATTATACTTATTACTTATATTATTATCAATATAGCATGCATTATTACCCATATAATGCAGTTATTATCGCTAGCACTGTAATAATTATACTTATTACTTATATTATTAGCAATATAACGTGCATTATAACCCATATAATGCAGTTATTATCTCTAGAACTGTAATAATTATACTTATTACTTATATTATTATTAATATAACAGGCACTATTAGCTATATTTTACTATTATTATCGCTAGAACTATAATAATTACACTTATTACGCCCCATATTATCAATATAACATGCATTATTACCCATATAATGCAGTTATTATCCCTAGAACTGTAATAATTTTACTTCTTACTTATATTATTATCAATATAACATGCATTATTACCCATATTATGCAGTTATCATCGATAGAACTATAATAAATATACGTATTACTTTTATTATCATCAACATAACATGCATTATTACCCATATAATGCAGTTATTATCGCCAGAACTGTAATAATTATACTTATTACTTATATTATTAGCAATATAACGTGCATTATTACCCATATAATGCAGTTATTATCGCTAGAACTGTAATAATTATACTTATTACTTATATTATTATCAATATAACATGCATTATTACCCATATAATGCAGTTATTATCGACAGAAGTATAATAAATATACTTATTACATTTATTATTATCAATATAACAGGCACTATTAGCTATATTTTACTATTATTATCGCTAGAACTGTAATAATTATACCTATTACTTATATTATTAGCAATATAACGTGCATTATTACCCATATAATGCAGTTATTATCGCTGGAACTGTAATAATTATACTTATTACTTATATTATTAGCAATATAACGTGCATTATTACCCATATAATGCAGTTATTATCGCTGGAACTGTAATAATTATACTTATTACTTATATTATTAGCAATATAACGTGCATTATTACCCATATAATGCAGTTATTATCGCTAGAACTGTAATAATTATACTTATTACTTATATTATTATCAATATAACATGCATTATTACCCATATAATGCAGTTATTATCGACAGAAGTATAATAAATATACTTATTACATTTATTATTATCAATATAACAGGCACTATTAGCTATATTTTACTATTATTATCGCTAGAACTGTAATAATTATACTTATTACTTATATTATTAGCAATATAACGTGCATTATTACCCATATAATGCAGTTATTATCGCTAGAACTGTAATAATTATACTTATTACTTATATTATAATCAATATAACATGCATTATTACCCATATAATGCAGTTATTATCTCTAGAACTGTAATAATTATACTTATTACTTATATTATTATCAGTAGAACATGCATTATTACCCATATAATGGAGTTATTATCGCTAGAACTGTAATAATTATACTTATTACTTATATTATTATCAATATAACATGCATTATTACCCATATAATGGAGTTATTATCGCTAGAACTGTAATAAATATACGTATTACTTTTATTATCATGAATATAACATGCATTATTACCCATATTATGCAGTTATTATCGATAGAACTGTAATAATTATACTTATTACTAATATTATTATCAATGTAACATGCATTATTACCCATATAATGGAGTTATTATCGCTAGAACTGTAATAATTATACTAATTACTTATATTATTATCAATATAACATGCATTATTACCCATATAATGCAGTTATTATCGACAGAAGTATAATAAATATACTTATTACTTTTATTATTATCAATATAACAGGCACTATTAGCCATATTTTACTATTATTATCTCTAGAACTATAATAATTATACTTATTACTCCCGATATTATCAATATAACATGCCTTATTACGCATATAATGCAATTATTATCGCTAGAACTGTAATAATTATACTTATTATTTATATTATTATCAATATAACATGCATTATTACCCATATAATGGAGTTATTATCGCTAGAACTGTAATAAATATACGTATTACTTTTATTATCATCAATATAACATGCATTATTACCCATATTATGCAGTTATTATCGATAGAACTATAATAAATATACGTATTACTTTTATTATCATCAATATAACATGCATTATTACCCATATTATGCAGTTATTATCGATAGAACTGTAATAAATATACTTATAACTTTTATTATTATCAATATAACACGCACTAATAGCCATATTTTACTATTATTATCGCTAGAACTATAATAATTATACTTATTACTCCCGATATTATCAATATAACATGCCTTATTACGCATATAATGCAGTTATTATCGCTAGAACTGTAATAAATATACTTACTACTTTCATTATCATCAATATAACATGCATTATTACCCATATTATGCAGTTATTATCGATAGAACTGTAATAAATATACTTAGTACTTTTATTATTATCAATATAACATGCATTATTACCCATATTATGCAGTTATTATCGATAGAACTGTAATAAAGATACATATTACTTTTACTATTATCAATATAACATGCACTATTAGCCATACTTTACTATTATTATCGCTAGAACTATAATAATTATACTTATTGCTCCCGATATTATCAATATAACATGCCTTATTACGCATATAATGCAGTTATTATCGCTAGAACTGTAATAATTATACTTATTACTTATATTATTAGCAATATAACGTGCATTATTACCCATATAATGCAGTTATTAACTCTAGAACTGTAATAATTATACTTATTACTAATATTATTATCAATGTAACATGCATTATTACCCATATAATGGAGTTATTATCGCTAGAACTGTAATAATTATACTTATTACTTATATTATTATCAATATAACATGCATTATTACCCATATAATGCAGTTATTATCGACAGAAGTATAATAAATATACTTATTACTTTTATTATTATCAATATAACAGGCACTATTAGCTATATTATAATATTATTATCGCTAGAACTATAATAATTATACTTATTACTCCCGATATTATCAGTATAACATGCCTTATTACGCATATAATGCAATTATTATCGCTAGAACTGTAATAATTATACTTATTACTTATATTATTAGCAATATAACGTGCATTATTACCCATATTATGCAGTTATTATCGATAGAACTATAATAAATATACGTATAACTTTTATTATCATCAATATAGCATGCATTATTACCCATATTATGCAGTTATTATCGATAGAACAGTAATAATTATACTTATTACTTATATTATTAGCAATATAACGTGCATTATTACCCATATTATGCAGTTATTATCGCTAGAACTATAATAAATATACTTATTACTCCCAATATTATCAATATAACATGCATTATTACCCATATAATGCAGTTATCATCGCTAGAACTGTAATAATTATACTAATTACTTATATTATTATCAATATAACATGCATTATTACCCATATAATGCAGTTATTATCGACAGAAGTATAATAAATATACTTATTACTTTTATTATTATCAATATAACAGGCACTATTTGCCATATTTTACTATTATTATCGCTAGAACTATAATAATTATACTTATTACTCCCGATATTATCAATACAACGTGCATTATTACCCATATAATGCAGTTATTATCGCTAGAACTGTAATAATTATACTTATTACTTATATTATTAGCAATATAACGTGCATTATTACCCATATAATGCAGTTATTATCGCAAGAACTATAATGAATATACTTATTACTCCCAATGTTATCAATATAACATGCATTATTACCCATATAATGCAGTTATTATCTCTAGAACTGTAATAATTATACTTATTACTAATATTATTATCAATGTAACATGCATTATTACCCATATAATGGAGTTATTATCGCTAGAACTGTAATAATTATACTTATTACTTATATTATTATCAATATAACATGCATTATTACGCATATAATGCAGTTATTATCGCTAGAACTGTAATAATTATACTTATTACTTATATTATTAGCAATATAACGTGCATTATTACCCATATAATGCAGTTATTATCGCTAGAACTGTAATAATTATACTTATTACTTATATTATTATCAATATAACATGCATTATTACCCATATTATGCAGTTATTATCGCAAGAACTATAATGAATATACTTATTACTCCCAATGTTATCTATATAACATGCATTATTACCCATATAATGGAATTATTATCGCTAGAACTGTAATAATTATACTTATTACTTATATTATTATCAATATAACATGCATTATTACCTATATAATGGAGTTATTATCACTAGAACTGTAATAATTATACTTATTACTTATATTATTATCAATATAACATGCATTATTACCCATATTATGCAGTTATTATCGATAGAACTGTAATAAATATACTTATTACTTTTATTATTATCAATATAACATGCACTATTTGCCATATTTTACTATTATTATCGCTAGCACTATAATAATTATACTTATTACTCCCGATATTATCAATACAACACGCATTATTACCCATATAATGCAGTTATTATCGCTAGAGCTGTAATAATTATACTTATTACTTATATTATTATCAATATAACATGCATTATTACCCATATTATGCAGTTATTATCGCAAGAACTATAACGAATATACTTATTACTCCCAATATTATCAATATAACATGCATTATTACCCATATAATGCAGTTATTAACTCTAGAACTGTAATAATTATACTTATTACTTATATTATTAGCAATATAACGTGCATTATTACCCATATAATGCAGTTATTATCGCAAGAACTATAATGAATATACTTATTACTCCCAATGTTATCAATATAACATGCATTATTACCCATATAATGCAGTTATTATCTCTAGAACTGTAATAATTATACTTATTACTAATATTATTATCAATGTAACATGCATTATTACCCATATAATGGAGTTATTATCGCTAGAACTGTAATAATTATACTTATTACTTATATTATTATCAATATAACATGCATTATCACCTATATAATGGAGTTATTATCACTAGAACTGTAATAATTATACTTATTACTTATATTATTATCAATATAACATGCACTATTACCCATATTATGCAGTTATTATCGATAGAACTGTAATAAATATACTTATTACTTTTATTATTATCAATATAACATGCACTATTTGCCATATTTTACTATTATTATCGCTAGCACTATAATAATTATACTTATTACTCCCGATATTATCAATACAACATGCATTATTACCCATATAATGCAGTTATTATCGCTAGAGCTGTAATAATTATACTTATTACTTATATTATTATCAATATAACATGCATTATTACCCATATTATGCAGTTATTATCGCAAGAACTATAATGAATATACTTATTACTCCCAATATTATCAATATAACATGCATTATTACCCATATAATGCAGTTATTAACTCTAGAACTGTAATAATTATACTTATTACTAATATTATTATCAATGTAACATGCATTATTACCCATATAATGGAGTTATTATCGCTAGAACTGTAATAATTATACTTATTACTTATATTATTATCAATATAACATGCATTATTACCCATATAATGCAGTTATTATCGACAGAAGTATAATAAATATACTTATTACTTTTATTATTATCAATATAACAGGCACTATTAGCTATATTTTAATATTATTATCGCTAGAACTATAATAATTATACTTATTACTCCTGATATTATCAGTATAACATGCCTTATTACGCATATAATGCAATTATTATCGCTAGAACTGTAATAATTATACTTATTACTTATATTATTAGCAATATAACGTGCATTATTACCCATATAATGCCGTTATTATCGCTAGAACTGTAATAATTATACTTATTACTTATATTATTATCAATATAACATGCATTATTACCCATATTATGCAGTTATTATCGCTAGAACTATAATAAATATACTTATTACTCCCAATATTATCAATATAACATGCATTATTACCCATATAATGCAGTTATCATCGCTAGAACTGTAATAATTATACTTAGTACTTATATTATTAGCAGTATAACGTGCATTATTACCCATATAACGCAGTTATTATAGCCAGAACTGTAATAATTATACTTATTACTTATATTATTAGCAATATAACGTGCATTATTACCCATATAATGCAGTTATTATCGCTAGAACTGTAATAATTATACTTATTACTTATATTATTATCAATATAACATGCATTATTACCCATATAATGCAGTTATTATCGACAGAAGTATAATAAATATACTTATTACATTTATTATTATCAATATAACAGGCACTATTAGCTATATTTTACTATTATTATCGCTAGAACTGTAATAATTATACCTATTACTTATATTATTAGCAATATAACGTGCATTATTACCCATATAATGCAGTTATTATCGCTGGAACTGTAATAATTATACTTATTACTTATATTATTAGCAATATAACGTGCATTATTACCCATATAATGCAGTTATTATCGCTGGAACTGTAATAATTATACTTATTACTTATATTATTAGCAATATAACGTGCATTATTACCCATATAATGCAGTTATTATCGCTAGAACTGTAATAATTATACTTATTACTTATATTATTATCAATATAACATGCATTATTACCCATATAATGCAGTTATTATCGACAGAAGTATAATAAATATACTTATTACATTTATTATTATCAATATAACAGGCACTATTAGCTATATTTTACTATTATTATCGCTAGAACTGTAATAATTATACTTATTACTTATATTATTAGCAATATAACGTGCATTATTACCCATATAATGCAGTTATTATCGCTAGAACTGTAATAATTATACTTATTACTTATATTATAATCAATATAACATGCATTATTACCCATATAATGCAGTTATTATCTCTAGAACTGTAATAATTATACTTATTACTTATATTATTATCAGTAGAACATGCATTATTACCCATATAATGGAGTTATTATCGCTAGAACTGTAATAATTATACTTATTACTTATATTATTATCAATATAACATGCATTATTACCCATATAATGGAGTTATTATCGCTAGAACTGTAATAAATATACGTATTACTTTTATTATCATCAATATAACATGCATTATTACCCATATTATGCAGTTATTATCGATAGAACTGTAATAATTATACTTATTACTAATATTATTATCAATGTAACATGCATTATTACCCATATAATGGAGTTATTATCGCTAGAACTGTAATAATTATACTAATTACTTATATTATTATCAATATAACATGCATTATTACCCATATAATGCAGTTATTATCGACAGAAGTATAATAAATATACTTATTACTTTTATTATTATCAATATAACAGGCACTATTAGCCATATTTTACTATTATTATCTCTAGAACTATAATAATTATACTTATTACTCCCGATATTATCAATATAACATGCCTTATTACGCATATAATGCAATTATTATCGCTAGAACTGTAATAATTATACTTATTATTTATATTATTATCAATATAACATGCATTATTACCCATATAATGGAGTTATTATCGCTAGAACTGTAATAAATATACGTATTACTTTTATTATCATCAATATAACATGCATTATTACCCATATTATGCAGTTATTATCGATAGAACTATAATAAATATACGTATTACTTTTATTATCATCAATATAACATGCATTATTACCCATATTATGCAGTTATTATCGATAGAACTGTAATAAATATACTTATAACTTTTATTATTATCAATATAACACGCACTAATAGCCATATTTTACTATTATTATCGCTAGAACTATAATAATTATACTTATTACTCCCGATATTATCAATATAACATGCATTATTACCCATATTATGCAGTTATTATCGATAGAACTGTAATAAAGATACATATTACTTTTACTATTATCAATATAACATGCACTATTAGCCATACTTTACTATTATTATCGCTAGAACTATAATAATTATACTTATTGCTCCCGATATTATCAATATAACATGCCTTATTACGCATATAATGCAGTTATTATCGCTAGAACTGTAATAATTATACTTATTACTTATATTATTAGCAATATAACGTGCATTATTACCCATATAATGCAGTTATTAACTCTAGAACTGTAATAATTATACTTATTACTAATATTATTATCAATGTAACATGCATTATTACCCATATAATGGAGTTATTATCGCTAGAACTGTAATAATTATACTTATTACTTATATTATTATCAATATAACATGCATTATTACCCATATAATGCAGTTATTATCGACAGAAGTATAATAAATATACTTATTACTTTTATTATTATCAATATAACAGGCACTATTAGCTATATTATAATATTATTATCGCTAGAACTATAATAATTATACTTATTACTCCCGATATTATCAGTATAACATGCCTTATTACGCATATAATGCAATTATTATCGCTAGAACTGTAATAATTATACTTATTACTTATATTATTAGCAATATAACGTGCATTATTACCCATATTATGCAGTTATTATCGATAGAACTATAATAAATATACGTATAACTTTTATTATCATCAATATAGCATGCATTATTACCCATATTATGCAGTTATTATCGATAGAACAGTAATAATTATACTTATTACTTATATTATTAGCAATATAACGTGCATTATTACCCATATTATGCAGTTATTATCGCTAGAACTATAATAAATATACTTATTACTCCCAATATTATCAATATAACATGCATTATTACCCATATAATGCAGTTATCATCGCTAGAACTGTAATAATTATACTAATTACTTATATTATTATCAATATAACATGCATTATTACCCATATAATGCAGTTATTATCGACAGAAGTATAATAAATATACTTATTACTTTTATTATTATCAATATAACAGGCACTATTTGCCATATTTTACTATTATTATCGCTAGAACTATAATAATTATACTTATTACTCCCGATATTATCAATACAACGTGCATTATTACCCATATAATGCAGTTATTATCGCTAGAACTGTAATAATTATACTTATTACTTATATTATTAGCAATATAACGTGCATTATTACCCATATAATGCAGTTATTATCGCAAGAACTATAATGAATATACTTATTACTCCCAATGTTATCAATATAACATGCATTATTACCCATATAATGCAGTTATTATCTCTAGAACTGTAATAATTATACTTATTACTAATATTATTATCAATGTAACATGCATTATTACCCATATAATGG
The DNA here is from genome assembly GCA_963576845.1 of Megachile leachella. NCBI lineage: Eukaryota > Metazoa > Arthropoda > Insecta > Hymenoptera > Megachilidae > Megachile > Megachile leachella. The sequence goes on along the minus strand of CAUYWW010000150.1, from coordinate 510,980 downwards.
AGTTATTATCGCTAGAACTGTAATAATTATACTTATTACTTATATTATTATCAATATAACATGCATTATTACGCATATAATGCAGTTATTATCGCTAGAACTGTAATAATTATACTTATTACTTATATTATTAGCAATATAACGTGCATTATTACCCATATAATGCAGTTATTATCGCTAGAACTGTAATAATTATACTTATTACTTATATTATTATCAATATAACATGCATTATTACCCATATTATGCAGTTATTATCGCAAGAACTATAATGAATATACTTATTACTCCCAATGTTATCTATATAACATGCATTATTACCCATATAATGGAATTATTATCGCTAGAACTGTAATAATTATACTTATTACTTATATTATTATCAATATAACATGCATTATTACCTATATAATGGAGTTATTATCACTAGAACTGTAATAATTATACTTATTACTTATATTATTATCAATATAACATGCATTATTACCCATATTATGCAGTTATTATCGATAGAACTGTAATAAATATACTTATTACTTTTATTATTATCAATATAACATGCACTATTTGCCATATTTTACTATTATTATCGCTAGCACTATAATAATTATACTTATTACTCCCGATATTATCAATACAACACGCATTATTACCCATATAATGCAGTTATTATCGCTAGAGCTGTAATAATTATACTTATTACTTATATTATTATCAATATAACATGCATTATTACCCATATTATGCAGTTATTATCGCAAGAACTATAACGAATATACTTATTACTCCCAATATTATCAATATAACATGCATTATTACCCATATAATGCAGTTATTAACTCTAGAACTGTAATAATTATACTTATTACTTATATTATTAGCAATATAACGTGCATTATTACCCATATAATGCAGTTATTATCGCAAGAACTATAATGAATATACTTATTACTCCCAATGTTATCAATATAACATGCATTATTACCCATATAATGCAGTTATTATCTCTAGAACTGTAATAATTATACTTATTACTAATATTATTATCAATGTAACATGCATTATTACCCATATAATGGAGTTATTATCGCTAGAACTGTAATAATTATACTTATTACTTATATTATTATCAATATAACATGCATTATCACCTATATAATGGAGTTATTATCACTAGAACTGTAATAATTATACTTATTACTTATATTATTATCAATATAACATGCACTATTACCCATATTATGCAGTTATTATCGATAGAACTGTAATAAATATACTTATTACTTTTATTATTATCAATATAACATGCACTATTTGCCATATTTTACTATTATTATCGCTAGCACTATAATAATTATACTTATTACTCCCGATATTATCAATACAACATGCATTATTACCCATATAATGCAGTTATTATCGCTAGAGCTGTAATAATTATACTTATTACTTATATTATTATCAATATAACATGCATTATTACCCATATTATGCAGTTATTATCGCAAGAACTATAATGAATATACTTATTACTCCCAATATTATCAATATAACATGCATTATTACCCATATAATGCAGTTATTAACTCTAGAACTGTAATAATTATACTTATTACTAATATTATTATCAATGTAACATGCATTATTACCCATATAATGGAGTTATTATCGCTAGAACTGTAATAATTATACTTATTACTTATATTATTATCAATATAACATGCATTATTACCCATATAATGCAGTTATTATCGACAGAAGTATAATAAATATACTTATTACTTTTATTATTATCAATATAACAGGCACTATTAGCTATATTTTAATATTATTATCGCTAGAACTATAATAATTATACTTATTACTCCTGATATTATCAGTATAACATGCCTTATTACGCATATAATGCAATTATTATCGCTAGAACTGTAATAATTATACTTATTACTTATATTATTAGCAATATAACGTGCATTATTACCCATATAATGCCGTTATTATCGCTAGAACTGTAATAATTATACTTATTACTTATATTATTATCAATATAACATGCATTATTACCCATATTATGCAGTTATTATCGCTAGAACTATAATAAATATACTTATTACTCCCAATATTATCAATATAACATGCATTATTACCCATATAATGCAGTTATCATCGCTAGAACTGTAATAATTATACTTAGTACTTATATTATTAGCAGTATAACGTGCATTATCACCCATATAACGCAGTTATTATCTCTAGAACTGTAATAATTATACTTACTACTCCCGATATTATCAATATAACATGCCTTATTACGCATATAATGCAATTATTATCGCTAGAACTGTAATAATTATACTTATTACTTATATTATTAGCAATATAACGTGCATTATTACCTATATAATGCAGTTATTATCGCTAGAACTGTAATAATTATACTTATTACTTATATTATTATCAATATAACATGCATTATTACCCATATAATGGAGTTATTATCGCTAGAACTGTAATAAATATACGTATTACTTTTATTATTATCAATATAACATGCATAATTACCCATATTATGCAGTTATTATCGATAGAACTGTAATAAATATACTTATAACTTTTATTATTATCAATATAACAGGCACTATTAGCCATATTTTACTATTATTATCGCTAGAACTATAATAATTATACTTATTACTCCCGATATTATCAATATAACATGCCCTATTACGCATATAATGCAATTATTATCGCTAGAACTGTAATAATTATACTTATTACTTATATTATTAGCAATATAACGTGCATTATTACCTATATAATGCAGTTATTATCGCTAGAACTGTAATAATTATACTAATTACTTATATTATTATCAATATAACATGCATTATTACCCATATAATGCAGTTATTATCGACAGAAGTATAATAAATATACTTATTACTTTTATTATTATCAATATAACAGGCACTATTAGCCATATTTTACTATTATTATCGCTAGAACTATAATAATTATACTTATTACTCCCGATATTATCAATATAACATGCCCTATTACGCATATAATGCAATTATTATCGCTAGACCTGTAATGATTATACTTATTACTTATATTATTAGCAATATAACGTGCATTATTACCCATGTAGAGCAGTTATTATCTCTAGAACTATAATAAATATACTTATTACTCCCAATATTATCAATATAACATGCATTATTACCCATATAATGCAGTTATTATCTCTAGAACTATAATAATTATACTTATTACTAATATTATTATCAATGTAACATGCATTATTACCCATATAATGGAGTTATTATCGCTAGAACTGTAATAAATATACTTATTACTTATATTATTATCAATATAACATGCATTATTACCCATATAATGCAGTTATTATCGACAGAAGTATAATAAATATACTTATTACTTTTATTATTATCAATATAACAGGCACTATTAGCTATATTTTACTATTATTATCGCTGGAACTATAATAATTATACTTATTACTCCCGATATTATCAGTATAACATGCCTTATTACGCATATAATGCAATTATTATCGCTAGAACTGTAATAATTATACTTATTACTTATATTATTAGCAATATAACGTGCATTATTACCCATATAATGCAGTTATTATCGCTAGAACTGTAATAATTATACTTATTACTAATATTATTATCAATGTAACATGCATTATTACCCATATAATGGAGTTATTATCGCTAGAACTGTAATAATTATACTAATTACTTATATCATTATCAATATAACATGCATTATTACCCATATAATGCTGTTATTATCGACAGAAGTATAATAAATATACTTATTACTTTTATTATTATCAATATAACAGGCACTATTAGCCATATTTTACTATTATTATCTCTAGAACTATAATAATTATACTTATTACTCCCGATATTATCAATATAACATGCCTTATTACGCATATAATGCAATTATTATCGCTAGAACTGTAATAATTATACTTATTATTTATATTATTATCAATATAACATGCATTATTACCCATATAATGGAGTTATTATCGCTAGAACTGTAATAAATATACGTATTACTTTTATTATCATCAATATAACATGCATTATTACCCATATTATGCAGTTATTATCGATAGAACTGTAATAAAGATACATATTACTTTTACTATTATCAATATAACATGCACTATTAGCCATACTTTACTATTATTATCGCTAGAACTATAATAATTATACTTATTGCTCCCGATATTATCAATATAACATGCCTTATTACGCATATAATGCAGTTATTATCGCTAGAACTGTAATAATTATACTTATTACTTATATTATTAGCAATATAACGTGCATTATTACCCATATAATGCAGTTATTAACTCTAGAACTGTAATAATTATACTTATTACTAATATTATTATCAATGTAACATGCATTATTACCCATATAATGGAGTTATTATCGCTAGAACTGTAATAATTATACTTATTACTTATATTATTATCAATATAACATGCATTATTACCCATATAATGCAGTTATTATCGACAGAAGTATAATAAATATACTTATTACTTTTATTATTATCAATATAACAGGCACTATTAGCTATATTATAATATTATTATCGCTAGAACTATAATAATTATACTTATTACTCCCGATATTATCAGTATAACATGCCTTATTACGCATATAATGCAATTATTATCGCTAGAACTGTAATAATTATACTTATTACTTATATTATTAGCAATATAACGTGCATTATTACCCATATAATGCAGTTATTATCGCTAGAACTGTAATAATTATACTTATTACTTATATTATTATCAATATAACATGCATTATTACCCATATTATGCAGTTATTATCGCTAGAACTATAATAAATATACTTATTACTCCCAATATTATCAATATAACATGCATTATTACCCATATAATGCAGTTATCATCGCTAGAACTGTAATAATTATACTTACTACTTATATTATTAGCAGTATAACGTGCATTATTACCCATATAACGCAGTTATTATCTCTAGAACTGTAATAATTATACTTATTACTCCCGATATTATCAATATAACATGCCTTATTACGCATATAATGCAATTATTATCGCTAGAACTGTAATAATTATACTTATTACTTATATTATTAGCAATATAACGTGCATTATTACCTATATAATGCAGTTATTATCGCTAGAACTGTAATAATTATACTTATTACTTATATTATTATCAATATAACATGCATTATTACCCATATAATGGAGTTATTATCGCTAGAACTGTAATAAATATACGTATTACTTTTATTATCATCAATATAACATGCATTATTACCCATATTATGCAGTTATTATCGATAGAACTATAATAAATATACGTATAACTTTTATTATCATCAATATAGCATGCATTATTACCCATATTATGCAGTTATTATCGATAGAACAGTAATAATTATACTTATTACTTATATTATTAGCAATATAACGTGCATTATTACCCATATTATGCAGTTATTATCGCTAGAACTATAATAAATATACTTATTACTCCCAATATTATCAATATAACATGCATTGTTACCCATATAATGCAGTTATCATCGCTAGAACTGTAATAATTATACTAATTACTTATATTATTATCAATATAACATGCATTATTACCCATATAATGCAGTTATTATCGACAGAAGTATAATAAATATACTTATTACTTTTATTATTATCAATATAACAGGCACTATTTGCCATATTTTACTATTATTATCGCTAGAACTATAATAATTATACTTATTACTCCCGATATTATCAATACAACGTGCATTATTACCCATATAATGCAGTTATTATCGCTAGAACTGTAATAATTATACTTATTACTTATATTATTAGCAATATAACGTGCATTATTACCCATATAATGCAGTTATTATCGCAAGAACTATAATGAATATACTTATTACTCCCAATGTTATCAATATAACATGCATTATTACCCATATAATGCAGTTATTATCTCTAGAACTGTAATAATTATACTTATTACTAATATTATTATCAATGTAACATGCATTATTACCCATATAATGGAGTTATTATCGCTAGAACTGTAATAATTATACTTATTACTTATATTATTATCAATATAACATGCATTATTACGCATATAATGCAGTTATTATCGCTAGAACTGTAATAATTATACTTATTACTTATATTATTAGCAATATAACGTGCATTATTACCCATATAATGCAGTTATTATCGCTAGAACTGTAATAATTATACTTATTACTTATATTATTATCAATATAACATGCATTATTACCCATATTATGCAGTTATTATCGCAAGAACTATAATGAATATACTTATTACTCCCAATGTTATCTATATAACATGCATTATTACCCATATAATGGAATTATTATCGCTAGAACTGTAATAATTATACTTATTACTTATATTATTATCAATATAACATGCATTATTACCTATATAATGGAGTTATTATCACTAGAACTGTAATAATTATACTTATTACTTATATTATTATCAATATAACATGCATTATTACCCATATTATGCAGTTATTATCGATAGAACTGTAATAAATATACTTATTACTTTTATTATTATCAATATAACATGCACTATTTGCCATATTTTACTATTATTATCGCTAGCACTATAATAATTATACTTATTACTCCCGATATTATCAATACAACACGCATTATTACCCATATAATGCAGTTATTATCGCTAGAGCTGTAATAATTATACTTATTACTTATATTATTATCAATATAACATGCATTATTACCCATATTATGCAGTTATTATCGCAAGAACTATAACGAATATACTTATTACTCCCAATATTATCAATATAACATGCATTATTACCCATATAATGCAGTTATTAACTCTAGAACTGTAATAATTATACTTATTACTTATATTATTAGCAATATAACGTGCATTATTACCCATATAATGCAGTTATTATCGCAAGAACTATAATGAATATACTTATTACTCCCAATGTTATCAATATAACATGCATTATTACCCATATAATGCAGTTATTATCTCTAGAACTGTAATAATTATACTTATTACTAATATTATTATCAATGTAACATGCATTATTACCCATATAATGGAGTTATTATCGCTAGAACTGTAATAATTATACTTATTACTTATATTATTATCAATATAACATGCATTATTACGCATATAATGCAGTTATTATCGCTAGAACTGTAATAATTATACTTATTACTTATATTATTAGCAATATAACGTGCACTATTACCCATATAATGCAGTTATTATCGCTAGAACTGTAATAATTATACTTATTACTTATATTATTATCAATATAACATGCATTATTACCCATATAATGGAGTTATTATCGCTAGAACTGTAATAAATATACTTATTACTCCCAATGTTATCAATATAACATGCATTATTACCCATATAATGCAGTTATTATCTCTAGAACTGTAATAATTATACTTATTACTAATATTATTATCAATGTAACATGCATTATTACCCATATAATGGAGTTATTATCGCTAGAACTGTAATAATTATACTAATTACTTATATTATTATCAATATAACATGCATTATTACCCATATAATGCAGTTATTATCGACAGAAGTATAATAAATATACTTATTACTTTTATTATTATCAATATAACAGGCACTATTAGCCATATTTTACTATTATTATCTCTAGAACTATAATAATTATACTTATTACTCCCGATATTATCAATATAACATGCCTTATTACGCATATAATGCAATTATTATCGCTACAACTGTAATAATTATACTTATTACTTATATTATTATCAATATAACATGCATTATTACCCATATAATGGAGTTATTATCGCTACAACTGTAATAAATATACGTATTACTTTTATTATCATCAATATAACATGCATTATTACCCATATTATGCAGTTATTATCGATAGAACTATAAGAAATATACGTATTACTTTTATTATCATCAATATAACATGCATTATTACCCATATTATGCAGTTATTATCGATAGAACTGTAATAAATATACTTATAACTTTTATTATTATCAATATAACATGCACTAATAGCCATATTTTACTATTATTATCGCTAGAACTATAATAATTATACTTATTACTCCCGATATTATCAATATAACATGCCTTATTACGCATATAATGCAGTTATTATCGCTAGAACTGTAATAAATATACTTACTACTTTCATTATCATCAATATAACATGCATTATTACCCATATTATGCAGTTATTATCGATAGAACTGTAATAAATATACTTAGTACTTTTATTATTATCAATATAACATGCATTATTACCCATATTATGCAGTTATTATCGATAGAACTGTAATAAAGATACATATTACTTTTACTATTATCAATATAACATGCACTATTAGCCATACTTTACTATTATTATCGCTAGAACTATAATAATTATACTTATTACTCCCGATATTATCAATATAACATGCCTTATTACGCATATAATGCAGCTATTATCGCTAGAACTGTAATAATTATACTTATTACTTATATTATTAGCAATATAACGTGCATTATTTCCCATATAATGCAGTTATTAACTCTAGAACTGTAATAATTATACTTATTACTAATATTATTATCAATGTAACATGCATTATTACCCATATAATGGAGTTATTATCGCTAGAACTGTAATAATTATACTTATTACTTATATTATTATCAATATAACATGCATTATTACCCATATAATGCAGTTATTATCGCTAGAACTGTAATAATTATACTTATTACTTATATAATTAGCAATATAACGTGCATTATTACCCATATAATGCAGTTATTATCGCAAGAACTATAATGAATATACTTATTACTCCCAATGTTATCAATATAACATGCATTATTACCCATATAATGCAGTTATTATCTCTAGAACTGTAATAATTATACTTATTACTAATATTATTATCAATGTAACATGCATTATTACCCATATAATGGAATTATTATCGCTAGAACTGTAATAATTATACTTATTACTAATATTATTATCAATGTAACATGCATTATTACCCATATAATGGAATTATTATCGCTAGAACTGTAATAATTATACTTATTACTTATATTATTATCAATATAACATGCATTATTACCTATATAATGGAGTTATTATCACTAGAACTGTAATAATTATACTTATTACTTATATTATTATCAATATAACATGCATTATTACCCATATTATGCAGTTATTATCGATAGAACTGTAATAAATATACTTATTACTTTTATTATTATCAATATAACATGCACTATTTGCCATATTTTACTATTATTATCGCTAGCACTATAATAATTATACTTATTACTCCCGATATTATCAATACAACACGCATTATTACCCATATAATGCAGTTATTATCGCTAGAGCTGTAATAATTATACTTATTACTTATATTATTATCAATATAACATGCATTATTACCCATATAATGGAGTTATTATCGCTAGAACTGTAATAAATATACGTATTACTTTTATTATCATCAATGTAACATGCATTATTACCCATATTATGCAGTTATTATCGATAGGACTATAATAAATATACGTATTACTTTTATTATCATCAATATAACATGCATTATTACCCATATTATGCAGTTATTATCGATAGAACTGTAATAAATATACTTACTACTTTCATTATCATCAATATAACATGCATTATTACCCATATTATGCAGTTATTATCGATAGAACTATAATAAATATACTTAGTACTTTTATTATTATCAATATAACATGCATTATTACCCATATTATGCAGTTATTATCGATAGAACTGTAATAAAGATACATATTACTTTTACTATTATCAATATAACATGCACTATTAGCCATACTTTACTATTATTATCGCTAGAACTATAATAATTATACTTATTACTCCCGATATTATCAATATAACATGCCTTATTACGCATATAATGCAGTTATTATCGCTAGAACTGTAATAATTATACTTATTACTTATGTTATTATCAATATAACATGCATTATTACCCATATTATGCAGTTATTATCGCAAGAACTATAATGAATATACTTATTACTCCCAATATTATCAATATAACATGCATTATTACCCATATAATGCAGTTATTATCTCTAGAACTGTAATAATTATACTTATTACTAATATTATTATCAATGTAACATGCATTATTACCCATATAATGGAGTTATTATCGCTAGAACTGTAATAATTATACTTATTACTTATATTATTATCAATATAACATGCATTATTACCCATATAATGGAGTTATTATCGCTAGAACTGTAATAATTATACCTATTACTTATATTATTATCAATATAACATGCATTATTACCCATATAATGCAGTTATTATCGACAGAAGTATAATAAATATACTTATTACTTTTATTATTATCAATATACCAGGCACTATTAGCCATATTTTACTATTATTATCGCTAGAACTATAATAATTATACTTATTACTCCCGATGTTATTAATATAACATGCCCTATTACGCATATAATGCAATTATTATCGCTAGAACTGTAATAATTATACTTATTACTTATATTATTAGCAATATAACGTGCATTATTACCTATATAATGCAGTTATTATCGCTAGAACTGTAATAATTATACTAATTACTTATATTATTATCAATATAACATGCATTATTACCCATATAATGCAGTTATTATCGACAGAAGTATAATAAATATACTTATTACTTTTATTATTATCAATATAACAGGCACTATTAGCCATATTTTACTATTATTATCGCTAGAACTATAATAATTATACTTATTACTCCCGATATTATCAATATAACATGCCCTATTACGCATATAATGCAATTATTATCGCTAGACCTGTAATGATTATACTTATTACTTATATTATTAGCAATATAACGTGCATTATTACCCATGTAGAGCAGTTATTATCTCTAGAACTATAATAAATATACTTATTACTCCCAATATTATCAATATAACATGCATTATTACCCATATAATGCAGTTATTATCTCTAGAACTATAATAATTATACTTATTACTAATATTATTATCAATGTAACATGCATTATTACCCATATAATGGAGTTATTATCGCTAGAACTGTAATAAATATACTTATTACTTATATTATTATCAATATAACATGCATTATTACCCATATAATGCAGTTATTATCGACAGAAGTATAATAAATATACTTATTACTTTTATTATTATCAATATAACAGGCACTATTAGCTATATTTTACTATTATTATCGCTGGAACTATAATAATTATACTTATTACTCCCGATATTATCAGTATAACATGCCTTATTACGCATATAATGCAATTATTATCGCTAGAACTGTAATAATTATACTTATTACTTATATTATTAGCAATATAACGTGCATTATTACCCATATAATGCAGTTATTATCGCTAGAACTGTAATAATTATACTTATTACTAATATTATTATCAATGTAACATGCATTATTACCCATATAATGGAGTTATTATCGCTAGAACTGTAATAATTATACTAATTACTTATATCATTATCAATATAACATGCATTATTACCCATATAATGCTGTTATTATCGACAGAAGTATAATAAATATACTTATTACTTTTATTATTATCAATATAACAGGCACTATTAGCCATATTTTACTATTATTATCTCTAGAACTATAATAATTATACTTATTACTCCCGATATTATCAATATAACATGCCTTATTACGCATATAATGCAATTATTATCGCTAGAACTGTAATAATTATACTTATTATTTATATTATTATCAATATAACATGCATTATTACCCATATAATGGAGTTATTATCGCTAGAACTGTAATAAATATACGTATTACTTTTATTATCATCAATATAACATGCATTATTACCCATATTATGCAGTTATTATCGATAGAACTGTAATAAAGATACATATTACTTTTACTATTATCAATATAACATGCACTATTAGCCATACTTTACTATTATTATCGCTAGAACTATAATAATTATACTTATTGCTCCCGATATTATCAATATAACATGCCTTATTACGCATATAATGCAGTTATTATCGCTAGAACTGTAATAATTATACTTATTACTTATATTATTAGCAATATAACGTGCATTATTACCCATATAATGCAGTTATTAACTCTAGAACTGTAATAATTATACTTATTACTAATATTATTATCAATGTAACATGCATTATTACCCATATAATGGAGTTATTATCGCTAGAACTGTAATAATTATACTTATTACTTATATTATTATCAATATAACATGCATTATTACCCATATAATGCAGTTATTATCGACAGAAGTATAATAAATATACTTATTACTTTTATTATTATCAATATAACAGGCACTATTAGCTATATTATAATATTATTATCGCTAGAACTATAATAATTATACTTATTACTCCCGATATTATCAGTATAACATGCCTTATTACGCATATAATGCAATTATTATCGCTAGAACTGTAATAATTATACTTATTACTTATATTATTAGCAATATAACGTGCATTATTACCCATATAATGCAGTTATTATCGCTAGAACTGTAATAATTATACTTATTACTTATATTATTATCAATATAACATGCATTATTACCCATATTATGCAGTTATTATCGCTAGAACTATAATAAATATACTTATTACTCCCAATATTATCAATATAACATGCATTATTACCCATATAATGCAGTTATCATCGCTAGAACTGTAATAATTATACTTACTACTTATATTATTAGCAGTATAACGTGCATTATTACCCATATAACGCAGTTATTATCTCTAGAACTGTAATAATTATACTTATTACTCCCGATATTATCAATATAACATGCCTTATTACGCATATAATGCAATTATTATCGCTAGAACTGTAATAATTATACTTATTACTTATATTATTAGCAATATAACGTGCATTATTACCTATATAATGCAGTTATTATCGCTAGAACTGTAATAATTATACTTATTACTTATATTATTATCAATATAACATGCATTATTACCCATATAATGGAGTTATTATCGCTAGAACTGTAATAAATATACGTATTACTTTTATTATCATCAATATAACATGCATTATTACCCATATTATGCAGTTATTATCGATAGAACTATAATAAATATACGTATAACTTTTATTATCATCAATATAGCATGCATTATTACCCATATTATGCAGTTATTATCGATAGAACAGTAATAATTATACTTATTACTTATATTATTAGCAATATAACGTGCATTATTACCCATATTATGCAGTTATTATCGCTAGAACTATAATAAATATACTTATTACTCCCAATATTATCAATATAACATGCATTGTTACCCATATAATGCAGTTATCATCGCTAGAACTGTAATAATTATACTAATTACTTATATTATTATCAATATAACATGCATTATTACCCATATAATGCAGTTATTATCGACAGAAGTATAATAAATATACTTATTACTTTTATTATTATCAATATAACAGGCACTATTTGCCATATTTTACTATTATTATCGCTAGAACTATAATAATTATACTTATTACTCCCGATATTATCAATACAACGTGCATTATTACCCATATAATGCAGTTATTATCGCTAGAACTGTAATAATTATACTTATTACTTATATTATTAGCAATATAACGTGCATTATTACCCATATAATGCAGTTATTATCGCAAGAACTATAATGAATATACTTATTACTCCCAATGTTATCAATATAACATGCATTATTACCCATATAATGCAGTTATTATCTCTAGAACTGTAATAATTATACTTATTACTAATATTATTATCAATGTAACATGCATTATTACCCATATAATGGAGTTATTATCGCTAGAACTGTAATAATTATACTTATTACTTATATTATTATCAATATAACATGCATTATTACGCATATAATGCAGTTATTATCGCTAGAACTGTAATAATTATACTTATTACTTATATTATTAGCAATATAACGTGCATTATTACCCATATAATGCAGTTATTATCGCTAGAACTGTAATAATTATACTTATTACTTATATTATTATCAATATAACATGCATTATTACCCATATTATGCAGTTATTATCGCAAGAACTATAATGAATATACTTATTACTCCCAATGTTATCTATATAACATGCATTATTACCCATATAATGGAATTATTATCGCTAGAACTGTAATAATTATACTTATTACTTATATTATTATCAATATAACATGCATTATTACCTATATAATGGAGTTATTATCACTAGAACTGTAATAATTATACTTATTACTTATATTATTATCAATATAACATGCATTATTACCCATATTATGCAGTTATTATCGATAGAACTGTAATAAATATACTTATTACTTTTATTATTATCAATATAACATGCACTATTTGCCATATTTTACTATTATTATCGCTAGCACTATAATAATTATACTTATTACTCCCGATATTATCAATACAACACGCATTATTACCCATATAATGCAGTTATTATCGCTAGAGCTGTAATAATTATACTTATTACTTATATTATTATCAATATAACATGCATTATTACCCATATTATGCAGTTATTATCGCAAGAACTATAACGAATATACTTATTACTCCCAATATTATCAATATAACATGCATTATTACCCATATAATGCAGTTATTAACTCTAGAACTGTAATAATTATACTTATTACTTATATTATTAGCAATATAACGTGCATTATTACCCATATAATGCAGTTATTATCGCAAGAACTATAATGAATATACTTATTACTCCCAATGTTATCAATATAACATGCATTATTACCCATATAATGCAGTTATTATCTCTAGAACTGTAATAATTATACTTATTACTAATATTATTATCAATGTAACATGCATTATTACCCATATAATGGAGTTATTATCGCTAGAACTGTAATAATTATACTTATTACTTATATTATTATCAATATAACATGCATTATTACGCATATAATGCAGTTATTATCGCTAGAACTGTAATAATTATACTTATTACTTATATTATTAGCAATATAACGTGCACTATTACCCATATAATGCAGTTATTATCGCTAGAACTGTAATAATTATACTTATTACTTATATTATTATCAATATAACATGCATTATTACCCATATAATGGAGTTATTATCGCTAGAACTGTAATAAATATACTTATTACTCCCAATGTTATCAATATAACATGCATTATTACCCATATAATGCAGTTATTATCTCTAGAACTGTAATAATTATACTTATTACTAATATTATTATCAATGTAACATGCATTATTACCCATATAATGGAGTTATTATCGCTAGAACTGTAATAATTATACTAATTACTTATATTATTATCAATATAACATGCATTATTACCCATATAATGCAGTTATTATCGACAGAAGTATAATAAATATACTTATTACTTTTATTATTATCAATATAACAGGCACTATTAGCCATATTTTACTATTATTATCTCTAGAACTATAATAATTATACTTATTACTCCCGATATTATCAATATAACATGCCTTATTACGCATATAATGCAATTATTATCGCTACAACTGTAATAATTATACTTATTACTTATATTATTATCAATATAACATGCATTATTACCCATATAATGGAGTTATTATCGCTACAACTGTAATAAATATACGTATTACTTTTATTATCATCAATATAACATGCATTATTACCCATATTATGCAGTTATTATCGATAGAACTATAATAAATATACGTATTACTTTTATTATCATCAATATAACATGCATTATTACCCATATTATGCAGTTATTATCGATAGAACTGTAATAAATATACTTATAACTTTTATTATTATCAATATAACATGCACTAATAGCCATATTTTACTATTATTATCGCTAGAACTATAATAATTATACTTATTACTCCCGATATTATCAATATAACATGCCGTATTACGCATATAATGCAGTTATTATCGCTAGAACTGTAATAAATATACTTACTACTTTCATTATCATCAATATAACATGCATTATTACCCATATTATGCAGTTATTATCGATAGAACTGTAATAAATATACTTAGTACTTTTATTATTATCAATATAACATGCATTATTACCCATATTATGCAGTTATTATCGATAGAACTGTAATAAAGATACATATTACTTTTACTATTATCAATATAACATGCACTATTAGCCATACTTTACTATTATTATCGCTAGAACTATAATAATTATACTTATTACTCCCGATATTATCAATATAACATGCCTTATTACGCATATAATGCAGCTATTATCGCTAGAACTGTAATAATTATACTTATTACTTATATTATTAGCAATATAACGTGCATTATTTCCCATATAATGCAGTTATTAACTCTAGAACTGTAATAATTATACTTATTACTAATATTATTATCAATGTAACATGCATTATTACCCATATAATGGAGTTATTATCGCTAGAACTGTAATAATTATACTTATTACTTATATTATTATCAATATAACATGCATTATTACCCATATAATGCAGTTATTATCGCTAGAACTGTAATAATTATACTTATTACTTATATAATTAGCAATATAACGTGCATTATTACCCATATAATGCAGTTATTATCGCAAGAACTATAATGAATATACTTATTACTCCCAATGTTATCAATATAACATGCATTATTACCCATATAATGCAGTTATTATCTCTAGAACTGTAATAATTATACTTATTACTAATATTATTATCAATGTAACATGCATTATTACCCATATAATGGAATTATTATCGCTAGAACTGTAATAATTATACTTATTACTAATATTATTATCAATGTAACATGCATTATTACCCATATAATGGAATTATTATCGCTAGAACTGTAATAATTATACTTATTACTTATATTATTATCAATATAACATGCATTATTACCTATATAATGGAGTTATTATCACTAGAACTGTAATAATTATACTTATTACTTATATTATTATCAATATAACATGCATTATTACCCATATTATGCAGTTATTATCGATAGAACTGTAATAAATATACTTATTACTTTTATTATTATCAATATAACATGCACTATTTGCCATATTTTACTATTATTATCGCTAGCACTATAATAATTATACTTATTACTCCCGATATTATCAATACAACACGCATTATTACCCATATAATGCAGTTATTATCGCTAGAGCTGTAATAATTATACTTATTACTTATATTATTATCAATATAACATGCATTATTACCCATATAATGGAGTTATTATCGCTAGAACTGTAATAAATATACGTATTACTTTTATTATCATCAATGTAACATGCATTATTACCCATATTATGCAGTTATTATCGATAGGACTATAATAAATATACGTATTACTTTTATTATCATCAATATAACATGCATTATTACCCATATTATGCAGTTATTATCGATAGAACTGTAATAAATATACTTACTACTTTCATTATCATCAATATAACATGCATTATTACCCATATTATGCAGTTATTATCGATAGAACTATAATAAATATACTTAGTACTTTTATTATTATCAATATAACATGCATTATTACCCATATTATGCAGTTATTATCGATAGAACTGTAATAAAGATACATATTACTTTTACTATTATCAATATAACATGCACTATTAGCCATACTTTACTATTATTATCGCTAGAACTATAATAATTATACTTATTACTCCCGATATTATCAATATAACATGCCTTATTACGCATATAATGCAGTTATTATCGCTAGAACTGTAATAATTATACTTATTACTTATGTTATTATCAATATAACATGCATTATTACCCATATTATGCAGTTATTATCGCAAGAACTATAATGAATATACTTATTACTCCCAATATTATCAATATAACATGCATTATTACCCATATAATGCAGTTATTATCTCTAGAACTGTAATAATTATACTTATTACTAATATTATTATCAATGTAACATGCATTATTACCCATATAATGGAGTTATTATCGCTAGAACTGTAATAATTATACTTATTACTTATATTATTATCAATATAACATGCATTATTACCCATATAATGGAGTTATTATCGCTAGAACTGTAATAATTATACCTATTACTTATATTATTATCAATATAACATGCATTATTACCCATATAATGCAGTTATTATCGACAGAAGTATAATAAATATACTTATTACTTTTATTATTATCAATATACCAGGCACTATTAGCCATATTTTACTATTATTATCGCTAGAACTATAATAATTATACTTATTACTCCCGATATTATCAATATAACATGCCTTATTACGTATATAATGCAGTTATTATCGCTAGAACTGTGATAATTATACTTATCACTTATATTATTAGCAATATAACGTGCATTATTACCCATATAATGCAGTTATTATCGCTGGAACTGTAATAATTATACTTATTACTTATATTATTATCAATATAACATGCATTATTACCCATATTATGCAGTTATTATCGCTAGAACTATAATAAATATACTTATTACTCCCAATATAATCAATATAACATGCATAATTACCCATATAATGCAGTTATTATCGCTAGAACTGTAATAATTATACTTATTACTTATATTATTATCAATATAACATGCATTATTACCCATATAATGGAGTTATTATCGCTAGAACTGTAATAATTATACCTATTACTTATATTATTATCAATATAACATGCATTATTACCCATATAATGCAGTTATTATCGACAGAAGTATAATAAATATACTTATTACTTTTATTATTATCAATATAACAGGCACTATTAGCCATATTTTACTATTATTATCTCTAGAACTATAATAATTATACTTATTACTCCCGATATTATCAATATAACATGCCTTATTACGCATATAATGCAATTATTATCGCTAGAACTGTAATAATTATACTTATTACTTATATTATTATCAATATAACATGCATTATTACCCATATAATGGAGTTATTATCGCTAGAACTGTAATAAATATACGTATTACTTTTATTATCATCAATATAACATGCATTATTACCCATATTATGCAGTTATTATCGATAGAACTATAATAAATATACGTATTACTTTTATTATCATCAATATAACATGCATTATTACCCATATTATGCAGTTATTATCGATAGAACTGTAATAAATATACTTATAACTTTTATTATTATCAATATAACATGCACTAATAGCCATATTTTACTATTATTATCGCTAGAACTATAATAATTATACTTATTACTCCCGATATTATCAATATAACATGCCTTATTACGCATATAATGCAGTTATTATCGCTAGAACTGTAATAAATATACTTACTACTTTCATTATCATCAATATAACATGCATTATTACCCATATTATGCAGTTATTATCGATAGAACTGTAATAAATATACTTAGTACTTTTATTATTATCAATATAACATGCATTATTACCCATATTATGCAGTTATTATCGATAGAACTGTAATAAAGATACATATTACTTTTACTATTATCAATATAACATGCACTATTAGCCATACTTTACTATTATTATCGCTAGAACTATAATAATTATACTTATTACTCCCGATATTATCAATATAACATGCCTTATTACGCATATAATGCAGCTATTATCGTTAGAACTGTAATAATTATACTTATTACTTATATTATTAGCAATATAGCGTGCATTATTTCCCATATAATGCAGTTATTATCTCTAGAACTGTAATAATTATACTTATTACTAATATTATTATCAATGTAACATGCATTATTACCCATATAATGGAGTTATTATCGCTAGAACTGTAATAATTATACTTATTACTTATATTATTATCAATATAACATGCATTATTACGCATATAATGCAGTTATTATCGCTAGAACTGTAATAATTATACTTATTACTTATATTATTAGCAATATAACGTGCATTATTACCCATATAATGCAGTTATTATCGCTAGAACTGTAATAATTATACTTATTACTTATATTATTATCAATATAACATGCATTATTACCCATATTATGCAGTTATTATCGCAAGAACTATAATGAATATACTTATTACTCCCAATGTTATCAATATAACATGCATTATTACCCATATAATGCAGTTATTATCTCTAGAACTGTAATAATTATACTTATTACTAATATTATTATCAATGTAACATGCATTATTACCCATATAATGGAATTATTATCGCTAGAACTGTAATAATTATACTTATTACTTATATTATTATCAATATAACATGCATTATTACCTATATAATGGAGTTATTATCACTAGAACTGTAATAATTATACTTATTACTTATATTATTATCAATATAACATGCATTATTACCCATATTATGCAGTTATTATCGATAGAACTGTAATAAATATACTTATTACTTTTATTATTATCAATATAACATGCACTATTTGCCATATTTTACTATTATTATCGCTAGCACTATAATAATTATACTTATTACTCCCGATATTATCAATACAACACGCATTATTACCCATATAATGCAGTTATTATCGCTAGAGCTGTAATAATTATACTTATTACTTATATTATTATCAATATAACATGCATTATTACCCATATAATGGAGTTATTATCGCTAGAACTGTAATAAATATACGTATTACTTTTATTATCATCAATGTAACATGCATTATTACCCATATTATGCAGTTATTATCGATAGGACTATAATAAATATACGTATTACTTTTATTATCATCAATATAACATGCATTATTACCCATATTATGCAGTTATTATCGATAGAACTGTAATAAATATACTTACTACTTTCATTATCATCAATATAACATGCATTATTACCCATATTATGCAGTTATTATCGATAGAACTATAATAAATATACTTAGTACTTTTATTATTATCAATATAACATGCATTATTACCCATATTATGCAGTTATTATCGATAGAACTGTAATAAAGATACATATTACTTTTACTATTATCAATATAACATGCACTATTAGCCATACTTTACTATTATTATCGCTAGAACTATAATAATTATACTTATTACTCCCGATATTATCAATATAACATGCCTTATTACGCATATAATGCAGTTATTATCGCTAGAACTGTAATAATTATACTTATTACTTATGTTATTATCAATATAACATGCATTATTACCCATATTATGCAGTTATTATCGCAAGAACTATAATGAATATACTTATTACTCCCAATATTATCAATATAACATGCATTATTACCCATATAATGCAGTTATTATCTCTAGAACTGTAATAATTATACTTATTACTAATATTATTATCAATGTAACATGCATTATTACCCATATAATGGAGTTATTATCGCTAGAACTGTAATAATTATACTTATTACTTATATTATTATCAATATAACATGCATTATTACCCATATAATGGAGTTATTATCGCTAGAACTGTAATAATTATACCTATTACTTATATTATTATCAATATAACATGCATTATTACCCATATAATGCAGTTATTATCGACAGAAGTATAATAAATATACTTATTACTTTTATTATTATCAATATACCAGGCACTATTAGCCATATTTTACTATTATTATCGCTAGAACTATAATAATTATACTTATTACTCCCGATATTATCAATATAACATGCCTTATTACGTATATAATGCAGTTATTATCGCTAGAACTGTGATAATTATACTTATCACTTATATTATTAGCAATATAACGTGCATTATTACCCATATAATGCAGTTATTATCGCTGGAACTGTAATAATTATACTTATTACTTATATTATTATCAATATAACATGCATTATTACCCATATTATGCAGTTATTATCGCTAGAACTATAATAAATATACTTATTACTCCCAATATAATCAATATAACATGCATAATTACCCATATAATGCAGTTATTATCGCTAGAACTGTAATAATTATACTTATTACTTATATTATTATCAATATAACATGCATTATTACCCATATAATGGAGTTATTATCGCTAGAACTGTAATAATTATACCTATTACTTATATTATTATCAATATAACATGCATTATTACCCATATAATGCAGTTATTATCGACAGAAGTATAATAAATATACTTATTACTTTTATTATTATCAATATAACAGGCACTATTAGCCATATTTTACTATTATTATCTCTAGAACTATAATAATTATACTTATTACTCCCGATATTATCAATATAACATGCCTTATTACGCATATAATGCAATTATTATCGCTAGAACTGTAATAATTATACTTATTACTTATATTATTATCAATATAACATGCATTATTACCCATATAATGGAGTTATTATCGCTAGAACTGTAATAAATATACGTATTACTTTTATTATCATCAATATAACATGCATTATTACCCATATTATGCAGTTATTATCGATAGAACTATAATAAATATACGTATTACTTTTATTATCATCAATATAACATGCATTATTACCCATATTATGCAGTTATTATCGATAGAACTGTAATAAATATACTTATAACTTTTATTATTATCAATATAACATGCACTAATAGCCATATTTTACTATTATTATCGCTAGAACTATAATAATTATACTTATTACTCCCGATATTATCAATATAACATGCCTTATTACGCATATAATGCAGTTATTATCGCTAGAACTGTAATAAATATACTTACTACTTTCATTATCATCAATATAACATGCATTATTACCCATATTATGCAGTTATTATCGATAGAACTGTAATAAATATACTTAGTACTTTTATTATTATCAATATAACATGCATTATTACCCATATTATGCAGTTATTATCGATAGAACTGTAATAAAGATACATATTACTTTTACTATTATCAATATAACATGCACTATTAGCCATACTTTACTATTATTATCGCTAGAACTATAATAATTATACTTATTACTCCCGATATTATCAATATAACATGCCTTATTACGCATATAATGCAGCTATTATCGTTAGAACTGTAATAATTATACTTATTACTTATATTATTAGCAATATAGCGTGCATTATTTCCCATATAATGCAGTTATTATCTCTAGAACTGTAATAATTATACTTATTACTAATATTATTATCAATGTAACATGCATTATTACCCATATAATGGAGTTATTATCGCTAGAACTGTAATAATTATACTTATTACTTATATTATTATCAATATAACATGCATTATTACGCATATAATGCAGTTATTATCGCTAGAACTGTAATAATTATACTTATTACTTATATTATTAGCAATATAACGTGCATTATTACCCATATAATGCAGTTATTATCGCTAGAACTGTAATAATTATACTTATTACTTATATTATTATCAATATAACATGCATTATTACCCATATTATGCAGTTATTATCGCAAGAACTATAATGAATATACTTATTACTCCCAATGTTATCAATATAACATGCATTATTACCCATATAATGCAGTTATTATCTCTAGAACTGTAATAATTATACTTATTACTAATATTATTATCAATGTAACATGCATTATTACCCATATAATGGAATTATTATCGCTAGAACTGTAATAATTATACTTATTACTTATATTATTATCAATATAACATGCATTATTACCTATATAATGGAGTTATTATCACTAGAACTGTAATAATTATACTTATTACTTATATTATTATCAATATAACATGCATTATTACCCATATTATGCAGTTATTATCGATAGAACTGTAATAAATATACTTATTACTTTTATTATTATCAATATAACATGCACTATTTGCCATATTTTACTATTATTATCGCTAGCACTATAATAATTATACTTATTACTCCCGATATTATCAATACAACACGCATTATTACCCATATAATGCAGTTATTATCGCTAGAGCTGTAATAATTATACTTATTACTTATATTATTATCAATATAACATGTATTATTACCCATATTATGCAGTTATTATCGATAGAACTGTAATAAATATACTTATTACTTTTATTATTATCAATATAACATGCACTATTTGCCATATTTTACTATTATTATCGCTAGAACTATAATAATTATACTTATTACTCCCGATATTATCAATATAACATGCCTTATTACGTATATAATGCAGTTATTATCGCTAGAACTGTGATAATTATACTTATCACTTATATTATTAGCAATATAACGTGCATTATTACCCATATAATGCAGTTATTATCGCTCGAACTGTAATAATTATACTTATTACTTATATTATTATCAATATAACATGCATTATTACCCATATTATGCAGTTATTATCGCTAGAACTATAATAAATATACTTATTACTCCCAATATAATCAATATAACATGCATTATTACCCATATAATGGAGTTATTATCGCTAGAACTGTAATAATTATACTTATTACTTATATTATTATCAATATAACATGCATTATTACCCATATTATGCAGTTATTATCACTAGAACTATAATAAATATACTTATTACTCCCAATATTATCAATATAACATGCATTATTACCCATATAATGCAGTTATCATCGCTAGAACTGTAATAATTATACTTACTACTTATATTATTAGCAGTATAACGTGCATTATTACCTATATAACGCAGTTATTATCTCTAGAACTGTAATAATTATACTTATTACTTATATTATTATCAATATAACATGCATTATTACCCATATAATGCAGTTATCATCGCTAGAACTGTAATAATTATACTTACTACTTATATTATTAGCAGTATAACGTGCATTATTACCTATATAACGCAGTTATTATCTCTAGAACTGTAATAATTATACTTATTACTTATATTATTATCAATATAACATGCATTATTACCCATATAATGGAGTTATTATCGCTAGAACTGTAATAATTATACTAATTACTTATATTATTATCAATATAACATGCATTATTACCCATATAATGC
Source organism: Megachile leachella (assembly GCA_963576845.1). Lineage (NCBI taxonomy): Eukaryota > Metazoa > Arthropoda > Insecta > Hymenoptera > Megachilidae > Megachile > Megachile leachella. The sequence goes on along the minus strand of CAUYWW010000150.1, from coordinate 485,582 downwards.
AGTTATTATCGACAGAAGTATAATAAATATACTTATTACCTTTATTATTATCAATATAACAGGCACTATTAGCCATATTTTACTATTATTATCGCTAGAACTATAATAATTATACTTATTACTCCCGATATTATCAATATAACATGCCTTATTACGCATATAATGCAATTATTATCGCTAGAACTGTAATAATTATACTTATTACTTATATTATTATCAATATAGCATGCATTATTACCCATATAATGGAGTTATTATCGCTAGAACTGTAATAAATATACGTATTACTTTTATTATCATCAATATAACATGCATTATTACCCATATTATGCAGTTATTATCGATAGAACTATAATAAATATACGTATTACTTTTATTATCATCAATATAACATGCATTATTACCCATATTATGCAGTTATTATCGATAGAACTGTAATAAATATACTTACTACTTTCATTATCATCAATATAACATGCATTATTACCCATATTATGCAGTTATTATCGATAGAACTATAATAAATATACTTAGTACTTTTATTATTATCAATATAACATGCATTATTACCCATATTATGCAGTTATTATCGATAGAACTGTAATAAAGATACATATTACTTTTACTATTATCAATATAACATGCACTATTAGCCATACTTTACTATTATTATCGCTAGAACTATAATAATTATACTTATTACTCCCGATATTATCAATATAACATGCCTTATTACGCATATAATGCAGTTATTATCGCTAGAACTGTAATAATTATACTTATTACTTATATTATTATCAATATAACATGCATTATTACCCATATTATGCAGTTATTATCGCAAGAACTATAATGAATATACTTATTACTCCCAATATTATCAATATAACATGCATTATTACCCATATAATGCAGTTATTATCTCTAGAACTGTAATAATTATACTTATTACTTATATTATTATCAATATAACATGCATTATTACCCATATAATGGAGTTATTATCGCTAGAACTGTAATAATTATACCTATTACTTATATTATTATCAATATAACATGCATTATTACCCATATAATGCAGTTATTATCGACAGAAGTATAATAAATATACTTATTACTTTTATTATTATCAATATAACAGGCACTATTAGCCATATTTTACTATTATTATCGCTAGAACTATAATAATTATACTTATTACTCCCGATATTATCAATATAACATGCCTTATTACGTATATAATGCAGTTATTATCGCTAGAACTGTGATAATTATACTTATCACTTATATTATTAGCAATATAACGTGCATTATTACCCATATAATGCAGTTATTATCGCTGGAACTGTAATAATTATACTTATTACTTATATTATTATCAATATAACATGCATTATTACCCATATTATGCAGTTATTATCGCTAGAACTATAATAAATATACTTATTACTCCCAATATAATCAATATAACATGCATAATTACCCATATAATGCAGTTATTATCGCTAGAACTGTAATAATTATACTTATTACTTGTATTATTAGCAATATAACGTGCATTATTACCCATATAATGCAGTTATTATCTCTAGAACTGTAATAAATATACTCATTACTAATATTATTATCAATATAACATGCATTATTACCCATACAATGGAGTTATTATCGACAGAAGTATAATAAATATACTTATTACATTTATTATTATCAATATAACAGGCACTATTAGCTATATTTTACTATTATTATCGCTAGAACTATAATAATTATACTTATTACTCCCGATATTATCAATATAACATGCCTTATTACGCATATAATGCAATTATTATCGCTAGAACTGTAATAATTATACTTATTACTTATATTATTAGCAATATAACGTGCATTATTACCCATATAATGCAGTTATTATCGCTAGAACTGTAATAATTATACTTATTACTTATATTATTAGCAATATAACGTGCATTATTACCTATATAATGCAGTTATTATCGCTAGAACTGTAATAATTATACTTATTACTTATATTATTATCAATATAACATGCATTATTACCCATATAATGCAGTTATTATCGACAGAAGTATAATAAATATACTTATTACTTTTATTATTATCAATATAACAGGCACTATTAGCCATATTTTACTATTATTATCGCTAGAACTGTAATAATTATACTTATTACTCCCGATATTATCAATATAACATGCCTTATTACGTATATAATGCAGTTATTATCGCTAGAACTGTAATAATTATCCTTATTACTTATATTATTAGCAATATAACGTGCATTATTACCCATATAATGCAGTTATTATCGCTAGAACTGTAATAATTATACTTATTACTAATATTATTAGCAATATAACGTGCATTATTACCCATGTAGTGCAGTTATTATCTCTAGAACTATAATAAATATACTTATTACTCCCAATATTATAAATATAACATGCATTATTACCCACATAATGCAGTTATTATCTCTAGAACTGTAATAATTATACTTATTACTTATATTATTATCAATATAACATGCATTATTACCTATATAATGGAGTTATTATCACTAGAACTGTAATAATTATACTTATTACTTATATTATTATCAATATAACATGCATTATTACCCATATTATGCAGTTATTATCGATAGAACTGTAATAAATATACTTATTACTTTTATTATTATCAATATAACATGCACTATTTGCCATATTTTACTCTTATTATCGCTGGCACTATAATAATTATACTTATTACTCCCGATATTATCAATACAACACAGATTATTATTCATATAATGCAGTTATTATCGCTAGAGCTGTAATAATTATACTTATTACTTATATTATTATCAATATAACATGCATTATTACCCATATTATGCAGTTATTATCGCAAGAACTATAATGAATATACTTATTACTCCCAATATTATCAATGTAACATGCATTATTACCCATATAATGCAGTTATTATCTCTAGAACTGTAATAATTATACTTATTACTAATATTATTATCAATATAACATGCATTATTACCCATATAATGGAGTTATTATCGCTAGAACTGTAATAAATATACGTATTACTTTTATTATCATCAATATAACATGCATTATTACCCATATTATGCAGTTATTATCGATAGAACTGAAATAAAGATACTTATTACTTTTACTATTATCAATACAACATGCACTCTTAGCCATATTTTACTATTATTATCGCTAGAACTATAATAATTATACTTATTACTCCCGATATTACCAATATAACATGCATTATTAACCATACAATGCAGTTATTGTAGCCAGAACTGTAATAATTGTACTTACTACTTATATTATTAGCAGTATAACGTGCATTATTACCCATATAATGCAGTTATTATCTCCGGAGCTGTAATAATTATACTTATTACTTATATTATTATCAATATAACATGCATTATTACCCATATAATGGAGTTATTATCGCTAGAACTGTAATAATTATACTTATTACTTATATTATTATCAATATAACATGCATTATTACCCATATTATGCAGTTATTATCACTAGAACTATAATAAATATACTTATTACTCCCAATATTATCAATATAACATGCATTATTACCCATATAATGCAGTTATCATCGCTAGAACTGTAATAATTATACTTACTACTTATATTATTAGCAGTATAACGTGCATTATTACCCATATAACGCAGTTATTATCTCTAGAACTGTAATAATTATACTTATTACTTATATTATTATCAATATAACATGCATTATTACCCATATAATGGAGTTATTATCGCTAGAACTGTAATAATTATACTAATTACTCCCGATATTATCAATATAACATGCCTTATTACGCATATAATGCAATTATTATCGCTAGAACTGTAATAATTATACTTATTACTTATATTATTATCAATATAGCATGCATTATTACCCATATAATGCAGTTATTATCGACAGAAGTATAATAAATATACTTATTACTTTTATTATTATCAATATAACAGGCACTATTAGCCATATTTTACTATTATTATCGCTAGAACTATAATAATTATACTTATTACTCCCGATATTATCAATATAACATGCCTTATTACGCATATAATGCAATTATTATCGCTAGAACTGTAATAATTATACTTATTACTTATATTATTATCAATATAGCATGCATTATTACCCATATAATGGAGTTATTATCGCTAGAACTGTAATAAATATACGTATTACTTTTATTATCATCAATATAACATGCATTATTACCCATATTATGCAGTTATTATCGATAGAACTATAATAAATATACGTATTACTTTTATTATCATCAATATAACATGCATTATTACCCATATTATGCAGTTATTATCGATAGAACTGTAATAAATATACTTACTACTTTCATTATCATCAATATAACATGCATTATTACCCATATTATGCAGTTATTATCGATAGAACTATAATAAATATACTTAGTACTTTTATTATTATCAATATAACATGCATTATTACCCATATTATGCAGTTATTATCGATAGAACTGTAATAAAGATACATATTACTTTTACTATTATCAATATAACATGCACTATTAGCCATACTTTACTATTATTATCGCTAGAACTATAATAATTATACTTATTACTCCCGATATTATCAATATAACATGCCTTATTACGCATATAATGCAGTTATTATCGCTAGAACTGTAATAATTATACTTATTACTTATGTTATTATCAATATAACATGCATTATTACCCATATTATGCAGTTATTATCGCAAGAACTATAATGAATATACTTATTACTCCCAATATTATCAATATAACATGCATTATTACCCATATAATGCAGTTATTATCGACAGAAGTATAATAAATATACTTATTACTTTTATTATTATCAATATAACAGGCACTATTAGCCATATTTTACTATTATTATCGCTAGAACTATAATAATTATACTTATTACTCCCGATATTATCAATATAACATGCCTTATTACGTATATAATGCAGTTATTATCGCTAGAACTGTGATAATTATACTTATCACTTATATTATTAGCAATATAACGTGCATTATTACCCATATAATGCAGTTATTATCGCTGGAACTGTAATAATTATACTTATTACTTATATTATTATCAATATAACATGCATTATTACCCATATTATGCAGTTATTATCGCTAGAACTATAATAAATATACTTATTACTCCCAATATAATCAATATAACATGCATAATTACCCATATAATGCAGTTATTATCGCTAGAACTGTAATAATTATACTTATTACTTGTATTATTAGCAATATAACGTGCATTATTACCCATATAATGCAGTTATTATCTCTAGAACTGTAATAAATATACTCATTACTAATATTATTATCAATATAACATGCATTATTACCCATACAATGGAGTTATTATCGACAGAAGTATAATAAATGTACTTATTACATTTATTATTATCAATATAACAGGCACTATTAGCTATATTTTACTATTATTATCGCTAGAACTATAATAATTATACTTATTACTCCCGATATTATCAATATAACATGCCTTATTACGCATATAATGCAATTATTATCGCTAGAACTGTAATAATTATACTTATTACTTATATTATTAGCAATATAACGTGCATTATTACCCATATAATGCAGTTATTATCGCTAGAACTGTAATAATTATACTTATTACTTATATTATTAGCAATATAACGTGCATTATTACCTATATAATGCAGTTATTATCGCTAGAACTGTAATAATTATACTTATTACTTATATTATTATCAATATAACATGCATTATTACCCATATAATGCAGTTATTATCGACAGAAGTATAATAAATATACTTATTACTTTTATTATTATCAATATAACAGGCACTATTAGCCATATTTTACTATTATTATCGCTAGAACTGTAATAATTATACTTATTACTCCCGATATTATCAATATAACATGCCTTATTACGTATATAATGCAGTTATTATCGCTAGAACTGTAATAATTATCCTTATTACTTATATTATTAGCAATATAACGTGCATTATTACCCATATAATGCAGTTATTATCGCTAGAACTGTAATAATTATACTTATTACTTATATTATTAGCAATATAACGTGCATTATTACCCATGTAGTGCAGTTATTATCTCTAGAACTATAATAAATATACTTATTACTCCCAATATTATAAATATAACATGCATTATTACCCACATAATGCAGTTATTATCTCTAGAACTGTAATAATTATACTTATTACTTATATTATTATCAATATAACATGCATTATTACCTATATAATGGAGTTATTATCACTAGAACTGTAATAATTATACTTATTACTTATATTATTATCAATATAACATGCATTATTACCCATATTATGCAGTTATTATCGATAGAACTGTAATAAATATACTTATTACTTTTATTATTATCAATATAACATGCACTATTTGCCATATTTTACTCTTATTATCGCTGGCACTATAATAATTATACTTATTACTCCCGATATTATCAATACAACACGCATTATTACCCATATAATGCAGTTATTATCGCTAGAGCTGTAATAATTATACTTATTACTTATATTATTATCAATATAACATGCATTATTACCCATATTATGCAGTTATTATCGCAAGAACTATAATGAATATACTTATTACTCCCAATATTATCAATGTAACATGCATTATTACCCATATAATGCAGTTATTATCTCTAGAACTGTAATAATTATACTTATTACTAATATTATTATCAATATAACATGCATTATTACCCATATAATGGAGTTATTATCGCTAGAACTGTAATAAATATACGTATTACTTTTATTATCATCAATATAACATGCATTATTACCCATATTATGCAGTTATTATCGATAGAACTGAAATAAAGATACTTATTACTTTTACTATTATCAATACAACATGCACTCTTAGCCATATTTTACTATTATTATCGCTAGAACTATAATAATTATACTTATTACTCCCGATATTACCAATATAACATGCATTATTAACCATACAATGCAGTTATTGTAGCCAGAACTGTAATAATTGCACTTACTACTTATATTATTAGCAGTATAACGTGCATTATTACCCATATAATGCAGTTATTATCTCCGGAGCTGTAATAATTATACTTATTACTTATATTATTATCAATATAACATGCATTATTACCCATATAATGGAGTTATTATCGCTAGAACTGTAATAATTATACTTATTACTTATATTATTATCAATATAACATGCATTATTACCCATATTATGCAGTTATTATCACTAGAACTATAATAAATATACTTATTACTCCCAATATTATCAATATAACATGCATTATTACCCATATAATGCAGTTATCATCGCTAGAACTGTAATAATTATACTTACTACTTATATTATTAGCAGTATAACGTGCATTATTACCCATATAACGCAGTTATTATCTCTAGAACTGTAATAATTATACTTATTACTTATATTATTATCAATATAACATGCATTATTACCCATATAATGGAGTTATTATCGCTAGAACTGTAATAATTATACTAATTACTCCCGATATTATCAATATAACATGCCTTATTACGCATATAATGCAATTATTATCGCTAGAACTGTAATAATTATACTTATTACTTATATTATTATCAATATAGCATGCATTATTACCCATATAATGCAGTTATTATCGACAGAAGTATAATAAATATACTTATTACTTTTATTATTATCAATATAACAGGCACTATTAGCCATATTTTACTATTATTATCGCTAGAACTATAATAATTATACTTATTACTCCCGATATTATCAATATAACATGCCTTATTACGCATATAATGCAATTATTATCGCTAGAACTGTAATAATTATACTTATTACTTATATTATTATCAATATAGCATGCATTATTACCCATATAATGGAGTTATTATCGCTAGAACTGTAATAAATATACGTATTACTTTTATTATCATCAATATAACATGCATTATTACCCATATTATGCAGTTATTATCGATAGAACTATAATAAATATACGTATTACTTTTATTATCATCAATATAACATGCATTATTACCCATATTATGCAGTTATTATCGATAGAACTGTAATAAATATACTTACTACTTTCATTATCATCAATATAACATGCATTATTACCCATATTATGCAGTTATTATCGATAGAACTATAATAAATATACTTAGTACTTTTATTATTATCAATATAACATGCATTATTACCCATATTATGCAGTTATTATCGATAGAACTGTAATAAAGATACATATTACTTTTACTATTATCAATATAACATGCACTATTAGCCATACTTTACTATTATTATCGCTAGAACTATAATAATTATACTTATTACTCCCGATATTATCAATATAACATGCCTTATTACGCATATAATGCAGTTATTATCGCTAGAACTGTAATAATTATACTTATTACTTATGTTATTATCAATATAACATGCATTATTACCCATATTATGCAGTTATTATCGCAAGAACTATAATGAATATACTTATTACTCCCAATATTATCAATATAACATGCATTATTACCCATATAATGCAGTTATTATCGACAGAAGTATAATAAATATACTTATTACTTTTATTATTATCAATATAACAGGCACTATTAGCCATATTTTACTATTATTATCGCTAGAACTATAATAATTATACTTATTACTCCCGATATTATCAATATAACATGCCTTATTACGTATATAATGCAGTTATTATCGCTAGAACTGTGATAATTATACTTATCACTTATATTATTAGCAATATAACGTGCATTATTACCCATATAATGCAGTTATTATCGCTGGAACTGTAATAATTATACTTATTACTTATATTATTATCAATATAACATGCATTATTACCCATATTATGCAGTTATTATCGCTAGAACTATAATAAATATACTTATTACTCCCAATATAATCAATATAACATGCATAATTACCCATATAATGCAGTTATTATCGCTAGAACTGTAATAATTATACTTATTACTTGTATTATTAGCAATATAACGTGCATTATTACCCATATAATGCAGTTATTATCTCTAGAACTGTAATAAATATACTCATTACTAATATTATTATCAATATAACATGCATTATTACCCATACAATGGAGTTATTATCGACAGAAGTATAATAAATATACTTATTACATTTATTATTATCAATATAACAGGCACTATTAGCTATATTTTACTATTATTATCGCTAGAACTATAATAATTATACTTATTACTCCCGATATTATCAATATAACATGCCTTATTACGCATATAATGCAATTATTATCGCTAGAACTGTAATAATTATACTTATTACTTATATTATTAGCAATATAACGTGCATTATTACCCATATAATGCAGTTATTATCGCTAGAACTGTAATAATTATACTTATTACTTATATTATTAGCAATATAACGTGCATTATTACCTATATAATGCAGTTATTATCGCTAGAACTGTAATAATTATACTTATTACTTATATTATTATCAATATAACATGCATTATTACCCATATAATGCAGTTATTATCGACAGAAGTATAATAAATATACTTATTACTTTTATTATTATCAATATAACAGGCACTATTAGCCATATTTTACTATTATTATCGCTAGAACTGTAATAATTATACTTATTACTCCCGATATTATCAATATAACATGCCTTATTACGTATATAATGCAGTTATTATCGCTAGAACTGTAATAATTATCCTTATTACTTATATTATTAGCAATATAACGTGCATTATTACCCATATAATGCAGTTATTATCGCTAGAACTGTAATAATTATACTTATTACTTATATTATTAGCAATATAACGTGCATTATTACCCATGTAGTGCAGTTATTATCTCTAGAACTATAATAAATATACTTATTACTCCCAATATTATAAATATAACATGCATTATTACCCACATAATGCAGTTATTATCTCTAGAACTGTAATAATTATACTTATTACTTATATTATTATCAATATAACATGCATTATTACCTATATAATGGAGTTATTATCACTAGAACTGTAATAATTATACTTATTACTTATATTATTATCAATATAACATGCATTATTACCCATATTATGCAGTTATTATCGATAGAACTGTAATAAATATACTTATTACTTTTATTATTATCAATATAACATGCACTATTTGCCATATTTTACTCTTATTATCGCTGGCACTATAATAATTATACTTATTACTCCCGATATTATCAATACAACACGCATTATTACCCATATAATGCAGTTATTATCGCTAGAGCTGTAATAATTATACTTATTACTTATATTATTATCAATATAACATGCATTATTACCCATATTATGCAGTTATTATCGCAAGAACTATAATGAACATACTTATTACTCCCAATATTATCAATGTAACATGCATTATTACCCATATAATGCAGTTATTATCTCTAGAACTGTAATAATTATACTTATTACTAATATTATTATCAATATAACATGCATTATTACCCATATAATGGAGTTATTATCGCTAGAACTGTAATAAATATACGTATTACTTTTATTATCATCAATATAACATGCATTATTACCCATATTATGCAGTTATTATCGATAGAACTGAAATAAAGATACTTATTACTTTTACTATTATCAATACAACATGCACTCTTAGCCATATTTTACTATTATTATCGCTAGAACTATAATAATTATACTTATTACTCCCGATATTACCAATATAACATGCATTATTAACCATACAATGCAGTTATTGTAGCCAGAACTGTAATAATTGTACTTACTACTTATATTATTAGCAGTATAACGTGCATTATTACCCATATAATGCAGTTATTATCTCCGGAGCTGTAATAATTATACTTATTACTTATATTATTATCAATATAACATGCATTATTACCCATATAATGGAGTTATTATCGCTAGAACTGTAATAATTATACTTATTACTTATATTATTATCAATATAACATGCATTATTACCCATATTATGCAGTTATTATCACTAGAACTATAATAAATATACTTATTACTCCCAATATTATCAATATAACATGCATTATTACCCATATAATGCAGTTATCATCGCTAGAACTGTAATAATTATACTTACTACTTATATTATTAGCAGTATAACGTGCATTATTACCCATATAACGCAGTTATTATCTCTAGAACTGTAATAATTATACTTATTACTTATATTATTATCAATATAACATGCATTATTACCCATATAATGGAGTTATTATCGCTAGAACTGTAATAATTATACTAATTACTCCCGATATTATCAATATAACATGCCTTATTACGCATATAATGCAATTATTATCGCTAGAACTGTAATAATTATACTTATTACTTATATTATTATCAATATAGCATGCATTATTACCCATATAATGCAGTTATTATCGACAGAAGTATAATAAATATACTTATTACTTTTATTATTATCAATATAACAGGCACTATTAGCCATATTTTACTATTATTATCGCTAGAACTATAATAATTATACTTATTACTCCCGATATTATCAATATAACATGCCTTATTACGCATATAATGCAATTATTATCGCTAGAACTGTAATAATTATACTTATTACTTATATTATTATCAATATAGCATGCATTATTACCCATATAATGGAGTTATTATCGCTAGAACTGTAATAAATATACGTATTACTTTTATTATCATCAATATAACATGCATTATTACCCATATTATGCAGTTATTATCGATAGAACTATAATAAATATACGTATTACTTTTATTATCATCAATATAACATGCATTATTACCCATATTATGCAGTTATTATCGATAGAACTGTAATAAATATACTTACTACTTTCATTATCATCAATATAACATGCATTATTACCCATATTATGCAGTTATTATCGATAGAACTATAATAAATATACTTAGTACTTTTATTATTATCAATATAACATGCATTATTACCCATATTATGCAGTTATTATCGATAGAACTGTAATAAAGATACATATTACTTTTACTATTATCAATATAACATGCACTATTAGCCATACTTTACTATTATTATCGCTAGAACTATAATAATTATACTTATTACTCCCGATATTATCAATATAACATGCCTTATTACGCATATAATGCAGTTATTATCGCTAGAACTGTAATAATTATACTTATTACTTATGTTATTATCAATATAACATGCATTATTACCCATATTATGCAGTTATTATCGCAAGAACTATAATGAATATACTTATTACTCCCAATATTATCAATATAACATGCATTATTACCCATATAATGCAGTTATTATCTCTAGAACTGTAATAATTATACTTATTACTTATATTATTATCAATATAACATGCATTATTACCCATATAATGGAGTTATTATCGCTAGAACTGTAATAATTATACTTATTACTTATATTATTATCAATATAACATGCATTATTACCCATATTATGCAGTTATTATCACTAGAACTATAATAAATATACTTATTACTCCCAATATTATCAATATAACATGCATTATTACCCATATAATGCAGTTATCATCGCTAGAACTGTAATAATTATACTTACTACTTATATTATTAGCAGTATAACGTGCATTATTACCCATATAACGCAGTTATTATCTCTAGAACTGTAATAATTATACTTATTACTTATATTATTATCAATATAACATGCATTATTACCCATATAATGGAGTTATTATCGCTAGAACTGTAATAATTATACTAATTACTCCCGATATTATCAATATAACATGCCTTATTACGCATATAATGCAATTATTATCGCTAGAACTGTAATAATTATACTTATTACTTATATTATTATCAATATAGCATGCATTATTACCCATATAATGCAGTTATTATCGACAGAAGTATAATAAATATACTTATTACTTTTATTATTATCAATATAACAGGCACTATTAGCCATATTTTACTATTATTATCGCTAGAACTATAATAATTATACTTATTACTCCCGATATTATCAATATAACATGCCTTATTACGCATATAATGCAATTATTATCGCTAGAACTGTAATAATTATACTTATTACTTATATTATTATCAATATAGCATGCATTATTACCCATATAATGGAGTTATTATCGCTAGAACTGTAATAAATATACGTATTACTTTTATTATCATCAATATAACATGCATTATTACCCATATTATGCAGTTATTATCGATAGAACTATAATAAATATACGTATTACTTTTATTATCATCAATATAACATGCATTATTACCCATATTATGCAGTTATTATCGATAGAACTGTAATAAATATACTTACTACTTTCATTATCATCAATATAACATGCATTATTACCCATATTATGCAGTTATTATCGATAGAACTATAATAAATATACTTAGTACTTTTATTATTATCAATATAACATGCATTATTACCCATATTATGCAGTTATTATCGATAGAACTGTAATAAAGATACATATTACTTTTACTATTATCAATATAACATGCACTATTAGCCATACTTTACTATTATTATCGCTAGAACTATAATAATTATACTTATTACTCCCGATATTATCAATATAACATGCCTTATTACGCATATAATGCAGTTATTATCGCTAGAACTGTAATAATTATACTTATTACTTATGTTATTATCAATATAACATGCATTATTACCCATATTATGCAGTTATTATCGCAAGAACTATAATGAATATACTTATTACTCCCAATATTATCAATATAACATGCATTATTACCCATATAATGCAGTTATTATCGACAGAAGTATAATAAATATACTTATTACTTTTATTATTATCAATATAACAGGCACTATTAGCCATATTTTACTATTATTATCGCTAGAACTATAATAATTATACTTATTACTCCCGATATTATCAATATAACATGCCTTATTACGTATATAATGCAGTTATTATCGCTAGAACTGTGATAATTATACTTATCACTTATATTATTAGCAATATAACGTGCATTATTACCCATATAATGCAGTTATTATCGCTGGAACTGTAATAATTATACTTATTACTTATATTATTATCAATATAACATGCATTATTACCCATATTATGCAGTTATTATCGCTAGAACTATAATAAATATACTTATTACTCCCAATATAATCAATATAACATGCATAATTACCCATATAATGCAGTTATTATCGCTAGAACTGTAATAATTATACTTATTACTTGTATTATTAGCAATATAACGTGCATTATTACCCATATAATGCAGTTATTATCTCTAGAACTGTAATAAATATACTCATTACTAATATTATTATCAATATAACATGCATTATTACCCATACAATGGAGTTATTATCGACAGAAGTATAATAAATATACTTATTACATTTATTATTATCAATATAACAGGCACTATTAGCTATATTTTACTATTATTATCGCTAGAACTATAATAATTATACTTATTACTCCCGATATTATCAATATAACATGCCTTATTACGCATATAATGCAATTATTATCGCTAGAACTGTAATAATTATACTTATTACTTATATTATTAGCAATATAACGTGCATTATTACCCATATAATGCAGTTATTATCGCTAGAACTGTAATAATTATACTTATTACTTATATTATTAGCAATATAACGTGCATTATTACCTATATAATGCAGTTATTATCGCTAGAACTGTAATAATTATACTTATTACTTATATTATTATCAATATAACATGCATTATTACCCATATAATGCAGTTATTATCGACAGAAGTATAATAAATATACTTATTACTTTTATTATTATCAATATAACAGGCACTATTAGCCATATTTTACTATTATTATCGCTAGAACTGTAATAATTATACTTATTACTCCCGATATTATCAATATAACATGCCTTATTACGTATATAATGCAGTTATTATCGCTAGAACTGTAATAATTATCCTTATTACTTATATTATTAGCAATATAACGTGCATTATTACCCATATAATGCAGTTATTATCGCTAGAACTGTAATAATTATACTTATTACTTATATTATTAGCAATATAACGTGCATTATTACCCATGTAGTGCAGTTATTATCTCTAGAACTATAATAAATATACTTATTACTCCCAATATTATAAATATAACATGCATTATTACCCACATAATGCAGTTATTATCTCTAGAACTGTAATAATTATACTTATTACTTATATTATTATCAATATAACATGCATTATTACCTATATAATGGAGTTATTATCACTAGAACTGTAATAATTATACTTATTACTTATATTATTATCAATATAACATGCATTATTACCCATATTATGCAGTTATTATCGATAGAACTGTAATAAATATACTTATTACTTTTATTATTATCAATATAACATGCACTATTTGCCATATTTTACTCTTATTATCGCTGGCACTATAATAATTATACTTATTACTCCCGATATTATCAATACAACACGCATTATTACCCATATAATGCAGTTATTATCGCTAGAGCTGTAATAATTATACTTATTACTTATATTATTATCAATATAACATGCATTATTACCCATATTATGCAGTTATTATCGCAAGAACTATAATGAACATACTTATTACTCCCAATATTATCAATGTAACATGCATTATTACCCATATAATGCAGTTATTATCTCTAGAACTGTAATAATTATACTTATTACTAATATTATTATCAATATAACATGCATTATTACCCATATAATGGAGTTATTATCGCTAGAACTGTAATAAATATACGTATTACTTTTATTATCATCAATATAACATGCATTATTACCCATATTATGCAGTTATTATCGATAGAACTGAAATAAAGATACTTATTACTTTTACTATTATCAATACAACATGCACTCTTAGCCATATTTTACTATTATTATCGCTAGAACTATAATAATTATACTTATTACTCCCGATATTACCAATATAACATGCATTATTAACCATACAATGCAGTTATTGTAGCCAGAACTGTAATAATTGTACTTACTACTTATATTATTAGCAGTATAACGTGCATTATTACCCATATAATGCAGTTATTATCTCCGGAGCTGTAATAATTATACTTATTACTTATATTATTATCAATATAACATGCATTATTACCCATATAATGGAGTTATTATCGCTAGAACTGTAATAATTATACTTATTACTTATATTATTATCAATATAACATGCATTATTACCCATATTATGCAGTTATTATCACTAGAACTATAATAAATATACTTATTACTCCCAATATTATCAATATAACATGCATTATTACCCATATAATGCAGTTATCATCGCTAGAACTGTAATAATTATACTTACTACTTATATTATTAGCAGTATAACGTGCATTATTACCCATATAACGCAGTTATTATCTCTAGAACTGTAATAATTATACTTATTACTTATATTATTATCAATATAACATGCATTATTACCCATATAATGGAGTTATTATCGCTAGAACTGTAATAATTATACTAATTACTCCCGATATTATCAATATAACATGCCTTATTACGCATATAATGCAATTATTATCGCTAGAACTGTAATAATTATACTTATTACTTATATTATTATCAATATAGCATGCATTATTACCCATATAATGCAGTTATTATCGACAGAAGTATAATAAATATACTTATTACTTTTATTATTATCAATATAACAGGCACTATTAGCCATATTTTACTATTATTATCGCTAGAACTATAATAATTATACTTATTACTCCCGATATTATCAATATAACATGCCTTATTACGCATATAATGCAATTATTATCGCTAGAACTGTAATAATTATACTTATTACTTATATTATTATCAATATAGCATGCATTATTACCCATATAATGGAGTTATTATCGCTAGAACTGTAATAAATATACGTATTACTTTTATTATCATCAATATAACATGCATTATTACCCATATTATGCAGTTATTATCGATAGAACTATAATAAATATACGTATTACTTTTATTATCATCAATATAACATGCATTATTACCCATATTATGCAGTTATTATCGATAGAACTGTAATAAATATACTTACTACTTTCATTATCATCAATATAACATGCATTATTACCCATATTATGCAGTTATTATCGATAGAACTATAATAAATATACTTAGTACTTTTATTATTATCAATATAACATGCATTATTACCCATATTATGCAGTTATTATCGATAGAACTGTAATAAAGATACATATTACTTTTACTATTATCAATATAACATGCACTATTAGCCATACTTTACTATTATTATCGCTAGAACTATAATAATTATACTTATTACTCCCGATATTATCAATATAACATGCCTTATTACGCATATAATGCAGTTATTATCGCTAGAACTGTAATAATTATACTTATTACTTATGTTATTATCAATATAACATGCATTATTACCCATATTATGCAGTTATTATCGCAAGAACTATAATGAATATACTTATTACTCCCAATATTATCAATATAACATGCATTATTACCCATATAATGCAGTTATTATCTCTAGAACTGTAATA
The DNA here is from genome assembly GCA_963576845.1 of Megachile leachella. Classification (NCBI taxonomy): domain Eukaryota; kingdom Metazoa; phylum Arthropoda; class Insecta; order Hymenoptera; family Megachilidae; genus Megachile; species Megachile leachella. The sequence continues at coordinate 467,712 of CAUYWW010000150.1, read as the reverse complement.
ATTATACTTATTACTAATATTATTATCAATGTAACATGCATTATTACCCATATAATGGAGTTATTATCGCTAGAACTGTAATAATTATACTTATTACTTATATTATTATCAATATAACATGCATTATTACCCATATAATGGAGTTATTATCGCTAGAACTGTAATAATTATACCTATTACTTATATTATTATCAATATAACATGCATTATTACCCATATAATGCAGTTATTATCGACAGAAGTATAATAAATATACTTATTACTTTTATTATTATCAATATACCAGGCACTATTAGCCATATTTTACTATTATTATCGCTAGAACTATAATAATTATACTTATTACTCCCGATATTATCAATATAACATGCCTTATTACGTATATAATGCAGGGGGTGTCCCACTTGGACGTCGACCGATTGGACGCGTTCCGTTTGGACGGTCCCGATTCGACGTGTTCCAATTCGAAGCGGTGCCGATTGGACGCGTCCCAATTCGAAGAGGTTAGATTTGGTTAGGTTAGGTTCTATAAGCCCTGCTTAGAATTGGAACGCGTCCAATCGGCACCGCTTCGAATTGGAACGAGTCGAATCGGGACCGTCCAATCGGGACGCGTCCAAACGGTCGGCGTCCAAGTGGGCATCACTCTATAATGCAGTTATTATCGCTAGAACTGTGATAATTATACTTATCACTTATATTATTAGCAATATAACGTGCATTATTACCCATATAATGCAGTTATTATCGCTGGAACTGTAATAATTATACTTATTACTTATATTATTATCAATATAACATGCATTATTACCCATATTATGCAGTTATTATCGCTAGAACTATAATAAATATACTTATTACTCCCAATATAATCAATATAACATGCATAATTACCCATATAATGCAGTTATTATCGCTAGAACTGTAATAATTATACTTATTACTTATATTATTATCAATATAACATGCATTATTACCCATATAATGGAGTTATTATCGCTAGAACTGTAATAATTATACCTATTACTTATATTATTATCAATATAACATGCATTATTACCCATATAATGCAGTTATTATCGACAGAAGTATAATAAATATACTTATTACTTTTATTATTATCAATATAACAGGCACTATTAGCCATATTTTACTATTATTATCTCTAGAACTATAATAATTATACTTATTACTCCCGATATTATCAATATAACATGCCTTATTACGCATATAATGCAATTATTATCGCTAGAACTGTAATAATTATACTTATTACTTATATTATTATCAATATAACATGCATTATTACCCATATAATGGAGTTATTATCGCTAGAACGGTAATAAATATACGTATTACTTTTATTATCATCAATATAACATGCATTATTACCCATATTATGCAGTTATTATCGATAGAACTATAATAAATATACGTATTACTTTTATTATCATCAATATAACATGCATTATTACCCATATTATGCAGTTATTATCGATAGAACTGTAATAAATATACTTATAACTTTTATTATTATCAATATAACATGCACTAATAGCCATATTTTACTATTATTATCGCTAGAACTATAATAATTATACTTATTACTCCCGATATTATCAATATAACATGCCTTATTACGCATATAATGCAGTTATTATCGCTAGAACTGTAATAAATATACTTACTACTTTCATTATCATCAATATAACATGCATTATTACCCATATTATGCAGTTATTATCGATAGAACTGTAATAAATATACTTAGTACTTTTATTATTATCAATATAACATGCATTATTACCCATATTATGCAGTTATTATCGATAGAACTGTAATAAAGATACATATTACTTTTACTATTATCAATATAACATGCACTATTAGCCATACTTTACTATTATTATCGCTAGAACTATAATAATTATACTTATTACTCCCGATATTATCAATATAACATGCCTTATTACGCATATAATGCAGCTATTATCGCTAGAACTGTAATAATTATACTTATTACTTATATTATTAGCAATATAGCGTGCATTATTTCCCATATAATGCAGTTATTAACTCTAGAACTGTAATAATTATACTTATTACTAATATTATTATCAATGTAACATGCATTATTACCCATATAATGGAGTTATTATCGCTAGAACTGTAATAATTATACTTATTACTTATATTATTATCAATATAACATGCATTATTACCCATATAATGCAGTTATTATCGCTAGAACTGTAATAATTATACTTATTACTTATATAATTAGCAATATAACGTGCATTATTACCCATATAATGCAGTTATTATCGCAAGAACTATAATGAATATACTTATTACTCCCAATGTTATCAATATAACATGCATTATTACCCATATAATGCAGTTATTATCTCTAGAACTGTAATAATTATACTTATTACTAATATTATTATCAATGTAACATGCATTATTACCCATATAATGGAGTTATTATCGCTAGAACTGTAATAATTATACTTATTACTTATATTATTATCAATATAACATGCATTATTACCCATATAATGCAGTTATTATCGACAGAAGTATAATAAATATACTTATTACTTTTATTATTATCAATATAACAGGCACTATTAGCCATATTTTACTATTATTATCGCTAGAACTGTAATAATTATACTTATTACTCCCGATATTATCAATATAACATGCCTTATTACGTATATAATGCAGTTATTATCGCTAGAACTGTAATAATTATCCTTATTACTTATATTATTAGCAATATAACGTGCATTATTACCCATATAATGCAGTTATTATCGCTAGAACTGTAATAATTATACTTATTACTTATATTATTAGCAATATAACGTGCATTATTACCCATGTAGTGCAGTTATTATCTCTAGAACTATAATAAATATACTTATTACTCCCAATATTATAAATATAACATGCATTATTACCCACATAATGCAGTTATTATCTCTAGAACTGTAATAATTATACTTATTACTTATATTATTATCAATATAACATGCATTATTACCTATATAATGGAGTTATTATCACTAGAACTGTAATAATTATACTTATTACTTATATTATTATCAATATAACATGCATTATTACCCATATTATGCAGTTATTATCGATAGAACTGTAATAAATATACTTATTACTTTTATTATTATCAATATAACATGCACTATTTGCCATATTTTACTATTATTATCGCTAGCACTATAATAATTATACTTATTACTCCCGATATTATCAATACAACACGCATTATTACCCATATAATGCAGTTATTATCGCTAGAGCTGTAATAATTATACTTATTACTTATATTATTATCAATATAACATGTATTATTACCCATATTATGCAGTTATTATCGATAGAACTGTAATAAATATACTTATTACTTTTATTATTATCAATATAACATGCACTATTTGCCATATTTTACTATTATTATCGCTAGAACTATAATAATTATACTTATTACTCCCGATATTATCAATATAACATGCCTTATTACGTATATAATGCAGTTATTATCGCTAGAACTGTGATAATTATACTTATCACTTATATTATTAGCAATATAACGTGCATTATTACCCATATAATGCAGTTATTATCGCTCGAACTGTAATAATTATACTTATTACTTATATTATTATCAATATAACATGCATTATTACCCATATTATGCAGTTATTATCGCTAGAACTATAATAAATATACTTATTACTCCCAATATAATCAATATAACATGCATTATTACCCATATAATGGAGTTATTATCGCTAGAACTGTAATAATTATACTTATTACTTATATTATTATCAATATAACATGCATTATTACCCATATTATGCAGTTATTATCACTAGAACTATAATAAATATACTTATTACTCCCAATATTATCAATATAACATGCATTATTACCCATATAATGCAGTTATCATCGCTAGAACTGTAATAATTATACTTACTACTTATATTATTAGCAGTATAACGTGCATTATTACCTATATAACGCAGTTATTATCTCTAGAACTGTAATAATTATACTTATTACTTATATTATTATCAATATAACATGCATTATTACCCATATAATGGAGTTATTATCGCTAGAACTGTAATAATTATACTTATTACTTATATTATTATCAATATAACATGCATTATTACCCATATTATGCAGTTATTATCACTAGAACTATAATAAATATACTTATTACTCCCAATATTATCAATATAACATGCATTATTACCCATATAATGCAGTTATCATCGCTAGAACTGTAATAATTATACTTACTACTTATATTATTAGCAGTATAACGTGCATTATTACCCATATAACGCAGTTATTATCTCTAGAACTGTAATAATTATACTTATTACTTATATTATTATCAATATAACATGCATTATTACCCATATAATGGAGTTATTATCGCTAGAACTGTAATAATTATACTAATTACTCCCGATATTATCAATATAACATGCCTTATTACGCATATAATGCAATTATTATCGCTAGAACTGTAATAATTATACTTATTACTTATATTATTATCAATATAGCATGCATTATTACCCATATAATGCAGTTATTATCGACAGAAGTATAATAAATATACTTATTACTTTTATTATTATCAATATAACAGGCACTATTAGCCATATTTTACTATTATTATCGCTAGAACTATAATAATTATACTTATTACTCCCGATATTATCAATATAACATGCCTTATTACGCATATAATGCAATTATTATCGCTAGAACTGTAATAATTATACTTATTACTTATATTATTATCAATATAGCATGCATTATTACCCATATAATGGAGTTATTATCGCTAGAACTGTAATAAATATACGTATTACTTTTATTATCATCAATATAACATGCATTATTACCCATATTATGCAGTTATTATCGATAGAACTATAATAAATATACGTATTACTTTTATTATCATCAATATAACATGCATTATTACCCATATTATGCAGTTATTATCGATAGAACTGTAATAAATATACTTACTACTTTCATTATCATCAATATAACATGCATTATTACCCATATTATGCAGTTATTATCGATAGAACTATAATAAATATACTTAGTACTTTTATTATTATCAATATAACATGCATTATTACCCATATTATGCAGTTATTATCGATAGAACTGTAATAAAGATACATATTACTTTTACTATTATCAATATAACATGCACTATTAGCCATACTTTACTATTATTATCGCTAGAACTATAATAATTATACTTATTACTCCCGATATTATCAATATAACATGCCTTATTACGCATATAATGCAGTTATTATCGCTAGAACTGTAATAATTATACTTATTACTTATATTATTATCAATATAACATGCATTATTACCCATATTATGCAGTTATTATCGCAAGAACTATAATGAATATACTTATTACTCCCAATATTATCAATATAACATGCATTATTACCCATATAATGCAGTTATTATCTCTAGAACTGTAATAATTATACTTATTACTAATATTATTATCAATGTAACATGCATTATTACCCATATAATGGAGTTATTATCGCTAGAACTGTAATAATTATACTTATTACTTATATTATTATCAATATAACATGCATTATTACCCATATAATGGAGTTATTATCGCTAGAACTGTAATAATTATACCTATTACTTATATTATTATCAATATAACATGCATTATTACCCATATAATGCAGTTATTATCGACAGAAGTATAATAAATATACTTATTACTTTTATTATTATCAATATACCAGGCACTATTAGCCATATTTTACTATTATTATCGCTAGAACTATAATAATTATACTTATTACTCCCGATATTATCAATATAACATGCCTTATTACGTATATAATGCAGTTATTATCGCTAGAACTGTGATAATTATACTTATCACTTATATTATTAGCAATATAACGTGCATTATTACCCATATAATGCAGTTATTATCGCTGGAACTGTAATAATTATACTTATTACTTATATTATTATCAATATAACATGCATTATTACCCATATTATGCAGTTATTATCGCTAGAACTATAATAAATATACTTATTACTCCCAATATAATCAATATAACATGCATAATTACCCATATAATGCAGTTATTATCGCTAGAACTGTAATAATTATACTTATTACTTATATTATTATCAATATAACATGCATTATTACCCATATAATGGAGTTATTATCGCTAGAACTGTAATAATTATACCTATTACTTATATTATTATCAATATAACATGCATTATTACCCATATAATGCAGTTATTATCGACAGAAGTATAATAAATATACTTATTACTTTTATTATTATCAATATAACAGGCACTATTAGCCATATTTTACTATTATTATCTCTAGAACTATAATAATTATACTTATTACTCCCGATATTATCAATATAACATGCCTTATTACGCATATAATGCAATTATTATCGCTAGAACTGTAATAATTATACTTATTACTTATATTATTATCAATATAACATGCATTATTACCCATATAATGGAGTTATTATCGCTAGAACTGTAATAAATATACGTATTACTTTTATTATCATCAATATAACATGCATTATTACCCATATTATGCAGTTATTATCGATAGAACTATAATAAATATACGTATTACTTTTATTATCATCAATATAACATGCATTATTACCCATATTATGCAGTTATTATCGATAGAACTGTAATAAATATACTTATAACTTTTATTATTATCAATATAACATGCACTAATAGCCATATTTTACTATTATTATCGCTAGAACTATAATAATTATACTTATTACTCCCGATATTATCAATATAACATGCCTTATTACGCATATAATGCAGTTATTATCGCTAGAACTGTAATAAATATACTTACTACTTTCATTATCATCAATATAACATGCATTATTACCCATATTATGCAGTTATTATCGATAGAACTGTAATAAATATACTTAGTACTTTTATTATTATCAATATAACATGCATTATTACCCATATTATGCAGTTATTATCGATAGAACTGTAATAAAGATACATATTACTTTTACTATTATCAATATAACATGCACTATTAGCCATACTTTACTATTATTATCGCTAGAACTATAATAATTATACTTATTACTCCCGATATTATCAATATAACATGCCTTATTACGCATATAATGCAGCTATTATCGCTAGAACTGTAATAATTATACTTATTACTTATATTATTAGCAATATAGCGTGCATTATTTCCCATATAATGCAGTTATTAACTCTAGAACTGTAATAATTATACTTATTACTAATATTATTATCAATGTAACATGCATTATTACCCATATAATGGAGTTATTATCGCTAGAACTGTAATAATTATACTTATTACTTATATTATTATCAATATAACATGCATTATTACCCATATAATGCAGTTATTATCGCTAGAACTGTAATAATTATACTTATTACTTATATAATTAGCAATATAACGTGCATTATTACCCATATAATGCAGTTATTATCGCAAGAACTATAATGAATATACTTATTACTCCCAATGTTATCAATATAACATGCATTATTACCCATATAATGCAGTTATTATCTCTAGAACTGTAATAATTATACTTATTACTAATATTATTATCAATGTAACATGCATTATTACCCATATAATGGAGTTATTATCGCTAGAACTGTAATAATTATACTTATTACTTATATTATTATCAATATAACATGCATTATTACGCATATAATGCAGTTATTATCGCTAGAACTGTAATAATTATACTTATTACTTATATTATTAGCAATATAACGTGCATTATTACCCATATAATGCAGTTATTATCGCTAGAACTGTAATAATTATACTTATTACTTATATTATTATCAATATAACATGCATTATTACCCATATTATGCAGTTATTATCGCAAGAACTATAATGAATATACTTATTACTCCCAATGTTATCAATATAACATGCATTATTACCCATATAATGCAGTTATTATCTCTAGAACTGTAATAATTATACTTATTACTAATATTATTATCAATGTAACATGCATTATTACCCATATAATGGAATTATTATCGCTAGAACTGTAATAATTATACTTATTACTTATATTATTATCAATATAACATGCATTATTACCTATATAATGGAGTTATTATCACTAGAACTGTAATAATTATACTTATTACTTATATTATTATCAATATAACATGCATTATTACCCATATTATGCAGTTATTATCGATAGAACTGTAATAAATATACTTATTACTTTTATTATTATCAATATAACATGCACTATTTGCCATATTTTACTATTATTATCGCTAGCACTATAATAATTATACTTATTACTCCCGATATTATCAATACAACACGCATTATTACCCATATAATGCAGTTATTATCGCTAGAGCTGTAATAATTATACTTATTACTTATATTATTATCAATATAACATGTATTATTACCCATATTATGCAGTTATTATCGATAGAACTGTAATAAATATACTTATTACTTTTATTATTATCAATATAACATGCACTATTTGCCATATTTTACTATTATTATCGCTAGAACTATAATAATTATACTTATTACTCCCGATATTATCAATATAACATGCCTTATTACGTATATAATGCAGTTATTATCGCTAGAACTGTGATAATTATACTTATCACTTATATTATTAGCAATATAACGTGCATTATTACCCATATAATGCAGTTATTATCGCTCGAACTGTAATAATTATACTTATTACCTATATTATTATCAATATAACATGCATTATTACCCATATTATGCAGTTATTATCGCTAGAACTATAATAAATATACTTATTACTCCCAATATAATCAATATAACATGCATTATTACCCATATAATGGAGTTATTATCGCTAGAACTGTAATAATTATACTTACTACTTATATTATTATCAATATAACATGCATTATTACCCATATTATGCAGTTATTATCACTAGAACTATAATAAATATACTTATTACTCCCAATATTATCAATATAACATGCATTATTACCCATATAATGCAGTTATCATCGCTAGAACTGTAATAATTATACTTACTACTTATATTATTAGCAGTATAACGTGCATTATTACCTATATAACGCAGTTATTATCTCTAGAACTGTAATAATTATACTTATTACTTATATTATTATCAATATAACATGCATTATTACCCATATAATGGAGTTATTATCGCTAGAACTGTAATAATTATACTTATTACTTATATTATTATCAATATAACATGCATTATTACCCATATTATGCAGTTATTATCACTAGAACTATAATAAATATACTTATTACTCCCAATATTATCAATATAACATGCATTATTACCCATATAATGCAGTTATCATCGCTAGAACTGTAATAATTATACTTACTACTTATATTATTAGCAGTATAACGTGCATTATTACCCATATAACGCAGTTATTATCTCTAGAACTGTAATAATTATACTTATTACTTATATTATTATCAATATAACATGCATTATTACCCATATAATGGAGTTATTATCGCTAGAACTGTAATAATTATACTAATTACTCCCGATATTATCAATATAACATGCCTTATTACGCATATAATGCAATTATTATCGCTAGAACTGTAATAATTATACTTATTACTTATATTATTATCAATATAGCATGCATTATTACCCATATAATGCAGTTATTATCGACAGAAGTATAATAAATATACTTATTACTTTTATTATTATCAATATAACAGGCACTATTAGCCATATTTTACTATTATTATCGCTAGAACTATAATAATTATACTTATTACTCCCGATATTATCAATATAACATGCCTTATTACGCATATAATGCAATTATTATCGCTAGAACTGTAATAATTATACTTATTACTTATATTATTATCAATATAGCATGCATTATTACCCATATAATGGAGTTATTATCGCTAGAACTGTAATAAATATACGTATTACTTTTATTATCATCAATATAACATGCATTATTACCCATATTATGCAGTTATTATCGATAGAACTATAATAAATATACGTATTACTTTTATTATCATCAATATAACATGCATTATTACCCATATTATGCAGTTATTATCGATAGAACTGTAATAAATATACTTACTACTTTCATTATCATCAATATAACATGCATTATTACCCATATTATGCAGGTATTATCGATAGAACTATAATAAATATACTTAGTACTTTTATTATTATCAATATAACATGCATTATTACCCATATTATGCAGTTATTATCGATAGAACTGTAATAAAGATACATATTACTTTTACTATTATCAATATAACATGCACTATTAGCCATACTTTACTATTATTATCGCTAGAACTATAATAATTATACTTATTACTCCCGATATTATCAATATAACATGCCTTATTACGCATATAATGCAGTTATTATCGCTAGAACTGTAATAATTATACTTATTACTTATATTATTATCAATATAACATGCATTATTACCCATATTATGCAGTTATTATCGCTGGAACTGTAATAATTATACTTATTACTTATATTATTATCAATATAACATGCATTATTACCCATATTATGCAGTTATTATCGCTAGAACTATAATAAATATACTTATTACTCCCAATATAATCAATATAACATGCATAATTACCCATATAATGCAGTTATTATCGCTAGAACTGTAATAATTATACTTATTACTGGTATTATTAGCAATATAACGTGCATTATTACCCATATAATGCAGTTATTATCTCTAGAACTGTAATAAATATACTCATTACTAATATTATTATCAATATAACATGCATTATGACCCATATTATGCAGTTATTATCGATAGAACTGTAATAAAGATACTTATTACTTATATTATTATCAATATAACATGCACTATTTGCCATATTTTACTATTACTATCGCTAGCACTATAATAATTATACTTATTACTCCCGATATTATCAATACAACACGCATTATTACCCATATAATGCAGTTATTATCGCTAGAGCTGTAATAATTATACTTATTACTTATATTATTATCAATATAACATGTATTATTACCCATATTATGCAGTTATTATCGATAGAACTGTAATAAATATACTTATTACTTTTATTATTATCAATATAACATGCACTATTTGCCATATTTTACTATTATTATCGCTAGAACTATAATAATTATACTTATTACTCCCGATATTATCAATATAACATGCCTTATTACGTATATAATGCAGTTATTATCGCTAGAACTGTGATAATTATACTTATCACTTATATTATTAGCAATATAACGTGCATTATTACCCATATAATGCAGTTATTATCGCTGGAACTGTAATAATTATACTTATTACTTATATTATTATCAATATAACATGCATTATTACCCATATTATGCAGTTATTATCGCTAGAACTATAATAAATATACTTATTACTCCCAATATAATCAATATAACATGCATAATTACCCATATAATGCAGTTATTATCGCTAGAACTGTAATAATTATACTTATTACTTGTATTATTAGCAATATAACGTGCATTATTACCCATATAATGCAGTTATTATCTCTAGAACTGTAATAAATATACTCATTACTAATATTATTATCAATATAACATGCATTATTACCCATACAATGGAGTTATTATCGACAGAAGTATAATAAATATACTTATTACATTTATTATTATCAATATAACAGGCACTATTAGCTATATTTTACTATTATTATCGCTAGAACTATAATAATTATACTTATTACTCCCGATATTATCAATATAACATGCCTTATTACGCATATAATGCAATTATTATCGCTAGAACTGTAATAATTATACTTATTACTTATATTATTAGCAATATAACGTGCATTATTACCCATATAATGCAGTTATTATCGCTAGAACTGTAATAATTATACTTATTACTTATATTATTAGCAATATAACGTGCATTATTACCTATATAATGCAGTTATTATCGCTAGAACTGTAATAATTATACTTATTACTTATATTATTATCAATATAACATGCATTATTACCCATATTATGCAGTTATTATCGATAGAACTGTAATAAAGATACATATTACTTTTACTATTATCAATATAACATGCACTATTTGCCATATTTTACTATTATTATCGCTAGAACTATAATAAATATACTTATTACTCCCGATATTATCAATACAACATGCATTATTACCCATATAATGCAGTTATTATCGCTAGAACTGTAATAATTATACTTATTACTTATATTATTAGCAATATAACGTGCATTATTACCCATATAATGCAGTTATTATCGCTAGAACTGTAATAAATATACTTATTACTTCCAATATTATCAATATAACATGCATTATTCCCATATAATGCAGTTATTACCGCTAGAACTGTAATAATTATACTTATTACTTATATTATTAGCAATATAACGTGCATTATTACCCATATAATGCAGTTATTATCTCTAGAACTGTAATAATTATACTTATTACTTATATTATTATCAGTCTAACATGCATTATTACCCATATAATGGAGTTATTATCGCTAGAACTGTAATAATTATACTTATTACTTATATTATTATCAATATAACATGCATTATTACCCATATAATGCAGTTATTATCGACAGAAGTATAATAAATATACTTATTACTTTTATTATTATCAATATAACAAGCACTATTAGCCATATTTTACTATTATTATCGCTAGAACTGTAATAATTATACTTATTACTCCCGATATTATCAATATAACATGCCTTATTACGTATATAATGCAGTTATTATCGCTAGAACTGTAATAATTATCCTTATTACTTATATTATTAGCAATATAACGTGCATTATTACCCATATAATGCAGTTATTATCGCTAGAACTGTAATAATTATACTTATTACTTATATTATTAGCAATATAACGTGCATTATTACCCATGTAGTGCAGTTATTATCTCTAGAACTATAATAAATATACTTATTACTCCCAACATTATAAATATAACATGCATTATTACCCACATAATGCAGTTATTATCTCTAGAACTGTAATAATTATACTTATTACTTATATTATTATCAATATAACATGTATTATTACCCATATTATGCAGTTATTATCGATAGAACTGTAATAAATATACTTATTACTTTTATTATTATCAATATAACATGCACTATTTGCCATATTTTACTATTATTATCGCTAGAACTATAATAAATATACTTATTACTCCCGATATTATCAATACAACATGCATTATTACCCATATAATGCAGTTATTATCGCTAGAACTGTAATAATTATACTTATTACTTATATTATTAGCAATATAACGTGCATTATTACCCATATAATGCAGTTATTATCGCTAGAACTGTAATAAATATACTTATTACTTCCAATATTATCAATATAACATGCATTATTACCCATATAATGCAGTTATTATCGCTAGAACTGTAATAATTATACTTATTACTTATATTATTAGCAATATAACGTGCATTATTACCCATATAATGCAGTTATTATCTCTAGAACTGTATTAATTATACTTATTACTTATATTATTATCAGTATAACATGCATTATTACCCATATAATGGAGTTATTATCGCTAGAACTGTAATAATTATACTTATTACTTATATTATTAGCAATATAACATGCATAATTACCCATATAATGCAGTTATTATCGCTAGAACTGTAATAATTATACTTATTACTTGTATTATTAGCAATATAACGTGCATTATTACCCATGTAGTGCAGTTATTATCGCTAGAACTGTAATAAATATACTTATTACTTCCAATATTATCAATATAACATGCATTATTACCCATATAATGCAGTTATTATCGCTAGAACTGTAATAATTATACTTATTACTTATATTATTAGCAATATAACGTGCATTATTACCCATATAATGCAGTTGTTATCTCTAGAACTGTAATAATTATACTTATTACTTATATTATTATCAGTATAACATGCATTATTACCCATATAATGGAGTTATTATCGCTAGAACTGTAATAATTATACTTATTACTTATATTATTATCAATATAACATGAATTATTACCCATATAATGCAGTTATTATCGACAGAAGTATAATAAATATACTTATTACTTTTATTATTATCAATATAACAGGCACTATTAGCTATATTATAATATTATTATCGCTAGAACTATAATAATTATACTTATTACTCCCGATATTATCAGTATAACATGCCTTATTACGCATATAATGCAATTATTATCGCTAGAACTGTAATAATTATACTTATTACTTATATTATTAGCAATATAACGTGCATTATTACCCATATAATGCAGTTATTATCGCTAGAACTGTAATAATTATACTTATTACTTATATTATTTACAATATAACATGCATTATTACCCATATAATGGAGTTATTATCGCTAGAACTGTAATAAATATACGTATTACTTTTATTATCATCAATATAACATGCATTATTACCCATATTATGCAGTTATTATCGAAAGAACTGTAATAAATATACTTATTACTTTTATTATTATCAATATAACATGCACTATTTGCCATATTTTACTATTATTATCGCTAGAACTATAATAAATATACTTATTACTCCCGATATTATCAATACAACATGCATTATTACCCATATAATGCAGTTATTATCGCTAGAACTGTAATAATTATACTTATTACTTATATTATTAGCAATATAACGTGCATTATTACCCATATAATGCAGTTATTATCGCTAGAACTGTAATAAATATACTTATTACTTCCAATATTATCAATATAACATGCATTATTACCCATATAATGCAGTTATTATCGCTAGAACTGTAATAATTATACTTATTACTTATATTATTAGCAATATAACGTGCATTATTACCCATATAATGCAGTTATTATCTCTAGAACTGTAATAATTATACTTATTACTTATATTATTATCAGTATAACATGCATTATTACCCATATAATGGAGTTATTATCGCTAGAACTGTAATAATTATACTTATTACTTATATTATTATCAATATAACATGAATTATTACCCATATAATGCAGTTATTATCGACAGAAGTATAATAAATATACTTATTACTTTTATTATTATCAATATAACAGGCACTATTAGCTATATTATAATATTATTATCGCTAGAACTATAATAATTATACTTATCACTCCCGATATTATCAATATAACATGCCTTATTACGTATATAATGCAGTTATTATCGCTAGAACTGTAATAATTATACTTATCACTTATATTATTAGCAATATAACATGCATTATTACCCATATTATGCAGTCATTATCGCTAGAACTATAATAAATATACTTATTACTCCCAATATTATCAATATAACATGCATAATTAGCCATATAATGCAGTTATTATGGCTAGAACTGTAATAATTATACTCATTACTTATATTATTAGCAATATAACGTGCATTATTACCCATATTATGCAGTTATTATCGCAAGAACTATAATGAATATACTTATTACTCCCAATATTATCAATATAACATGCATTATTACCCATATAATGCAGTTATTATCTCTAGAACTGTAATAATTATACTTATTACTAATATTATTATCAATGTAACATGCATTATTACCCATATAATGGAGTTATTATCGCTAGAACTGCAATAATTATACTTATTACTTATATTATTATCAATATAACATGCATTATTACCCATATAATGGAGGTATTATCGCTAGAACTGTAATAATTATACCTATTACTTATATTATTATCAATATAACATGCATTATTACCCATATAATGCAGTTATTATCGACAGAAGTATAATAAATATACTTATTACTTTTATTATTATCAATATAACAGGCACTATTAGCCATATTTTACTATTATTATCGCTAGAACTATAATAATTATACTTATTACTCCCGATATTATCAATATAACATGCCTTATTACGTATATAATGCAGTTATTGTCGCTAGAACTGTAATAATTATACTTATCACTTATATTATTAGCAATATAACGTGCATTATTACCCATATAATGCAGTTAGTATCGCTGGAACTGTAATAATTATACTTATTACTTATATTATTATCAATATAACATGCATTATTACCCATATTATGCAGTTATTAGCGCTAGAACTATAATAAATATACTTATTACTCCCAATATAATCAATATAACATGCATAATTACCCATATAATGCAGTTATTATCGCTAGAACTGTAATAATTATACTTATTACTTGTATTATTAGCAATATAACGTGCATTATTACCCATATAATGCAGTTATTATCTCTAGAACTGTAATAAATATACTCATTACTAATATTATTATCAATATAACATGCATTATTACCCATACAATGGAGTTATTATCGACAGAAGTATAATAAATATACTTATTACATTTATTATTATCAATATAACAGGCACTATTAGCTATATTTTACTATTATTATCGCTAGAACTATAATAATTATACTTATTACTCCCGATATTATCAATATAACATGCCTTATTACGTATATAATGCAGTTATTATCGCTAGAACTGTAATAATTATACTTATCACTTATATTATTAGCAATATAACATGCATAATTACCCATATAATGCAGTTATTATCGCTAGAACTCTAATAATTATACTTATTACTTGTATTATTAGCAATATAACGTGCATTATTACCCATGTAGTGCAGTTATTATCTCTAGAACTGTAATAATTATACTTATTACTTATATTATTATCAATATAACATGTATTATTACCCATATTATGCAGTTATTATCGAAAGAACTGTAATAAATATACTTATTACTTTTATTATTATCAATATAACATGCACTATTTGCCATATTTTACTATTATTATCGCTAGAACTATAATAAATATACTTATTACTCCCGTTATTATCAATACAACATGCATTATTACCCATATAATGCAGTTATTATCGCTAGAACTGTAATAATTATACTTATTACTTATATTATTATCAATATAACATGCATTATTACCCATATAATGGAGTTATTATCGCTAGAACTGTAATAATTATACCTATTACTTATATTATTATCAATATAACATGCATTATTACCCATATAATGCAGTTATTATCGACAGAAGTATAATAAATATACTTATTACTTTTATTATTATCAATATAACAGGCACTATTAGCCATATTTTACTATTATTATCGCTAGAACTATAATAATTATACTTATTACTCCCGATATTATCAATATAACATGCCTTATTACGTATATAATGCAGTTATTGTCGCTAGAACTGTAATAATTATACTTATCACTTATATTATTAGCAATATAACGTGCATTATTACCCATATTATGCAGTTAGTATCGCTGGAACTGTAATAATTATACTTATTACTTATATTATTATCAATATAACATGCATTATTACCCATATTATGCAGTTATTAGCGCTAGAACTATAATAAATATACTTATTACTCCCAATATAATCAATATAACATGCATAATTACCCATATAATGCAGTTATTATCGCTAGAACTGTAATAATTATACTTATTACTTGTATTATTAGCAATATAACGTGCATTATTACCCATATAATGCAGTTATTATCTCTAGAACTGTAATAAATATACTCATTACTAATATTATTATCAATATAACATGCATTATTACCCATACAATGGAGTTATTATCGACAGAAGTATAATAAATATACTTATTACATTTATTATTATCAATATAACAGGCACTATTAGCTATATTTTACTATTATTATCGCTAGAACTATAATAATTATACTTATTACTCCCGATATTATCAATATAACATGCCTTATTACGTATATAATGCAGTTATTATCGCTAGAACTGTAATAATTATACTTATCACTTATATTATTAGCAATATAACATGCATAATTACCCATATAATGCAGTTATTATCGCTAGAACTGTAATAATTATACTTATTACTTGTATTATTAGCAATATAACGTGCATTATTACCCATGTAGTGCAGTTATTATCGCTAGAACTGTAATAAATATACTTATTACTTCCAATATTATCAATATAACATGCATTATTACCCATATAATGCAGTTATTATCGCTAGAACTGTAATAATTATACTTATTACTTATATTATTAGCAATATAACGTGCATTATTACCCATATAATGCAGTTGTTATCTCTAGAACTGTAATAATTATACTTATTACTTATATTATTATCAGTATAACATGCATTATTACCCATATAATGGAGTTATTATCGCTAGAACTGTAATAATTATACTTATTACTTATATTATTATCAATATAACATGAATTATTACCCATATAATGCAGTTATTATCGACAGAAGTATAATAAATATACTTATTACTTTTATTATTATCAATATAACAGGCACTATTAGCTATATTATAATATTATTATCGCTAGAACTATAATAATTATACTTATTACTCCCGATATTATCAGTATAACATGCCTTATTACGCATATAATGCAATTATTATCGCTAGAACTGTAATAATTATACTTATTACTTATATTATTAGCAATATAACGTGCATTATTACCCATATAATGCAGTTATGATCGCTAGAACTGTAATAATTATACTTATTACTTATATTATTATCAATATAACATGAATTATTACCCATATAATGCAGTTATTATCGACAGAAGTATAATAAATATACTTATTACTTTTATTATTATCAATATAACAGGCACTATTAGCTATATTATAATATTATTATCGCTAGAACTATAATAATTATACTTATCACTCCCGATATTATCAATATAACATGCCTTATTACGTATATAATGCAGTTATTATCGCTAGAACTGTAATAATTATACTTATCACTTATATTATTAGCAATATAACATGCATTATTACCCATATTATGCAGTCATTATCGCTAGAACTATAATAAATATACTTATTACTCCCAATATTATCAATATAACATGCATAATTAGCCATATAATGCAGTTATTATGGCTAGAACTGTAATAATTATACTCATTACTTATATTATTAGCAATATAACGTGCATTATTACCCATATTATGCAGTTATTATCGCAAGAACTATAATGAATATACTTATTACTCCCAATATTATCAATATAACATGCATTATTACCCATATAATGCAGTTATTATCTCTAGAACTGTAATAATTATACTTATTACTAATATTATTATCAATGTAACATGCATTATTACCCATATAATGGAGTTATTATCGCTAGAACTGCAATAATTATACTTATTACTTATATTATTATCAATATAACATGCATTATTACCCATATAATGGAGGTATTATCGCTAGAACTGTAATAATTATACCTATTACTTATATTATTATCAATATAACATGCATTATTACCCATATAATGCAGTTATTATCGACAGAAGTATAATAAATATACTTATTACTTTTATTATTATCAATATAACAGGCACTATTAGCCATATTTTACTATTATTATCGCTAGAACTATAATAATTATACTTATTACTCCCGATATTATCAATATAACATGCCTTATTACGTATATAATGCAGTTATTGTCGCTAGAACTGTAATAATTATACTTATCACTTATATTATTAGCAATATAACGTGCATTATTACCCATATAATGCAGTTAGTATCGCTGGAACTGTAATAATTATACTTATTACTTATATTATTATCAATATAACATGCATTATTACCCATATTATGCAGTTATTAGCGCTAGAACTATAATAAATATACTTATTACTCCCAATATAATCAATATAACATGCATAATTACCCATATAATGCAGTTATTATCGCTAGAACTGTAATAATTATACTTATTACTTGTATTATTAGCAATATAACGTGCATTATTACCCATATAATGCAGTTATTATCTCTAGAACTGTAATAAATATACTCATTACTAATATTATTATCAATATAACATGCATTATTACCCATACAATGGAGTTATTATCGACAGAAGTATAATAAATATACTTATTACATTTATTATTATCAATATAACAGGCACTATTAGCTATATTTTACTATTATTATCGCTAGAACTATAATAATTATACTTATTACTCCCGATATTATCAATATAACATGCCTTATTACGTATATAATGCAGTTATTATCGCTAGAACTGTAATAATTATACTTATCACTTATATTATTAGCAATATAACATGCATAATTACCCATATAATGCAGTTATTATCGCTAGAACTCTAATAATTATACTTATTACTTGTATTATTAGCAATATAACGTGCATTATTACCCATGTAGTGCAGTTATTATCTCTAGAACTGTAATAATTATACTTATTACTTATATTATTATCAATATAACATGTATTATTACCCATATTATGCAGTTATTATCGAAAGAACTGTAATAAATATACTTATTACTTTTATTATTATCAATATAACATGCACTATTTGCCATATTTTACTATTATTATCGCTAGAACTATAATAAATATACCTATTACTCCCGTTATTATCAATACAACATGCATTATTACCCATATAATGCAGTTATTATCGCTAGAACTGTAATAATTATACTTATTACTTATATTATTAGCAATATAACGTGCATTATTACCCATATAATGCAGTTATTATCGCTAGAACTGTAATAAATATACTTATTACTTCCAATATTATCAATATAACATGCATTATTACCCATATAATGCAGTTATTATCGCTAGAACTGTAATAATTATACTTATTACTTATATTATTAGCAATATAACGTGCATTATTACCCATATAATGCAGTTGTTATCTCTAGAACTGTAATAATTATACTTATTACTTATATTATTATCAGTATAACATGCATTATTACCCATATAATGGAGTTATTATCGCTAGAACTGTAATAATTATACTTATTACTTATATTATTATCAATATAACATGAATTATTACCCATATAATGCAGTTATTATCGACAGAAGTATAATAAATATACTTATTACTTTTATTATTATCAATATAACAGGCACTATTAGCTATATTATAATATTATTATCGCTAGAACTATAATAATTATACTTATTACTCCCGATATTATCAGTATAACATGCCTTATTACGCATATAATGCAATTATTATCGCTAGAACTGTAATAATTATACTTATTACTTATATTATTAGCAATATAACGTGCATTATTACCCATATAATGCAGTTATTATCGCTAGAACTGTAATAATTATACTTATTACTTATATTATTTACAATATAACATGCATTATTACCCATATAATGGAGTTATTATCGCTAGAACTGTAATAAATATACGTATTACTTTTATTATCATCAATATAACATGCATTATTACCCATATTATGCAGTTATTATCGCAAGAACTATAATGAATATACTTATTACTCCCAATATTATCAATATAACATGCATTATTACCCATATAATGCAGTTATTAACTCTAGAACTGTAATAATTATACTTATTACTGATATTATTATCAATGTAACATGCATTATTACCCATATAATGGAGTTATTATCGCTAGAACTGTAATAATTATACTTATTACTTATATTATTATCAATATAACATGCATTATTACCCATATAATGCAGTTATTATCGACAGAAGTATAATAAATATACTTATTACTTTTATTATTATCAATATAACAGGCACTATTAGCTATATTTTACCATTATTATCGCTAAAACTATAATAATTATACTTATTACTCCCGATATTATCAGTATAACATGCCTTATTACGCATATAATGCAATTATTATCGCTAGAACAGTAATAATTATACTTATTACTTATATTATTAGCAATATATCGTGCATTATTACCCATATACTGCAGTTATTATCGCTAGAACTGTAATAATTATACTTATTACTTATATTATTATCAATATAACATGCATTATTACCCATATAATGGAGTTATTATCGCTAGAACTGTAATAATTATACCTATTACTCATATTATTATCAATATAACATGCATTATTACCCATATAATGCAGTTATTATCGACAGAAGTATAATAAATATACTTATTACTTTTATTATTATCAATATAACAGGCACTATTAGCCATATTTTACTATTATTATCGCTAGAACTATAATAATTATACTTATTACTCCCGATATTATCAATATAACATGCCTTATTACGTATATAATGCAGTTATTATCGCTAGAACTGTAATAATTATACTTATCACTTATATTATTAGCAATATAACGTGCATTATTACCCATATAATGCAGTTATTATCGCTGGAACTGTAATAATTATACTTATTACTTATATTATTATCAATATAACATGCATTATTACCCATATTATGCAGTTATTATCGCCAGAACTATAATAAATATACTTATTACTCCCAATATAATCAATATAACATGCATAATTACCCATATAATGCAGTTATTATCGCTAGAACTGTAATAATTATACTTATTACTTGTATTATTAGCAATATAACGTGCATTATTACCCATATAATGCAGTTATTATCTCTAGAACTGTAATAAATATACTCATTACTAATATTATTATCAATATAACATGCATTATTACCCATACAATGGAGTTATTATCGACAGAAGTATAATAAATATACTTATTACATTTATTATTATCAATATAACAGGCACTATTAGCTATATTTTACTATTATTATCGCTAGAACTATAATAATTATACTTATTACTCCCGATATTATCAATATAACATGCCTTATTACGCATATAATGCAATTATTATCGCTAGAACTGTAATAATTATACTTATTACTTATATTATTAGCAATATAACGTGCATTATTACCCATATAATGCAGTTATTATCGCTAGAACTGTAATAATTATACTTATTACTTATATTATTAGCAATATAACGTGCATTATTACCTATATAATGCAGTTATTATCGCTAGAACTGTAATAATTATACTTATTACTTATATTATTATCAATATAACATGCATTATTACCCATATTATGCAGTTATTATCGATAGAACTGTAATAAAGATACATATTACTTTTACTATTATCAATATAACATGCACTATTAGCCATACTTTACTATTATTATCGCTAGAACTATAATAATTATACTTATTACTCCCGATATTATCAATATAACATGCCTTATTACGCATATAATGCAGTTATTATCGCTAGAACTGTAATAATTATACTTATTACTTATATTATTATCAATATAACATGCATTATTACCCATATTATGCAGTTATTATCGCTAGAACTATAATAAATATACTTATTACTCCCAATATTATCAATATAACATGCATTATTACCCACATAATGCAGTTATTATCGCTAGAACTGTAATAATTATACTTATTACTTATATTATTAGCAATATAACGTGCATTATTACCCATGTAGTGCAGTTATTATCTCTAGAACTGTAATAATTATACTTATTACTTATATTATTGTCAATATAACATGTATTATTACCCATATTATGCAGTTATTATCGATAGAACTGTAATAAATATACTTATTACTTTTATTATTATCAATATAACATGCACTATTTGCCATATTTTACTATTATTATCGCTAGAACTATAATAAATATACTTATTACTCCCGATATTATCAATACAACATGCATTATTACCCATATAATGCAGTTATTATCGCTAGAACTGTAATAATTATACTTATTACTTATATTATTAGCAATATAACGTGCATTATTACCCATATAATGCAGTTATTATCGCTAGAACTGTAATAAATATACTTATTACTTCCAATATTATCAATATAACATGCATTATTACCCATATAATGCAGTTATTATCGCTAGGACTGTAATAATTATACTTATTACTTATATTATTAGCAATATAACGTGCATTATTACCCATATAATGCAGTTATTATCTCTAGAACTGTAATAATTATACTTATTACTTATATTATTATCAGTATAACATGCATTATTACCCATATAATGGAGTTATTATCGCTAGAACTGTAATAATTATACTTATTATTTATATTATTATCAATATAACATGAATTATTACCCATATAATGCAGTTATTATCGACAGAAGTATAATAAATATACTTATTACTTTTATTATTATCAATATAACAGGCACTATTAGCTATATTATAATATTATTATCGCTAAAACTATAATAATTATACTTATTACTCCCGATATTATCAGTATAACATGCCTTATTACGCATATAATGCAATTATTATCGCTAGAACAGTAATAATTATACTTATTACTTATATTATTAGCAATATAACGTGCATTATTACCCATATACTGCAGTTATTATCGCTAGAACTGTAATAATTATACTTATTACTTATGTTATTATCAATATAACATGCATTATTACCCATATAATGGAGTTATTATCGCTAGAACTGTAATAAATATACGTATTACTTTTATTATCATCAATATAACATGCATTATTACCCATATTATGCAGTCATTATCGCTAGAACTATAATAAATATACTTATTACTCCCAATATTATCAATATAACATGCATAATTAGCCATATAATGCAGTTATTATCGCTAGAACTGTAATAATTATACTCATTACTTATATTATTAGCAATATAACGTGCATTATTACCCATATTATGCAGTTATTATCGCAAGAACTATAATGAATATACTTATTACTCCCAATATTATCAATATAACATGCATTATTACCCATATAATGCAGTTATTATCTCTAGAACTGTAATAATTATACTTATTACTAATATTATTATCAATGTAACATGCATTATTACCCATATAATGGAGTTATTATCGCTAGAACTGTAATAATTATACTTATTACTTATATTATTATCAATATAACATGCATTATTACCCATATAATGGAGTTATTATCGCTAGAACTGTAATAATTATACTTATTACTTATATTATTATCAATATAACATGCCTTATTACGTATATAATGCAGTTATTATCGCTAGAACTGTAATAATTATACTTATCACTTATATTATTAGCAATATAACGTGCATTATTACCCATATAATGCAGTTAGTATCGCTGGAACTGTAATAATTATACTTATTACTTATATTATTATCAATATAACATGCATTATTACCCATATTATGCAGTTATTATCTCTAGAACTGTAATAATTATACTTATTACTTATATTATTATCAATATAACATGTATTATTACCCATATTATGCAGTTATTATCGAAAGAACTGTAATAAATATACTTATTACTTTTATTATTATCAATATAACATGCACTATTTGCCATATTTTACTATTATTATCGCTAGAACTATAATAAATATACTTATTACTCCCGATATTATCAATACAACATGCATTATTACCCATATAATGCAGTTATTATCGCTAGAACTGTAATAATTATACTTATTACTTATATTATTAGCAATATAACGTGCATTATTACCCATATAATGCAGTTATTATCGCTAGAACTGTAATAAATATACTTATTACTTCCAATATTATCAATATAACATGCATTATTACCCATATAATGCAGTTATTATCGCTAGAACTGTAATAATTATACTTATTACTTATATTATTATCAATATAACATGCATTATTACCCATATAATGGAGTTATTATCGCTAGAACTGTAATAAATATACGTATTACTTTTATTATCATCAATATAACATGCATTATTACCCATATTATGCAGTCATTATCGCTAGAACTATAATAAATATACTTATTACTCCCAATATTATCAATATAACATGCATAATTAGCCATATAATGCAGTTATTATCGCTAGAACTGTAATAATTATACTCATTACTTATATTATTAGCAATATAACGTGCATTATTACCCATATTATGCAGTTATTATCGCAAGAACTATAATGAATATACTTATTACTCCCAATATTATCAATATAACATGCATTATTACCCATATAATGCAGTTATTATCTCTAGAACTGTAATAATTATACTTATTACTAATATTATTATCAATGTAACATGCATTATTACCCATATAATGGAGTTATTATCGCTAGAACTGTAATAATTATACATATTACTTATATTATTATCAATATAACATGCATTATTACCCATATAATGGAGTTATTATCGCTAGAACTGTAATAATTATACTTATTACTTATATTATTATCAATATAACATGAATTATTACCCATATAATGCAGTTATTATCGACAGAAGTATAATAAATATACTTATTACTTTTATTATTATCAATATAACAGGCACTATTAGCTATATTATAATATTATTATCGCTAGAACTATAATAATTATACATATCACTCCCGATATTATCAATATAACATGCCTTATTACGTATATAATGCAGTTATTATCGCTAGAACTGTAATAATTATACTTATCACTTATATTATTAGCAATATAACATGCATTATTACCCATATTATGCAGTCATTATCGCTAGAACTATAATAAATATACTTATTACTCCCAATATTATCAATATAACATGCATAATTAGCCATATAATGCAGTTATTATCGCTAGAACTGTAATAATTATACTTATTACTTATGTTATTATCAATATAACATGCATTATTACCCATATAATGGAGTTATTATCGCTAGAACTGTAATAAATATACGTATTACTTTTATTATCATCAATATAACATGCATTATTACCCATATTATGCAGTCATTATCGCTAGAACTATAATAAATATACTTATTACTCCCAATATTATCAATATAACATGCATAATTAGCCATATAATGCAGTTATTATCGCTAGAACTGTAATAATTATACTCATTACTTATATTATTAGCAATATAACGTGCATTATTACCCATATTATGCAGTTATTATCGCAAGAACTATAATGAATATACTTATTACTCCCAATATTATCAATATAACATGCATTATTACCCATATAATGCAGTTATTATCTCTAGAACTGTAATAATTATACTTATTACTAATATTATTATCAATGTAACATGCATCATTACCCATATAATGGAGTTATTATCGCTAGAACTGTAATAATTATACTTATTACTTATATTATTATCAATATAACATGCATTATTACCCATATAATGGAGTTATTATCGCTAGAACTGTAATAATTATACCTATTACTTATATTATTATCAATATAACATGCATTATTACCCATATAATGCAGTTATTATCGACAGAAGTATAATAAATATACTTATTACTTTTATTATTATCAATATAACAGGCACTATTAGCCATATTTTACTATTATTATCGCTAGAACTATAATAATTATACTTATTACTCCCGATATTATCAATATAACATGCCTTATTACGTATATAATGCCGTTATTATCGCTAGAACTGTAATAATTATACTTATCACTTATATTATTAGCAATATAACGTGCATTATTACCCATATAATGCAGTTATTATCGCTGGAACTGTAATAATTATACTTATTACTTATATTATTATCAATATAACATGCATTATTACCCATATTA
Organism: Megachile leachella; assembly: GCA_963576845.1. Lineage (NCBI taxonomy): Eukaryota > Metazoa > Arthropoda > Insecta > Hymenoptera > Megachilidae > Megachile > Megachile leachella. The sequence goes on along the minus strand of CAUYWW010000150.1, from coordinate 439,753 downwards.
TGCAGTTATTATCGCAAGAACTATAATGAATATACTTATTACTCCCAATATTATCAATATAACATGCATTATTACCCATATAATGCAGTTATTATCTCTAGAACTGTAATAATTATACTTATTACTAATATTATTATCAATGTAACATGCATTATTACCCATATAATGGAGTTATTATCGCTAGAACTGTAATAATTATACTTATTACTTATATTATTATCAATATAACATGCATTATTACCCATATAATGGAGTTATTATCGCTAGAACTGTAATAATTATACTTATTACTTATATTATTATCAATATAACATGCCTTATTACGTATATAATGCAGTTATTATCGCTAGAACTGTAATAATTATACTTATCACTTATATTATTAGCAATATAACGTGCATTATTACCCATATAATGCAGTTAGTATCGCTGGAACTGTAATAATTATACTTATTACTTATATTATTATCAATATAACATGCATTATTACCCATATTATGCAGTTATTATCTCTAGAACTGTAATAATTATACTTATTACTTATATTATTATCAATATAACATGTATTATTACCCATATTATGCAGTTATTATCGAAAGAACTGTAATAAATATACTTATTACTTTTATTATTATCAATATAACATGCACTATTTGCCATATTTTACTATTATTATCGCTAGAACTATAATAAATATACTTATTACTCCCGATATTATCAATACAACATGCATTATTACCCATATAATGCAGTTATTATCGCTAGAACTGTAATAATTATACTTATTACTTATATTATTAGCAATATAACGTGCATTATTACCCATATAATGCAGTTATTATCGCTAGAACTGTAATAAATATACTTATTACTTCCAATATTATCAATATAACATGCATTATTACCCATATAATGCAGTTATTATCGCTAGAACTGTAATAATTATACTTATTACTTATATTATTATCAATATAACATGCATTATTACCCATATAATGGAGTTATTATCGCTAGAACTGTAATAAATATACGTATTACTTTTATTATCATCAATATAACATGCATTATTACCCATATTATGCAGTCATTATCGCTAGAACTATAATAAATATACTTATTACTCCCAATATTATCAATATAACATGCATAATTAGCCATATAATGCAGTTATTATCGCTAGAACTGTAATAATTATACTCATTACTTATATTATTAGCAATATAACGTGCATTATTACCCATATTATGCAGTTATTATCGCAAGAACTATAATGAATATACTTATTACTCCCAATATTATCAATATAACATGCATTATTACCCATATAATGCAGTTATTATCTCTAGAACTGTAATAATTATACTTATTACTAATATTATTATCAATGTAACATGCATTATTACCCATATAATGGAGTTATTATCGCTAGAACTGTAATAATTATACATATTACTTATATTATTATCAATATAACATGCATTATTACCCATATAATGGAGTTATTATCGCTAGAACTGTAATAATTATACTTATTACTTATATTATTATCAATATAACATGAATTATTACCCATATAATGCAGTTATTATCGACAGAAGTATAATAAATATACTTATTACTTTTATTATTATCAATATAACAGGCACTATTAGCTATATTATAATATTATTATCGCTAGAACTATAATAATTATACATATCACTCCCGATATTATCAATATAACATGCCTTATTACGTATATAATGCAGTTATTATCGCTAGAACTGTAATAATTATACTTATCACTTATATTATTAGCAATATAACATGCATTATTACCCATATTATGCAGTCATTATCGCTAGAACTATAATAAATATACTTATTACTCCCAATATTATCAATATAACATGCATAATTAGCCATATAATGCAGTTATTATCGCTAGAACTGTAATAATTATACTTATTACTTATGTTATTATCAATATAACATGCATTATTACCCATATAATGGAGTTATTATCGCTAGAACTGTAATAAATATACGTATTACTTTTATTATCATCAATATAACATGCATTATTACCCATATTATGCAGTCATTATCGCTAGAACTATAATAAATATACTTATTACTCCCAATATTATCAATATAACATGCATAATTAGCCATATAATGCAGTTATTATCGCTAGAACTGTAATAATTATACTCATTACTTATATTATTAGCAATATAACGTGCATTATTACCCATATTATGCAGTTATTATCGCAAGAACTATAATGAATATACTTATTACTCCCAATATTATCAATATAACATGCATTATTACCCATATAATGCAGTTATTATCTCTAGAACTGTAATAATTATACTTATTACTAATATTATTATCAATGTAACATGCATCATTACCCATATAATGGAGTTATTATCGCTAGAACTGTAATAATTATACTTATTACTTATATTATTATCAATATAACATGCATTATTACCCATATAATGGAGTTATTATCGCTAGAACTGTAATAATTATACCTATTACTTATATTATTATCAATATAACATGCATTATTACCCATATAATGCAGTTATTATCGACAGAAGTATAATAAATATACTTATTACTTTTATTATTATCAATATAACAGGCACTATTAGCCATATTTTACTATTATTATCGCTAGAACTATAATAATTATACTTATTACTCCCGATATTATCAATATAACATGCCTTATTACGTATATAATGCAGTTATTATCGCTAGAACTGTAATAATTATACTTATCACTTATATTATTAGCAATATAACGTGCATTATTACCCATATAATGCAGTTATTATCGCTGGAACTGTAATAATTATACTTATTACTTATATTATTATCAATATAACATGCATTATTACCCATATTATGCAGTTATTATCGCTAGAACTATAATAAATATACTTATTACTCCCAATATAATCAATATAACATGCATAATTACCCATATAATGCAGTTATTATCGCTAGAACTGTAATAATTATACTTATTACTTGTATTATTAACAATATAACGTGCATTATTACCCATATAATGCAGTTATTATCTCTAGAACTGTAATAAATATACTCATTACTAATATTATTATCAATATAACATGCATTATTACCCATACAATGGAGTTATTATCGACAGAAGTATAATAAATATACTTATTACATTTATTATTATCAATATAACAGGCACTATTAGCTATATTTTACTATTATTATCGCTAGAACTATAATAATTATACTTATCACTCCCGATATTATCAATATAACATGCCTTATTACGCATATAATGCAGTTATTATCGCTAGAACTGTAATAATTATACTTATTACTTATATTATTAGCAATATAACGTGCATTATTACCCATATAATGCAGTTATTATCTCTAGAACTGTAATAATTATACTTATTACTTATATTATTATCAGTATAACATGCATTATTACCCATATAATGGAGTTATTATCGCTAGAACTGTAATAATTATACTTATTACTTATATTATTATCAATATAACATGAATTATTACCCATATAATGCAGTTATTATCGACAGAAGTATAATAAATATACTTATTACTTTTATTATTATCAATATAACAGGCACTATTAGCTATATTATAATATTATTATCGCTAGAACTATAATAATTATACTTATTACTCCCGATATTATCAGTATAACATGCCTTATTACGCATATAATGCAATTATTATCGCTAGAACTGTAATAATTATACTTATTACTTATATTATTAGCAATATAACGTGCATTATTACCCATATAATGCAGTTATTATCGCTAGAACTGTAATAATTATACTTATTACTTATATTATTTACAATATAACATGCATTATTACCCATATAATGGAGTTATTATCGCTAGAACTGTAATAAATATACGTATTACTTTTATTATCATCAATATAACATGCATTATTACCCATATTATGCAGTTATTATCGCAAGAACTATAATGAATATACTTATTACTCTCAATATTATCAATATAACATGCATTATTACCCATATAATGCAGTTATTAACTCTAGAACTGTAATAATTATACTTATTACTAATATTATTATCAATGTAACATGCATTATTACCCATATAATGGAGTTATTATCGCTAGAACTGTAATAATTATACTTATTACTTATATTATTATCAATATAACATGCATTATTACCCATATAATGCAGTTATTATCGACAGAAGTATAATAAATATACTTATTACTTTTATTATTATCAATATAACAGGCACTATTAGCTATATTTTACCATTATTATCGCTAAAACTATAATAATTATACTTATTACTCCCGATATTATCAGTATAACATGCCTTATTACGCATATAATGCAATTATTATCGCTAGAACAGTAATAATTATACTTATTACTTATATTATTAGCAATATAACGTGCATTATTACCCATATACTGCAGTTATTATCGCTAGAACTGTAATAATTATACTTATTACTTATGTTATTATCAATATAACATGCATTATTACCCATATAATGGAGTTATTATCGCTAGAACTATAATAAATATACTTATTACTCCCAATATTATCAATATAACATGCATAATTAGCCATATAATGCAGTTATTATCGCTAGAACTGTAATAATTATACTCATTACTTATATTATTAGCAATATAACGTGCATTATTACCCATATTATGCAGTTATTACCGCTAGAACTGTAATAATTATACTTATTACTAATATTATTATCAATGTAACATGCATTATTACCCATATAATGGAGTTATTATCGCTAGAACTGTAATAATTATACTTATTACTTATATTATTATCAATATAACATGCATTACTACCCATATAATGCAGTTATTATCGACAGAAGTATAATAAATATACTTATTACTTTTATTATTATCAATATAACAGGCACTATTAGCTATATTATAATATTATTATCGCTAGAACTATAATAATTATACTTATTACTCCCGATATTATCAGTATAACATGCCTTATTACGCATATAATGCAATTATTATCGCTAGAACTGTAATAATTATACTTATTACTTATATTATTAGCAATATAACGTGCATTATTACCCATATAATGCAGTTATTATCGCTAGAACTGTAATAATTATACTTATTACTTATATTATTATCAATATAACATGCATTATTACCCATATAATGCAGTTATCATCGCTAGAACTGTAATAATTATACTTACTACTTATATTATTAGCAGTATAACGTGCATTATTACCCATATAACGCAGTTATTATCTCTAGAACTGTAATAATTATACTTATTACTCCCGATATTATCAATATAACATGCCTTATTACGCATATAATGCAATTATTATCGCTAGAACTGCAATAATTATACTTATTACTTATATTATTAGCAATATAACGTGCATTATTACCTATATAGTGCAGTTATTATCGCTAGAACTGTAATAATTATACTAATTACTTATATTATTATCAATATAACATGCATTATTACCCATATAATGCAGTTATTATCGACAGAAGTATAATAAATATACGTATTACTTTTATTATCATCAATATAACATGCATTATTACCCATATTATGCAGTTATTATCGATAGAACTGTAATAAATATACTTATAACTTTTATTATTATCAATATAACAGGCACTATTAGCCATATTTTACTATTATTATCGCTAGAACTATAATAATTATACTTCTTACTCCCGATATTATCAATATAACATGCCTTATTACGCATATAATGCAATTATTATCGCTAGAACTGTAATAATTATACTTATTACTTATATTATTAGCAATATAACGTGCATTATTACCTATATAATGCAGTTATTATCGCTAGAACTGTAATAATTATACTAATTACTTATATTATTATCAATATAACATGCATTATTACCCATATAATGCAGTTATTATCGACAGAAGTATAATAAATATACTTATTACTTTTATTATTATCAATATAACAGGCACTATTAGCCATATTTTACTATTATTATCGCTAGAACTATAATAATTATACTTATTACTCCCGATATTATCAATATAACATGCCTTATTACGCATATAATGCAATTATTATCGCTAGAACTGTAATAATTATACTTATTACTTATATTATTAGCAATATAACGTTCATTATTACCCATGTTGTGCAGTTATTATCTCTAGAACTATAATAAATATACTTATTACTCCCAATATTATCAATATAACATGCATTATTACCCACATAATGCAGTTATTATCGCTAGAACTCTAATAAATATACTTATTACTTTTATTATTATCAATATAACATGCACTATTTGCCATATTTTACTATTATTATCGCTAGCACTATAATAATTATACTTATTACTCCCGATATTATCAATACAACATGCATTATTACCCATATAATGCAGTTATTATCGCTAGAGCTGCAATAATTATACTTATTACTTATATTATTATCAATATAACATGCATTATTACCCATATTATGCAGTTATTATCGCAAGAACTATAATGAATATACTTATTACTCCCAATATTATCAATATAACATGCATTATTACCCATATAATGCAGTTATTATCTCTAGAACTATAGTAATTATACTTATTACTAATATTATTATCAATGTAACATGCATTATTACCCATATAATGGAGTTATTATCGCTAGAACTGTAATAATTATACTTATTACTTATATTATTATCAATATAACATGCATTATTACCCATATAATGCAGTTATTATCGACAGAAGTATAATAAATATACTTATTACTTTTATTATTATCAATATAACAGGCACTATTAGCTATATTTTACCATTATTATCGCTAAAACTATAATAATTATACTTATTACTCCCGATATTATCAGTATAACATGCCTTATTACGCATATAATGCAATTATTATCGCTAGAACAGTAATAATTATACTTATTACTTATATTATTAGCAATATAACGTGCATTATTACCCATATAATGCAGTTATTATCGCTAGAACTGTAATAATTATACTTATTACTTATGTTATTATCAATATAACATGCATTATTACCCATATAATGGAGTTATTATCGCTAGAACTGTAATAAATATACGTATTACTTTTATTATCATCAATATAACATGCATTATTACCCGTATTATGCAGTTATTATTGCTAGAACTATAATAAATATACTTATTACTCCCAATATTATCAATATAACATGCATTATTACCCATATAATGCAGTTATCATCGCTAGAACTGTAATAATTATACTTACTACTTATATTATTAGCAGTATAACGTGCATTATTGCCCATATAACGCAGTTATTATCTCTAGAACTGTAATAATTATACTTATTACTTATATTATTATCAATATAACATGCATTATTACCCATATAATGGAGTTATTATCGCTAGAGCTGCAATAATTATACTTATTACTTATATTATTATCAATATAACATGCATTATTACCCATATTATGCAGTTATTATCGCAAGAACTATAATGAATATACTTATTACTCCCAATATTATCAATATAACATGCATTATTACCCATATAATGCAGTTATCATCGCTAGAACTGTAATAATTATACTTACTACTTATATTATTAGCAGTATAACGTGCATTATTGCCCATATAACGCAGTTATTATCTCTAGAACTGTAATAATTATACTTATTACTTATATTATTATCAATATAACATGCATTATTACCCATATAATGGAGTTATTATCGCTAGAGCTGCAATAATTATACTTATTACTTATATTATTATCAATATAACATGCATTATTACCCATATTATGCAGTTATTATCGCAAGAACTATAATGAATATACTTATTACTCCCAATATTATCAATATAACATGCATTATTACCCATATAATGCAGTTATTATCTCTAGAACTATAGTAATTATACTTATTACTAATATTATTATCAATGTAACATGCATTATTACCTATATAATGGAGTTATTATCGCTAGAACTGTAATAATTATACTTATTACTTATATTATTATCAATATAACATGCATTATTACCCATATAATGCAGTTATTATCGACAGAAGTATAATAAATATACTTATTACTTTTATTATTATCAATATAACTGGCACTATTAGCTATATTTTACCATTATTATCGCTAAAACTATAATAATTATACTTATTACTCCCGATATTATCAGTATAACATGCCTTATTACGCATGTAATGCAATTATTATCGCTAGAACAGTAATAATTATACTTATTACTTATATTATTAGCAATATAACGTGCATTATTACCCATATAATGCAGTTATTATCGCTAGAACTGTAATAATTATACTTATTACTTATGTTATTATCAATATAACATGCATTATTACCCATATAATGGAGTTATTATCGCTAGAACTGTAATAAATATACGTATTACTTTTATTATCATCAATATAACATGCATTATTACCCGTATTATGCAGTTATTATCGCTAGAACTATAATAAATGTACTTATTACTCCCAATATTATCAATATAACATGCATTATTACCCATATAATGCAGTTATCATCGCTAGAACTGTACTAATTATACTTACTACTTATATTATTAGCAGTATAACGTGCATTATTACCCATATAACGCAGTTATTATCTCTAGAACTGTAATAATTATACTTATTACTCCCGATATTATCAATATAACATGCCTTATTACGCATATAATGCAATTATTATCGCTAGAACTGTAATAATTATAGTTATTACTTATATTATTAGCAATATAACGTGCATTATTACCTATATAATGCAGTTATTATCGCTAGAACTGTAATAATTATACTTATTACTTATATTATTATCAATATAACATGCATTATTACCCATATAATGGAGTTATTATCGCTAGAACTGTAAAAAATATACGTATTACTTTTATTATCATCAATATAACATGCATTATTACCCATATTATGCAGTTATTATCGATAGAACTATAATAAATATACGTATTACTTTTATTATCATCAATATAGCATGCATTATTACCCATATTATGCAGTTATTATCGATAGAACAGTAATAATTATACTCATTACTTATATTATTAGCAATATAACGTGCATTATTACCCATATTATGCAGTTATTATCGCTAGAACTATAATAAATATACTTATTACTCCCAATATTATCAATATAACATGCATTATTACCCATATAATGCAGTTATCATCGCTAGAACTGTAATAATTATACTTACTACTTATATTATTAGCAGTATAACGTGCATTATTGCCCATATAACGCAGTTATTATCTCTAGAACTGTAATAATTATACTTATTACTTATATTATTATCAATATAACATGCATTATTACCCATATAATGGAGTTATTATCGCTAGAACTGTAATAATTATACTAATTACTTATATTATTATCAGTATAACATGCATTATTACCCATATAATGCAGTTATTATCGACAGAAGTATAATAAATATACTTATTACTTTTATTATTATCAATATAACAGGCACTATTTGCCATATTTTACTATTATTATCGCTAGAACTATAATAATTATACTTATTACTCCCCATATTATCAATACAACGTGCATTATTACCCATATAATGCAGTTATTATCGCTAGAACTGTAATAATTATACTTATTACTTATATTATTAGCAATATAACGTGCATTATTACCCATATAATGCAGTTATTATCGCTAGAACTGTAATAAATATACGTATTACTTTTATTATCATCAATATAACATGCATTATTACCCATATTATGCAGTTATTATCGATAGAACTGTAATAAAGATACATATTACTTTTACTATTATCAATATAACATGCACTATTAGCCATACTTTACTATTATTATCGCTAGAACTATAATAATTATACTTATTACTCCCGATATTATCAATATAACATGCCTTATTACGCATATAATGCAGTTATTATCGCTAGAACTGTAATAATTATACTTATTACTTATATTATTATCAATATAACATGCATTATTACCCATATTATGCAGTTATTATCGCAAGAACTATAATGAATATACTTATTACTCCCAATATTATCAATATAACATGCATTATTACCCATATAATGCAGTTATTATCTCTAGAACTGTAATAATTATACTTATTACTAATATTATTATCAATGTAACATGCATTATTACCCATATAATGGAGTTATTATCGCTAGAACTGTAATAATTATACTTATTACTTATATTATTATCAATATAACATGCATTATTACCCATATAATGGAGTTATTATCGCTAGAACTGTAATAATTATACCTATTACTTATATTATTATCAATATAACATGCATTATTACCCATATAATGCAGTTATTATCGACAGAAGTATAATAAATATACTTATTACTTTTAGTATTATCAATATAACAGGCACTATTAGCCATATTTTACTATTATTATCGCTAGAACTATAATAATTATACTTATTACTCCCGATATTATCAATATAACATGCCTTATTACGTATATAATGCAGTTATTATCGCTAGAACTGTAATAATTATACTTATCACTTATATTATTAGCAATATAACGTGCATTATTACCCATATAATGCAGTTATTATCGCTGGAACTGTAATAATTATACTTATTACTTATATTATTATCAATATAACATGCATTATTACCCATATTATGCAGTTATTATCGCTAGAACTATAATAAATATACTTATTACTCCCAATATAATCAATATAACATGCATAATTACCCATATAATGCAGTTATTATCGCTAGAACTGTAATAATTATACTTATTACTTGTATTATTAGCAATATAACGTGCATTATTACCCATATAATGCAGTTATTATCTCTAGAACTGTAATAAATATACTCATTACTAATATTATTATCAATATAACATGCATTATTACCCATACAATGGAGTTATTATCGACGGAAGTATAACAAATATACTGATTACGTTTATTATTATCAATATAACAGGCACTATTAGCTATATTTTACTATTATTATCGCTAGAACTATAATAATTATACTTATTACTCCCGATATTATCAATATAACATGCCTTATTACGCATATAATGCAATTATTATCGCTAGAACTGTAATAATTATACTTATTACTTATATTATTAGCAATATAACGTGCATTATTACCCATATAATGCAGTTATTATCGCTAGAACTGTAATAATTATACTTATTACTTATATTATTAGCAATATAACGTGCATTATTACCTATATAATGCAGTTATTATCGCTAGAACTGTAATAATTATACTTATTACTTATATTATTATCAATATAACATGCATTATTACCCATATTATGCAGTTATTATCGATAGAACTGTAATAAAGATACATATTACTTTTACTATTATCAATATAACATGCACTATTAGCCATACTTTACTATTATTATCGCTAGAACTATAATAATTATACTTATTACTCCCGATATTATCAATATAACATGCCTTATTACGCATATAATGCAGTTATTATCGCTAGAACTGTAATAATTATACTTATTACTTATATTATTATCAATATAACATGCATTATTACCCATATTATGCAGTTATTATCGCTAGAACTATAATAAATATACTTATTACTCCCAATATTATCAATATAACATGCATTATTACCCACATAATGCAGTTATTATCGCTAGAACTGTAATAATTATACTTATTACTTATATTATTAGCAATATAACGTGCATTATTACCCATGTAGTGCAGTTATTATCTCTAGAACTGTAATAATTATACTTATTACTTATATTATTATCAATATAACATGTATTATTACCCATATTATGCAGTTATTATCGATAGAACTGTAATAAATATACTTATTACTTTTATTATTATCAATATAACATGCACTATTTGCCATATTTTACTATTATTATCGCTAGAACTATAATAAATATACTTATTACTCCCGATATTATCAATACAACATGCATTATTACCCATATAATGCAGTTATTATCGCTAGAACTGTTATAATTATACTTATTACTTATATTATTAGCAATATAACGTGCATTATTACCCATATAATGCAGCTATTATCGCTAGAACTGTAATAAATATACTTATTACTTCCAATATTATCAATATAACATGCATTATTACCCATATAATGCAGTTATTATCGCTAGAACTGTAATAATTATACTTATTACTTATATTATTAGCAATATAACGTGCATTATTACCCATATAATGCAGTTATTATCTCTAGAACTGTAATAATTATACTTATTACTTATATTATTATCAGTATAACATGCATTATTACCCATATAATGGAGTTATTATCGCTAGAACTGTAATAATTATACTTATTACTTATATTATTATCAATATAACATGCATTATTACCCATATAATGCAGTTATTATCGACAGAAGTATAATAAATATACTTATTACTTTTATTATTATCAATATAACACGCACTATTAGCCATATTTTACTATTATTATCGCTAGAACTGTAATAATTATACTTATTACTCCCGATATTATCAATATAACATGCCCTATTACGTATATAATGCAGTTATTATCGCTAGAACTGTAATAATTATCCTTATTACTTATATTATTAGCAATATAACGTGCATTATTACCCATATAATGCAGTTATTATAGCTGGAACTGTAATAATTATACTTATTACTTATATTATTATCAATATAACATGCATTATTACCCATATTATGCAGTTATTATCGCTAGAACTATAATAAATATACTTATTACTCCCAATATTATCAATATAACATGCATAATTACCCATATAATGCAGTTATTATCGCTAGAACTGTAATAATTATACTCATTACTTATATTATTAGCAATATAACGTGCATTATTACCCATATTATGCAGTTATTACCGCTAGAACTGTAATAATTATACTTATTACATGTACTATTGGCAATATAACGTGCATTATTACCCATATAATGCAGTTATTATAGCCAGAACTGTAATAATTATACTTACTACTTATATTATTCTCAATATAACATGCATTATTACCCATATTATGCAGTTATTATCGCTAGAACTATAATAAATATACGTATTACTTTTATTATCATCAATATAACATGCATTATTACCCATATTATGCAGTTATTGTCGATAGAACTGTAATAAAGATACTTATTACTTTTACTATTATCAATATAACATGCACTATTAGCCATATTTTACTATTATTATCGCTAGAACTATAATAATTATACTTATTACTCCCGATATTATCAATATAACGTGCATTATTACCCATATAATGCAGTTATTATCGCTCGAACTGTAATAATTATACTTATTACTTATATTATTATCAATATAACATGCATTATTACCCATATTATGCAGTTATTATCGCTAGAACTATAATAAATATACTTATTACTCCCAATATAATCAATATAACATGCATTATTACCCATATAATGGAGTTATTATCGCTAGAACTGTAATAATTATACTTATTACTTATATTATTATCAATATAACATGCATTATTACCCATATTATGCAGTTATTATCACTAGAACTATAATAAATATACTTATTACTCCCAATATTATCAATATAACATGCATTATTACCCATATAATGCAGTTATCATCGCTAGAACTGTAATAATTATACTTACTACTTATATTATTAGCAGTATAACGTGCATTATTACCTATATAACGCAGTTATTATCTCTAGAACTGTAATAATTATACTTATTACTTATATTATTATCAATATAACATGCATTATTACCCATATAATGGAGTTATTATCGCTAGAACTGTAATAATTATACTTATTACTTATATTATTATCAATATAACATGCATTATTACCCATATTATGCAGTTATTATCACTAGAACTATAATAAATATACTTATTACTCCCAATATTATCAATATAACATGCATTATTACCCATATAATGCAGTTATCATCGCTAGAACTGTAATAATTATACTTACTACTTATATTATTAGCAGTATAACGTGCATTATTACCCATATAACGCAGTTATTATCTCTAGAACTGTAATAATTATACTTATTACTTATATTATTATCAATATAACATGCATTATTACCCATATAATGGAGTTATTATCGCTAGAACTGTAATAATTATACTAATTACTCCCGATATTATCAATATAACATGCCTTATTACGCATATAATGCAATTATTATCGCTAGAACTGTAATAATTATACTTATTACTTATATTATTATCAATATAGCATGCATTATTACCCATATAATGCAGTTATTATCGACAGAAGTATAATAAATATACTTATTACTTTTATTATTATCAATATAACAGGCACTATTAGCCATATTTTACTATTATTATCGCTAGAACTATAATAATTATACTTATTACTCCCGATATTATCAATATAACATGCCTTATTACGCATATAATGCAATTATTATCGCTAGAACTGTAATAATTATACTTATTACTTATATTATTATCAATATAGCATGCATTATTACCCATATAATGGAGTTATTATCGCTAGAACTGTAATAAATATACGTATTACTTTTATTATCATCAATATAACATGCATTATTACCCATATTATGCAGTTATTATCGATAGAACTATAATAAATATACGTATTACTTTTATTATCATCAATATAACATGCATTATTACCCATATTATGCAGTTATTATCGATAGAACTGTAATAAATATACTTACTACTTTCATTATCATCAATATAACATGCATTATTACCCATATTATGCAGTTATTATCGATAGAACTATAATAAATATACTTAGTACTTTTATTATTATCAATATAACATGCATTATTACCCATATTATGCAGTTATTATCGATAGAACTGTAATAAAGATACATATTACTTTTACTATTATCAATATAACATGCACTATTAGCCATACTTTACTATTATTATCGCTAGAACTATAATAATTATACTTATTACTCCCGATATTATCAATATAACATGCCTTATTACGCATATTATGCAATTATTATCGCTAGAACTGCAATAATTATACTTATTACTTATATTATTAGCAATATAACGTGCATTATTACCTATATAGTGCAGTTATTATCGCTAGAACTGTAATAATTATACTAATTACTTATATTATTATCAATATAACATGCATTATTACCCATATAATGCAGTTATTATCGACAGAAGTATAATAAATATACTTATTACTTTTATTATTATCAATATAACAGGCACTATTAGCTATATTATAATATTATTATCGCTAGAACTATAATAATTATACTTATTACTCCCGATATTATCAGTATAACATGCCTTATTACGCATATAATGCAATTATTATCGCTAGAACTGTAATAATTATACTTATTACTTATATTATTAGCAATATAATGTGCATTATTACCCATATAATGCAGTTATTATCGCTAGAACTGTAATAATTATACTTATTACTTATATTATTTACAATATAACATGCATTATTACCCATATAATGGAGTTATTATCGCTAGAACTGTAATAAATATACGTATTACTTTTATTATCATCAATATAACATGCATTATTACCCATATTATGCAGTTATTATCGCAAGAACTATAATGAATATACTTATTACTCTCAATATTATCAATATAACATGCATTATTACCCATATAATGCAGTTATTAACTCTAGAACTGTAATAATTATACTTATTACTAATATTATTATCAATGTAACATGCATTATTACCCATATAATGGAGTTATTATCGCTAGAACTGTAATAATTATACTTATTACTTATATTATTATCAATATAACATGCATTATTACCCATATAATGCAGTTATTATCGACAGAAGTATAATAAATATACTTATTACTTTTATTATTATCAATATAACAGGCACTATTAGCTATATTTTACCATTATTATCGCTAAAACTATAATAATTATACTTATTACTCCCGATATTATCAGTATAACATGCCTTATTACGCATATAATGCAATTATTATCGCTAGAACAGTAATAATTATACTTATTACTTATATTATTAGCAATATAACGTGCATTATTACCCATATACTGCAGTTATTATCGCTAGAACTGTAATAATTATACTTATTACTTATGTTATTATCAATATAACATGCATTATTACCCATATAATGGAGTTATTATCGCTAGAACTATAATAAATATACTTATTACTCCCAATATTATCAATATAACATGCATAATTAGCCATATAATGCAGTTATTATCGCTAGAACTGTAATAATTATACTCATTACTTATATTATTAGCAATATAACGTGCATTATTACCCATATTATGCAGTTATTACCGCTAGAACTGTAATAATTATACTTATTACTAATATTATTATCAATGTAACATGCATTATTACCCATATAATGGAGTTATTATCGCTAGAACTGTAATAATTATACTTATTACTTATATTATTATCAATATAACATGCATTACTACCCATATAATGCAGTTATTATCGACAGAAGTATAATAAATATACTTATTACTTTTATTATTATCAATATAACAGGCACTATTAGCTATATTATAATATTATTATCGCTAGAACTATAATAATTATACTTATTACTCCCGATATTATCAGTATAACATGCCTTATTACGCATATAATGCAATTATTATCGCTAGAACTGTAATAATTATACTTATTACTTATATTATTAGCAATATAACGTGCATTATTACCCATATAATGCAGTTATTATCGCTAGAACTGTAATAATTATACTTATTACTTATATTATTATCAATATAACATGCATTATTACCCATATAATGCAGTTATCATCGCTAGAACTGTAATAATTATACTTACTACTTATATTATTAGCAGTATAACGTGCATTATTACCCATATAACGCAGTTATTATCTCTAGAACTGTAATAATTATACTTATTACTCCCGATATTATCAATATAACATGCCTTATTACGCATATAATGCAATTATTATCGCTAGAACTGCAATAATTATACTTATTACTTATATTATTAGCAATATAACGTGCATTATTACCTATATAGTGCAGTTATTATCGCTAGAACTGTAATAATTATACTAATTACTTATATTATTATCAATATAACATGCATTATTACCCATATAATGCAGTTATTATCGACAGAAGTATAATAAATATACGTATTACTTTTATTATCATCAATATAACATGCATTATTACCCATATTATGCAGTTATTATCGATAGAACTGTAATAAATATACTTATAACTTTTATTATTATCAATATAACAGGCACTATTAGCCATATTTTACTATTATTATCGCTAGAACTATAATAATTATACTTCTTACTCCCGATATTATCAATATAACATGCCTTATTACGCATATAATGCAATTATTATCGCTAGAACTGTAATAATTATACTTATTACTTATATTATTAGCAATATAACGTGCATTATTACCTATATAATGCAGTTATTATCGCTAGAACTGTAATAATTATACTAATTACTTATATTATTATCAATATAACATGCATTATTACCCATATAATGCAGTTATTATCGACAGAAGTATAATAAATATACTTATTACTTTTATTATTATCAATATAACAGGCACTATTAGCCATATTTTACTATTATTATCGCTAGAACTATAATAATTATACTTATTACTCCCGATATTATCAATATAACATGCCTTATTACGCATATAATGCAATTATTATCGCTAGAACTGTAATAATTATACTTATTACTTATATTATTAGCAATATAACGTTCATTATTACCCATGTTGTGCAGTTATTATCTCTAGAACTATAATAAATATACTTATTACTCCCAATATTATCAATATAACATGCATTATTACCCACATAATGCAGTTATTATCGCTAGAACTCTAATAAATATACTTATTACTTTTATTATTATCAATATAACATGCACTATTTGCCATATTTTACTATTATTATCGCTAGCACTATAATAATTATACTTATTACTCCCGATATTATCAATACAACATGCATTATTACCCATATAATGCAGTTATTATCGCTAGAGCTGCAATAATTATACTTATTACTTATATTATTATCAATATAACATGCATTATTACCCATATTATGCAGTTATTATCGCAAGAACTATAATGAATATACTTATTACTCCCAATATTATCAATATAACATGCATTATTACCCATATAATGCAGTTATTATCTCTAGAACTATAGTAATTATACTTATTACTAATATTATTATCAATGTAACATGCATTATTACCCATATAATGGAGTTATTATCGCTAGAACTGTAATAATTATACTTATTACTTATATTATTATCAATATAACATGCATTATTACCCATATAATGCAGTTATTATCGACAGAAGTATAATAAATATACTTATTACTTTTATTATTATCAATATAACAGGCACTATTAGCTATATTTTACCATTATTATCGCTAAAACTATAATAATTATACTTATTACTCCCGATATTATCAGTATAACATGCCTTATTACGCATATAATGCAATTATTATCGCTAGAACAGTAATAATTATACTTATTACTTATATTATTAGCAATATAACGTGCATTATTACCCATATAATGCAGTTATTATCGCTAGAACTGTAATAATTATACTTATTACTTATGTTATTATCAATATAACATGCATTATTACCCATATAATGGAGTTATTATCGCTAGAACTGTAATAAATATACGTATTACTTTTATTATCATCAATATAACATGCATTATTACCCGTATTATGCAGTTATTATTGCTAGAACTATAATAAATATACTTATTACTCCCAATATTATCAATATAACATGCATTATTACCCATATAATGCAGTTATCATCGCTAGAACTGTACTAATTATACTTACTACTTATATTATTAGCAGTATAACGTGCATTATTACCCATATAACGCAGTTATTATCTCTAGAACTGTAATAATTATACTTATTACTCCCGATATTATCAATATAACATGCCTTATTACGCATATAATGCAATTATTATCGCTAGAACTGTAATAATTATAGTTATTACTTATATTATTAGCAATATAACGTGCATTATTACCTATATAATGCAGTTATTATCGCTAGAACTGTAATAATTATACTTATTACTTATATTATTATCAATATAACATGCATTATTACCCATATAATGGAGTTATTATCGCTAGAACTGTAAAAAATATACGTATTACTTTTATTATCATCAATATAACATGCATTATTACCCATATTATGCAGTTATAATCGATAGAACTATAATAAATATACGTATTACTTTTATTATCATCAATATAGCATGCATTATTACCCATATTATGCAGTTATTATCGATAGAACAGTAATAATTATACTCATTACTTATATTATTAGCAATATAACGTGCATTATTACCCATATTATGCAGTTATTATCGCTAGAACTATAATAAATATACTTATTACTCCCAATATTATCAATATAACATGCATTATTACCCATATAATGCAGTTATCATCGCTAGAACTGTAATAATTATACTTACTACTTATATTATTAGCAGTATAACGTGCATTATTGCCCATATAACGCAGTTATTATCTCTAGAACTGTAATAATTATACTTATTACTTATATTATTATCAATATAACATGCATTATTACCCATATAATGGAGTTATTATCGCTAGAGCTGCAATAATTATACTTATTACTTATATTATTATCAATATAACATGCATTATTACCCATATTATGCAGTTATTATCGCAAGAACTATAATGAATATACTTATTACTCCCAATATTATCAATATAACATGCATTATTACCCATATAATGCAGTTATTATCTCTAGAACTATAGTAATTATACTTATTACTAATATTATTATCAATGTAACATGCATTATTACCTATATAATGGAGTTATTATCGCTAGAACTGTAATAATTATACTTATTACTTATATTATTATCAATATAACATGCATTATTACCCATATAATGCAGTTACTATCGACAGAAGTATAATAAATATACTTATTACTTTTATTATTATCAATATAACTGGCACTATTAGCTATATTTTACCATTATTATCGCTAAAACTATAATAATTATACTTATTACTCCCGATATTATCAGTATAACATGCCTTATTACGCATGTAATGCAATTATTATCGCTAGAACAGTAATAATTATACTTATTACTTATATTATTAGCAATATAACGTGCATTATTACCCATATAATGCAGTTATTATCGCTAGAACTGTAATAATTATACTTATTACTTATGTTATTATCAATATAACATGCATTATTACCCATATAATGGAGTTATTATCGCTAGAACTGTAATAAATATACGTATTACTTTTATTATCATCAATATAACATGCATTATTACCCGTATTATGCAGTTATTATCGCTAGAACTATAATAAATGTACTTATTACTCCCAATATTATCAATATAACATGCATTATTACCCATATAATGCAGTTATCATCGCTAGAACTGTACTAATTATACTTACTACTTATATTATTAGCAGTATAACGTGCATTATTACCCATATAACGCAGTTATTATCTCTAGAACTGTAATAATTATACTTATTACTCCCGATATTATCAATATAACATGCCTTATTACGCATATAATGCAATTAGTATCGCTAGAACTGTAATAATTATAGTTATTACTTATATTATTAGCAATATAACGTGCATTATTACCTATATAATGCAGTTATTATCGCTAGAACTGTAATAATTATACTTATTACTTATATTATTATCAATATAACATGCATTATTACCCATATAATGGAGTTATTATCGCTAGAACTGTAAAAAATATACGTATTACTTTTATTATCATCAATATAACATGCATTATTACCCATATTATGCAGTTATTATCGATAGAACTATAATAAATATACGTATTACTTTTATTATCATCAATATAGCATGCATTATTACCCATATTATGCAGTTATTATCGATAGAACAGTAATAATTATACTCATTACTTATATTATTAGCAATATAACGTGCATTATTACCCATATTATGCAGTTATTATCGCTAGAACTATAATAAATATACTTATTACTCCCAATATTATCAATATAACATGCATTATTACCCATATAATGCAGTTATCATCGCTAGAACTGTAATAATTATACTTACTACTTATATTATTAGCAGTATAACGTGCATTATTGCCCATATAACGCAGTTATTATCTCTAGAACTGTAATAATTATACTTATTACTTATATTATTATCAATATAACATGCATTATTACCCATATAATGGAGTTATTATCGCTAGAACTGTAATAATTATACTAATTACTTATATTATTATCAGTATAACATGCATTATTACCCATATAATGCAGTTATTATCGACAGAAGTATAATAAATATACTTATTACTTTTATTATCATCAATATAACATGCATTATTACCCGTATTATGCAGTTATTATTGCTAGAACTATAATAAATATACTTATTACTCCCAATATTATCAATATAACATGCATTATTACCCATATAATGCAGTTATCATCGCTAGAACTGTACTAATTATACTTACTACTTATATTATTAGCAGTATAACGTGCATTATTACCCATATAACGCAGTTATTATCTCTAGAACTGTAATAATTATACTTATTACTCCCGATATTATCAATATAACATGCCTTATTACGCATATAATGCAATTATTATCGCTAGAACTGTAATAATTATAGTTATTACTTATATTATTAGCAATATAACGTGCATTATTACCTATATAATGCAGTTATTATCGCTAGAACTGTAATAATTATACTTATTACTTATATTATTATCAATATAACATGCATTATTACCCATATAATGGAGTTATTATCGCTAGAACTGTAAAAAATATACGTATTACTTTTATTATCATCAATATAACATGCATTATTACCCATATTATGCAGTTATTATCGATAGAACTATAATAAATATACGTATTACTTTTATTATCATCAATATAGCATGCATTATTACCCATATTATGCAGTTATTATCGATAGAACAGTAATAATTATACTCATTACTTATATTATTAGCAATATAACGTGCATTATTACCCATATTATGCAGTTATTATCGCTAGAACTATAATAAATATACTTATTACTCCCAATATTATCAATATAACATGCATTATTACCCATATAATGCAGTTATCATCGCTAGAACTGTAATAATTATACTTACTACTTATATTATTAGCAGTATAACGTGCATTATTGCCCATATAACGCAGTTATTATCTCTAGAACTGTAATAATTATACTTATTACTTATATTATTATCAATATAACATGCATTATTACCCATATAATGGAGTTATTATCGCTAGAGCTGCAATAATTATACTTATTACTTATATTATTATCAATATAACATGCATTATTACCCATATTATGCAGTTATTATCGCAAGAACTATAATGAATATACTTATTACTCCCAATATTATCAATATAACATGCATTATTACCCATATAATGCAGTTATTATCTCTAGAACTATAGTAATTATACTTATTACTAATATTATTATCAATGTAACATGCATTATTACCTATATAATGGAGTTATTATCGCTAGAACTGTAATAATTATACTTATTACTTATATTATTATCAATATAACATGCATTATTACCCATATAATGCAGTTATTATCGACAGAAGTATAATAAATATACTTATTACTTTTATTATTATCAATATAACTGGCACTATTAGCTATATTTTACCATTATTATCGCTAAAACTATAATAATTATACTTATTACTCCCGATATTATCAGTATAACATGCCTTATTACGCATGTAATGCAATTATTATCGCTAGAACAGTAATAATTATACTTATTACTTATATTATTAGCAATATAACGTGCATTATTACCCATATAATGCAGTTATTATCGCTAGAACTGTAATAATTATACTTATTACTTATGTTATTATCAATATAACATGCATTATTACCCATATAATGGAGTTATTATCGCTAGAACTGTAATAAATATACGTATTACTTTTATTATCATCAATATAACATGCATTATTACCCGTATTATGCAGTTATTATCGCTAGAACTATAATAAATGTACTTATTACTCCCAATATTATCAATATAACATGCATTATTACCCATATAATGCAGTTATCATCGCTAGAACTGTACTAATTATACTTACTACTTATATTATTAGCAGTATAACGTGCATTATTACCCATATAACGCAGTTATTATCTCTAGAACTGTAATAATTATACTTATTACTCCCGATATTATCAATATAACATGCCTTATTACGCATATAATGCAATTATTATCGCTAGAACTGTAATAATTATAGTTATTACTTATATTATTAGCAATATAACGTGCATTATTACCTATATAATGCAGTTATTATCGCTAGAACTGTAATAATTATACTTATTACTTATATTATTATCAATATAACATGCATTATTACCCATATAATGGAGTTATTATCGCTAGAACTGTAAAAAATATACGTATTACTTTTATTATCATCAATATAACATGCATTATTACCCATATTATGCAGTTATTATCGATAGAACTATAATAAATATACGTATTACTTTTATTATCATCAATATAGCATGCATTATTACCCATATTATGCAGTTATTATCGATAGAACAGTAATAATTATACTCATTACTTATATTATTAGCAATATAACGTGCATTATTACCCATATTATGCAGTTATTATCGCTAGAACTATAATAAATATACTTATTACTCCCAATATTATCAATATAACATGCATTATTACCCATATAATGCAGTTATCATCGCTAGAACTGTAATAATTATACTTACTACTTATATTATTAGCAGTATAACGTGCATTATTGCCCATATAACGCAGTTATTATCTCTAGAACTGTAATAATTATACTTATTACTTATATTATTATCAATATAACATGCATTATTACCCATATAATGGAGTTATTATCGCTAGAACTGTAATAATTATACTAATTACTTATATTATTATCAGTATAACATGCATTATTACCCATATAATGCAGTTATTATCGACAGAAGTATAATAAATATACTTATTACTTTTATTATTATCAATATAACAGGCACTATTTGCCATATTTTACTATTATTATCGCTAGAACTATAATAATTATACTTATTACTCCCCATATTATCAATACAACGTGCATTATTACCCATATAATGCAGTTATTATCGCTAGAACTGTAATAATTATACTTATTACTTATATTATTAGCAATATAACGTGCATTATTACCCATATAATGCAGTTATTATCGCTAGAACTGTAATAAATATACGTATTACTTTTATTATCATCAATATAACATGCATTATTACCCATATTATGCAGTTATTATCGATAGAACTATAATAAATATACGTATTACTTTTATTATCATCAATATAACATGCATTATTACCCATATTATGCAGTTATTATCGATAGAACTGTAATAAATATACTTACTACTTTCATTATCATCAATATAACATGCATTATTACCCTTATTATGCAGTTATTATCGATAGAACTATAATAAATATACTTAGTACTTTTATTATTACCAATATAACATGCATTATTACCCATATTATGCAGTTATTATCGATAGAACTGTAATAAAGATACATATTACTTTTACTATTATCAATATAACATGCACTATTAGCCATACTTTACTATTATTATCGCTAGAACTATAATAATTATACTTATTACTCCCGATATTATCAATATAACATGCCTTATTACGCATATAATGCAGTTATTATCGCTAGAACTGTAATAATTATACTTATTACTTATATTATTATCAATATAACATGCATTATTACCCATATTATGCAGTTATTATCGCAAGAACTATAATGAATATACTTATTACTCCCAATATTATCAATATAACATGCATTATTACCCATATAATGCAGTTATTATCTCTAGAACTGTAATAATTATACTTATTACTAATATTATTATCAATGTAACATGCATTATTACCCATATAATGGAGTTATTATCGCTAGAACTGTAATAATTATACTTATTACTTATATTATTATCAATATAACATGCATTATTACCCATATAATGGAGTTATTATCGCTAGAACTGTAATAATTATACCTATTACTTATATTATTATCAATATAACATGCATTATTACCCATATAATGCAGTTATTATCGACAGAAGTATAATAAATATACTTATTACTTTTAGTATTATCAATATAACAGGCACTATTAGCCATATTTTACTATTATTATCGCTAGAACTATAATAATTATACTTATTACTCCCGATATTATCAATATAACATGCCTTATTACGTATATTATGCAGTTATTATCGCTAGAACTGTAATAATTATACTTATCACTTATATTATTAGCAATATAACGTGCATTATTACCCATATAATGCAGTTATTATCGCTGGAACTGTAATAATTATACTTATTACTTATATTATTATCAATATAACATGCATTATTACCCATATTATGCAGTTATTATCGCTAGAACTATAATAAATATACTTATTACTCCCAATATAATCAATATAACATGCATAATTACCCATATAATGCAGTTATTATCGCTAGAACTGTAATAATTATACTTATTACTTGTATTATTAGCAATATAACGTGCATTATTACCCATATAATGCAGTTATTATCTCTAGAACTGTAATAAATATACTCATTACTAATATTATTATCAATATAACATGCATTATTACCCATACAATGGAGTTATTATCGACGGAAGTATAACAAATATACTGATTACGTTTATTATTATCAATATAACAGGCACTATTAGCTATATTTTACTATTATTATCGCTAGAACTATAATAATTATACTTATTACTCCCGATATTATCAATATAACATGCCTTATTACGCATATAATGCAATTATTATCGCTAGAACTGTAATAATTATACTTATTACTTATATTATTAGCAATATAACGTGCATTATTACCCATATAATGCAGTTATTATCGCTAGAACTGTAATAATTATACTTATTACTTATATTATTAGCAATATAACGTGCATTATTACCTATATAATGCAGTTATTATCGCTAGAACTGTAATAATTATACTTATTACTTATATTATTATCAATATAACATGCATTATTACCCATATTATGCAGTTATTATCGATAGAACTGTAATAAAGATACATATTACTTTTACTATTATCAATATAACATGCACTATTAGCCATACTTTACTATTATTATCGCTAGAACTATAATAATTATACTTATTACTCCCGATATTATCAATATAACATGCCTTATTACGCATATAATGCAGTTATTATCGCTAGAACTGTAATAATTATACTTATTACTTATATTATTATCAATATAACATGCATTATTACCCATATTATGCAGTTATTATCGCTAGAACTATAATAAATATACTTATTACTCCCAATATTATCAATATAACATGCATTATTACCCACATAATGCAGTTATTATCGCTAGAACTGTAATAATTATACTTATTACTTATATTATTAGCAATATAACGTGCATTATTACCCATGTAGTGCAGTTATTATCTCTAGAACTGTAATAATTATACTTATTACTTATATTATTATCAATATAACATGTATTATTACCCATATTATGCAGTTATTATCGATAGAACTGTAATAAATATACTTATTACTTTTATTATTATCAATATAACATGCACTATTTGCCATATTTTACTATTATTATCGCTAGAACTATAATAAATATACTTATTACTCCCGATATTATCAATACAACATGCATTATTACCCATATAATGCAGTTATTATCGCTAGAACTGTTATAATTATACTTATTACTTATATTATTAGCAATATAACGTGCATTATTACCCATATAATGCAGCTATTATCGCTAGAACTGTAATAAATATACTTATTACTTCCAATATTATCAATATAACATGCATTATTACCCATATAATGCAGTTATTATCGCTAGAACTGTAATAATTATACTTATTACTTATATTATTAGCAATATAACGTGCATTATTACCCATATAATGCAGTTATTATCTCTAGAACTGTAATAATTATACTTATTACTTATATTATTATCAGTATAACATGCATTATTACCCATATAATGGAGTTATTATCGCTAGAACTGTAATAATTAT
Organism: Megachile leachella; assembly: GCA_963576845.1. NCBI lineage: Eukaryota > Metazoa > Arthropoda > Insecta > Hymenoptera > Megachilidae > Megachile > Megachile leachella. Next base: position 412,164 of record CAUYWW010000150.1, on the reverse strand, counting down.
ACTTATTACTTATATTATTATCAATATAACATGCATTATTACCCATATAATGCAGTTATTATCGACAGAAGTATAATAAATATACTTATTACTTTTATTATTATCAATATAACACGCACTATTAGCCATATTTTACTATTATTATCGCTAGAACTGTAATAATTATACTTATTACTCCCGATATTATCAATATAACATGCCCTATTACGTATATAATGCAGTTATTATCGCTAGAACTGTAATAATTATCCTTATTACTTATATTATTAGCAATATAACGTGCATTATTACCCATATAATGCAGTTATTATAGCTGGAACTGTAATAATTATACTTATTACTTATATTATTATCAATATAACATGCATTATTACCCATATTATGCAGTTATTATCGCTAGAACTATAATAAATATACTTATTACTCCCAATATTATCAATATAACATGCATAATTACCCATATAATGCAGTTATTATCGCTAGAACTGTAATAATTATACTCATTACTTATATTATTAGCAATATAACGTGCATTATTACCCATATTATGCAGTTATTACCGCTAGAACTGTAATAATTATACTTATTACATGTACTATTGGCAATATAACGTGCATTATTACCCATATAATGCAGTTATTATAGCCAGAACTGTAATAATTATACTTACTACTTATATTATTCTCAATATAACATGCATTATTACCCATATTATGCAGTTATTATCGCTAGAACTATAATAAATATACGTATTACTTTTATTATCATCAATATAACATGCATTATTACCCATATTATGCAGTTATTGTCGATAGAACTGTAATAAAGATACTTATTACTTTTACTATTATCAATATAACATGCACTATTAGCCATATTTTACTATTATTATCGCTAGAACTATAATAATTATACTTATTACTCCCGATATTATCAATATTACATGCATTATTACCCATATAATGCAGTTATTACCGCTAGAACTGTAATAATTATACTCATTACTTATATTAATAGCAATATAACGTGCATTATCACCCATATTATGCAGTTATTATCGCTAGAACTGTAATAATTATACTTATTACTTATATTATTATCAATATAACATGCATTATTACCCATATAATGGAGTTATTATCGCTAGAACTGTAATAATTATACTTATTACATATACTATGAGCAATATAACGTGCATTATTACCCATATAATGCAGTTATTGTAGCCAGAACTGTAATAATTATACAGACTACTTATATTATTCTCAATATAACATGGATTATTACCCATATTATGCAGTTATTATCGCTAGAACTATAATAAATATACGTATTACTTTTATTGTCATCAATATAACATGCATTATTACCCATATTATGCAGTTATTATCGATAGAACTGTAATAAATATACTTATAACTTTTATTATTATCAGTATAACATGCACTATTAGCCATATTTTACTATTATTATCGCTAGAACTATAATAATTATACTTATTACTCCCGATATTATCAATATAACATGCACTATTACCCATATAATGCAGGTAGTATCGACTGAAGTATAATAAATATACTTATTACTATTATTATTATCAATATAACAGGCACTCTTAGCCATATTTTACTAGTATTTTCGCTAGAACTATAATAATAATACTTATTACTCCCGATGTGATCAATATAACATGCCTCATTACGCATATAATGCAGTTATTATCGCTAGAACTGTAATAAATATACTTACTACTTTCATTATCATCAATATAACATGCATTATTACCCATATTATGCAGTTATTATCGATAGAACTATAATAAATATACTTAGTACTTTTATTAATATCAATATAACATGCATTATTACCCACATAATGCAGTTATTATCGCTAGAACTGTAATAATTATACTTATTACTTATATTATTAGCAATATAACGTGCATTATTACCCATATAATGCAGTTATTATCTCTAGAACTGTAATAATTATACTCATTACTAATATTATTATCAATATAACATGCATTATTACCCATACAGTGGAGTTATTATCGCTAGAACTGTAATAATTATACTTATTACTTATATTATTATCAATATAACATGCATTATTACCCATATAATGCAGTTATTATTGACAGAAGTATAATAAATATACTTATTACATTTATTATTATCAATATAACAGGCACTATTAGCTATATTTTACTATTATTATCGCTAGAACTATAATAATTATACTTATTACTCCCGATATTATCAATATAACATGCCTTATTACGCATATAATGCAATTATTATCGCCAGAACTGTAATAATTATACTCATTACTAATATTATTATCAATATAACGTGCATTATTACCCATATAATGCAGTCATTATCGCTAGAACTGTAATAATTATACTTATTACTCCCGATATTATCAATACAACATGCATTATTACCCATATAATGCAGTTATTATCGCTAGAACTGTAATAATTATACTTATTACTTATATTATTAGCAATATAACGTGCATTATTACCCATGTAGTGCAGTTATTATCTCTAGAACTGTAATAATTATACTTATTACTTATATTATTATCAATATAACATGCATTATTACCTATATAATGGAGTTATTATCACTAGAACTGTAATAATTATACTTATTACTTATATTATTATCAATATAACATGGATTATTACCCATATTATGCAGTTATTATCGATAGGACTGTAATAAATATACTTATTACTTTTATTATTATCAATATAACATGCACTATTTGCCATATTTTACTATTATTATCGCTAGCACTATAATAATTATACTTATTACTCCCGATATTATCAATACAACACGCATTATTACCCATATAATGCAGTTATTATCGCTAGAGCTGTAATAATTATACTTATTACTTATATTATTATCAATATAACATGCATTATTACACATATTATGCAGTTATTATCGCAAGAACTATAATGAATATACTTCTTACTCCCAATATTATCAATATAACATGCATTATTACCCATATAATGCAGTTATTATCTCTAGAACTGTAATAATTATACTTATTACTTATATTATTATCAATATAACATGCATTATTACCCATATAATGGAGTTATTATCGCTAGAACTGTAATAAATATACGTATTACTTTTATTATCATCAATATAACATGCATTATTACCCATATTATGCAGTTATTATCGATAGAACTATAATAAATATACGTATTACTTTTATTATCATCAATATAACATGCATTATTACCCATATTATGCAGTTATCATCGATAGAACTGTAATAAATATACTTACTACTTTCATTATCATCAATATAACATGCATTATTACCCATATTATGCAGTTATTATCGATAGAACTATAATAATTATACTTATTACTAATATTATTATCAATGTAACATGCATTATTACCCATATAATGGAGTTATTATCGCTAGAACTGTAATAATTATACTTATTACTTATATTATTATCAATATAACATGCATTATTACCCATATAATGGAGTTATTATCGCTAGAACTGTAATAATTATACCTATTACTTATATTATTATCAATATAACATGCATTATTACCCATATAATGCAGTTATTATCGACAGAAGTATAATAAATATACTTATTACTTTTATTATTATCAATATAACAGGCACTATTAGCCATATTTTACTATTATTATCGCTAGAACTATAATAATTATACTTATTACTCCCGATATTATCAATATAACATGCCTTATTACGTATATAATGCAGTTATTATCGCTAGAACTGTAATAAATATTCTTATCACTTATATTATTAGCAATATAACGTGCATTATTACCCATATAATGCAGTTATTATCGCTGGAACTGTAATAATTATACTTATTACTTATATTATTATCAATATAACATGCATTATTACCCATATTATGCAGTTATTATCGCTAGAACTATAATAAATATACTTATTACTCCCAATATAATCAATATAACATGCATAATTACCCATATAATGCAGTTATTATCGCTAGAACTGTAATAATTATACTTATTACTTGTATTATTAGCAATATAACGTGCATTATTACCCATATAATGCAGTTATTATCTCTAGAACTGTAATAAATATACTCATTACTAATATTATTATCAATATAACATGCATTATTACCCATACAATGGAGTTATTATCGACGGAAGTATAATAAATATACTTATTACATTTATTATTATCAATATAACAGGCACTATTAGCTATATTTTACTATTATTATCGCTAGAACTATAATAATTATACTTATTACTCCCGATATTATCAATAAAACATGCCTTATTACGCATATAATGCAATTATTATCGCTAGAACTGTAATAATTATACTTATTACTTATATTATTGGCAATATAACGTGCATTATTACCCATATAATGCAGTTATTATCGCTAAAACTGTAATAATTATACTTATTACTTATATTATTAGCAATATAACGTGCATTATTACCTATATAATGCAGTTATTATCGCTAGAACTGTAATAATTATACTTATTACTTATATTATTATCAATATAACATGCATTATTACCCATATTATGCAGTTATTATCGATAGAACTGTAATAAAGATACATATTACTTTTACTATTATCAATATAACATGCACTATTAGCCATACTTTACTATTATTATCGCTAGAACTATAATAATTATACTTACTACTCCCGATATTATCAATATAACATGCCTTATTACGCATATAATGCAGTTATTATCGCTAGAACTGTAATAATTATACTTATTACTTATATTATTATCAATATAACATGCATTATTACCCATATTATGCAGTTATTATCGCTAGAACTATAATAAATATACTTATTACTCCCAATATTATCAATATAACGCGCATTATTACCCACATAATGCAGTTATTATCGCTAGAACTGTAATAATTATACTTATTACTTATATTATTAGCAATATAACGTGCATTATTACCCATGTAGTGCAGTTATTATCTCTAGAACTGTAATAATTATACTTATTACTTATATTATTATCAATATAACATGTATTATTACCCATATTATGCAGTTATTATCGATAGAACTGTAATAAATATACTTATTACTTTTATTATTATCAATATAACATGCACTATTTGCCATATTTTACTATTATTATCGCTAGAACTATAATAAATATACTTATTACTCCCGATATTATCAATACAACATGCATTATTACCCATATAATGCAGTTATTATCGCTAGAACTGTAATAATTATACTTATTACTCCCGATATTATCAATATAACATGCCTTATTACGTATATAATGCAGTTATTATCGCTAGAACTGTAATAATTATCCTTATTACTTATATTATTAGCAATATAACGTGCATTATTACCCATATAATGCAGTTATTATCGCTGGAACTGTAATAATTATACTTATTACTTATATTATTATCAATATAACATGCATTATTACCCATATTATGCAGTTATTATCGCTAGAACTATAATAAATATACTTATTACTCCCAGTATTATCAATATAACATGCATAATTACCCATATAATGCAGTTATTATCGCTAGAACTGTAATAATTATACTCATTACTTATATTATTAGCAATATAACGTGCATTATTACCCATATTATGCAGTTATTACCGCTACAACTGTAATAATTATACTTATTACATATACTATTGGCAATATAACGTGCATTATTACCCATATAATGCAGTTATTATAGCCAGAACTGTAATAATTATACTTACTACTTATATTATTCTCAATATAACATGCATTATTACCCATATTATGCAGTTATTATCGCTAGAACTATAATAAATATACGTATTACTTTTATTATCATCAATATAACATGCATTATTACCCATATTATGCAGTTATTGTCGATAGAACTGTAATAAAGATACTTATTACTTTTACTATTATCAATATAACATGCACTATTAGCCATATTTCACTATTATTATCGCTAGAACTATAATAATTATACTTATTACTCCCGATATTATCAATATAACATGCATTATTACCAATATAATGCAGTTATTACCGCTAGAACTGTAATAATTATACTCATTACTAATATTATTAGCAATATAACGTGCATTATCACCCATATTATGCAGTTATTATCGCTAGAACTGTAATAATTATACTTATTACTTATATTATTATCAATATAACATGCATTAGTACCCATATAATGGAGTCATTATCGCTAGAACTGTAATAATTATACTTATTACATATACTATGAGCAATATAACGTGCATTATTACCCATATAATGCAGTTATTGTAGCCAGAACTGTAATAATTATACTTACTACTTATATTATTCTCAATATAACATGGATTATTACCCATATTATGCAGTTATTATCGCTAGAACTATAATAAATATACGTATTACTTTTATTGTCATCAATATAACATACATTATTACCCATATTATGCAGTTATTATCGATAGAACTGTAATAAATATACTTATAACTTTTATTATTATCAGTATAACATGCACTATTAGCCATATTTTACTATTATTATCGCTAGAACTATAATAATTATACTTATTACTCCCGATATTATCAATATAACATGCACTATTACCCATATAATGCAGGTAGTATCGACTGAAGTATAATAAATATACTTATTACTATTATTATTATCAATATAACAGGCACTCTTAGCCATATTTTACTAGTATTTTCGCTAGAACTATAATAATAATACTTATTACTCCCGATGTGATCAATATAACATGCCTTATTACGCATATAATGCAATTATTATCGCCAGAACTGTAATAATTATACTTATTACTTATATTATTAGCAATATAACGTGCGTTATTACCCATATAATGCAGTTATTATCGCTAGAACTGTAATAATTATACTTATTACTTATATTATTATCAATATAACATGCATTATTACCCATATTATGCAGTTATTATCGCTAGAACTATAATAAATATACTTATTACTCCCAATATTATCAATACAACATGCATTATTACCCACATAATGCAGTTATTATCGCTAGAGCTGTAATAATTATACTTATTACTTATATTATTAGCAATATAACGTGCATTATTACCCATGTAGTGCAGTTATTATCTCTAGAACTGTTATAATTATACTTATTACTTATATTATTATCAATATAACATGCATTATTGCCCATATAATGGAGTTATTATCACTAGAACTGTAATAATTATACATATTACTTATATTATTATCAATATAACATGCATTATTACCCATATTATGCAGTTGTTATCGATAGAACTGTAATAAATATACTTATTACTTTTATTATTATCAATATAACATGCACTATTTGCCATATTTTACTATTATTATCGCTAGAACTATAATAATTATACTTATTACTCCCGATATTATCAATACAACATGCATTATTACCCATATAATGCAGTTATTATCGCTAGAACTGTAATAATTATACTTATTACTTATATTATTAGCAATATAACGTGCATTATTACCCATATAATGCACTTATTATCGCTAGAACTGTAATAATTATACTTATTACTTATATCATTATCAATATAACATGCATTATTACCCATATTATGCAGTTATTATCGCTAGAACTATAATAAATATACTTATTACTCCCAATATTATCAATATAACATGCATTATTACCCATATAATGCAGTTATTATCGCTAGAACTGTAATAATTATACTTACTACTTATATTATTAGCAGTATAACGTGCATTATTACCCATATAATGCAGTTATTATCTCTAGAACTGTAATAATTATACTTATTACTTATATTATTATCAATATAACATGCATTATTACCCATATAATGGAGTTATTATCTCTAGAACTGTAATAATTATACTTATTACTTATATTATTATCAATATAACATGCATGATTACCCATATAATGCAGTTATTATCGCTAGAACTGTAATAATTATACTTATTACATATACTATGAGCAATATAACGTGCATTATTACCCATATAATGCAGTTATTGTAGCCAGAACTGTAATAATTATACTTACTACTTATATTATTCTCAATATAACATGCATTATTACCCATATTATGCAGTTATTATCGCTAGAACTATAATAAATATACGTATTACTTTTATTGTCATCAATATAACATGCATTATTACCCATATTATGCAGTTATTATCGATAGAACTGTAATAAATATACTTATAACTTTTATTATTATCAGTATAACATGCACTATTAGCCATATTTTACTATTATTATCGCTAGAACTATAATAATTATACTTATTACTCCCGATATTATCAATATAACATGCACTATTACCCATATAATGCAGGTAGTATCGACTGAAGTATAATAAATATACTTATTACTATTATTATTATCAATATAACAGGCACTCTTAGCCATATTTTACTAGTATTTTCGCTAGAACTATAGTAATAATACTTGTTACTCCCGATGTGATCAATATAACATGCCTCATTACGCATATAATGCAGTTATTATCGCTAGAACTGTAATAAATATACTTACTACTTTCATTATCATCAATATAACATGCATTATTACCCATATTATGCAGTTATTATCGATAGAACTATAATAAATATACTTAGTACTTTTATTATTATCAATATAACATGCATTATTACCCACATAATGCAGTTATTATCGCTAGAACTGTAATAATTATACTTATTACTTATATTATTAGCAATATAACATGCATTATTACCCATATAATGCAGTTATTATCGACAGAAGTATAATAAATATACTTATTACTTTTATTATTATCAATATAACAGGCACTATTAGCCATATTTTACTATTATTATCGCTAGAACTATAATAATTATACTTATTACTCCCGATATTATCAATATAACATGCCTTATTACGTATATAATGCAGTTATTATCGCTAGAACTGTAATAAATATTCTTATCACTTATATTATTAGCAATATAACGTGCATTATTACCCATATAATGCAGTTATTATCGCTGGAACTGTAATAATTATACTTATTACTTATATTATTATCAATATAACATGCATTATTACCCATATTATGCAGTTATTATCGCTAGAACTATAATAAATATACTTATTACTCCCAATATAATCAATATAACATGCATAATTACCCATATAATGCAGTTATTATCGCTAGAACTGTAATAATTATACTTATTACTTGTATTATTAGCAATATAACGTGCATTATTACCCATATAATGCAGTTATTATCTCTAGAACTGTAATAAATATACTCATTACTAATATTATTATCAATATAACATGCATTATTACCCATACAATGGAGTTATTATCGACGGAAGTATAATAAATATACTTATTACTTTTATTATTATCAATATAACAGGCACTATTAGCTATATTTTACTATTATTATCGCTAGAACTATAATAATTATACTTATTACTCCCGATATTATCAATAAAACATGCCTTATTACGCATATAATGCAATTATTATCGCTAGAACTGTAATAATTATACTTATTACTTATATTATTGGCAATGTAACGTGCATTATTACCCATATAATGCAGTTATTATCGCTAGAACTGTAATAATTATACTTATTACTTATATTATTAGCAATATAACGTGCATTATTACCTATATAATGCAGTTATTATCGCTAGAACTGTAATAATTATACTTATTACTTATATTATTATCAATATAACATGCATTATTACCCATATTATGCAGTTATTATCGATAGAACTGTAATAAAGATACATATTACTTTTACTATTATCAATATAACATGCACTATTAGCCATACTTTACTATTATTATCGCTAGAACTATAATAATTATACTTATTACTCCCGATATTATCAATATAACATGCCTTATTACGCATATAATGCAGTTATTATCGCTAGAACTGTAATAATTATACTTATTACTTATATTATTATCAATATAACATGCATTATTACCCATATTATGCAGTTATTATCGCTAGAACTATAATAAATATACTTATTACTCCCAATATTATCAATATAACGTGCATTATTACCCACATAATGCAGTTATTATCGCTAGAACTGTAATAATTATACTTATTACTTATATTATTAGCAATATAACGTGCATTATTACCCATGTAGTGCAGTTATTATCTCTAGAACTGTAATAATTATACTTATTACTTATATTATTATCAATATAACATGTATTATTACCCATATTATGCAGTTATTATCGATAGAACTGTAATAAATATACTTATTACTTTTATTATTATCAATATAACATGCACTATTTGCCATATTTTACTATTATTATCGCTAGAACTATAATAAATATACTTATTACTCCCGATATTATCAATACAACATGCATTATTACCCATATAATGCAGTTATTATCGCTAGAACTGTAATAATTATACTTATTACTTATATTATTAGCAATATAACGTGCATTATTACCCATATAATGCAGTTATTATCGCTAGAACTGTAATAAATATACTTATTACTTCCAATATTATCAATATAACATGCATTATTACCCATATTATGCAGTTATTATCGCTAGAACTATAATAAATATACTTATTACTCCCAATATTATCAATATAACATGCATAATTACCCATATAATGCAGTTATTATCGCTAGAACTGTAATAATTATACTCATTACTTATATTATTAGCAATATAACGTGCATTATTACCCATATTATGCAGTTATTACCGCTAGAACTGTAATAATTATACTTATTACATATACTATTGGCAATATAACGTGCATTATTACCCATATAATGCAGTTATTATAGCCAGAACTGTAATAATTATACTTACTACTTATATTATTCTCAATATAACATGCATTATTACCCATATTATGCAGTTATTATCGCTAGAACTATAATAAATATACGTATTACTTTTATTATCATCAATATAACATGCATTATTACCCATATTATGCAGTTATTGTCGATAGAACTGTAATAAAGATACTTATTACTTTTACTATTATCAATATAACATGCACTATTAGCCATATTTTACTATTATTATCGCTAGAACTATAATAATTATACTTATTACTCCCGATATTATCAATATAACATGCATTATTACCCATATAATGCAATTATTACCGCTAGAACTGTAATAATTATACTCATTACTTATATTATTAGCAATATAACGTGCATTATCACCCATATTATGCAGTTATTATCGCTAGAACTGTAATAATTATACTTATTACTTATATTATTATCAATATAACATGCATTAGTACCCATATAATGGAGTTATTATCGCTAGAACTGTAATAATTATACTTATTACATATACTATGAGCAATATAACGTGCATTATTACCCATATAATGCAGTTATTGTAGCCAGAACTGTAATAATTATACTTACTACTTATATTATTCTCAATATAACATGGATTATTACCCATATTATGCAGTTATTATCGCTAGAACTATAATAAATATACGTATTACTTTTATTGTCATCAATATAACATGCATTATTACCCATATTATGCAGTTATTATCGATAGAACTGTAATAAATATACTTATAACTTTCATTATCATCAATATAACATGCATTATTACCCATATTATGCAGTTATTATCGATAGAACTATAATAAATATACTTAGTACTTTTATTAATATCAATATAACATGCATTATTACCCACATAATGCAGTTATTATCGCTAGAACTGTAATAATTATACTTATTACTTATATTATTAGCAATATAACGTGCATTATTACCCATATAATGCAGTTATTATCTCTAGAACTGTAATAATTATACTCATTACTAATATTATTATCAATATAACATGCATTATTACCCATACAATGGAGTTATTATCGCTAGAACTGTAATAATTATACTTATTACTTATATTATTATCAATATAACATGCATTATTACCCATATAATGCAGTTATTATTGACAGAAGTATAATAAATATACTTATTACATTTATTATTATCAATATAACAGGCACTATTAGCTATATTTTACTATTATTATCGCTAGAACTATAATAATTATACTTATTACTCCCAATATTATCAATATAACATGCATTATTACCCATATAATGCAGTTATTATCTCTAGAACTGTAATAATTATACTTATTACTAATATTATTATCAATATAACATGCATTATTACCCATATAATGGAGTTATTATCGCTAGAACTGTACTAAATATACGTATTACTTTTATTATCATCAATATAACATGCATTATTACCCATATTATGCAGTTATTATCGATAGAACTGAAATAAAGATACTTATTACTTTTACTATTATCAATACAACATGCACTCTTAGCCATATTTTACTATTATTATCGCTAGAACTATAATAATTATACTTATTACTCCCGATATTACCAATATAACATGCATTATTAACCATATAATGCAGTTATTGTAGCCAGAACTGTAATAATTGTTCTTACTACTTATATTATTAGCAGTATAACGTGCATTATTACCCATATAATGCAGTTATTATCTCTAGAACTGTAATAATTATACTTATTACTTATATTATTATCAATATAACATGCATTATTACCCATATAATGGAGTTATCATCGCTAGAACTGTAATAATTATACTTACTACTTATATTATTAGCAGTATAACGTGCATTATTACCCATATAACGCAGTTATTATCTCTAGAACTGTAATAATTATACTTATTACTTATATTATTATCAATATAACATGCATTATTACCCATATAATGGAGTTATTATCGCTAGAACTGTAATAAATATACGTATTACTTTTATTATCATCAATATAACATGCATTATTACCCATATTATGCAGTTATTATCGATAGAACTATAATAAATATACGTATTACTTTTATTATTATCAATATAACATGCATTATTACCCATATTATGCAGTTATTATCGATAGAACTGTAATAAATATACTTACTACTTTCATTATCATCAATATAACATGCATTATTACCCATATTATGCAGTTATTATCGATAGAACTATAATAATTATACTTATTACTAATATTATTATCAATGTAACATGCATTATTACCCATATAAGGAGTTATTATCGCTAGAACTGTAATAATTATACTTATTACTTATATTATTATCAATATAACATGCATTATTACCCATATAATGGAGTTATTATCGCTAGAACTGTAATAATTATACCTATTACTTATATTATTATCAATATAACATGCATTATTATCCATATTATGCAGTTATTACCGCTAGAACTGTAATAATTATACTTATTACATATACTATTGGCAATATAACGTGCATTATTACCCATATAATGCAGTTATTATAGCCAGAACTGTAATAATTATACTTACTACTTATATTATTCTTAATATAACATGCATTATTACCCATATTATGCAGTTATTATCGCTAGAACTATAATAAATATACGTATTACTTTTATTATCATCAATATAACATGCATTATTACCCATATTATGCAGTTATTGTCGATAGAACTGTAATAAAGATACTTATTACTTTTACTATTATCAATATAACATGCACTATTAGCCATATTTTACTATTATTATCGCTAGAACTATAATAATTATACTTATTACTCCCGATATTATCAATATAACATGCATTATTACCCATATAATGCAGTTATTACCGCTAGAACTGTAATAATTATACGCATTACTTATATTATTAGCAATATAACGTGCATTATCACCCATATTATGCAGTTATTATCGCTAGAACTGTAATAATTATACTTATTACTTATATTATTATCAATATAACATGCATTATTACCCATATAATGGAGTTATTATCGCTAGAACTGTAATAATTATACTTATTACATATACTATGAGCAATATAACGTGCATTATTACCCATATAATGCAGTTATTGCAGCCAGAACTGTAATAATTATACTTACTACTTATATTATTCTCAATATAACATGGATTATTACCCATGTTATGCAGTTATTATCGCTAGAACTATAATAAATATACGTATTACTTTTATTGTCATCAATATAACATGCATTATTACCCATATTATGCAGTTATTATCGATAGAACTGTAATAAATATACTTATAACTTTTATTATTATCAGTATAACATGCACTATTAGCCATATTTTACTATTATTATCGCTAGAACTATAATAATTATACTTATTACTCCCGATATTATCAATATAACATGCACTATTACCCATATAATGCAGGTAGTATCGACTGAAGTATAATAAATATACTTATTACTATTATTATTATCAATATAACAGGCACTCTTAGCCATATTTTACTAGTATTTTCGCTAGAACTATAATAATAATACTTATTACTCCCGATGTGATCAATATAACATGCCTTATTACGCACATAATGCAATTATTATCGCCAGAACTGTAATAATTATACTTATTACTTATATTATTAGCAATATAACGTGCATTATTACCCATATAATGCAGTTATTATCGCTAGAACTGTAATAATTATACTTATTACTTATATTATTAGCAATATAACGTGCATTATTACCCATATAATGCAGTTATTATCTCTAGAACTGTAATAATTATACTTATTACTTATATTATTATCAGTATAACATGCATTATTACCCATATAATGGAGTTATTATCGCTAGAACTGTAATAATTATACTTATTACTTATATTATTATCAATATAACATGCATTATTACCCATATAATGCAGTTATTATCGACAGAAGTATAATAAATATACTTATTACTTTTATTATTTTCAATATAACACGCACTATTAGCCATATTTTACTATTATTATCGCTAGAACTGTAATAATTATACTTATTACTCCCGATATTATCAATATAACATGCCTTATTACGTATATAATGCAGTTATTATCGCTAGAACTGTAATAATTATCCTTATTACTTATATTATTAGCAATATAACGTGCATTATTACCCATATAATGCAGTTATTATCGCTGGAACTGTAATAATTATACTTATTACTTATATTATTATCAATATAACATGCATTATTACCCATATTATGCAGTTATTATCGCTAGAACTATAATAAATATACTTATTACTCCCAGTATTATCAATATAACATGCATAATTACCCATATAATGCAGTTATTATCGCTAGAACTGTAATAATTATACTCATTACTTATATTATTAGCAATATAACGTGCATTATTACCCATATTATGCAGTTATTACCGCTAGAACTGTAATAATTATACTTATTACATATACTTTTGGCAATATAACGTGCATTATTACCCATATAATGCAGTTATTATAGCCAGAACTGTAATAATTATACTTACTACTTATATTATTCTCAATATAACATGCATTATTACCCATATTATGCAGTTATTATCGCTAGAACTATAATAAATATACGTATTACTTTTATTATCATCAATATAACATGCATTATTACCCATATTATGCAGTTATTGTCGATAGAACTGTAATAAAGATACTTATTACTTTTACTATTATCAATATAACATGCACTATTAGCCATATTTTACTATTATTATCGCTAGAACTATAATAATTATACTTATTACTCCCGATATTATCAATATAACATGCATTATTACCCATATAATGCAGTTATTACCGCTAGAACTGTAATAATTATACTCATTACTTATATTATTAGCAATATAACGTGCATTATCACCCATATTATGCAGTTATTATCGCTAGAACTGTAATAATTATACTTATTACTTATATTATTATCAATATAACATGCATTATTACCCATATAATGGAGTTATTATCGCTAGAACTGTAATAATTATACTTATTACATATACTATGAGCAATATAACGTGCATTATTACCCATATAATGCAGTTATTGTAGCCAGAACTGTAATAATTATACTTACTACTTATATTATTCTCAATATAACATGGATTATTACCCATATTATGCAGTTATTATCGCTAGAACTATAATAAATATACGTATTACTTTTATTGTCATCAATATAACATGCATTATTACCCATATTATGCAGTTATTATCGATAGAACTGTAATAAATATACTTATAACTTTTATTATTATCAGTATAACATGCACTATTAGCCATATTTTACTATTATTATCGCTAGAACTATAATAATTATACTTATTACTCCCGATATTATCAATATAACATGCACTATTACCCATATAATGCAGGTAGTATCGACTGAAGTATAATAAATATACTTATTACTATTATTATTATCAATATAACAGGCACTCTTAGCCATATTTTACTAGTATTTTCGCTAGAACTATAATAATAATACTTATTACTCCCGATGTGATCAATATAACATGCCTTATTACGCATATAATGCAATTATTATCGCCAGAACTGTAATAATTATACTTATTACTTATATTATTAGCAATATAACGTGCATTATTACCGATGTAGTGCAGTTATTATCTCTAGAACTGTAATAATTATACTTATTACTTATATTATTAGCAATATAACGTGCATTATTACCCATATAATGCACTTATTATCGCTAGAACTGTAATAATTATACTTATTACTTATATTATTATCAATATAACGTGCATTATTACCCATATAATGCAGTTATTATCGCTAGAACTGTAATAATTATACTTATTACTTATATTATTATCAATATAACATGCATTATTACCCATATTATGCAGTTATTATCGCTAGAACTATAATAAATATACTTATTACTCCCAATATTATCAGTATAACATGCATTATTACACACATAATGCAGTTATTATCGCTAGAGCTGTAATAATTATACATATTACTTATATTATTATCAATATGACATGCATTATTACCCATATAATGGAGTTATTATCGATAGAACTGTAATAATTATACTTATTACTTATATTATTAGCAATATAACGTGCATTATTACCCATATAATGCAGTTATTATCGCTGGAACTGTAATAATTATACTTATTACTTATATTATTATCAATATAACATGCATTATTACCCATATTATGCAGTTATTATCGCTAGAACTATAATAAATATACTTATTACTCCCAATATTATCAATATAACATGCATAATTACCCATATAATGCAGTCATTATCGCTAGAACTGTAATAATTATACTCATTACTTATATTATTAGCAATATAACGTGCATTATTACCCATATTATGCAGTTATTACCGCTAGAACTGTAATAATTATACTTATTACATATACTATTGGCAATATAACGTGCATTATTACCCATATAATGCAGTTATTATAGCCAGAACTGTAATAATTATACTTACTACTTATATTATTCTCAATATAACATGCATTATTACCCATATTATGCAGTTATTATCGCTAGAACTATAATAAATATACTTATTACTTATATTATTATCAATATAACATGCATTATTACCCATATTATGCAGTTATTATCGCTAGAACTATAATAAATATACTTATTACTCCCAATATTATCAGTATAACATGCATTATTACACACATAATGCAGTTATTATCGCTAGAGCTGTAATAATTATACATATTACTTATATTATTATCAATATGACATGCATTATTACCCATATAATGGAGTTATTATCGATAGAACTGTAATAATTATACTTATTACTTATATTATTAGCAATATAACGTGCATTATTACCCATATAATGCAGTTATTATCGCTGGAACTGTAATAATTATACTTATTACTTATATTATTATCAATATAACATGCATTATTACCCATATTATGCAGTTATTATCGCTAGAACTATAATAAATATACTTATTACTCCCAATATTATCAATATAACATGCAT
Organism: Megachile leachella; assembly: GCA_963576845.1. Classification (NCBI taxonomy): domain Eukaryota; kingdom Metazoa; phylum Arthropoda; class Insecta; order Hymenoptera; family Megachilidae; genus Megachile; species Megachile leachella. Next base: position 394,118 of record CAUYWW010000150.1, on the reverse strand, counting down.
AATTACCCATATAATGCAGTCATTATCGCTAGAACTGTAATAATTATACTCATTACTTATATTATTAGCAATATAACGTGCATTATTACCCATATTATGCAGTTATTACCGCTAGAACTGTAATAATTATACTTATTACATATACTATTGGCAATATAACGTGCATTATTACCCATATAATGCAGTTATTATAGCCAGAACTGTAATAATTATACTTACTACTTATATTATTCTCAATATAACATGCATTATTACCCATATTATGCAGTTATTATCGCTAGAACTATAATAAATATACGTATTACTTTTATTATCATCAATATAACATGCATTATTACCCATATTATGCAGTTATTGTCGATAGAACTGTAATAAAGATACTTATTACTTTTACTATTATCAATATAACATGCACTATTAGCCATATTTTACTATTATTATCGCTAGAACTATAATAATTATACTTATTACTCCCGATATTATCAATATAACATGCATTATTACCCATATAATGCAGTTATTACCGCTAGAACTGTAATAATTATACTCATTACTTATATTATTAGCAATATAACGTGCATTATCACCCATATTATGCAGTTATTATCGCTAGAACTGTAATAATTATACTTATTACTTATATTATTATCAATATAACATGCATTAGTACCCATATAATGGAGTTATTATCGCTAGAACTGTAATAATTATACTTATTACATATACTATGAGCAATATAACGTGCATTATTACCCATATAATGCAGTTATTGTAGCCAGAACTGTAATAATTATACTTACTACTTATATTATTCTCAATATAACATGGATTATTACCCATATTATGCAGTTATTATCGCTAGAACTATAATAAATATACGTATTACTTTTATTGTCATCAATATAACATGCATTATTACCCATATTATGCAGTTATTATCGATAGAACTGTAATAAATATACTTATAACTTTTATTATTATCAGTATAACATGCACTATTAGCCATATTTTACTATTATTATCGCTAGAACTATAATAATTATACTTATTACTCCCGATATTATCAATATAACATGCACTATTACCCATATAATGCAGGTAGTATCGACTGAAGTATAATAAATATACTTATTACTATTATTATTATCAATATAACAGGCACTCTTAGCCATATTTTACTAGTATTTTCGCTAGAACTATAATAATAATACTTATTACTCCCGATGTGATCAATATAACATGCCTCATTACGCATATAATGCAGTTATTATCGCTAGAACTGTAATAAATATACTTACTACTTTCATTATCATCAATATAACATGCATTATTACCCATATTATGCAGTTATTATCGATAGAACTATAATAAATATACTTAGTACTTTTATTAATATCAATATAACATGCATTATTACCCACATAATGCAGTTATTATCGCTAGAACTGTAATAATTATACTTATTACTTATATTATTAGCAATATAACGTGCATTATTACCCATATAATGCAGTTATTATCTCTAGAACTGTAATAATTATACTCATTACTAATATTATTATCAATATAACATGCATTATTACCCATACAATGGAGTTATTATCGCTAGAACTGTAATAATTATACTTATTACTTATATTATTATCAATATAACATGCATTATTACCCATATAATGCAGTTATTATTGACAGAAGTATAATAAATATACTTATTACATTTATTATTATCAATATAACAGGCACTATTAGCTATATTTTACTATTATTATCGCTAGAACTATAATAATTATACTTATTACTCCCAATATTATCAATATAACATGCATTATTACCCGTATAATGCAGTTATTATCTCTAGAACTGTAATAATTATACTTATTACTAATATTATTATCAATATAACATGCATTATTACCCATATAATGGAGTTATTATCGCTAGAACTGTACTAAATATACGTATTACTTTTATTATCATCAATATAACATGCATTATTACCCATATTATGCAGTTATTATCGATAGAACTGAAATAAAGATACTTATTACTTTTACTATTATCAATACAACATGCACTCTTAGCCATATTTTACTATTATTATCGCTAGAACTATAATAATTATACTTATTACTCCCGATATTACCAATATAACATGCATTATTAACCATATAATGCAGTTATTGTAGCCAGAACTGTAAGAATTGTTCTTACTACTTATATTATTAGCAGTATAACGTGCATTATTACCCATATAATGCAGTTATTATCTCTAGAACTGTAATAATTATACTTATTACTTATATTATTATCAATATAACATGCATTATTACCCATATAATGGAGGTATCATCGCTAGAACTGTAATAATTATACTTACTACTTATATTATTAGCAGTATAACGTGCATTATTACCCATATAACGCAGTTATTATCTCTAGAACTGTAATAATTATACTTATTACTTATATTATTATCAATATAACATGCATTATTACCCATATAATGGAGTTATTATCGCTAGAACTGTAATAAATATACGTATTACTTTTATTATCATCAATATAACATGCATTATTACCCATATTATGCAGTTATTATCGATAGAACTATAATAAATATACGTATTACTTTTATTATCATCAATATAACATGCATTATTACCCATATTATGCAGTTATTATCGATAGAACTGTAATAAATATACTTACTACTTTCATTATCATCAATATAACATGCATTATTACCCATATTATGCAGTTATTATCGATAGAACTATAATAATTATACTTATTACTAATATTATTATCAATGTAACATGCATTATTACCCATATAATGGAGTTATTATCGCTAGAACTGTAATAATTATACTTATTACTTATATTATTAGCAATATAACGTGCATTATTACCCATATAATGCACTTATTATCGCTAGAACTGTAATAATTATACTTATTACTTATATTATTATCAATATAACGTGCATTATTACCCATATAATGCAGTTATTATCGCTAGAACTGTAATAATTATACTTATTACTTATATTATTATCAATATAACATGCATTATTACCCATATTATGCAGTTATTATCGCTAGAACTATAATAAATATACTTATTACTCCCAATATTATCAGTATAACATGCATTATTACCCACATAATGCAGTTATTATCGCTAGAGCTGTAATAATTATACATATTACTTATATTATTATCAATATAACATGCATTATTAACCATATAATGCAGTTATTGTAGCCAGAACTGTAATAATTGTTCTTACTACTTATATTATTAGCAGTATAACGTGCATTATTACCCATATAATGCAGTTATTATCTCTAGAACTGTAATAATTATACTTATTACTTATATTATTATCAATATAACATGCATTATTACCCATATAATGGAGTTATTATCGATAGAACTGTAATAATTATACTTATTACTTATATTATTAGCAATATAACGTGCATTATTACCCATATTATGCAGTTATTACCGCTAGAACTGTAATAATTATACTTATTACATATACTATTGGCAATATAACGTGCATTATTACCCATATAATGCAGTTATTATAGCCAGAACTGTAATAATTATACTTACTACTTATATTATTCTCAATATAACATGCATTATTACCCATATTATGCAGTTATTATCGCTAGAACTATAATAAATATACGTATTACTTTTATTATCATCAATATAACATGCATTATTACCCATATTATGCAGTTATTGTCGATAGAACTGTAATAAAGATACTTATTACTTTTACTATTATCAATATAACATGCACTATTAGCCATATTTTACTATTATTATCGCTAGAACTATAATAATTATACTTATTACTCCCGATATTATCAATATAACATGCATTATTACCCATATAATGCAGTTATTACCGCTAGAACTGTAATAATTATACTCATTACTTATATTATTAGCAATATAACGTGCATTATCACCCATATTATGCAGTTATTATCGCTAGAACTGTAATAATTATACTTATTACTTATATTATTATCAATATAACATGCATTAGTACCCATATAATGGAGTTATTATCGCTAGAACTGTAATAATTATACTTATTACATATACTATGAGCAATATAACGTGCATTATTACCCATATAATGCAGTTATTGTAGCCAGAACTGTAATAATTATACTTACTACTTATATTATTCTCAATATAACATGGATTATTACCCATATTATGCAGTTATTATCGCTAGAACTATAATAAATATACGTATTACTTTTATTGTCATCAATATAACATGCATTATTACCCATATTATGCAGTTATTATCGATAGAACTGTAATAAATATACTTATAACTTTTATTATTATCAGTATAACATGCACTATTAGCCATATTTTACTATTATTATCGCTAGAACTATAATAATTATACTTATTACTCCCGATATTATCAATATAACATGCACTATTACCCATATAATGCAGGTAGTATCGACTGAAGTATAATAAATATACTTATTACTATTATTATTATCAATATAACAGGCACTCTTAGCCATATTTTACTAGTATTTTCGCTAGAACTATAATAATAATACTTATTACTCCCGATGTGATCAATATAACATGCCTCATTACGCATATAATGCAGTTATTATCGCTAGAACTGTAATAAATATACTTACTACTTTCATTATCATCAATATAACATGCATTATTACCCATATTATGCAGTTATTATCGATAGAACTATAATAAATATACTTAGTACTTTTATTAATATCAATATAACATGCATTATTACCCACATAATGCAGTTATTATCGCTAGAACTGTAATAATTATACTTATTACTTATATTATTAGCAATATAACGTGCATTATTACCCATATAATGCAGTTATTATCTCTAGAACTGTAATAATTATACTCATTACTAATATTATTATCAATATAACATGCATTATTACCCATACAATGGAGTTATTATCGCTAGAACTGTAATAATTATACTTATTACTTATATTATTATCAATATAACATGCATTATTACCCATATAATGCAGTTATTATTGACAGAAGTATAATAAATATACTTATTACATTTATTATTATCAATATAACAGGCACTATTAGCTATATTTTACTATTATTATCGCTAGAACTATAATAATTATACTTATTACTCCCAATATTATCAATATAACATGCATTATTACCCGTATAATGCAGTTATTATCTCTAGAACTGTAATAATTATACTTATTACTAATATTATTATCAATATAACATGCATTATTACCCATATAATGGAGTTATTATCGCTAGAACTGTACTAAATATACGTATTACTTTTATTATCATCAATATAACATGCATTATTACCCATATTATGCAGTTATTATCGATAGAACTGAAATAAAGATACTTATTACTTTTACTATTATCAATGCAACATGCACTCTTAGCCATATTTTACTATTATTATCGCTAGAACTATAATAATTATACTTATTACTCCCGATATTACCAATATAACATGCATTATTAACCATATAATGCAGTTATTGTAGCCAGAACTGTAAGAATTGTTCTTACTACTTATATTATTAGCAGTATAACGTGCATTATTACCCATATAATGCAGTTATTATCTCTAGAACTGTAATAATTATACTTATTACTTATATTATTATCAATATAACATGCATTATTACCCATATAATGGAGGTATCATCGCTAGAACTGTAATAATTATACTTACTACTTATATTATTAGCAGTATAACGTGCATTATTACCCATATAACGCAGTTATTATCTCTAGAACTGTAATAATTATACTTATTACTTATATTATTATCAATATAACATGCATTATTACCCATATAATGGAGTTATTATCGCTAGAACTGTAATAAATATACGTATTACTTTTATTATCATCAATATAACATGCATTATTACCCATATTATGCAGTTATTATCGATAGAACTATAATAAATATACGTATTACTTTTATTATCATCAATATAACATGCATTATTACCCATATTATGCAGTTATTATCGATAGAACTGTAATAAATATACTTACTACTTTCATTATCATCAATATAACATGCATTATTACCCATATTATGCAGTTATTATCGATAGAACTATAATAATTATACTTATTACTAATATTATTATCAATGTAACATGCATTATTACCCATATAATGGAGTTATTATCGCTAGAACTGTAATAATTATACTTATTACTTATATTATTAGCAATATAACGTGCATTATTACCCATATAATGCACTTATTATCGCTAGAACTGTAATAATTATACTTATTACTTATATTATTATCAATATAACGTGCATTATTACCCATATAATGCAGTTATTATCGCTAGAACTGTAATAATTATACTTATTACTTATATTATTATCAATATAACATGCATTATTACCCATATTATGCAGTTATTATCGCTAGAACTATAATAAATATACTTATTACTCCCAATATTATCAGTATAACATGCATTATTACCCACATAATGCAGTTATTATCGCTAGAGCTGTAATAATTATACATATTACTTATATTATTATCAATATAACATGCATTATTAACCATATAATGCAGTTATTGTAGCCAGAACTGTAATAATTGTTCTTACTACTTATATTATTAGCAGTATAACGTGCATTATTACCCATATAATGCAGTTATTATCTCTAGAACTGTAATAATTATACTTATTACTTATATTATTATCAATATAACATGCATTATTACCCATATAATGGAGTTATTATCGATAGAACTGTAATAATTATACTTATTACTTATATTATTAGCAATATAACGTGCATTATTACCCATATTATGCAGTTATTACCGCTAGAACTGTAATAATTATACTTATTACATATACTATTGGCAATATAACGTGCATTATTACCCATATAATGCAGTTATTATAGCCAGAACTGTAATAATTATACTTACTACTTATATTATTCTCAATATAACATGCATTATTACCCATATTATGCAGTTATTATCGCTAGAACTATAATAAATATACGTATTACTTTTATTATCATCAATATAACATGCATTATTACCCATATTATGCAGTTATTGTCGATAGAACTGTAATAAAGATACTTATTACTTTTACTATTATCAATATAACATGCACTATTAGCCATATTTTACTATTATTATCGCTAGAACTATAATAATTATACTTATTACTCCCGATATTATCAATATAACATGCATTATTACCCATATAATGCAGTTATTACCGCTAGAACTGTAATAATTATACTCATTACTTATATTATTAGCAATATAACGTGCATTATCACCCATATTATGCAGTTATTATCGCTAGAACTGTAATAATTATACTTATTACTTATATTATTATCAATATAACATGCATTAGTACCCATATAATGGAGTTATTATCGCTAGAACTGTAATAATTATACTTATTACATATACTATGAGCAATATAACGTGCATTATTACCCATATAATGCAGTTATTGTAGCCAGAACTGTAATAATTATACTTACTACTTATATTATTCTCAATATAACATGGATTATTACCCATATTATGCAGTTATTATCGCTAGAACTATAATAAATATACGTATTACTTTTATTGTCATCAATATAACATGCATTATTACCCATATTATGCAGTTATTATCGATAGAACTGTAATAAATATACTTATAACTTTTATTATTATCAGTATAACATGCACTATTAGCCATATTTTACTATTATTATCGCTAGAACTATAATAATTATACTTATTACTCCCGATATTATCAATATAACATGCACTATTACCCATATAATGCAGGTAGTATCGACTGAAGTATAATAAATATACTTATTACTATTATTATTATCAATATAACAGGCACTCTTAGCCATATTTTACTAGTATTTTCGCTAGAACTATAATAATAATACTTATTACTCCCGATGTGATCAATATAACATGCCTCATTACGCATATAATGCAGTTATTATCGCTAGAACTGTAATAAATATACTTACTACTTTCATTATCATCAATATAACATGCATTATTACCCATATTATGCAGTTATTATCGATAGAACTATAATAAATATACTTAGTACTTTTATTAATATCAATATAACATGCATTATTACCCACATAATGCAGTTATTATCGCTAGAACTGTAATAATTATACTTATTACTTATATTATTAGCAATATAACGTGCATTATTACCCATATAATGCAGTTATTATCTCTAGAAGTGTAATAATTATACTCATTACTAATATTATTATCAATATAACATGCATTATTACCCATACAATGGAGTTATTATCGCTAGAACTGTAATAATTATACTTATTACTTATATTATTATCAATATAACATGCATTATTACCCATATAATGCAGTTATTATCGCTAGAACTGTAATAATTATACTTATTACTTATATTATTAGCAATATAACGTGCATTATTACCTATATAATGCAGTTATTATCGCTAGAACTGTAATAATTATACTTATTACTTATATTATTATCAATATAACATGCATTATTACCCATATTATGCAGTTATTATCGATAGAACTGTAATAAAGATACATATTACTTTTACTATTATCAATATAACATGCACTATTAGCCATATTTTACTATTATTATCGCTAGAACTGTAATAATTATACTTATTACTCCCGATATTATCAATATAACATGCCTTATTACGTATATAATGCAGTTATTATCGCTAGAACTGTAATAAATATTCTTATCACTTATATTATTAGCAATATAACGTGCATTATTACCCATATAATGCAGTTATTATCGCTGGAACTGTAATAATTATACTTATTACTTATATTATTATCAATATAACATGCATTATTACCCATATTATGCAGTTATTATCGCTAGAACTATAATAAATATACTTATTACTCCCAATATAATCAATATAACATGCATTATTACCCATATAATGCAGTTATTATCTCTAGAACTGTAATAATTATACTTATTACTAATATTATTATCAATATAACATGCATTATTACCCATATAATGGAGTTATTATCGCTAGAACTGTACTAAATATACGTATTACTTTTATTATCATCAATATAACATGCATTATTACCCATATTATGCAGTTATTATCGATAGAACTGAAATAAAGATACTTATTACTTTTACTATTATCAATACAACATGCACTCTTAGCCATATTTTACTATTATTATCGCTAGAACTATAATAATTATACTTATTACTCCCGATATTACCAATATAACATGCATTATTAACCATATAATGCAGTTATTGTAGCCAGAACTGTAATAATTGTTCTTACTACTTATATTATTAGCAGTATAACGTGCATTATTACCCATATAATGCAGTTATTATCTCTAGAACTGTAATAATTATACTTATTACTTATATTATTATCAATATAACATGCATTATTACCCATATAATGGAGTTATCATCGCTAGAACTGTAATAATTATACTTACTACTTATATTATTAGCAGTATAACGTGCATTATTACCCATATAACGCAGTTATTATCTCTAGAACTGTAATAATTATACTTATTACTTATATTATTATCAATATAACATGCATTATTACCCATATAATGGAGTTATTATCGCTAGAACTGTAATAAATATACGTATTACTTTTATTATCATCAATATAACATGCATTATTACCCATATTATGCAGTTATTATCGATAGAACTATAATAAATATACGTATTACTTTTATTATCATCAATATAACATGCATTATTACCCATATTATGCAGTTATTATCGATAGAACTGTAATAAATATACTTACTACTTTCATTATCATCAATATAACATGCATTATTACCCATATTATGCAGTTATTATCGATAGAACTATAATAATTATACTTATTACTAATATTATTATCAATGTAACATGCATTATTACCCATATAATGGAGTTATTATCGCTAGAACTGTAATAATTATACTTATTACTTATATTATTATCAATATAACATGCATTATTACCCATATAATGGAGTTATTATCGCTAGAACTGTAATAATTATACCTATTACTTATATTATTATCAATATAACATGCATTATTACCCATATAATGCAGTTATTATCGACAGAAGTATAATAAATATACTTATTACTTTTATTATTATCAATATAACAGGCACTATTAGCCATATTTTACTATTATTATCGCTAGAACTATAATAATTATACTTATTACTCCCGATATTATCAATATAACATGCCTTATTACGTATATAATGCAGTTATTATCGCTAGAACTGTAATAAATATTCTTATCACTTATATTATTAGCAATATAACGTGCATTATTACCCATATAATGCAGTTATTATCGCTGGAACTGTAATAATTATACTTATTACTTATATTATTATCAATATAACATGCATTATTACCCATATTATGCAGTTATTATCGCTAGAACTATAATAAATATACTTATTACTCCCAATATAATCAATGTAACATGCATAATTACCCATATAATGCAGTTATTATCCCTAGAACTGTAATAATTATACTTATTACTTGTATTATTAGCAATATAACGTGCATTATTACCCATATAATGCAGTTATTATCTCTAGAACTGTAATAAATATACTCATTACTAATATTATTATCAATATAACATGCATTATTTCCCATACAATGGAGTTATTATCGACGGAAGTATAATAAATATACTTATTACATTTATTATTATCAATATAACAGGCACTATTAGCTATATTTTACTATTATTATCGCTAGAACTATAATAATTATACTTATTACTCCCGATATTATCAATAAAACATGCCTTATTACGCATATAATGCAATTATTATCGCTAGAACTGTAATAATTATACTTATTACTTATATTATAAGCAATATAACCTGCATTATTACCCATATAATGCAGTTATTATCGCTAGAACTGTAATAATTATACTTATTACTTATATTATTAGCAATATAACGTGCATTATTACCTATATAATGCAGTTATTATCGCTAGAACTGTAATAATTATACTTATTACTTATATTATTATCAATATAACATGCATTATTACCCATATTATGCAGTTATTATCGATAGAACTGTAATAAAGATACATATTACTTTTACTATTATCAATATAACATGCACTATTAGCCATATTTTACTATTATTATCGCTAGAACTGTAATAATTATACTTATTACTCCCGATATTATCAATATAACATGCCTTATTACGTATATAATGCAGTTATTATCGCTAGAACTGTAATAATTATCCTTATTACTTATATTATTAGCAATATAACGTGCATTATCACCCATATTATGCAGTTATTATCGCTAGAACTGTAATAATTATACTTATTACTTATATTATTATCAATATAACATGCATTAGTACCCATATAATGGAGTTATTATCGCTAGAACTGTAATAATTATACTTATTACATATACTATGAGCAATATAACGTGCATTATTACCCATATAATGCAGTTATTGTAGCCAGAACTGTAATAATTATACTTACTACTTATATTATTCTCAATATAACATGGATTATTACCCATATTATGCAGTTATTATCGCTAGAACTATAATAAATATACGTATTACTTTTATTGTCATCAATATAACATGCATTATTACCCATATTATGCAGTTATTATCGATAGAACTGTAATAAATATACTTATAACTTTTATTATTATCAGTATAACATGCACTATTAGCCATATTTTACTATTATTATCGCTAGAACTATAATAATTATACTTATTACTCCCGATATTATCAATATAACATGCACTATTACCCATATAATGCAGGTAGTATCGACTGAAGTATAATAAATATACTTATTACTATTATTATTATCAATATAACAGGCACTCTTAGCCATATTTTACTAGTATTTTCGCTAGAACTATAATAATAATACTTATTACTCCCGATGTGATCAATATAACATGCCTCATTACGCATATAATGCAGTTATTATCGCTAGAACTGTAATAAATATACTTACTACTTTCATTATCATCAATATAACATGCATTATTACCCATATTATGCAGTTATTATCGATAGAACTATAATAAATATACTTAGTACTTTTATTAATATCAATATAACATGCATTATTACCCACATAATGCAGTTATTATCGCTAGAACTGTAATAATTATACTTATTACTTATATTATTAGCAATATAACGTGCATTATTACCCATATAATGCAGTTATTATCTCTAGAACTGTAATAATTATACTCATTACTAATATTATTATCAATATAACATGCATTATTACCCATACAATGGAGTTATTATCGCTAGAACTGTAATAATTATACTTATTACTTATATTATTATCAATATAACATGCATTATTACCCATATAATGCAGTTATTATTGACAGAAGTATAATAAATATACTTATTACATTTATTATTATCAATATAACAGGCACTATTAGCCATATTTTACTATTATTATCGCTAGAACTATAATAATTATACTTATTACTCCCAATATTATCAATATAACATGCATTATTACCCATATAATGCAGTTATTATCTCTAGAACTGTAATAATTATACTTATTACTAATATTATTATCAATATAACATGCATTATTACCCATATAATGGAGTTATTATCGCTAGAACTGTACTAAATATACGTATTACTTTTATTATCATCAATATAACATGCATTATTACCCATATTATGCAGTTATTATCGATAGAACTGAAATAAAGATACTTATTACTTTTACTATTATCAATACAACATGCACTCTTAGCCATATTTTACTATTATTATCGCTAGAACTATAATAATTATACTTATTACTCCCGATATTACCAATATAACATGCATTATTAACCATATAATGCAGTTATTGTAGCCAGAACTGTAATAATTGTTCTTACTACTTATATTATTAGCAGTATAACGTGCATTATTACCCATATAATGCAGTTATTATCTCTAGAACTGTAATAATTATACTTATTACTTATATTATTATCAATATAACATGCATTATTACCCATATAATGGAGTTATCATCGCTAGAACTGTAATAATTATACTTACTACTTATATTATTAGCAGTATAACGTGCATTATTACCCATATAACGCAGTTATTATCTCTAGAACTGTAATAATTATACTTATTACTTATATTATTATCAATATAACATGCATTATTACCCATATAATGGAGTTATTATCGCTAGAACTGTAATAAATATACGTATTACTTTTATTATCATCAATATAACATGCATTATTACCCATATTATGCAGTTATTATCGATAGAACTATAATAAATATACGTATTACTTTTATTATCATCAATATAACATGCATTATTACCCATATTATGCAGTTATTATCGATAGAACTGTAATAAATATACTTACTACTTTCATTATCATCAATATAACATGCATTATTACCCATATTATGCAGTTATTATCGATAGAACTATAATAATTATACTTATTACTAATATTATTATCAATGTAACATGCATTATTACCCATATAATGGAGTTATTATCGCTAGAACTGTAATAATTATACTTATTACTTATATTATTATCAATATAACATGCATTATTACCCATATAATGGAGTTATTATCGCTAGAACTGTAATAATTATACCTATTACTTATATTATTATCAATATAACATGCATTATTACCCATATAATGCAGTTATTATCGACAGAAGTATAATAAATATACTTATTACTTTTATTATTATCAATATAACAGGCACTATTAGCCATATTTTACTATTATTATCGCTAGAACTATAATAATTATACTTATTACTCCCGATATTATCAATATAACATGCCTTATTACGTATATAATGCAGTTATTATCGCTAGAACTGTAATAAATATTCTTATCACTTATATTATTAGCAATATAACGTGCATTATTACCCATATAATGCAGTTATTATCGCTGGAACTGTAATAATTATACTTATTACTTATATTATTATCAATATAACATGCATTATTACCCATATTATGCAGTTATTATCGCTAGAACTATAATAAATATACTTATTACTCCCAATATAATCAATGTAACATGCATAATTACCCATATAATGCAGTTATTATCCCTAGAACTGTAATAATTATACTTATTACTTGTATTATTAGCAATATAACGTGCATTATTACCCATATAATGCAGTTATTATCTCTAGAACTGTAATAAATATACTCATTACTAATATTATTATCAATATAACATGCATTATTTCCCATACAATGGAGTTATTATCGACGGAAGTATAATAAATATACTTATTACATTTATTATTATCAATATAACAGGCACTATTAGCTATATTTTACTATTATTATCGCTAGAACTATAATAATTATACTTATTACTCCCGATATTATCAATAAAACATGCCTTATTACGCATATAATGCAATTATTATCGCTAGAACTGTAATAATTATACTTATTACTTATATTATAAGCAATATAACCTGCATTATTACCCATATAATGCAGTTATTATCGCTAGAACTGTAATAATTATACTTATTACTTATATTATTAGCAATATAACGTGCATTATTACCTATATAATGCAGTTATTATCGCTAGAACTGTAATAATTATACTTATTACTTATATTATTATCAATATAACATGCATTATTACCCATATTATGCAGTTATTATCGATAGAACTGTAATAAAGATACATATTACTTTTACTATTATCAATATAACATGCACTATTAGCCATATTTTACTATTATTATCGCTAGAACTGTAATAATTATACTTATTACTCCCGATATTATCAATATAACATGCCTTATTACGTATATAATGCAGTTATTATCGCTAGAACTGTAATAATTATCCTTATTACTTATATTATTAGCAATATAACGTGCATTATTACCCATATAATGCAGTTATTATCGCTGGAACTGTAATAATTATACTTATTACTTATATTATTATCAATATAACATGCATTATTACCCATATTATGCAGTTATTATCGCTAGAACTATAATAAATATACTTATTACTCCCAATATTATCAATATAACATGCATAATTACCCATATAATGCAGTTATTATCGCTAGAACTGTAATAATTATCCTTATTACTTATATTATTAGCAATATAACGTGCATTATTACCCATATAATGCAGTTATTATCGCTGGAACTGTAATAATTATACTTATTACTTATATTATTATCAATATAACATGCATTATTACCCATATTATGCAGTTATTACCGCTAGAACTGTAATAATTATACTTATTACATATACTATTGGCAATATAACGTGCATTATTACCCATATAATGCAGTTATTATAGCCAGAACTGTAATAATTATACTTACTACTTATATTATTCTCAATATAACATGCATTATTACCCATATTATGCAGTTATTATCGCTAGAACTATAATAAATATACGTATTACTTTTATTATCATCAATATAACATGCATTATTACCCATATTATGCAGTTATTGTCGATAGAACTGTAATAAAGATACTTATTACTTTTACTATTATCAATATAACATGCACTATTAGCCATATTTTACTATTATTATCGCTAGAACTATAATAATTATACTTATTACTCCCGATATTATCAATATAACATGCATTATTACCCATATAATGCAGTTATTACCGCTAGAACTGTAATAATTATACTCATTACTTATATTATTAGCAATATAACGTGCATTATCACCCATATTATGCAGTTATTATCGCTAGAACTGTAATAATTATACTTATTACTTATATTATTATCAATATAACATGCATTATTACCCATATACTGGAGTTATTATCGCTAGAACTGTAATAATTATACTTATTACATATACTATGAGCAATATAACGTGCATTATTACCCATATAATGCAGTTATTGTAGCCAGAACTGTAATAATTATACTTACTACTTATATTATTCTCAATATAACATGGATTATTACCCATATTATGCAGTTATTATCGCTAGAACTATAATAAATATACGTATTACTTTTATTGTCATCAATATAACATGCATTATTACCCATATTATGCAGTTATTATCGATAGAACTGTAATAAATATACTTATAACTTTTATTATTATCAGTATAACATGCACTATTAGCCATATTTTACTATTATTATCGCTAGAACTATAATAATTATACTTATTACTCCCGATATTATCAATATAACATGCACTATTACCCATATAATGCAGGTAGTATCGACTGAAGTATAATAAATATACTTATTACTATTATTATTATCAATATAACAGGCACTCTTAGCCATATTTTACTAGTATTTTCGCTAGAACTATAATAATAATACTTATTACTCCCGATGTGATCAATATAACATGCCTTATTACGCACATAATGCAATTATTATCGCCAGAACTGTAATAATTATACTTATTACTTATATTATTAGCAATATAACGTGCATTATTACCCATATAATGCAGTTATTATCGCTAGAACTGTAATAATTATACTTATTACTTATATTATTAGCAATATAACGTGCATTATTACCCATATAATGCAGTTATTATCTCTAGAACTGTAATAATTATACTTATTACTTATATTATTATCAGTATAACATGCATTATTACCCATATAATGGAGTTATTATCGCTAGAACTGTAATAATTATACTTATTACTTATATTATTATCAATATAACATGCATTATTACCCATATAATGCAGTTATTATCGACAGAAGTATAATAAATATACTTATTACTTTTATTATTATCAATATAACACGCACTATTAGCCATATTTTACTATTATTATCGCTAGAACTGTAATAATTATACTTATTACTCCCGATATTATCAATATAACATGCCTTATTACGTATATAATGCAGTTATTATCGCTAGAACTGTAATAATTATCCTTATTACTTATATTATTAGCAATATAACGTGCATTATTACCCATATAATGCAGTTATTATCGCTGGAACTGTAGTAGTTATACTTATTACTTATATTATTATCAATATAACATGCATTATTACCCATATTATGCAGTTATTATCGCTAGAACTATAATAAATATACTTATTACTCCCAGTATTATCAATATAACATGCATAATTACCCATATAATGCAGTTATTATCGCTAGAACTGTAATAATTATACTCATTACTTATATTATTAGCAATATAACGTGCATTATCACCCATATTAGGCAGTTATTATCGCTAGAACTGTAATAATTATACTTATTACTTATATTATTATCAATATAACATGCATTATTACCCATATAATGGAGTTATTATCGCTAGAACTGTAATAATTATACTTATTACATATACTATGAGCAATATAACGTGCATTATTACCCATATAATGCAGTTATTGTAGCCAGAACTGTAATAATTATACTTACTACTTATATTATTCTCAATATAACATGGATTATTACCCATATTATGCAGTTATTATCGCTAGAACTATAATAAATATACGTATTACTTTTATTGTCATCAATATAACATGCATTATTACCCATATTATGCAGTTATTATCGATAGAACTGTAATAAATATACTTATAACTTTTATTATTATCAGTATAACATGCACTATTAGCCATATTTTACTATTATTATCGCTAGAACTATAATAATTATACTTATTACTCCCGATATTATCAATATAACATGCACTATTACCCATATAATGCAGGTAGTATCGACTGAAGTATAATAAATATACTTATTACTATTATTATTATCAATATAACAGGCACTCTTAGCCATATTTTACTAGTATTTTCGCTAGAACTATAATAATAATACTTATTACTCCCGATGTGATCAATATAACATGCCTTATTACGCATATAATGCAATTATTATCGCCAGAACTGTAATAATTATACTTATTACTTATATTATTAGCAATATAACGTGCATTATTACCGATGTAGTGCAGTTATTATCTCTAGAACTGTAATAATTATACTTATTACTTATATTATTAGCAATATAACGTGCATTATTACCCATATAATGCACTTATTATCGCTAGAACTGTAATAATTATACTTATTACTTATATTATTATCAATATAACGTGCATTATTACCCATATAATGCAGTTATTACCGCTAGAACTGTAATAATTATACTTATTACTTATATTATTATCAATATAACATGCATTATTACCCATATTATGCAGTTATTATCGCTAGAACTATAATAAATATACTTATTACTCCCAATATTATCAGTATAACATGCATTATTACCCACATAATGCAGTTATTATCGCTAGAGCTGTAATAATTATACATATTACTTATATTATTATCAATATAACATGCATTATTACCCATATAATGGAGTTATTATCGATAGAACTGTAATAATTATACTTATTACTTATATTATTAGCAATATAACGTGCATTATTACCCATATAATGCAGTTATTATCGCTGGAACTGTAATAATTATACTTATTACTTATATTATTATCAATATAACATGCATTATTACCCATATTATGCAGTTATTATCGCTAGAACTATAATAAATATACTTATTACTCCCAATATTATCAATATAACATGCATAATTACCCATATAATGCAGTTATTATCGCTAGAACTGTAATAATTATACTCATTAATTATATTATTAGCAATATAACGTGCATTATTACCCATATTATGCAGTTATTACCGCTAGAACTGTAATAATTATACTTATTACATATACTATTGGCAATATAACGTGCATTATTACCCATATAATGCAGTTATTATAGCCAGAACTGTAATAATTATACTTACTACTTATATTATTCTCAATATAACATGCATTATTACCCATATTATGCAGTTATTATCGCTAGAACTATAATAAATATACGTATTACTTTTATTATCATCAATATAACATGCATTATTACCCATATTATGCAGTTATTGTCGATAGAACTGTAATAAAGATACTTATTACTTTTACTATTATCAATATAACATGCACTATTAGCCATATTTTACTATTATTATCGCTAGAACTATAATAATTATACTTATTACTCCCGATATTATCAATATAACATGCATTATTACCCATATAATGCAGTTATTACCGCTAGAACTGTAATAATTATACTCATTACTTATATTATTAGCAATATAACGTGCATTATCACCCATATTATGCAGTTATTATCGCTAGAACTGTAATAATTATACTTATTACTTATATTATTATCAATATAACATGCATTAGTACCCATATAATGGAGTTATTATCGCTAGAACTGTAATAATTATACTTATTACATATACTATGAGCAATATAACGTGCATTATTACCCATATAATGCAGTTATTGTAGCCAGAACTGTAATAATTATACTTACTACTTATATTATTCTCAATATAACATGGATTATTACCCATATTATGCAGTTATTATCGCTAGAACTATAATAAATATACGTATTACTTTTATTGTCATCAATATAACATGCATTATTACCCATATTATGCAGTTATTATCGATAGAACTGTAATAAATATACTTATAACTTTTATTATTATCAGTATAACATGCACTATTAGCCATATTTTACTATTATTATCGCTAGAACTATAATAATTATACTTATTACTCCCGATATTATCAATATAACATGCACTATTACCCATATAATGCAGGTAGTATCGACTGAAGTATAATAAATATACTTATTACTATTATTATTATCAATATAACAGGCACTCTTAGCCATATTTTACTAGTACTTTCGCTAGAACTATAATAATAATACTTATTACTCCCGATGTGATCAATATAACATGCCTCATTACGCATATAATGCAGTTATTATCGCTAGAACTGTAATAAATATACTTACTACTTTCATTATCATCAATATAACATGCATTATTACCCATATTATGCAGTTATTATCGATAGAACTATAATAAATATACTTAGTACTTTTATTAATATCAATATAACATGCATTATTACCCACATAATGCAGTTATTATCGCTAGAACTGTAATAATTATACTTATTACTTATATTATTAGCAATATAACGTGCATTATTACCCATATAATGCAGTTATTATCTCTAGAACTGTAATAATTATACTCATTACTAATATTATTATCAATATAACATGCATTATTACCCATACAATGGAGTTATTATCGCTAGAACTGTAATAATTATACTTATTACTTATATTATTATCAATATAACATGCATTATTACCCATATAATGCAGTTATTATTGACAGAAGTATAATAAATATACTTATTACATTTATTATTATCAATATAACAGGCACTATTAGCTATATTTTACTATTATTATCGCTAGAACTATAATAATTATACTTATTACTCCCAATATTATCAATATAACATGCATTATTACCCATATAATGCAGTTATTATCTCTAGAACTGTAATAATTATACTTATTACTAATATTATTATCAATATAACATGCATTATTACCCATATAATGGAGTTATTATCGCTAGAACTGTACTAAATATACGTATTACTTTTATTATCATCAATATAACATGCATTATTACCCATATTATGCAGTTATTATCGATAGAACTGAAATAAAGATACTTATTACTTTTACTATTATCAATACAACATGCACTCTTAGCCATATTTTACTATTATTATCGCTAGAACTATAATAATTATACTTATTACTCCCGATATTACCAATATAACATGCATTATTAACCATATAATGCAGTTATTGTAGCCAGAACTGTAATAATTGTTCTTACTACTTATATTATTAGCAGTATAACGTGCATTATTACCCATATAACGCAGTTATTATCTCTAGAACTGTAATAATTATACTTATTACTTATATTATTATCAATATAACATGCATTATTACCCATATAATGGAGTTATTATCGCTAGATCTGTAATAAATATACGTATTACTTTTATTATCATCAATATAACATGCATTATTACCCATATTATGCAGTTATTATCGATAGAACTATAATAAATATACGTATTACTTTTATTATCATCAATATAACATGCATTATTACGCATATTATGCAGTTATTATCGATAGAACTGTAATAAATATACTTACTACTTTCATTATCATCAATATAACATGCATTATTACCCATATTATGCAGTTATTATCGATAGAACTATAATAATTATACTTATTACTAATATTATTATCAATGTAACATGCATTATTACCCATATAATGGAGTTATTATCGCTAGAACTGTAATAATTATACTTATTACTTATATTATTATCAATATAACATGCATTATTACCCATATAATGGAGTTATTATCGCTAGAACTGTAATAATTATACCTATTACTTATATTATTATCAATATAACATGCATTATTACCCATATAATGCAGTTATTATCGACAGAAGTATAATAAATATACTTATTACTTTTATTATTATCAATATAACAGGCACTATTAGCCATATTTTACTATTATTATCGCTAGAACTATAATAATTATACTTATTACTCCCGATATTATCAATATAACATGCCTTATTACGTATATAATGCAGTTATTATCGCTAGAACTGTAATAAATATTCTTATCACTTATATTATTAGCAATATAACGTGCATTATTACCCATATAATGCAGTTATTATCGCTGGAACTGTAATAATTATACTTATTACTTATGTTATTATCAATATAACATGCATTATTACCCATATTATGCAGTTATTATCGCTAGAACTATAATAAATATACTTATTACTCCCAATATAATCAATATAACATGCATAATTACCCATATAATGCAGTTATTATCGCTAGAACTGTAATAATTATACTTATTACTTGTATTATTAGCAATATAACGTGCATTATTACCCATATAATGCAGTTATTATCTCTAGAACTGTAATAAATATACTCATTACTAATATTATTATCAATATAACATGCATTATTTCCCATACAATGGAGTTATTATCGACGGAAGTATAATAAATATACTTATTACATTTATTATTATCAATATAACAGGCACTATTAGCTATATTTTACTATTATTATCGCTAGAACTATAATAATTATACTTATTACTCCCGATATTATCAATAAAACATGCCTTATTACGCATATAATGCAATTATTATCGCTAGAACTGTAATAATTATACTTATTACTTATATTATAAGCAATATAACGTGCATTATTACCCATATAATGCAGTTATTATCGCTAGAACTGTAATAATTATACTTATTACTTATATTATTAGCAATATAACGTGCATTATTACCTATATAATGCAGTTATTATCGCTAGAACTGTAATAATTATACTTATTACTTATATTATTATCAATATAACATGCATTATTACCCATATTATGCAGTTATTATCGATAGAACTGTAATAAAGATACATATTACTTTTACTATTATCAATATAACATGCACTATTAGCCATATTTTACTATTATTATCGCTAGAACTGTAATAATTATACTTATTACTCCCGATATTATCAATATAACATGCCTTATTACGTATATAATGCAGTTATTATCGCTAGAACTGTAATAATTATCCTTATTACTTATATTATTAGCAATATAACGTGCATTATTACCCATATAATGCAGTTATTATCGCTGGAACTGTAATAATTATACTTATTACTTATATTATTATCAATATAACATGCATTATTACCCATATTATGCAGTTATTATCGCTAGAACTATAATAAATATACTTATTACTCCCAATATTATCAATATAACATGCATAATTACCCATATAATGCAGTTATTATCGCTAGAACTGTAATAATTATCCTTATTACTTATATTATTAGCAATATAACGTGCATTATTACCCATATAATGCAGTTATTATCGCTGGAACTGTAATAATTATACTTATTACTTATATTATTATCAATATAACATGCATTATTACCCATATTATGCAGTTATTACCGCTAGAACTGTAATAATTATACTTATTACATATACTATTGGCAATATAACGTGCATTATTACCCATATAATGCAGTTATTATAGCCAGAACTGTAATAATTATACTTACTACTTATATTATTCTCAATATAACATGCATTATTACCCATATTATGCAGTTATTATCGCTAGAACTATAATAAATATACGTATTACTTTTATTATCATCAATATAACATGCATTATTACCCATATTATGCAGTTATTGTCGATAGAACTGTAATAAAGATACTTATTACTTTTACTATTATCAATATAACATGCACTATTAGCCATATTTTACTATTATTATCGCTAGAACTATAATAATTATACTTATTACTCCCGATATTATCAATATAACATGCATTATTACCCATATAATGCAGTTATTACCGCTAGAACTGTAATAATTATACTCATTACTTATATTATTAGCAATATAACGTGCATTATCACCCATATTATGCAGTTATTATCGCTAGAACTGTAATAATTATACTTATTACTTATATTATTATCAATATAACATGCATTATTACCCATATAATGGAGTTATTATCGCTAGAACTGTAATAATTATACTTATTACATATACTATGAGCAATATAACGTGCATTATTACCCATATAATGCAGTTATTGTAGCCAGAACTGTAATAATTATACTTACTACTTATATTATTCTCAATATAACATGGATTATTACCCATATTATGCAGTTATTATCGCTAGAACTATAATAAATATACGTATTACTTTTATTGTCATCAATATAACATGCATTATTACCCATATTATGCAGTTATTATCGATAGAACTGTAATAAATATACTTATAACTTTTATTATTATCAGTATAACATGCACTATTAGCCATATTTTACTATTATTATCGCTAGAACTATAATAATTATACTTATTACTCCCGATATTATCAATATAACATGCACTATTACCCATATAATGCAGGTAGTATCGACTGAAGTATAATAAATATACTTATTACTATTATTATTATCAATATAACAGGCACTCTTAGCCATATTTTACTAGTACTTTCGCTAGAACTATAATAATAATACTTATTACTCCCGATGTGATCAATATAACATGCCTCATTACGCATATAATGCAGTTATTATCGCTAGAACTGTAATAAATATACTTACTACTTTCATTATCATCAATATAACATGCATTATTACCCATATTATGCAGTTATTATCGATAGAACTATAATAAATATACTTAGTACTTTTATTAATATCAATATAACATGCATTATTACCCACATAATGCAGTTATTATCGCTAGAACTGTAATAATTATACTTATTACTTATATTATTAGCAATATAACGTGCATTATTACCCATATAATGCAGTTATTATCTCTAGAACTGTAATAATTATACTCATTACTAATATTATTATCAATATAACATGCATTATTACCCATACAATGGAGTTATTATCGCTAGAACTGTAATAATTATACTTATTACTTATATTATTATCAATATAACATGCATTATTACCCATATAATGCAGTTATTATTGACAGAAGTATAATAAATATACTTATTACATTTATTATTATCAATATAACAGGCACTATTAGCTATATTTTACTATTATTATCGCTAGAACTATAATAATTATACTTATTACTCCCAATATTATCAATATAACATGCATTATTACCCATATAATGCAGTTATTATCTCTAGAACTGTAATAATTATACTTATTACTAATATTATTATCAATATAACATGCATTATTACCCATATAATGGAGTTATTATCGCTAGAACTGTACTAAATATACGTATTACTTTTATTATCATCAATATAACATGCATTATTACCCATATTATGCAGTTATTATCGATAGAACTGAAATAAAGATACTTATTACTTTTACTATTATCAATACAACATGCACTCTTAGCCATATTTTACTATTATTATCGCTAGAACTATAATAATTATACTTATTACTCCCGATATTACCAATATAACATGCATTATTAACCATATAATGCAGTTATTGTAGCCAGAACTGTAATAATTGTTCTTACTACTTATATTATTAGCAGTATAACGTGCATTATTACCCATATAATGCAGTTATTATCTCTAGAACTGTAATAATTATACTTATTACTTATATTATTATCAATATAACATGCATTATTACCCATATAATGGAGTTATCATCGCTAGAACTGTAATAATTATACTTACTACTTATATTATTAGCAGTATAACGTGCATTATTACCCATACAACGCAGTTATTATCTCTAGAACTGTAATAATTATACTTATTACTTATATTATTATCAATATAACATGCATTATTACCCATATAATGGAGTTATTATCGCTAGAACTGTAATAAATATACGTATTACTTTTATTATCATCAATATAACATGCATTATTACCCATATTATGCAGTTATTATCGATAGAACTATAATAAATATACGTATTACTTTTATTATCATCAATATAACATGCATTATTACCCATATTATGCAGTTATTATCGATAGAACTGTAATAAATATACTTACTACTTTCATTATCATCAATATAACATGCATTATTACCCATATTATGCAGTTATTATCGATAGAACTATAATAATTATACTTATTACTAATATTATTATCAATGTAACATGCATTATTACCCATATAATGGAGTTATTATCGCTAGAACTGTAATAATTATACTTATTACTTATATTATTATCAATATAACATGCATTATTACCCATATAATGGAGTTATTATCGCTAGAACTGTAATAATTATACCTATTACTTATATTATTATCAATATAACATGCATTATTACCCATATAATGCAGTTATTATCGACAGAAGTATAATAAATATACTTATTACTTTTATTATTATCAATATAACAGGCACTATTAGCCATATTTTACTATTATTATCGCTAGAACTATAATAATTATACTTATTACTCCCGATATTATCAATATAACATGCCTTATTACGTATATAATGCAGTTATTATCGCTAGAACTGTAATAAATATTCTTATCACTTATATTATTAGCAATATAACGTGCATTATTACCCATATAATGCAGTTATTATCGCTGGAACTGTAATAATTATACTTATTACTTATATTATTATCAATATAACATGCATTATTACCCATATTATGCAGTTATTATCGCTAGAACTATAATAAATATACTTATTACTCCCAATATAATCAATATAACATGCATAATTACCCATATAATGCAGTTATTATCGCTAGAACTGTAATAATTATACTTATTACTTGTATTATTAGCAATATAACGTGCATTATTACCCATATAATGCAGTTATTATCTCTAGAACTGTAATAAATATACTCATTACTAATATTATTATCAATATAACATGCATTATTTCCCATACAATGGAGTTATTATCGACGGAAGTATAATAAATATACTTATTACATTTATTATTATCAATATAACAGGCACTATTAGCTATATTTTACTATTATTATCGCTAGAACTATAATAATTATACTTATTACTCCCGATATTATCAATAAAACATGCCTTATTACGCATATAATGCAATTATTATCGCTAGAACTGTAATAATTATACTTATTACTTATATTATAAGCAATATAACGTGCATTATTACCCATATAATGCAGTTATTATCGCTAGAACTGTAATAATTATACTTATTACTTATATTATTAGCAATATAACGTGCATTATTACCTATATAATGCAGTTATTATCGCTAGAACTGTAATAATTATACTTATTACTTATATTATTATCAATATAACATGCATTATTACCCATATTATGCAGTTATTATCGATAGAACTGTAATAAAGATACATATTACTTTTACTATTATCAATATAACATGCACTATTAGCCATATTTTACTATTATTATCGCTAGAACTGTAATAATTATACTTATTACTCCCGATATTATCAATATAACATGCCTTATTACGTATATAATGCAGTTATTATCGCTAGAACTGTAATAATTATCCTTATTACTTATATTATTAGCAATATAACGTGCATTATTACCCATATAATGCAGTTATTATCGCTGGAACTGTAATAATTATACTTATTACTTATATTATTATCAATATAACATGCATTATTACCCATATTATGCAGTTATTATCGCTAGAACTATAATAAATATACTTATTACTCCCAATATTATCAATATAACATGCATAATTACCCATATAATGCAGTTATTATCGATAGAACTGTAATAATTATACTTATTACTTGTATTATTAGCAATATAACGTGCATTATTACCCATATAATGCAGTTATTATCTCTAGAACTGTAATAAATATACTCATTACTAATATTATTATCAATATAACATGCATTATTTCCCATACAATGGAGTTATTATCGACGGAAGTATAATAAATATACTTATTACATTTATTATTATCAATATAACAGGCACTATTAGCTATATTTTACTATTATTATCGCTAGAACTATAATAATTATACTTATTACTCCCGATATTATCAATAAAACATGCCTTATTACGCATATAATGCAATTATTATCGCTAGAACTGTAATAATTATACTTATTACTTATATTATAAGCAATATAACGTGCATTATTACCCATATAATGCAGTTATTATCGCTAGAACTGTAATAATTATACTTATTACTTATATTATTAGCAATATAACGTGCATTATTACCTATATAATGCAGTTATTATCGCTAGAACTGTAATAATTATACTTATTACTTATATTATTATCAATATAACATGCATTATTACCCATATTATGCAGTTATTATCGATAGAACTGTAATAAAGATACATATTACTTTTACTATTATCAATATAACATGCACTATTAGCCATATTTTACTATTATTATCGCTAGAACTGTAATAATTATACTTATTACTCCCGATATTATCAATATAACATGCCTTATTACGTATATAATGCAGTTATTATCGCTAGAACTGTAATAATTATCCTTATTACTTATATTATTAGCAATATAACGTGCATTATTACCCATATAATGCAGTTATTATCGCTGGAACTGTAATAATTATACTTATTACTTATATTATTATCAATATAACATGCATTATTACCCATATTATGCAGTTATTATCGCTAGAACTATAATAAATATACTTATTACTCCCAATATTATCAATATAACATGCATAATTACCCATATAATGCAGTTATTATCGCTAGAACTGTAATAATTATCCTTATTACTTATATTATTAGCAATATAACGTGCATTATTACCCATATAATGCAGTTATTATCGCTGGAACTGTAATAATTATACTTATTACTTATATTATTATCAATATAACATGCATTATTACCCATATTATGCAGTTATTACCGCTAGAACTGTAATAATTATACTTATTACATATACTATTGGCAATATAACGTGCATTATTACCCATATAATGCAGTTATTATAGCCAGAACTGTAATAATTATACTTACTACTTATATTATTCTCAATATAACATGCATTATTACCCATATTATGCAGTTATTATCGCTAGAACTATAATAAATATACGTATTACTTTTATTATCATCAATATAACATGCATTATTACCCATATTATGCAGTTATTGTCGATAGAACTGTAATAAAGATACTTATTACTTTTACTATTATCAATATAACATGCACTATTAGCCATATTTTACTATTATTATCGCTAGAACTATAATAATTATACTTATTACTCCCGATATTATCAATATAACATGCATTATTACCCATATAATGCAGTTATTACAGCTAGAACTGTAATAATTATACTCATTACTTATATTATTAGCAATATAACGTGCATTATCACCCATATTATGCAGTTATTATCGCTAGAACTGTAATAATTATACTTATTACTTATATTATTATCAATATAACATGCATTATTACCCATATAATGGAGTTATTATCGCTAGAACTGTAATAATTATACTTATTACATATACTATGAGCAATATAACGTGCATTATTACCCATATAATGCAGTTATTGTAGCCAGAACTGTAATAATTATACTTACTACTTATATTATTCTCAATATAACATGGATTATTACCCATATTATGCAGTTATTATCGCTAGAACTATAATAAATATACGTATTACTTTTATTGTCATCAATATAACATGCATTATTACCCATATTATGCAGTTATTATCGATAGAACTGTAATAAATATACTTATAACTTTTATTATTATCAGTATAACATGCACTATTAGCCATATTTTACTATTATTATCGCTAGAACTATAATAATTATACTTATTACTCCCGATATTATCAATATAACATGCACTATTACCCATATAATGCAGGTAGTATCGACTGAAGTATAATAAATATACTTATTACTATTATTATTATCAATATAACAGGCACTCTTAGCCATATTTTACTAGTATTTTCGCTAGAACTATAATAATAATACTTATTACTCCCGATGTGATCAATATAACATGCCTTATTACGCATATAATGCAATTATTATCGCCAGAACTGTAATAATTATACTTATTACTTATATTATTAGCAATATAACGTGCATTATTACCCATATAATGCAGTTATTATCGCTAGAACTGTAATAATTATACTTATTACTTATATTATTATCAATATAACATGCATTATTACCCATATTATGCGGTTATTATCGCTAGAACTATAATAAATATACTTATTACTCCCAATATTATCAATACAACATGCATTATTACCCACATAATGCAGTTATTATCGCTAGAGCTGTAATAATTATACTTATTACTTATATTATTATCAATATAACATGCATTATTACCCATATTATGCGGTTATTATCGCTAGAACTATAATAAATATACTTATTACTCCCAATATTATCAATACAACATGCATTAATACCCATATAATGCAGTTATTATCGCTAGAACTGTAATAATTATACTTATTACTTATATTATTAGCAATATAACGTGCATTATTACCCATATAATGCACTTATTATCGCTAGAACTGTAATAATTATACTTATTACTTATATCATTATCAATATAACATGCATTATTACCCATATTATGCAGTTATTATCGCTAGAACTATAATAAATATACTTATTACTCCCAATATTATCAATATAACATGCATTATTACCCATATAATGCAGTTATTATCGCTAGAACTGTAATAATTATACTTACTACTTATATTATTAGCAGTATAACGTGCATTATTACCCATATAATGCAGTTATTATCTCTAGAACTGTAATAATTATACTTATTACTTATATTATTATCAATATAACATGCATTATTACCCATATAATGGAGTTATTATCTCTAGAACTGTAATAATTATACTTATTACTTATATTATTATCAATATAACATGCATGATTACCCATATAATGCAGTTATTATCGCTAGAACTGTAATAATTATACTTATTACATATACTATGAGCAATATAACGTGCATTATTACCCATATAATGCAGTTATTGTAGCCAGAACTGTAATAATTATACTTACTACTTATATTATTCTCAATATAACATGCATTATTACCCATATTATGCAGTTATTATCGCTAGAACTATAATAAATATACGTATTACTTTTATTGTCATCAATATAACATGCATTATTACCCATATTATGCAGTTATTATCGATAGAACTGTAATAAATATACTTATAACTTTTATTATTATCAGTATAACATGCACTATTAGCCATATTTTACTATTATTATCGCTAGAACTATAATAATTATACTTATTACTCCCGATATTATCAATATAACATGCACTATTACCCATATAATGCAGGTAGTATCGACTGAAGTATAATAAATATACTTATTACTATTATTATTATCAATATAACAGGCACTCTTAGCCATATTTTACTAGTATTTTCGCTAGAACTATAATAATAATACTTATTACTCCCGATGTGATCAATATAACATGCCTTATTACGCATATAATGCAATTATTATCGCCAGAACTGTAATAATTATACTTATTACTTATATTATTAGCAATATAACGTGCATTATTACCCATATAATGCAGTTATTATCGCTAGAACTGTAATAATTATACTTACTACTTATATTATTATCAATATAACATGCATTATTACCTATATTATGCAGTTATTATCGCTAGAACTATAATAAATATACTTATTACTCCCAATATTATCAATACAACATGCATTATTACCCACATAATGCAGTTATTATCGCTAGAGCTGTAATAATTATACTTATTACTTATATTATTAGCAATATAACGTGCATTATTACCCATGTAGTGCAGTTATTATCTCTAGAACTGTTATAATTATACTTATTACTTATATTATTATCAATATAACATGCATTATTGCCCATATAATGGAGTTATTATCACTAGAACTGTAATAATTATACATATTACTTATATTATTATCAATATAACATGCATTATTACCCATATTATGCAGTTGTTATCGATAGAACTGTAATAAATATACTTATTACTTTTATTATTATCAATATAACATGCACTATTTGCCATATTTTACTATTATTATCGCTAGAACTATAATAATTATACTTATTACTCCCGATATTATCAATACAACATGCATTATTACCCATATAATGCAGTTATTATCGCTAGAACTGTAATAATTATACTTATTACTTATATTATTAGCAATATAACGTGCATTATTACCCATATAATGCACTTATTATCGCTAGAACTGTAATAATTATACTTATTACTTATATCATTATCAATATAACATGCATTATTACCCATATTATGCAGTTATTATCGCTAGAACTATAATAAATATACTTATTACTCCCAATATTATCAATATAACATGCATTATTACCCATATAATGCAGTTATTATCGCTAGAACTGTAATAATTATACTTACTACTTATATTATTAGCAGTATAACGTGCATTATTACCCATATAATGCAGTTATTATCTCTAGAACTGTAATAATTATACTTATTACTTATATTATTATCAATATAACATGCATTATTACCCATATAATGGAGTTATTATCTCTAGAACTGTAATAATTATACTTATTACTTATATTATTATCAATATAACATGCATGATTACCCATATAATGCAGTTATTATCGCTAGAACTGTAATAATTATACTTATTACATATACTATGAGCAATATAACGTGCATTATTACCCATATAATGCAGTTATTGTAGCCAGAACTGTAATAATTATACTTACTACTTATATTATTCTCAATATAACATGCATTATTACCCATATTATGCAGTTATTATCGCTAGAACTATAATAAATATACGTATTACTTTTATTGTCATCAATATAACATGCATTATTACCCATATTATGCAGTTATTATCGATAGAACTGTAATAAATATACTTATAACTTTTATTATTATCAGTATAACATGCACTATTAGCCATATTTTACTATTATTATCGCTAGAACTATAATAATTATACTTATTACTCCCGATATTATCAATATAACATGCACTATTACCCATATAATGCAGGTAGTATCGACTGAAGTATAATAAATATACTTATTACTATTATTATTATCAATATAACAGGCACTCTTAGCCATATTTTACTAGTATTTTCGCTAGAACTATAGTAATAATACTTATTACTCCCGATGTGATCAATATAACATGCCTCATTACGCATATAATGCAGTTATTATCGCTAGAACTGTAATAAATATACTTACTACTTTCATTATCATCAATATAACATGCATTATTACCCATATTATGCAGTTATTATCGATAGAACTATAATAAATATACTTAGTACTTTTATTATTATCAATATAACATGCATTATTACCCACATAATGCAGTTATTATCGCTAGAACTGTAATAATTATACTTATTACTTATATTATTAGCAATATAACGTGCATTATTACCCATATAATGCAGTTATTATCTCTAGAACTGTAATAATTATACTCATTACTAATATTATTATCAATATAACATGCATTATTACCCATACAATGGAGTTATTATCGCTAGAACTGTAATAATTATACTTATTACTTATATTATTATCAATATAACATGCATTATTACCCATATAATGCAGTTATTATCGACAGAAGTATAATAAATATACTTATTACATTTATTATTATCAATATAACAGGCACTATTAGCTATATTTTACTATTATTATCGCTAGAACTATAATAATTATACTTATTACTCCCGATATTATCAATATAACATGCCTTATTACGCATATAATGCAATTATTATCGCTAGAACTGTAATAATTATACTTATTACTTATATTATTATCAATATAACATGCATTATTACCCATATAATGGAGTTATCATCGCTAGAACTGTAATAATTATACTTACTACTTATATTATTAGCAGTATAACGTGCATTATTACCCATATAATGCAGTTATTATCTCTAGAACTGTAATAATTATACTTATTACTTATATTATTATCAATATAACATGCATTATTACCCATATAATGGAGTTATCATCGCTAGAACTGTAATAATTATACTTACTACTTATATTATTAGCAGTATAACGTGCATTATTACCCATATAACGCAGTTATTATCTCTAGAACTGTAATAATTATACTTATTACTTATATTATTATCAATATAACATGCATTATTACCCATATAATGGAGTTATTATCGCTAGAACTGTAATAAATATACGTATTACTTTTATTATCATCAATATAACATGCATTATTACCCATATTATGCAGTTATTATCGATAGAACTATAATAAATATACGTATTACTTTTATTATCATCAATATAACATGCATTATTACCCATATTATGCAGTTATTATCGATAGAACTGTAATAAATATACTTACTACTTTCATTATCATCAATATAACATGCATTATTACCCATATTATGCAGTTATTATCGATAGAACTATAATAATTATACTTATTACTAATATTATTATCAATGTAACATGCATTATTACCCATATAATGGAGTTATTATCGCTAGAACTGTAATAATTATACTTATTACTTATATTATTATCAATATAACATGCATTATTACCCATATAATGGAGTTATTATCGCTAGAACTGTAATAATTATACCTATTACTTATATTATTATCAATATAACATGCATTATTACCCATATAATGCAGTTATTATCGACAGAAGTATAATAAATATACTTATTACTTTTATTATTATCAATATAACAGGCACTATTAGCCATATTTTACTATTATTATCGCTAGAACTATAATAATTATACTTATTACTCCCGATATTATCAATATAACATGCCTTATTACGTATATAATGCAGTTATTATCGCTAGAACTGTAATAAATATTCTTATCACTTATATTATTAGCAATATAACGTGCATTATTACCCATATAATGCAGTTATTATCGCTGGAACTGTAATAATTATACTTATTACTTATATTATTATCAATATAACATGCATTATTACCCATATTATGCAGTTATTATCGCTAGAACTATAATAAATATACTTATTACTCCCAATATAATCAATGTAACATGCATAATTACCCATATAATGCAGTTATTATCGCTAGAACTGTAATAATTATACTTATTACTTGTATTATTAGCAATATAACGTGCATTATTACCCATATAATGCAGTTATTATCTCTAGAACTGTAATAAATATACTCATTACTAATATTATTATCAATATAACATGCATTATTTCCCATACAATGGAGTTATTATCGACGGAAGTATAATAAATATACTTATTACATTTATTATTATCAATATAACAGGCACTATTAGCTATATTTTACTATTATTATCGCTAGAACTATAATAATTATACTTATTACTCCCGATATTATCAATAAAACATGCCTTATTACGCATATAATGCAATTATTATCGCTAGAACTGTAATAATTATACTTATTACTTATATTATAAGCAATATAACGTGCATTATTACCCATATAATGCAGTTATTATCGCTAGAACTGTAATAATTATACTTATTACTTATATTATTAGCAATATAACGTGCATTATTACCTATATAATGCAGTTATTATCGCTAGAACTGTAATAATTATAATTATTACTTATATTATTATCAATATAACATGCATTATTACCCATATTATGCAGTTATTATCGATAGAACTGTAATAAAGATACATATTACTTTTACTATTATCAATATAACATGCACTATTAGCCATATTTTACTATTATTATCGCTAGAACTGTAATAATTATACTTATTACTCCCGATATTATCAATATAACATGCCTTATTACGTATATAATGCAGTTATTATCGCTAGAACTGTAATAATTATCCTTATTACTTATATTATTAGCAATATAACGTGCATTATTACCCATATAATGCAGTTATTATCGCTGGAACTGTAATAATTATACTTATTACTTATATTATTATCAATATAACATGCATTATTACCCATATTATGCAGTTATTATCGCTAGAACTATAATAAATATACTTATTACTCCCAATATTATCAATATAACATGCATAATTACCCATATAATGCAGTTATTATCGCTAGAACTGTAATAATTATCCTTATTACTTATATTATTAGCAATATAACGTGCATTATTACCCATATAATGCAGTTATTATCGCTGGAACTGTAATAATTATACTTATTACTTATATTATTATCAATATAACATGCATTATTACCCATATTATGCAGTTATTACCGCTAGAACTGTAATAATTATACTTATTACATATACTATTGGCAATATAACGTGCATTATTACCCATATAATGCAGTTATTATAGCCAGAACTGTAATAATTATACTTACTACTTATATTATTCTCAATATAACATGCATTATTACCCATATTATGCAGTTATTATCGCTAGAACTATAATAAATATACGTATTACTTTTATTATCATCAATATAACATGCATTATTACCCATATTATGCAGTTATTGTCGATAGAACTGTAATAAAGATACTTATTACTTTTACTATTATCAATATAACATGCACTATTAGCCATATTTTACTATTATTATCGCTAGAACTATAATAATTATACTTATTACTCCCGATATTATCAATATAACATGCATTATTACCCATATAATGCAGTTATTACCGCTAGAACTGTAATAATTATACTCATTACTTATATTATTAGCAATATAACGTGCATTATCACCCATATTATGCAGTTATTATCGCTAGAACTGTAATAATTATACTTATTACTTATATTATTATCAATATAACATGCATTATTACCCATATACTGGAGTTATTATCGCTAGAACTGTAATAATTATACTTATTACATATACTATGAGCAATATAACGTGCATTATTACCCATATAATGCAGTTATTGTAGCCAGAACTGTAATAATTATACTTACTACTTATATTATTCTCAATATAACATGGATTATTACCCATATTATGCAGTTATTATCGCTAGAACTATAATAAATATACGTATTACTTTTATTGTCATCAATATAACATGCATTATTACCCATATTATGCAGTTATTATCGATAGAACTGTAATAAATATACTTATAACTTTTATTATTATCAGTATAACATGCACTATTAGCCATATTTTACTAT
Organism: Megachile leachella; assembly: GCA_963576845.1. NCBI lineage: Eukaryota > Metazoa > Arthropoda > Insecta > Hymenoptera > Megachilidae > Megachile > Megachile leachella. Next base: position 356,997 of record CAUYWW010000150.1, on the reverse strand, counting down.
TATTATCGCTAGAACTATAATAATTATACTTATTACTCCCGATATTATCAATATAACATGCACTATTACCCATATAATGCAGGTAGTATCGACTGAAGTATAATAAATATACTTATTACTATTATTATTATCAATATAACAGGCACTCTTAGCCATATTTTACTAGTATTTTCGCTAGAACTATAATAATAATACTTATTACTCCCGATGTGATCAATATAACATGCCTTATTACGCACATAATGCAATTATTATCGCCAGAACTGTAATAATTATACTTATTACTTATATTATTAGCAATATAACGTGCATTATTACCCATATAATGCAGTTATTATCGCTAGAACTGTAATAATTATACTTATTACTTATATTATTAGCAATATAACGTGCATTATTACCCATATAATGCAGTTATTATCTCTAGAACTGTAATAATTATACTTATTACTTATATTATTATCAGTATAACATGCATTATTACCCATATAATGGAGTTATTATCGCTAGAACTGTAATAATTATACTTATTACTTATATTATTATCAATATAACATGCATTATTACCCATATAATGCAGTTATTATCGACAGAAGTATAATAAATATACTTATTACTTTTATTATTATCAATATAACACGCACTATTAGCCATATTTTACTATTATTATCGCTAGAACTGTAATAATTATACTTATTACTCCCGATATTATCAATATAACATGCCTTATTACGTATATAATGCAGTTATTATCGCTAGAACTGTAATAATTATCCTTATTACTTATATTATTAGCAATATAACGTGCATTATTACCCATATAATGCAGTTATTATCGCTGGAACTGTAATAGTTATACTTATTACTTATATTATTATCAATATAACATGCATTATTACCCATATTATGCAGTTATTATCGCTAGAACTATAATAAATATACTTATTACTCCCAGTATTATCAATATAACATGCATAATTACCCATATAATGCAGTTATTATCGCTAGAACTGTAATAATTATACTCATTACTTATATTATTAGCAATATAACGTGCATTATCACCCATATTAGGCAGTTATTATCGCTAGAACTGTAATAATTATACTTATTACTTATATTATTATCAATATAACATGCATTATTACCCATATAATGGAGTTATTATCGCTAGAACTGTAATAATTATACTTATTACATATACTATGGGCAATATAACGTGCATTATTACCCATATAATGCAGTTATTGTAGCCAGAACTGTAATAATTATACTTACTACTTATATTATTCTCAATATAACATGGATTATTACCCATATTATGCAGTTATTATCGCTAGAACTATAATAAATATACGTATTACTTTTATTGTCATCAATATAACATGCATTATTACCCATATTATGCAGTTATTATCGATAGAACTGTAATAAATATACTTATAACTTTTATTATTATCAGTATAACATGCACTATTAGCCATATTTTACTATTATTATCGCTAGAACTATAATAATTATACTTATTACTCCCGATATTATCAATATAACATGCACTATTACCCATATAATGCAGGTAGTATCGACTGAAGTATAATAAATATACTTATTACTATTATTATTATCAATATAACAGGCACTCTTAGCCATATTTTACTAGTATTTTCGCTAGAACTATAATAATAATACTTATTACTCCCGATGTGATCAATATAACATGCCTTATTACGCATATAATGCAATTATTATCGCCAGAACTGTAATAATTATACTTATTACTTATATTATTAGCAATATAACGTGCATTATTACCGATGTAGTGCAGTTATTATCTCTAGAACTGTAATAATTATACTTATTACTTATATTATTAGCAATATAACGTGCATTATTACCCATATAATGCACTTATTATCGCTAGAACTGTAATAATTATACTTATTACTTATATTATTATCAATATAACGTGCATTATTACCCATATAATGCAGTTATTACCGCTAGAACTGTAATAATTATACTTATTACTTATATTATTATCAATATAACATGCATTATTACCCATATTATGCAGTTATTATCGCTAGAACTATAATAAATATACTTATTACTCCCAATATTATCAGTATAACATGCATTATTACCCACATAATGCAGTTATTATCGCTAGAGCTGTAATAATTATACATATTACTTATATTATTATCAATATAACATGCATTATTACCCATATAATGGAGTTATTATCGATAGAACTGTAATAATTATACTTATTACTTATATTATTAGCAATATAACGTGCATTATTACCCATATAATGCAGTTATTATCGCTGGAACTGTAATAATTATACTTATTACTTATATTATTATCAATATAACATGCATTATTACCCATATTATGCAGTTATTATCGCTAGAACTATAATAAATATACTTATTACTCCCAATATTATCAATATAACATGCATAATTACCCATATAATGCAGTTATTATCGCTAGAACTGTAATAATTATACTCATTACTTATATTATTAGCAATATAACGTGCATTATTACCCATATTATGCAGTTATTACCGCTAGAACTGTAATAATTATACTTATTACATATACTATTGGCAATATAACGAGCATTATTACCCATATAATGCAGTTATTATAGCCAGAACTGTAATAATTATACTTACTACTTATATTATTCTCAATATAACATGCATTATTACCCATATTATGCAGTTATTATCGCTAGAACTATAATAAATATACGTATTACTTTTATTATCATCAATATAACATGCATTATTACCCATATTATGCAGTTATTGTCGATAGAACTGTAATAAAGATACTTATTACTTTTACTATTATCAATATAACATGCACTATTAGCCATATTTTACTATTATTATCGCTAGAACTATAATAATTATACTTATTACTCCCGATATTATCAATATAACATGCATTATTACCCATATAATGCAGTTATTACCGCTAGAACTGTAATAATTATACTCATTACTTATATTATTAGCAATATAACGTGCATTATCACCCATATTATGCAGTTATTATCGCTAGAACTGTAATAATTATACTTATTACTTATATTATTATCAATATAACATGCATTAGTACCCATATAATGGAGTTATTATCGCTAGAACTGTAATAATTATACTTATTACATATACTATGAGCAATATAACGTGCATTATTACCCATATAATGCAGTTATTGTAGCCAGAACTGTAATAATTATACTTACTACTTATATTATTCTCAATATAACATGGATTATTACCCATATTATGCAGTTATTATCGCTAGAACTATAATAAATATACGTATTACTTTTATTGTCATCAATATAACATGCATTATTACCCATATTATGCAGTTATTATCGATAGAACTGTAATAAATATACTTATAACTTTTATTATTATCAGTATAACATGCACTATTAGCCATATTTTACTATTATTATCGCTAGAACTATAATAATTATACTTATTACTCCCGATATTATCAATATAACATGCACTATTACCCATATAATGCAGGTAGTATCGACTGAAGTATAATAAATATACTTATTACTATTATTATTATCAATATAACAGGCACTCTTAGCCATATTTTACTAGTACTTTCGCTAGAACTATAATAATAATACTTATTACTCCCGATGTGATCAATATAACATGCCTCATTACGCATATAATGCAGTTATTATCGCTAGAACTGTAATAAATATACTTACTACTTTCATTATCATCAATATAACATGCATTATTACCCATATTATGCAGTTATTATCGATAGAACTATAATAAATATACTTAGTACTTTTATTAATATCAATATAACATGCATTATTACCCACATAATGCAGTTATTATCGCTAGAACTGTAATAATTATACTTATTACTTATATTATTAGCAATATAACGTGCATTATTACCCATATAATGCAGTTATTATCTCTAGAACTGTAATAATTATACTCATTACTAATATTATTATCAATATAACATGCATTATTACCCATACAATGGAGTTATTATCGCTAGAACTGTAATAATTATACTTATTACTTATATTATTATCAATATAACATGCATTATTACCCATATAATGCAGTTATTATTGACAGAAGTATAATAAATATACTTATTACATTTATTATTATCAATATAACAGGCACTATTAGCTATATTTTACTATTATTATCGCTAGAACTATAATAATTATACTTATTACTCCCAATATTATCAATATAACATGCATTATTACCCATATAATGCAGTTATTATCTCTAGAACTGTAATAATTATACTTATTACTAATATTATTATCAATATAACATGCATTATTACCCATATAATGGAGTTATTATCGCTAGAACTGTACTAAATATACGTATTACTTTTATTATCATCAATATAACATGCATTATTACCCATATTATGCAGTTATTATCGATAGAACTGAAATAAAGATACTTATTACTTTTACTATTATCAATACAACATGCACTCTTAGCCATATTTTACTATTATTATCGCTAGAACTATAATAATTATACTTATTACTCCCGATATTACCAATATAACATGCATTATTAACCATATAATGCAGTTATTGTAGCCAGAACTGTAATAATTGTTCTTACTACTTATATTATTAGCAGTATAACGTGCATTATTACCCATATAACGCAGTTATTATCTCTAGAACTGTAATAATTATACTTATTACTTATATTATTATCAATATAACATGCATTATTACCCATATAATGGAGTTATTATCGCTAGATCTGTAATAAATATACGTATTACTTTTATTATCATCAATATAACATGCATTATTACCCATATTATGCAGTTATTATCGATAGAACTATAATAAATATACGTATTACTTTTATTATCATCAATATAACATGCATTATTACGCATATTATGCAGTTATTATCGATAGAACTGTAATAAATATACTTACTACTTTCATTATCATCAATATAACATGCATTATTACCCATATAATGGAGTTATTATCGCTAGAACTGTAATAATTATACCTATTACTTATATTATTATCAATATAACATGCATTATTACCCATATAATGCAGTTATTATCGACAGAAGTATAATAAATATACTTATTACTTTTATTATTATCAATATAACAGGCACTATTAGCCATATTTTACTATTATTATCGCTAGAACTATAATAATTATACTTATTACTCCCGATATTATCAATATAACATGCCTTATTACGTATATAATGCAGTTATTATCGCTAGAACTGTAATAAATATTCTTATCACTTATATTATTAGCAATATAACGTGCATTATTACCCATATAATGCAGTTATTATCGCTGGAACTGTAATAATTATACTTATTACTTATATTATTATCAATATAACATGCATTATTACCCATATTATGCAGTTATTATCGCTAGAACTATAATAAATATACTTATTACTCCCAATATAATCAATATAACATGCATAATTACCCATATAATGCAGTTATTATCGCTAGAACTGTAATAATTATACTTATTACTTGTATTATTAGCAATATAACGTGCATTATTACCCATATAATGCAGTTATTATCTCTAGAACTGTAATAAATATACTCATTACTAATATTATTATCAATATAACATGCATTATTTCCCATACAATGGAGTTATTATCGACGGAAGTATAATAAATATACTTATTACATTTATTATTATCAATATAACAGGCACTATTAGCTATATTTTACTATTATTATCGCTAGAACTATAATAATTATACTTATTACTCCCGATATTATCAATAAAACATGCCTTATTACGCATATAATGCAATTATTATCGCTAGAACTGTAATAATTATACTTATTACTTATATTATAAGCAATATAACGTGCATTATTACCCATATAATGCAGTTATTATCGCTAGAACTGTAATAATTATACTTATTACTTATATTATTAGCAATATAACGTGCATTATTACCTATATAATGCAGTTATTATCGCTAGAACTGTAATAATTATACTTATTACTTATATTATTATCAATATAACATGCATTATTACCCATATTATGCAGTTATTATCGATAGAACTGTAATAAAGATACATATTACTTTTACTATTATCAATATAACATGCACTATTAGCCATATTTTACTATTATTATCGCTAGAACTGTAATAATTATACTTATTACTCCCGATATTATCAATATAACATGCCTTATTACGTATATAATGCAGTTATTATCGCTAGAACTGTAATAATTATCCTTATTACTTATATTATTAGCAATATAACGTGCATTATTACCCATATAATGCAGTTATTATCGCTGGAACTGTAATAATTATACTTATTACTTATATTATTATCAATATAACATGCATTATTACCCATATTATGCAGTTATTATCGCTAGAACTATAATAAATATACTTATTACTCCCAATATTATCAATATAACATGCATAATTACCCATATAATGCAGTTATTATCGCTAGAACTGTAATAATTATCCTTATTACTTATATTATTAGCAATATAACGTGCATTATTACCCATATAATGCAGTTATTATCGCTGGAACTGTAATAATTATACTTATTACTTATATTATTATCAATATAACATGCATTATTACCCATATTATGCAGTTATTACCGCTAGAACTGTAATAATTATACTTATTACATATACTATTGGCAATATAACGTGCATTATTACCCATATAATGCAGTTATTATAGCCAGAACTGTAATAATTATACTTACTCCTTATATTATTCTCAATATAACATGCATTATTACCCATATTATGCAGTTATTATCGCTAGAACTATAATAAATATACGTATTACTTTTATTATCATCAATATAACATGCATTATTACCCATATTATGCAGTTATTGTCGATAGAACTGTAATAAAGATACTTATTACTTTTACTATTATCAATATAACATGCACTATTAGCCATATTTTACTATTATTATCGCTAGAACTATAATAATTATACTTATTACTCCCGATATTATCAATATAACATGCATTATTACCCATATAATGCAGTTATTACCGCTAGAACTGTAATAATTATACTCATTACTTATATTATTAGCAATATAACGTGCATTATCACCCATATTATGCAGTTATTATCGCTAGAACTGTAATAATTATACTTATTACTTATATTATTATCAATATAACATGCATTATTACCCATATAATGGAGTTATTATCGCTAGAACTGTAATAATTATACTTATTACATATACTATGAGCAATATAACGTGCATTATTACCCATATAATGCAGTTATTGTAGCCAGAACTGTAATAATTATACTTACTACTTATATTATTCTCAATATAACATGGATTATTACCCATATTATGCAGTTATTATCGCTAGAACTATAATAAATATACGTATTACTTTTATTGTCATCAATATAACATGCATTATTACCCATATTATGCAGTTATTATCGATAGAACTGTAATAAATATACTTATAACTTTTATTATTATCAGTATAACATGCACTATTAGCCATATTTTACTATTATTATCGCTAGAACTATAATAATTATACTTATTACTCCCGATATTATCAATATAACATGCACTATTACCCATATAATGCAGGTAGTATCGACTGAAGTATAATAAATATACTTATTACTATTATTATTATCAATATAACAGGCACTCTTAGCCATATTTTACTAGTACTTTCGCTAGAACTATAATAATAATACTTATTACTCCCGATGTGATCAATATAACATGCCTCATTACGCATATAATGCAGTTATTATCGCTAGAACTGTAATAAATATACTTACTACTTTCATTATCATCAATATAACATGCATTATTACCCATATTATGCAGTTATTATCGATAGAACTATAATAAATATACTTAGTACTTTTATTAATATCAATATAACATGCATTATTACCCACATAATGCAGTTATTATCGCTAGAACTGTAATAATTATACTTATTACTTATATTATTAGCAATATAACGTGCATTATTACCCATATAATGCAGTTATTATCTCTAGAACTGTAATAATTATACTCATTACTAATATTATTATCAATATAACATGCATTATTACCCATACAATGGAGTTATTATCGCTAGAACTGTAATAATTATACTTATTACTTATATTATTATCAATATAACATGCATTATTACCCATATAATGCAGTTATTATTGACAGAAGTATAATAAATATACTTATTACATTTATTATTATCAATATAACAGGCACTATTAGCTATATTTTACTATTATTATCGCTAGAACTATAATAATTATACTTATTACTCCCAATATTATCAATATAACATGCATTATTACCCATATAATGCAGTTATTATCTCTAGAACTGTAATAATTATACTTATTACTAATATTATTATCAATATAACATGCATTATTACCCATATAATGGAGTTATTATCGCTAGAACTGTACTAAATATACGTATTACTTTTATTATCATCAATATAACATGCATTATTACCCATATTATGCAGTTATTATCGATAGAACTGAAATAAAGATACTTATTACTTTTACTATTATCAATACAACATGCACTCTTAGCCATATTTTACTATTATTATCGCTAGAACTATAATAATTATACTTATTACTCCCGATATTACCAATATAACATGCATTATTAACCATATAATGCAGTTATTGTAGCCAGAACTGTAATAATTGTTCTTACTACTTATATTATTAGCAGTATAACGTGCATTATTACCCATATAATGCAGTTATTATCTCTAGAACTGTAATAATTATACTTATTACTTATATTATTATCAATATAACATGCATTATTACCCATATAATGGAGTTATCATCGCTAGAACTGTAATAATTATACTTACTACTTATATTATTAGCAGTATAACGTGCATTATTACCCATATAACGCAGTTATTATCTCTAGAACTGTAATAATTATACTTATTACTTATATTATTATCAATATAACATGCATTATTACCCATATAATGGAGTTATTATCGCTAGAACTGTAATAAATATACGTATTACTTTTATTATCATCAATATAACATGCATTATTACCCATATTATGCAGTTATTATCGATAGAACTATAATAAATATACGTATTACTTTTATTATCATCAATATAACATGCATTATTACCCATATTATGCAGTTATTATCGATAGAACTGTAATAAATATACTTACTACTTTCATTATCATCAATATAACATGCATTATTACCCATATTATGCAGTTATTATCGATAGAACTATAATAATTATACTTATTACTAATATTATTATCAATGTAACATGCATTATTACCCATATAATGCAGTTATTATCGACAGAAGTATAATAAATATACTTATTACTTTTATTATTATCAATATAACAGGCACTATTAGCCATATTTTACTATTATTATCGCTAGAACTATAATAATTATACTTATTACTCCCGATATTATCAATATAACATGCCTTATTACGTATATAATGCAGTTATTATCGCTAGAACTGTAATAAATATTCTTATCACTTATATTATTAGCAATATAACGTGCATTATTACCCATATAATGCAGTTATTATCGCTGGAACTGTAATAATTATACTTATTACTTATATTATTATCAATATAACATGCATTATTACCCATATTATGCAGTTATTATCGCTAGAACTATAATAAATATACTTATTACTCCCAATATAATCAATATAACATGCATAATTACCCATATAATGCAGTTATTATCGCTAGAACTGTAATAATTATACTTATTACTTGTATTATTAGCAATATAACGTGCATTATTACCCATATAATGCAGTTATTATCTCTAGAACTGTAATAAATATACTCATTACTAATATTATTATCAATATAACATGCATTATTTCCCATACAATGGAGTTATTATCGACGGAAGTATAATAAATATACTTATTACATTTATTATTATCAATATAACAGGCACTATTAGCTATATTTTACTATTATTATCGCTAGAACTATAATAATTATACTTATTACTCCCGATATTATCAATAAAACATGCCTTATTACGCATATAATGCAATTATTATCGCTAGAACTGTAATAATTATACTTATTACTTATATTATAAGCAATATAACGTGCATTATTACCCATATAATGCAGTTATTATCGCTAGAACTGTAATAATTATACTTATTACTTATATTATTAGCAATATAACGTGCATTATTACCTATATAATGCAGTTATTATCGCTAGAACTGTAATAATTATACTTATTACTTATATTATTATCAATATAACATGCATTATTACCCATATTATGCAGTTATTATCGATAGAACTGTAATAAAGATACATATTACTTTTACTATTATCAATATAACATGCACTATTAGCCATATTTTACTATTATTATCGCTAGAACTGTAATAATTATACTTATTACTCCCGATATTATCAATATAACATGCCTTATTACGTATATAATGCAGTTATTATCGCTGGAACTGTAATAATTATCCTTATTACTTATATTATTAGCAATATAACGTGCATTATTACCCATATAATGCAGTTATTATCGCTGGAACTGTAATAATTATACTTATTACTTATATTATTATCAATATAACATGCATTATTACCCATATTATGCAGTTATTATCGCTAGAACTATAATAAATATACTTATTACTCCCAATATTATCAATATAACATGCATAATTACCCATATAATGCAGTTATTATCGCTAGAACTGTAATAATTATCCTTATTACTTATATTATTAGCAATATAACGTGCATTATTACCCATATAATGCAGTTATTATCGCTGGAACTGTAATAATTATACTTATTACTTATATTATTATCAATATAACATGCATTATTACCCATATTATGCAGTTATTACCGCTAGAACTGTAATAATTATACTTATTACATATACTATTGGCAATATAACGTGCATTATTACCCATATAATGCAGTTATTATAGCCAGAACTGTAATAATTATACTTACTACTTATATTATTCTCAATATAACATGCATTATTACCCATATTATGCAGTTATTATCGCTAGAACTATAATAAATATACGTATTACTTTTATTATCATCAATATAACATGCATTATTACCCATATTATGCAGTTATTGTCGATAGAACTGTAATAAAGATACTTATTACTTTTACTATTATCAATATAACATGCACTATTAGCCATATTTTACTATTATTATCGCTAGAACTATAATAATTATACTTATTACTCCCGATATTATCAATAAAACATGCCTTATTACGCATATAATGCAATTATTATCGCTAGAACTGTAATAATTATACTTATTACTTATATTATAAGCAATATAACGTGCATTATTACCCATATAATGCAGTTATTATCGCTAGAACTGTAATAATTATACTTATTACTTATATTATTAGCAATATAACGTGCATTATTACCTATATAATGCAGTTATTATCGCTAGAACTGTAATAATTATACTTATTACTTATATTATTATCAATATAACATGCATTATTACCCATATTATGCAGTTATTATCGATAGAACTGTAATAAAGATACATATTACTTTTACTATTATCAATATAACATGCACTATTAGCCATATTTTACTATTATTATCGCTAGAACTGTAATAATTATACTTATTACTCCCGATATTATCAATATAACATGCCTTATTACGTATATAATGCAGTTATTATCGCTAGAACTGTAATAATTATCCTTATTACTTATATTATTAGCAATATAACGTGCATTATTACCCATATAATGCAGTTATTATCGCTGGAACTGTAATAATTATACTTATTACTTATATTATTATCAATATAACATGCATTATTACCCATATTATGCAGTTATTATCGCTAGAACTATAATAAATATACTTATTACTCCCAATATTATCAATATAACATGCATAATTACCCATATAATGCAGTTATTATCGCTAGAACTGTAATAATTATCCTTATTACTTATATTATTAGCAATATAACGTGCATTATTACCCATATAATGCAGTTATTATCGCTGGAACTGTAATAATTATACTTATTACTTATATTATTATCAATATAACATGCATTATTACCCATATTATGCAGTTATTACCGCTAGAACTGTAATAATTATACTTATTACATATACTATTGGCAATATAACGTGCATTATTACCCATATAATGCAGTTATTATAGCCAGAACTGTAATAATTATACTTACTACTTATATTATTCTCAATATAACATGCATTATTACCCATATTATGCAGTTATTATCGCTAGAACTATAATAAATATACGTATTACTTTTATTATCATCAATATAACATGCATTATTACCCATATTATGCAGTTATTGTCGATAGAACTGTAATAAAGATACTTATTACTTTTACTATTATCAATATAACATGCACTATTAGCCATATTTTACTATTATTATCGCTAGAACTATAATAATTATACTTATTACTCCCGATATTATCAATATAACATGCATTATTACCCATATAATGCAGTTATTACCGCTAGAACTGTAATAATTATACTCATTACTTATATTATTAGCAATATAACGTGCATTATCACCCATATTATGCAGTTATTATCGCTAGAACTGTAATAATTATACTTATTACTTATATTATTATCAATATAACATGCATTATTACCCATATAATGGAGTTATTATCGCTAGAACTGTAATAATTATACTTATTACATATACTATGAGCAATATAACGTGCATTATTACCCATATAATGCAGTTATTGTAGCCAGAACTGTAATAATTATACTTACTACTTATATTATTCTCAATATAACATGGATTATTACCCATATTATGCAGTTATTATCGCTAGAACTATAATAAATATACGTATTACTTTTATTGTCATCAATATAACATGCATTATTACCCATATTATGCAGTTATTATCGATAGAACTGTAATAAATATACTTATAACTTTTATTATTATCAGTATAACATGCACTATTAGCCATATTTTACTATTATTATCGCTAGAACTATAATAATTATACTTATTACTCCCGATATTATCAATATAACATGCACTATTACCCATATAATGCAGGTAGTATCGACTGAAGTATAATAAATATACTTATTACTATTATTATTATCAATATAACAGGCACTCTTAGCCATATTTTACTAGTATTTTCGCTAGAACTATAATAATAATACTTATTACTCCCGATGTGATCAATATAACATGCCTTATTACGCATATAATGCAATTATTATCGCCAGAACTGTAATAATTATACTTATTACTTATATTATTAGCAATATAACGTGCATTATTACCCATATAATGCAGTTATTATCGCTAGAACTGTAATAATTATACTTATTACTTATATTATTATCAATATAACATGCATTATTACCCATATTATGCGGTTATTATCGCTAGAACTATAATAAATATACTTATTACTCCCAATATTATCAATACAACATGCATTATTACCCACATAATGCAGTTATTATCGCTAGAGCTGTAATAATTATACTTATTACTTATATTATTATCAATATAACATGCATTATTACCCATATTATGCGGTTATTATCGCTAGAACTATAATAAATATACTTATTACTCCCAATATTATCAATACAACATGCATTATTACCCATATAATGCAGTTATTATCGCTAGAACTGTAATAATTATACTTATTACTTATATTATTAGCAATATAACGTGCATTATTACCCATATAATGCACTTATTATCGCTAGAACTGTAATAATTATACTTATTACTTATATCATTATCAATATAACATGCATTATTACCCATATTATGCAGTTATTATCGCTAGAACTATAATAAATATACTTATTACTCCCAATATTATCAATATAACATGCATTATTGCCCATATAATGCAGTTATTATCGCTAGAACTGTAATAATTATACTTACTACTTATATTATTAGCAGTATAACGTGCATTATTACCCATATAATGCAGTTATTATCTCTAGAACTGTAATAATTATACTTATTACTTATATTATTATCAATATAACATGCATTATTACCCATATAATGGAGTTATTATCTCTAGAACTGTAATAATTATACTTATTACTTATATTATTATCAATATAACATGCATGATTACCCATATAATGCAGTTATTATCGCTAGAACTGTAATAATTATACTTATTACATATACTATGAGCAATATAACGTGCATTATTACCCATATAATGCAGTTATTGTAGCCAGAACTGTAATAATTATACTTACTACTTATATTATTCTCAATATAACATGCATTATTACCCATATTATGCAGTTATTATCGCTAGAACTATAATAAATATACGTATTACTTTTATTATCATCAATATAACATGCATTATTACCCATATTATGCAGTTATTGTCGATAGAACTGTAATAAAGATACTTATTACTTTTACTATTATCAATATAACATGCACTATTAGCCATATTTTACTATTATTATCGCTAGAACTATAATAATTATACTTATTACTCCCGATATTATCAATATAACATGCATTATTACCCATATAATGCAGTTATTACCGCTAGAACTGTAATAATTATACTCATTACTTATATTATTAGCAATATAACGTGCATTATCACCCATATTATGCAGTTATTATCGCTAGAACTGTAATAATTATACTTATTACTTATATTATTATCAATATAACATGCATTATTACCCATATAATGGAGTTATTATCGCTAGAACTGTAATAATTATACTTATTACATATACTATGAGCAATATAACGTGCATTATTACCCATATAATGCAGTTATTGTAGCCAGAACTGTAATAATTATACTTACTACTTATATTATTCTCAATATAACATGGATTATTACCCATATTATGCAGTTATTATCGCTAGAACTATAATAAATATACGTATTACTTTTATTGTCATCAATATAACATGCATTATTACCCATATTATGCAGTTATTATCGATAGAACTGTAATAAATATACTTATAACTTTTATTATTATCAGTATAACATGCACTATTAGCCATATTTTACTATTATTATCGCTAGAACTATAATAATTATACTTATTACTCCCGATATTATCAATATAACATGCACTATTACCCATATAATGCAGGTAGTATCGACTGAAGTATAATAAATATACTTATTACTATTATTATTATCAATATAACAGGCACTCTTAGCCATATTTTACTAGTATTTTCGCTAGAACTATAATAATAATACTTATTACTCCCGATGTGATCAATATAACATGCCTTATTACGCATATAATGCAATTATTATCGCCAGAACTGTAATAATTATACTTATTACTTATATTATTAGCAATATAACGTGCATTATTACCCATATAATGCAGTTATTATCGCTAGAACTGTAATAATTATACTTATTACTTATATTATTATCAATATAACATGCATTATTACCCATATTATGCGGTTATTATCGCTAGAACTATAATAAATATACTTATTACTCCCAATATTATCAATACAACATGCATTATTACCCACATAATGCAGTTATTATCGCTAGAGCCGTAATAATTATACTTATTACTTATATTATTATCAATATAACATGCATTATTACCCATATTATGCGGTTATTATCGCTAGAACTATAATAAATATACTTATTACTCCCAATATTATCAATACAACATGCATTATTACCCATATAATGCAGTTATTATCGCTAGAACTGTAATAATTATACTTATTACTTATATTATTAGCAATATAACGTGCATTATTACCCATATAATGCACTTATTATCGCTAGAACTGTAATAATTATACTTATTACTTATATCATTATCAATATAACATGCATTATTACCCATATTATGCAGTTATTATCGCTAGAACTATAATAAATATACTTATTACTCCCAATATTATCAATATAACATGCATTATTGCCCATATAATGCAGTTATTATCGCTAGAACTGTAATAATTATACTTACTACTTATATTATTAGCAGTATAACGTGCATTATTACCCATATAATGCAGTTATTATCTCTAGAACTGTAATAATTATACTTATTACTTATATTATTATCAATATAACATGCATTATTACCCATATAATGGAGTTATTATCTCTAGAACTGTAATAATTATACTTATTACTTATATTATTATCAATATAACATGCATGATTACCCATATAATGCAGTTATTATCGCTAGAACTGTAATAATTATACTTATTACATATACTATGAGCAATATAACGTGCATTATTACCCATATAATGCAGTTATTGTAGCCAGAACTGTAATAATTATACTTACTACTTATATTATTCTCAATATAACATGCATTATTACCCATATTATGCAGTTATTATCGCTAGAACTATAATAAATATACGTATTACTTTTATTGTCATCAATATAACATGCATTATTACCCATATTATGCAGTTATTATCGATAGAACTGTAATAAATATACTTATAACTTTTATTATTATCAGTATAACATGCACTATTAGCCATATTTTACTATTATTATCGCTAGAACTATAATAATTATACTTATTACTCCCGATATTATCAATATAACATGCACAATTACCCATATAATGCAGGTAGTATCGACTGAAGTATAATAAATATACTTATTACTATTATTATTATCAATATAACAGGCACTCTTAGCCATATTTTACTAGTATTTTCGCTAGAACTATAATAATAATACTTATTACTCCCGATGTGATCAATATAACATGCCTTATTACGCATATAATGCAATTATTATCGCCAGAACTGTAATAATTATACTTATTACTTATATTATTAGCAATATAACGTGCATTATTACCCATATAATGCAGTTATTATCGCTAGAACTGTAATAATTATACTTATTACTTATATTATTATCAATATAACATGCATTATTACCTATATTATGCAGTTATTATCGCTAGAACTATAATAAATATACTTATTACTCCCAATATTATCAATACAACATGCATTATTACCCACATAATGCAGTTATTATCGCTAGAGCTGTAATAATTATACTTATTACTTATATTATTAGCAATATAACGTGCATTATTACCCATGTAGTGCAGTTATTATCTCTAGAACTGTTATAATTATACTTATTACTTATATTATTATCAATATAACATGCATTATTGCCCATATAATGGAGTTATTATCACTAGAACTGTAATAATTATACATATTACTTATATTATTATCAATATAACATGCATTATTACCCATATTATGCAGTTGTTATCGATAGAACTGTAATAAATATACTTATTACTTTTATTATTATCAATATAACATGCACTATTTGCCATATTTTACTATTATTATCGCTAGAACTATAATAATTATACTTATTACTCCCGATATTATCAATACAACATGCATTATTACCCATATAATGCAGTTATTATCGCTAGAACTGTAATAATTATACTTATTACTTATATTATTAGCAATATAACGTGCATTATTACCCATATAATGCACTTATTATCGCTAGAACTGTAATAATTATACTTATTACTTATATCATTATCAATATAACATGCATTATTACCCATATAATGCAGTTATTATCGCTAGAACTGTAATAATTATACTTACTACTTATATTATTAGCAGTATAACGTGCATTATTACCCATATAATGCAGTTATTATCTCTAGAACTGTAATAATTATACTTATTACTTATATTATTATCAATATAACATGCATTATTACCCATATAATGGAGTTATTATCTCTAGAACTGTAATAATTATACTTATTACTTATATTATTATCAATATAACATGCATGATTACCCATATAATGCAGTTATTATCGCTAGAACTGTAATAATTATACTTATTACATATACTATGAGCAATATAACGTGCATTATTACCCATATAATGCAGTTATTGTAGCCAGAACTGTAATAATTATACTTACTACTTATATTATTCTCAATATAACATGCATTATTACCCATATTATGCAGTTATTATCGCTAGAACTATAATAAATATACGTATTACTTTTATTGTCATCAATATAACATGCATTATTACCCATATTATGCAGTTATTATCGATAGAACTGTAATAAATATACTTATAACTTTTATTATTATCAGTATAACATGCACTATTAGCCATATTTTACTATTATTATCGCTAGAACTATAATAATTATACTTATTACTCCCGATATTATCAATATAACATGCACTATTACCCATATAATGCAGGTAGTATCGACTGAAGTATAATAAATATACTTATTACTATTATTATTATCAATATAACAGGCACTCTTAGCCATATTTTACTAGTATTTTCGCTAGAACTATAGTAATAATACTTATTACGCCCGATGTGATCAATATAACATGCCTCATTACGCATATAATGCAGTTATTATCGCTAGAACTGTAATAAATATACTTACTACTTTCATTATCATCAATATAACATGCATTATTACCCATATTATGCAGTTATTATCGATAGAACTATAATAAACATACTTAGTACTTTTATTATTATCAATATAACATGCATTATTACCCACATAATGCAGTTATTATCGCTAGAACTGTAATAATTATACTTATTACTTATATTATTAGCAATATAACGTGCATTATTACCCATATAATGCAGTTATTATCTCTAGAACTGTAATAATTATACTCATTACTAATATTATTATCAATATAACATGCATTATTACCCATACAATGGAGTTATTATCGCTAGAACTGAAATAATTATACTTATTACTTATATTATTATCAATATAACATGCATTATTACCCATATAATGCAGTTATTATCGACAGAAGTATAATAAATATACTTATTACATTTATTATTATCAATATAACAGGCACTATTAGCTATATTTTACTATTATTATCGCTAGAACTATAATAATTATACTTATTACTCCCGATATTATCAATATAACATGCCTTATTACGCATATAATGCAATTATTATCGCTAGAACTGTAATAATTATACTTATTACTTATATTATTATCAATATAACATGCATTATTACCCATATAATGGAGTTATTATCGCTAGAACTGTAATAATTATACTTATTACTTATATTATTATCAATATAACATGCATTATTACCCATATAATGCAGTTATTATCGCTAGAACTGTAATAATTATACTTATTACATATACTATGAGCAATATAATGTGCATTATTACCCATATAATGCAGTTATTGTAGCCAGAACTGTAATAATTATACTTACTACTTATATTATTCTCAATATAACATGCATTATTACCCATATTATGCAGTTATTATCGCTAGAACTATAATAAATATACGTATTACTTTTATTGTCATCAATATAACATGCATTATTACCCATATTATGCAGTTATTATCGATAGAACTGTAATAAATATACTTATAACTTTTATTATTATCAGTATAACATGCACTATTAGCCATATTTTACTATTATTATCGCTAGAACTATAATAATTATACTTATTACTCCCGATATTATCAATATAACATGCACTATTACCCATATAATGCAGGTAGTATCGACTGAAGTATAATAAATATACTTATTACTATTATTATTATCAATATAACAGGCACTCTTAGCCATATTTTACTAGTATTTTCGCTAGAACTATAATAATAATACTTATTACTCCCGATGTGATCAATATAACATGCCTCATTACGCATATAATGCAGTTATTATCGCTAGAACTGTAATAAATATACTTACTACTTTCATTATCATCAATATAACATGCATTATTACCCATATTATGCAGTTATTATCGATAGAACTATAATAAATATACTTAGTACTTTTATTATTATCAATATAACATGCATTATTACCCACATAATGCAGTTATTATCGCTAGAACTGTAATAATTATACTTATTACTTATATTATTAGCAATATAACGTGCATTATTACCCATATAATGCAGTTATTATCTCTAGAACTGTAATAATTATACTCATTACTAATATTATTATCAATATAACATGCATTATTACGCATATAATGCAATTATTATCGCTAGAACTGTAATAATTATACTTATTACTTATATTATTATCAATATAACATGCATTATTACCCATATAATGGAGTTATTATCGCTAGAACTGTAATAATTATACTTATTACTTATATTATTATCAATATAACATGCATTATTACCCATATAATGCAGTTATTATCGCTAGAACTGTAATAATTATACTTATTACATATACTATGAGCAATATAATGTGCATTATTACCCATATAATGCAGTTATTGTAGCCAGAACTGTAATAATTATACTTACTACTTATATTATTATCAATATAACATGCATTATTACCCATATTATGCAGTTATTATCGCTAGAACTATAATTAATATACTTATTACTTCCAATATTATCAATATAACATGCATTATTACCCACATAATGCAGTTATTATCGCTAGAACTGTAATAATTATACTTATTACTCCCGATATTATCAATATAACATGCCTTATTACGCATATAATGCAGTTATTATCGCTAGAACTGTAATAAATATACTTACTACTTTCATTATCATCAATATAACATGCATTATTACCCATATTATGCAGTTATTATCGATAGAACTGTAATAATTATACTCATTACTTATATTATTAGCAATATAACGTGCATTATTACCCATATTATGCAGTTATTATCGCTAGAACTATAATAAATATACTTATTACTCCCAATATTATCAACACAACATGCATTATTGCCCATATAATGCAGTTATAATCGCTAGAACTGTAATAATTATACTTACTACTTATATTATTAGCAATATAACGTGCATTATTACCCATATAACGCAGTTATTATCTCTAGAACTGTAATAATTATACTTATTACTTATATTATTATCAATATAACATGCATTATTACCCATATAATGGAGTTATTATCGCTAGAACTGTAATAATTATACTAATTACTTATATTATTATCAATATAACATGCATTATTACCCATATAATGCAGTTATTATCGACAGAAGTATAATAAATATACTTATTACTTTCATTATTATAAATATAACATGCACTATTTGCCATATTTTACTATTATTATCGCTAGAACTATAATAATTATACTTATTACTCCCGATATTATCAATATAACATGCCTTATTACGCATATAATGCAATTATTATCGCTAGAACTGTAATAATTATACTTATTACTTATATTATTAGCAATATAACGTGCATTATTACCTATATAATGCAGTTATTATCGCTAGAACTGTAATAATTATACTTATTACTTATATTATTATCAATATAACATGCATTATTACCCATATTATGCAGTTATTATCGATAGAACTGTAATAAAGATACATATTACTTTTAGTATTATCAATATAACATGCACTATTAGCCATATTTTACTATTATTATCGCTAGAACTATAATAATTATACTTATTACTCCCGATATTATCAATATAACATGCCTTATTACCCATATAATGCAGTTATTATCGCTAGAACTGTAATAATTATACTTATTACTTACATTATTAGCAATATAACATGCATTATTACCCACATAATGCAGTTATTATCGCTAGAACTGTAATAATTATACTTATTACTTATATTATTATCAATATAACATGCATTATTACCCATATTATGCAGTTATTATCGCTAGAACTATAATAAATATACTTATTACTCCCGATATTATCAATATAACATGCCTTATTACGTATATAATGCAATTATTATCGCTAGAACTGTAATAATTATACTGATTACTTATATTATTAGCAATATAACGTGCATTATTACCTATATAATGCAGTTATTATCGCTAGAACTGTAATAATTATACTTATTACTTATATTATTATCAATATAGCATGCATTATTACCCATATAATGCAGTTATTATCGCTAGCACTGTAATAATTATACTTATTACTTATATTATTAGCAATATAACGTGCATTATAACCCATATAATGCAGTTATTATCTCTAGAACTGTAATAATTATACTTATTACTTATATTATTATTAATATAACAGGCACTATTAGCTATATTTTACTATTATTATCGCTAGAACTATAATAATTACACTTATTACGCCCCATATTATCAATATAACATGCATTATTACCCATATAATGCAGTTATTATCCCTAGAACTGTAATAATTTTACTTCTTACTTATATTATTATCAATATAACATGCATTATTACCCATATTATGCAGTTATCATCGATAGAACTATAATAAATATACGTATTACTTTTATTATCATCAACATAACATGCATTATTACCCATATAATGCAGTTATTATCGCTAGAACTGTAATAATTATACTTATTACATATGCTATTAGCAATATAACGTGCATTATTACCCATATAATGCAGTTATTATAGCCAGAACTGTAATAATTATACTTATTACTTATATTATTATCAATATAACATGCATTATTACCCATATAATGGAGTTATTATCGACAGAAGTATAATAAATATACTTATTACATTTATTATTATCAATATAACAGGCACTATTAGCTATATTTTACTATTATTATCGCTAGAACTGTAATAATTATACTTATTACTCCCAATATTATCAACGTAACATGCATTATTACCCATATAATGCAGTTATTATCGCTAGAACTGTAATAATCATACTTATTACTTATATTATTCTCAATATAACATGCATTATTACCCATATTATGCAGTTATTATCGATAGAACTATAATAAATATACTTATTACTTTTATTATCATCAATATAACATGCATTATTACCCATATTATGCAATTATTATCGATAGAGCTATAATAAATATACTTATTACTTTTATTATTATCAATATAACATGCACTATTAGCCATATTTTACTATTATTATCGCTAGAACTATAATAATTATACGTATTACTCCCGATATTATCAATATAACATGCATTATTACGCATATAATGCAGTTATTATCGCTAGAACTGTAATAAATATACTTACTACTTTTATGGTAATCAATATAACATGCATTATTACCCATATTATGCAGTTATAATCGCTAGAACTATAATAAATATACGTACTACTTTTATTATCATCAATACAACATGCATTATTACCCATATTATGCAGTTATTATCGATAGAGCTATAATAAATATACTTATTACTTTCATTATTATCAATATAACATGCACTATTAGCCATATTTTACTATTATTATCGCTAGAACTATAATAATTATACGTATTACTCCCGATATTATCAATATAACATGCATTATTACGCATATAATGCAGTTATTATCGCTAGAACTGTAATAAATATACTTACTACTTTTATGGTCATCAATATAACATGCATTATTACCCATATTATGCAGTTATAATCGTTAGAACTATAATAAATATACGTACTACTTTTATTATCATCAACATAACATGCATTATTACCCATATTATGCAGTTATTATCGATAGAGCTATAATAAATATACTTATTACTTTTATTATTATCAATATAACATGCACTATTAGCCATATTTTATATTATTATCGCTAGAACTATAATAATTATACTTATTACTTATATTATTATCAATATAACATGCATTATTACCCATATTATGCAGTTATTATCGCTAGAACTATAATAAATATACGTATTACTTTTATTATCATCAATATACCATGCATTATTACCCATATTATGCAGTTATTATCGATAGAACTGTAATAAATATACTTATTACTTTTATTATTATCAATATAACATGCACTATTAGCCATATTTTACTACTATTATCGCTAGAACTATAATAATTATGGTTATTACTCCCAATATTATCAATATAACATGCATTATTACCCATATAATGCAGTTATTATCGCCAGAACCGTAATAATTATACTTATTACTTATATGATTATCAATATAACATGCATTATTACCCATATAGTGGAGTTATTATCGCTAGAACTGTAATAATTATACTTATTACTTATATTATTATCAATATAACATGCATTATTACCCATATTATGCAGTTATTATCGATAGAACTATAATAAATAAACTTTCTACTTTTATTATCATCAATATAACATGCATTATTACCCATATTATGCAGTTATTATCGATAGAACTATAATAAATATACTTATTACTTTTATTATTATCAATATAACATGCACTATTAGCCATATTTTACCATTATTATCGCTAGAACTATAATAATTATACGTATTACTCCCGATATTATCAATATAACATGCATTATTACGCATATAATGCAGTTATTATCGCTAGAACTGTAATAAATATACTTACTACTTTTATGGTAATCAATATAACATGCATTATTACCCATATTATGCAGTTATTATCGATAGTGCTATAATAAATATACTTATTACTTTCATTATTATCAATATAACATGCACTATTAGCCATATTTTACTATTATTATCGCTAGAACTATAATAATTATGCGTATTACTCCCGATATTATCAATATAACATGCATTATTACGCATATAATGCAGTTATTATCGCTAGAACTGTAATAAATATACTTACTACTTTTATGGTCATCAATATAACATGCATTATTACCCATATTATGCAGTTATAATCGTTAGAACTATAATAAATATACTTACTACTTTTATTATCATCAACATAACATGCATTATTACCCATATTATGCAGTTATTATCGATAGAACTATAATAAATATACATATTACTTTTATTATTATCAATATAACATGCACTATTAGCCATATTTTACTACTATTATCGCTAGAACTATAATAATTATGGTTATTACTCCCAATATTATCAATATAACATGCATTATTACCCATATAATGCAGTTATTATCGCCAGAACCGTAATAATTATACTTATTACTTATATGATTATCAATATAACATGCATTATTACCCATATAATGGAGTTATTATCGCTAGAACTGTAATAATTATACTTATTACTTATATTATTATCAATATAACATGCATTATTACCCATATTATGCAGTTATTATCGATAGAACTATAATAAATAAACTTATTATTTTTATTATCATCAATATAACATGCATTATTACCCATATTATGCAGTTATTATCGATAGAGCTATAATAAATATACTTATTACTTTTATTATTATCAATATAACATGCACTATTAGCCATATTTTACTATTATTATCGCTAGAACTGTAATAGTTATACTTAATACTTTTATTATCATCAATATAACATGCATTATTACCCATGTAATGCAGTTATTATCGCTAGAACTCTAATAATTATACTTATTACTCCCAATATTATCAATGTAACATGCATTATTACCAATATAATGCAGTTATTATCGCTAGAATTGTAATAATTATACTTATTACTTATATTATTATCAATATAACATGCATTATTACCCATATTATGCAGTTATTATCGCTAGAACTATAATAAATATACTTTCTACTTTTATTACCATCAATATAACATGCATTATTACCCATATTATGCAGTTATTATCGATAGAACTATAATAAATATACTTATTACTTTTATTATTATCAATATAACATGCACTATTAGCCATATTTTACCATTATTATCGCTAGAACTATAATAATTATACCTATTACTCCCAATATTATCAATATAACATGCATTATTACCCATATAATGCAGTTATTATCGCTAGAACTCTAATAATTATACTTATTACTTATATGATTATCAATATAACATGCATTATTACCCATATAATGGAGTTATTATCGCTAGAACTGTAATAATTATACTTATTACTTATATTATTATCAATATAACATGCATTATTACCCATATTATGCAGTTATTATCGATAGAACTATAATAAATAAACTTATTATTTTTATTATCATCAATATAACATGCATTATTACCCATATTATGCAGTTATTATCGATAGAGCTATAATAAATATACTTATTACTTTTATTATTATCAATATAACATGCACTATTAGCCATATTTTACTATTATTATCGCTAGAACTGTAATAGTTATACTTAATACTTTTATTATCATCAATATAACATGCATTATTACCCATGTAATGCAGTTATTATCGCTAGAACTCTAATAATTATACTTATTACTCCCAATATTATCAATGTAACATGCATTATTACCAATATAATGCAGTTATTATCGCTAGAATTGTAATAATTATACTTATTACTTTTATTATCATCAATATACCATGCATTATTACCCATATTATGCAGTTATTATCGATAGAACTGTAATAAATATACTTATTACTTTTATTATTATCAATATAACATGCACTATTAGCCATATTTTACTATTATTATCGCTAGAACTGTAATAATTATACTTATTACTTATATTATTATCAATATAACATGCATTATTACCCATATTATGCAGTTATTATCGATAGAGCTATAATAAATATACTTATTACTTTTATTATTATCAATATAACATGCACTATTAGCCATATTTTACTATTATTATCGCTAGAACTGTAATAGTTATACTTAATACTTTTATTATCATCAATATAACATGCATTATTACCCATGTAATGCAGTTATTATCGCTAGAACTCTAATAATTATACTTATTACTCCCAATATTATCAATGTAACATGCATTATTACCAATATAATGCAGTTATTATCGCTAGAATTGTAATAATTATACTTATTACTTTTATTATCATCAATATACCATGCATTATTACCCATATTATGCAGTTATTATCGATAGAACTGTAATAAATATACTTATTACTTTTATTATTATCAATATAACATGCACTATTAGCCATATTTTACTATTATTATCGCTAGAACTGTAATAATTATACTTATTACTCCCAATATTATCAACGTAACATGCATTACTGCCCATATAATGCAGTTATTATTGCTAGAACTGTAATAATTATACTTATTACTTATATTATTCTCAATATAACATGCATTATTACCCATATTATGCAGTTATAATCGCTAGAGCTATAATAAATATACTTACTACTTTCATTATCATCAATATAACATGCATTATTAAGCTTATTATGCAGTTATAATCGCTAGAACTATAATAAATATGCTTAGTACTTTTATTATCATCAATATAACATGCACTATTACCCATATTATGCAGTTATTATCGATAGAACTATAATAAATATACTTATTACTTTTATTATTATCAATATAACATGCACTATTAGCCATATTTTACTACTATTATCGCTAGAACTATAATAATTATGGTTATTACTCCCAATATTATCAATATAACATGCATTATTACCCATATAATGCAGTTATTATCGCCAGAACCGTAATAATTATACTTATTACTTATATGATTATCAATATAACATGCATTATTACCCATATAATGGAGTTATTATCGCTAGAACTGTAATAATTATACTTATTACTTATATTATTATCAATATAACATGCATTATTACCCATATTATGCAGTTATTATCGATAGAACTATAATAAATAAACTTATTATTTTTATTATCATCAATATAACATGCATTATTACCCATATTATGCAGTTATTATCGATAGAGCTATAATAAATATACTTATTACTTTTATTATTATCAATATAACATGCACTATTAGCCATATTTTACTATTATTATCGCTAGAACTGTAATAGTTATACTTAATACTTTTATTATCATCAATATAACATGCATTATTACCCATGTAATGCAGTTATTATCGCTAGAACTCTAATAATTATACTTATTACTCCCAATATTATCAATGTAACATGCATTATTACCAATATAATGCAGTTATTATCGCTAGAATTGTAATAATTATACTTATTACTTATATTATTATCAATATAACATGCATTATTACCCATATTATGCAGTTATTATCGCTAGAACTATAATAAATATACTTTCTACTTTTATTACCATCAATATAACATGCATTATTACCCATATTATGCAGTTATTATCGATAGAACTATAATAAATATACTTATTACTTTTATTATTATCAATATAACATGCACTATTAGCCATATTTTACCATTATTATCGCTGGAACTATAATAATTATACCTATTACTCCCAATATTATCAATATAACATGCATTATTACCCATATAATGCAGTTATTATCGCTAGAACTCTAATAATTATACTTATTACTTATATTATTCTCAATATAACATGCATTATTACCCATATTATGCAGTTATTATCGATAGAACTGTAATAATTATACGTATTACTCCCGATATTATGAATATAACATGCATTATTACGCATATAATGCAGTTATTATCGCTAGAACTGTAATAAATATACTTACTACTTTTATGGTCATCAATATAACATGCATTATTACCCATATTATGCAGTTATAATCGTTAGAACTATAATAAATATACTTACTACTTTTATTATCATCAATATAACATGCATTATTACCCATATTATGCAGTTATTATCGATAGAACTATAATAAATATACTTATTACTTTTATTATCATCAATATAACATGCATTATTACCCATATTATGCAGTTATTATCGATAGAACTGTAATAAATATACTTACTACTTTTATGATCATCAATATTACATGCATTATTACCCATATTATGCAGTTATTATCGATAGAACTGTAATAAATATACTTATTACTTTTATTATTATCAATATAACATGCACTATTAGCCATATTTTACTATTATTATCGCTAGAACTGTAATAATTATACTTATTACTCCCAATATTATCAACGTAACATGCATTATTACCCATATAATGCAGTTATTATCGCTAGAACTGTAATAATTATACTTATTACTTATATTATTCTCAATATAACATGCATTATTACCCATATTATGCAGTTATAATCGCTAGAACTATAATAAATATACTTACTACTTTTATTATCATCAATATAACATGCATTATTACCCATATTATGCAGTTATAATCGCTAGAGCTATAATAAATATACTTACTACTTTCATTATCATCAATATAACATGCATTACTACCCTTATTATGCAGTTATAATCGCTAGAACTATAATAAATATACTTAGTACTTTTATTATCATCAATATAACATGCACTATTACCCATATTTTGCAGTTATTATCGATAGAACTATAATAAATATACTTATTACTTTTATTATTATCAATATAACATGCACTATTAGCCATATTTTACTACTATTATCGCTAGAACTATAATAATTATACTTATTACTCCCAATATTATCAATATAACATGCATTATTACCCATATAATGCAGTTATTATCGCCAGAACCGTAATAATTATACTTATTACTTATATGATTATCAATATAACATGCATTATTACCCATATAATGGAGTTATTATCGCTAGAACTGTAATAATTATACTTATTACTTATATTATTATCAATATAACATGCATTATTACCCATATTATGCAGTTATTATCGATAGAACTATAATAAATATACTTATTACTTTTATTATCATCAATATAACATGCATTATTACCCATATTATGCAATTATTATCGATAGAGCTATAATAAATATACTTATTACTTTTATTATTATCAATATAACATGCACTATTAGCCATATTTTACTATTATTATCGCTAGAACTATAATAATTATACGTATTACCCACGATATTATCAATATAACATGCATTATTACCCATATAATGCAGTTATTATCGCCAGAACCGTAATAATTATACTTATTACTTATATGATTATCAATATAACATGCATTATTACCCATATAATGGAGTTATTATCGCTAGAACTGTAATAATTATACTTATTACTTATATTATTATCAATATAACATGCATTATTACCCATATTATGCAGTTATTATCGATAGAACTATAATAAATATACTTATTACTTTTATTATCATCAATGTAACATGCATTATTACCCATATTATGCAATTATTATCGATAGAACTATAATAAATATACTTATTACTTTTATTATCATCAATATAACATGCATTATTACCCATATTATGCAGTTATTATCGATAGAGCTATAATAAATATACTTATTACTTTCATTATTATCAATATAACATGCACTATTAGCCATATTTTACTATTATTATCGCTAGAACTATAATAATTATACGTATTACTCCCGATATTATCAATATAACATGCATTATTACGCATATAATGCAGTTATTATCGCTAGAACTATAATAAATATACGTATTACTTTTATTATCATCGATATAACATGCATTATTACCCATATAATGCAGTTATTATCGCTAGAACCGTAATAATTATACTTATTACTTATATTATTATCAATACGACATGCATTATTACCCATATAATGGAGTTATTATCGCTAGAACTGTAATAATTATACTTATTACTTATATTATTATCAATATAACATGCATTATTACCCATATTATGCAGTTATTATCGATAGAACTGTAATAAATATACTTACTACTTTTATGGTCATCAATATAACATGCATTATTACCCATATTATGCAGTTATTATCGATAGAACTATAATAATTATACTTATTACTTATATTATTATCAATATAACATGCATTATTACGCATATTATGCAGTTATAATCGCTAGAACTATAATAAATATACTTATTACTTTTATTATTATCAATGTAACATGCACTATTAGCCATATTTTACTATTATTATCGCTAGAACTATAATAATTATACGTATTACTCCCGATATTATCAATATAACATGCATTATTACGCATATAATGCAGTTATTATCGCTAGAACTGTAATAAATATACTTACTACTTTTATGGTAATCAATATAACATGCATTATTACCCATATTATGCAGTTATTATCGATAGTGCTATAATAAATATACTTATTACTTTCATTATTATCAATATAACATGCACTATTACCCATATTATGCAGTTATTATCGATAGAACTATAATAAATATACTTATTACTTTTATTATCATCAATGTAACATGCATTATTACCCATATTATGCAATTATTATCGATAGAACTATAATAAATATACTTATTACTTTTATTATCATCAATATAACATGCATTATTACCCATATTATGCAGTTATTATCGATAGAGCTATAATAAATATACTTATTACTTTCATTATTATCAATATAACATGCACTATTAGCCATATTTTACTATTATTATCGCTAGAACTATAATAATTATACGTATTACTCCCGATATTATCAATATAACATGCATTATTACGCATATAATGCAGTTATTATCGCTAGAACTATAATAAATATACGTATTACTTTTATTATCATCGATATAACATGCATTATTACCCATATAATGCAGTTATTATCGCTAGAACCGTAATAATTATACTTATTACTTATATTATTATCAATACGACATGCATTATTACCCATATAATGGAGTTATTATCGCTAGAACTGTAATAATTATACTTATTACTTATATTATTATCAATATAACATGCATTATTACCCATATTATGCAGTTATTATCGATAGAACTGTAATAAATATACTTACTACTTTTATGGTCATCAATATAACATGCATTATTACCCATATTATGCAGTTATTATCGATAGAACTATAATAATTATACTTATTACTTATATTATTATCAATATAACATGCATTATTACGCATATTATGCAGTTATAATCGCTAGAACTATAATAAATATACTTATTACTTTTATTATTATCAATGTAACATGCACTATTAGCCATATTTTACTATTATTATCGCTAGAACTATAATAATTATACGTATTACTCCCGATATTATCAATATAACATGCATTATTACGCATATAATGCAGTTATTATCGCTAGAACTGTAATAAATATACTTACTACTTTTATGGTAATCAATATAACATGCATTATTACCCATATTATGCAGTTATTGTCGATAGTGCTATAATAAATATACTTATTACTTTCATTATTATCAATATAACATGCACTATTAGCCATATTTTACTATTATTATCGCTAGAACTATAATAATTATACGTATTACTCCCGATATTATCAATATAACATGCATTATTACGCATATAATGCAGTTATTATCGCTAGAACTGTAATAAATATACTTACTACTTTTATGGTCATCAATATAACATGCATTATTACCCATATTATGCAGTTATAATCGTTAGAACTATAATAAATATACTTACTACTTTTATTATCATCAACATAACATGCATTATTACCCATATTATGCAGTTATTATCGATAGAGCTATAATAAATATACTTATTACTTTTATTATTATCAATATAACATGCACTATTAGCCATATTTTATATTATTATCGCTAGAGCTATAATAATTATACTTATTACTTATATTATTATCAATATAACATGCACTATTACCCATATTATGCAGTTATTATCGCTAGAACTATAATAAATATACGTATTACTTTTATTATCATCAATATACCATGCATTATTACCCATATTATGCAGTTATTATCGATAGAACTGTAATAAATATACTTATTACTTTTATTATTATCAATATAACATGCACTATTAGCCATATTTTACTATTATTATCGCTAGAACTGTAATAATTATATTTATTACTCCCAATATTATCAACGTAACATGCATTACTACCCATATAATGCAGTTATTATTGCTAGAACTGTAATAATTATACTTATTACTTATATTATTCTCAATATAACATGCATTATTACCCATATTATGCAGTTATAATCGCTAGAGCTATAATAAATATACTTACTACTTTCATTATCATCAATATAACATGCATTATTAAGCTTATTATGCAGTTATAATCGCTAGAACTATAATAAATATGCTTAGTACTTTTATTATCATCAATATAACATGCACTATTACCCATATTATGCAGTTATTATCGATAGAACTATAATAAATATACTTATTACTTTTATTATTATCAATATAACATGCACTATTAGCCATATTTTACTACTATTATCGCTAGAACTATAATAATTATGGTTATTACTCCCAATATTATCAATATAACATGCATTATTACCCATATAATGCAGTTATTATCGCCAGAACCGTAATAATTATACTTATTACTTATATGATTATCAATATAACATGCATTATTACCCATATAATGGAGTTATTATCGCTAGAACTGTAATAATTATACTTATTACTTATATTATTATCAATATAACATGCATTATTACCCATATTATGCAGTTATTATCGATAGAACTATAATAAATAAACTTATTATTTTTATTATCATCAATATAACATGCATTATTACCCATATTATGCAGTTATTATCGATAGAGCTATAATAAATATACTTATTACTTTTATTATTATCAATATAACATGCACTATTAGCCATATTTTACTATTATTATCGCTAGAACTGTAATAGTTATACTTAATACTTTTATTATCATCAATATAACATGCATTATTACCCATGTAATGCAGTTATTATCGCTAGAACTCTAATAATTATACTTATTACTCCCAATGTTATCAATGTAACATGCATTATTACCAATATAATGCAGTTATTATCGCTAGAATTGTAATAATTATACTTATTACTTATATTATTATCAATATAACATGCATTATTACCCATATTATGCAGTTATTATCGCTAGAACTATAATAAATATACTTTCTACTTTTATTATCATCAATATAACATGCATTATTACCCATATTATGCAGTTATTATCGATAGAACTATAATAAATATACTTATTACTTTTATTATTATCCATATAACATGCACTATTAGCCATATTTTACCATTATTATCGCTAGAACTATAATAATTATACCTATTACTCCCAATATTATCAATATAACATGCATTATTACCCATATAATGCAGTTATTATCGCTAGAACTCTAATAATTATACTTATTACTTATATTATTCTCAATATAACATGCATTATTACCCATATTATGCAGTTATTATCGATAGAACTGTAATAATTATACGTATTACTCCCGATATTATCAATATAACATGCATTATTACGCATATAATGCAGTTATTATCGCTAGAACTTTAATAAATATACTTACTACTTTTATGGTCATCAATATAACATGCATTATTACCCATATTATGCAGTTATAATCGTTAGAACTATAATAAATATACTTACTACTTTTATTATCATCAATATAACATGCATTATTACCCATATTATGCAGTTATTATCGATAGAACTATAATAAATATACTTATTACTTTTATTATCATCAATATAACATGCATTATTACCCATATTATGCAGTTATTATCGATAGAACTGTAATAAATATACTTACCACTTTTATGATCATCAATATTACATGCATTATTACCCATATTATGCAGTTATTATCGATAGAACTGTAATAAATATACTTATTACTTTTATTATTATCAATATAACATGCACTATTAGCCATATTTTACTATTATTATCGCTAGAACTGTAATAATTATACTTATTACTCCCAATATTATCAACGTAACATGCATTATTACCCATATAATGCAGTTATTATCGCTAGAACTGTAATAATTATACTTATTACTTATATTATTCTCAATATAACATGCATTATTACCCATATTATGCAGTTATAATCGCTAGAACTATAATAAATATACTTACTACTTTTATTATCATCAATATAACATGCATAATTACCCATATTATGCAGTTATAATCGCTAGAGCTATAATAAATATACTTACTACTTTCATTATCATCAATATAACATGCATTACTACCCTTATTATGCAGTTATAATCGCTAGAACTATAATAAATATACTTAGTACTTTTACTATCATCAATATAACATGCACTATTACCCATATTTTGCAGTTATTATCGATAGAACTATAATAAATATACTTATTACTTTTATTATTATCAATATAACATGCACTATTAGCCATATTTTACTACTATTATCGCTAGAACTATAATAATTATACTTATTACTCCCAATATTATCAATATAACATGCATTATTACCCATATAATGCAGTTATTATCGCCAGAACCGTAATAATTATACTTATTACTTATATGATTATCAATATAACATGCATTATTACCCATATAATGGAGTTATTATCGCTAGAACTGTAATAATTATACTTATTACTTATATTATTATCAATATAACATGCATTATTACCCATATTATGCAGTTATTATCGATAGAACTATAATAAATATAATTATTACTTTTATTATCATCAATATAACATGCATTATTACCCATATTATGCAATTATTATCGATAGAGCTATAATAAATATACTTATTACTTTTATTATTATCAATATAACATGCACTATTAGCCATATTTTACTATTATTATCGCTAGAACTATAATAATTATACGTATTACTCCCGATATTATCAATATAACATGCATTATTACGCATATAATGCAGTTATTATCGCTAGAACTGTAATAAATATACGTATTACTTTTATTATCATCGATATAACATGCATTATTACCCATATAATGCAGTTATTATCGCTAGAACTGTAATAAATATACGTATCACTTTTATTATCATCGATATAACAGGCATTATTACCCATATAATGCAGTTATTATCGCTAGAACCGTAATAATTATACTTATTAATTATATTATTATCAATATGACATGCATTATTACCCATATAATGGAGTTATTTCGCTAGAACTGTAATAATTATACTTATTACTTATATTATTATCAATATAACATGCATTATTACCCATATAATGCATTTATTATCGCTAGAACTGTAATAATTATACTTATTACTTATATTATTCTCAATATAACAGTCATTATTACCCATATTATGCAGTTGTTATCGCTAGAACTATAATAAATATACGTATTACTTTTTTTATCATCGATATAACATGCATTATTATCCATATTATGCAGTTATTATCGGTAGAACTGTAATAAATATACTTATTACTTCTACTATTATCAATATAACATGCACTATTAGCCATATTTTACTAATTTTATCGCTAGAACTATAATAATTTTACTTATTACTCCCAATATTATGGATGTAACATGCATTATTACCCACATACTGCAGTTATTATCGCTAAAGCTGTAATAATTATACTTATTACTTATATTATTCTCAATATAACATGCATTATTACCGATATTATGCAGTTATAATCGCTAGAGCTATAATAAATATACTTACTACTTTCATTATCATCAATATAACATGCATTATTACCCTTATTATGCAGTTATTATCGATAGAACTATAATAAATATACTTATTACATTTATTATTATCAATATTACATGCACTATTAGCCATATTTTACTATTATTATCGCTAGAACTATAATAATTATACGTATTACTCCCGATATTATCAATATAACATGCATTATTACGCATATAATGCAGTTATTATCGCTAGAACTATAATAAATATACGTATTACTTTTATTATCATCGATATAACATGCATTATTACCCATATAATGCAGTTATTATCGCTAGAACCGTAATAATTATACTTATTACTTATATTATTATCAATACGACATGCATTATTACCCATATAATGGAGTTATTTCGCTAGAACTGTAATAATTATACTTATTACTTATATTATTATCAATATAACATGCATTATTACCCATATAATGCAGTTATAATCGCTAGAACTATAATAAATATACTTACTACTTTTACTATCATCAATATAACATGCATTATTACCCATATTATGCAGTTATTATCGATAGAGCTATAATAAATATACTTATTACTATTATTATTATTAGAATATCATGCACTATTAGCCATATTTTACTATTATTATCGCTAGAACTATAATAATTATACTTATTACTCCCAATATTATCAATATAACATGCATTATTACCCATATAATGCAGTTATTATCGCTAGAACTCTAATAATTATACTTATTACTTATATTATTATCAATATAACATGCATTATTACATATATTATGCAGTTATAATCGCTACAACTATAATAAATATACTTAGTACTTTTATTATCATCAATATAACATGCATTATTACCCATATTATGCAGTTATTATCGCTAGAACTATAATAAATATACTTATTACTTTTATTATTATCAATATAACATGCGCTATTAGCCATATTTTACTATTATTATCGCTAGAAGTATAATAATTATAGTTATTAATCCCCATATTATCAATATAACATGCATTATTACCCATATAATGCAGTTATTATCGCTAGAACTGTAATAATTACACTTACTACTTATATTATTATCAATATTACATGCATTACTACCCATATAATGCAGTTATTATCGCTAGATCTATAGTAAGTATACTTATTACTTCTGTTATTATCAATATAACATGCACTATTAGCCATATTTTACTATTATTATCGCTAGAACTATAATAATTATACTTATTACTTATATTATTATCAATATAACATGCATTATTACCCATATAAAGCAGTTATTATCGCTAGAACTGTAATAATTATACTTATTACTTATATTTTTAGCAATATAACGTGCATTATTACCCATATAATGCAGTTATTATCGCTAGAACTGTAATAATTATACTTATTACTTATATTATTCTCAATATAACATGCATTATTACCCATATTATGCAGTTATTATCGCTAGAACTATAATAAATATACGTATTACTTTTATTATCATCGATATAACATGCATTATTACCCATATAATGCAGTTATTATCGCTAGAACCGTAATAATTATACTTATTACTTATATTATTATCAATATGACATGCATTATTACCCATATAATGGAGTTATTTCGCTAGAACTGTAATAATTATACTTATTACTTATATTATTATCAATATAACATGCATTATTACCCATATAATGCATTTATTATCGCTAGAACTGTAATGATTATACTTATTACTTATATTATTCTCAATATAACAGTCATTATTACCCATATTATGCAGTTGTTATCGCTAGAACTATAATAAATATACGTATTACTTTTTTTATCATCGATATAACATGCATTATTATCCATATTATGCAGTTATTATCGGTAGAACTGTAATAAATATACTTATTACTTCTACTATTATCAATATAACATGCACTATTAGCCATATTTTACTAATTTTATCGCTAGAACTATAATAATTTTACTTATTACTCCCAATATTATCGATGTAACATGCATTATTACCCACATACTGCAGTTATTATCGCTAGAGCTGTAATAATTATACTTATTACTTATATTATTCTCAATATAACATGCATTATTACCGATATTATGCAGTTATAATCGCTAGAGCTATAATAAATATACTTACTACTTTCATTATCATCAATATAACATGCATTATTACCCTTATTATGCAGTTATTATCGATAGAACTATAATAAATATACTTATTACATTTATTATTATCAATATTACATGCACTATTAGCCATATTTTACTATTATTATCGCTAGAACTATAATAATTATACTTATTACTTATATTATTATCAATATAACATGCATTATTACCCATATAATGGAGTTATTATCGCTAGAACTGTAATAATTATACTTATTACTTATATTATTATCAATATAACATGCATTATTACCCATATTATGCAGTTATTATCGATAGAACTGTAATAAATATACTTATTACTCCCAATATTATCAATATATCATGCATTATTACCCATATAATGCAGTTATTATCGCTAGAACTATAATAAATATACTTACTACTTTTATGATCATCAATATAACATGCATTATTACCCATATTATGCAGTTATCATTGCTAGAACTGTAATAATTATACTTATTACTTATATTATTCTCAATATAACATGTATTATTACCCATATTATGCAGTTATTATCGCTAGAACTGTAATAATTATACTTATTACTTATATTATTCTCAATATAACATTCATTATTACCCATATTATGCAGTTATTATCGCTAGAACTGTAATAATTATACTTATTACTTATATTATTCTCAATATAACATTCATTATTACCCATATTATGCAGTTGTTATCGCTAGAACTATAATAAATATACGTATTACTTTTATTATCATCGATATAACATGCATTATTATCCATATTATGCAGTTATTATTGATAGAACTGCAATAAATATACTTATTACTCCCAATATTATCAATGTAACATGCATTATTACCCATATAATGCAGTTATTATCGCTAGAGCTGTAATAAATATACTTACTACTTTTATGATCATCAATATAAAATGCATTATTACCCATATTATGCAGTTATTATTGCTAGAACTGTAATAATTATACTTATTACTTATATTATTCTGAATATAACATGCATTATTACCCAAATTATGTAGTTATAATCGCTAGAACTATAATAATTATGCTTACTACTCCCGATATTATCAATATAACATGCATTATTACCCATATTATGCAGTTATTATCGATAGAACTATAATAAATATACTTATTACTTTTATTAT
The DNA here is from genome assembly GCA_963576845.1 of Megachile leachella. Classification (NCBI taxonomy): domain Eukaryota; kingdom Metazoa; phylum Arthropoda; class Insecta; order Hymenoptera; family Megachilidae; genus Megachile; species Megachile leachella. The sequence goes on along the minus strand of CAUYWW010000150.1, from coordinate 316,951 downwards.
TATCAATATAACATGCACTATTAGCCACATTTTACTAATATTATCGCTAGAACTATTATAATTATACTTATTACTCCCAATATCATCAATATAACATGCATTGTTACCCATATTATGCAGTTATAATCGCTAGAACTATAATAAATATACTTACTACTTTTATTATCATCAATATAACATGCATTATTACCCATATTATGCAGTTATTATCGATAGAGCTATAATAAATATACTTATTACTTTTATTATTATCAATATAACATGCACTATTAGCCATATTTTACTATTATTATCGCTAGAACTATAATAATTATACTTACTACTTATATTATTATCAATATAACATGCATTATTACCCATATTATGCAGTTATTATCGCTAGAACTATAATAAATATACGTATTACTTGTATTATCATCAATATACCATGCATTATTACCCATATTATGCAGTTATTATCGGTAGAACTGTAATAAATATACTTATTACTTCTATTATTATCAATATAACATGCACTATTAGCCATATTTTACTATTATTATCGCTAGAACTATAATAATTTTACTTATTACTCCCAATATTATCAATGTAACATGCATTATTACCCATATAATGCAGTTATTATCGCTAGAACTGTAATAATTATACTTATTACTTTTATTATTCTCAATATAACATGCATTATTACCCATATTATGCATTTATAATCGCTAGAACTATAATAAATATACTTACTACTTTCATTATCATCAATATAACATGCATTATTACCCATATTATGCAGTTATTATCGATAGAGCTATAATAAATATACTTATTACTTTTATTATTATAAATATAACATGCACTATTAGCCATATTTTACTATTATTATCGCTAGAACTATAATAATTATACTTATTACTCCCAATATCATCAATATAACATGCATTATTACCCATATTATGCATTTATAATCGCTAGAACTATAATAAATATACTTACTACTTTCATTATCATCAATATAACATGCATTATTACCCATATTATGCAGTTACTATCGATAGAGCTATAATAAATATACTTATTACTTTTATTATTATCAATATAACATGCACTATTAGCCATATTTTACAATTATTATCGCTAGAACTATAATAATTATACTTACTACTTATATTATTATCAATATAACATGCATTATTACCCATATTATGCAGTTATTATCGCTAGAACTATAATAAATATACGTATTACTTTTATTATCATCAATATACCATGCATTATTACCCATATTATGCAGTTATTATCGGTAGAACTGTAATAAATATACTTGTTACTTCTATTATTATCAATATAACATGCACTATTAGCCATATTTTACTATTATTATTGCTAGAACTATAATAATTTTACTTATTACTCCCAATATTATCAATGTAACATGCATTATTACCCATATTATGCAGTTATAATCGCTAGAACTATAATAAATATACTTACTACTTTTATTATCATCAATATAACATGCATTATTACCCATATTATGCAGTTATTATCGATAGAGCTATAATAAATATACTTATTACTTTTATTATTATCAATATAACATGCACTATTAGCCATATTTTACTATTATTATCGCTAGAACTATAATAATTATACTTACTACTTATATTATTATCAATATAACATGCATTATTACCCATATTATGCAGTTATTATCGCTAGAACTATAATAAATATACGTATTACTTTTATTATCATCAATATACCATGCATTATTACCCATATTATGCAGTTATTATCGGTAGAACTGTAATAAATATACTTATTACTTCTATTATTATCAATATAACATGCACTATTAGCCATATTTTACTATTATTATCGCTAGAACTATAATAATTTTACTTATTACTCCCAATATTATCAATGTAACATGCATTATTACCCATATAATGCAGTTATTATCGCTAGAACTGTAATAATTATACTTATTACTTTTATTATTCTCAATATAACATGCATTATTACCCATATTATGCATTTATAATCGCTAGAACTATAATAAATACACTTACTACTTTCATTATCATCAATATAACATGCATTATTACCCATATTATGCAGTTATTATCGATAGAGCTATAATAAATATACTTATTACTTTTATTATTATAAATATAACATGCACTATTAGCCATATTTTACTATTATTATCGCTAGAACTATAATAATTATACTTATTACTCCCAATATTATCAATATAACACGCATTATTACCCATATTATGCAGTTATAATCGCTAGAACTGTAATAATTATACCTATTACTTGTATTATTAGCAATATAATGTGCATTATTACCCATATTATGCAGTTATAATCGATAGAGCTATAATAAATATACTTATTACTTTTATTATTATCAATATAACATGCACTATTAGCCATATTTTACTATTATTATCGCTAGAACTATAATAATTATACTTACTACTTATATTATTATCAATATAACATGCATTATTACCCATATTATGCAGTTATTATCGCTAGAACTATAATAAATATACGTATTACTTGTATTATCATCAATATACCATGCATTATTACCCATATTATGCAGTTATTATCGGTAGAACTGTAATAAATATACTTATTACTTCTATTATTATCAATATAACATGCACTATTAGCCATATTTTACTATTATTATCGCTAGAACTATAATAATTTTACTTATTACTCCCAATATTATCAATGTAACATGCATTATTACCCATATAATGCAGTTATTATCGCTAGAACTGTAATAATTATACTTATTACTTTTATTATTCTCAATATAACATGCATTATTACCCATATTATGCATTTATAATCGCTAGAACTATAATAAATATACTTACTACTTTCATTATCATCAATATAACATGCATTATTACCCATATTATGCAGTTATTATCGATAGAGCTATAATAAATATACTTATTACTTTTATTATTATAAATATAACATGCACTATTAGCCATATTTTACTATTATTATCGCTAGAACTATAATAATTATACTTATTACTCCCAATATCATCAATATAACATGCATTATTACCCATATTATGCATTTATAATCGCTAGAACTATAATAAATATACTTACTACTTTCATTATCATCAATATAACATGCATTATTACCCATATTATGCAGTTACTATCGATAGAGCTATAATAAATATACTTATTACTTTTATTATTATCAATATAACATGCACTATTAGCCATATTTTACAATTATTATCGCTAGAACTATAATAATTATACTTACTACTTATATTATTATCAATATAACATGCATTATTACCCATATTATGCAGTTATTATCGCTAGAACTATAATAAATATACGTATTACTTTTATTATCATCAATATACCATGCATTATTACCCATATTATGCAGTTATTATCGGTAGAACTGTAATAAATATACTTGTTACTTCTATTATTATCAATATAACATGCACTATTAGCCATATTTTACTATTATTATTGCTAGAACTATAATAATTTTACTTATTACTCCCAATATTATCAATGTAACATGCATTATTACCCATATTATGCAGTTATAATCGCTAGAACTATAATAAATATACTTACTACTTTTATTATCATCAATATAACATGCATTATTACCCATATTATGCAGTTATTATCGATAGAGCTATAATAAATATACTTATTACTTTTATTATTATCAATATAACATGCACTATTAGCCATATTTTACTATTATTATCGCTAGAACTATAATAATTATACTTACTACTTATATTATTATCAATATAACATGCATTATTACCCATATTATGCAGTTATTATCGCTAGAACTATAATAAATATACGTATTACTTTTATTATCATCAATATACCATGCATTATTACCCATATTATGCAGTTATTATCGGTAGAACTGTAATAAATATACTTATTACTTCTATTATTATCAATATAACATGCACTATTAGCCATATTTTACTATTATTATCGCTAGAACTATAATAATTTTACTTATTACTCCCAATATTATCAATGTAACATGCATTATTACCCATATAATGCAGTTATTATCGCTAAAACTGTAATAATTATACTTATTACTTTTATTATTCTCAATATAACATGCATTATTACCCATATTATGCATTTATAATCGCTAGAACTATAATAAATACACTTACTACTTTCATTATCATCAATATAACATGCATTATTACCCATATTATGCAGTTATTATCGATAGAGCTATAATAAATATACTTATTACTTTTATTATTATAAATATAACATGCACTATTAGCCATATTTTACTATTATTATCGCTAGAACTATAATAATTATACTTATTACTCCCAATATTATCAATATAACACGCATTATTACCCATATTATGCAGTTATAATCGCTAGAACTGTAATAATTATACCTATTACTTGTATTATTAGCAATATAATGTGCATTATTACCCATATTATGCAGTTATAATCGCTAGAACTATAATAAATATACTTATTACTTTTATTATTATAAATATAACATGCACTATTAGCCATATTTTACTATTATTATCGCTAGAACTATAATAATTATACTTATTACTCCCAATATCATCAATATAACATGCATTATTACCCATATTATGCAGTTATAATCGCTAGAACTATAATAAATATACTTACTACTTTTATTATCATCAATATAACATGCATTATTACCCATATTATGCAGTTACTATCGATAGAGCTATAATAAATATACTTATTACTTTTATTATTATCAATATAACATGCACTATTAGCCATATTTTACAATTATTATCGCTAGAACTATAATAATTATACTTACTACTTATATTATTATCAATATAACATGCATTATTACCCATATTATGCAGTTATTATCGCTAGAACTATAATAAATATACGTATTACTTTTATTATCATCAATATACCATGCATTATTACCCATATTATGCAGTTATTATCGGTAGAACTGTAATAAATATACTTGTTACTTCTATTATTATCAATATAACATGCACTATTAGCCATATTTTACTATTATTATTGCTAGAACTATAATAATTTTACTTATTACTCCCAATATTATCAATGTAACATGCATTATTACCCATATTATGCAGTTATAATCGCTAGAACTATAATAAATATACTTACTACTTTTATTATCATCAGTATAACATGCATTATTACCCATATTATGCAGTTATTATCAATAGAGCTATAATAAATATACTTATTACTTTTATTATTATCAATATAACATGCACTATTAGCCATATTTTACTATTATTATCGCTAGAACTATAATAATTTTACTTATTACTCCCAATATTATCAATGTAACATGCATTATTACCCATATAATGCAGTTATTATCGCTAGAACTGTAATAATTATACTTATTACTTTTATTATTCTCAATATAACATGCATTATTACCCATATTATGCATTTATAATCGCTAGAACTATAATAAATATACTTACTACTTTCATTATCATCAATATAACATGCATTATTACCCATATTATGCAGTTATTATCGATAGAGCTATAATAAATATACTTATTACTTTTATTATTATAAATATAACATGCACTATTAGCCATATTTTACTATTATTATCGCTAGAACTATAATAATTATACTTATTACTCCCAATATCATCAATATAACATGCATTATTACCCATATTATGCAGTTATAATCGCTAGAACTATAATAAATATACTTACTACTTTTATTATCATCAATATAACATGCATTATTACCCATATTATGCAGTTACTATCGATAGAGCTATAATAAATATACTTATTACTTTTATTATTATCAATATAACATGCACTATTAGCCATATTCTACTATTATTATCGCTAGAACTATAATAATTATACTTACTACTTATATTCATATCAATATAACATGCATTATTACCCATATTATGCAGTTATTATCGCTAGAACTATAATAAATATACGTATTACTTTTATTATCATCAATATACCATGCATTATTACCCATATTATGCAGTTATTATCGCTAGAACTATAATAAATATACGTATTACTTTTATTATCATCAATATACCATGCATTATTACCCATATTATGCAGTTATTATCGGTAGAACTGTAATAAATATACTTGTTACTTCTATTATTATCAATATAACATGCACTATTAGCCATATTTTACTATTATTATCGCTAGAACTATAATAATTATACTTATTACTCCCAATATTATCAATATAACATGCATTATTACCCATATAATGCTGTTATTAACGCTAGAACTGTAATAATTATACCTATTACTTGTATTATTAGCAATATAATGTGCATTATTACCCATATTATGCAGTTATAATCGCTAGAACTATAATAAATATACTTATTACTTTTATTATTATAAATATAACATGCACTATTAGCCATATTTTACTATTATTATCGCTAGAACTATAATAATTATACTTATTACTCCCAATATCATCAATATAACATGCATTATTACCCATATTATGCAGTTATAATCGCTAGAACTATAATAAATATACTTACTACTTTTATTTTCATCAATATAACATGCATTATTACCCATATTATGCAGTTACTATCGATAGAGCTATAATAAATATACTTATTACTTTTATTATTATCAATATAACATGCACTATTAGCCATATTTTACAATTATTATCGCTAGAACTATAATAATTATACTTACTACTTATATTATTATCAATATAACATGCATTATTACCCATATTATGCAGTTATTATCGCTAGAACTATAATAAATATACGTATTACTTTTATTATCATCAATATACCATGCATTATTACCCATATTATGCAGTTATTATCGGTAGAACTGTAATAAATATACTTGTTACTTCTATTATTATCAATATAACATGCACTATTAGCCATATTTTACTATTATTATTGCTAGAACTATAATAATTTTACTTATTACTCCCAATATTATCAATGTAACATGCATTATTACCCATATAATGCAGTTATTATCGCTAGCACTGTAATAATTATACTTATTACTTATATTATTCTCAATATAACATGCATTATTACCCATATTATGCAGTTATAATCGCTAGAACTATAATAAATATACTTACTACTTTCATTATCATCAATATAACATGCATTATTACCCATATTATGCAGTTATTATCGATAGAGCTATAATAAATATACTTATTACTTTTATTATTATCAATATAACATGCACTATTAGCCATATTTTACTGTTATTATCGCTAGAACTATAATAATTATACTTATTACTTATATTATTATCAATATAACATGCATTATTACCCATATTATGCAGTCATTATCGCTAGAACTATAATAAATATACGTATTACTTTTATTATCATGAATATACCATGCATTATTACCCATATTATGCAGTTATTATCGGTAGAACTATAATAATTATACTTATTACTCCCAATATCATCAATATAACATGCATTATTACCCATATTATGCAGTTATAATCGCTAGAACTATAATAAATATACTTACTACTTTTATTATCATCAATATACCATGCATTATTACCCATATTATGCAGTTATTATCGGTAGAACTGTAATAAATATACTTATTACTTCTATTATTATCAATATAACATGCACTATTAGCCATATTTTAGTATTATTATCGCTAGAACTATAATAATTTTACTTATTACTCCCAATATTATTAATGTAACATGCATTATTACCCATATAATGCAGTTATTATCGCTAGAACTGTAATAATTATACTTATTACTTTTATTATTCTCAATATAACATGCATTATTACCCATATTATGCATTTATAATCGCTAGAACTATAATAAATATACTTACTACTTTCATTATCATCAATATAACATGCATTATTACCCATATTATGCAGTTATTATCGATAGAGCTATAATAAATATACTTATTACTTTTATTATTATAAATATAACATGCACTATTAGCCATATTTTACTATTATTATCGCTAGAACTATAATAATTATACTTATTACTCCCAATATCATCAATATAACATGCATTATTACCCATATTATGCAGTTATAATCGCTAGAACTATAATAAATATACTTACTACTTTTATTATCATCAATATAACATGCATTATTACCCATATTATGCAGTTACTATCGATAGAGCTATAATAAATATACTTATTACTTTTATTATTATCAATATAACGTGCACTATTAGCCATATTCTACTATTATTATCGCTAGAACTATAATAATTATACTTACTACTTATATTCCTATCAATATAACATGCATTATTACCCATATTATGCAGATATTATCGCTAGAACTATAATAAATATATGTATTACTTTTATTATCATCAATATACCATGCATTATTACCCATATTATGCAGTTATTATCGCTAGAACTATAATAAATATACGTATTACTTTTATTATCATCAATATACCATGCATTATTACCCATATTATGCAGTTATTATCGGTAGAACTGTAATAAATATACTTGTTACTTCTATTATTATCAATATAACATGCACTATTAGCCATATTTTACTATTATTATTGCTAGAACTATAATAATTTTACTTATTACTCCCAATATTATCAATGTAACATGCATTATTACCCATATAATGCAGTTATTATCGCTAGCACTGTAATAATTATACTTATTACTTATATTATTCTCAATATAACATGCATTATTACCCATATTATGCAGTTATAATCGCTAGAACTATAATAAATATACTTACTACTTTCATTATCATCAATATAACATGCATTATTACCCATATTATGCAGTTACTATCGATAGAGCTATAATAAATATACTTATTACTTTTATTATTATCAATATAACATGCACTATTAGCCATATTTTACAATTATTATCGCTAGAACTATAATAATTATACTTACTACTTATATTATTATCAATATAACATGCATTATTACCCATATTATGCAGTTATTATCGCTAGAACTATAATAAATATACGTATTACTTTTATTATCATCAATATACCATGCATTATTACCCATATTATGCAGTTATTATCGGTAGAACTGTAATAAATATACTTATTACTTCTATTATTATCAATATAACATGCACTATTAGCCATATTTTACTATTATTATCGCTAGAACTATAATAATCATACTTATTACTCCCAATATTATCAATATAACATGCATTATTACCCATATAATGCTGTTATTAACGCTAGAACTGTAATAATTATACCTATTACTTGTATTATTAGCAATATAATGTGCATTATTACCCATATAATGCAGTTATTATCGCTAGAACTGTAATAATTATACCTATTGCTTATATTATTCTCAATATAACATGCATTATTACACATATTATGCAGTTATAATCGCTAGAACTATAATAAATATACTTACTACTCTAATTATCATCAATATAACATGCATTATTACCCATATTATGCAGTTATTATTGCTGGAATGGTAATAATTATACCTATTACTTATATTATTCTCAATATAACATGCATTATTACCCATATTATGCAGTTATTGTTAATGGAACTATAATAAATATACTTATTACTATTATTGTTATCAATATAACATGCACTATTAGCTATATCTTACTATTATTATCGCTAGAACTATAATAATTATGCTTACTACTCCCGATATTTTCAATATAACATGCATTATTACGCATATAATGCAGTTATTATCGCTAGAACTGTAATAAATGTACTTACTACTTTTATGATCATCAATATAACATGCATTATTACCCATATTATGCAGTTATTATCGCTAGAACTATAATAAATATACGTATTACTTTTATTATCATCAATATACCATGCATTATTACCCATATTATGCAGTTATTATCGGTAGAACTGTAATAAATATACTTGTTACTTCTATTATTATCAATATAACATGCACTATTAGCCATATTTTACTATTATTATTGCTAGAACTATAATAATTTTACTTATTACTCCCAATATTATCAATGTAACATGCATTATTACCCATATAATGCAGTTATTATCGCTAGCACTGTAATAATTATACTTATTACTTATATTATTCTCAATATAACATGCATTATTACCCATATTATGCAGTTATAATCGCTAGAACTATAATAAATATACTTACTACTTTCATTATCATCAATATAACATGCATTATTACCCATATTATGCAGTTATTATCGATAGAGCTATAATAAATATACTTATTACTTTTATTATTATAAATATAACATGCACTATTAGCCATATTTTACTATTATTATCGCTAGAACTATAATAATTATACTTATTACTCCCAATATCATCAATATAACATGCATTATTACCCATATTATGCAGTTATAATCGCTAGAACTATAATAAATATACTTACTACTTTTATTATCATCAATATAACATGCATTATTACCCATATTATGCAGTTACTATCGATAGAGCTATAATAAATATACTTATTACTTTTATTATTATCAATATAACATGCACTATTAGCCATATTTTACAATTATTATCGCTAGAACTATAATAATTATACTTACTACTTATATTATTATCAATATAACATGCATTATTACCCATATTATGCAGTTATTATCGCTAGAACTATAATAAATATACGTATTACTTTTATTATCATCAATATACCATGCATTATTACCCATATTATGCAGTTATTATCGGTAGAACTGTAATAAATGTACTTATTACTTCTATTATTATCAATATAACATGCACTATTAGCCATATTTTACTATTATTATCGCTAGAACTATAATAATTTTACTTATTACTCCCAATATTATCAATGTAACATGCATTATTACCCATATAATGCAGTTATTATCGCTAGAACTGTAATAATTATACTTATTACTTTTATTATTCTCAATATAACATGCATTATTACCCATATTATGCATTTATAATCGCTAGAACTATAATAAATATACTTACTACTTTCATTATCATCAATATAACATGCATTATTACCCATATTATGCAGTTATTATCGATAGAGCTATAATAAATATACTTATTACTTTTATTATTATAAATATAACATGCACTATTAGCCATATTTTATTATTATTATCGCTAGAACTATAATAATTATACTTATTACTCCCAATATCATCAATATAACATGCATTATTACCCATATTATGCAGTTATAATCGCTAGAACTATAATAAATATACTTACTTCTTTTATTATCATCAATATAACATGCATTATTACCCATATTATGCAGTTACTATCGATAGAGCTATAATAAATATACTTATTACTTTTATTATTATCAATATAACATGCACTATTAGCCATATTCTACTATTATTATCGCTAGAACTATAATAATTATACCTACTACTTATATTACTATCAATATAACATGCATTATTACCCATATTATGCAGTTATTATCGCTAGAACTATAATAAATATACGTATTACTTTTATTATCATCAATATACCATGCATTTTTACCCATATTATGCAGTTATTATCGCTAGAACTATAATAAATATACGTATTACTTTTATTATCATCAATATACCATGCATTATTACCCATATTATGCAGTTATTATCGGTAGAACTGTAATAAATATACTTGTTACTTCTATTATTATCAATATAACATGCACTATTAGCCATATTTTACTATTATTATTGCTAGAACTATAATAATTTTACTTATTACTCCCAATATTATCAATGTAACATGCATTATTACCCATATAATGCAGTTATTATCGCTAGCACTGTAATAATTATACTTATTACTTCTATTATTATCAATATAACATGCACTATTAGCCATATTTTACTATTATTATCGCTAGAACTATAATAATTATACTTATTACTCCCAATATCATCAATATAACATGCATTATTACCCATATTATGCAGTTATAATCGCTAGAACTATAATAAATATACTTACTACTTTTATTATCATCAATATAACATGCATTATTACCCATATTATGCAGTTACTATCGATAGAGCTATAATAAATATACTTATTACTTTTATTATTATCAATATAACATGCACTATTAGCCATATTTTACAATTATTATCGCTAGAACTATAATAATTATACTTACTACTTATATTATTATCAATATAACATGCATTATTACCCATATTATGCAGTTATTATCGCTAGAACTATAATAAATATACGTATTACTTTTATTATCATCAATATACCATGCACTATTACCCATATTATGCAGTTATTATCGGTAGAACTGTAATAAATATACTTGTTACTTCTATTATTATCAATATAACATGCACTATTAGCCATATTTTACTATTATTATTGCTAGAACTATAATAATTTTACTTATTACTCCCAATATTATCAATGTAACATGCATTATTACCCATATTATGCAGTTATAATCGCTAGAACTATAATAAATATACTTACTACTTTTATTATCATCAATATAACATGCATTATTACCCATATTATGCAGTTATTATCGATAGAGCTATAATAAATATACTTATTACTTTTATTATTATCAATATAACATGCACTATTAGCCATATTTTACTATTATTATCGCTAGAACTATAATAATTATACTTACTACTTATATTATTATCAATATAACATGCATTATTACCCATATTATGCAGTTATTATCGCTAGAACTATAATAAATATACGTATTACTTTTATTATCATCAATATACCATGCATTATTACCCATATTATGCAGTTATTATCGGTAGAACTGTAATAAATATACTTATTACTTCTATTATTATCAATATAACATGCACTATTAGCCATATTTTACTATTATTATCGCTAGAACTATAATAATTTTACTTATTACTCCCAATATTATCAATGTAACATGCATTATTACCCATATAATGCAGTTATTATCGCTAGCACTGTAATAATTATACTTATTACTTATATTATTCTCAATATAACATGCATTATTACCCATATTATGCAGTTACAATCGCTAGAACTATAATAAATATACTTACTACTTTCATTATCATCAATATAACATGCATTATTACCCATATTATGCAGTTATTATCGATAGAGCTTTAATAAATATACTTATTGCTTTTATTATTATCAATATAACATGCACTATTAGCCATATTTTACTATTATTATCGCTAGAACTATAATAATTATACTTATTACTTATATTATTATCAATATAACATGCATTATTACCCATATTATGCAGTTATTATCGCTAGAACTATAATAAATATACGTATTACTTTTATTATCATGAATATACCATGCATTATTACCCATATTATGCAGTTATTATCGGTAGAACTGTAATAAATATACTTATTACTTCTATTATTATCAATATAACATGCACTATTAGCCATATTTTACTATTATTATCGCTAGAACTATAATAATTATACTTATTACTCCCTATATTATCAATATAACATGCATTATTACCCATATAAAGCTGTTATTAACGCTAGAACTGTAATAATTATACCTATTACTTGTATTATTAGCAATATAATGTGCATTATTACCCATATAATGCAGTTATTATCGCTAGAACTGTAATAATTATACCTATTGCTTATATTATTCTCAATATAACATGCATTATTACACATATTATGCAGTTATAATCGCTAGAACTATAATAAATATACTTACTACTCTTATTATCATCAATATAACATGCATTATTACCCATATTATGCAGTTATTATTGCTGGAATGGTAATAATTATACTTATTACTTATATTATTCTCAATATAACATGCATTATTACCCATATTATGCAGTTATTGTTAATGGAACTATAATAAATATACTTATTACTATTATTGTTATCAATATAACATGCACTATTAGCTATATCTTACTATTATTATCGCTAGAACTATAATAATTATGCTTACTACTCCCGATATTTTCAATATAACATGCATTATTACGCATATAATGCAGTTATTATCGCTAGAACTGTAATAAATGTACTTACTACTTCTATGATCATCAATATAACATGCATTATTACCCATATTATGCAGTTATTATCGATAGAGCTATAATAAATATACTTATTGCTTTTATTATTATCAATATAACATGCACTATTAGCCATATTTTACTATTATTATCGCTAGAACTATAATAATTATACTTATTACTTATATTATTATCAATATAACATGCATTATTACCCATATTATGCAGTTATTATCGCTAGAACTATAATAAATATACGTATTACTTTTATTATCATGAATATACCATGCATTATTACCCATATTATGCAGTTATTATCGGTAGAACTGTAATAAATATACTTATTACTTCTATTATTATCAATATAACATGCACTATTAGCCATATTTTACTATTATTATCGCTAGAACTATAATAATTATACTTATTACTCCCTATATTATCAATATAACATGCATTATTACCCATATAAAGCTGTTATTAACGCTAGAACTGTAATAATTATACCTATTACTTGTATTATTAGCAATATAATGTGCATTATTACCCATATAATGCAGTTATTATCGCTAGAACTGTAATAATTATACCTATTGCTTATATTATTCTCAATATAACATGCATTATTACACATATTATGCAGTTATAATCGCTAGAACTATAATAAATATACTTACTACTCTTATTATCATCAATATAACATGCATTATTACCCATATTATGCAGTTATTATTGCTGGAATGGTAATAATTATACTTATTACTTATATTATTCTCAATATAACATGCATTATTACCCATATTATGCAGTTATTGTTAATGGAACTATAATAAATATACTTATTACTATTATTGTTATCAATATAACATGCACTAATAGCTATATCTTACTATTATTATCGCTAGAACTATAATAATTATGCTTACTACTCCCGATATTTTCAATATAACATGCATTATTACGCATATAATGCAGTTATTATCGCTAGAACTGTAATAAATGTACTTACTACTTCTATGATCATCAATATAACATGCATTATTACCCATATTATGCAGTTATTATCGCTAGAACTATAATAAATATACGTATTACTTTTATTATCATCAATGTACCATGCATTATTACCCATATTATGCAGTTATTATCGGTAGAACTGTAATAAATATACTTGTTACTTCTATTATTATCAATATAACATGCACTATTAGCCATATTTTACTATTATTATTGCTAGAACTATAATAATTTTACTTATTACTCCCAATATTATCAATGTAACATGCATTATTACCCATATAATGCAGTTATTATCGCTAGCACTGTAATAATTATACTTATTACTTATATTATTCTCAATATAACATGCATTATTACCCATATTATGCAGTTATAATCGCTAGAACTATAATAAATATACTTACTACTTTCATTATCATCAATATAACATGCATTATTACCCATATTATGCAGTTATTATCGGTAGAGCTATAATAAATATACTTATTACTTTTATTATTATAAATATAACATGCACTATTAGCCATATTTTACTATTATTATCGCTAGAACTATAATAATTATACATATTACTCCCAATATCATCAATATAACATGCATTATTACCCATATTATGCAGTTATAATCGCTAGAACTATAATAAATATACTTACTAATTTAATTTTCATCAATATAACTTGCATTATTACCCATATTATGCAGTTATTATCGATAGAGCTATAATAAATATACTTATTACTTTTATTATTATCAATATAACATGCACTATTAGCCATATTTTACTATTATTATCGCTAGAACTATAATAATTATACTTACTACTTATATTATTATCAATGTAACATGCATTATTACCCATATTATGCAGTTATTATCGCTAGAACTATAATAAATATACGTATTACTTTTATTATCATCAATATTCCATGCAGTATTACCCATATTATGCAGTTATTATCGGTAGAACTGTAATAAATATACTTATTACTTCTATTATTATCAATATAACATGCACTATTAGCCATATTTTACTATTATTATCGCTAGAACTATAATAATTTTACTTATTACTCCCAATATTATCAATGTAACATGCATTATTACCCATATAATGCAGTTATTATCGCTAGAACTGTAATAATTATACTTATTACTTTTATTATTCTCAATATAACATGCATTATTACCCATATTATGCATTTATAATCGCTAGAACTATAATAAATATACTTACTACTTTCATTATCATCAATATAACATGCATTATTACCCATATTATGCAGTTATTATCGATAGAGCTATAATAAATATACTTATTACTTTTATTATTATAAATATAACATGCACTATTAGCCATATTTTACTATTATTATCGCTAGAACTATAATAATTATACTTATTACTCCCAATATCATCAATATAACATGCATTATTACCCATATTATGCAGTTATAATCGCTAGAACTATAATAAATATACTTACTACTTTTATTATCATTAATATAACATGCATTATTACCCATATTATGCAGTTACTATCGATAGAGCTATAATAAATATACTTATTACTTTTATTATTATCAATATAACATGCACTATTAGCCATATTCTACTATTATTATCGCTAGAACTATAATAATTATACTTACTACTTATATTACTATCAATATAACATGCATTATTACCCATATTATGCAGTTATTATCGCTAGAACTATAATAAATATACGTATTACTTTTATTATCATCAATATACCATGCATTATTACCCATATTATGCAGTTATTATCGCTAGAACTATAATAAATATACGTATTATTTTTATTATCATCAATATACCATGCATTATTACCCATATTATGCAGTTATTATCGGTAGAACTGTAATAAATATACTTGTTACTTCTATTATTATCAATATAACATGCACTATTAGCCATATTTTACTATTATTATTGCTAGAACTATAATAATTTTACTTATTACTCCCAATATTATCAATGTAACATGCATTATTACCCATATAATGCAGTTATTATCGCTAGAACTGTAATAAATATACTTATTACTTTTATTATTATCAATATAACGTGCACTATTAGCCATATTTTACTATTATTATCGCTAGAACTATAATAATTATAGTTATTACTCCCGATATTATCAATATAACATGCATTATTACCCATATAATGCAGTTATTATCGCTAGAACTGTAATAATTATACTTATTACTTTTATTATTATCAATATAACATGCACTATTAGCCACATTTTACTAATATTATCGCTAGAACTATAATAATTATACTTATTACTCCCGATATTATCAATATAACATGCATTATTACCCATATAATGCAGTTATTATCGCTAGAACTGTAATAATTATACTTATTACTTATATTATTAGCAATATAACGTGCATTATTACCCATATAATGCAGTTATTATCGCTAAAACTGTAATAATTATACTTATTACTTATATTATTCTCAATATAACATGCATTATTACCCATATTATGCAGTTATAATCGCTAGAGCTATAATAAATATACTTACTACTTTCATTATCATCAATATAACATGCATTATTACCCTTATTATGCAGTTATTATCGATAGAACTATAATAAATATACTTATTACTTTTATTATTATCAATATTACATGCACTGTTAGCCATATTTTACTATTATTATCGCTAGAACTATAATAACTATACTTATTACTCCCAATATTATCAATATAACATGCATTATTACCCATATAATGCAGTTATTATCGCTAGAACTATAATAAATATACTTATTACTTTTATTATTATCAATATAACATGCACTATTAGCCATATTTTACTATTATTATCGCAAGAACTATAATAATTATACTTATTACTCCCAATATTATCAATGTAACATGCATTATTACCCATGTAATGCAGTTGTTATCGCTAAAACTGTAATAATTATACTTATTACTTATATTATTCTCAATATAACATGCATTATTACCCATATTATGCAGTTATAACCGCTAGAGCTATAATAAATATACTTACTTTTTTCATTATCATCAATATAACATGCATTATTACCCTTATTACGCAGTTATTATCGATAGAACTATAATAAATATACTTATTACTTTTATTATTATCAATATTACATGCACTGTTAGCCATATTTTACTATTATTATCGCTAGAACTATAATAACTATACTTATTACTCCCAATATTATCAATATAACATGCATTATTACCCTTATTACGCAGTTATTATCGATAGAACTATAATAAATATCCTTATTACTTTCATTATTATCAATATAACATGCACTATTAGCCATATTTTACTATTATTATCGCTAGAACTATAATAATTATACTTATTACTTATATTATTATCAATATAACATGCATTATTACCCATATTATGCAGTTATTAACGCTAGAACCGTAATAATTATACTTATTACTTATATTATTATCAGTATAACATGCATTATTAACAATATTATGCAGTTATAATCGCTAGAACTATAATAAATATACTTAGTACTTTTATTATCATCAATATAACATGCATTATTACAAATATTATAAAGTTATTATCGCTAGAACTATAATAAATATACTTAGTACTCTTATTATCATCAATATAACATGCATTATTACCCATATTATGCAGTTATAATGGCTAGAACTATAATAAATATACTTACTACTTTTATTATCATCAATATACCATGCATTATTACCCATATTATGCAGTTATTATCGATAGAACTGTAATAAATATACTTATTACTTTTATTATTATCAATATTACATGCACTATTAGCCATATTTTACTATTATTATCGCTAGAACTATAACAACTATACTTATTACTCCCAATATTATCAATATAACATGCATTATTACCCATATAATGCAGTTATTATCGCTAGAACTATAATAAATATACTTATTACTTTTATTATTATCAATATAACATGCACTATTAGCCATATTTTACTATTATTATCGCTAGAACTATAATAATTATAGTTATTACTCCCGATATTATCAATATAACATGCATTATTACCCATATAATGCAGTTATTATCGCTAGAACTGTAATAATTATACTTACTACTTTCATTATCATCAATATAACATGCATTATTACCCATATTATGCAGTTATTATCGATAGAGCTATCATAAATATACTTATTACTTTTATTATTATCAATATAACATGCACTATTAGCCATATTTTACTATTATTATCGCTAGAACTATAATAATTATACTTATTACTTATATTATTATCAATATAACATGCATTATTACCCATATTATGCAGTTATTATCGCTAGAACTATAATAAATATACGTATTACTTTTATTATCATCAATATACCATGCATTATTACCCATATTATGCAGTTATTATCGGTAGAACTGTAATAAATATACTTGTTACTTCTATTATTATCAATATAACATGCACTATTAGCCATATTTTACTATTATTATCGCTAGAACTATAATAATTATACTTATTACTCCCAATATTATCAATATAACATGCATTATTACCCATATAATGCTGTTATTAACGCTAGAACTGTAATAATTATACCTATTACTTGTATTATTAGCAATATAATGTGCATTATTACCCATATAATGCAGTTATTATCGCTAGAACTGTAATAATTATACCTATTGCTTATATTATTCTCAATATAACATGCATTATTACACATATTATGCAGTTATAATCGCTAGAACTATAATAAATATACTTACTACTCTTATTATCATCAATATAACATGCATTATTACCCATATTATGCAGTTATTATTGCTGGAATGGTAATAATTATACTTATTACTTATATTATTCTCAATATAACATGCATTATTACCCATATTATGCAGTTATTGTTAATGGAACTATAATAAATATACTTATTACTATTATTGTTATCAATATAACATGCACTATTAGCTATATCTTACTATTATTATCGCTAGAACTATAATAATTATGCTTACTACTCCCGATATTTTCAATATAACATGCATTATTACGCATATAATGCAGTTATTATCGCTAGAACTGTAATAAATGTACTTACTACTTTTATGATCATCAATATAACATGCATTATTACCCATATTATGCAGTTATTATCGCTAGAACTATAATAAATATACGTATTACTTTTATTATCATCAATATACCATGCATTATTACCCATATTATGCAGTTATTATCGGTAGAACTGTAATAAATATACTTGTTACTTCTATTATTATCAATATAACATGCACTATTAGCCATATTTTACTATTATTATTGCTAGAACTATAATAATTTTACTTATTACTCCCAATATTATCAATGTAACATGCATTATTACCCATATAATGCAGTTATTATCGCTAGCACTGTAATAATTATACTTATTACTTATATTATTCTCAATATAACATGCATTATTACCCATATTATGCAGTTATAATCGCTAGAACTATAATAAATATACTTACTACTTTCATTATCATCAATATAACATGCATTATTACCCATATTATGCAGTTATTATCGATAGAGCTATAATAAATATACTTATTACTTTTATTATTATAAATATAACATGCACTATTAGCCATATTTTACTATTATTATCGCTAGAACTATAATAATTATACATATTACTCCCAATATCATCAATATAACATGCATTATTACCCATATTATGCAGTTATAATCGCTAGAACTATAATAAATATACTTACTACTTTTATTATCATCAATATAACATGCATTATTACCCATATTATGCAGTTACTATCGATAGAGCTATAATAAATATACTTATTACTTTTATTATTATCAATATAACATGCACTATTAGCCATATTTTACAATTATTATCGCTAGAACTATAATAATTATACTTACTACTTATATTATTATCAATATAACATGCATTATTACCCATATTATGCAGTTATTATCGCTAGAACTATAATAAATATACGTATTACTTTTATTATCATCAATATACCATGCATTATTACCCATATTATGCAGTTATTATCGGTAGAACTGTAATAAATATACTTGTTACTTCTATTATTATCAATATAACATGCACTATTAGCCATATTTTACTATTATTATTGCTAGAACTATAATAATTTTACTTATTACTCCCAATATTATCAATGTAACATGCATTATTACCCATATTATGCAGTTATAATCGCTAGAACTATAATAAATATACTTACTAATTTAATTTTCATCAATATAACATGCATTATTACCCATATTATGCAGTTATTATCGATAGAGCTATAATAAATATACTTATTACTTTTATTATTATCAATATAACATGCACTATTAGCCATATTTTACTATTATTATCGCTAGAACTATAATAATTATACTTACTACTTATATTATTATCAATATAACATGCTTTATTACCCATATTATGCAGTTATTATCGCTAGAACTATAATAAATATACGTATTACTTTTATTATCATCAATATTCCATGCATTATTACCCATATTATGCAGTTATTATCGGTAGAACTGTAATAAATATACTTATTACTTCTATTATTATCAATATAACATGCACTATTAGCCATATTTTACTATTATTATCGCTAGAACTATAATAATTTTACTTATTACTCCCAATATTATCAATGTAACATGCATTATTACCCATATAATGCAGTTATTATCGCTAGAACTGTAATAATTATACTTATTACTTTTATTATTCTCAATATAACATGCATTATTACCCATATTATGCATTTATAATCGCTAGAACTATAATAAATATACTTACTACTTTCATTATCATCAATATAACATGCATTATTACCCATATTATGCAGTTATTATCGATAGAGCTATAATAAATATACTTATTACTTTTATTATTATAAATATAACATGCACTATTAGCCATATTTTACTATTATTATCGCTAGAACTATAATAATTATACTTATTACTCCCAATATCATCAATATAACATGCATTATTACCCATATTATGCAGTTATAATCGCTAGAACTATAATAAATATACTTACTACTTTTATTATCATTAATATGACATGCATTATTACCCATATTATGCAGTTATTATCGGTAGAACTGTAATAAATATACTTGTTACTTCTATTATTATCAATATAACATGCACTATTAGCCATATTTTACTATTATTATTGCTAGAACTATAATAATTTTACTTATTACTCCCAATATTATCAATGTAACATGCATTATTACCCATATAATGCAGTTATTATCGCTAGAACTGTAATAAATATACTTATTACTTTTATTATTATCAATATAACGTGCACTATTAGCCATATTTTACTATTATTATCGCTAGAACTATAATAATTATAGTTATTACTCCCGATATTATCAATATAACATGCATTATTACCCATATAATGCAGTTATTATCGCTAGAACTGTAATAATTATACTTATTACTTTTATTATTATCAATATAACATGCACTATTAGCCACATTTTACTAATATTATCGCTAGAACTATAATAATTATACTTATTACTCCCGATATTATCAATATAACATGCATTATTACCCATATAATGCAGTTATTATCGCTAGAACTGTAATAATTATACTTATTACTTATATTATTAGCAATATAACGTGCATTATTACCCATATAATGCAGTTATTATCGCTAAAACTGTAATAATTATACTTATTACTTATATTATTCTCAATATAACATGCATTATTACCCATATTATGCAGTTATAATCGCTAGAGCTATAATAAATATACTTACCACTTTCATTATCATCAATATAACATGCATTATTACCCTTATTATGCAGTTATTATCGATAGAACTATAATAAATATACTTATTACTTTTATTATTATCAATATTACATGCACTATTAGCCATATTTTACTATTATTATCGCTAGAACTATAATAACTATACTTATTACTCCCAATATTATCAATATAACATGCATTATTACCCATGTAATGCAGTTATTATCGTTAGTACTATAATAAATATACTTATTACTTTTATTATTATCAATATAACATGCACTATTAGCCATATTTTACTATTATTATCGCTAGAACTATAATAATTATACTTATTACTTATATTATTATGAATATAACATGCATTATTACCCATATAAAGCAGTTATTATCGCTAGAACTGTAATAAATATACTTACTACTTTTATGATCATCAATATAACATGCATTATTACCCATATTATGCAGTTATTATTGCTAGAACTGTAATAATTATACTTATTACTTATATTATTAGCAATATAACGTGCATTATTACCCATATAAAGCAGTTATTATCGCTAGAACTGTAATAATTATACTTATTACTTATATTGTTCTGAATATAACATGCATTATTACCCATATTATGCAGTTCTAATCGCTAGAGCTATAATAAATATACTTACTACTTTCATTATCATCAATATAACATGCATTATTACCCTTATTACGCAGTTATTATCGATAGAACTATAATAAATATACTTATTACTTTTATTATTATCAATATTACATGCACTGTTAGCCATATTTTACTATTATTATCGCTAGAACTATAATAACTATACTTATTACTCCCAATATTATCAATATAACATGCATTATTACCCATATAATGCAGTTATTATCGCTAGAACTATAATAAATATACTTATTACTTTTATTATTATCAATATAACATGCACTATTAGCCATATTTTACTATTATTATCGCGAGAACTATAATAATTATACTTATTACTCCCAATATTATCAATGTAACATGCATTATTACCCATGTAATGCAGTTGTTATCGCTAAAACTGTAATAATTATACTTATTACTTATATTATTCTCAATATAACATGCATTATTACCCATATTATGCAGTTATTAACGCTAGAACCGTAATAATTATACTTATTACTTATATTATTATGAATATAACATGCATTATTACCCTTATTACGCAGTTATTATCGATAGAACTATAATAAATATCCTTATTACTTTCATTATTATCAATATAACATGCACTATTAGCCATATTTTACTATTATTATCGCTAGAACTATAATAATTATACTTATTACTTATATTATTATCAATATAACATGCATTATTACCCATATTATGCAGTTATTAACGCTAGAACCGTAATAATTATACTTATTACTTATATTATTATCAGTATAACATGCATTATTAACAATATTATGCAGTTATAATCGCTAGAACTATAATAAATATACTTAGTACTTTTATTATCATCAATATAACATGCATTATTACAAATATTATAAAGTTATTATCGCTAGAACTATAATAAATATACTTAGTACTCTTATTATCATCAATATAACATGCATTATTACCCATATTATGCAGTTATAATGGCTAGAACTATAATAAATATACTTACTACTTTTATTATCATCAATATACCATGCATTATTACCCATATTATGCAGTTATTATCGATAGAACTGTAATAAATATACTTATTACTTTTATTATTATCAATATAACATGCACTATTAGCCATATTTTACTATTATTATCGCGAGAACTATAATAATTATACTTATTACTCCCAATATTATCAATGTAACATGCATTAATACCCATGTAATGCAGTTGTTATCGCTAAAACTGTAATAATTATACTTATTACTTATATTATTCTCAATATAACATGCATTATTACCCATATTATGCAGTTATAATCGCTAGAGCTATAATAAATATACTTACCACTTTCATTATCATCAATATGACATGCATTATTACCCTTATTATGCAGTTATTATCGATAGAACTATAATAAATATACTTATTACTTTTATTATTATCAATATTACATGCACTATTAGCCATATTTTACTATTATTATCGCTAGAACTATAACAACTATACTTATTACTCCCAATATTATCAATATAACATGCATTATTACCCATATAATGCAGTTATTATCGCTAGAACTATAATAAATATACATATTACTTTTATTATTATCAATATAACATGCACTATTAGCCATATTTTACTATTATTATCGCTAGAACTATAATAATTATAGTTATTACTCCCGATATTATCAATATAACATGCATTATTACCCATATAATGCAGTTATTATCGCTAGAACTGTAATAATTATACTTATTACTTATATTATTCTCAATATAACATGCATTATTACCCATATTATGCAGTTATTATGGCTAGGACTGTAATTAATATACTTACTACTTTTATTATCATCAATATAACATGCATTATTACCCATATTATGCAGTTATTATCGATAGAACTATAATAAATATACTTATTACTTTTATTATTATCAATATAACATGCACTATTAGCCATGTTTTACTATTATTATCGCTAGAACTAGAATAGTTTTACTTAATACTTTTATTATCATCAATATAACATGCATTATTACCCATATAATGCAGTTATTATCGCTAGAACTGTAATAATTACACTTATTACTTATATTATTATCAATATTACATGCATTACTACCCATATAATGCAGTTATTATCGCTAGATCTATAGTAAGTATACTTATTACTTCTGTTATTATCAATATAACATGCACTATTAGCCATATTTTACTATTATTATCGCTAGAACTATAATAATTATACTTACTACTTATATTACTATCAATATAACATGCATTATTACCCATATTATGCAGTTATTATCGCTAGAACTATAATAAATATACGTATTACTTTTATTATTATCAATATACCATGCATTATTACCCATATTATGCAGTTATTATCGCTAGAACTATAATAAATATACGTATTACTTTTATTATCATCAATATACCATGCATTATTACCCATATTATGCAGTTATTATCGGTAGAACTGTAATAAATATACTTGTTACTTCTATTATTATCAATATAACATGCACTATTAGCCATATTTTACTATTATTATTGCTAGAACTATAATAATTTTACTTATTACTCCCAATATTATCAATGTAACATGCATTATTACCCATATAATGCAGTTATTATCGCTAGCACTGTAATAATTATACTTATTACTTATATTATTCTCAATATAACATGCATTATTACCCATATTATGCAGTTATAATCGCTAGAACTATAATAAATATACTTACTACTTTCATTATCATCAATATAACATGCATTATTACCCATATTATGCAGTTATTATCGATAGAGCTATAATAAATATACTTATTACTTTTATTATTATCAATATAACATGCACTATTAGCCATATTTTACTATTATTATCGCTAGAACTATAATAATTATACTTATTACTTATATTATTATCAATATAACATGCATTATTACCCATATTATGCAGTTATTATCGCTAGAACTATAATAAATATACGTATTACTTTTATTATCATGAATATACCATGCATTATTACACATATTATGCAGTTATTATCGGTAGAACTGTAATAAATATACTTATTACTTCTATTATTATCAATATAACATGCACTATTAGCCATATTTTACTATTATTATCGCTAGAACTATAATAATTATACTTATTACTCCCAATATTATCAATATAACATGCATTATTACCCATATAATGCTGTTATTAACGCTAGAACTGTAATAATTATACCTATTACTTGTATTATTAGCAATATAATGTGCATTATTACCCATATAATGCAGTTATTATCGCTAGAACTGTAATAATTATACCTATTGCTTATATTATTCTCAATATAACATGCATTATTACACATATTATGCAGTTATAATCGCTAGAACTATAATAAATATACTTACTACTCTTATTATCATCAATATAACATGCATTATTACCCATATTATGCAGTTATTATTGCTGGAATGGTAATAATTATACTTATTACTTATATTATTCTCAATATAACATGCATTATTACCCATATTATGCAGTTATTGTTAATGGAACTATAATAAATATACTTATTACTATTATTGTTATCAATATAACATGCACTATTAGCTATATCTTACTATTATTATCGCTAGAACTATAATAATTATGCTTACTACTCCCGATATTTTCAATATAACATGCATTATTACGCATATAATGCAGTTATTATCGCTAGAACTGTAATAAATGTACTTACTACTTTTATGATCATCAATATAACATGCATTATTACCCATATTATGCAGTTATTATCGCTAGAACTATAATAAATATACGTATTACTTTTATTATCATCAATATACCATGCATTATTACCCATATTATGCAGTTATTATCGGTAGAACTGTAATAAATATACTTGTTACTTCTATTATTATCAATATAACATGCACTATTAGCCATATTTTACTATTATTATTGCTAGAACTATAATAATTTTACTTATTACTCCCAATATTATCAATGTAACATGCATTATTACCCATATAATGCAGTTATTATCGCTAGCACTGTAATAATTATACTTATTACTTATATTATTCTCAATATAACATGCATTATTACCCATATTATGCAGTTATAATCGCTAGAACTATAATAAATATACTTACTACTTTCATTATCATCAATATAACATGCATTATTACCCATATTATGCAGTTATTATCGATAGAGCTATAATAAATATACTTATTACTTTTATTATTATAAATATAACATGCACTATTAGCCATATTTTACTATTATTATCGCTAGAACTATAATAATTATACATATTACTCCCAATATCATCAATATAACATGCATTATTACCCATATTATGCAGTTATAATCGCTAGAACTATAATAAATATACTTACTACTTTTATTATCATCAATATAACATGCATTATTACCCATATTATGCAGTTACTATCGATAGAGCTATAATAAATATACTTATTACTTTTATTATTATCAATATAACATGCACTATTAGCCATATTTTACAATTATTATCGCTAGAACTATAATAATTATACTTACTACTTATATTATTATCAATATAACATGCATTATTACCCATATTATGCAGTTATTATCGCTAGAACTATAATAAATATACGTATTACTTTTATTATCATCAATATACCATGCATTATTACCCATATTATGCAGTTATTATCGGTAGAACTGTAATAAATATACTTGTTACTTCTATTATTATCAATATAACATGCACTATTAGCCATATTTTACTATTATTATTGCTAGAACTATAATAATTTTACTTATTACTCCCAATATTATCAATGTAACATGCATTATTACCCATATTATGCAGTTATAATCGCTAGAACTATAATAAATATACTTACTAATTTAATTTTCATCAATATAACATGCATTATTACCCATATTATGCAGTTATTATCGATAGAGCTATAATAAATATACTTATTACTTTTATTATTATCAATATAACATGCACTATTAGCCATATTTTACTATTATTATCGCTAGAACTATAATAATTATACTTACTACTTATATTATTATCAATATAAAATGCATTATTACCCATATTATGCAGTTATTATCGCTAGAACTATAATAAATATACGTATTACTTTTATTATCATCAATATTCCATGCATTATTACCCATATTATGCAGTTATTATCGGTAGAACTGTAATAAATATACTTATTACTTTTATTATTATCAATATTACATGCACTGTTAGCCATATTTTACTATTATTATCGCTAGAACTATAATAACTATACTTATTACTCCCAATATTATCAATATAACATGCATTATTACCCATATAATGCAGTTATTATCGCTAGAACTATAATAAATATACTTATTACTTTTATTATTATCAATATAACATGCACTATTAGCCATATTTTACTATTATTATCGCGAGAACTATAATAATTATACTTATTACTCCCAATATTATCAATGTAACATGCATTATTACCCATGTAATGCAGTTGTTATCGCTAAAACTGTAATAATTATACTTATTACTTATATTATTCTCAATATAACATGCATTATTACCCATATTATGCAGTTATAATCGCTAGAGCTATAATAAATATACTTACTTTTTTCATTATCATCAATATAACATGCATTATTACCCTTATTACGCAGTTATTATCGATAGAACTATAATAAATATACTTATTACTTTTATTATTATCAATATTACATGCACTGTTAGCCATATTTTACTATTATTATCGCTAGAACTATAATAACTATACTTATTACTCCCAATATTATCAATATAACATGCATTATTACCCATATAATGCAGTTATTATCGCTAGAACTATAATAAATATACATATTACTTTTATTATTATCAATATAACATGCACTATTAGCCATATTTTACTATTATTATCGCTAGAACTATAATAATTATAGTTATTACTCCCGATATTATCAATATAACATGCATTATTACCCATATAATGCAGCTATTATCGCTAGAACTGTAATAATTATACTTATTACTTATATTATTCTCAATATAACATGCATTATTACCCATATTATGCAGTTATTATGGCTAGGACTGTAATTAATATACTTACTACTTTTATTATCATCAATATAACATGCATTATTACCCATATTATGCAGTTATTATCGATAGAACTATAATAAATATACTTATTACTTTTATTATTATCAATATAACATGCACTATTAGCCATGTTTTACTATTATTATCGCTAGAACTAGAATAGTTTTACTTAATACTTTTATTATCATCAATATAACATGCATTATTACCCATATAATGCAGTTATTATCGCTAGAACTGTAATAATTACACTTATTACTTATATTATTATCAATATTACATGCATTACTACCCATATAATGCAGTTATTATCGCTAGATCTATAGTAAGTATACTTATTACTTCTGTTATTATCAATATAACATGCACTATTAGCCATATTTTACTATTATTATCGCTAGAACTATAATAATTATACTTACTACTTATATTACTATCAATATAACATGCATTATTACCCATATTATGCAGTTATTATCGCTAGAACTATAATAAATATACGTATTACTTTTATTATTATCAATATACCATGCATTATTACCCATATTATGCAGTTATTATCGCTAGAACTATAATAAATATACGTATTACTTTTATTATCATCAATATACCATGCATTATTACCCATATTATGCAGTTATTATCGGTAGAACTGTAATAAATATACTTGTTACTTCTATTATTATCAATATAACATGCACTATTAGCCATATTTTACTATTATTATTGCTAGAACTATAATAATTTTACTTATTACTCCCAATATTATCAATGTAACATGCATTATTACCCATATAATGCAGTTATTATCGCTAGCACTGTAATAATTATACTTATTACTTATATTATTCTCAATATAACATGCATTATTACCCATATTATGCAGTTATAATCGCTAGAACTATAATAAATATACTTACTACTTTCATTATCATCAATATAACATGCATTATTACCCATATTATGCAGTTATTATCGATAGAGCTATAATAAATATACTTATTACTTTTATTATTATCAATATAACATGCACTATTAGCCATATTTTACTATTATTATCGCTAGAACTATAATAATTATACTTATTACTTATATTATTATCAATATAACATGCATTATTACCC
Source organism: Megachile leachella (assembly GCA_963576845.1). Lineage (NCBI taxonomy): Eukaryota > Metazoa > Arthropoda > Insecta > Hymenoptera > Megachilidae > Megachile > Megachile leachella. The sequence goes on along the minus strand of CAUYWW010000150.1, from coordinate 285,966 downwards.
ATATTATGCAGTTATTATCGCTAGAACTATAATAAATATACGTATTACTTTTATTATCATGAATATACCATGCATTATTACACATATTATGCAGTTATTATCGGTAGAACTGTAATAAATATACTTATTACTTCTATTATTATCAATATAACATGCACTATTAGCCATATTTTACTATTATTATCGCTAGAACTATAATAATTATACTTATTACTCCCAATATTATCAATATAACATGCATTATTACCCATATAATGCTGTTATTAACGCTAGAACTGTAATAATTATACCTATTACTTGTATTATTAGCAATATAATGTGCATTATTACCCATATAATGCAGTTATTATCGCTAGAACTGTAATAATTATACCTATTGCTTATATTATTCTCAATATAACATGCATTATTACACATATTATGCAGTTATAATCGCTAGAACTATAATAAATATACTTACTACTCTTATTATCATCAATATAACATGCATTATTACCCATATTATGCAGTTATTATTGCTGGAATGGTAATAATTATACTTATTACTTATATTATTCTCAATATAACATGCATTATTACCCATATTATGCAGTTATTGTTAATGGAACTATAATAAATATACTTATTACTATTATTGTTATCAATATAACATGCACTATTAGCTATATCTTACTATTATTATCGCTAGAACTATAATAATTATGCTTACTACTCCCGATATTTTCAATATAACATGCATTATTACGCATATAATGCAGTTATTATCGCTAGAACTGTAATAAATGTACTTACTACTTTTATGATCATCAATATAACATGCATTATTACCCATATTATGCAGTTATTATCGCTAGAACTATAATAAATATACGTATTACTTTTATTATCATCAATATACCATGCATTATTACCCATATTATGCAGTTATTATCGGTAGAACTGTAATAAATATACTTGTTACTTCTATTATTATCAATATAACATGCACTATTAGCCATATTTTACTATTATTATTGCTAGAACTATAATAATTTTACTTATTACTCCCAATATTATCAATGTAACATGCATTATTACCCATATAATGCAGTTATTATCGCTAGCACTGTAATAATTATACTTATTACTTATATTATTCTCAATATAACATGCATTATTACCCATATTATGCAGTTATAATCGCTAGAACTATAATAAATATACTTACTACTTTCATTATCATCAATATAACATGCATTATTACCCATATTATGCAGTTATTATCGATAGAGCTATAATAAATATACTTATTACTTTTATTATTATAAATATAACATGCACTATTAGCCATATTTTACTATTATTATCGCTAGAACTATAATAATTATACTTATTACTTATATTATTATCAATATAACATGCATTATTACCCATATTATGCAGTTATTATCGCTAGAACTATAATAAATATACGTATTACTTTTATTATCATGAATATACCATGCATTATTACACATATTATGCAGTTATTATCGGTAGAACTGTAATAAATATACTTATTACTTCTATTATTATCAATATAACATGCACTATTAGCCATATTTTACTATTATTATCGCTAGAACTATAATAATTATACTTATTACTCCCAATATTATCAATATAACATGCATTATTACCCATATAATGCTGTTATTAACGCTAGAACTGTAATAATTATACCTATTACTTGTATTATTAGCAATATAATGTGCATTATTACCCATATAATGCAGTTATTATCGCTAGAACTGTAATAATTATACCTATTGCTTATATTATTCTCAATATAACATGCATTATTACACATATTATGCAGTTATAATCGCTAGAACTATAATAAATATACTTACTACTCTTATTATCATCAATATAACATGCATTATTACCCATATTATGCAGTTATTATTGCTGGAATGGTAATAATTATACTTATTACTTATATTATTCTCAATATAACATGCATTATTACCCATATTATGCAGTTATTGTTAATGGAACTATAATAAATATACTTATTACTATTATTGTTATCAATATAACATGCACTATTAGCTATATCTTACTATTATTATCGCTAGAACTATAATAATTATGCTTACTACTCCCGATATTTTCAATATAACATGCATTATTACGCATATAATGCAGTTATTATCGCTAGAACTGTAATAAATGTACTTACTACTTTTATGATCATCAATATAACATGCATTATTACCCATATTATGCAGTTATTATCGCTAGAACTATAATAAATATACGTATTACTTTTATTATCATCAATATACCATGCATTATTACCCATATTATGCAGTTATTATCGGTAGAACTGTAATAAATATACTTGTTACTTCTATTATTATCAATATAACATGCACTATTAGCCATATTTTACTATTATTATTGCTAGAACTATAATAATTTTACTTATTACTCCCAATATTATCAATGTAACATGCATTATTACCCATATAATGCAGTTATTATCGCTAGCACTGTAATAATTATACTTATTACTTATATTATTCTCAATATAACATGCATTATTACCCATATTATGCAGTTATAATCGCTAGAACTATAATAAATATACTTACTACTTTCATTATCATCAATATAACATGCATTATTACCCATATTATGCAGTTATTATCGATAGAGCTATAATAAATATACTTATTACTTTTATTATTATCAATATAACATGCACTATTAGCCATATTTTACTATTATTATCGCTAGAACTATAATAATTATACTTATTACTTATATTATTATCAATATAACATGCATTATTACCCATATTATGCAGTTATTATCGCTAGAACTATAATAAATATACGTATTACTTTTATTATCATGAATATACCATGCATTATTACACATATTATGCAGTTATTATCGGTAGAACTGTAATAAATATACTTATTACTTCTATTATTATCAATATAACATGCACTATTAGCCATATTTTACTATTATTATCGCTAGAACTATAATAATTATACTTATTACTCCCAATATTATCAATATAACATGCATTATTACCCATATAATGCTGTTATTAACGCTAGAACTGTAATAATTATACCTATTACTTGTATTATTAGCAATATAATGTGCATTATTACCCATATAATGCAGTTATTATCGCTAGAACTGTAATAATTATACCTATTGCTTATATTATTCTCAATATAACATGCATTATTACACATATTATGCAGTTATAATCGCTAGAACTATAATAAATATACTTACTACTCTTATTATCATCAATATAACATGCATTATTACCCATATTATGCAGTTATTATTGCTGGAATGGTAATAATTATACTTATTACTTATATTATTCTCAATATAACATGCATTATTACCCATATTATGCAGTTATTGTTAATGGAACTATAATAAATATACTTATTACTATTATTGTTATCAATATAACATGCACTATTAGCTATATCTTACTATTATTATCGCTAGAACTATAATAATTATGCTTACTACTCCCGATATTTTCAATATAACATGCATTATTACGCATATAATGCAGTTATTATCGCTAGAACTGTAATAAATGTACTTACTACTTTTATGATCATCAATATAACATGCATTATTACCCATATTATGCAGTTATTATCGCTAGAACTATAATAAATATACGTATTACTTTTATTATCATCAATATACCATGCATTATTACCCATATTATGCAGTTATTATCGGTAGAACTGTAATAAATATACTTGTTACTTCTATTATTATCAATATAACATGCACTATTAGCCATATTTTACTATTATTATTGCTAGAACTATAATAATTTTACTTATTACTCCCAATATTATCAATGTAACATGCATTATTACCCATATAATGCAGTTATTATCGCTAGCACTGTAATAATTATACTTATTACTTATATTATTCTCAATATAACATGCATTATTACCCATATTATGCAGTTATAATCGCTAGAACTATAATAAATATACTTACTACTTTCATTATCATCAATATAACATGCATTATTACCCATATTATGCAGTTATTATCGATAGAGCTATAATAAATATACTTATTACTTTTATTATTATAAATATAACATGCACTATTAGCCATATTTTACTATTATTATCGCTAGAACTATAATAATTATACATATTACTCCCAATATCATCAATATAACATGCATTATTACCCATATTATGCAGTTATAATCGCTAGAACTATAATAAATATACTTACTACTTTTATTATCATCAATATAACATGCATTATTACCCATATTATGCAGTTACTATCGATAGAGCTATAATAAATATACTTATTACTTTTATTATTATCAATATAACATGCACTATTAGCCATATTTTACAATTATTATCGCTAGAACTATAATAATTATACTTACTACTTATATTATTATCAATATAACATGCATTATTACCCATATTATGCAGTTATTATCGCTAGAACTATAATAAATATACGTATTACTTTTATTATCATCAATATACCATGCATTATTACCCATATTATGCAGTTATTATCGGTAGAACTGTAATAAATATACTTGTTACTTCTATTATTATCAATATAACATGCACTATTAGCCATATTTTACTATTATTATTGCTAGAACTATAATAATTTTACTTATTACTCCCAATATTATCAATGTAACATGCATTATTACCCATATTATGCAGTTATAATCGCTAGAACTATAATAAATATACTTACTAATTTAATTTTCATCAATATAACATGCATTATTACCCATATTATGCAGTTATTATCGATAGAGCTATAATAAATATACTTATTACTTTTATTATTATCAATATAACATGCACTATTAGCCATATTTTACTATTATTATCGCTAGAACTATAATAATTATACTTACTACTTATATTATTATCAATATAACATGCATTATTACCCATATTATGCAGTTATTATCGCTAGAACTATAATAAATATACGTATTACTTTTATTATCATCAATATTCCATGCATTATTACCCATATTATGCAGTTATTATCGGTAGAACTGTAATAAATATACTTATTACTTCTATTATTATCAATATAACATGCACTATTAGCCATATTTTACTATTATTATCGCTAGAACTATAATAATTTTACTTAATACTCCCAATATTATCAATGTAACATGCATTATTACCCATATAATGCAGTTATTATCGCTAGAACTGTAATAATTATACTTATTACTTTTATTATTCTCAATATAACATGCATTATTACCCATATTATGCATTTATAATCGCTAGAACTATAATAAATATACTTACTACTTTCATTATCATCAATATAACATGCATTATTACCCATATTATGCAGTTATTATCGATAGGGCTATAATAAATATACTTATTACTTTTATTATTATAAATATAACATGCACTATTAGCGATATTTTACTATTATTATCGCTAGAACTATAATAATTATACTTATTACTCCCAATATCATCAATATAACATGCATTATTACCCATATTATGCAGTTATAATCGCTAGAACTATAATAAATATACTTACTACTTTTATTATCATTAATATAACATGCATTATTACCCATATTATGCAGTTACTATCGATAGAGCTATAATAAATATACTTATTACTTTTATTATTATCAATATAACATGCACTATTAGCCATATTCTACTATTATTATCGCTAGAACTATAATAATTATACTTACTACTTATATTACTATCAATATAACATGCATTATTACCCATATTATGCAGTTATTATCGCTAGAACTATAATAAATATACGTATTACTTTTATTATCATCAATATACCATGCATTATTACCCATATTATGCAGTTATTATCGCTAGAACTATAATAAATATACGTATTACTTTTATTATCATCAATATACCATGCATTATTACCCATATTATGCAGTTATTATCGGTAGAACTGTAATAAATATACTTGTTACTTCTATTATTATCAATATAACATGCACTATTAGCCATATTTTACTATTATTATTGCTAGAACTATAATAATTTTACTTATTACTCCCAATATTATCAATGTAACATGCATTATTACCCATATTATGCAGTTATAATCGCTAGAACTATAATAAATATACTTACTAATTTAATTTTCATCAATATAACATGCATTATTACCCATATTATGCAGTTATTATCGATAGAGCTATAATAAATATACTTATTACTTTTATTATTATCAATATAACATGCACTATTAGCCATATTTTACTATTATTATCGCTAGAACTATAATAATTATACTTACTACTTATATTATTATCAATATAACATGCATTATTACCCATATTATGCAGTTATTATCGCTAGAACTATAATAAATATACGTATTACTTTTATTATCATCAATATTCCATGCATTATTACCCATATTATGCAGTTATTATCGGTAGAACTGTAATAAATATACTTATTACTTCTATTATTATCAATATAACATGCACTATTAGCCATATTTTACTATTATTATCGCTAGAACTATAATAATTATACTTACTACTTATATTATTATCAATATAAAATGCATTATTACCCATATTATGCAGTTATTATCGCTAGAACTATAATAAATATACGTATTACTTTTATTATCATCAATATTCCATGCATTATTACCCATATTATGCAGTTATTATCGGTAGAACTGTAATAAATATACTTATTACTTCTATTATTAGCAATATAACATGCACTATTAGCCATATTTTACTATTATTATCGCTAGAACTATAATAATTTTACTTATTACTCCCAATATTATCAATGTAACATGCATTATTACCCATATAATGCAGTTATTATCGCTAGAACTGTAATAATTATACTTATTACTTTTATTATTCTCAATATAACATGCATTATTACCCATATTATGCATTTATAATCGCTAGAAATATAATAAATATACTTACTACTTTCATTATCATCAATATAACATGCATTATTACCCATATTATGCAGTTATTATCGATAGGGCTATAATAAATATACTTATTACTTTTATTATTATAAATATAACATGCACTATTAGCCATATTTTACTATTATTATCGCTAGAACTATAATAATTATACTTATTACTCCCAATATCATCAATATAACATGCATTATTACACATATTATGCAGTTATAATCGCTAGAACTATAATAAATATACTTACTACTTTTATTATCATTAATATAACATGCATTATTACCCATATTATGCAGTTACTATCGATAGAGCTATAATAAATATACTTATTACTTTTATTATTATCAATATAACATGCACTATTAGCCATATTCTACTATTATTATCGCTAGAACTATAATAATTATACTTACTACTTATATTACTATCAATATAACATGCATTATTACCCATATTATGCAGTTATTATCGCTAGAACTATAATAAATATACGTATTACTTTTATTATCATCAATATACCATGCATTATTACCCATATTATGCAGTTATTATCGCTAGAACTATAATAAATATACGTATTACTTTTATTATCATCAATATACCATGCATTATTACCCATATTATGCAGTTATTATCGGTAGAACTGTAATAAATATACTTGTTACTTCTATTATTATCAATATAACATGCACTATTAGCCATATTTTACTATTATTATTGCTAGAACTATAATAATTTTACTTATTACTCCCAATATTATCAATGTAACATGCATTATTACCCATATTATGCAGTTATAATCGCTAGAACTATAATAAATATACTTACTAATTTAATTTTCATCAATATAACATGCATTATTACCCATATTATGCAGTTATTATCGATAGAGCTATAATAAATATACTTATTACTTTTATTATTATCAATATAACATGCACTATTAGCCATATTTTACTATTATTATCGCTAGAACTATAATAATTATACTTACTACTTATATTATTATCAATATAACATGCATTATTACCCATATTATGCAGTTATTATCGATAGAGCTATAATAAATATACTTATTACTTTTATTATTATAAATATAACATGCACTATTAGCCATATTTTACTATTATTATCGCTAGAACTATAATAATTATACTTATTACTCCCAATATCATCAATATAACATGCATTATTACCCATATTATGCAGTTATAATCGCTAGAACTATAATAAATATACTTACTACTTTTATTATCATTAATATGACATGCATTATTACCCATATTATGCAGTTACTATCGATAGAGCTATAATAAATATACTTATTACTTTTATTATTATCAATATAACATGCACTATTAGCCATATTCTACTATTATTATCGCTAGAACTATAATAATTATACTTACTACTTATATTACTATCAATATAACATGCATTATTACCCATATTATGCAGTTATTATCGCTAGAACTATAATAAATATACGTATTACTTTTATTATCATCAATATACCATGCATTATTACCCATATTATGCAGTTATTATCGCTAGAACTATAATAAATATACGTATTACTTTTATTATCATCAATATACCATGCATTATTACCCATATTATGCAGTTATTATCGGTAGAACTGTAATAAATATACTTGTTACTTCTATTATTATCAATATAACATGCACTATTAGCCATATTTTACTATTATTATTGCTAGAACTATAATAATTTTACTTATTACTCCCAATATTATCAATGTAACATGCATTATTACCCATATAATGCAGTTATTATCGCTAGAACTGTAATAAATATACTTATTACTTTTATTATTATCAATATAACGTGCACTATTAGCCATATTTTACTATTATTATCGCTAGAACTATAATAATTATAGTTATTACTCCCGATATTATCAATATAACATGCATTATTACCCATATAATGCAGTTATTATCGCTAGAACTGTAATAATTATACTTATTACTTTTATTATTATCAATATAACATGCACTATTAGCCACATTTTACTAATATTATCGCTAGAACTATAATAATTATACTTATTACTCCCGATATTATCAATATAACATGCATTATTACCCATATAATGCAGTTATTATCGCTAGAACTGTAATAATTATACTTATTACTTATATTATTAGCAATATAACGTGCATTATTACCCATATAATGCAGTTATTATCGCTAAAACTGTAATAATTATACTTATTACTTATATTATTCTCAATATAACATGCATTATTACCCATATTATGCAGTTATTATCGATAGAGCTATAATAAATATACTTATTACTTTTATTATTATCAATATAACATGCACTATTAGCCATATTTTACTATTATTATCGCTAGAACTATAATAATTATACTTACTACTTATATTATTATCAATATAACATGCATTATTACCCATATTATGCAGTTATTATCGCTAGAACTATAATAAATATACGTATTACTTTTATTATCATCAATATTCCATGCATTATTACCCATATTATGCAGTTATTATCGGTAGAACTGTAATAAATATACTTATTACTTCTATTATTATCAATATAACATGCACTATTAGCCATATTTTACTATTATTATCGCTAGAACTATAATAATTATACTTACTACTTATATTATTATCAATATAAAATGCATTATTACCCATATTATGCAGTTATTATCGCTAGAACTATAATAAATATACGTATTACTTTTATTATCATCAATATTCCATGCATTATTACCCATATTATGCAGTTATTATCGGTAGAACTGTAATAAATATACTTATTACTTCTATTATTATCAATATAACATGCACTATTAGCCATATTTTACTATTATTATCGCTAGAACTATAATAATTTTACTTATTACTCCCAATATTATCAATGTAACATGCATTATTACCCATATAATGCAGTTATTATCGCTAGAACTGTAATAATTATACTTATTACTTTTATTATTCTCAATATAACATGCATTATTACCCATATTATGCATTTATAATCGCTAGAAATATAATAAATATACTTACTACTTTCATTATCATCAATATAACATGCATTATTACCCATATTATGCAGTTATTATCGATAGGGCTATAATAAATATACTTATTACTTTTATTATTATAAATATAACATGCACTATTAGCCATATTTTACTATTATTATCGCTAGAACTATAATAATTATACTTATTACTCCCAATATCATCAATATAACATGCATTATTACACATATTATGCAGTTATAATCGCTAGAACTATAATAAATATACTTACTACTTTTATTATCATTAATATAACATGCATTATTACCCATATTATGCAGTTACTATCGATAGAGCTATAATAAATATACTTATTACTTTTATTATTATCAATATAACATGCACTATTAGCCATATTCTACTATTATTATCGCTAGAACTATAATAATTATACTTACTACTTATATTACTATCAATATAACATGCATTATTACCCATATTATGCAGTTATTATCGCTAGAACTATAATAAATATACGTATTACTTTTATTATCATCAATATACCATGCATTATTACCCATATTATGCAGTTATTATCGCTAGAACTATAATAAATATACGTATTACTTTTATTATCATCAATATACCATGCATTATTACCCATATTATGCAGTTATTATCGGTAGAACTGTAATAAATATACTTGTTACTTCTATTATTATCAATATAACATGCACTATTAGCCATATTTTACTATTATTATTGCTAGAACTATAATAATTTTACTTATTACTCCCAATATTATCAATGTAACATGCATTATTACCCATATTATACAGTTATAATCGCTAGAACTATAATAAATATACTTACTAATTTAATTTTCATCAATATAACATGCATTATTACCCATATTATGCAGTTATTATCGATAGAGCTATAATAAATATACTTATTACTTTTATTATTATCAATATAACATGCACTATTAGCCATATTTTACTATTATTATCGCTAGAACTATAATAATTATACTTACTACTTATATTATTATCAATATAACATGCATTATTACCCATATTATGCAGTTATTATCGATAGAGCTATAATAAATATACTTATTACTTTTATTATTATAAATATAACATGCACTATTAGCCATATTTTACTATTATTATCGCTAGAACTATAATAATTATACTTATTACTCCCAATATCATCAATATAACATGCATTATTACCCATATTATGCAGTTATAATCGCTAGAACTATAATAAATATACTTACTACTTTTATTATCATTAATATGACATGCATTATTACCCATATTATGCAGTTACTATCGATAGAGCTATAATAAATATACTTATTACTTTTATTATTATCAATATAACATGCACTATTAGCCATATTCTACTATTATTATCGCTAGAACTATAATAATTATACTTACTACTTATATTACTATCAATATAACATGCATTATTACCCATATTATGCAGTTATTATCGCTAGAACTATAATAAATATACTTGTTACTTCTATTATCATCAATATAACATGCATTATTACAAATATTATAAAGTTATTATCGCTAGAACTATAATAAATATACTTAGTACTCTTATTATCATCAATATAACATGCATTATTACCCATATTATGCAGTTATAATGGCTAGAACTATAATAAATATACTTACTACTTTTATTATCATCAATATACCATGCATTATTACCCATATTATGCAGTTATTATCGATAGAACTGTAATAAATATACTTATTACTTTTATTATTATCAATATAACATGCACTATTAGCCATATTTTACTATTATTATCGCGAGAACTATAATAATTTTACTTATTACTCCCAATATTATCAATGTAACATGCATTATTACCCATATAATGCAGTTATTATCGCTAGAACTGTAATAAATATACTTATTACTTTTATTATTATCAATATAACGTGCACTATTAGCCATATTTTACTATTATTATCGCTAGAACTATAATAATTATAGTTATTACTCCCGATATTATCAATATAACATGCATTATTACCCATATAATGCAGTTATTATCGCTAGAACTGTAATAATTATACTTATTACTTTTATTATTATCAATATAACATGCACTATTAGCCACATTTTACTAATATTATCGCTAGAACTATAATAATTATACTTATTACTCCCGATATTATCAATATAACATGCATTATTACCCATATAATGCAGTTATTATCGCTAGAACTGTAATAATTATACTTATTACTTATATTATTAGCAATATAACGTGCATTATTACCCATATAATGCAGTTATTATCGCTAAAACTGTAATAATTATACTTATTACTTATATTATTCTCAATATAACATGCATTATTACCCATATTATGCAGTTATAATCGCTAGAGCTATAATAAATATACTTACCACTTTCATTATCATCAATATAACATGCATTATTACCCTTATTATGCAGTTATTATCGATAGAACTATAATAAATATACTTATTACTTTTATTATTATCAATATTACATGCACTATTAGCCATATTTTACTATTATTATCGCTAGAACTATAATAACTATACTTATTACTCCCAATATTATCAATATAACATGCATTATTACCCATGTAATGCAGTTATTATCGTTAGTACTATAATAAATATACTTATTACTTTTATTATTATCAATATAACATGCACTATTAGCCATATTTTACTATTATTATCGCTAGAACTATAATAATTATACTTATTACTTATATTATTATGAATATAACATGCATTATTACCCATATAAAGCAGTTATTATCGCTAGAACTGTAATAAATATACTTACTACTTTTATGATCATCAATATAACATGCATTATTACCCATATTATGCAGTTATTATTGCTAGAACTGTAATAATTATACTTATTACTTATATTATTAGCAATATAACGTGCATTATTACCCATATAAAGCAGTTATTATCGCTAGAACTGTAATAATTATACTTATTACTTATATTGTTCTGAATATAACATGCATTATTACCCATATTATGCAGTTCTAATCGCTAGAGCTATAATAAATATACTTACTACTTTCATTATCATCAATATAACATGCATTATTACCCTTATTACGCAGTTATTATCGATAGAACTATAATAAATATACTTATTACTTTTATTATTATCAATATTACATGCACTGTTAGCCATATTTTACTATTATTATCGCTAGAACTATAATAACTATACTTATTACTCCCAATATTATCAATATAACATGCATTATTACCCATATAATGCAGTTATTATCGCTAGAACTATAATAAATATACTTATTACTTTTATTATTATCAATATAACATGCACTATTAGCCATATTTTACTATTATTATCGCGAGAACTATAATAATTATACTTATTACTCCCAATATTATCAATGTAACATGCATTATTACCCATGTAATGCAGTTGTTATCGCTAAAACTGTAATAATTATACTTATTACTTATATTATTCTCAATATAACATGCATTATTACCCATATTATGCAGTTATAATCGCTAGAGCTATAATAAATATACTTACTTTTTTCATTATCATCAATATAACATGCATTATTACCCTTATTACGCAGTTATTATCGATAGAACTATAATAAATATACTTATTACTTTTACTATTATCAATATTACATGCACTGTTAGCCATATTTTACTATTATTATCGCTAGAACTATAATAACTATACTTATTACTCCCAATATTATCAATATAACATGCATTATTACCCATATAATGCAGTTATTATCGCTAGAACTATAATAAATATTCTTATTACTTTTATTATTATCAATATAACATGCACTATTAGCCATATTTTACTATTATTATCGCTAGAACTATAATAATTATACTTATTACTTATATTATTATGAATATAACATGCATTATTACCCTTATTACGCAGTTATTATCGATAGAACTATAATAAATATCCTTATTACTTTCATTATTATCAATATAACATGCACTATTAGCCATATTTTACTATTATTATCGCTAGAACTATAATAATTATACTTATTACTTATATTATTATCAATATAACATGCATTATTACCCATATTATGCAGTTATTAACGCTAGAACCGTAATAATTATACTTATTACTTATATTATTATCAGTATAACATGCATTATTAACAATATTATGCAGTTATAATCGCTAGAACTATAATAAATATACTTAGTACTTTTATTATCATCAATATAACATGCATTATTACAAATATTATAAAGTTATTATCGCTAGAACTATAATAAATATACTTAGTACTCTTATTATCATCAATATAACATGCATTATTACCCATATTATGCAGTTATAATGGCTAGAACTATAATAAATATACTTACTACTTTTATTATCATCAATATACCATGCATTATTACCCATATTATGCAGTTATTATCGATAGAACTGTAATAAATATACTTATTACTTTTATTATTATCAATATAACATGCACTATTAGCCATATTTTACTATTATTATCGCGAGAACTATAATAATTATACTTATTACTCCCAATATTATCAATGTAACATGCATTAATACCCATGTAATGCAGTTGTTATCGCTAAAACTGTAATAATTATACTTATTACTTATATTATTCTCAATATAACATGCATTATTACCCATATTATGCAGTTATAATCGCTAGAGCTATAATAAATATACTTACCACTTTCATTATCATCAATATGACATGCATTATTACCCTTATTATGCAGTTATTATCGATAGAACTATAATAAATATACTTATTACTTTTATTATTATCAATATTACATGCACTATTAGCCATATTTTACTATTATTATCGCTAGAACTATAACAACTATACTTATTACTCCCAATATTATCAATATAACATGCATTATTACCCATATAATGCAGTTATTATCGCTAGAACTATAATAAATATACATATTACTTTTATTATTATCAATATAACTTGCACTATTAGCCATATTTTACTATTATTATCGCTAGAACTATAATAATTATAGTTATTACTCCCGATATTATCAATATAACATGCATTATTACCCATATAATGCAGTTATTATCGCTAGAACTGTAATAATTTTACTTATTACTTATATTATTCTCAATATAACATGCATTATTACCCATATTATGCAGTTATTATGGCTAGGACTGTAATTAATATACTTACTACTTTTATTATCATCAATATAACATGCATTATTACCCATATTATGCAGTTATTATCGATAGAACTATAATAAATATACTTATTACTTTTATTATTATCAATATAACATGCACTATTAGCCATGTTTTACTATTATTATCGCTAGAACTATAATAGTTTTACTTAATACTTTTATTATCATCAATATAACATGCATTATTACCCATATAATGCAGTTATTATCGCTAGAACTGTAATAATTACACTTTTTACTTATATTATTATCAATATTACATGCATTACTACCCATATAATGCAGTTATTATCGCTAGATCTATAGTAAGTATACTTATTACTTCTGTTATTATCAATATAACATGCACTATTAGCCATATTTTACTATTATTATCGCTAGAACTATAATAATTATACTTACTACTTATATTACTATCAATATAACATGCATTATTACCCATATTATGCAGTTATTATCGCTAGAACTATAATAAATATACGTATTACTTTTATTATTATCAATATACCATGCATTATTACCCATATTATGCAGTTATTATCGCTAGAACTATAATAAATATACGTATTACTTTTATTATCATCAATATACCATGCATTATTACCCATATTATGCAGTTATTATCGGTAGAACTGTAATAAATATACTTGTTACTTCTATTATTATCAATATAACATGCACTATTAGCCATATTTTACTATTATTATTGCTAGAACTATAATAATTTTACTTATTACTCCCAATATTATCAATGTAACATGCATTATTACCCATATAATGCAGTTATTATCGCTAGCACTGTAATAATTATACTTATTACTTTTATTATTCTCAATATAACATGCATTATTACCCATATTATGCATTTATAATCGCTAGAACTATAATAAATATACTTACTACTTTCATTATCATCAATATAACATGCATTATTACCCATATTATGCAGTTATTATCGATAGGGCTATAATAAATATACTTATTACTTTTATTATTATAAATATAACATGCACTATTAGCCATATTTTACTATTATTATCGCTAGAACTATAATAATTATACTTATTACTCCCAATATCATCAATATAACATGCATTATTACCCATATTATGCAGTTATAATCGCTAGAACTATAATAAATATACTTACTACTTTTATTATCATTAATATAACATGCATTATTACCCATATTATGCAGTTACTATCGATAGAGCTATAATAAATATACTTATTACTTTTATTATTATCAATATAACATGCACTATTAGCCATATTCTACTATTATTATCGCTAGAACTATAATAATTATACTTACTACTTATATTACTATCAATATAACATGCATTATTACCCATATTATGCAGTTATTATCGCTAGCACTGTAATAATTATACTTATTACTTTTATTATTCTCAATATAACATGCATTATTACCCATATTATGCATTTATAATCGCTAGAACTATAATAAATATACTTACTACTTTCATTATCATCAATATAACATGCATTATTACCCATATTATGCAGTTATTATCGATAGGGCTATAATAAATATACTTATTACTTTTATTATTATAAATATAACATGCACTATTAGCCATATTTTACTATTATTATCGCTAGAACTATAATAATTATACTTATTACTCCCAATATCATCAATATAACATGCATTATTACCCATATTATGCAGTTATAATCGCTAGAACTATAATAAATATACTTACTACTTTTATTATCATTAATATAACATGCATTATTACCCATATTATGCAGTTACTATCGATAGAGCTATAATAAATATACTTATTACTTTTATTATTATCAATATAACATGCACTATTAGCCATATTCTACTATTATTATCGCTAGAACTATAATAATTATACTTACTACTTATATTACTATCAATATAACATGCATTATTACCCATATTATGCAGTTATTATCGCTAGAACTATAATAAATATACGTATTACTTTTATTATCATCAATATACCATGCATTATTACCCATATTATGCAGTTATTATCGCTAGAACTATAATAAATATACGTATTACTTTTATTATCATCAATATACCATGCATTATTACCCATATTATGCAGTTATTATCGGTAGAACTGTAATAAATATACTTGTTACTTCTATTATTATCAATATAACATGCACTATTAGCCATATTTTACTATTATTATTGCTAGAACTATAATAATTTTACTTATTACTCCCAATATTATCAATGTAACATGCATTATTACCCATATAATGCAGTTATTATCGCTAGAACTGTAATAAATATACTTATTACTTTTATTATTATCAATATAACGTGCACTATTAGCCATATTTTACTATTATTATCGCTAGAACTATAATAATTATAGTTATTACTCCCAATATTATCAATATAACATGCATTATTACCCATATAATGCAGTTATTATCGCTAGAACTATAATAAATATACTTGTTACTTCTATTATTATCAATATAACATGCACTATTAGCCATATTTTACTATTATTATTGCTAGAACTATAATAATTTTACTTATTACTCCCAATATTATCAATGTAACATGCATTATTACCCATATAATGCAGTTATTATCGATAGAGCTATAATAAATATACTTATTACTTTTATTATTATCAATATAACATGCACTATTAGCCATATTTTACTATTATTATCGCGAGAACTATAATAATTATACTTATTACTCCCAATATTATCAATGTAACATGCATTAATACCCATGTAATGCAGTTGTTATCGCTAAAACTGTAATAATTATACTTATTACTTATATTATTCTCAATATAACATGCATTATTACCCATATTATGCAGTTATAATCGCTAGAGCTATAATAAATATACTTACCACTTTCATTATCATCAATATGACATGCATTATTACCCTTATTATGCAGTTATTATCGATAGAACTATAATAAATATACTTATTACTTTTATTATTATCAATATTACATGCACTATTAGCCATATTTTACTATTATTATCGCTAGAACTATAACAACTATACTTATTACTCCCAATATTATCAATATAACATGCATTATTACCCATATAATGCAGTTATTATCGCTAGAACTATAATAAATATACATATTACTTTTATTATTATCAATATAACATGCACTATTAGCCATATTTTACTATTATTATCGCTAGAACTATAATAATTATAGTTATTACTCCCGATATTATCAATATAACATGCATTATTACCCATATAATGCAGTTATTATCGCTAGAACTGTAATAATTATACTTATTACTTATATTATTCTCAATATAACATGCATTATTACCCATATTATGCAGTTATTATGGCTAGGACTGTAATTAATATACTTACTACTTTTATTATCATCAATATAACATGCATTATTACCCATATTATGCAGTTATTATCGATAGAACTATAATAAATATACTTATTACTTTTATTATTATCAATATAACATGCACTATTAGCCATGTTTTACTATTATTATCGCTAGAACTAGAATAGTTTTACTTAATACTTTTATTATCATCAATATAACATGCATTATTACCCATATAATGCAGTTATTATCGCTAGAACTGTAATAATTACACTTATTACTTATATTATTATCAATATTACATGCATTACTACCCATATAATGCAGTTATTATCGCTAGATCTATAGTAAGTATACTTATTACTTCTGTTATTATCAATATAACATGCACTATTAGCCATATTTTACTATTATTATCGCTAGAACTATAATAATTATACTTACTACTTATATTACTATCAATATAACATGCATTATTACCCATATTATGCAGTTATTATCGCTAGAACTATAATAAATATACGTATTACTTTTATTATTATCAATATACCATGCATTATTACCCATATTATGCAGTTATTATCGCTAGAACTATAATAAATATACGTATTACTTTTATTATCATCAATATACCATGCATTATTACCCATATTATGCAGTTATTATCGGTAGAACTGTAATAAATATACTTGTTACTTCTATTATTATCAATATAACATGCACTATTAGCCATATTTTACTATTATTATTGCTAGAACTATAATAATTTTACTTATTACTCCCAATATTATCAATGTAACATGCATTATTACCCATATAATGCAGTTATTATCGCTAGCACTGTAATAATTATACTTATTACTTATATTATTCTCAATATAACATGCATTATTACCCATATTATGCAGTTATAATCGCTAGAACTATAATAAATATACTTACTACTTTCATTATCATCAATATAACATGCATTATTACCCATATTATGCAGTTATTATCGATAGAGCTATAATAAATATACTTATTACTTTTATTATTATCAATATAACATGCACTATTAGCCATATTTTACTATTATTATCGCTAGAACTATAATAATTATACTTATTACTTATATTATTATCAATATAACATGCATTATTACCCATATTATGCAGTTATTATCGCTAGAACTATAATAAATATACGTATTACTTTTATTATCATGAATATACCATGCATTATTACACATATTATGCAGTTATTATCGGTAGAACTGTAATAAATATACTTATTACTTCTATTATTATCAATATAACATGCACTATTAGCCATATTTTACTATTATTATCGCTAGAACTATAATAATTATACTTATTACTCCCAATATTATCAATATAACATGCATTATTACCCATATAATGCTGTTATTAACGCTAGAACTGTAATAATTATACCTATTACTTGTATTATTAGCAATATAATGTGCATTATTACCCATATAATGCAGTTATTATCGCTAGAACTGTAATAATTATACCTATTGCTTATATTATTCTCAATATAACATGCATTATTACACATATTATGCAGTTATAATCGCTAGAACTATAATAAATATACTTACTACTCTTATTATCATCAATATAACATGCATTATTACCCATATTATGCAGTTATTATTGCTGGAATGGTAATAATTATACTTATTACTTATATTATTCTCAATATAACATGCATTATTACCCATATTATGCAGTTATTGTTAATGGAACTATAATCAATATACTTATTACTATTATTGTTATCAATATAACATGCACTATTAGCTATATCTTACTATTATTATCGCTAGAACTATAATAATTATGCTTACTACTCCCGATATTTTCAATATAACATGCATTATTACGCATATAATGCAGTTATTATCGCTAGAACTGTAATAAATGTACTTACTACTTTTATGATCATCAATATAACATGCATTATTACCCATATTATGCAGTTATTATCGATAGAACTATAATAAATATACTTATTACTTTTATTATTATCAATATAACATGCACTATTAGCCATATTTTACTATTATTATCGCTAGAACTATAATAATTATACTTATTACTTTTACTATTATCGATAGAACTGCAATAAATATACTTATTACTATTATTATTATCAGTATAACATGCACTATTAGCCATATTTTACTATTATTATCGCTAGAACTATAATAATTATACTTATTACTCCCAATATTATCAATGTAACATGCATTATTACTCATATAATGCAGTTATTATCGCTAGAAGTGTACTAATTATACTTATTAGTTATATTATTCTCAATATAACATGCATTATTACCCATATTATGCAGTTATAATCGCTAGAACTATAATAAATATACTTACTACTTTTACTATCATCAATATACCATGCATTATTACCCATATTATGCAGTTATAATCGCTAGAACTATAATAAATATACTTACTACTTTTACTATCATCAATATAACGTGCATTATTACCCATATAATGCAGTTATTCTCGCTACAACTGTAATAATTAGACTTATTACTTATATTATTATGAATATAACATGCATTATTATAAATATTATGCAGTTATTATCGCTAGAACTACAATAAATATACGTATTACTTTTATTATCATCAATATACCATGCATTATTACCCATATTATGCAGTTATTATCGATAGAACTGTAATAAGTATACGTATTACTTTTATTATTATCAATATAACATGCACTATTAGCCATATTTTACTATTATTATCGCTAGAACTATAATAATTATACTTATTACTTATATTATTATCAATATAACATGCATTATTACCCATATAATGCAGTTATTATTGCTAGAACTGTAATAATTATACTTATTACTTATATTATTCTCAATATAACATGCATTATTACCCATATTATGTAGTTATAATCGCTAGAACTATAATAAATATACGTATTACTTTTATTGTCATAGATATAACATGCATTATTACCCATATTATGCAGTTATTATCGCTAGAACTGTAATAATTATACTTATTACTCCCAATATTATCAATGTAACATGCATTATTACCCATATAATGCAGTTATTATCCCTAGAACTGTTATAAATATACCTACTACTTTTATGATCATCAATATAACATGCATTATTACCCATATTATGCAGTTATTATCGATAGAGCTATAATAAATATACTTATTACTTTTATTATTATCAATATAACATGCACTATTAGCCACATTTTACTAATATTATCGCTAGAACTATAATAACTATACTTATTACTCCCGATATTATCAATATAACATGCATTATTACCCATATGATGCAGTTATTATCGCTAGAACTGTAATATTATACTTATTACTTATATTATTAGCAATATAACATGCATTATTACCCATATAATGCAGTTATTATCGCTAGAACCGTAATAATTATACTTATTACTTATATTATTATCAATATAACATGCATTATTACCCATATAATGCAGTTATCATCGCTAGAACTCTAATAATTATACTTATTACTTATATTATTATCAATATAACATGCATTATTACCCATATTATGCAGTTATAATCGCTAGAACTATAATAAATATTCTTACTACTTTTATGATCACCAATATAACGTGCATTATTACCCATATTATGCAGTTATTATCGATAGAACTATAATAAATATACTTACTACTTTTACTATCATCAATATGACGTGCATTATTACCCATATAATGCAGTTATTATCGCTAGAACTGTAATAATTATACTTATTACTTATATTATTATGAATATAACATGCATTATTATAAATATTATGCAGTTATTATCGCTAGAACTACAATAAATATACGTATTACTTTTATTATCATCAATATACCATGCATTATTACCCATATTATGCAGTTATTATCGATAGAACTATAATAAATATACTTATTACTTTTATTATTATCAATATAACATGCATTGTGAGCCATATTTTACTATTATTATCGCTAGAACTATAATAATTATACTTATTACTTATATTATTATAAAATGTAACATGCATTATTACCCATATAATGCAGTTATTATCGCTAGAAGTGTACTAATTATACTTATTAGTTATATTATTATCAATATAACATGCATTATTACCCATATTATGCAGTTATAATCGCTAGAACTATAATAAATATACTTACTACTTTTACTATCATCAATATACCATGCATTATTACCCATATTATGCAGTTATAATCGCTAGAACTATAATAAATATACTTACTACTTTTACTATCATCAATATAACGTGCATTATTACCCATATAATGCAGTTATTATCGCTAGAACTGTAATAATTATACTTATTACTTATATTATTATGAATATAACATGCATTATTATAAATATTATGCAGTTATTATCGCTAGAACTACAATAAATATACGTATTACTTTTATTATCATCAATATACCATGCATTATTACCCATATTATGTAGTTATTATCGATAGAACTGTAATAAATATACTTACAACTTTTATTATTATCAATATAACATGCACTATTAGCCATATTTTACTATTATTATCGCTAGAACTATAATAATTATACTTATTACTTAAATTATTATCAATATAACATGCATTATTACCCATATTATGCAGTTATTATCGATAGAACGATAATAAATATACTTATTACTTTTATTGTTATCAATATTACATGCACTATTAGCCATATTTTATTATTATTATCGCTAGAACTCTAATAATTATACTTATTACTTTTATTATCATCAATATAACATGCATTATTACCCATATTATGCAGTTATTATCGATAGAACTGTAATAAATATACTTATTACTTTTATTATTATCAAAATAACATGCACTATTAGCCATATTTTACTATTATTATCGCTAGAACTATAATAATTATACTTATTACTCCCGATATTATCAATATAACATGCATTATTACGCATATAAAGCAGTTATTATCGCTAGAACTGTAATAAATATACTTACTACTTTTATGATCATCAATATAACATGTATTATTACCCATATTATGCAGTTATTATCGATAGAACGATAATAAATATACTTATTACTTTTATTGTTATCAATATTACATGCACTATTAGCCATATTTTATTATTATTATCGCTAGAACTCTAATAATTATACTTATTACTTATATTATTATCAATATAACATGCATTATTACCCATATTATGCAGTTATAATCGCTAGAGCTATAATAAATATTCTTACTACTTTTATGATCATCAATATAACATGCATTATTACCCATATTATGCAGTTATTATCGATAGAACTATAATAAATATACTTATTACTTTTATTATTATCAATATAACATGCACTATTAGCCATATTTTACTATTATTATCGCTAGAACTATAATAATTATACTTATTACTTATATTATTATCAATGTAACATGCATTATTACCCATATAATGCAGTTATTATCGCTAGAACTGTAATAATTATACTTATTACTTATATTATTCTCAATATACCATGCATTATTACTCATATTATGCAGTTATAATTACTAGAGCTATAATAAATGTACTTACTACTTTCATTCTCATCAATATAACATGCATTATTACCCATATAATGCAGTTATTATCGCTAGAACTGTAATAATTATACTTATTACTTATATTATTATGAATATAACATGCATTATTATAAATATTATGCAGTTATTATCGCTAGAACTACAATAAATATACGTATTACTTTTATTATCATCAATATACCATGCATTATTACCCATATTATGCAGTTATTATTGATAGAACTATAATAAATATACTTATTACTTTTATTATTATCAATATAACATGCACTGTGAGCCATATTTTACTATTATTATCGCTAGAACTATAATAATTATACTTATTACTTATATTATTATAAAATGTAACATGCATTATTACCCATATAATGCAGTTATTATCGCTAGAAGTGTACTAATTATACTTATTAGTTATATTATTATCAATATAACATGCATTATTACCCATATTATGCAGTTATAATCGCTAGAACTATAATAAATATACTTACTACTTTTACTATCATCAATATACCATGCATTATTACCCATATTATGCAGTTATAATCGCTAGAACTATAATAAATATACTTACTACTTTTACTATCATCAATATAACGTGCATTATTACGCATATAATGCAGTTATTATCGCTAGAACTGTAATAATTATACTTATTACTTATATTATTATGAATATAACATGCATTATTATAAATATTATGCAGTTATTATCGCTAGAACTACAATAAATATACGTATTACTTTTATTATCATCAATATACCATGCATTATTACCCATATTATGTAGTTATTATCGATAGAACTGTAATAAATATACTTACAACTTTTATTATTATCAATATAACATGCACTATTAGCCATATTTTACTATTATTATCGCTAGAACTATAATAATTATACTTATTACTTAAATTATTATCAATATAACATGCATTATTACCCATATTATGCAGTTATTATCGATAGAACGATAATAAATATACTTATTACTTTTATTGTTATCAATATTACATGCACTATTAGCCATATTTTATTATTATTATCGCTAGAACTCTAATAATTATACTTATTACTTTTATTATCATCAATATAACATGCATTATTACCCATATTATGCAGTTATTATCGATAGAACTGTAATAAATATACTTATTACTTTTATTATTATCAAAATAACATGCACTATTAGCCATATTTTACTATTATTATCGCTAGAACTATAATAATTATACTTATTACTCCCGATATTATCAATATAACATGCATTATTACGCATATAAAGCAGTTATTATCGCTAGAACTGTAATAAATATACTTACTACTTTTATGATCATCAATATAACATGTATTATTACCCATATTATGCAGTTATTATCGATAGAACGATAATAAATATACTTATTACTTTTATTGTTATCAATATTACATGCACTATTAGCCATATTTTATTATTATTATCGCTAGAACTCTAATAATTATACTTATTACTTATATTATTATCAATATAACATGCATTATTACCCATATTATGCAGTTATAATCGCTAGAGCTATAATAAATATTCTTACTACTTTTATGATCATCAATATAACATGCATTATTACCCATATTATGCAGTTATTATCGATAGAACTATAATAAATATACTTATTACTTTTATTATTATCAATATAACATGCACTATTAGCCATATTTTACTATTATTATCGCTAGAACTATAATAATTATACTTATTACTTATATTATTATCAATGTAACATGCATTATTACCCATATAATGCAGTTATTATCGCTAGAACTGTAATAATTATACTTATTACTTATATTATTCTCAATATACCATGCATTATTACTCATATTATGCAGTTATAATTACTAGAGCTATAATAAATGTACTTACTACTTTCATTCTCATCAATATAACATGCATTATTACCCTTATTATGCAGTTATTATCGATAGAACTATAATAAATATACTTATTACTTTTATTATTATCAATATTACATGCACTATTAGCCATATTTTATTATTATTATCGCTAGAACTATAATAATTATACTTATTACTCCCAATATTATCGATATAACATGCATTATTACCCATATAATGCAGTTATTATCGCTAGAACTGTAATAATTATACTTATTACTTATATTATTAGCAATATAACGAGCATTATTACCCACATAATGCAGTTATTATCGCTAGAACTGTAATAATTATACTTATTACTTATATTATTATCAATAGAACATGCATTATTACCCATATTATGCAGTTATTATCGCTAGAACTATAATAAATATACGTATTACTTTTATTATCATCAATATAACATGCATTATTACCCATATTATGCAGTTATTATCGATAGAACTGTAATAAATATACTTATTACTTTTATTATTATCAATATAACATGCACTATTAGCCATATTTTACTATTATTATCGCTAGAACTATAATAATTATACTTATTACTCCCGATATTATCAATATAACATGCATTATTACGCATATAAAGCAGTTATTATCGCTAGAACTGTAATAAATATACTTACTACTTTTATGATCATCAATATAACATGTATTATTACCCATATTATGCAGTTATTATCGATAGAACGATAATAAATATACTTATTACTTTTATTGTTATCAATATTACATGCACTATTAGCCATATTTTATTATTATTATCGCTAGAACTCTAATAATTATACTTATTACTTATATTATTATCAATATAACATGCATTATTACCCATATTATGCAGTTATAATCGCTAGAGCTATAATAAATATTCTTACTACTTTTATGATCATCAATATAACATGCATTATTACCCATATTATGCAGTTATTATCGATAGAACTATAATAAATATACTTATTACTTTTATTATTATCAGTATAACATGCACTATTAGCCATATTTTACTATTATTATCGCTAGAACTATAATAATTATACTTATTACTTATATTATTATCAATGTAACATGCATTATTACCCATATAATGCAGTTATTATCGCTAGAACTGTAATAATTATACTTATTACTTATATTATTCTCAATATAACATGCATTATTACCCATATTATGCAGTTATAATTACTAGAGCTATAATAAATTTACTTACTACTTTCATTATCATCAATATAACATGCATTATTACCCTTATTATGCAGTTATTATCGATAGAACTATAATAAATATACTTATTACTTTTATTATTATCAATATTACATGCACTATTAGCCATATCTTATTATTATTATCGCTAGAACTATAATAATTATACTTATTACTCCCAATATTATCAATATAACATGCATTATTACCCATATAATGCAGTTATTATCGCTAGAACTGTAATAATTATACTTATTACTTATATTATTAGCAATATAACGAGCATTATTACCCACATAATGCAGTTATTATCGCTAGAACTGTAATAATTATACTTATTACTTATATTATTATCAATAGAACATGCATTATTACCCATATTATGCAGTTATTATCGCTAGAACTATAATAAATATACGTATTACTTTTATTATCATCAATATAACATGCATTATTACCCATATTATGCAGTTATTATCGATAGAACTGTAATAAATATACTTATTACTTTTATTATTATCAATATAACATGCACTATTAGCCATATTTTACTATTATTATCGCTAGAACTATAATAATTATACTTATTACTTATATTATTATAAAATGTAACATGCATTATTACCCATATAATGCAGTTATTATCGCTAGAAGTGTACTAATTATACTTATTAGTTATATTATTCTCAATATAACATGCATTATTACCCATATTATGCAGTTATAATCGCTAGAACTATAATAAATATACTTACTACTTTTACTATCATCAATATACCATGCATTATTACCCATATTATGCAGTTATAATCGCTAGAACTATAATAAATATACTTACTACTTTTACTATCATCAATATGACGTGCATTATTACCCATATAATGCAGTTATTATCGCTAGAACTGTAATAATTATACTTATTACTTATATTATTATGAATATAACATGCATTATTATAAATATTATGCAGTTATTATCGCTAGAACTACAATAAATATACGTATTACTTTTATTATCATCAATATACCATGCATTATTACCCATATTATGCAGTTATTATCGATAGAACTGTAATAAATATACGTATTACTTTTATTATTATCAATATAACATGCACTATTAGCCATATTTTACTATTATTATCGCTAGAACTATAATAATTATACTTATTACTTATATTATTATAAAATGTAACATGCATTATTACCCATATAATGCAGTTATTATCGCTAGAAGTGTACTAATTATACTTATTAGTTATATTATTATCAATATAACATGCATTATTACCCATATTATGCAGTTATAATCGCTAGAACTATAATAAATATACTTACTACTTTTACTATCATCAATATACCATGCATTATTACCCATATTATGCAGTTATAATCGCTAGAACTGTAATAAATATACTTACTACTTTTACTATCATCAATATAACGTGCATTATTACCCATATAATGCAGTTATTATCGCTAGAACTGTAATAATTATACTTATTACTTATATTATTATGAATATAACATGCATTATTATAAATATTATGCAGTTATTATCGCTAGAACTACAATAAATGTACGTATTACTTTTATTATCATCAATATACCATGCATTATTACCCATATTATGTAGTTATTATCGATAGAACTGTAATAAATATACTTACAACTTTTATTATTATCAATATAACATGCACTATTAGCCATATTTTACTATTATTATCGCTAGAACTATAATAATTATACTTATTACTTAAATTATTATCAATATAACATGCATTATTACCCATATTATGCAGTTATTATCGATTGAGCTATAATAAATATACTTATTACTTTTATTATTATCAATATAACATGCAGTATTAGCCACATTTTACTAATATTATCGCTAGAACTATAATAACTATACTTATTACTCCCGATATTATCAATATAACATGCATTACTACCCATATGATGCAGTTATTATCGCTAGAACTGTAATATTATACTTATTACTTACATTATTAGCAATATAACGTGCATTATTACCCATATTATGCAGTTAATATCGATAGAACTATAATAAATATACTTACTACTTTTATTATCATCAATATAACATGCATTATTACCCATATTATGCAGTTATTATCGGTAGAACTATAATAAATATACTTATTACTATTATTATTATCAGTATAACATGCACTATTAGCCATATTTTACTATTGTTATCGCTAGAACTATAATAATTATACTTATTACTCCCAATATTATCAATGTAACATGCATTATTACTCATATAATGCAGTTATTATCGCTAGAAGTGTACTAATTATACTTATTACTTATATTATTCTCAATATACCATGCATTATTACTCATATTATGCAGTTATAATTACTAGAGCTATAATAAATGTACTTACTACTTTCATTCTCATCAATATAACATGCATTATTACCCTTATTATGCAGTTATTATCGATAGAACTATAATAAATATACTTATTACTTTTATTATTATCAATATTACATGCACTATTAGCCATATTTTATTATTATTATCGCTAGAACTATAATAATTATACTTATTACTCCCAATATTATCGATATAACATGCATTATTACCCATATAATGCAGTTATTATCGCTAGAACTGTAATAATTATACTTATTACTTATATTATTAGCAATATAACGAGCATTATTACCCACATAATGCAGTTATTATCGCTAGAACTGTAATAATTATACTTATTACTTATATTATTATCAATAGAACATGCATTATTACCCATATTATGCAGTTATTATCGCTAGAACTATAATAAATATACGTATTACTTTTATTATCATCAATATAACATGCATTATTACCCATATTATGCAGTTATTATCGATAGAACTGTAATAAATATACTTATTACTTTTATTATTATCAATATAACATGCACTATTAGCCATATTTTACTATTATTATCGCTAGAACTATAATAATTATACTTATTACTCCCGATATTATCAATATAACATGCATTATTACGCATATAAAGCAGTTATTATCGCTAGAACTGTAATAAATATACTTACTACTTTTATGATCATCAATATAACATGTATTATTACCCATATTATGCAGTTATTATCGATAGAACGATAATAAATATACTTATTACTTTTATTGTTATCAATATTACATGCACTATTAGCCATATTTTATTATTATTATCGCTAGAACTCTAATAATTATACTTATTACTTATATTATTATCAATATAACATGCATTATTACCCATATTATGCAGTTATAATCGCTAGAGCTATAATAAATATTCTTACTACTTTTATGATCATCAATATAACATGCATTATTACCCATATTATGCAGTTATTATCGATAGAACTATAATAAATATACTTATTACTTTTATTATTATCAGTATAACATGCACTATTAGCCATATTTTACTATTATTATCGCTAGAACTATAATAATTATACTTATTACTTAAATTATTATCAATATAACATGCATTATTACCCATATTATGCAGTTATTATCGATTGAGCTATAATAAATATACTTATTACTTTTATTATTATCAATATAACATGCAGTATTAGCCACATTTTACTAATATTATCGCTAGAACTATAATAACTATACTTATTACTCCCGATATTATCAATATAACATGCATTACTACCCATATGATGCAGTTATTATCGCTAGAACTGTAATATTATACTTATTACTTACATTATTAGCAATATAACGTGCATTATTACCCATATTATGCAGTTAATATCGATAGAACTATAATAAATATACTTACTACTTTTATTATCATCAATATAACATGCATTATTACCCATATTATGCAGTTATTATCGGTAGAACTATAATAAATATACTTATTACTATTATTATTATCAGTATAACATGCACTATTAGCCATATTTTACTATTGTTATCGCTAGAACTATAATAATTATACTTATTACTCCCAATATTATCAATGTAACATGCATTATTACTCATATAATGCAGTTATTATCGCTAGAAGTGTACTAATTATACTTATTACTTATATTATTCTCAATATACCATGCATTATTACTCATATTATGCAGTTATAATTACTAGAGCTATAATAAATGTACTTACTACTTTCATTCTCATCAATATAACATGCATTATTACCCTTATTATGCAGTTATTATCGATAGAACTATAATAAATATACTTATTACTTTTATTATTATCAATATTACATGCACTATTAGCCATATTTTATTATTATTATCGCTAGAACTATAATAATTATACTTATTACTCCCAATATTATCGATATAACATGCATTATTACCCATATAATGCAGTTATTATCGCTAGAACTGTAATAATTATACTTATTACTTATATTATTAGCAATATAACGAGCATTATTACCCACATAATGCAGTTATTATCGCTAGAACTGTAATAATTATACTTATTACTTATATTATTATCAATAGAACATGCATTATTACCCATATTATGCAGTTATTATCGCTAGAACTATAATAAATATACGTATTACTTTTATTATCATCAATATAACATGCATTATTACCCATATTATGCAGTTATTATCGATAGAACTGTAATAAATATACTTATTACTTTTATTATTATCAATATAACATGCACTATTAGCCATATTTTACTATTATTATCGCTAGAACTATAATAATTATACTTATTACTCCCGATATTATCAATATAACATGCATTATTACGCATATAAAGCAGTTATTATCGCTAGAACTGTAATAAATATACTTACTACTTTTATGATCATCAATATAACATGTATTATTACCCATATTATGCAGTTATTATCGATAGAACGATAATAAATATACTTATTACTTTTATTGTTATCAATATTACATGCACTATTAGCCATATTTTATTATTATTATCGCTAGAACTCTAATAATTATACTTATTACTTATATTATTATCAATATAACATGCATTATTACCCATATTATGCAGTTATAATCGCTAGAGCTATAATAAATATTCTTACTACTTTTATGATCATCAATATAACATGCATTATTACCCATATTATGCAGTTATTATCGATAGAACTATAATAAATATACTTATTACTTTTATTATTATCAGTATAACATGCACTATTAGCCATATTTTACTATTATTATCGCTAGAACTATAATAATTATACTTATTACTTATATTATTATCAATGTAACATGCATTATTACCCATATAATGCAGTTATTATCGCTAGAACTGTAATAATTATACTTATTACTTATATTATTCTCAATATAACATGCATTATTACCCATATTATGCAGTTATAATTACTAGAGCTATAATAAATTTACTTACTACTTTCATTATCATCAATATAACATGCATTATTACCCTTATTATGCAGTTATTATCGATAGAACTATAATAAATATACTTATTACTTTTATTATTATCAATATTACATGCACTATTAGCCATATCTTATTATTATTATCGCTAGAACTATAATAATTATACTTATTACTCCCAATATTATCAATATAACATGCATTATTACCCATATAATGCAGTTATTATCGCTAGAACTGTAATAATTATACTTATTACTTATATTATTAGCAATATAACGAGCATTATTACCCACATAATGCAGTTATTATCGCTAGAACTGTAATAATTATACTTATTACTTATATTATTATCAATAGAACATGCATTATTACCCATATTATGCAGTTATTATCGCTAGAACTATAATAAATATACGTATTACTTTTATTATCATCAATATAACATGCATTATTACCCATATTATGCAGTTATTATCGATAGAACTGTAATAAATATACTTATTACTTTTATTATTATCAATATAACATGCACTATTAGCCATATTTTACTATTATTATCGCTAGAACTATAATAATTATACTTATTACTCCCGATATTATCAATATAACATGCATTATTACGCATATAAAGCAGTTATTATCGCTAGAACTGTAATAAATATACTTACTACTTTTATGATCATCAATATAACATGTATTATTACC
Source organism: Megachile leachella (assembly GCA_963576845.1). Lineage (NCBI taxonomy): Eukaryota > Metazoa > Arthropoda > Insecta > Hymenoptera > Megachilidae > Megachile > Megachile leachella. Next base: position 252,392 of record CAUYWW010000150.1, on the reverse strand, counting down.
CATATTATGCAGTTATTATCGATAGAACGATAATAAATATACTTATTACTTTTATTGTTATCAATATTACATGCACTATTAGCCATATTTTATTATTATTATCGCTAGAACTCTAATAATTATACTTATTACTTATATTATTATCAATATAACATGCATTATTACCCATATTATGCAGTTATAATCGCTAGAGCTATAATAAATATTCTTACTACTTTTATGATCATCAATATAACATGCATTATTACCCATATTATGCAGTTATTATCGATAGAACTATAATAAATATACTTATTACTTTTATTATTATCATTATAACATGCACTATTAGCCATATTTTACTATTATTATCGCTAGAACTATAATAATTATACTTATTACTTATATTATTATCAATGTAACATGCATTATTACCCATATAATGCAGTTATTATCGCTAGAACTGTAATAATTATACTTATTACTTATATTATTCTCAATATAACATGCATTATTACCCATATTATGCAGTTATAATTACTAGAGCTATAATAAATTTACTTACTACTTTCATTATCATCAATATAACATGCATTATTACCCTTATTATGCAGTTATTATCGATAGAACTATAATAAATATACTTATTACTTTTATTATTATCAATATTACATGCACTATTAGCCATATCTTATTATTATTATCGCTAGAACTATAATAATTATACTTATTACTCCCAATATTATCAATATAACATGCATTATTACCCATATAATGCAGTTATTATCGCTAGAACTGTAATAATTATACTTATTACTTATATTATTAGCAATATAACGAGCATTATTACCCACATAATGCAGTTATTATCGCTAGAACTGTAATAATTATACTTATTACTTATATTATTATCAATAGAACATGCATTATTACCCATATTATGCAGTTATTATCGCTAGAACTATAATAAATATACGTATTACTTTTATTATCATCAATATAACATGCATTATTACCCATATTATGCAGTTATTATCGATAGAACTGTAATAAATATACTTATTACTTTTATTATTATCAATATAACATGCACTATTAGCCATATTTTACTATTATTATCGCTAGAACTATAATAATTATACTTATTACTTATATTATTATAAAATGTAACATGCATTATTACCCATATAATGCAGTTATTATCGCTAGAAGTGTACTAATTATACTTATTAGTTATATTATTCTCAATATAACATGCATTATTACCCATATTATGCAGTTACAATCGCTAGAACTATAATAAATATACTTACTACTTTTACTATCATCAATATACCATGCATTATTACCCATATTATGCAGTTATAATCGCTAGAACTATAATAAATATACTTACTACTTTTACTATCATCAATATGACGTGCATTATTACCCATATAATGCAGTTATTATCGCTAGAACTGTAATAATTATACTTATTACTTATATTATTATGAATATAACATGCATTATTATAAATATTATGCAGTTATTATCGCTAGAACTACAATAAATATACGTATTACTTTTATTATCATCAATATACCATGCATTATTACCCATATTATGCAGTTATTATCGATAGAACTGTAATAAATATACGTATTACTTTTATTATTATCAATATAACATGCACTATTAGCCATATTTTACTATTATTATCGCTAGAACTATAATAATTATACTTATTACTTATATTATTATAAAATGTAACATGCATTATTACCCATATAATGCAGTTATTATCGCTAGAAGTGTACTAATTATACTTATTAGTTATATTATTATCAATATAACATGCATTATTACCCATATTATGCAGTTATAATCGCTAGAACTATAATAAATATACTTACTACTTTTACTATCATCAATATACCATGCATTATTACCCATATTATGCAGTTATAATCGCTAGAACTATAATAAATATACTTACTACTTTTACTATCATCAATATAACGTGCATTATTACCCATATAATGCAGTTATTATCGCTAGAACTGTAATAATTATACTTATTACTTATATTATTATGAATATAACATGCATTATTATAAATATTATGCAGTTATTATCGCTAGAACTACAATAAATATACGTATTACTTTTATTATCATCAATATACCATGCATTATTACCCATATTATGTAGTTATTATCGATAGAACTGTAATAAATATACTTACAACTTTTATTATTATCAATATAACATGCACTATTAGCCATATTTTACTATTATTATCGCTAGAACTATAATAATTATACTTATTACTTAAATTATTATCAATATAACATGCATTATTACCCATATTATGCAGTTATTATCGATTGAGCTATAATAAATATACTTATTACTTTTATTATTATCAATATAACATGCAGTATTAGCCACATTTTACTAATATTATCGCTAGAACTATAATAACTATACTTATTACTCCCGATATTATCAATATAACATGCATTACTACCCATATGATGCAGTTATTATCGCTAGAACTGTAATATTATACTTATTACTTACATTATTAGCAATATAACGTGCATTATTACCCATATTATGCAGTTAATATCGATAGAACTATAATAAATATACTTACTACTTTTATTATCATCAATATAACATGCATTATTACCCATATTATGCAGTTATTATCGGTAGAACTATAATAAATATACTTATTACTATTATTATTATCAGTATAACATGCACTATTAGCCATATTTTACTATTGTTATCGCTAGAACTATAATAATTATACTTATTACTCCCAATATTATCAATGTAACATGCATTATTACTCATATAATGCAGTTATTATCGCTAGAAGTGTACTAATTATACTTATTAGTTATATTATTCTCAATATAACATGCATTATTACCCATATTATGCAGTTATAATCGCTAGAACTATAATAAATATACTTACTACTTTTACTATCATCAATATACCATGCATTATTACCCATATTATGCAGTTATAATCGCTAGAACTATAATAAATATACTTACTACTTTTACTATCATCAATATGACGTGCATTATTACCCATATAATGCAGTTATTATCGCTAGAACTGTAATAATTATACTTATTACTTATATTATTATGAATATAACATGCATTATTATAAATATTATGCAGTTATTATCGCTAGAACTACAATAAATATACGTATTACTATTATTATCATCAATATACCATGCATTATTACCCATATTATGCAGTTATTATCGATAGAACTGTAATAAATATACTTATTACTTTTATTATTATCAATATAACATGCACTATTAGCCATATTTTACTATTATTATCGCTAGAACTATAATAATTATACTTATTACTTATATTATTATCAATATAACATGCATTATTACCCATATAATGCAGTTATTATTGCTAGAACTGTAATAATTATACTTATCACTTATATTATTCTCAATATAACATGCATTATTACCCATATTATGTAGTTATAATCGCTAGAACTATAATAAATATACGTATTACTTTTATTGTCATAGATATAACATGCATTATTACCCATATTATGCAGTTATTATCGCTAGAACTGTAATAATTATACTTATTACTTATATTATTAGCAATATAACGTGCATTATTACCCATATAATGCATTTATTATCGCTGGAACTGTAATAATTATACTTATTACTTATATTATTCTCAATATAACATGCATTATTACCCATATTATGCAGTTATAATCGCTAGAACTATAATAAATATACTTACTACTTTTATGATCATCAATATAACATGCATTATTACCCATATTATGCAGTTATTATCGATAGAACTGTAATAAATATACTTATTACTATTATTATTATCAATATAACATGCACTATTAGCTATATCTTACTATTGTTATCGCTAGAACTATAATAATTATGCTTACTACTCCCGATATTATCAATATAACATGCATTATTACCCATATAATGCAGTTATTATCGCTAGAACTGTAATAAATATACTTATTACTTATATTATTAGTAATATAACATGCATTATTACCTATATTATGTAGTTATTATCGCTAGAACTGTAATAAATATACTTATTACTTTTGTGATCATCAATATAGCATGCACTATTACCCATATTATGCAGTTATTATCGATAGAGCTATAATAAATATACTTATTACTCCCGATATTATCAATATAACATCCATTATTACTCATATAATGCAGTTATTATCGCTAGAACTGTAATAACTATACTTATTACTTATATTATTATCAATATACCATGCATTATTACCCATATTATGCAGTTATTATCGCTAGAACTGTAATAATTATACTTATCACTCCCGATATTATCAATATAACACCCATTATTACCCATATAATTTAGTAATTATCGCTAGAACTGTAATAATTATACTTGTTACTTACATTATTATCAATATAACATGCATTATTACCCATATAATGGAGTAATTATCGCTAGAACTGTAATAATTATACTTATTACTTTTATTATTATCAATATAACATGCATTATTACCCATATTATGCAGTTATTATCGCTAGAACAGTAATAATTATACGTATTACTTGTATTATTATCAATATAACATGCATTATTACAAATATTATGCAGTTATTATCGATAGAACTATAATAAATATACTTATTACTTTTATTATTATCAATATAACATGCACTATTAGCCACATTTTACTATTATTATCGCTAGAACTGTAATAAATATACTTATTACTGTTATTATTATCAATATAACATGCATTATTACCCATATTATGCAGTTATTATCGCTAGAACTGTAATAATTATACGTATTGCTTACATTATTATCAATATAACATGCAATATTATCCATATTATGCAGTTATTATCGATAGAACTATAATAAATATACTTATTACTTTTATTATTATCAATATAACATGCATTATTACCCATATTATGCAGTTATTATCGATAGAACTATAATAAATATACTTATAACTTTTATTATTATCAATATAACATGCACTATTAGCCATATTTTACTATTATTATTGCTAGAACTATAATAAATATACTTATTACTTATATTATTAGCAATATAACATGCATTATTACCCATATAATGCAGTTATTATCGCTAGAACTGTAATAATTATACGTATTACTTATATTATTATCAATATAACATGCAATATTATCCATATTATGCAGTTATTATCGATAGAACTATAATAAATATACTTATTACTTTTATTATTATCAATATAACATGCATTATTACCCATATTATGCAGTTATTATCGCTAGAACTGTAATAATTATACTTATTACTTATATTATTATCAATATAACATGCATTATTACCCATATTATGCAGTTATAATCGATAGACCTATAATAAATATACTTATTACTTATATTATTAGCAATATAACGTGCATTATTACCCAAATTATGCAGTTATTATCGATAGATGTATAATAAATATACTTATTACTTTTATTATTATCAATATAACATGCACTATTAGCCATATTTTACTAGTATTATCGCTAGAACTGTAATAATTATACTTATTACTCCCGATGTTATCAATATAACAGCCATTATTACCCATATAATGGACTTATTATCGCTAGAACTATAATAATTATACTTATTACTTATATTATTATCAATATAACATGCATTATTACCCATATTATGCAGTTATCATCGCTAGAACTGTAATAAATATACTTATTACTTTTGTGATCATCAATATACCATGCATTATTACCCACATTATGCAGTTATTATCGATAGAACTATAATAAATATACTTATAACTTTTATTATTATCAATATAACATGCACTATTACCCATATTTTACTATTATTATCGCTAGAACTATAATAAATATACTTATTACTGTTATTATTATCAATATAACATGCATTATTACCCATATTATGCAGTTATTATCGCTAGAACTATAATAAATATACTTATTACTTATATTATTAGCCATATAACATGCATTATTACCCATATAATGCAGTTATTATCGCGAGAACTGTAATAAATATACTTATTACTTATATTATTAGTAATATAACATGCATTATTACCTATATTATGTAGTTATTATCGCTAGAACTGTAATAAATATACTTATTACTTTTGTGATCATCAATATAGCATGCACTATTACCCATATTATGCAGTTATTATCGATAGAGCTATAATAAATATACTTATTACTCCCGATATTATCAATATAACATCCATTATTACTCATATAATGCAGTTATTATCGCTAGAACTGTAATAACTATACTTATTACTTATATTATTATCAATATACCATGCATTATTACCCATATTATGCAGTTATTATCGCTAGAACTGTAATAATTATACTTATCACTCCCGATATTATCAATATAACACACATTATTACCCATATAATTTAGTAATTATCGCTAGAACTGTAATAATTATACTTGTTACTTACATTATTATCAATATAACATGCATTATTACCCATATAATGGAGTAATTATCGCTAGAACTGTAATAATTATACTTATTACTTTTATTATTATCAATATAACATGCATTATTACCCATATTATGCAGTTATTATCGCTAGAACAGTAATAATTATACGTATTACTTGTATTATTATCAATATAACATGCATTATTACAAATATTATGCAGTTATTATCGATAGAACTATAATAAATATACTTATTACTTTTATTATTATCAATATAACATGCACTATTAGCCACATTTTACTATTATTATCGCTAGAACTGTAATAAATATACTTATTACTCCCGATATTATCAATATAACATCCATTATTACTCATATAATGCAGTTATTAGCGCCAGAACTGTAATAATTATACGTATTACTTATATTATTATCAATATAACATGCATTATTACCCATATTATGCAGTTATTATCGATAGAACTATAATAAATATACTTATTACTCCCGATATTATCAACATAACATCCATTATTACCCATATAATGCAGTTATTATCGCTAGAACTGTAACAATTATACTTATTACTTATATTATTATCAATATAACATGGATTATTACCCATATTATGCAGTTATAATCGATAGAAGTATAATAAATATACTTAATACTTTTATTATTATCTATATAACATGCACTCTTAGCCATACTTTATTAGTATCATCGCTAGAACAGTAATAATTATACTTATTACTCCCGATATAATCAATATAACATCCATTATTACCCATATAATTTAGTAATTATCGCTAGAACTGTAATAATGATACTTGTTACTTATATTATTATCAATATAACATGCATTATTACCCATATAATGGAGTAATTATCGCTAGAACTGTAATAATTATACTTATTCCTTTTGTTATCATCAATATACCATGCATTATTACCCATATTATGCAGTTATTATCGCTAGAACTATAGTAAATATACTTATTACTTATATTGTTCTCAATATAACACGCATTATTACCCATACTATGCAGTTATAATCGATAGAACTATAATAAATATACTTATTACTTATATTATTAGCAATATAACGTGCATTATTACCCATATTATGCAGTTATTATCGATAGAACTATAATAAATATACTTACTACTTTTATTATTATCAATATAACATGCATCATTACCCATATTATGCAGTTATTATCGCTAGAACTGTAATAATTATGCTTATTAGTTATATTATTATCAATATAAAACGCATTATTACCCATATTATGCAGTTATAATCGATAGAACTATAATAAATATACTTATTACTTATATTATTAGCAATATAACGTGCATTATTACCTATATTATGCAGTTATTATCGATAGATGTATAATAAATATGCTTATTACTTTTATTATTATCAAAATAACATGCACTCTTAGACATATTTTACTAGTATTATCGCTAGAACTGTAATAATTATACTTATTACTTATATTATTATCAATATAGCATGTATTATTACCCATATTATGCAGTTATTATCGCTAGAACTGTAATAATTATGCTTATTACTTATATTATTATCAATATAACACGCATTATTACCCATATTATGCAGTTATTATCGCTAGAACTGTAATAAATATACTTATTACTTTTGTTATCATCAATATACCATGCATTATTACCCATATTATGCAGTTATTATCGATAGAACTATAATAAATATACTTATTACTTGTATTATTATCAATATAACATACATTATTATCCATATTATGCAGTTATTATCGATAGAACTATAATAAATATACTTATTACTGTTATTATTATCAATATAACATGCATTATTACCCATATTATGCAACTATTATCGCTAGAACTATAATAAATATACTTATTACTCCCGATATTATCAACATAACATCCATTATTACCCATATAATTCAGTTATTATCGCTAGAACTGTAATAATTATACTTATTACTTATATTATTAGCAATATAACGTGCATTATTACCCATATTATGTAGTTACTATCGCAAGAATTGTAATAAATGTACTTATTACTTTTGTGATCATCAACATAGCATGCATTATTACCCATATTATGCAGTTATTATCAATAGAACTATAATAAATATACATATTACTTTTACTATTATCAATATAACATGCATTGTTACCCATATTATGCAGTTATTATCGCTAGAACTGTAATAATTATGCTTATTACTTATATTATTATCAATATAAAACGCATTATTTCCCATATTATGCAGTTATAATCGATAGAACTATAATAAATGTACATATTACTTATATTATTAGCAATATAACGTGCGTTATTACCCATTGTTTCATATCTAGACAAGCAGGAGAGGGCGATCCCCGAATTTAAATTCCAACTGCAGAGTTTTCTGTCTCTCGTCCTCCTGGACGCACCGGAAGATCTCTTTCGGTGCGTTCTCGAAGGATCGAGAGACAGCAAGAAACCCCCCCCCCGTAACCCATAAACTTCATTGGTTCCCGACGTCATCACGCCCAATAAGCGATAGATGATTGGGCGGTGATGACACCTTACCGCGGATTCCCTAATTAAGGGGGATCGCCCGATTCTCGCGACCTACCAGAACAAAGGCAACCGTGCTAGAGGTGTAACGATTTGAACGAGTAAACTCGCGGTGCGCGTAATACAGAACTTTCCACTACTCCGTAACTCTTTAAGTTCCTTGTGTGTCGTCGTCGTCAAGCGTGAGTGTGGTGTGTTTAATTCGTCTGTGTAGTTAATTGTGTAAAATAAATCGTGTTAAATTTAAACTACCGGGTGACTGAACCTCCCAATATTTTCCGAGCCCCGTTTCATCAATTACCGAACACCCATATTATGCAGTTATTATCGATAGAAGTATGATAACTATACTTATTACTGTTATTATTATCTATATAACATGCAGTCTCAGCCACATTTTACTAGTATTATCGCTAGAACTATAATAAATATACTTATTACTCCCGATATTATCAATATAACATCCATTATTACCCATATAATGCAGTTATTATCGCCAGAACTGTAATAATTATACGTATTATTTATATTATTATCAATATAACATGCATTATTACCCACATTATGCAGTTATTATCGCTAGAACGATAATAAATATACTTATTACTGTTATTATTATCAATATAACATGCATTATTACCCATATTATGCAGTTATTTTCGCTAGAACTGTAATAATTATACTTATTACTTTTATTATTATCTATATAACATGCACTCTTAGCCATATTTTATTAGTATCATCGCTAGAACAGTAATAATTATACTTATTACTCCCGATATAGTCAATATAACATCCGTTATTACCCATATAATTTAGTAATTATCGCTAGAACTGTAATAATGATACTTGTTACTTATATTATTATCAATATAACATGCATTATTACCCATATAATGGAGTAATTATCGCTAGAACTGTAATAATTATACTTATTTCTTTTGTTATCATCAATATACCATGCATTATTACCCATATTATGCAGTTATTATCGCTAGAACTATAATAAATATACTTATTACTTATATTGTTCTCAATATAACACGCATTATTACCCATACTATGCAGTTATAATCGATAGAACTATAATAAATATACTTATTACTTATATTATTAGCAATATAACGTGCATTATTACCCATATTATGCAGTTATTATCGATAGAACTATAATAAATATACTTACTACTTTTATTATTATCAATATAACATGCATCATTACCCATATTATGCAGTTATTATCGCTAGAACTGTAATAATTATGCTTATTAGTTATATTATTATCAATATAAAACGCATTATTACCCATATTATGCAGTTATAATCGATAGAACTATAATAAATATACTTATTACTTATATTATTAGCAATATAACGTGCATTATTACCTATATTATGCAGTTATTATCGATAGATGTATAATAAATATGCTTATTACTTTTATTATTATCAAAATAACATGCACTCTTAGACATATTTTACTAGTATTATCGCTAGAACTGTAATAATTATACTTATTACTTATATTATTATCAATATAGCATGTATTATTACCCATATTATGCAGTTATTATCGCTAGAACTGTAATAATTATGCTTATTACTTATATTATTATCAATATAACATCCATTATTACCCATATAATGCAGTTATTATCGCCAGAACTGTAATAATTATACGTATTACTTATATTATTATCAATATAACATGCATTATTACCCACATTATGCAGTTATTATCGCTAGAACGATAATAAATATACTTATTACTGTTATTATTATCAATATAACATGCATTATTACCCATATTATGCAGTTATTATCGCTAGAACTGTAATAATTATACTTATTACTTTTATTATCATCAATATAACATGCACTATTAGCCATATTTTACTATTATTTTCGCTAGAACTGTAATAATTATACTTATTACTCCCGATATTATCAATATAACATGCATTATTACCCATATTATGCAGTTATTATCGATAGAACTATAATAAATATACTTATTACTGTTATTATTATCAATATAACATGCATTATTACCCATATTATGCAGTTATTATCGATAGAAGTATGATAAATATACTTATTACTGTTATTATTATCTATATAACATGCAGTCTTAGCCACATTTTACTAGTATTATCGCTAGAACTATAATAAATATACTTATTACTCCCGATATTATCAATATAACATCCATTATTACCCATATAATGCAGTTATTATCGCCAGAACTGTAATAATTATACGTATTACTTATATTATTATCAATATAACATGCATTATTACCCACATTATGCAGTTATTATCGCTAGAACGATAATAAATATACTTATTACTGTTATTATTATCAATATAACATGCATTATTACCCATATTATGCAGTTATTTTCGCTAGAACTGTAATAATTATACTTATTACTTTTATTATCATCAATATAACATGCACTATTAGCCATATTTTACTATTATTATCGCTAGAACTGTAACAATTATACTTATTACTCCCGATATTAACAATATAACATGCATTATTACCCATATTATGCAGTTATTATCGATAGAACTATAATAAATATACTTATTACTGTTATTATTATCAATATAACATGCATTATTACGCATATAATGCAGTTATTATCGCTAGGACTGTAATAATTATACTTATTACTTATATTATTGTCAATATAACATGCATTATTACCCATATTATGCAGTTATTATCCCTAGAACTGTAATAAATATACTTATTACTTTTATTATCATCAATATAACATGCACTATTAGCCATATTTTACTATTATTATCGCTAGAACTGTAATAATTATACTTATTACTCCCGATATTATCAATATAACATGCATTATTACCCATATTATGCAGTTATTATCGCTAGAACTGCGATAATTATACTTATTACTCCCGATATTATCAATATAACATCCATTATTACCCATATAATGCAGATATTATCGCCAGAACTGTAATAATTATACGTATTACTTATATTATTATCAATATAACATGCATTATTTCCCATATTATGCAGTTATTATCGATAGAACTATAATAAATATACTTATTACTGTTATTATTATCAATATAACATGCATTATTACGCATATAATGCAGTTATTATCGCTAGAACTGTAATAATTATACTTATTACTTATATTATTGTCAATATAACATGCATTATTACCCATATTATGCAGTTATTATCGCTAGAACTGTAATAATTACACTTATTACTCCCGATATTATCACTATAACATTCATTATTACCCATATAATTTAGTAATTATCGCTAGAACTGTAATAATTATACTTGTTACTTATATTATTATCAATATAACATGCATTATTACCCATATAATGGAGTTATTATCGCTAGAACTGTAATAATTATACTTATTACTTTTATTATTATCAATATAACATGCATTATTACCCATATTATGCAGTTATTATCGCTAGAACTGTAATAATTATACGTATTACTTATATTATTATCAATATAACATGCACTATTAGCCACATTTTACTATTATTATCGCTAGAACTATAATAAATATACTTATTACTCCCGATATTATCAATATAACATCCATTATTACCCATATAATGCAGTTATTATCGCCAGAACTGTAATAATTATACTTATTACTTTTATTATCATCAATATAGCATGCAATAGTACCCATATTATGCAGTTATTATTGATAGAACTATAATAAATATAGATATTACTATTATTATTATCAATATAACATGCACTATTAGCCATATTTTACTATTATTATCGCTAGAACTGTAATAATTATACTTATTACTTTTATTATCATCAATATAGCATGCATTATTACCCATATTGTGCAGTTATTATCGGTAGAACTATAATAAATATACTTATTACTTTTATTATCATCAATGTAACATGCATTATTACCCATATTATGCAGTTATTATCGATAGAACCACAATAAATATACTTATTACTTTTATTATTACCAATTTAACATGCACTATTAGCCATATTTCACTATTATTATCGCTAGAACTATAATAAATATACTTATTACTTTTATTATTATCAATATAACATGCACTATTAGCCATATTTTACTATTATTATCGTTAGAACTATAATAATTATACTTATTACTCCCGATATTATCAATGTAACATGCATTATTACCCATATTATGCAGTTATTATCGCTAGAACTATAATAAATATACTTATTACTTTTATTATCATCAATATAACATGCAATAGTACCCATATTATGCAGTTATTATTGATAGAACTATAATAAATATACATATTACTATTATTATTATCAATATAACATGCACTATTAGCCATATTTTACTATTATTATCTCTAGAACTGTAATAATTATACTTATTTCTCCCGATATTATCAATATAACATGCATTATTACCCATATTATGCAGTTATTATCGATAGAACCACAATAAATATACTTATTACTTTTATTAGTACCAATATAACATGCACTATTAGCCATATTTTACTATTATTATCGCTAGAACTATAATAAATATACTTATTACTTTTATTATTATCAATATAACATGCATTATTACCCATATTATGCAGTTATTATCGATAGAACCACAATAAATATACTTATTACTTTTATTATTACCAATTTAACATGCACTATTAGCCATATTTTACTATTATTATCGCTAGAACTATAATAAATATACTTATTACTTTTATTATTATCAATATAGCATGCACTATTAGCCATATTTTACTATTATTATCGTTAGAACTATAATAGTTATACATATAACTCCCGATATTATCAATATAACATGCATTACTACCCATATTATGCAGTTATTATCGCTAGAACTATAATAAATATACTTATTACTCCCCATATTATCAATATAACATGCATTATTATCCATATGATACAGTTATTGTCGCTAGAACTGTAATAATTATACTTATTACTTTTATTATCATCAATATGACATGCATTATTACCCATATTATGCAGTTATTATCGATAGAACCACAATAAATATACTTATTACTTTTATTATTACCAATTTAACATGCACTATTACCCATATTTTACAATTATTATCGCTAGAACTATAATAAATATACTTATTACTTTTATTATTATCAATATAGCATGCACTATTAGCCATATTTTACTATTATTATCGTTAGAACTATAATAGTTATACATATTACTCCCGATATTATCAATATAACATGCATTACTACCCATATTATGCAGTTATTATCGCTAGAACTATAATAAATATACTTATTACTCCCCATATTATCAATATAACATGCATTATTATCCATATGATACAGTTATTGTCGCTAGAACTGTAATAATTATACTTATTACTTTTATTATCATCAATATGACATGCATTATTACCCATATTATGCAGTTATTATCGATAGAACCACAATAAATATACTTATTACTTTTATTATTACCAATTTAACATGCACTATTAGCCATATTTTACTATTATTATCGCTAGAGCTATAATAAATATACTTATTACTTTTATTATTATCAATATAACATGCACTATTAGCCATATTTTACTATTATTATCGTTAGAACTATAATAGTTATACATATTACTCCCGATATTATCAATATAACATGCATTACTACCCATATTATGCAGTTATTATCGCTAGAACTATAATAAATATACTTATTACTCCCCATATTATCAATATAACATGCATTATTATCCATATGATACAGTTATTGTCGCTAGAACTATAATAAATATACTTATTACTTTTATTATTATGAATATAATATGCACTATTAGCCATATTTTACTATTACTATCGCTAGAACTATAATAATTATACTTATTACTTTTATTATTATCAATATAATATGCACTATTAGCCATATTTTACTATTATTATCTTTAGAACTATAATAATTATACTTATTACTCCCGATATTATCAATATAACATGCATTATTACCCATATTATGCAGTTATTATCGCTAGAACTATAATAAATATACTTATTACTTTTATTATCATCAATATAACATGCAATAGTACCCATATTATGCAGTTATTATTGATAGAACTATAATAAATATACATATTACTATTATTATTATCAATATAACATGCACTATTAGCCATATTTTACTATTATTATCGCTAGAACTATAATAAATATACTTATTACTTTTATTATTGTCAATATAACATGCACTATTAGCCATATTTTACTATTATTATCTTTAGAACTATAATAATTATACTTATTACTCCCGATATTATCAATATAACATGCATTATTATCCATATTATGCAGTTATTATCGCTAGAACTATAATAAATATACTTATTACTTTTATTATCATCAATATAACATGCAATAGTACCCATATTATGCAGTTATTATTAATAGAACTATAATAAATATACATATTACTATTATTATTATCAATATAACATGCACTATTAGCCATATTTTACTATTATTATCGCTAGAACTGTAATAATTATACTTATTTCTCCCGATATTATCAATATAACATGCATTATTACCCATATTATGCAGTTATTATTGCTAGAGCTATAATAAATATACTTATTACTTTTATTATCATCAATATAGCATGCATTATTACCCATATTGTGCAGTTATTATCGCTAGAACTATAATAAATATACTTATTACTTTTATTATTATCAATATATCATGCACTATTAGCCATATTTTACTATTATAATCTTTAGAACTATAATAATTATACTTATTACTCCCGATATTATCACTATAACATGCATTATTACCCATATTATGCAGTTATTATCGCTAGAACTATAATAAATATACTTATTACTTTTATTATCATCAATATAACATGCAATAGTACCCATATTATGCAGTTATTATCGCTAGAGCTATAATAAATATACTTATTACTTTTATTATTATGAATATAATATGCACTATTAGCCATATTTTACTATTACTATCGCTAGAACTATAATAATTATACTTATAACTTCCGACATTATCAGTATAACATACATTATTACCCATATAATACAGTTATTATCGCAAGAACTGTAATAATTATACTTATTACTTTTATTATCATCAATATAGCATGCATTATTACCCATATTGTGCAGTTATTATCGGTAGAACTATAATAAATATACTTATTACTTTTATTATCATCAATATAACATGCATTATTACCCATATTATGCAGTTATTATCGATAGAACCACAATAAATATACTTATTACTTTTATTATTACCAATTTAACATGCACTATTAGCCATATTTTACTATTATTATCGCTAGAACTGTAATAATTATACTTATTTCTCCCGATATTATCAATATAACATGCATTATTACCCATATTATGCAGTTATTATTGCTAGAGCTATAATAAATATACTTATTACTTTTATTATCATCAATATAGCATGCATTATTACCCATATTGTTCAGTTATTATCGGTAGAACTATAATAAATGTACTTATTACTTTTATTATTATGAATATAGTATGCACTATTAGCCATATTTTACTATTACTATCGCTAGAACTATAATAATTATACTTACAACTTCCGACATTATCAGTGTAACATACATTATTACCCATATAATACAGTTATTATCGCTAGAACTGTAATAATTATACTTATTACTTTTATTATCATCAAAATAGCATGCATTATTACCCATATTGTGCAGTTATTATCGGTAGAACTATAATAAATATACTTATTACTTTTATTATTACCAATTTAACATGCACTATTAGCCATATTTTACTATTATTATCGCTAGAACTATAATAAATATACTTATTACTTTTATTATTATCAGTATAACATGCACTATTAGAGATATCTTACTATTATTATCTTTAGAACTATAATAATTATACTTATTACTCCCGATATTATCAATATAACATGCATTATTACCCATATTATGCAGTTATTATTGCTAGAACTATAATAAATATACTTATTACTTTTATTATCATCAATATAACATGCAATAGTACCCATATTATGCAGTTATTATTGATAGAACTATAATAAATATACATATTACTATTATTATTATCAATGTAACATGCACTATTAGCCATATTTTACTATTATTATCGCTTGAACTGTAATAATTATACTTATAACTTCCGACATTATCAGTATAACATACATTATTACCCATATAATACAGTTATTATCGCTAGAACTGTAATAATTATACTTATTACTTTTATTATCATCAATATAGCATGCATTATTACCCATATTGTGCAGTTATTATCGGTAGAACTATAATAAATATACTTATTACTTTTATTATCATCAATATAACATGCATTATTACCCACATTATGCAGTTATTATCGATAGAACCACAATAAATATACTTATTACTTTTATTATTACCAATTTAACATGCACTATTAGCCATATTTTACTATTATTATCTTTAGAACTATAATAATTGTACTTATTACTCCCGATATTATCAATATAACATGCATTATTACCCATATTATGCAGTTATTATCGCTAGAACTATAATAAATATACTTATTACGTTTATTATCATCAATATAACATGCAATAGTACCCATATTATGCAGTTATTATTGATAGAACTATAATAAATATACATATTACTATTATTATTATCAATATAACATGCACTATTAGCCATATTTTACTATTATTATCGCTAGAACTATAATAAATATACTTATTAC
This sequence comes from Megachile leachella, assembly GCA_963576845.1. NCBI lineage: Eukaryota > Metazoa > Arthropoda > Insecta > Hymenoptera > Megachilidae > Megachile > Megachile leachella. The sequence continues at coordinate 234,467 of CAUYWW010000150.1, read as the reverse complement.
TTTTATTATTATGAATATAACATGCACTATTAGCCATATTTTACTATTATTATCGCTAGAACTGTAATAATTATACTTATTTCTCCCGATATTATCAATATAACATGCATTATTATCCATATGATACAGTTATTGTCGCTAGAACTATAATAAATATACTTATTACTTTTATTATTATGAATATAATATGCACTATTAGCCATATTTTACTATTACTATCGCTAGAACTATAATAATTATACTTATAATTTCCGACATTATCAGTATAACATACATTATTACCCATATAATACAGTTATTATCGCTAGAACTGTAATAATTATACTTATTACTTTTATTATCATCAATATAGCATGCATTATTACCCATATTGTGCAGTTATTATCGGTAGAACTATAATAAATATACTTATTACTTTTATTATCATCAATATAACATGCATTATTACCCATATTATGCAGTTATTATCGATAGAACCACAATAAATATACTTATTACTTTTATTATTACCAATTTAACATGCACTATTAGCCATATTTTACTATTATTATCGCTAGAACTATAATAAATATACTTATTACTTTTATTATTATCAATATAACATGCACTATTAGCCATATTTTACTATTATTATCGTTAGAACTATAATAATTATACATATTACTCCCGATATTATCAATATAACATGCATTACTACCCATATTATGCAGTGATTATCGCTAGAACTATAATAAATATACTTATTACTCCCCATATTATCAATATAACATGCATTATTATCCATGTGATACAGTTATTGTCGCTAGAACTATAATAAATATACTTATTACTTTTATTATTATGAATATAATATGCACTATTAGCCATATTTTACTATTACAATCGCTAGGACTATAATAATTATACTTATAACTTCCGACATTATCAGTATAACATACATTATTACCCATATAATACAGTTATTGTCGCTAGAACTGTAATAATTATACTTATTACTTTTATCATCATCAATATAGCATGCATTATTACCCATATTGTGCAGTTATTATCGGTAGAACTATAATAAATATACTTATTACTTTTATTATCATCAATATAACATGCATTATTACCCATATTATGCAGTTATTATCGATAGAACCACAATAAATATACTTATTACTTTTATTATTACCAATTTAACATGCACTATTAGCCATATTTTACTATTATTATCGCTAGAACTATAATAAATATACTTATTACTTTTATTATTATCAATATAACGTGCACTATTAGCCATATTTTACTATTATTATCGTTAGAACTATAATAATTATACATATTACTCCCGATATTATCAATATAACATGCATTACTACCCATATTATGCAGTTATTATCGCTAGAACTATAATAAATATACTTATTACTTTTGTTATCATCAATATAACATGCAATAGTACCCATATTATGCAGTTATTATTGATAGAACTATAATAAATATACATATTACTATTATTATTATCAATGTAACATGCACTATTAGCCATATTTTACTATTATTATCGCTTGAACTGTAATAATTATACTTACTTCTCCCGATATTATCAATATAACATGCATTATTACCCATATTATGCAGTTATTATCGCTAGAACTATAATAAATATACTTATTACGTTTATTATCATCAATATAACATGCAATAGTACCCATATTATGCAGTTATTATTGATAGAACTATAATAAATATACATATTACTATTATTATTATCAATATAACATGCACTATTAGCCATATTTTACTATTATTATCGCTAGAACTATAATAAATATACTTATTACTTTTATTATTATGAATATAACATGCACTATTAGCCATATTTTACTATTATTATCGCTAGAACTGTAATAATTATACTTATTTCTCCCGATATTATCAATATAACATGCATTATTATCCATATGATACAGTTATTGTCGCTAGAACTATAATAAATATACTTATTACTTTTATTATTATGAATATAATATGCACTATTAGCCATATTTTACTATTACTATCGCTAGAACTATAATAATTATACTTATAATTTCCGACATTATCAGTATAACATACATTATTACCCATATAATACAGTTATTATCGCTAGAACTGTAATAATTATACTTATTACTTTTATTATCATCAATATAGCATGCATTATTACCCATATTGTGCAGTTATTATCGGTAGAACTATAATAAATATACTTATTACTTTTATTATCATCAATATAACATGCATTATTACCCATATTATGCAGTTATTATCGATAGAACCACAATAAATATACTTATTACTTTTATTATTACCAATTTAACATGCACTATTAGCCATATTTTACTATTATTATCGCTAGAACTATAATAAATATACTTATTACTTTTATTATTATCAATATAACATGCACTATTAGCCATATTTTACTATTATTATCGTTAGAACTATAATAATTATACATATTACTCCCGATATTATCAATATAACATGCATTACTACCCATATTATGCAGTGATTATCGCTAGAACTATAATAAATATACTTATTACTCCCCATATTATCAATATAACATGCATTATTATCCATGTGATACAGTTATTGTCGCTAGAACTATAATAAATATACTTATTACTTTTATTATTATGAATATAATATGCACTATTAGCCATATTTTACTATTACAATCGCTAGGACTATAATAATTATACTTATAACTTCCGACATTATCAGTATAACATACATTATTACCCATATAATACAGTTATTGTCGCTAGAACTGTAATAATTATACTTATTACTTTTATCATCATCAATATAGCATGCATTATTACCCATATTGTGCAGTTATTATCGGTAGAACTATAATAAATATACTTATTACTTTTATTATCATCAATATAACATGCATTATTACCCATATTATGCAGTTATTATCGATAGAACCACAATAAATATACTTATTACTTTTATTATTACCAATTTAACATGCACTATTAGCCATATTTTACTATTATTATCGCTAGAACTATAATAAATATACTTATTACTTTTATTATTATCAATATAACGTGCACTATTAGCCATATTTTACTATTATTATCGTTAGAACTATAATAATTATACATATTACTCCCGATATTATCAATATAACATGCATTACTACCCATATTATGCAGTTATTATCGCTAGAACTATAATAAATATACTTATTACTTTTGTTATCATCAATATAACATGCAATAGTACCCATATTATGCAGTTATTATTGATAGAACTATAATAAATATACATATTACTATTATTATTATCAATGTAACATGCACTATTAGCCATATTTTACTATTATTATCGCTTGAACTGTAATAATTATACTTACTTCTCCCGATATTATCAATATAACATGCATTATTACCCATATTATGCAGTTATTATCGCTAGAGCTATAATAAATATACTTATTACTTTTATTATTATGAATATAATATGCACTATTAGCCATATTTTACTATGACTATCGCTAGAACTATAATAATTATACTTATAACTTCCGACATTATCAGTATAACATACATTATTACCCATATAATACAGTTATTATCGCTAGAACTGTAATAATTATACTTATTACTTTTATTATCATCAATATAGCATGCATTATTACCCATATTGTGCAGTTATTATCGGTAGAACTATAATAAATATACTTATTACTTTTATTATCATCAATATAACATGCATTATTACCCATATTATGCAGTTATTATCGATAGAACCACAATAAATATACTTATTACTTTTATTATTACCAATTTAACATGCACTATTAGCCATATTTTACTATTATTATCTTTAGAACTATAATAATTATACTTATTACTCCCGATATTATCAATATAACATGCATTATTACCCATATTATGCAGTTATTATCGCTAGAACTATAATAAATATACTTATTACGTTTATTATCATCAATATAACATGCAATAGTACCCATATTATGCAGTTATTATTGATAGAACTATAATAAATATACATATTACTATTATTATTATCAATATAACATGCACTATTAGCCATATTTTACTATTATTATCGCTAGAACTATAATAAATATACTTATTACTTTTATTATTATGAATATAACATGCACTATTAGCCATATTTTACTATTATTATCGCTAGAACTGTAATAATTATACTTATTTCTCCCCATATTATCAATATAACATGCATTATTATCCATATGATACAGTTATTGTCGCTAGAACTATAATAAATATACTTATTACTTTTATTATTATGAATATAATATGCACTATTCGCCATATTTTACTATTACTATCGCTAGAACTATAATAATTATACTTATAACTTCCGACATTATCAGTATAACATACATTATTACCCATATAATACAGTTATTATCGCTACAACTGTAATAATTATACTTATTACTTTTATTATCATCAATATAGCATGCATTATTACCCATATTGTGCAGTTATTATCGGTAGAACTATAATAAATATACCTATTACTTTTATTATCATCAATATAACTTGCATTATTACCCATATTATGCAGTTATTATCGATAGAACCACAATAAATATACTTATTACTTTTATTATTACCAATTTAACATGCACTATTAGCCATATTTTACTATTATTATCGCTAGAACTATAATAAATATACTTATTACTTTTATTATTATCAATATAACGTGCACTATTAGCCATATTTTACTATTATTATCGTTAGAACTATAATAATTATACATATTACTCCCGATATTATCAATATAACATGCATTACTACCCATATTATGCAGTTATTATCGCTAGAACTATAATAAATATACTTATTACTTTTGTTATCATCAATATAACATGCAATAGTACCCATATTATGCAGTTATTATTGATAGAACTATAATAAATATACTTATTACTTTTATTATTATGAATATAATATGCACTATTAGCCATATTTTACTATTACTATCGCTAGAACTATAATAATTATACTCACAACTTCCGACATTATCAGTATAACATACATTATTACCCATATAACACAGTTATTATCGCTAGAACTGTAATAATTATACTTATTACTTTTATTATCATCAATATAGCATGCATTATTACCCATATTGTGCAGTTATTATCGGTAGAACTATAATAAATATACTTATTACTTTTATTATCATCAATATAACATGCATTATTACCCATATTATGCAGTTATTATCGATAGAACCACAATAAATATACCTATTACTTCTATTATTACCAATTTAACATGCACTATTAGTCATATTTTACTATTATTATCGCTAGAACTATAATAAATATACTAATCACTTTTATTATTATCAGTATAACATGCACTATTAGAGATATTTTACTATTATTATCTTTAGAACTATAATAATTATACTTATTACTCCCGATATTATCAATATAACATGCATTATTACCCATATTATGCAGTTATTATCGCTAGAACTATAATAAATATACTTATTACTTTTATTATCATCAATATAACATGCAATAGTACCCATATTATGCAGTTATTATTGATAGAACTATAATAAATATACATATTACTATTATTATTATCAATGTAACATGCACTATTAGCCATATTTTACTATTATTATCGCTTGAACTGTAATAATTATACTTACTTCTCCCGATATTATCAATATAACATGCATTATTACCCATATTATGCAGTTATTATCGCTAGAGCTATAATAAATATACTTATTACTTTTATTATTATGAATATAATATGCACTATTAGCCATATTTTACTATGACTATCGCTAGAACTATAATAATTATACTTATAACTTCCGACATTATCAGTATAACATACATTATTACCCATATAATACAGTTATTATCGCCAGAACTGTAATAATTATACTTATTACTTTTATTATCATCAATATAGCATGCATTATTACCCATATTGTGCAGTTATTATCGGTAGAACTATAATAAATATACTTATTACTTTTATTATCATCAATATAACATGCATTATTACCCATATTATGCAGTTATTATCGATAGAACCACAATAAATATACTTATTACTTTTATTATTACCAATTTAACATGCACTATTAGCCATATTTTACTATTATTATCTTTAGAACTATAATAATTATACTTATTACTCCCGATATTATCAATATAACATGCATTATTACCCATATTATGCAGTTATTATCGCTAGAACTATAATAAATATACTTATTACGTTTATTATCATCAATATAACATGCAATAGTACCCATATTATGCAGTTATTATTGATAGAACTATAATAAATATACATATTACTATTATTATTATCAATATAACATGCACTATTAGCCATATTTTACTATTATTATCGCTAGAACTATAATAAATATACTTATTACTTTTATTATTATGAATATAACATGCACTATTAGCCATATTTTACTATTATTATCGCTAGAACTGTAATAATTATACTTATTTCTCCCCATATTATCAATATAACATGCATTATTATCCATATGATACAGTTATTGTCGCTAGAACTATAATAAATATACTTATTACTTTTATTATTATGAATATAATATGCACTATTCGCCATATTTTACTATTACTATCGCTAGAACTATAATAATTATACTTATAACTTCCGACATTATCAGTATAACATACATTATTACCCATATAATACAGTTATTATCGCTACAACTGTAATAATTATACTTATTACTTTTATTATCATCAATATAGCATGCATTATTACCCATATTGTGCAGTTATTATCGGTAGAACTATAATAAATATACCTATTACTTTTATTATCATCAATATAACTTGCATTATTACCCATATTATGCAGTTATTATCGCTAGAACTATAATAAATATACTTATTACTTTTATTATTATCAATATAACATGCACTATTAGCCATATTTTACTATTATTATCGTTAGAACTATAATAATTATACATATTACTCCCGATATTATCAATATAACATGCATTACTACCCATATTATGCAGTTATTATCGCTAGAACTATAATAAATATACTTATTACTCCCCATATTATCAATATAACATGCATTATTATCCATGTGATACAGTTATTGTCGCTAGAACTATAATAAATATACTTATTACTTTTATTATTATGAATATAATATGCACTATTAGCCATATTTTACTATTACTATCGCTAGGACTATAATAATTATACTTACAACTTCCGACATTATCAGTATAACATACATTATTACCCATATAATACAGTTATTGTCGCTAGAACTGTAATAATTATACTTATTACTTTTATTATCATCAATATAGCATGCATTATTACCCATATTGTGCAGTTATTATCGGTAGAACTATAATAAATATACTTATTACTTTTACTATCATCAATATAACATGCATTACTACCCATATTATGCAGTTATTATCGATATAACCACAATAAATATACTTATTACTTTTATTATTACCAATTTAACATGCACTATTAGCCATATTTTACTATTATTATCGCTAGAACTATAATAAATATACTTATTACTTTTATTATTATCAGTATAACATGCACTATTAGAGATATTTTACTATTATTATCTTTAGAACTATAATAATTATACTTATTACTCCCGATATTATCAATATAACATGCATTATTACCCATATTATGCAGTTATTATCGCTAGAACTATAATAAATATACTTATTACTTTTATTATCATCAATATAACATGCAATAGTACCCATATTATGCAGTTATTATTGATAGAACTATAATAAATATACATATTACTATTATTATTATCAATGTAACATGCACTATTAGCCATATTTTACTATTATTATCGCTTGAACTGTAATAATTATACTTATAACTTCCGACATTATCAGTATAACATACATTATTACCCATATAATACAGTTATTATCGCTAGAACTGTAATAATTATACTTATTACTTTTATTATCATCAATATAGCATGCATTATTACCCATATTGTGCAGTTATTATCGGTAGAACTATAATAAATATACTTATTACTTTTATTATCATCAATATAACATGCATTATTACCCATATTATGCAGTTATTATCGATAGAACCACAATAAATATACTTATTACTTTTATTATTACCAATTTAACATGCACTATTAGCCATATTTTACTATTATTATCGCTAGAACTATAATAAATATACTTATTACTTTTATTATTATCAATATAACATGCACTATTAGCCATATTTTACTATTATTATCGTTAGAACTATAATAATTATACATATTACTCCCGATATTATCAATATAACATGCATTACTACCCATATTATGCAGTGATTATCGCTAGAACTATAATAAATATACTTATTACTCCCCATATTATCAATATAACATGCATTATTATCCATGTGATACAGTTATTGTCGCTAGAACTATAATAAATATACTTATTACTTTTATTATTATGAATATAATATGCACTATTAGCCATATTTTACTATTAGTATCGCTAGGACTATAATAATTATACTTATAACTTCCGACATTATCAGTATAACATACATTATTACCCATATAATACAGTTATTGTCGCTAGAACTGTAATAATTATACTTATTACTTTTATCATCATCAATATAGCATGCATTATTACCCATATTGTGCAGTTATTATCGGTAGAACTATAATAAATATTCTTATTACTTTTATTATCATCAATATAACATGCATTATTACCCATATTATGCAGTTATTATCGATAGAACCACAATAAATATACTTATTACTTTTATTATTACCAATTTAACATGCACTATTAGCCATATTTTACTATTATTATCGCTAGAACTATAATAAATATACTTATTACTTTTATTATTATCAATATAACGTGCACTATTAGCCATATTTTACTATTATTATCGTTAGAACTATAATAATTATACATATTACTCCCGATATTATCAATATAACATGCATTACTACCCATATTATGCAGTTATTATCGCTAGAACTATAATAAATATACTTATTACTTTTGTTATCATCAATATAACATGCAATAGTACCCATATTATGCAGTTATTATTGATAGAACTATAATAAATATACTTATTACTTTTATTATTATGAATATAATATGCACTATTAGCCATATTTTACTATTACTATCGCTAGAACTATAATAATTATACTCACAACTTCCGACATTATCAGTATAACATACATTATTACCCATATAATACAGTTATTATCGCTAGAACTGTAATAATTATACTTATTACTTTTATTATCATCAATATAGCATGCATTATTACCCATATTGTGCAGTTATTATCGGTAGAACTATAATAAATATACTTATTACTTTTATTATCATCAATATAACATGCATTATTACCCATATTATGCAGTTATTATCGATAGAACCACAATAAATATACCTCTTACTTTTATTATTACCAATTTAACATGCACTATTAGCCATATTTTACTATTATTATCGCTAGAACTATAATAAATATACTAATCACTTTTATTATTATCAGTATAACATGCACTATTAGAGATATTTTACTATTATTATCTTTAGAACTATAATAATTATACTTATTACTCCCGATATTATCAATATAACATGCATTATTACCCATATTATGCAGTTATTATCGCTAGAAATATAATAAATATACTTATTACTTTTATTATCATCAATATAACATGCAATAGTACCCATATTATGCAGTTATTATTGATAGAACTATAATAAATATACATATTACTATTATTATTATCAATATAACATGCACTATTAGCCATATTTTACTATTATTATCGCTTGAACTGTAATAATTATACTTACTTCTCCCGATATTATCAATATAACATGCATTATTACCCATATTATGCAGTTATTATCGCTAGAGCTATAATAAATATACTTATTACTTTTATTATTATGAATATAATATGCACTATTAGCCATATTTTACTATGACTATCGCTAGAACTATAATAATTATACTTATAACTTCCGACATTATCAGTATAACATACATTATTACCCATATAATACAGTTATTATCGCTAGAACTGTAATAATTATACTTATTACTTTTATTATCATCAATATAGCATGCATTATTACCCATATTGTGCAGTTATTATCGGTAGAACTGTAATAAATATACTTATTACTTTTATTATCATCAATATAACATGCATTATTACCCATATTATGCAGTTATTATCGATAGAACCACAATAAATATACTTATTACTTTTATTATTACCAATTTAACATGCACTATTAGCCATATTTTACTATTATTATCTTTAGAACTATAATAATTATACTTATTACTCCCGATATTATCAATATAACATGCATTATTACCCATATTATGCAGTTATTATCGCTAGAACTATAATAAATATACTTATTACGTTTATTATCATCAATATAACATGCAATAGTACCCATATTATGCAGTTATTATTGATAGAACTATAATAAATATACATATTACTATTATTATTATCAATATAACATGCACTATTAGCCATATTTTACTATTATTATCGCTAGAACTATAATAAATATACTTATTACTTTTATTATTATGAATATAACATGCACTATTAGCCATATTTTACTATTATTATCGCTAGAACTGTAATAATTATACTTATTTCTCCCCATATTATCAATATAACATGCATTATTATCCATATGATACAGTTATTGTCGCTAGAACTATAATAAATATACTTATTACTTTTATTATTATGAATATAATATGCACTATTCGCCATATTTTACTATTACTATCGCTAGAACTATAATAATTATACTTATAACTTCCGACATTATCAGTATAACATACATTATTACCCATATAATACAGTTATTATCGCTACAACTGTAATAATTATACTTATTACTTTTATTATCATCAATATAGCATGCATTATTACCCATATTGTGCAGTTATTGTCGGTAGAACTATAATAAATATACCTATTACTTTTATTATCATCAATATAACTTGCATTATTACCCATATTATGCAGTTATTATCGCTAGAACTATAATAAATATACTTATTACTTTTATTATTATCAATATAACATGCACTATTAGCCATATTTTACTATTATTATCTTCAGAACTATAATAATTATACTTATTACTCCCGATATTATCAATATAACATGCATTATTACCCATATTATGCAGTTATTATCGCTAGAACTATAATAAATATACTTATTACTTTTATTATCATCAATATAACATGCAATAGTACCCATATTATGCAGTTATTATTGATAGAACTATAATAAATATACATATTACTATTATTATTATCAATGTAACATGCACTATTAGCCATATTTTACTATTATTATCGCTTGAACTGTAATAATTATACTTATTTCTCCCGATATTATCAATATAACATGCATTATTACCCATATTATGCAGTTACTATCGCTAGAGCTATAATAAATATACTTATTACTTTTATTATTATGAATATAATATGCACTATTAGCCATATTTTACTATTACTATCGCTAGAACTATAATAATTATACTTATTACTTTTATTATTATCAATATAACATGCACTATTAGCCATATTTTACTATTATTATCGTTAGAACTATAATAATTATACATATTACTCCCGATATTATCAATATAACATGCATTACTACCCATATTATGCAGTTATTATCGCTAGAACTATAATAAATATACTTATTACTCCCCATATTATCAATATAACATGCATTATTATCCATGTGATACAGTTATTGTCGCTAGAACTATAATAAATATACTTATTACTTTTATTATTATGAATATAATATGCACTATTAGCCATATTTTACTATTACTATCGCTAGAACTATAATAATTATACTTATAACTTCCGACATTATCAGTATAACATACATTATTACCCATATAATACAGTTTTTATCGCTAGAACTGTAATAATTATACTTATTACTTTTATTATCATCAATATAGCATGCATTATTACCCATATTGTGCAGTTATTATCGGTAGAACTATAATAAATATACTTATTACTTTTATTATCATCAATATAACATGCATTATTACCCATATTATGCAGTTATTATCGATAGAACCACAATAAATATACTTATTACTTTTATTATTACCAATTTAACATGCACTATTAGCCATATTTTACTATTATTATCGCTAGAACTATAATAAATATACTTATTACTTTTATTATTATCAATATAACATGCACTATTAGCCATATTTTACTATTATTATAGTTAGAACTATAATAGCTATACATATTGCTCCCGATATTATCAATATAACATGCATTACTACCCATATTATGCAGTTATTATCGCTAGAACTATAATAAATATACTTATTACTCCCCATATTATCAATATAACATGCATTATTATCCATGTGATACAGTTATTGTCGCTAGAACTATAATAAATATGCTTATTACTTTTATTATTATGAATATAATATGCACTATTAGCCATATTTTACTATTACTATCGCCAGAACTATAATAATTATACTTATTACTCCCGATATTATCAATATAACATGCATTATTACCCATATTATGCAGTTATTATCGCTAGAACTATAATAAATATACTTATTACTTTTATTATCATCAATATAACATGCAATAGTACCCATATTATGCAGTTATTATTGATAGAACTATAATAAATATACATATTACTATTATTATTATCAATATAACATGCACTATTAGCTATATTTTACTATTATTATCGCTAGAACTGTAATAATTATACTTATTTCTCCCGATATTATCAATATAACATACATTATTACCCATATAATACAGTTATTATCGCTAGAACTGTAATAATTATACTTATTACTTTTATTATTATCAATATAGCATGCATTATTACCCATATTGTGCAGTTATTATCGGTAGAACTATAATAAATATACTTATTACTTTAATTATCATCAATATAACATGCAATATTACCCATATTATGTAGTTATTATCGATAGAACCACAATAAATATACCTATTACTTTTATTATTACCAATTTAACATGCACTATTAGCCATATTTTACTATTATTATCTTTAGAACTATAATAATTATACTTATTACTCCCGATATTATCAATATAACATGCATTATTACCCATATTATGCAGTTATTATCGCTAGAACTATAATAAATATACTTATTACTTTTATTATCATCAATATAACATGCAATAGTACCCATATTATGCAGTTATTATTGATAGAACTATAATAAATATACATATTACTATTATTATTATCAATATAACATGCACTACTAGCCATATTTTACTATTATTATCGCTAGAACTGTAATAATTATACTTATTTCTCCCGATATTATCAATATAACATGCATTATTACCCATATTATGCAGTTATTATTGCTAGAGCTATAATAAATATACTTATTACTTTTATTATCATCAATACAGCATGCATTATTACCCATATTGTGCAGTTATTATCGGTAGAACTATAATAAATATACTTATTACTTTTATTATTATGAATATAATATGCACTATTAGCCATATTTTACTATTACTATCGCTAGAACTATAATAATTATACTTACAACTTCCGACATTATCAGTATAACATACATTATTACCCATATAATACAGTTATTATCGCTAGAACTGTAATAATTATACTTATTACTTTTATTATTGTCAATATAGCATGCATTATTACCCATATTGTGCAGTTATAATCGGTAGAACTATAATAAATATACTTATTACTTTTATTATCATCAATATAACATGCATTATTACCCATATTATGCAGTTATTATCGATAGAACCACAATAAATATACTTATTACTTTTATTATTACCAATTTAACATGCACTATTAGCCATATTTTACTATTATTATCGCTAGAACTATAATAAATATACTTATTACTTTTATTATTATCAATATAACATGCACTATTAGCCATATTTTACTATTATTATCGTTAGAACTATAATAATTATACATATTACTCCCGATATTATCAATATAACATGCATTACTACCCATATTATGCAGTTATTATCGCTAGAACTATAATAAATATACTTATTACTTTTGTTATCATCAATATAACATGCAATAGTACCCATATTATGCAGTTATTATTGATAGAACTATAATAAATATACTTATTACTTTTATTATTATGAATATAATATGCACTATTAGCCATATTTTACTATTACTATCGCTAGAACTATAATAATTATACTTACAACTTCCGCCATTATCAGTATAACATACATTATTACCCATATAATACAGTTATTATCGCTAGAACTGTAATAATTATACCTATTACTTTTATTATCATCAATATAGCATGCATTATTACCCATATTGTGCAGTTATTATCGGTAGAACTATAATAAATATACTTATTACTTTTATTATCATCAATATAACATGCATTATTACCCATATTATGCAGTTATTATCCATAGAACCACAATAAATATACTTATTACTTTTATTATTACCAATTTAACATGCACTATTAGCCATATTTTACTATTATTATCGCTAGAACTATAATAAATATACTTATTACTTTTATTATTATCAATATAACATGCACTATTAGCCATATTTTACTATTATTATCGTTAGAACTATAATAATTATACATATTACTCCCGATATTATCAATATAACATGCATTACTACCCATATTATGCAGTTATTATCGCTAGAACTATAATAAATATACTTATTACGTTTATTATCATCAATATAACATGCAATAGTACCCATATTATGCAGTTATTATTGATAGAACTATAATAAATATACATATTACTATTATTATTATCAATATAACATGCACTATTAGCCATATTTTACTATTATTATCGCTAGAACTATAATAAATATACTTATTACTTTTATTATTATGAATATAACATGCACTATTAGCCATATTTTACTATTATTATCGCTAGAACTGTAATAATTATACTTATTTCTCCCCATATTATCAATATAACATGCATTATTATCCATATGATACAGTTATTGTCGCTAGAACTATAATAAATATACTTATTACTTTTATTATTATGAATATAATATGCACTATTCGCCATATTTTACTATTACTATCGCTAGAACTATAATAATTATACTTATAACTTCCGACATTATCAGTATAACATACATTATTACCCATATAATACAGTTATTATCGCTACAACTGTAATAATTATACTTATTACTTTTATTATCATCAATATAGCATGCATTATTACCCATATTGTGCAGTTATTATCGGTAGAACTATAATAAATATACCTATTACTTTTATTATCATCAATATAACTTGCATTATTACCCATATTATGCAGTTATTATCGCTAGAACTATAATAAATATACTTATTACTTTTATTATTATCAATATAACATGCACTATTAGCCATATTTTACTATTATTATCGTTAGAACTATAATAATTATACATATTACTCCCGATATTATCAATATAACATGCATTACTACCCATATTATGCAGTTATTATCGCTAGAACTATAATAAATATACTTATTACTCCCCATATTATCAATATAACATGCATTATTATCCATGTGATACAGTTATTGTCGCTAGAACTATAATAAATATACTTATTACTTTTATTATTATGAATATAATATGCACTATTAGCCATATTTTACTATTACTATCGCTAGGACTATAATAATTATACTTACAACTTCCGACATTATCAGTATAACATACATTATTACCCATATAATACAGTTATTGTCGCTAGAACTGTAATAATTATACTTATTACTTTTATTATCATCAATATAGCATGCATTATTACCCATATTGTGCAGTTATTATCGGTAGAACTATAATAAATATACTTATTACTTTTACTATCATCAATATAACATGCATTACTACCCATATTATGCAGTTATTATCGATATAACCACAATAAATATACTTATTACTTTTATTATTACCAATTTAACATGCACTATTAGCCATATTTTACTATTATTATCGCTAGAACTATAATAAATATACTTATTACTTTTATTATTATCAGTATAACATGCACTATTAGAGATATTTTACTATTATTATCTTTAGAACTATAATAATTATACTTATTACTCCCGATATTATCAATATAACATGCATTATTACCCATATTATGCAGTTATTATCGCTAGAACTATAATAAATATACTTATTACTTTTATTATCATCAATATAACATGCAATAGTACCCATATTATGCAGTTATTATTGATAGAACTATAATAAATATACATATTACTATTATTATTATCAATGTAACATGCACTATTAGCCATATTTTACTATTATTATCGCTTGAACTGTAATAATTATACTTATAACTTCCGACATTATCAGTATAACATACATTATTACCCATATAATACAGTTATTATCGCTAGAACTGTAATAATTATACTTATTACTTTTATTATCATCAATATAGCATGCATTATTACCCATATTGTGCAGTTATTATCGGTAGAACTATAATAAATATACTTATTACTTTTATTATCATCAATATAACATGCATTATTACCCATATTATGCAGTTATTATCGATAGAACCACAATAAATATACTTATTACTTTTATTATTACCAATTTAACATGCACTATTAGCCATATTTTACTATTATTATCGCTAGAACTATAATAAATATACTTATTACTTTTATTATTATCAATATAACATGCACTATTAGCCATATTTTACTATTATTATCGTTAGAACTATAATAATTATACATATTACTCCCGATATTATCAATATAACATGCATTACTACCCATATTATGCAGTGATTATCGCTAGAACTATAATAAATATACTTATTACTCCCCATATTATCAATATAACATGCATTATTATCCATGTGATACAGTTATTGTCGCTAGAACTATAATAAATATACTTATTACTTTTATTATTATGAATATAATATGCACTATTAGCCATATTTTACTATTAGTATCGCTAGGACTATAATAATTATACTTATAACTTCCGACATTATCAGTATAACATACATTATTACCCATATAATACAGTTATTGTCGCTAGAACTGTAATAATTATACTTATTACTTTTATCATCATCAATATAGCATGCATTATTACCCATATTGTGCAGTTATTATCGGTAGAACTATAATAAATATTCTTATTACTTTTATTATCATCAATATAACATGCATTATTACCCATATTATGCAGTTATTATCGATAGAACCACAATAAATATACTTATTACTTTTATTATTACCAATTTAACATGCACTATTAGCCATATTTTACTATTATTATCGCTAGAACTATAATAAATATACTTATTACTTTTATTATTATCAATATAACGTGCACTATTAGCCATATTTTACTATTATTATCGTTAGAACTATAATAATTATACATATTACTCCCGATATTATCAATATAACATGCATTACTACCCATATTATGCAGTTATTATCGCTAGAACTATAATAAATATACTTATTACTTTTGTTATCATCAATATAACATGCAATAGTACCCATATTATGCAGTTATTATTGATAGAACTATAATAAATATACTTATTACTTTTATTATTATGAATATAATATGCACTATTAGCCATATTTTACTATTACTATCGCTAGAACTATAATAATTATACTCACAACTTCCGACATTATCAGTATAACATACATTATTACCCATATAATACAGTTATTATCGCTAGAACTGTAATAATTATACTTATTACTTTTATTATCATCAATATAGCATGCATTATTACCCATATTGTGCAGTTATTATCGGTAGAACTATAATAAATATACTTATTACTTTTATTATCATCAATATAACATGCATTATTACCCATATTATGCAGTTATTATCGATAGAACCACAATAAATATACCTCTTACTTTTATTATTACCAATTTAACATGCACTATTAGCCATATTTTACTATTATTATCGCTAGAACTATAATAAATATACTAATCACTTTTATTATTATCAGTATAACATGCACTATTAGAGATATTTTACTATTATTATCTTTAGAACTATAATAATTATACTTATTACTCCCGATATTATCAATATAACATGCATTATTACCCATATTATGCAGTTATTATCGCTAGAAATATAATAAATATACTTATTACTTTTATTATCATCAATATAACATGCAATAGTACCCATATTATGCAGTTATTATTGATAGAACTATAATAAATATACATATTACTATTATTATTATCAATATAACATGCACTATTAGCCATATTTTACTATTATTATCGCTTGAACTGTAATAATTATACTTACTTCTCCCGATATTATCAATATAACATGCATTATTACCCATATTATGCAGTTATTATCGCTAGAGCTATAATAAATATACTTATTACTTTTATTATTATGAATATAATATGCACTATTAGCCATATTTTACTATGACTATCGCTAGAACTATAATAATTATACTTATAACTTCCGACATTATCAGTATAACATACATTATTACCCATATAATACAGTTATTATCGCTAGAACTGTAATAATTATACTTATTACTTTTATTATCATCAATATAGCATGCATTATTACCCATATTGTGCAGTTATTATCGGTAGAACTATAATAAATATACTTATTACTTTTATTATCATCAATATAACATGCATTATTACCCATATTATGCAGTTATTATCGATAGAACCACAATAAATATACTTATTACTTTTATTATTACCAATTTAACATGCACTATTAGCCATATTTTACTATTATTATCTTTAGAACTATAATAATTATACTTATTACTCCCGATATTATCAATATAACATGCATTATTACCCATATTATGCAGTTATTATCGCTAGAACTATAATAAATATACTTATTACGTTTATTATCATCAATATAACATGCAATAGTACCCATATTATGCAGTTATTATTGATAGAACTATAATAAATATACATATTACTATTATTATTATCAATATAACATGCACTATTAGCCATATTTTACTATTATTATCGCTAGAACTATAATAAATATACTTATTACTTTTATTATTATGAATATAACATGCACTATTAGCCATATTTTACTATTATTATCGCTAGAACTGTAATAATTATACTTATTTCTCCCCATATTATCAATATAACATGCATTATTATCCATATGATACAGTTATTGTCGCTAGAACTATAATAAATATACTTATTACTTTTATTATTATGAATATAATATGCACTATTCGCCATATTTTACTATTACTATCGCTAGAACTATAATAATTATACTTATAACTTCCGACATTATCAGTATAACATACATTATTACCCATATAATACAGTTATTATCGCTACAACTGTAATAATTATACTTATTACTTTTATTATCATCAATATAGCATGCATTATTACCCATATTGTGCAGTTATTGTCGGTAGAACTATAATAAATATACCTATTACTTTTATTATCATCAATATAACTTGCATTATTACCCATATTATGCAGTTATTATCGCTAGAACTATAATAAATATACTTATTACTTTTATTATTATCAATATAACATGCACTATTAGCCATATTTTACTATTATTATCTTCAGAACTATAATAATTATACTTATTACTCCCGATATTATCAATATAACATGCATTATTACCCATATTATGCAGTTATTATCGCTAGAACTATAATAAATATACTTATTACTTTTATTATCATCAATATAACATGCAATAGTACCCATATTATGCAGTTATTATTGATAGAACTATAATAAATATACATATTACTATTATTATTATCAATGTAACATGCACTATTAGCCATATTTTACTATTATTATCGCTTGAACTGTAATAATTATACTTATTTCTCCCGATATTATCAATATAACATGCATTATTACCCATATTATGCAGTTACTATCGCTAGAGCTATAATAAATATACTTATTACTTTTATTATTATGAATATAATATGCACTATTAGCCATATTTTACTATTACTATCGCTAGAACTATAATAATTATACTTATTACTTTTATTATTATCAATATAACATGCACTATTAGCCATATTTTACTATTATTATCGTTAGAACTATAATAATTATACATATTACTCCCGATATTATCAATATAACATGCATTACTACCCATATTATGCAGTTATTATCGCTAGAACTATAATAAATATACTTATTACTCCCCATATTATCAATATAACATGCATTATTATCCATGTGATACAGTTATTGTCGCTAGAACTATAATAAATATACTTATTACTTTTATTATTATGAATATAATATGCACTATTAGCCATATTTTACTATTACTATCGCTAGAACTATAATAATTATACTTATAACTTCCGACATTATCAGTATAACATACATTATTACCCATATAATACAGTTTTTATCGCTAGAACTGTAATAATTATACTTATTACTTTTATTATCATCAATATAGCATGCATTATTACCCATATTGTGCAGTTATTATCGGTAGAACTATAATAAATATACTTATTACTTTTATTATCATCAATATAACATGCATTATTACCCATATTATGCAGTTATTATCGATAGAACCACAATAAATATACTTATTACTTTTATTATTACCAATTTAACATGCACTATTAGCCATATTTTACTATTATTATCGCTAGAACTATAATAAATATACTTATTACTTTTATTATTATCAATATAACATGCACTATTAGCCATATTTTACTATTATTATAGTTAGAACTATAATAGCTATACATATTGCTCCCGATATTATCAATATAACATGCATTACTACCCATATTATGCAGTTATTATCGCTAGAACTATAATAAATATACTTATTACTCCCCATATTATCAATATAACATGCATTATTATCCATGTGATACAGTTATTGTCGCTAGAACTATAATAAATATGCTTATTACTTTTATTATTATGAATATAATATGCACTATTAGCCATATTTTACTATTACTATCGCCAGAACTATAATAATTATACTTATTACTCCCGATATTATCAATATAACATGCATTATTACCCATATTATGCAGTTATTATCGCTAGAACTATAATAAATATACTTATTACTTTTATTATCATCAATATAACATGCAATAGTACCCATATTATGCAGTTATTATTGATAGAACTATAATAAATATACATATTACTATTATTATTATCAATATAACATGCACTATTAGCTATATTTTACTATTATTATCGCTAGAACTGTAATAATTATACTTATTTCTCCCGATATTATCAATATAACATACATTATTACCCATATAATACAGTTATTATCGCTAGAACTGTAATAATTATACTTATTACTTTTATTATTATCAATATAGCATGCATTATTACCCATATTGTGCAGTTATTATCGGTAGAACTATAATAAATATACTTATTACTTTAATTATCATCAATATAACATGCAATATTACCCATATTATGTAGTTATTATCGATAGAACCACAATAAATATACCTATTACTTTTATTATTACCAATTTAACATGCACTATTAGCCATATTTTACTATTATTATCTTTAGAACTATAATAATTATACTTATTACTCCCGATATTATCAATATAACATGCATTATTACCCATATTATGCAGTTATTATCGCTAGAACTATAATAAATATACTTATTACTTTTATTATCATCAATATAACATGCAATAGTACCCATATTATGCAGTTATTATTGATAGAACTATAATAAATATACATATTACTATTATTATTATCAATATAACATGCACTACTAGCCATATTTTACTATTATTATCGCTAGAACTGTAATAATTATACTTATTTCTCCCGATATTATCAATATAACATGCATTATTACCCATATTATGCAGTTATTATTGCTAGAGCTATAATAAATATACTTATTACTTTTATTATCATCAATACAGCATGCATTATTACCCATATTGTGCAGTTATTATCGGTAGAACTATAATAAATATACTTATTACTTTTATTATTATGAATATAATATGCACTATTAGCCATATTTTACTATTACTATCGCTAGAACTATAATAATTATACTTACAACTTCCGACATTATCAGTATAACATACATTATTACCCATATAATACAGTTATTATCGCTAGAACTGTAATAATTATACTTATTACTTTTATTATTGTCAATATAGCATGCATTATTACCCATATTGTGCAGTTATAATCGGTAGAACTATAATAAATATACTTATTACTTTTATTATCATCAATATAACATGCATTATTACCCATATTATGCAGTTATTATCGATAGAACCACAATAAATATACTTATTACTTTTATTATTACCAATTTAACATGCACTATTAGCCATATTTTACTATTATTATCGCTAGAACTATAATAAATATACTTATTACTTTTATTATTATCAATATAACATGCACTATTAGCCATATTTTACTATTATTATCGTTAGAACTATAATAATTATACATATTACTCCCGATATTATCAATATAACATGCATTACTACCCATATTATGCAGTTATTATCGCTAGAACTATAATAAATATACTTATTACTTTTGTTATCATCAATATAACATGCAATAGTACCCATATTATGCAGTTATTATTGATAGAACTATAATAAATATACTTATTACTTTTATTATTATGAATATAATATGCACTATTAGCCATATTTTACTATTACTATCGCTAGAACTATAATAATTATACTTACAACTTCCGCCATTATCAGTATAACATACATTATTACCCATATAATACAGTTATTATCGCTAGAACTGTAATAATTATACCTATTACTTTTATTATCATCAATATAGCATGCATTATTACCCATATTGTGCAGTTATTATCGGTAGAACTATAATAAATATACTTATTACTTTTATTATCATCAATATAACATGCATTATTACCCATATTATGCAGTTATTATCCATAGAACCACAATAAATATACTTATTACTTTTATTATTACCAATTTAACATGCACTATTAGCCATATTTTACTATTATTATCGCTAGAACTATAATAAATATACTTATTACTTTTATTATTATCAATATAACATGCACTATTAGCCATATTTTACTATTATTATCGTTAGAACTATAATAATTATACATATTACTCCCGATATTATCAATATAACATGCATTACTACCCATATTATGCAGTTATTATCGCTAGAACTATAATAAATATACTTATTACTCCCCATATTATCAATATAACATGCATTATTATCCATGTGATACAGTTATTGTCGCTAGAACTATAATAAATATACTTATTACTTTTATTATTATGAATATAATATGCACTATTAGCCATATTTTACTATTACTATCGCTAGGACTATAATAATTATACTTATAACTTCCGACATTATCAGTATAACATACATTATTACCCATATAATACAGTTATTGTCGCTAGAACTGTAATAATTATACTTATTACTTTTATTATCATCAATATAGCATGCATTATTACCCATATTGTGCAGTTATTATCGGTAGAACTATAATAAATATACTTATTACTTTTATTATCATCAATATAACATGCATTATTACCCATATTATGCAGTTATTATCGATAGAACCACAATAAATATACTTATTACTTTTATTATTACCAATTTAACATGCACTATTAGCCATATTTTACTATTATTATCGCTAGAACTATAATAAATATACTTATTACTTTTATTATTATCAATATAACGTGCACTATTAGCCATATTTTACTATTATTATCGTTAGAACTATAATAGTTATACATATTACTCCCGATATTATCAATAGAACATGCATTACTACCCATATTATGCAGTTATTATCGCTAGAACTATAATAAATATACTTATTACTTTTATTATCATCAATATAACATGCAATAGTACCCATATTATGCAGTTATTATTGATAGAACTATAATAAATGTACATATTACTATTATTATTATCAATATAACATGCACTATTAGCCATATTTTACTATTATTATCGCTAGAACTGTAATAATTATACTTATTTCTCCCGATATTATCAATATAACATGCATTATTACCCATATTATGCAGTTATTATCGCTAGAGCTATAATAAATATACTTATTACTCCCCATATTATCAATATAACATGCATTATTATCCATATGATACAGTTATTGTCGCTAGAACTATAATAAATATACCTATTACTTTTATTATTATGAATATAATATGCACTATTAGCCATATTTTACTATTACTATCGCCAGAACTATAATAATTATACTTATAACTTCCGACATTATCAGTATAACATACATTATTACCCATATAATACAGTTATTATCGCTAGAACTGTAATAATTATACTTATTACTTTTATTATCATCAATATAGCATGCATTATTACCCATATTGTGCAGTTATTATCGGTAGAACTATAATAAATATACTTATTACTTTTATTATCATCAATATAACATGCAATATTACCCATATTATGTAGTTATTATCGATAGAACCACAATAAATATACTTATTACTTTTATTATTACCAATTTAACATGCACTATTAGCCATATTTTACTATTATTATCTTTAGAACTATAATAATTATACTTATTACTCCCGATATTATCAATATAACATGCATTATTACCCATATTATGCAGTTATTATCGCTAGAACTATAATAAATATACTTATTACTTTTATTATCATCAATATAACATGCAATAGTACCCATATTATGCAGTTATTATTGATAGAACTATAATACATATACATATTACTATTATTATTATCAATATAACATGCACTATTAGCCATATTTTACTATTATTATCGCTAGAACTGTAATAATTATACTTATTTCTCCCGATATTATCAATATAACATGCATTATTACCCATATTATGCAGTTATTATTGCTAGAGCTATAATAAATATACTTATTACTTTTATTATCATCAATATAGCATGCATTATTACCCATATTGTGCAGTTATTATCGGTAGAACTATAATAAATATACTTATTACTTTTATTATTATGAATATAATATGCACTATTAGCCATATTTTACTATTACTATCGCTAGAACTATAATAATTATACTTACAACTTCCGACATTATCAGTATAACATACATTATTACCCATATAATACAGTTATTATCGCTAGAACTGTAATAATTATACTTATTACCTTTATTATCATCAATATAGCATGCATTATTACCCATATTGTGCAGTTATTATCGGTAGAACTATAATAAATATACTTATTACTTTTATTATCATCAATATAACATGCATTATTACCCATATTATGCAGTTATTATCGATAGAACCACAATATATATACTTATTACTTTTATTATTACCAATTTAACATGCACTATTAGCCATATTTTACTATTATTGTCTTTAGAACTATAATAATTATACTTATTACTCCCGATATTATCAATACAACATGCATTATTACCCATATTATGCAGTTATTATCGCTAGATCTATAATGAATATACTTATTACTTTTATTATCATCAATATAACATGCAATAGTACCCATATTATGCAGTTATTATTGATAGAACTATAATAAATATACATATTACTATTATTATTATCAATATAACATGCACTATTAGCCATATTTTACTATTATTATCGCTAGAACTGTAATAATTATACTTATTTCTCCCGATATTATCAATATAACATGCATTATTACCCATATTATGCAGTTATTATCGCTAGAGCTATAATAAATATACTTATTACTCCCGATATTATCAATATAACATGCATTATTATCCATATGATACAGTTATTGTCGCTAGAACTATAATAAATATACTTATTACTTTTATTATCATCAATATAACATGCAATAGTACCCACATTATGCAGTTATTATTGATAGAACTATAATAAATATACATATTACTATTATTATTATCAATGTAACATGGACTATTAGCCATATTTTACTATTATTATCGCTTGAACTGTAATAATTATACTTATTTCTCCCGATATTATCAATATAACATGCATTATTACCCATATTATGCAGTTACTATCGCTAGAGCTATAATAAATATACTTATTACTTTTATTATTATGAATATAATATGCACTATTAGCCATATTTTACTATTACTATCGCTAGAACTATAATAATTATACTTATAACTTCCGACATCATCAGTATAACATACATTATTACCCATATAATACAGTTATTATCGCTAGAACTGTAATAATTATACTTATTACTTTTATTATCATCAATATAGCATGCATTATTACCCATATTGTGCAGTTATTATCGGTAGAACCATAATAAATATACTTATTACTTTTATTATCATCAATATAACATGCATTATTACCCATATTATGCAGTTATTATCGATAGAACCACAATAAATATACTTATTACTTTTATTATTACCAATTTAACATGCACTATTAGCCATATTTTACTATTATTATCGCTAGAACTATAATAAATATACTTATTACTTTTATTATTATCAATATAACATGCACTATTAGCCATATTTTACTATTATTATCGTTACAACTATAATAATTATACATATTACTCCCGATATTATCAATATAACATGCATTACTACCCATATTATGCAGTTATTATCGCTAGAACTATAATAAATATACTTATTACTCCCCATATTATCAATATAACATGCATTATTATCCATGTGATACAGTTATTGTCGCTAGAACTATAATAAATATACTTATTACTTTTATTATTATGAATATAATATGCACTATTAGCCATATTTTACTATTACTATCGCTAGAACTATAATAATTATACTTATAACTTCCGACATTATCAGTATAACATACATTATTACCCATATAATACAGTTTTTATCGCTAGAACTGTAATAATTATACTTATTACTTTTATTATCATCAATATAGCATGCATTATTACCCATATTATGCAGTTATTATCGATAGAACCACAATAAATATACTTATTACTTTTATTATTACCAATTTAACATGCACTATTAGCCATATTTTACTATTATTATCGCTAGAACTATAATAAATATACTTATTACTTTTATTATTATCAATATAACATGCACTATTAGCCATATTTTACTATTATTATCGTTAGAACTATAATAGCTTTACATATTACTCCCGATATTATCAATATAACATGCATTACTACCCATATTATGCAGTTATTATCGCTAGAACTATAATAAATATACTTATTACTCCCCATATTATCAATATAACATGCATTATTATCCATGTGATACAGTTATTGTCGCTAGAACTATAATAAATATACTTATTACTTTTATTATTATGAATATAATATGCACTATTAGCCATATTTTACTATTACTATCGCTAGAACTATAATAATTATACTTACAACTTCCGCCATTATCAGTATAACATACATTATTACCCATATAATACAGTTATTATCGCTAGAACTGTAATAATTATACCTATTACTTTTATTATCATCAATATAGCATGCATTATTACCCATATTGTGCAGTTATTATCGGTAGAACTATAATAAATATACTTATTACTTTTATTATCATCAATATAACATGCATTATTACCCATATTATGCAGTTATTATCCATAGAACCACAATAAATATACTTATTACTTTTATTATTACCAATTTAACATGCACTATTAGCCATATTTTACTATTATTATCGCTAGAACTATAATAAATATACTTATTACTTTTATTATTATCAATATAACATGCACTATTAGCCATATTTTACTATTATTATCGTTAGAACTATAATAATTATACATATTACTCCCGATATTATCAATATAACATGCATTACTACCCATATTATGCAGTTATTATCGCTAGAACTATAATAAATATACTTATTACTCCCCATATTATCAATATAACATGCATTATTATCCATGTGATACAGTTATTGTCGCTAGAACTATAATAAATATACTTACTACTTTTATTATTATGAATATAATATGCACTATTAGCCATATTTTACTATTACTATCGCTAGAACTATAATAATTATACTTATAACTTCCGACATTATCAGTATAACATACATTATTACCCATATAATACAGTTTTTATCGCTAGAACTGTAATAATTATACTTATTACTTTTATTATCATCAATATAGCATGCATTATTACCCATATTATGCAGTTATTATCGATAGAACCACAATAAATATACTTATTACTTTTATTATTACCAATTTAACATGCACTATTAGCCATATTTTACTATTATTATCGCTAGAACTATAATAAATATACTTATTACTTTTATTATTATCAATATAACATGCACTATTAGCCATATTTTACTATTATTATCGTTAGAACTATAATAGCTTTACATATTACTCCCGATATTATCAATATAACATGCATTACTACCCATATTATGCAGTTATTATCGCTAGAACTATAATAAATATACTTATTACTCCCCATATTATCAATATAACATGCATTATTATCCATGTGATACAGTTATTGTCGCTAGAACTATAATAAATATACTTATTACTTTTATTATTATGAATATAATATGCACTATTAGCCATATTTTACTATAACTATCGCCAGAACTATAATAATTATACTTATAACTTCCGACATTATCAGTATAACATACATTATTACCCATATAATACAGTTATTATCGCTAGAACTGTAATAATTATACTTATTACTTTTATTATCATCAATATAGCATGCATTATTACCCATATTGTGCAGTTATTATCGGTAGAACTATAATAAATATACTTATTACTTATATTATCATCAATATAACATGCAATATTACCCATATTATGTAGTTATTATCGATAGAACCACAATAAATATACTTATTACTTTTATTATTACCAATTTAACATGCACTATTAGCCATATTTTACTATTATTGTCTTTAGAACTATAATAATTATACTTATTACTCCCGATATTATCAATATAACATGCATTATTACCCATATTATGCAGTTATTATCGCTAGATCTATAATGAATATACTTATTACTTTTATTATCATCAATATAACATGCAATAGTACCCATATTATGCAGTTATTATTGATAGAACTATAATAAATATACATATTACTATTATTATCATCAATATAACATGCACTATTAGCCATATTTTACTATTATTATCGCTAGAACTGTAATAATTATACTTATTTCTCCCGATATTATCAATATAACATGCATTATTACCCATATTATGCAGTTATTATCGCTAGAGCTATAATAAATATACTTATTACTCCCGATATTATCAATATAACATGCATTATTATCCATATGATACAGTTATTGTCGCTAGAACTATAATAAATATACTTATTACTTTTATTATCATCAATATAACATGCAATAGTACCCACATTATGCAGTTATTATTGATAGAACTATAATAAATATACATATTACTATTATTATTATCAATGTAACATGCACTATTAGCCATATTTTACTATTATTATCGCTTGAACTGTAATAATTATACTTATTTCTCCCGATATTATCAATATAACATGCATTATTACCCATATTATGCAGTTACTATCGCTAGAGCTATAATAAATATACTTATTACTTTTATTATTATGAATATAATATGCACTATTAGCCATATTTTACTATTACTATCGCTAGAACTATAATAATTATACTTATAACTTCCGACATTATCAGTATAACATACATTATTACCCATATAATACAGTTTTTATCGCTAGAACTGTAATAATTATACTTATTACTTTTATTATCATCAATATAGCATGCATTATTACCCATATTATGCAGTTATTATCGATAGAACCACAATAAATATACTTATTACTTTTATTATTACCAATTTAACATGCACTATTAGCCATATTTTACTATTATTATCGCTAGAACTATAATAAATATACTTATTACTTTTATTATTATCAATATAACATGCACTATTAGCCATATTTTACTATTATTATCGTTAGAACTATAATAGCTTTACATATTACTCCCGATATTATCAATATAACATGCATTACTACCCATATTATGCAGTTATTATCGCTAGAACTATAATAAATATACTTATTACTCCCCATATTATCAATATAACATGCATTATTATCCATGTGATACAGTTATTGTCGCTAGAACTATAATAAATATACTTATTACTTTTATTATTATGAATATAATATGCACTATTAGCCATATTTTACTATTACTATCGCTAGAACTATAATAATTATACTTACAACTTCCGCCATTATCAGTATAACATACATTATTACCCATATAATACAGTTATTATCGCTAGAACTGTAATAATTATACCTATTACTTTTATTATCATCAATATAGCATGCATTATTACCCATATTGTGCAGTTATTATCGGTAGAACTATAATAAATATACTTATTACTTTTATTATCATCAATATAACATGCATTATTACCCATATTATGCAGTTATTATCCATAGAACCACAATAAATATACTTATTACTTTTATTATTACCAATTTAACATGCACTATTAGCCATATTTTACTATTGTTATCGCTAGAACTATAATAAATATACTTATTACTTTTATTATTATCAATATAACATGCACTATTAGCCATATTTTACTATTATTATCGTTAGAACTATAATAATTATACATATTACTCCCGATATTATCAATATAACATGCATTACTACCCATATTATGCAGTTATTATCGCTAGAACTATAATAAATATACTTATTACTCCCCATATTATCAATATAACATGCATTATTATCCATGTGATACAGTTATTGTCGCTAGAACTATAATAAATATACTTATTACTTTTATTATTATGAATATAATATGCACTATTAGCCATATTTTACTATTACTATCGCTAGAACTATAATAATTATACTTATAACTTCCGACATTATCAGTATAACATACATTATTACCCATATAATACAGTTTTTATCGCTAGAACTGTAATAATTATACTTATTACTTTTATTATCATCAATATAGCATGCATTATTACCCATATTATGCAGTTATTATCGATAGAACCACAATAAATATACTTATTACTTTTATTATTACCAATTTAACATGCACTATTAGCCATATTTTACTATTATTATCGCTAGAACTATAATAAATATACTTACTACTTTTATTATTATCAATATAACATGCACTATTAGCCATATTTTACTATTATTATCGTTAGAACTATAATAGCTTTACATATTACTCCCGATATTATCAATATAACATGCATTACTACCCATATTATGCAGTTATTATCGCTAGAACTATAATAAATATACTTATTACTCCCCATATTATCAATATAACATGCATTATTATCCATGTGATACAGTTATTGTCGCTAGAACTATAATAAATATACTTATTACTTTTATTATTATGAACATAATATGCACTATTAGCCATATTTTACTATTACTATCGCCAGAACTATAATAATTATACTTATAACTTCCGACATTATCAGTATAACATACATTATTACCCATATAATACAGTTATTATCGCTAGAACTGTAATAATTATACTTATTACTTTTATTATCATCAATATAGCATGCATTATTACCCATATTGTGCAGTTATTATCGGTAGAACTATAATAAATATACTTATTACTTTTATTATCATCAATATAACATGCAATATTACCCATATTATGTAGTTATTATCGATAGAACCACAATAAATATACTTATTACTTTTATTATTACCAATTTAACATGCACTATTAGCCATATTTTACTATTATTGTCTTTAGAACTATAATAATTATACTTATTACTCCCGATATTATCAATATAACATGCATTATTACCCATATTATGCAGTTATTATCGCTAGATCTATAATGAATATACTTATTACTTTTATTATCATCAATATAACATGCAATAGTACCCATATTATGCAGTTATTATTGATAGAACTATAATAAATATACATATTACTATTATTATTATCAATATAACATGCACTATTAGCCATATTTTACTATTATTATCGCTAGAACTGTAATAATTATACTTATTTCTCCCGATATTATCAATATAACATGCATTATTACCCATATTATGCAGTTATTATTGCTAGAGCTATAATAAATATACTTATTACTTTTATTATCATCAATATAGCAAGCATTATTACCCATATTGTGCAGTTATTATCGGTAGAACTATAATAAATATACTTATTACTTTTATTATTATGAATATAATATGCACTATTAGCCATGTTTTACTATTACTATCGCTAGAACTATAATAATTATACTTACAACTTCCGACATTATCAGTATAACATACATTATTACCCATATAATACAGTTATTATCGCTAGAACTGTAATAATTATACTTATTACTTTTATTATCATCAATATAGCATGCATTATTACCCATATTGTGCAGTTATTATCGGTAGAACTATAATAAATATACTTATTACTTTTATTATCATCAATATAACATGCATTATTACCCATATTATGCAGTTATTATCGATAGAACCACAATAAATATACTTATTACTTTTATTATTACCAATTTAACATGCACTATTAGCCATATTTTACTATTATTATCGCTAGAACTATAATAAATATACTTATTACTCCCCATATTATCAATATAACATGCATTATTATCCATGTGATACAGTTATTGTCGCTAGAACTATAATAAATATACTTATTACTTTTATTATTATGAATATAATATGCACTATTAGCCATATTTTACTATTACTATCGCTAGAACTATAATAATTATACTTATAACTTCCGACATTATCAGTATAACATACATTATTACCCATATAATACAGTTTTTATCGCTAGAACTGTAATAATTATACTTATTACTTTTATTATCATCAATATAGCATGCATTATTACCCATATTATGTAGTTATTATCGATAGAACCACAATAAATATACTTATTACTTTTATTATTACCAATTTAACATGCACTATTAGCCATATTTTACTATTATTGTCTTTAGAACTATAATAATTATACTTATTACTCCCGATATTATCAATATAACATGCATTATTACCCATATTATGCAGTTATTATCGCTAGATCTATAATGAATATACTTATTACTTTTATTATCATCAATATAACATGCAATAGTACCCATATTGTGCAGTTATTATCGGTAGAACTATAATAAATATACTTATTACTTTTATTATTATGAATATAATATGCACTATTAGCCATATTTTACTATTATTATCGCTAGAACTGTAATAATTATGCTTATTTCTCCCGATATTATCAATATAACATGCATTATTACCCATATTATGCAGTTATTATTGCTAGAGCTATAATAAATATACTTATTACTTTTATTATCATCAATATAGCATGCATTATTACCCATATTGTGCAGTTATTATCGGTAGAACTATAATAAATATACTTATTACTTTTATTATTATGAATATAATATGCACTATTAGCCATATTTTACTATTACTATCGCTAGAACTATAATAATTATACTTACAACTTCCGACATTATCAGTATAACATACATTATTACCCATATAATACAGTTATTATCGCTAGAACTGTAATAATTATACTTATTACCTTTATTATCATCAATATAGCATGCATTATTACCCATATTGTGCAGTTATTATCGGTAGAACTATAATAAATATACTTATTACTTTTATTATCATCAATATAACATGCATTATTACCCATATTATGCAGTTATTATCGATAGAACCACAATATATATACTTATTACTTTTATTATTACCAATTTAACATGCACTATTAGCCATATTTTACTATTATTGTCTTTAGAACTATAATAATTATACTTATTACTCCCGATATTATCAATATAACATGCAATAGTACCCATATTATGCAGTTATTATTGATAGAACTATAATAAATATACATATTACTATTATTATTATCAATATAACATGCACTATTAGCCATATTTTACTATTATTATCGCTAGAACTGTAATAATTATACTTATTTCTCCCGATATTATCAATATAACATGCATTATTACCCATATTATGCAGTTATTATCGCTAGAGCTATAATAAATATACTTATTACTCCCGATATTATCAATATAACATGCATTATTATCCATATGATACAGTTATTGTCGCTAGAACTATAATAAATATACTTATTACTTTTATTATCATCAATATAACATGCAATAGTACCCACATTATGCAGTTATTATTGATAGAACTATAATAAATATACATATTACTATTATTATTATCAATGTAACATGGACTATTAGCCATATTTTACTATTATTATCGCTTGAACTGTAATAATTATACTTATTTCTCCCGATATTATCAATATAACATGCATTATTACCCATATTATGCAGTTACTATCGCTAGAGCTATAATAAATATACTTATTACTTTTATTATTATGAATATAATATGCACTATTAGCCATATTTTACTATTACTATCGCTAGAACTATAATAATTATACTTATAACTTCCGACATCATCAGTATAACATACATTATTACCCATATAATACAGTTATTATCGCTAGAACTGTAATAATTATACTTATTACTTTTATTATCATCAATATAGCATGCATTATTACCCATATTGTGCAGTTATTATCGGTAGAACCATAATAAATATACTTATTACTTTTATTATCATCAATATAACATGCATTATTACCCATATTATGCAGTTATTATCGATAGAACCACAATAAATATACTTATTACTTTTATTATTACCAATTTAACATGCACTATTAGCCATATTTTACTATTATTATCGCTAGAACTATAATAAATATACTTATTACTTTTATTATTATCAATATAACATGCACTATTAGCCATATTTTACTATTATTATCGTTACAACTATAATAATTATACATATTACTCCCGATATTATCAATATAACATGCATTACTACCCATATTATGCAGTTATTATCGCTAGAACTATAATAAATATACTTATTACTCCCCATATTATCAATATAACATGCATTATTATCCATGTGATACAGTTATTGTCGCTAGAACTATAATAAATATACTTATTACTTTTATTATTATGAATATAATATGCACTATTAGCCATATTTTACTATTACTATCGCTAGAACTATAATAATTATACTTATAACTTCCGACATTATCAGTATAACATACATTATTACCCATATAATACAGTTTTTATCGCTAGAACTGTAATAATTATACTTATTACTTTTATTATCATCAATATAGCATGCATTATTACCCATATTATGCAGTTATTATCGATAGAACCACAATAAATATACTTATTACTTTTATTATTACCAATTTAACATGCACTATTAGCCATATTTTACTATTATTATCGCTAGAACTATAATAAATATACTTATTACTTTTATTATTATCAATATAACATGCACTATTAGCCATATTTTACTATTATTATCGTTAGAACTATAATAGCTTTACATATTACTCCCGATATTATCAATATAACATGCATTACTACCCATATTATGCAGTTATTATCGCTAGAACTATAATAAATATACTTATTACTCCCCATATTATCAATATAACATGCATTATTATCCATGTGATACAGTTATTGTCGCTAGAACTATAATAAATATACTTATTACTTTTATTATTATGAATATAATATGCACTATTAGCCATATTTTACTATTACTATCGCTAGAACTATAATAATTATACTTACAACTTCCGCCATTATCAGTATAACATACATTATTACCCATATAATACAGTTATTATCGCTAGAACTGTAATAATTATACCTATTACTTTTATTATCATCAATATAGCATGCATTATTACCCATATTGTGCAGTTATTATCGGTAGAACTATAATAAATATACTTATTACTTTTATTATCATCAATATAACATGCATTATTACCCATATTATGCAGTTATTATCCATAGAACCACAATAAATATACTTATTACTTTTATTATTACCAATTTAACATGCACTATTAGCCATATTTTACTATTATTATCGCTAGAACTATAATAAATATACTTATTACTTTTATTATTATCAATATAACATGCACTATTAGCCATATTTTACTATTATTATCGTTAGAACTATAATAATTATACATATTACTCCCGATATTATCAATATAACATGCATTACTACCCATATTATGCAGTTATTATCGCTAGAACTATAATAAATATACTTATTACTCCCCATATTATCAATATAACATGCATTATTATCCATGTGATACAGTTATTGTCGCTAGAACTATAATAAATATACTTATTACTTTTATTATTATGAATATAATATGCACTATTAGCCATATTTTACTATTACTATCGCCAGAACTATAATAATTATACTTATAACTTCCGACATTATCAGTATAACATACATTATTACCCATATAATACAGTTATTATCGCTAGAACTGTAATAATTATACTTATTACTTTTATTATCATCAATATAGCATGCATTATTACCCATATTGTGCAGTTATTATCGGTAGAACTATAATAAATATACTTATTACTTTTATTATCATCAATATAACATGCAATATTACCCATATTATGTAGTTATTATCGATAGAACCACAATAAATATACTTATTACTTTTATTATTACCAATTTAACATGCACTATTAGCCATATTTTACTATTATTGTCTTTAGAACTATAATAATTATACTTATTACTCCCGATATTATCAATATAACATGCATTATTACCCATATTATGCAGTTATTATCGCTAGATCTATAATGAATATACTTATTACTTTTATTATCATCAATATAACATGCAATAGTACCCATATTATGCAGTTATTATTGATAGAACTATAATAAATATACATATTACTATTATTATTATCAATATAACATGCACTATTAGCCATATTTTACTATTATTATCGCTAGAACTGTAATAATTATACTTATTTCTCCCGATATTATCAATATAACATGCATTATTACCCATACTATGCAGTTATTATCGCTAGAGCTATAATAAATATACTTATTACTCCCGATATTATCAATATAACATGCATTATTATCCATATGATAGAGTTATTGTCGCTAGAACTATAATAAATATACTTATTACTTTTATTATCATCAATATAACATGCAATAGTACCCACATTATGCAGTTATTATTGATAGAACTATAATAAATATACATATTACTATTATTATTATCAATGTAACATGCACTATTAGCCATATTTTACTATTATTATCGCTTGAACTGTAATAATTATACTTATTTCTCCCGATATTATCAATATAACATGCATTATTACCCATATTATGCAGTTACTATCGCTAGAGCTATAATAAATATACTTATTACTTTTATTATTATGAATATAATATGCACTATTAGCCATATTTTACTATTACTATCGCTAGAACTATAATAATTATACTTATAACTTCCGACATCATCAGTATAACATACATTATTACCCATATAATACAGTTATTATCGCTAGAACTGTAATAATTATACTTATTACTTTTATTATCATCAATATAGCATGCATTATTACCCATATTGTGCAGTTATTATCGGTAGAACTATAATAAATATACTTATTACTTTTATTATCATCAATATAACATGCATTATTACCCATATTATGCAGTTATTATCGATAGAACCACAATAAATATACTTATTACTTTTATTATTACCAATTTAACATGCACTATTAGCCATATTTTACTATTATTATCGCTAGAACTATAATAAATATACTTATTACTTTTATTATTATCAATATAACATGCACTATTAGCCATATTTTACTATTATTATCGTTACAACTATAATAATTATACATATTACTCCCGATATTATCAATATAACATGCATTACTACCCATATTATGCAGTTATTATCGCTAGAACTATAATAAATATACTTATTACTCCCCATATTATCAATATAACATGCATTATTATCCATGTGATACAGTTATTGTCGCTAGAACTATAATAAATATACTTATTACTTTTATTATTATGAATATAATATGCACTATTAGCCATATTTTACTATTACTATCGCTAGAACTATAATAATTATACTTATAACTTCCGACATTATCAGTATAACATACATTATTACCCATATAATACAGTTTTTATCGCTAGAACTGTAATAATTATACTTATTACTTTTATTATCATCAATATAGCATGCATTATTACCCATATTATGCAGTTATTATCGATAGAACCACAATAAATATACTTATTACTTTTATTATTACCAATTTAACATGCACTATTAGCCATATTTTACTATTATTATCGCTAGAACTATAATAAATATACTTATTACTTTTATTATTATCAATATAACATGCACTATTAGCCATATTTTACTATTATTATCGTTAGAACTATAATAGCTTTACATATTACTCCCGATATTATCAATATAACATGCATTACTACCCATATTATGCAGTTATTATCGCTAGAACTATAATAAATATACTTATTACTCCCGATATTATCAATATAACATGCATTATTACCCATATTATGCAGTTACTATCGCTAGAGCTATAATAAATATACTTATTACTTTTATTATTATGAATATAATATGCACTATTAGCCATATTTTACTATTACTATCGCTAGAACTAT
The DNA here is from genome assembly GCA_963576845.1 of Megachile leachella. Taxonomy (NCBI): domain Eukaryota; kingdom Metazoa; phylum Arthropoda; class Insecta; order Hymenoptera; family Megachilidae; genus Megachile; species Megachile leachella. Next base: position 195,226 of record CAUYWW010000150.1, on the reverse strand, counting down.
AATAATTATACTTATAACTTCCGACATCATCAGTATAACATACATTATTACCCATATAATACAGTTATTATCGCTAGAACTGTAATAATTATACTTATTACTTTTATTATCATCAATATAGCATGCATTATTACCCATATTGTGCAGTTATTATCGGTAGAACTATAATAAATATACTTATTACTTTTATTATCATCAATATAACATGCATTATTACCCATATTATGCAGTTATTATCGATAGAACCACAATAAATATACTTATTACTTTTATTATTACCAATTTAACATGCACTATTAGCCATATTTTACTATTATTATCGCTAGAACTATAATAAATATACTTATTACTTTTATTATTATCAATATAACATGCACTATTAGCCATATTTTACTATTATTATCGTTACAACTATAATAATTATACATATTACTCCCGATATTATCAATATAACATGCATTACTACCCATATTATGCAGTTATTATCGCTAGAACTATAATAAATATACTTATTACTCCCCATATTATCAATATAACATGCATTATTATCCATGTGATACAGTTATTGTCGCTAGAACTATAATAAATATACTTATTACTTTTATTATTATGAATATAATATGCACTATTAGCCATATTTTACTATTACTATCGCTAGAACTATAATAATTATACTTATAACTTCCGACATTATCAGTATAACATACATTATTACCCATATAATACAGTTTTTATCGCTAGAACTGTAATAATTATACTTATTACTTTTATTATCATCAATATAGCATGCATTATTACCCATATTATGTAGTTATTATCGATAGAACCACAATAAATATACTTATTACTTTTATTATTACCAATTTAACATGCACTATTAGCCATATTTTACTATTATTGTCTTTAGAACTATAATAATTATACTTATTACTCCCGATATTATCAATATAACATGCATTATTACCCATATTATGCAGTTATTATCGCTAGATCTATAATGAATATACTTATTACTTTTATTATCATCAATATAACATGCAATAGTACCCATATTGTGCAGTTATTATCGGTAGAACTATAATAAATATACTTATTACTTTTATTATTATGAATATAATATGCACTATTAGCCATATTTTACTATTATTATCGCTAGAACTGTAATAATTATGCTTATTTCTCCCGATATTATCAATATAACATGCATTATTACCCATATTATGCAGTTATTATTGCTAGAGCTATAATAAATATACTTATTACTTTTATTATCATCAATATAGCATGCATTATTACCCATATTGTGCAGTTATTATCGGTAGAACTATAATAAATATACTTATTACTTTTATTATTATGAATATAATATGCACTATTAGCCATATTTTACTATTACTATCGCTAGAACTATATTAATTATACTTACAACTTCCGACATTATCAGTATAACATACATTATTACCCATATAATACAGTTATTATCGCTAGAACTGTAATAATTATACTTATTACCTTTATTATCATCAATATAGCATGCATTATTACCCATATTGTGCAGTTATTATCGGTAGAACTATAATAAATATACTTATTACTTTTATTATCATCAATATAACATGCATTATTACCCATATTATGCAGTTATTATCGATAGAACCACAATATATATACTTATTACTTTTATTATTACCAATTTAACATGCACTATTAGCCATATTTTACTATTATTGTCTTTAGAACTATAATAATTATACTTATTACTCCCGATATTATCAATACAACATGCATTATTACCCATATTATGCAGTTATTATCGCTAGATCTATAATGAATATACTTATTACTTTTATTATCATCAATATAACATGCAATAGTACCCATATTATGCAGTTATTATTGATAGAACTATAATAAATATACATATTACTATTATTATTATCAATATAACATGCACTATTAGCCATATTTTACTATTATTATCGCTAGAACTGTAATAATTATACTTATTTCTCCCGATATTATCAATATAACATGCATTATTACCCATATTATGCAGTTATTATCGCTAGAGCTATAATAAATATACTTATTACTCCCGATATTATCAATATAACATGCATTATTATCCATATGATACAGTTATTGTCGCTAGAACTATAATAAATATACTTATTACTTTTATTATCATCAATATAACATGCAATAGTACCCACATTATGCAGTTATTATTGATAGAACTATAATAAATATACATATTACTATTATTATTATCAATGTAACATGGACTATTAGCCATATTTTACTATTATTATCGCTTGAACTGTAATAATTATACTTATTTCTCCCGATATTATCAATATAACATGCATTATTACCCATATTATGCAGTTACTATCGCTAGAGCTATAATAAATATACTTATTACTTTTATTATTATGAATATAATATGCACTATTAGCCATATTTTACTATTACTATCGCTAGAACTATAATAATTATACTTATAACTTCCGACATCATCAGTATAACATACATTATTACCCATATAATACAGTTATTATCGCTAGAACTGTAATAATTATACTTATTACTTTTATTATCATCAATATAGCATGCATTATTACCCATATTGTGCAGTTATTATCGGTAGAACCATAATAAATATACTTATTACTTTTATTATCATCAATATAACATGCATTATTACCCATATTATGCAGTTATTATCGATAGAACCACAATAAATATACTTATTACTTTTATTATTACCAATTTAACATGCACTATTAGCCATATTTTACTATTATTATCGCTAGAACTATAATAAATATACTTATTACTTTTATTATTATCAATATAACATGCACTATTAGCCATATTTTACTATTATTATCGTTACAACTATAATAATTATACATATTACTCCCGATATTATCAATATAACATGCATTACTACCCATATTATGCAGTTATTATCGCTAGAACTATAATAAATATACTTATTACTCCCCATATTATCAATATAACATGCATTATTATCCATGTGATACAGTTATTGTCGCTAGAACTATAATAAATATACTTATTACTTTTATTATTATGAATATAATATGCACTATTAGCCATATTTTACTATTACTATCGCTAGAACTATAATAATTATACTTATAACTTCCGACATTATCAGTATAACATACATTATTACCCATATAATACAGTTTTTATCGCTAGAACTGTAATAATTATACTTATTACTTTTATTATCATCAATATAGCATGCATTATTACCCATATTATGCAGTTATTATCGATAGAACCACAATAAATATACTTATTACTTTTATTATTACCAATTTAACATGCACTATTAGCCATATTTTACTATTATTATCGCTAGAACTATAATAAATATACTTATTACTTTTATTATTATCAATATAACATGCACTATTAGCCATATTTTACTATTATTATCGTTAGAACTATAATAGCTTTACATATTACTCCCGATATTATCAATATAACATGCATTACTACCCATATTATGCAGTTATTATCGCTAGAACTATAATAAATATACTTATTACTCCCCATATTATCAATATAACATGCATTATTATCCATGTGATACAGTTATTGTCGCTAGAACTATAATAAATATACTTATTACTTTTATTATTATGAATATAATATGCACTATTAGCCATATTTTACTATTACTATCGCTAGAACTATAATAATTATACTTACAACTTCCGCCATTATCAGTATAACATACATTATTACCCATATAATACAGTTATTATCGCTAGAACTGTAATAATTATACCTATTACTTTTATTATCATCAATATAGCATGCATTATTACCCATATTGTGCAGTTATTATCGGTAGAACTATAATAAATATACTTATTACTTTTATTATCATCAATATAACATGCATTATTACCCATATTATGCAGTTATTATCCATAGAACCACAATAAATATACTTATTACTTTTATTATTACCAATTTAACATGCACTATTAGCCATATTTTACTATTATTATCGCTAGAACTATAATAAATATACTTATTACTTTTATTATTATCAATATAACATGCACTATTAGCCATATTTTACTATTATTATCGTTAGAACTATAATAATTATACATATTACTCCCGATATTATCAATATAACATGCATTACTACCCATATTATGCAGTTATTATCGCTAGAACTATAATAAATATACTTATTACTCCCCATATTATCAATATAACATGCATTATTATCCATGTGATACAGTTATTGTCGCTAGAACTATAATAAATATACTTATTACTTTTATTATTATGAATATAATATGCACTATTAGCCATATTTTACTATTACTATCGCCAGAACTATAATAATTATACTTATAACTTCCGACATTATCAGTATAACATACATTATTACCCATATAATACAGTTATTATCGCTAGAACTGTAATAATTATACTTATTACTTTTATTATCATCAATATAGCATGCATTATTACCCATATTGTGCAGTTATTATCGGTAGAACTATAATAAATATACTTATTACTTTTATTATCATCAATATAACATGCAATATTACCCATATTATGTAGTTATTATCGATAGAACCACAATAAATATACTTATTACTTTTATTATTACCAATTTAACATGCACTATTAGCCATATTTTACTATTATTGTCTTTAGAACTATAATAATTATACTTATTACTCCCGATATTATCAATATAACATGCATTATTACCCATATTATGCAGTTATTATCGCTAGATCTATAATGAATATACTTATTACTTTTATTATCATCAATATAACATGCAATAGTACCCATATTATGCAGTTATTATTGATAGAACTATAATAAATATACATATTACTATTATTATTATCAATATAACATGCACTATTAGCCATATTTTACTATTATTATCGCTAGAACTGTAATAATTATACTTATTTCTCCCGATATTATCAATATAACATGCATTATTACCCATATTATGCAGTTATTATCGCTAGAGCTATAATAAATATACTTATTACTCCCGATATTATCAATATAACATGCATTATTATCCATATGATACAGTTATTGTCGCTAGAACTATAATAAATATACTTATTACTTTTATTATCATCAATATAACATGCAATAGTACCCACATTATGCAGTTATTATTGATAGAACTATAATAAATATACATATTACTATTATTATTATCAATGTAACATGCACTATTAGCCATATTTTACTATTATTATCGCTTGAACTGTAATAATTATACTTATTTCTCCCGATATTATCAATATAACATGCATTATTACCCATATTATGCAGTTACTATCGCTAGAGCTATAATAAATATACTTATTACTTTTATTATTATGAATATAATATGCACTATTAGCCATATTTTACTATTACTATCGCTAGAACTATAATAATTATACTTATAACTTCCGACATCATCAGTATAACATACATTATTACCCATATAATACAGTTATTATCGCTAGAACTGTAATAATTATACTTATTACTTTTATTATCATCAATATAGCATGCATTATTACCCATATTGTGCAGTTATTATCGGTAGAACTATAATAAATATACTTATTACTTTTATTATCATCAATATAACATGCATTATTACCCATATTATGCAGTTATTATCGATAGAACCACAATAAATATACTTATTACTTTTATTATTACCAATTTAACATGCACTATTAGCCATATTTTACTATTATTATCGCTAGAACTATAATAAATATACTTATTACTTTTATTATTATCAATATAACATGCACTATTAGCCATATTTTACTATTATTATCGTTACAACTATAATAATTATACATATTACTCCCGATATTATCAATATAACATGCATTACTACCCATATTATGCAGTTATTATCGCTAGAACTATAATAAATATACTTATTACTCCCCATATTATCAATATAACATGCATTATTATCCATGTGATACAGTTATTGTCGCTAGAACTATAATAAATATACTTATTACTTTTATTATTATGAATATAATATGCACTATTAGCCATATTTTACTATTACTATCGCTAGAACTATAATAATTATACTTATAACTTCCGACATTATCAGTATAACATACATTATTACCCATATAATACAGTTTTTATCGCTAGAACTGTAATAATTATACTTATTACTTTTATTATCATCAATATAGCATGCATTATTACCCATATTATGCAGTTATTATCGATAGAACCACAATAAATATACTTATTACTTTTATTATTACCAATTTAACATGCACTATTAGCCATATTTTACTATTATTATCGCTAGAACTATAATAAATATACTTATTACTTTTATTATTATCAATATAACATGCACTATTAGCCATATTTTACTATTATTATCGTTAGAACTACAATAGCTTTACATATTACTCCCGATATTATCAATATAACATGCATTACTACCCATATTATGCAGTTATTATCGCTAGAACTATAATAAATATACTTATTACTCCCGATATTATCAATATAACATGCATTATTACCCATATTATGCAGTTACTATCGCTAGAGCTATAATAAATATACTTATTACTTTTATTATTATGAATATAATATGCACTATTAGCCATATTTTACTATTACTATCGCTAGAACTATAATAATTATACTTATAACTTCCGACATCATCAGTATAACATACATTATTACCCATATAATACAGTTATTATCGCTAGAACTGTAATAATTATACTTATTACTTTTATTATCATCAATATAGCATGCATTATTACCCATATTGTGCAGTTATTATCGGTAGAACTATAATAAATATACTTATTACTTTTATTATCATCAATATAACATGCATTATTACCCATATTATGCAGTTATTATCGATAGAACCACAATAAATATACTTATTACTTTTATTATTACCAATTTAACATGCACTATTAGCCATATTTTACTATTATTATCGCTAGAACTATAATAAATATACTTATTACTTTTATTATTATCAATATAACATGCACTATTAGCCATATTTTACTATTATTATCGTTACAACTATAATAATTATACATATTACTCCCGATATTATCAATATAACATGCATTACTACCCATATTATGCAGTTATTATCGCTAGAACTATAATAAATATACTTATTACTCCCCATATTATCAATATAACATGCATTATTATCCATGTGATACAGTTATTGTCGCTAGAACTATAATAAATATACTTATTACTTTTATTATTATGAATATAATATGCACTATTAGCCATATTTTACTATTACTATCGCTAGAACTATAATAATTATACTTATAACTTCCGACATTATCAGTATAACATACATTATTACCCATATAATACAGTTTTTATCGCTAGAACTGTAATAATTATACTTATTACTTTTATTATCATCAATATAGCATGCATTATTACCCATATTATGCAGTTATTATCGATAGAACCACAATAAATATACTTATTACTTTTATTATTACCAATTTAACATGCACTATTAGCCATATTTTACTATTATTATCGCTAGAACTATAATAAATATACTTATTACTTTTATTATTATCAATATAACATGCACTATTAGCCATATTTTACTATTATTATCGTTAGAACTATAATAGCTTTACATATTACTCCCGATATTATCAATATAACATGCATTACTACCCATATTATGCAGTTATTATCGCTAGAACTATAATAAATATACTTATTACTCCCCATATTATCAATATAACATGCATTATTATCCATGTGATACAGTTATTGTCGCTAGAACTATAATAAATATACTTATTACTTTTATTATTATGAATATAATATGCACTATTAGCCATATTTTACTATTACTATCGCTAGAACTATAATAATTATACTTACAACTTCCGCCATTATCAGTATAACATACATTATTACCCATATAATACAGTTATTATCGCTAGAACTGTAATAATTATACCTATTACTTTTATTATCATCAATATAGCATGCATTATTACCCATATTGTGCAGTTATTATCGGTAGAACTATAATAAATATACTTATTACTTTTATTATCATCAATATAACATGCATTATTACCCATATTATGCAGTTATTATCCATAGAACCACAATAAATATACTTATTACTTTTATTATTACCAATTTAACATGCACTATTAGCCATATTTTACTATTATTATCGCTAGAACTATAATAAATATACTTATTACTTTTATTATTATCAATATAACATGCACTATTAGCCATATTTTACTATTATTATCGTTAGAACTATAATAATTATACATATTACTCCCGATATTATCAATATAACATGCATTACTACCCATATTATGGAGTTATTATCGCTAGAACTATAATAAATATACTTATTACTCCCCATATTATCAATATAACATGCATTATTATCCATGTGATACAGTTATTGTCGCTAGAACTATAATAAATATACTTATTACTTTTATTATTATGAATATAATATGCACTATTAGCCATATTTTACTATTACTATCGCTAGAACTATAATAATTATACTTATAACTTCCGACATTATCAGTATAACATACATTATTACCCATATAATACAGTTTTTATCGCTAGAACTGTAATAATTATACTTATTACTTTTATTATCATCAATATAGCATGCATTATTACCCATATTATGCAGTTATTATCGATAGAACCACAATAAATATACTTATTACTTTTATTATTACCAATTTAACATGCACTATTAGCCATATTTTACTATTATTATCGCTAGAACTATAATAAATATACTTACTACTTTTATTATTATCAATATAACATGCACTATTAGCCATATTTTACTATTATTATCGTTAGAACTATAATAGCTTTACATATTACTCCCGATATTATCAATATAACATGCATTACTACCCATATTATGCAGTTATTATCGCTAGAACTATAATAAATATACTTATTACTCCCCATATTATCAATATAACATGCATTATTATCCATGTGATACAGTTATTGTCGCTAGAACTATAATAAATATACTTATTACTTTTATTATTATGAATATAATATGCACTATTAGCCATATTTTACTATTACTATCGCCAGAACTATAATAATTATACTTATAACTTCCGACATTATCAGTATAACATACATTATTACCCATATAATACAGTTATTATCGCTAGAACTGTAATAATTATACTTATTACTTTTATTATCATCAATATAGCATGCATTATTACCCATATTGTGCAGTTATTATCGGTAGAACTATAATAAATATACTTATTACTTTTATTATCATCAATATAACATGCAATATTACCCATATTATGTAGTTATTATCGATAGAACCACAATAAATATACTTATTACTTTTATTATTACCAATTTAACATGCACTATTAGCCATATTTTACTATTATTGTCTTTAGAACTATAATAATTATACTTATTACTCCCGATATTATCAATATAACATGCATTATTACCCATATTATGCAGTTATTATCGCTAGATCTATAATGAATATACTTATTACTTTTATTATCATCAATATAACATGCAATAGTACCCATATTATGCAGTTATTATTGATAGAACTATAATAAATATACATATTACTATTATTATTATCAATATAACATGCACTATTAGCCATATTTTACTATTATTATCGCTAGAACTGTAATAATTATACTTATTTCTCCCGATATTATCAATATAACATGCATTATTACCCATATTATGCAGTTATTATTGCTAGAGCTATAATAAATATACTTATTACTTTTATTATCATCAATATAGCAAGCATTATTACCCATATTGTGCAGTTATTATCGGTAGAACTATAATAAATATACTTATTACTTTTATTATTATGAATATAATATGCACTATTAGCCATGTTTTACTATTACTATCGCTAGAACTATAATAATTATACTTACAACTTCCGACATTATCAGTATAACATACATTATTACCCATATAATACAGTTATTATCGCTAGAACTGTAATAATTATACTTATTACTTTTATTATCATCAATATAGCATGCATTATTACCCATATTGTGCAGTTATTATCGGTAGAACTATAATAAATATACTTATTACTTTTATTATCATCAATATAACATGCATTATTACCCATATTATGCAGTTATTATCGATAGAACCACAATAAATATACTTATTACTTTTATTATTACCAATTTAACATGCACTATTAGCCATATTTTACTATTATTATCGCTAGAACTTTAATAAATATACTTATTACTCCCCATATTATCAATATAACATGCATTATTATCCATGTGATACAGTTATTGTCGCTAGAACTATAATAAATATACTTATTACTTTTATTATTATGAATATAATATGCACTATTAGCCATATTTTACTATTACTATCGCTAGAACTATAATAATTATACTTATAACTTCCGACATTATCAGTATAACATACATTATTACCCATATAATACAGTTTTTATCGCTAGAACTGTAATAATTATACTTATTACTTTTATTATCATCAATATAGCATGCATTATTACCCATATTATGTAGTTATTATCGATAGAACCACAATAAATATACTTATTACTTTTATTATTACCAATTTAACATGCACTATTAGCCATATTTTACTATTATTGTCTTTAGAACTATAATAATTATACTTATTACTCCCGATATTATCAATATAACATGCATTATTACCCATATTATGCAGTTATTATCGCTAGATCTATAATGAATATACTTATTACTTTTATTATCATCAATATAACATGCAATAGTACCCATATTATGCAGTTATTATTGATAGAACTATAATAAATATACATATTACTATTATTATTATCAATATAACATGCACTATTAGCCATATTTTACTATTATTATCGCTAGAACTGTAATAATTATACTTATTTCTCCCGATATTATCAATATAACATGCATTATTACCCATATTATGCAGTTATTATTGCTAGAGCTATAATAAATATACTTATTACTTTTATTATCATCAATATAGCAAGCATTATTACCCATATTGTGCAGTTATTATCGGTAGAACTATAATAAATATACTTATTACTTTTATTATTATGAATATAATATGCACTATTAGCCATGTTTTACTATTACTATCGCTAGAACTATAATAATTATACTTACAACTTCCGACATTATCAGTATAACATACATTATTACCCATATAATACAGTTATTATCGCTAGAACTGTAATAATTATACTTATTACTTTTATTATCATCAATATAGCATGCATTATTACCCATATTGTGCAGTTATTATCGGTAGAACTATAATAAATATACTTATTACTTTTATTATCATCAATATAACATGCATTATTACCCATATTATGCAGTTATTATCGATAGAACCACAATAAATATACTTATTACTTTTATTATTACCAATTTAACATGCACTATTAGCCATATTTTACTATTATTATCGCTAGAACTATAATAAATATTCTTATTACTTTTATTATTATCAATATAACATGCACTATTAGCCATATTTTACTATTATTATCGTTAGAACTATAATAATTATACATATTACTCCCGATATTATCAATATAACATGCATTACTACCCATATTATGCAGTTATTATCGCTAGAACTATAATAAATATACTTATTACTCCCCATATTATCAATATAACATGCATTATTATCCATGTGATACAGTTATTGTCGCTAGAACTATAATAAATATACTTATTACTTTTATTATTATCAATATAACATGCACTATTAGCCATATTTTACTATTATTATCTTTAGAACTATAATAATTATACTTATTATTCCCGATATTATCAATATAACATGCATTATTACCCATATTATGCAGTTATTATCGCTAGAACTATAATAAATATACTTATTACTTTTATTATCATCAATATAACATGCAATAGTACCCATATTATGCAGTTATTATTGATAGAACTATAATAAATATACATATTACTATTATTATTATCAATATAACATGCACTATTAGCCATATTTTACTATTATTATCGCTAGAACTGTAATAATTATACTTATTTCTCCCGATATTATCAATATAACATGCATTATTACCCATATTATGCAGTTATTATTGCTAGAGCTATAATAAATATACTTATTACTTTTATTATCATCAATATAGCATGCATTATTACCCATATTGTGCAGTTATTATCGGTAGAACTATAATAAATATACTTATTACTTTTATTATTATGAATATAATATGCACTATTAGCCATATTTTACTATTACTATCGCCAGAACTATAATAATTATACTTACAACTTCCGACATTATCAGTATAACATACATTATTACCCATATAATACAGTTATTATCGCTAGAACTGTAATAATTATACTTATTACTTTTATTATCATCAATATAGCATGCATTATTACCCATATTGTGCAGTTATTATCGGTAGAACTATAATAAATATACTTATTACTTTTATTATCATCAATATAACATGCATTATTACCCATATTATGCAGTTATTATCGATAGAACCACAATATATATACTTATTACTTTTATTATTACCAATTTAACATGCACTATTAGCCATATTTTACTATTATTATCGCTAGAACTATAATAAATATACTTATTACTTTTATTATTATCAATATAACATGCACTATTAGCCATATTTTACTATTATTATCGTTAGAACTATAATAGTTATACATATTACTCCCGATATTATCAATATAACATGCATTACTACCCATATTATGCAGTTACTATCGCTAGAACTATAATAAATATACTTATTACTTTTATTATCATCAATATAACATGCAATAGTACCCATATTATGCAGTTATTATTGATAGAACTATAATAAATATACATATTACTATTATTATTATCAATATAACATGCACTATTAGCCATATTTTACTATTATTATCGCTAGAACTGTAATAATTATACTTATTTCTCCCGATATTATCAATATAACATGCATTATTACCCATATTATGCAGTTATTATCGCTAGAGCTATAATAAATATACTTATTACTCCCGATATTATCAATATAACATGCATTATTATCCATATGATACAGTTATTGTCGCTAGAACTATAATAAATATACTTATTACTTTTATTATCATCAATATAACATGCAATAGTACCCATATTATGCAGTTATTATTGATAGAACTATAATAAATATACATATTACTATTATTATTATCAATATAACATGCACTATTAGCCATATTTTACTATTATTATCGCTAGAACTGTAATAATTATACTTATTTCTCCCGATATTATCAATATAACATGCATTATTACCCATATTATGCAGTTATTATTGCTAGAGCTATAATAAATATACTTATTACTTTTATTATCATCAATATAGCATGCATTATTACCCATATTGTGCAGTTATTATCGGTAGAACTATAATAAATATACTTATTACTTTTATTATTATGAATATAATATGCACTATTAGCCATATTTTACTATTACTATCGCCAGAACTATAATAATTATACTTACAACTTCCGACATTATCAGTATAACATACATTATTACCCATATAATACAGTTATTATCGCTAGAACTGTAATAATTATACTTATTACTTTTATTATCATCAATATAGCATGCATTATTACCCATATTGTGCAGTTATTATCGGTAGAACTATAATAAATATACTTATTACTTTTATTATCATCAATATAACATGCATTATTACCCATATTATGCAGTTATTATCGATAGAACCACAATATATATACTTATTACTTTTATTATTACCAATTTAACATGCACTATTAGCCATATTTTACTATTATTATCGCTAGAACTATAATAAATATACTTATTACTTTTATTATTATCAATATAACATGCACTATTAGCCATATTTTACTATTATTATCGTTAGAACTATAATAGTTATACATATTACTCCCGATATTATCAATATAACATGCATTACTACCCATATTATGCAGTTACTATCGCTAGAACTATAATAAATATACTTATTACTTTTATTATCATCAATATAACATGCAATAGTACCCATATTATGCAGTTATTATTGATAGAACTATAATAAATATACATATTACTATTATTATTATCAATATAACATGCACTATTAGCCATATTTTACTATTATTATCGCTAGAACTGTAATAATTATACTTATTTCTCCCGATATTATCAATATAACATGCATTATTACCCATATTATGCAGTTATTATCGCTAGAGCTATAATAAATATACTTATTACTCCCGATATTATCAATATAACATGCATTATTATCCATATGATACAGTTATTGTCGCTAGAACTATAATAAATATACTTATTACTTTTATTATCATCAATATAACATGCAACAGTACCCACATTATGCAGTTATTATTGATAGAACTATAATAAATATACATATTACTATTATTATTATCAATGTAACATGCACTATTAGCCATATTTTACTATTATTATCGCTTGAACTGTAATAATTATACTTATTTCTCCCGATATTATCAATATAACATGCATTATTACCCATATTATGCAGTTACTATCGCTAGAGCTATAATAAATATACTTATAACTTCCGACATCATCAGTATAACATACATTATTACCCATATAATACAGTTATTATCGCTAGAACTGTAATAATTATACTTATTACTTTTATTATCATCAATATAGCATGCATTATTACCCATATTGTGCAGTTATTATCGGTAGAACTATAATAAATATACTTATTACTTTTATTATCATCAATATAACATGCATTATTACCCATATTATGCAGTTATTATCGATAGAACCACAATAAATATACTTATTACTTTTATTATTACCAATTTAACATGCACTATTAGCCATATTTTACTATTATTATCGCTAGAACTATAATAAATATACTTATTACTTTTATTATTATCAATATAACATGCACTATTAGCCATGTTTTACTATTATTATCGTTAGAACTATAATAATTATACATATTACTCCCGATATTATCAATATAACATGCATTACTACCCATATTATGCAGTTATTATCGCTAGAACTATAATAAATATACTTATTACTCCCCATATTATCAATATAACATGCATTATTATCCATGTGATACAGTTATTGTCGCTAGAACTATAATAAATATACTTATTACTTTTATTATTATGAATATAATATGCACTATTAGCCATATTTTACTATTACTATCGCTAGAACTATAATAATTATACTTACAACTTCCGACATTATCAGTATAACATACATTATTACCCATATAATACAGTTATTATCGCTAGAACTGTAATAATTATACTTATTACTTTTATTATCATCAATATAGCATGCATTATTACCCATATTGTGCAGTTATTATCGGTAGAACTATAATAAATATACTTATTACTTTTATTATCATCAATATAACATGCATTATTACCCATATTATGCAGTTATTATCGATAGAACCACAATAAATATACTTATTACTTTTATTATTACCAATTTAACATGCACTATTAGCCATATTTTACTATTATTATCGCTAGAACTATAATAAATATACTTATTACTTTTATTATTATCAATATAACATGCACTATTAGCCATATTTTACTATTATTATCGTTAGAACTATAATAGCTATACATATTACTCCCGATATTATCAATATAACATGCATTACTACCCATATTATGCAGTTACTATCGCTAGAACTATAATAAATATACTTATTACTTTTATTATCATCAATATAACATGCAATAGTACCCATATTATGCAGTTATTATTGATAGAACTATAATAAATATACATATTACTATTATTATTATCAATATAACATGCACTATTAGCCATATTTTACTATTATTATCGCTAGAACTGTAATAATTATACTTATTTCTCCCGATATTATCAATATAACATGCATTATTACCCATATTATGCAGTTATTATTGCTAGAGCTATAATAAATTTACTTATTACTTTTATTATCATCAATATAGCATGCATTATTACCCATATTGTGCAGTTATTATCGGTAGAACTATAATAAATATACTTATTACTTTTATTATTATGAATATAATATGCACTATTAGCCATATTTTACTATTACTATCGCTAGAACTATAATAATTATACTTACAACTTCCGACATTATCAGTGTAACATACATTATTACCCATATAATACAGTTAGTATCGCTAGAACTGTAATAATTATACTTATTACTTTTATTATCATCAATATAGCATGCATTATTACCCATATTGTGCAGTTATTATCGGTAGAACTATAATAAATATACTTATTACTTTTATTATCATCAATATAACATGCATTATTACCCATATTATGCAGTTATTATCGATAGAACCACAATAAATATACCTATTACTTTTATTATTACCAATTTAACATGCACTATTAGCCATATTTTACTATTATTATCGCTAGAACTATAATAAATATACTTATTACTTTTATTATTATCAATATATCATGCACTATTAGCCATATTTTACTATTATTATCTTTAGAACTATAATAATTATACTTATTACTCCCGATATTATCAATATAACATGCATTATTACCCATATTATGCAGTTATTATCGCTAGAACTATAATAAATATACTTATTACTTTTATTATCATCAATATAACATGCAATAGTACCCATATTATGCAGTTATTATCGCTAGAGCTATAATAAATATACTTATTACTTTTATTATTATGAATATAATATGCACTATTAGCCATATTTTACTATTACTATCGCTAGAACTATAATAATTATACTTATAACTTCCGACATTATCAGTATAACATACATTATTACCCATATAATACAGTTATTATCGCTAGAACTGTAATAATTATACTTATTACTTTTATTATCATCAATATAGCATGCATTATTACCCATATTGTGCAGTTATTATCGGTAGAACTATAATAAATATACTTATTACTTTTATTATCATCAATATAGCATGCATTATTACCCATATTGTGCAGTTATTATCGGTAGAACTATAATAAATATACTTATTACTTTTATTATTATGAATATAATATGCACTATTAGCCATATTTTACTATTACTATCGCTAGAACTATAATAATTATACTTACAACTTCCGACATTATCAGTGTAACATACATTATTACCCATATAATACAGTTAGTATCGCTAGAACTGTAATAATTATACTTATTACTTTTATTATCATCAATATAGCATGCATTATTACCCATATTGTGCAGTTATTATCGGTAGAACTATAATAAATATACTTATTACTTTTATTATCATCAATATAACATGCATTATTACCCATATTATGCAGTTATTATCGATAGAACCACAATAAATATACCTATTACTTTTATTATTACCAATTTAACATGCACTATTAGCCATATTTTACTATTATTATCGCTAGAACTATAATAAATATACTTATTACTTTTATTATTATCAATATATCATGCACTATTAGCCATATTTTACTATTATTATCTTTAGAACTATAATAATTATACTTATTACTCCCGATATTATCAATATAACATGCATTATTACCCATATTATGCAGTTATTATCGCTAGAACTATAATAAATATACTTATTACTTTTATTATCATCAATATAACATGCAATAGTACCCATATTATGCAGTTATTATCGCTAGAGCTATAATAAATATACTTATTACTTTTATTATTATGAATATAATATGCACTATTAGCCATATTTTACTATTACTATCGCTAGAACTATAATAATTATACTTATAACTTCCGACATTATCAGTATAACATACATTATTACCCATATAATACAGTTATTATCGCTAGAACTGTAATAATTATACTTATTACTTTTATTATCATCAATATAGCATGCATTATTACCCATATTGTGCAGTTATTATCGGTAGAACTATAATAAATATACTTATTACTTTTATTATCATCAATATAACATGCATTATTACCCATATTATGCAGTTATTATCGATAGAACCACAATAAATATACTTATTACTTTTATTATTACCAATTTAACATGCACTATTAGCCATATTTTACTATTATTATCGCTAGAACTATAATAAATATACTTATTACTTTTATTATTATCAATATAACATGCACTATTAGCCATATTTTACTATTATTATCGTTAGAACTATAATAATTATACATATTACTCCCGATATTATCAATGTAACATGCATTACTACCCATATTATGCAGTTATAATCGCTAGAACTATAATAAATATACTTATTACTTTTATTATTATGAATATAATATGCACTATTAGCCATAATTTACTATTACTATCGCTAGAACTATAATAATTATACTTATAACTTCCGACATTATCAGTATAACATACATTATTACCCATATAATACAGTTATTATCGCTAGAACTGTAATAATTATACTTATTACTTTTATTATCATCAATATAGCATGCATTATTACCCATATTGTGCAGTTATTATCGGTAGAACTATAATAAATATACTTATTACTTTTATTATCATCAATATAACATGCATTATTACCCATATTATGCAGTTATTATCGATAGAACCACAATAAAGCTACTTATTACTTTTATTATTACCAATTTAACATGCACTATTAGCCATATTTTACTATTATTATCGCTAGAACTGTAATAATTATACTTATTTCTCCCGATATTATCAATATAACATGCATTATTACCCATATTATGCAGTTATTATTGCTAGAGCTATAATAAATATACTTATTACTTTTATTATCATCAATATAGCATGCATTATTACCCATATTGTGCAGTTATTATCGGTAGAACTATAATAAATATACTTATTACTTTTATTATTATGAATATAATATGCACTATTAGCCATATTTTACTATTACTATCGCTAGAACTATAATAATTATACTTACAACTTCCGACATTATCAGTGTAACATACATTATTACCCATATAATACAGTTATTATCGCTAGAACTGTAATAATTATACTTATTACTTTTATTATCATCAATATAGCATGCATTATTACCCATATTGTGCAGTTATTATCGGTAGAACTATAATAAATATACTTATTACTTTTATTATCATCAATATAACATGCATTATTACCCACATTATGCAGTTATTATCGATAGAACCACAATAAATATACCTATTACTTTTATTATTACCAATTTAACATGCACTATTAGCCATATTTTACTATTATTATCGCTAGAACTATAATAAATATACTTATTACTTTTATTATTATCAATATATCATGCACTATTAGCCATATTTTACTATTATTATCTTTAGAACTATAATAATTATACTTATTACTCCCGATATTATCAATATAACATGCATTATTACCCATATTATGCAGTTATTATCGCTAGAACTATAATAAATATACTTATTACTTTTATTATCATCAATATAACATGCAATAGTACCCATATTATGCAGTTATTATCGCTAGAGCTATAATAAATATACTTATTACTTTTATTATTATGAATATAATATGCACTATTAGCCATATTTTACTATTACTATCGCTAGAACTATAATAATTATACTTATAACTTCCGACATTATCAGTATAACATACATTATTACCCATATAATACAGTTATTATCGCTAGAACTGTAATAATTATACTTATTACTTTTATTATCATCAATATAGCATGCATTATTACCCATATTGTGCTGTTATTATCGGTAGAACTATAATAAATATACTTATTACTTTTATTATCATCAATATAACATGCATTATTACCCATATTATGCAGTTATTATCGATAGAACCACAATAAATATACTTATTACTTTTATTATTACCAATTTAACATGCACTATTAGCCATATTTTACTATTATTATCGCTAGAACTATAATAAATATACTTTTTACTTTTATTATTATCAATATAACATGCACTATTAGCCATATTTTACTATTATTATGGCTAGAACTGTAATAATTGTACTTATTTCTCCCGATATTATCAATATAACATGCATTATTACCCATATTACGCAGTTATTATCGCTAGAACTATAATAAATATACTTATTACTTCTCATATTATCAATATAACATGCATTATTATCCATATGATACAGTTATTGTCGCTAGAACTATAATAAATATACTTATTACTTTTATTATTATGAATATAATATGCACTATTAGCCATATTTTACTATTACTATCGCTAGAACTATAATAATTATACTTATAACTTCCGACATTATCAGTATAACATACATTATTACCCATATAATACAGTTATTATCGCTAGAACTGTAATAATTATACTTATTACTTTTATTATCATCAATATAACATGCAATATTACCCATATTGTGCAGTTATTATCGGTAGAACTATAATAAATATACTTATTACTTTTATTATCATCAATGTAACATGCATTATTACCCATATTATGCAGTTATTATCGACAGAACCACAATAAATATACTTATTACTTTTATTATTACCAATTTAACATGCACTATTAGCCATATTTTACTATTATTATCGCTAGAACTATAATAAATATACTTATTACTTTTATTATTATCAATATAACATTCACTATTAGCCATATTTTACTATTATTATCGTTAGAACTATAATAATTATACTTATTACTCCCGATATTATCAATATAACATGCATTATTACCCATATTATGCAGTTATTATCGCTAGAACTATAATAAATATACTTATTACTTTTATTATTATGAATATAATATGCACTATTAGCCATATTTTACTATTACTATCGCTAGAACTATAACAATTATACTTATAACTTCCGACATTATCAGTATAACATACATTATTACCCATATAATACAGTTATTATCGCTAGAACTGTTATAATTATACTTATTACTTTTATTATCATCAATATAGCATGCATTATTACCCATATTGTGCAGTTATTATCGGCAGAACTATAATAAATATACTTATTACTTTTATTATCATCAATATAACATGCATTATTACCCATATTATGCAGTTATTATCGATAGAACCACAATAAATATACTTATTACTTTTATTATTACCAATTTAACATGCACTATTAGCCATATTTTACTATTATTATCGCTAGAACTATAATAATTATGCTTATTACTCCCGATATTATCAATATAACATGCATTATTACCCATATTATGCAGTTATTATCGCTAGAACTATAATAAATATACTTATTACTTTTATTATTATGAATATAATATGCACTATTAGCCATATTTTACTATTACTATCGCTAGAACTATAATAATTATACTTACAACTTCCGACATTATCAGTATAACATACATTATTACCCATATAATATAGTTATTATCGCTAGAACTGTAATAATTATACTTATTACTTTTATTATCATCAATATAGCATGCATTATTACCCATATTGTGCAGTTATTATCGGTAGAACTATAATAAATATACATATTACTTTTATTATCATCAATATAACATGCATTATTACCCATATTATGCTGTTATTATCGATAGAACCACAATAAATATACCTATTACTTTTATTATTACCAATTTAACATGCACTATTAGCCATATTTTACTATTATTATCGCTAGAACTATAATAAATATACTTATTACTTTTATTATTATCAATATAACATGCACTATTAGCCATATTTTACTATTATTATCTTTAGAACTATAATAATTATACTTATTACTCCCGATATTATCAATATAACATGCATTATTACCCATATTATGCAGTTATTATCGCTAGAACTATAATAAATATACTTATTACTTTTATTATCATCATTGTAACATGCAATAGTACCCATATTATGCAGTTATTATTGATAGAACTATAATAAATATACATATTACTATTATTATTATCAATGTAACATGCACTATTAGCCATATTTTACTATTATTATCGCTAGAACTGTAATAATTATACTTATTTCTCCCGATATTATCAATATAACATTCATTATTACCCATATTATGCAGTTATTATCGCTAGAGCTATAATAAATATACTTATTACTTTTATTATTATGAATATAATATGCACTATTAGCCATATTTTACTATTACTATCGCTAGAACTATAATAATTATACATATTACTCCCGATATTATCAATATAACATGCATTACTACCCATATTATGCAGTTATTATCGCTAGAACTATAATAAATATACTTATTACTCCCCATATTATCAATATAACATGCATTATTATCCATGTGATACAGTTATTGTCGCTAGAACTATAATAAATATACTTATTACTTTTATTATTATGAATATAATATGCACTATTAGCCATATTTTACTATTACTATCGCTAGAACTATAATAATTATACTTATAACTTCCGACATTATCAGTATAACATACATTATTACCCATATAATACAGTTATTATCGCTAGAACTGTAATAATTATACTTATTACTTTTATTATCATCAATATAGCATGCATTATTACCCATATTGTGCAGTTATTATTGATAGAACTATAATAAATATACATATTACTTTTATTATTACCAATTTAACATGCACTATTAGCCATATTTTACTATTATTATCGCTAGAACTATAATAAATATACTTATTACTTTTATTATTATCAATATAACATGCACTATTAGCCATATTTTACTATTATTATCGTTAGAACTATAATAATTATACATATTACTCCCGATATTATCAATATAACATGCATTACTACCCATATTATGCAGTTATTATCGCTAGAACTATAATAAATATACTTATTACTCCCCATATTATCAATATAACATGCATTATTATCCATGTGATACAGTTATTGTCGCTAGAACTATAATAAATATACTTATTACTTTTATTATTATGAATATAATATGCACTATTAGCCATATTTTACTATTACTATCGCTAGAACTATAATAATTATACTTATAACTTCCGACATTATCAGTATAACATACATTATTACCCATATAATACAGTTATTATCGCTAGAACTGTAATAACTATACTTATTACTTTTATTATCATCAATATAGCATGCATTATTACCCATATTGTGCAGTTATTATCGGTAGAACTATAATAAATATACTTATTACTTTTATTATCATCAATATAACATGCATTATTACCCATATTATGCAGTTATTATCGATAGAACCACAATAAATATACTTATTACTTTTATTATTACCAATTTAACATGCACTATTAGCCATATTTTACTATTATTATCGCTAGAACTATAATAAATATACTTATTACTTTTATTATTATCAATATAACATGCACTATTAGCCATATTTTACTATTATTATCGTTAGAACTATAATAGCTATACATATTACTCCCGATATTATCAATATAACATGCATTACTACCCATATTATGCAGTTATTATCGCTAGAACTATAATAAATATACTTATTACTCCCCATATTATCAATATAACATGCATTATTACCCATATTATGCAGTTATTATTGCTAGAGCTATAATAAATTTACTTATTACTTTTATTATCATCAATATAGCATGCATTATTACCCATATTGTGCAGTTATTATCGGTAGAACTATAATAAATATACTTATTACTTTTATTATTATGAATATAATATGCACTATTAGCCATATTTTACTATTACTATCGCTAGAACTATAATAATTATACTTACAACTTCCGACATTATCAGTGTAACATACATTATTACCCATATAATACAGTTATTATCGCTAGAACTGTAATAATTATACTTATTACTTTTATTATCATCAATATAGCATGCATTATTACCCATATTGTGCAGTTATTATCGGTAGAACTATAATAAATATACTTATTACTTTTATTATCATCAATATAACATGCATTATTACCCATATTATGCAGTTATTATCGATAGAACCACAATAAATATACCTATTACTTTTATTATTACCAATTTAACATGCACTATTAGCCATATTTTACTATTATTATCGCTAGAACTATAATAAATATACTTATTACTTTTATTATTATGAATATAATATCCACTATTAGCCATATTTTACTATTACTATCGCTAGAACTATAATAATTATACTTATAACTTCCGACATTATCAGTATAACATACATTATTACCCATATAATACAGTTATTATCGCTAGAACTGTAATAATTATACTTATTACTTTTATTATCATCAATATAGCATGCATTATTACCCATATTGTGCAGTTATTATCGGTAGAACTATAATAAATATACTTATTACTTTTATTATCATCAATATAACATGCATTATTACCCATATTATGCAGTTATTATCGATAGAACCACAATAAATATACTTATTACTTTTATTATTACCAATTTAACATGCACTATTAGCCATATTTTACTATTATTATCGCTAGAACTATAATAAATATACTTATTACTTTTATTATCATCAATATAACATGCATTATTACCCATATTATGCAGTTATTATCGATAGAACCACAATAAAGCTACTTATTACTTTTATTATTACCAATTTAACATGCACTATTAGCCATATTTTACTATTATTATCGCTAGAACTGTAATAATTATACTTATTTCTCCCGATATTATCAATATAACATGCATTATTACCCATATTATGCAGTTATTATTGCTAGAGCTATAATAAATATACTTATTACTTTTATTATCATCAATATAGCATGCATTATTACCCATATTGTGCAGTTATTATCGGTAGAACTATAATAAATATACTTATTACTTTTATTATTATGAATATAATATGCACTATTAGCCATATTTTACTATTACTATCGCTAGAACTATAATAATTATACTTACAACTTCCGACATTATCAGTGTAACATACATTATTACCCATATAATACAGTTATTATCGCTAGAACTGTAATAATTATACTTATTACTTTTATTATCATCAATATAGCATGCATTATTACCCATATTGTGCAGTTATTATCGGTAGAACTATAATAAATATACTTATTACTTTTATTATCATCAATATAACATGCATTATTACCCACATTATGCAGTTATTATCGATAGAACCACAATAAATATACCTATTACTTTTATTATTACCAATTTAACATGCACTATTAGCCATATTTTACTATTATTATCGCTAGAACTATAATAAATATACTTATTACTTTTATTATTATCAATATATCATGCACTATTAGCCATATTTTACTATTACTATCGCTAGAACTATAATAATTATACTTATAACTTCCGACATTATCAGTATAACATACATTATTACCCATATAATACAGTTATTATCGCTAGAACTGTAATAATTATACTTATTACTTTTATTATCATCAATATAGCATGCATTATTACCCATATTGTGCAGTTATTATCGGTAGAACTATAATAAATATACTTATTACTTTTATTATCATCAATATAACATGCATTATTACCCATATTATGCAGTTATTATCGATAGAACCACAATAAATATACTTATTACTTTTATTATTACCAATTTAACATGCACTATTAGCCATATTTTACTATTATTATCGCTAGAACTATAATAAATATACTTATTACTTTTATTATCATCAATATAACATGCATTATTACCCATATTATGCAGTTATTATCGATAGAACCACAATAAAGCTACTTATTACTTTTATTATTACCAATTTAACATGCACTATTAGCCATATTTTACTATTATTATCGCTAGAACTGTAATAATTATACTTATTTCTCCCGATATTATCAATATAACATGCATTATTACCCATATTATGCAGTTATTATTGCTAGAGCTATAATAAATATACTTATTACTTTTATTATCATCAATATAGCATGCATTATTACCCATATTGTGCAGTTATTATCGGTAGAACTATAATAAATATACTTATTACTTTTATTATTATGAATATAATATGCACTATTAGCCATATTTTACTATTACTATCGCTAGAACTATAATAATTATACTTACAACTTCCGACATTATCAGTGTAACATACATTATTACCCATATAATACAGTTATTATCGCTAGAACTGTAATAATTATACTTATTACTTTTATTATCATCAATATAGCATGCATTATTACCCATATTGTGCAGTTATTATCGGTAGAACTATAATAAATATACTTATTACTTTTATTATCATCAATATAACATGCATTATTACCCACATTATGCAGTTATTATCGATAGAACCACAATAAATATACCTATTACTTTTATTATTACCAATTTAACATGCACTATTAGCCATATTTTACTATTATTATCGCTAGAACTATAATAAATATACTTATTACTTTTATTATTATCAATATATCATGCACTATTAGCCATATTTTACTATTATTATCTTTAGAACTATAATAATTATACTTATTACTCCCGATATTATCAATATAACATGCATTATTACCCATATTATGCAGTTATTATCGCTAGAACTATAATAAATATACTTATTACTTTTATTATCATCAATATAACATGCAATAGTACCCATATTATGCAGTTATTATCGCTAGAGCTATAATAAATATACTTATTACTTTTATTATTATGAATATAATATGCACTATTAGCCATATTTTACTATTACTATCGCTAGAACTATAATAATTATACTTATAACTTCCGACATTATCAGTATAACATACATTATTACCCATATAATACAGTTATTATCGCTAGAACTGTAATAATTATACTTATTACTTTTATTATCATCAATATAGCATGCATTATTACCCATATTGTGCTGTTATTATCGGTAGAACTATAATAAATTTACTTATTACTTTTATTATCATCAATATAACATGCATTATTACCCATATTATGCAGTTATTATCGATAGAACCACAATAAATATACTTATTACTTTTATTATTACCAATTTAACATGCACTATTAGCCATATTTTACTATTATTATCGCTAGAACTATAATAAATATACTTTTTACTTTTATTATTATCAATATAACATGCACTATTAGCCATATTTTACTATTATTATGGCTAGAACTGTAATAATTGTACTTATTTCTCCCGATATTATCAATATAACATGCATTATTACCCATATTACGCAGTTATTATCGCTAGAACTATAATAAATATACTTATTACTTCCCATATTATCAATATAACATGCATTATTATCCATATGATACAGTTATTGTCGCTAGAACTATAATAAATATACTTATTACTTTTATTATTATGAATATAATATGCACTATTAGCCATATTTTACTATTACTATCGCTAGAACTATAATAATTATACTTATAACTTCCGACATTATCAGTATAACATACATTATTACCCATATAATACAGTTATTATCGCTAGAACTGTAATAATTATACTTATTACTTTTATTATCATCAATATAACATGCAATATTACCCATATTGTGCAGTTATTATCGGTAGAACTATAATAAATATACTTATTACTTTTATTATCATCAATGTAACATGCATTATTACCCATATTATGCAGTTATTATCGATAGAACCACAATAAATATACTTATTACTTTTATTATTACCAATTTAACATGCACTATTAGCCATATTTTACTATTATTATCGCTAGAACTATAATAAATATACTTATTACTTTTATTATTATCAATATAACATTCACTATTAGCCATATTTTACTATTATTATCGTTAGAACTATAATAATTATACTTATTACTCCCGATATTATCAATATAACATGCATTATTACCCATATTATGCAGTTATTATCGCTAGAACTATAATAAATATACTTATTACTTTTATTATTATGAATATAATATGCACTATTAGCCATATTTTACTATTACTATCGCTAGAACTATAACAATTATACTTATAACTTCCGACATTATCAGTATAACATACATTATTACCCATATAATACAGTTATTATCGCTAGAACTGTTATAATTATACTTATTACTTTTATTATCATCAATATAGCATGCATTATTACCCATATTGTGCAGTTATTATCGGCAGAACTATAATAAATATACTTATTACTTTTATTATCATCAATATAACATGCATTATTACCCATATTATGCAGTTATTATCGATAGAACCACAATAAATATACTTATTACTTTTATTATTACCAATTTAACATGCACTATTAGCCATATTTTACTATTATTATCGCTAGAACTATAATAATTATGCTTATTACTCCCGATATTATCAATATAACATGCATTATTACCCATATTATGCAGTTATTATCGCTAGAACTATAATAAATATACTTATTACTTTTATTATCATCAATATAACATGCAATAGTACCCATATTATGCAGTTATTATTGATAGAACTAT
This sequence comes from Megachile leachella, assembly GCA_963576845.1. NCBI lineage: Eukaryota > Metazoa > Arthropoda > Insecta > Hymenoptera > Megachilidae > Megachile > Megachile leachella. The sequence goes on along the minus strand of CAUYWW010000150.1, from coordinate 166,508 downwards.
AATAAATATACATATTACTATTATTATTATCAATATAACATGCACTATTAGCCATATTTTACTATTATTATCGCTAGAACTGTAATAATTATACTTATTTCTCCCGATATTATCAATATAACATGCATTATTACCCATATTATGCAGTTATTATTGCTAGAGCTATAATAAATATACTTATTACTTTTATTATCATCAATATAGCATGCATTATTACCCATATTGTGCAGTTATTATCGGTAGAACTATAATAAATATACTTATTACTTTTATTATTATGAATATAATATGCACTATTAGCCATATTTTACTATTACTATCGCTAGAACTATAATAATTATACTTACAACTTCCGACATTATCAGTATAACATACATTATTACCCATATAATATAGTTATTATCGCTAGAACTGTAATAATTATACTTATTACTTTTATTATCATCAATATAGCATGCATTATTACCCATATTGTGCAGTTATTATCGGTAGAACTATAATAAATATACATATTACTTTTATTATCATCAATATAACATGCATTATTACCCATATTATGCTGTTATTATCGATAGAACCACAATAAATATACCTATTACTTTTATTATTACCAATTTAACATGCACTATTAGCCATATTTTACTATTATTATCGCTAGAACTATAATAAATATACTTATTACTTTTATTATTATCAATATAACATGCACTATTAGCCATATTTTACTATTATTATCTTTAGAACTATAATAATTATACTTATTACTCCCGATATTATCAATATAACATGCATTATTACCCATATTATGCAGTTATTATCGCTAGAACTATAATAAATATACTTATTACTTTTATTATCATCATTATAACATGCAATAGTACCCATATTATGCAGTTATTATTGATAGAACTATAATAAATATACATATTACTATTATTATTATCAATGTAACATGCACTATTAGCCATATTTTACTATTATTATCGCTAGAACTGTAATAATTATACTTATTTCTCCCGATATTATCAATATAACATTCATTATTACCCATATTATGCAGTTATTATCGCTAGAGCTATAATAAATATACTTATTACTTTTATTATTATGAATATAATATGCACTATTAGCCATATTTTACTATTACTATCGCTAGAACTATAATAATTATACATATTACTCCCGATATTATCAATATAACATGCATTACTACCCATATTATGCAGTTATTATCGCTAGAACTATAATAAATATACTTATTACTCCCCATATTATCAATATAACATGCATTATTATCCATGTGATACAGTTATTGTCGCTAGAACTATAATAAATATACTTATTACTTTTATTATTATGAATATAATATGCACTATTAGCCATATTTTACTATTACTATCGCTAGAACTATAATAATTATACTTATAACTTCCGACATTATCAGTATAACATACATTATTACCCATATAATACAGTTATTATCGCTAGAACTGTAATAATTATACTTATTACTTTTATTATCATCAATATAGCATGCATTATTACCCATATTGTGCAGTTATTATTGATAGAACTATAATAAATATACATATTACTTTTATTATTACCAATTTAACATGCACTATTAGCCATATTTTACTATTATTATCGCTAGAACTATAATAAATATACTTATTACTTTTATTATTATCAATATAACATGCACTATTAGCCATATTTTACTATTATTATCGTTAGAACTATAATAATTATACATATTACTCCCGATATTATCAATATAACATGCATTACTACCCATATTATGCAGTTATTATCGCTAGAACTATAATAAATATACTTATTACTCCCCATATTATCAATATAACATGCATTATTATCCATGTGATACAGTTATTGTCGCTAGAACTATAATAAATATACTTATTACTTTTATTATTATGAATATAATATGCACTATTAGCCATATTTTACTATTACTATCGCTAGAACTATAATAATTATACTTATAACTTCCGACATTATCAGTATAACATACATTATTACCCATATAATACAGTTATTATCGCTAGAACTGTAATAACTATACTTATTACTTTTATTATCATCAATATAGCATGCATTATTACCCATATTGTGCAGTTATTATCGGTAGAACTATAATAAATATACTTATTACTTTTATTATCATCAATATAACATGCATTATTACCCATATTATGCAGTTATTATCGATAGAACCACAATAAATATACTTACTACTTTTATTATTACCAATTTAACATGCACTATTAGCCATATTTTACTATTATTATCGCTAGAACTATAATAAATATACTTATTACTTTTATTATTATCAATATAACATGCACTATTAGCCATATTTTACTATTATTATGGCTAGAACTGTAATAATTGTACTTATTTCTCCCGATATTATCAATATAACATGCATTATTACCCATATTACGCAGTTATTATCGCTAGAACTATAATAAATATATTTATTACTTCCCATATTATCAATATAACATGCATTATTATCCATGTGATACAGTTATTGTCGCTAGAACTATAATAAATATACTTATTACTTTTATTATTATGAATATAATATGCACTATTAGCCATATTTTACTATTACTATCGCTAGAACTATAATAATTATACTTATAACTTCCGACATTATCAGTATAACATACATTATTACCCATATAATACAGTTATTATCGCTAGAACCGTAATAATTATACTTATTACTTTTATTATCATCAATATAGCATGCATTATTACCCATATTGTGCAGTTATTATCGGTAGAACTATAATAAATATACTTATTACTTTTATTATCATCAATATAACATGCATTATTACCCATATTATGCAGTTATTATCGATAGAACCACAATAAATATACTTATTACTTTTATTATTACCAATTTAACATGCACTATTAGCCATATTTTACTATTATTATCGCTAGAACTATAATAAATATACTTATTACTTTTATTATTATCAATATAACATTCACTATTAGCCATATTTTACTATTATTATCGTTAGAACTATAATAGTTATACTTATTACTCCCGATATTATCAATATAACATGCATTATTACCCATATTATGCAGTTATTATCGCTAGAACTATAATAAATATACTTATTACTTTTATTATCATCAATATAACATGCAATAGTACCCATATTATGCAGTTATTATTGATAGAACTATAATAAATATACATATTACTATTATTATTATCAATATAACATGCACTATTAGCGATATTTTACTATTATTATGGCTAGAACTGTAATAATTGTACTTATTTCTCCCGATATTATCAATATAACATGCATTATTACCCATATTACGCAGTTATTATCGCTAGAACTATAATAAATATACTTATTACTTCCCATATTATCAATATAACATGCATTATTATCCATATGATACAGTTATTGTCGCTAGAACTATAATAAATATACTTATTACTTTTATTATTATGAATATAATATGCACTATTAGCCATATTTTACTATTACTATCGCTAGAACTATAATAATTATACTTATAACTTCCGACATTATCAGTATAACATACATTATTACCCATATAATACAGTTATTATCGCTAGAACTGTAATAATTATACTTATTACTTTTATTATCATCAATATAACATGCAATATTACCCATATTGTGCAGTTATTATCGGTAGAACTATAATAAATATACTTATTACTTTTATTATCATCAATATAACATGCAATAGTACCCATATTATGCAGTTATTATTGATAGAACTATAATAAATATACATATTACTATTATTATTATCAATATAACATGCACTATTAGCGATATTTTACTATTATTATGGCTAGAACTGTAATAATTGTACTTATTTCTCCCGATATTATCAATATAACATGCATTATTACCCATATTACGCAGTTATTATCGCTAGAACTATAATAAATATACTTATTACTTCCCATATTATCAATATAACATGCATTATTATCCATATGATACAGTTATTGTCGCTAGAACTATAATAAATATACTTATTACTTTTATTATTATGAATATAATATGCACTATTAGCCATATTTTACTATTACTATCGCTAGAACTATAATAATTATACTTATAACTTCCGACATTATCAGTATAACATACATTATTACCCATATAATACAGTTATTATCGCTAGAACTGTAATAATTATACTTATTACTTTTATTATCATCAATATAACATGCAATATTACCCATATTGTGCAGTTATTATCGGTAGAACTATAATAAATATACTTATTGCTTTTATTATCATCAATATAACATGCATTATTACCCATATTATGCAGTTATTATCGATAGAACCACAATAAATATACTTATTACTTTTATTATTACCAATTTAACATGCACTATTAGCCATATTTTACTATTATTATCGCTAGAACTATAATAAATATACTTATTACTTTTATTATTATCAATATAACATGCACTATTAGCCATATTTTACTATTATTATCGTTAGAACTATAATAATTATACTTATTACTCCCGATATTATCAATATAACATGCATTATTACCCATATTATGCAGTTATTATCGCTAGAACTATAATAAATATACTTATTACTTTTATTATCATCAATATAACATGCAATAGTACCCATATTATGCAGTTATTATCGCTAGAGCTATAATAAATATACTTATTACTTTTATTATTATGAATATAATATGCACTATTAGCCATATTTTACTATTACTATCGCTAGAACTATAATAATTATACTTATAACTTCCGACATTATCAGTATAACATACATTATTACCCATATAATACAGTTATTATCGCTAGAACTGTAATAATTATACTTATTACTTTTATTATCATCAATATAGCATGCATTATTACCCATATTGTGCAGTTATTATCGGTAGAACTATAATAAATATACTTATTACTTTTATTATCATCAATATAACATGCATTATTACCCATATTATGCAGTTATTATCGATAGAACCACAATAAATATACTTATTACTTTTATTATTACCAATTTAACATGCACTATTAGCCATATTTTACTATTATTATCGCTAGAACTGTAATAATTATACTTATTTCTCCCGATATTATCAATATAACATGCATTATTACCCATATTATGCAGTTATTATCGCTAGAACTATAATAAATATACTTATTACTTTTATTATCATCAATATAACATGCAATAGTACCCATATTATGCAGTTATTATCGCTAGAGCTATAATAAATATACTTATTACTTTTATTATTATGAATATAATATCCACTATTAGCCATATTTTACTATTACTATCGCTAGAACTATAATAATTATACTTATAACTTCCGACATTATCAGTATAACATACATTATTACCCATATAATACAGTTATTATCGCTAGAACTGTAATAATTATACTTATTACTTTTATTATCATCAATATAGCATGCATTATTACCCATATTGTGCAGTTATTATCGGTAGAACTATAATAAATATACTTATTACTTTTATTATCATCAATATAACATGCATTATTACCCATATTATGCAGTTATTATCGATAGAACCACAATAAATATACTTATTACTTTTATTATTACCAATTTAACATGCACTATTAGCCATATTTTACTATTATTATCGCTAGAACTATAATAAATATACTTATTACTTTTATTATTATCAATATAACATGCACTATTAGCCATATTTTACTATTATTATCGTTAGAACTATAATAATTATACATATTACTCCCGATATTATCAATGTAACATGCATTACTACCCATATTATGCAGTTATAATCGCTAGAACTATAATAAATATACTTATTACTTTTATTATTATGAATATAATATGCACTATTAGCCATAATTTACTATTACTATCGCTAGAACTATAATAATTATACTTATAACTTCCGACATTATCAGTATAACATACATTATTACCCATATAATACAGTTATTATCGCTGGAACTGTAATAATTATACTTATTACTTTTATTATCATCAATATAGCATGCATTATTACCCATATTGTGCAGTTATTATCGGTAGAACTATAATAAATATACTTATTACTTTTATTATCATCAATATAACATGCATTATTACCCATATTATGCAGTTATTATCGATAGAACCACAATAAAGCTACTTATTACTTTTATTATTACCAATTTAACATGCACTATTAGCCATATTTTACTATTATTATCGCTAGAACTATAATAAATATACTTATTACTTTTATTATTATCAATATAACATGCACTATTAGCCATATTTTACTATTATTATCTTTAGAACTATAATAATTATACTTATTACTCCCGATATTATCAATATAACATGCATTATTACCCATATTATGCAGTTATTATCGCTAGAACTATAATAAATATACTTATTACTTTTATTATCATCAATATAACATGCAATAGTACCCATATTATGCAGTTATTATTGATAGAACTATAATAAATATACATATTACTATTATTATTATCAATATAACATGCACTATTAGCCATATTTTACTATTATTATCGCTAGAACTGTAATAATTATACTTATTTCTCCCGATATTATCAATATAACATGCATTATTACCCATATTATGCAGTTATTATTGCTAGAGCTATAATAAATATACTTATTACTTTTATTATCATCAATATAGCATGCATTATTACCCATATTGTGCAGTTATTATCGGTAGAACTATAATAAATATACTTATTACTTTTATTATTATGAATATAATATGCACTATTAGCCATATTTTACTATTACTATCGCTAGAACTATAATAATTATACTTACAACTTCCGACATTATCAGTATAACATACATTATTACCCATATAATATAGTTATTATCGCTAGAACTGTAATAATTATACTTATTACTTTTATTATCATCAATATAGCATGCATTATTACCCATATTGTGCAGTTATTATCGGTAGAACTATAATAAATATACATATTACTTTTATTATCATCAATATAACATGCATTATTACCCATATTATGCTGTTATTATCGATAGAACCACAATAAATATACCTATTACTTTTATTATTACCAATTTAACATGCACTATTAGCCATATTTTACTATTATTATCGCTAGAACTATAATAAATATACTTATTACTTTTATTATTATCAATATAACATGCACTATTAGCCATATTTTACTATTATTATCTTTAGAACTATAATAATTATACTTATTACTCCCGATATTATCAATATAACATGCATTATTACCCATATTATGCAGTTATTATCGCTAGAACTATAATAAATATACTTATTACTTTTATTATCATCATTATAACATGCAATAGTACCCATATTATGCAGTTATTATTGATAGAACTATAATAAATATACATATTACTATTATTATTATCAATGTAACATACACTATTAGCCATATTTTACTATTATTATCGCTAGAACTGTAATAATTATACTTATTTCTCCCGATATTATCAATATAACATTCATTATTACCCATATTATGCAGTTATTATCGCTAGAGCTATAATAAATATACTTATTACTTTTATTATTATGAATATAATATGCACTATTAGCCATATTTTACTATTACTATCGCTAGAACTATAATAATTATACATATTACTCCCGATATTATCAATATAACATGCATTACTACCCATATTATGCAGTTATTATCGCTAGAACTATAATAAATATACTTATTACTCCCCATATTATCAATATAACATGCATTATTATCCATGTGATACAGTTATTGTCGCTAGAACTATAATAAATATACTTATTACTTTTATTATTATGAATATAATATGCACTATTAGCCATATTTTACTATTACTATCGCTAGAACTATAATAATTATACTTATAACTTCCGACATTATCAGTATAACATACATTATTACCCATATAATACAGTTATTATCGCTAGAACTGTAATAATTATACTTATTACTTTTATTATCATCAATATAGCATGCATTATTACCCATATTGTGCAGTTATTATTGATAGAACTATAATAAATATACATATTACTTTTATTATTACCAATTTAACATGCACTATTAGCCATATTTTACTATTATTATCGCTAGAACTATAATAAATATACTTATTACTTTTATTATTATCAATATAACATGCACTATTAGCCATATTTTACTATTATTATCGTTAGAACTATAATAATTATACATATTACTCCCGATATTATCAATATAACATGCATTACTACCCATATTATGCAGTTATTATCGCTAGAACTATAATAAATATACTTATTACTCCCCATATTATCAATATAACATGCATTATTATCCATGTGATACAGTTATTGTCGCTAGAACTATAATAAATATACTTATTACTTTTATTATTATGAATATAATATGCACTATTAGCCATATTTTACTATTACTATCGCTAGAACTATAATAATTATACTTATAACTTCCGACATTATCAGTATAACATACATTATTACCCATATAATACAGTTATTATCGCTAGAACTGTAATAACTATACTTATTACTTTTATTATCATCAATATAGCATGCATTATTACCCATATTGTGCAGTTATTATCGGTAGAACTATAATAAATATACTTATTACTTTTATTATCATCAATATAACATGCATTATTACCCATATTATGCAGTTATTATCGATAGAACCACAATAAATATACTTACTACTTTTATTATTACCAATTTAACATGCACTATTAGCCATATTTTACTATTATTATCGCTAGAACTATAATAAATATACTTATTACTTTTATTATTATCAATATAACATGCACTATTAGCCATATTTTACTATTATTATGGCTAGAACTGTAATAATTGTACTTATTTCTCCCGATATTATCAATATAACATGCATTATTACCCATATTACGCAGTTATTATCGCTAGAACTATAATAAATATATTTATTACTTCCCATATTATCAATATAACATGCATTATTATCCATGTGATACAGTTATTGTCGCTAGAACTATAATAAATATACTTATTACTTTTATTATTATGAATATAATATGCACTATTAGCCATATTTTACTATTACTATCGCTAGAACTATAATAATTATACTTATAACTTCCGACATTATCAGTATAACATACATTATTACCCATATAATACAGTTATTATCGCTAGAACCGTAATAATTATACTTATTACTTTTATTATCATCAATATAGCATGCATTATTACCCATATTGTGCAGTTATTATCGGTAGAACTATAATAAATATACTTATTACTTTTATTATCATCAATATAACATGCATTATTACCCATATTATGCAGTTATTATCGATAGAACCACAATAAATATACTTATTACTTTTATTATTACCAATTTAACATGCACTATTAGCCATATTTTACTATTATTATCGCTAGAACTATAATAAATATACTTATTACTTTTATTATTATCAATATAACATGCACTATTAGCCATATTTTACTATTATTATCGTTAGAACTATAATAATTATACATATTACTCCCGATATTATCAATGTAACATGCATTACTACCCATATTATGCAGTTATAATCGCTAGAACTATAATAAATATACTTATTACTTTTATTATTATGAATATAATATGCACTATTAGCCATAATTTACTATTACTATCGCTAGAACTATAATAATTATACTTATAACTTCCGACATTATCAGTATAACATACATTATTACCCATATAATACAGTTATTATCGCTGGAACTGTAATAATTATACTTATTACTTTTATTATCATCAATATAGCATGCATTATTACCCATATTGTGCAGTTATTATCGGTAGAACTATAATAAATATACTTATTACTTTTATTATCATCAATATAACATGCATTATTACCCATATTATGCAGTTATTATCGATAGAACCACAATAAAGCTACTTATTACTTTTATTATTACCAATTTAACATGCACTATTAGCCATATTTTACTATTATTATCGCTAGAACTGTAATAATTATACTTATTTCTCCCGATATTATCAATATAACATGCATTATTACCCATATTATGCAGTTATTATTGCTAGAGCTATAATAAATATACTTATTACTTTTATTATCATCAATATAGCATGCATTATTACCCATATTGTGCAGTTATTATCGGTAGAACTATAATAAATATACTTATTACTTTTATTATTATGAATATAATATGCACTATTAGCCATATTTTACTATTACTATCGCTAGAACTATAATAATTATACTTACAACTTCCGACATTATCAGTGTAACATACATTATTACCCATATAATACAGTTATTATCGCTAGAACTGTAATAATTATACTTATTACTTTTATTATCATCAATATAGCATGCATTATTACCCATATTGTGCAGTTATTATCGGTAGAACTATAATAAATATACTTATTACTTTTATTATCATCAATATAACATGCATTATTACCCACATTATGCAGTTATTATCGATAGAACCACAATAAATATACCTATTACTTTTATTATTACCAATTTAACATGCACTATTAGCCATATTTTACTATTATTATCGCTAGAACTATAATAAATATACTTATTACTTTTATTATTATCAATATATCATGCACTATTAGCCATATTTTACTATTATTATCTTTAGAACTATAATAATTATACTTATTACTCCCGATATTATCAATATAACATGCATTATTACCCATATTATGCAGTTATTATCGCTAGAACTATAATAAATATACTTATTACTTTTATTATCATCAATATAACATGCAATAGTACCCATATTATGCAGTTATTATCGCTAGAGCTATAATAAATATACTTATTACTTTTATTATTATGAATATAATATGCACTATTAGCCATATTTTACTATTACTATCGCTAGAACTATAATAATTATACTTATAACTTCCGACATTATCAGTATAACATACATTATTACCCATATAATACAGTTATTATCGCTAGAACTGTAATAATTATACTTATTACTTTTATTATCATCAATATAGCATGCATTATTACCCATATTGTGCTGTTATTATCGGTAGAACTATAATAAATTTACTTATTACTTTTATTATCATCAATATAACATGCATTATTACCCATATTATGCAGTTATTATCGATAGAACCACAATAAATATACTTATTACTTTTATTATTACCAATTTAACATGCACTATTAGCCATATTTTACTATTATTATCGCTAGAACTATAATAAATATACTTTTTACTTTTATTATTATCAATATAACATGCACTATTAGCCATATTTTACTATTATTATGGCTAGAACTGTAATAATTGTACTTATTTCTCCCGATATTATCAATATAACATGCATTATTACCCATATTACGCAGTTATTATCGCTAGAACTATAATAAATATACTTATTACTTCCCATATTATCAATATAACATGCATTATTATCCATATGATACAGTTATTGTCGCTAGAACTATAATAAATATACTTATTACTTTTATTATTATGAATATAATATGCACTATTAGCCATATTTTACTATTACTATCGCTAGAACTATAATAATTATACTTATAACTTCCGACATTATCAGTATAACATACATTATTACCCATATAATACAGTTATTATCGCTAGAACTGTAATAATTATACTTATTACTTTTATTATCATCAATATAACATGCAATATTACCCATATTGTGCAGTTATTATCGGTAGAACTATAATAAATATACTTATTACTTTTATTATCATCAATGTAACATGCATTATTACCCATATTATGCAGTTATTATCGATAGAACCACAATAAATATACTTATTACTTTTATTATTACCAATTTAACATGCACTATTAGCCATATTTTACTATTATTATCGCTAGAACTATAATAAATATACTTATTACTTTTATTATTATCAATATAACATTCACTATTAGCCATATTTTACTATTATTATCGTTAGAACTATAATAATTATACTTATTACTCCCGATATTATCAATATAACATGCATTATTACCCATATTATGCAGTTATTATCGCTAGAACTATAATAAATATACTTATTACTTTTATTATTATGAATATAATATGCACTATTAGCCATATTTTACTATTACTATCGCTAGAACTATAACAATTATACTTATAACTTCCGACATTATCAGTATAACATACATTATTACCCATATAATACAGTTATTATCGCTAGAACTGTTATAATTATACTTATTACTTTTATTATCATCAATATAGCATGCATTATTACCCATATTGTGCAGTTATTATCGGCAGAACTATAATAAATATACTTATTACTTTTATTATCATCAATATAACATGCATTATTACCCATATTATGCAGTTATTATCGATAGAACCACAATAAATATACTTATTACTTTTATTATTACCAATTTAACATGCACTATTAGCCATATTTTACTATTATTATCGCTAGAACTATAATAATTATGCTTATTACTCCCGATATTATCAATATAACATGCATTATTACCCATATTATGCAGTTATTATCGCTAGAACTATAATAAATATACTTATTACTTTTATTATCATCAATATAACATGCAATAGTACCCATATTATGCAGTTATTATTGATAGAACTATAATAAATATACATATTACTATTATTATTATCAATATAACATGCACTATTAGCCATATTTTACTATTATTATCGCTAGAACTGTAATAATTATACTTATTTCTCCCGATATTATCAATATAACATGCATTATTACCCATATTATGCAGTTATTATTGCTAGAGCTATAATAAATATACTTATTACTTTTATTATCATCAATATAGCATGCATTATTACCCATATTGTGCAGTTATTATCGGTAGAACTATAATAAATATACTTATTACTTTTATTATTATGAATATAATATGCACTATTAGCCATATTTTACTATTACTATCGCTAGAACTATAATAATTATACTTACAACTTCCGACATTATCAGTATAACATACATTATTACCCATATAATATAGTTATTATCGCTAGAACTGTAATAATTATACTTATTACTTTTATTATCATCAATATAGCATGCATTATTACCCATATTGTGCAGTTATTATCGGTAGAACTATAATAAATATACATATTACTTTTATTATCATCAATATAACATGCATTATTACCCATATTATGCTGTTATTATCGATAGAACCACAATAAATATACCTATTACTTTTATTATTACCAATTTAACATGCACTATTAGCCATATTTTACTATTATTATCGCTAGAACTATAATAAATATACTTATTACTTTTATTATTATCAATATAACATGCACTATTAGCCATATTTTACTATTATTATCTTTAGAACTATAATAATTATACTTATTACTCCCGATATTATCAATATAACATGCATTATTACCCATATTATGCAGTTATTATCGCTAGAACTATAATAAATATACTTATTACTTTTATTATCATCATTATAACATGCAATAGTACCCATATTATGCAGTTATTATTGATAGAACTATAATAAATATACATATTACTATTATTATTATCAATGTAACATGCACTATTAGCCATATTTTACTATTATTATCGCTAGAACTGTAATAATTATACTTATTTCTCCCGATATTATCAATATAACATTCATTATTACCCATATTATGCAGTTATTATCGCTAGAGCTATAATAAATATACTTATTACTTTTATTATTATGAATATAATATGCACTATTAGCCATATTTTACTATTACTATCGCTAGAACTATAATAATTATACATATTACTCCCGATATTATCAATATAACATGCATTACTACCCATATTATGCAGTTATTATCGCTAGAACTATAATAAATATACTTATTACTCCCCATATTATCAATATAACATGCATTATTATCCATGTGATACAGTTATTGTCGCTAGAACTATAATAAATATACTTATTACTTTTATTATTATGAATATAATATGCACTATTAGCCATATTTTACTATTACTATCGCTAGAACTATAATAATTATACTTATAACTTCCGACATTATCAGTATAACATACATTATTACCCATATAATACAGTTATTATCGCTAGAACTGTAATAATTATACTTATTACTTTTATTATCATCAATATAGCATGCATTATTACCCATATTGTGCAGTTATTATTGATAGAACTATAATAAATATACATATTACTTTTATTATTACCAATTTAACATGCACTATTAGCCATATTTTACTATTATTATCGCTAGAACTATAATAAATATACTTATTACTTTTATTATTATCAATATAACATGCACTATTAGCCATATTTTACTATTATTATCGTTAGAACTATAATAATTATACATATTACTCCCGATATTATCAATATAACATGCATTACTACCCATATTATGCAGTTATTATCGCTAGAACTATAATAAATATACTTATTACTCCCCATATTATCAATATAACATGCATTATTATCCATGTGATACAGTTATTGTCGCTAGAACTATAATAAATATACTTATTACTTTTATTATTATGAATATAATATGCACTATTAGCCATATTTTACTATTACTATCGCTAGAACTATAATAATTATACTTATAACTTCCGACATTATCAGTATAACATACATTATTACCCATATAATACAGTTATTATCGCTAGAACTGTAATAACTATACTTATTACTTTTATTATCATCAATATAGCATGCATTATTACCCATATTGTGCAGTTATTATCGGTAGAACTATAATAAATATACTTATTACTTTTATTATCATCAATATAACATGCATTATTACCCATATTATGCAGTTATTATCGATAGAACCACAATAAATATACTTACTACTTTTATTATTACCAATTTAACATGCACTATTAGCCATATTTTACTATTATTATCGCTAGAACTATAATAAATATACTTATTACTTTTATTATTATCAATATAACATGCACTATTAGCGATATTTTACTATTATTATGGCTAGAACTGTAATAATTGTACTTATTTCTCCCGATATTATCAATATAACATGCATTATTACCCATATTACGCAGTTATTATCGCTAGAACTATAATAAATATACTTATTACTTCCCATATTATCAATATAACATGCATTATTATCCATATGATACAGTTATTGTCGCTAGAACTATAATAAATATACTTATTACTTTTATTATTATGAATATAATATGCACTATTAGCCATATTTTACTATTACTATCGCTAGAACTATAATAATTATACTTATAACTTCCGACATTATCAGTATAACATACATTATTACCCATATAATACAGTTATTATCGCTAGAACTGTAATAATTATACTTATTACTTTTATTATCATCAATATAACATGCAATATTACCCATATTGTGCAGTTATTATCGGTAGAACTATAATAAATATACTTATTACTTTTATTATCATCAATATAACATGCAATAGTACCCATATTATGCAGTTATTATTGATAGAACTATAATAAATATACATATTACTATTATTATTATCAATATAACATGCACTATTAGCGATATTTTACTATTATTATGGCTAGAACTGTAATAATTGTACTTATTTCTCCCGATATTATCAATATAACATGCATTATTACCCATATTACGCAGTTATTATCGCTAGAACTATAATAAATATACTTATTACTTCCCATATTATCAATATAACATGCATTATTATCCATATGATACAGTTATTGTCGCTAGAACTATAATAAATATACTTATTACTTTTATTATTATGAATATAATATGCACTATTAGCCATATTTTACTATTACTATCGCTAGAACTATAATAATTATACTTATAACTTCCGACATTATCAGTATAACATACATTATTACCCATATAATACAGTTATTATCGCTAGAACTGTAATAATTATACTTATTACTTTTATTATCATCAATATAACATGCAATATTACCCATATTGTGCAGTTATTATCGGTAGAACTATAATAAATATACTTATTGCTTTTATTATCATCAATATAACATGCATTATTACCCATATTATGCAGTTATTATCGATAGAACCACAATAAATATACTTATTACTTTTATTATTACCAATTTAACATGCACTATTAGCCATATTTTACTATTATTATCGCTAGAACTATAATAAATATACTTATTACTTTTATTATTATCAATATAACATGCACTATTAGCCATATTTTACTATTATTATCGTTAGAACTATAATAATTATACATATTACTCCCGATATTATCAATATAACATGCATTACTACCCATATTATGCAGTTATTATCGCTAGAACTATAATAAATATACTTATTACTCCCCATATTATCAATATAACATGCATTATTATCCATGTGATACAGTTATTGTCGCTAGAACTATAATAAATATACTTATTACTTTTATTATTATGAATATAATATGCACTATTAGCCATATTTTACTATTACTATCGCTAGAACTATAATAATTATACTTATAACTTCCGACATTATCAGTATAACATACATTATTACCCATATAATACAGTTATTATCGCTAGAACTGTAATAACTATACTTATTACTTTTATTATCATCAATATAGCATGCATTATTACCCATATTGTGCAGTTATTATCGGTAGAACTATAATAAATATACTTATTACTTTTATTATCATCAATATAACATGCATTATTACCCATATTATGCAGTTATTATCGATAGAACCACAATAAATATACTTACTACTTTTATTATTACCAATTTAACATGCACTATTAGCCATATTTTACTATTATTATCGCTAGAACTATAATAAATATACTTATTACTTTTATTATTATCAATATAACATGCACTATTAGCCATATTTTACTATCATTATGGCTAGAACTGTAATAATTGTACTTATTTCTCCCGATATTATCAATATAACATGCATTATTACCCATATTACGCAGTTATTATCGCTAGAACTATAATAAATATATTTATTACTTCCCATATTATCAATATAACATGCATTATTATCCATGTGATACAGTTATTGTCGCTAGAACTATAATAAATATACTTATTACTTTTATTATTATGAATATAATATGCACTATTAGCCATATTTTACTATTACTATCGCTAGAACTATAATAATTATACTTATAACTTCCGACATTATCAGTATAACATACATTATTACCCATATAATACAGTTATTATCGCTAGAACCGTAATAATTATACTTATTACTTTTATTATCATCAATATAGCATGCATTATTACCCATATTGTGCAGTTATTATCGGTAGAACTATAATAAATATACTTATTACTTCTATTATCATCAATATAACATGCATTATTACCCATATTATGCTGTTATTATCGATAGAACCACAATAAATATACATATTACTTTTATTATTACCAATTTATCATGCACTATTAGCCATATTTTACTATTATTATCTTTAGAACTATAATAATTATACTTATTACTCCCGATATTATCAATATAACATGCATTATTACCCATATTATGCAGTTATTATCGCTAGAACTATAATAAATATACTTATTACTTTTATTATCATCAATATAACATGCAATAGTACCCATATTATGCAGTTATTATTGATAGAACTATAATAAATATACATATTACTATTACTATTATCAATATAACATGCACTATTAGCCATATTTTACTATTATTATCGCTAGAACTGTAATAATTATACTTGTTTCTCCCGATATTATCAATATAACATGCATTATTACCCATATTATGCAGTTATTATTGCTAGAGCTATAATAAATATACTTATTACTTTTATTATCATCAATATAACATGCATTATTACTCATATTATGCAGTTATTATCGATAGAACCACAATAAATATACCTATTACTTTTATTATTACCAATTTAACATGCACTATTAGCCATATTTTACTATTATTATCGCTACAACTATAATAAATATACTTACTACTTTTATTATTATCAATATAACATGCACTATTAGCCATATTTTACTATTATTATCTTTAGAACTATAATAATTATACTTATTACTCCCGATATTATCAATATAACATGCATTATTACCCATATTATGCAGTTATTATCGCTAGAACTATAATAAATATACTTATTACTTTTATTATCATCAATATAACATGCAATAGTACCCATATTATGCAGTTATTATTGATAGAACTATAATAAATATACATATTACTATTATTATTATCCATATAACATGCACTATTAGCCATATTTTACTATTATTATCGCTAGAACTGTAATAATTATACTTATTTCTCCCGATATTATCAATATAACATGCATTATTACCCATATTATGCAGTTATTATTGCTAGAGCTATAATAAATATACTTATTACTTTTATTATCATCAATATAGCATGCATTATTACCCATATTGTGCAGTTATTATCGGTAGAACTATAATAAATATACTTATTACTTTTATTATCATCAATATAACATGCATTATTACCCATATTATGCAGTTATTATCGATAGAACCACAATAAATATACTTATTACTTTTATTATTACCAATTTAACATGCACTATTAGCCATATTTTACTATTATTATCGCTAGAACTATAATAAATATACTTATTACTTTTATTATTATCAATATAACATGCACTATTAGCCATATTTTGCTATTATTATCGTTAGAACTATAATAATTATACATATTACTCCCGATATTATCAATATAACATGCATTACTACCCATATTATGCAGTTATTATCGCTAGAACTATAATAAATATACTTATTACTCCCCATATTATCAATATAACATGCATTATTATCCATGTGATACAGTTATTGTCGCTAGAACTATAATAAATATACTTACTACTTTTATTATTATGAATATAATATGCACTATTAGCCATATTTTACTATTACTATCGCTAGAACTATAATAATTATACTTATAACTTCCGACATTATCAGTATAACATACATTATTACCCATATATCATACAGTTATTATCGCTAGAACTGTAATAATTATACTTATTACTTTTATTATCATCTATATAGCATGCATTATTACCCATATTGTGCAGTTATTATCGGTAGAACTATAATAAATATACTTATTACTTTTATTATCATCAATATAACATGCATTATTACCCATATTATGCAGTTATTATCGATAGAACCACAATAAATATACTTATTACTTTTATTATTACCACTTTAACATGCACTATTAGCCATATATTACTATTATTATCGCTAGAACAATAATAAATATACTTATTACTTTTATTATTATCAATATAACATGCACTATTAGCCATATTTTACTATTATTATCGTTAGAACTATAATAATTATACTTATTACTCCCGATGTTATCAATATAACATGCATTATTACCCATATTATGCAGTTATTATCGCTAGAACTATAATAAATATACTTATTACTTTTATTATCATCAACTTAACATGCAATAGTACCCATATTATGCAGTTATTATTGATAGAACTATAATAAATATACATATTACTATTATTATTATCAATATAACATGCACTATTAGCGATATTTTACTATTATTATGGCTAGAACTGTAATAATTGTACTTATTTCTCCCGATATTATCAATATAACATGCATTATTACCCATATTACGCAGTTATTATCGCTAGAACTATAATAAATATACTTATTACTTCCCATATTATCAATATAACATGCATTATTATCCATATGATACAGTTATTGTCGCTAGAACTATAATAAATATACTTATTACTTTTATTATTATGAATATAATATGCACTATTAGCCATATTTTACTATTACTATCGCTAGAACTATAATAATTATACTTATAACTTCCGACATTATTAGTATAACATACATTATTACCCATATAATACAGTTATTATCGCTAGAACTGTAATAATTATACTTATTACTTTTATTATCATCAATATAACATGCAATATTACCCATATTGTGCAGTTATTATCGGTAGAACTATAATAAATATACTTATTACTTTTATTATCATCAATATAACATGCATTATTACCCATATTATGCAGTTATTATCGATAGAACCACAATAAATATACTTATTACTTTTATTATTACCAATTTAACATGCACTATTAGCCATATTTTACTATTATTATCGCTAGAACTATAATAAATATACTTATTACTTTTATTATTATCACTATAACATTCACTATTAGCCATATTTTACTATTATTATCGTTAGAACTATAATAATTATACTTATTACTCCCGATATTATCAATATAACATGCATTATTACCCATATTATGCAGTTACTATCGCTAGAACTATAATAATTATACTTATAACTTCCGACATTATCAGTATAACATACATTATTACCCATATAATACAGTTATTATCGCTAGAACTGTAATAATTATACTTATTACTTTTATTATCATCAATATACCATGCATTATTACCCATATTGTGCAGTTATTATCGGTAGAACTATAATAAATATACTTATTACTTTTATTGTCATCAATATAACATGCATTATTACCCATATTATGCAGTTATCATCGCTAGAACTATAATAAATATACTTATTACTCCCCATATTATCAATATAACATACATCATTACCCATACAATACAGTTATTATCGCTAGAACTGTAATAATTATACTTATTACTTTTATTATCATCAATATAGCATGCATTATTACCCATATTGTGCAGTTATTATCGGTAGAACTATAATAAATATACTTATTACTTTTATTATCATCAATATAACATGCATTATTACCCATATTATGCAGTTATTATCGAGAGAACCACAATAAATATACTTATTACTTTTATTATTACCAATTTATCATGCACTATTAGCCATATTTTACTATTATTATCTTTAGAACTATAATAATTATACTTATTACTCCCGATATTATCAATATAACATGCATTATTACCCATATTATGCAGTTATTATCGCTAGAACTATAATAAATATACTTATTACTTTTATTATCATCAATATAACATGCAATAGTACCCATATTATGCAGTTATTATTGATAGAACTATAATAAATATACATATTACTATTATTATTATCAATATAACATGCACTATTAGCCATATTTTACTATTATTATCGCTAGAACTGTAATAATTATACTTATTTCTCCCGATATTATCAATATAACATGCATTATTACCCATATTATGCAGTTATTATTGCTAGAGCTATAATAAATATACTTATTACTTTTATTATCATCAATATAGCATGCATTATTACCCATATTGTGCAGTTATTATCGGTAGAACTATAATAAATATACTTATTACTTTTATTATTATGAATATAATATGCACTATTAGCCATATTTTACTATTACTATCGCTAGAACTATAATAATTATACTTACAACTTCCGACATTATCAGTGTAACATACAATTATTACCCATATAATACAGTTATTATCGCTAGAACTGTAATAATTATACTTATTACTTTTATTATCATCAATATAGCATGCATTATTACCCATATTGTGCAGTTATTATCGGTAGAACTATAATAAATATACTTATTACTTTTATTATCATCAATATAACATGCATTATTACCCATATTATGCAGTTATTATCGATAGAACCACAATAAATATACCTATTACTTTTATTATTACCAATTTAACATGCACTATTAGCCATATTTTACTATTATTATCGCTAGAACTATAATAAATATACTTATTACTTTTATTATTATGAATATAATATGCACTATTAGCCATATTTTACTATTACTATCGCTAGAACTATAATAATTATACTTATAACTTCCGACATTATCAGTATAACATACATTATTACCCATATAATACAGTTATTATCGCTAGAACTGTAATAATTATACTTATTACTTTTATTATCATCAATATAGCATGCATTATTACCCATATTGTGCAGTTATTATCGGTAGAACTATAATAAATATACTTATTACTTTTATTATCATCAATATAACATGCATTATTACCCATATTATGCAGTTATTATCGATAGAACCACAATAAATATACTTATTACTTTTATTATTACCAATTTAACATGCACTATTAGCCATATTTTACTATTATTATCGCTAGAACTATAATAAATATACTTATTACTTTTATTATTATCAATATAACATGCACTATTAGCCATATTTTACTATTATTATCGTTAGAACTATAATAATTATACATATTACTCCCGATATTATCAATGTAACATGCATTACTACCCATATTATGCAGTTATAATCGCTAGAACTATAATAAATATACTTATTACTTTTATTATTATGAATATAATATGCACTATTAGCCATAATTTACTATTACTATCGCTAGAACTATAATAATTATACTTATAACTTCCGACATTATCAGTATAACATACATTATTACCCATATAATACAGTTATTATCGCTAGAACTGTAATAATTATACTTATTACTTTTATTATCATCAATATAGCATGCATTATTACCCATATTGTGCAGTTATTATCGGTAGAACTATAATAAATATACTTATTACTTTTATTATCATCAATATAACATGCATTTTACCCACATTATGCAGTTATTATCGATAGAACCACAATAAATATACTTATTACTTTTATTATTACCAATTTAACATGCACTATTAGCCATATTTTACTATTATTATCGCTAGAACTATAATAAATATACTTATTACTTTTATTATTATCAATATAACATGCACTATTAGCCATATTTTACTATTATTATCTTTAGAAATATAATAATTATACTTATTACTCCCGATATTATCAATATAACATGCATTATTACCCATATTATGCAGTTATTATCGCTAGAACTACAATAAATATACTTATTACTTTTATTATCATCAATGTAACATGCATTATTACCCATATTATGCAGTTATTATCGATAGAACCACAATAAATATACTTATTACTTTTATTATTACCAATTTAACATGCACTATTAGCCATATTTTACTATTATTATCGCTAGAACTATAATAAATATACTTATTACTTTTATTATTATCAATATAACATTCACTATTAGCCATATTTTACTATTATTATCGTTAGAACTATAATAATTATACTTATTACTCCCGATATTATCAATATAACATGCATTATTACCCATATTATGCAGTTATTATCGCTAGAACTATAATAAATATACTTATTACTTTTATTATTATGAATATAATATGCACTATTAGCCATATTTTACTATTACTATCGCTAGAACTATAATAATTATACTTATAACTTCCGACATTATCAGTATAACATACATTATTACCCATATAATACAGTTATTATCGCTAGAACTGTTATAATTATACTTATTACTTTTATTATCATCAATATAGCATGCATTATTACCCATATTGTGCAGTTATTATCGGCAGAAATATAATAAATATACTTATTACTTTTATTATCATCAATATAACATGCATTATTACCCATATTATGCAGTTATTATCGATAGAACCACAATAAATATACTTATTACTTCTATTATTACCAATTTAACATGCACTATTAGCCATATTTTACTATTATTATCGCTAGAACTATAATAATTATACTTATTACTCCCGATATTATCAATATAACATGCATTTTTACCCATATTATGCAGTTATTATCGCTAGAACTATAATAAATATACTTATTACTTTTATTATCATCAATATAACATGCAATAGTACCCATATTATGCAGTTATTATTGATAGAACTATAATAAATATACATATTACTATTATTATTATCAATATAACATGCACTATTAGCCATATTTTACTATTATTATCGCTAGAACTGTAATAATTATACTTATTTCTCCCGATATTATCAATATAACATGCATTATTACCCATATTATGCAGTTATTATTGCTAGAGCTATAATAAATATACTTATTACTTTTATTATCATCAATATAGCATGCATTATTACCGATATTGTGCAGTTATTATCGGTAGAACTATAATAAATATACTTATTACTTTTATTATTATGAATATAATATGCACTATTAGCCATATTTTACTATTACTATCGCTAGAACTATAATAATTATTCTTACAACTTCCGACATTATCAGTATAACATACATTATTACCCATATAATATAGTTATTATCGCTAGAACTGTAATAATTATACTTATTACTTTTATTATCATCAATATAGCATGCATTATTACCCATATTGTGCAGTTATTATCGGTAGAACTATAATAAATATACTTATTACTTTTATTATCATCAATATAACATGCATTATTACCCATATTATGCTGTTATTATCGATAGAACCACAATAAATATACCTATTACTTTTATTATTACCAATTTAACATGCACTATTAGCCATATTTTACTATTATTATCGCTAGAACTATAATAAATATACTTATTACTTTTATTATTATCAATATAACATGCACTATTAGCCATATTTTACTATTATTATCTTTAGAACTATAATAATTATACTTATTACTCCCGATATTATCAATATAACATGCATTATTACCCATATTATGCAGTTATTATCGCTAGAACTATAATAAATATACTTATTACTTTTATTATCATCATTATAACATGCAATAGTACCCATATTATGCAGTTATTATTGATAGAACTATAATAAATATACATATTACTATTATTATTATCAATATAACATGCACTATTAGCCATATTTTACTATTATTATGGCTAGAACTGTAATAATTGTACTTATTTCTCCCGATATTATCAATATAACATGCATTATTACCCATATTACGCAGTTATTATCGCTAGAACTATAATAAATATACTTATTACTTCCCATATTATCAATATAACATGCATTATTATCCATGTGATACAGTTATTGTCGCTAGAACTATAATAAATATACTTATTACTTTTATTATTATGAATATAATATGCACTATTAGCCATATTTTACTATTACTATCGCTAGAACTATAATAATTATACTTATAACTTCCGACATTATCAGTATAACATACATTATTACCCATATAATACAGTTATTATCGCTAGAACTATAATAAATATACTTATTACTCCCCATATTATCAATATAACATACATCATTACCCATATAATACAGTTATTATCGCTAGAACTGTAATAATTATACTTATTACTTTTATTATCATCAATATAGCATGCATTATTACCCATATTGTGCAGTTATTATCGGTAGAACTATAATAAATATACTTATTACTTTTATTATCATCAATATAACATGCATTATTACCCATATTATGCAGTTATTATCGATAGAACCACAATAAATATACTTATTACTTTTATTATTACCAATTTATCATGCACTATTAGCCATATTTTACTATTATTATCTTTAGAACTATAATAATTATACTTATTACTCCCGATATTATCAATATAACATGCATTATTACCCATATTATGCAGTTATTATCGCTAGAACTATAATAAATATACTTATTACTTTTATTATCATCAATATAACATGCAATAGTACCCATATTATGCAGTTATTATTGATAGAACTATAATAAATATACATATTACTATTATTATTATCAATATAACATGCACTATTAGCCATATTTTACTATTATTATGGCTAGAACTGTAATAATTGTACTTATTTCTCCCGATATTATCAATATAACATGCATTATTACCCATATTATGCAGTTATTATCGCTAGAACTATAATAAATATACTTATTACTTTTATTATCATCAATATAACATGCAATAGTACCCATATTATGCAGTTATTATTGATAGAACTATAATAAATATACATATTACTATTATTATTATCAATATAACATGCACTATTAGCCATATTTTACTATTATTATCGCTAGAACTGTAATAATTATACTTATTTCTCCCGATATTATCAATATAACATGCATTATTACCCATATTATGCAGTTATTATTGCTAGAGCTATAATAAATATACTTATTACTTTTATTATCATCAATATAGCATGCATTATTACCCATATTGTGCAGTTATTATCGGTAGAACTATAATAAATATACTTATTACTTTTATTATTATGAATATAATATGCACTATTAGCCATATTTTACTATTACTATCGCTAGAACTATAATAATTATACTTACAACTTCCGACATTATCAGTGTAACATACATTATTACCCATATAATACAGTTATTATCGCTAGAACTGTAATAATTATACTTATTACTTTTATTATCATCAATATAGCATGCATTATTACCCATATTGTGCAGTTGTTATCGGTAGAACTATAATAAATATACTTATTACTTTTATTATCATCAATATAACATGCATTATTACCCATATTATGCAGTTATTATCGATAGAACCACAATAAATATACCTATTACTTTTATTATTACCAATTTAACATGCTCTATTAGCCATATTTTACTATTATTATCGCTAGAACTATAATAAATATACTTATTACTTTTATTATTATCAATATATCATGCACTATTAGCCATATTTTACTATTATTATCTTTAGAACTATAATAGTTATACTTATTACTCCCGATATTATCAATATAACATGCATTATTACCCATATTATGCAGTTATTATCGCTAGAACTATAATAAATATACTTATTACTTTTATTATCATCAATATAACATGCAATAGTACCCATATTATGCAGTTATTATCGCTAGAGCTATAATAAATATACTTATTACTTTTATTATTATGAATGTAATATGCACTATTAGCCATATTTTACTATTACTATCGCTAGAACTATAATAATTATACTTATAACTTCCGACATTATCAGTATAACATACATTATTACCCATATAATACAGTTATTATCGCTAGAACTGTAATAATTATACTTATTACTTTTATTATCATCAATATAGCATGCATTATTACCCATATTGTGCAGTTATTATCGGTAGAACTATAATAAATATACTTATTACTTTTATTATCATCAATATAACATGCATTATTACCCATATTATGCAGTTATTATCGATAGAACCACAATCAATATACTTATTACTTTTATTATTACCAATTTAACATGCACTATTAGCCATATTTTACTATTATTATCGCTAGAACTATAATAAATATACTTATTACTTTTATTATTATCAATATAACATGCACTATTAGCCATATTTTACTATTATTATCGTTAGAACTATAATAATTATACATATTACTCCCGATATTATCAATGTAACATGCATTACTACCCATATTATGCAGTTATAATCGCTAGAACTATAATAAATATACTTATTACTTTTATTATTATGAATATAATATGCACTATTAGCCATAATTTACTATTACTATCGCTAGAACTATAATAATTATACTTATAACTTCCGACATTATCAGTATAACATACATTATTACCCATATAATACAGTTATTATCGCTAGAACTGTAATAATTATACTTATTACTTTTATTATCATCAATATAGCATGCATTATTACCCATATTGTGCAGTTATTATCGGTAGAACTATAATAAATATACTTATTACTTTTATTATCATCAATATAACATGCATTTTACCCACATTATGCAGTTATTATCGATAGAACCACAATAAATATACTTATTACTTTTATTATTACCAATTTAACATGCACTATTAGCCATATTTTACTATTATTATCGCTAGAACTATAATAAATATACTTATTACTTTTATTATTATCAATATAACATGCACTATTAGCCATATTTTACTATTATTATCTTTAGAAATATAATAATTATACTTATTACTCCCGATATTATCAATATAACATGCATTATTACCCATATTATGCAGTTATTATCGCTAGAACTACAATAAATATACTTATTACTTTTATTATCATCATTATAACATGCAATAGTACCCATATTATGCAGTTATTATTGATAGAACTATAATAAATATACATATTACTATTATTATTATCAATGTAACATGCACTATTCGCCATATTTTACTATTATTATCGCTAGAACTGTAATAATTATACTTATTTCTCCCGATATTATCAATATAACATGCATTACTACCCATATTATGCAGTTATTATCGCTAGAACTATAATAAATATACTTATTACTCCCCATATTATCAATATAACATGCATTATTATCCATGTGATACAGTTATTGTCGCTAGAACTATAATAAATATACTTATTACTTTTATTATTATGAATATAATATGCACTATTAGCCATATTTTACTATTACTATCGCTAGAACTATAATAATTATACTTATAACTTCCGACATTATCAGTATAACATACATTATTACCCATATAATACAGTTATTATCGCTAGAACTGTAATAATTATACTTATTACTTTTATTATCATCAATATAGCATGCATTATTACCCATATTGTGCAGTTATTATCGGTAGAACTATAATAAATATACTTATTACTTTTATTATCATCAATATAACATGCATTATTACCCATATTATGCAGTTATTATCGATAGAACCACAATAAATATACTTATTACTTTTATTATTACCAATTTAACATGCACTATTAGCCATATTTTACTATTATTATCGCTAGAACTATAATAAATATACTTATTACTTTTATTATTATGAATATAATATGCACTATTAGCCATATTTTACTATTACTATCGCTAGAACTATAATAATTATACTTATAACTTCCGACATTATCAGTATAACATACATTATTACCCATATAATACAGTTATTATCGCTAGAACTGTAATAATTATACTTATTACTTTTATTATCATCAATATACCATGCATTATTACCCATATTGTGCAGTTATTATCGGTAGAACTATAATAAATATACTTATTACTTTTATTATCATCAATATAACATGCATTATTACCCATATTATGCAGTTATTATCGATAGAACCACAATAAATATACTTATTACTTTTATTATTACCAATTTGACATGCACTATTAGCCATATTTTACTATTATTATCGCTAGAACTATAATAAATATACTTATTACTTTTATTATTATCAATATAACATGCACTATTAGCCATATTTTACTATTATTATCGTTAGAACTATAATAATTATACATATTACTCCAGATATTATCAATATAACATGCATTACTACCCATATTATGCAGTTATTATCGCTAGAACTATAATAAATATACTTATTACTTTTATTATCATCAATATAACATGCATTATTACCCATATTATGCAGTTATTATCGATAGAACCACAATAAATATACATATTACTTTTATTATTACCAATTTATCATGCACTATTAGCCATATTTTACTATTATTATCTTTAGAACTATAATAAATATACTTATTACTCCCGATATTATCAATATAACATGCATTATTACCCATATTATGCAGTTATTATCGCTAGAACTATAATAAATATACTTATTACTTTTATTATCATCAATATAACATGCAATAGTACCCATATTATGCAGTTATTATTGATA
Organism: Megachile leachella; assembly: GCA_963576845.1. Classification (NCBI taxonomy): domain Eukaryota; kingdom Metazoa; phylum Arthropoda; class Insecta; order Hymenoptera; family Megachilidae; genus Megachile; species Megachile leachella. The sequence continues at coordinate 136,634 of CAUYWW010000150.1, read as the reverse complement.
GAACTATAATAAATATACATATTACTATTACTATTATCAATATAACATGCACTATTAGCCATATTTTACTATTATTATCGCTAGAACTGTAATAATTATACTTGTTTCTCCCGATATTATCAATATAACATGCATTATTACCCATATTATGCAGTTATTATTGCTAGAGCTATAATAAATATACTTATTACTTTTATTATCATCAATATAACATGCATTATTACTCATATTATGCAGTTATTATCGATAGAACCACAATAAATATACCTATTACTTTTATTATTACCAATTTAACATGCACTATTAGCCATATTTTACTATTATTATCGCTACAACTATAATAAATATACTTATTACTTTTATTATTATCAATATAACATGCACTATTAGCCATATTTTACTATTATTATCTTTAGAACTATAATAATTATACTTATTACTCCCGATATTATCAATATAACATGCATTATTACCCATATTATGCAGTTATTATCGCTAGAACTATAATAAATATACTTATTACTTTTATTATCATCAATATAACATGCAATAGTACCCATATTATGAAGTTATTATTGATAGAACTATAATAAATATACATATTACTATTATTATTATCCATATAACATGCAATATTAGCCATATTTTACTATTATTATCGCTAGAACTGTAATAATTATACTTATTTCTCCCGATATTATCAATATAACATGCATTATTACCCATATTATGCAGTTATTATTGCTAGAGCTATAATAAATATACTTATTACTTTTATTATCATCAGTATAGCATGCATTATTACCCATATTATGCAGTTATTATCGATAGAACCACAATAAATATACTTATTACTTTTATTATTACCAATTTAACATGCACTATTAGCCATATTTTACTATTATTATCGCTAGAACTATAATAAATATACTTATTACTTTTATTATTATCAATATAACATGCACTATTAGCCATATTTTACTATTATTATCGTTAGAACTATAATAATTATACATATTACTCCCGATATTATCAATATAACATGCATTACTACCCATATTATGCAGTTATTATCGCTAGAACTATAATAAATATACTTATTACTCCCCATATTATCAATATAACATGCATTATTATCCATGTGATACAGTTATTGTCGCTAGAACTATAATAAATATACTTACTACTTTTATTATTATGAATATAATATGCACTATTAGCCATATTTTACTATTACTATCGCTAGAACTATAATAATTATACTTATAACTTCCGACATTATCAGTATAACATACATTATTACCCATATATCATACAGTTATTATCGCTAGAACTGTAATAATTATACTTATTACTTTTATTATCATCTATATAGCATGCATTATTACCCATATTGTGCAGTTATTATCGGTAGAACTATAATAAATATACTTATTACTTTTATTATCATCAATATAACATGCATTATTACCCATATTATGCAGTTATTATCGATAGAACCACAATAAATATACTTATTACTTTTATTATTACCACTTTAACATGCACTATTAGCCATATATTACTATTATTATCGCTAGAACAATAATAAATATACTTATTACTTTTATTATTATCAATATAACATGCACTATTAGCCATATTTTACTATTATTATGGCTAGAACTGTAATAATTATACTTATTACTTTTATTATCATCAATATAGCATGCATTATTACCCATATTGTGCAGTTATTATCGGTAGAACTATAATAAATATACTTATTACTTTTATTATCATCAATGTAACATGCATTATTACCCATATTATGCAGTTATTATCGATAGAACCACAATTAATATACTTATTACTTTTATTATTACCAATTTAACATGCACTATTAGCCATATTTTACTATTATTATCGCTAGAACTATAATAAATATACTTATTACTTTTATTATTATCAATATAACATTCACTATTAGCCATATTTTACTATTATTATCGTTAGAACTATAATAATTATACTTATTACTCCCGATATTATCAATATAACATGCATTATTACCCATATTATGCAGTTATTATCGCTAGAACTATAATAAATATACTTATTACTTTTATTATCATCAATATAACATGCAATAGTACCCATATTATGCAGTTATTATTGATAGAACTATAATAAATATACATATTACTATTATTATTATCAATATAACATGCACTATTAGCGATATTTTACTATTATTATGGCTAGAACTGTAATAATTGTACTTATTTCTCCCGATATTATCAATATAACATGCATTATTACCCATATTACGCAGTTATTATCGCTAGAACTATAATAAATATACTTATTACTCCCGATATTATCAATATAACATGCATTATTACCCATATTATGCAGTTATTATCGCTAGAACTATAATAAATATACTTATTACTTTTATTATTATGAATATAATATGCACTATTAGCCATATTTTACTATTACTATCGCTAGAACTATAATAATTATACTTATAACTTCCGACATTATCAGTATAACATACATTATTACCCATATAATACAGTTATTATCGCTAGAACTGTAATAATTATACTTATTACTTTTATTATCATCAATATACCATGCATTATTACCCATATTGTGCAGTTATTATCGGTAGAACTATAATAAATATACTTATTACTTTTATTATCATCAATATAACATGCATTATTACCCATATTATGCAGTTATTATCGATAGAACCACAATAAATATACTTATTACTTTTATTATTACCAATTTAACATGCACTATTAGCCATATTTTACTATTATTATCGCTAGAACCACAATAAATATACATATTACTTTTATTATTACCAATTTATCATGCACTATTAGCCATATTTTACTATTATTATCTTTAGAACTATAATAATTATACTTATTACTCCCGATATTATCAATATGACATGCATTATTACCCATATTATGCAGTTATTATCGATAGAACCACAATAAATATACTTATTACTTTTATTATTACCAATTTAACATGCACTATTAGCCATATTTTACTATTATTATCGCTAGAACTATAATAAATATACTTATTACTTTTATTATTATCAATATAACATGCACTATTAGCCATATTTTACTATTATTATCGTTAGAACTATAATAATTATACATATTACTCCCGATATTATCAATATAACATGCATTACTACCCATATTATGCAGTTATTATCGCTAGAACTATAATAAATATACTTATTACTCCCCATATTATCAATATAACATGCATTATTATCCATGTGATACAGTTATTGTCGCTAGAACTATAATAAATATACTTACTACTTTTATTATTATGAATATAATATGCACTATTAGCCATATTTTACTATTACTATCGCTAGAACTATAATAATTATACTTATAACTTCCGACATTATCAGTATAACATACATTATTACCCATATATCATACAGTTATTATCGCTAGAACTGTAATAATTATATTTATTACTTTTATTATCATCTATATAGCATGCATTATTACCCATATTGTGCAGTTATTATCGGTAGAACTATAATAAATATACTTATTACTTTTATTATCATCAATATAACATGCATTATTACCCATATTATGCAGTTATTATCGATAGAACCACAATAAATATACTTATTGCTTTTATTATTACCACTTTAACATGCACTATTAGCCATATATTACTATTATTATCGCTAGAACAATAATAAATATACTTATTACTTTTATTATTATCAATATAACATGCACTATTAGCCATATTTTACTATTATTATGGCTAGAACTGTAATAATTATACTTATTACTTTTATTATCATCTATATAGCATGCATTATTACCCATATTGTGCAGTTATTATCGGTAGAACTATAATAAATATACTTATTACTTTTATTATCATCAATATAACATGCATTATTACCCATATTATGCAGTTATTATCGATAGAACCACAATTAATATACTTATTACTTTTATTATTACCAATTTAACATGCACTATTAGCCATATTTTACTATTATTATCGCTAGAACTATAATAAATATACTTATTACTTTTATTATTATCAATATAACATTCACTATTAGCCATATTTTACTATTATTATCGTTAGAACTATAATAATTATACTTATTACTCCCGATATTATCAATATAACATGCATTATTACCCATATTATGCAGTTATTATCGCTAGAACTATAATAAATATACTTATTACTTTTATTATCATCAATATAACATGCAATAGTACCCATATTATGCAGTTATTATTGATAGAACTATAATAAATATACATATTACTATTATTATTATCAATATAACATGCACTATTAGCGATATTTTACTATTATTATGGCTAGAACTGTAATAATTGTACTTATTTCTCCCGATATTATCAATATAACATGCATTATTACCCATATTACGCAGTTATTATCGCTAGAACTATAATAAATATACTTATTACTCCCGATATTATCAATATAACATGCATTATTACCCATATTATGCAGTTATTATCGCTAGAACTATAATAAATATACTTATTACTTTTATTATTATGAATATAATATGCACTATTAGCCATATTTTACTATTACTATCGCTAGAACTATAATAATTATACTTATAACTTCCGACATTATCAGTATAACATACATTATTACCCATATAATACAGTTATTATCGCTAGAACTGTAATAATTATACTTATTTCTCCCGATATTATCAATATAACATGCATTATTACCCATATTATGCAGTTATTATTGCTAGAGCTATAATAAATATACTTATTACTTTTATTATCATCAATATAGCATGCATTATTACCCATATTGTGCAGTTATTATCGGTAGAACTATAATAAATATACTTATTACTTTTATTATCATCAATATAACATGCATTATTACCCATATTATGCAGTTATTATCGATAGAACCACAATAAATATACTTATTACTTTTATTATTACCAATTTAACATGCACTATTAGCCATATTTTACTATTATTATCGCTAGAACTATAATAAATATACTTATTACTCCCCATATTATCAATATAACATGCATTATTATCCATGTGATACAGTTATTGTCGCTAGAACTATAATAAATATACTTACTACTTTTATTATTATGAATATAATATGCACTATTAGCCATATTTTACTATTACTATCGCTAGAACTATAATAATTATACTTATAACTTCCGACATTATCAGTATAACATACATTATTACCCATATATCATACAGTTATTATCGCTAGAACTGTAATAATTATACTTATTACTTTTATTATCATCTATATAGCATGCATTATTACCCATATTGTGCAGTTATTATCGGTAGAACTATAATAAATATACTTATTACTTTTATTATCATCAATATAACATGCATTATTACCCATATTATGCAGTTATTATCGATAGAACCACAATAAATATACTTATTACTTTTATTATTACCACTTTAACATGCACTATTAGCCATATATTACTATTATTATCGCTAGAACAATAATAAATATACTTATTACTTTTATTATTATCAATATAACATGCACTATTAGCCATATTTTACTATTATTATGGCTAGAACTGTAATAATTATACTTATTACTTTTATTATCATCAATATAGCATGCATTATTACCCATATTGTGCAGTTATTATCGGTAGAACTATAATAAATATACTTATTACTTTTATTATCATCAATATAACATGCATTATTACCCATATTATGCAGTTATTATCGATAGAACCACAATTAATATACTTATTACTTTTATTATTACCAATTTAACATGCACTATTAGCCATATTTTACTATTATTATCGCTAGAACTATAATAAATATACTTATTGCTTTTATTATTATCAATATAACATGCACTATTACCCATATTTTACTATTATTATCGTTAGAACTATAATAATTATACTTATTACTCCCTTTATTATCAATATAACATGCATTATTACCCATATTATGCAGTTATTATCGCTAGAACTATAATAAATATACTTATTACTTTTATTATCATCAATATAACATGCAATAGTACCCATATTATGCAGTTATTATTGATAGAACTATAATAAATATACATATTACTATTATTATTATCAATATAACATGCACTATTAGCGATATTTTACTATTATTATGGCTAGAACTGTAATAATTGTACTTATTTCTCCCGATATTATCAATATAACATGCATTATTACCCATATTACGCAGTTATTATCGCTAGAACTATAATAAATATACTTATTACTTCCCATATTATCAATATAACATGCATTATTATCCATATGATACAGTTATTGTCGCTAGAACTATAATAAATATACTTATTACTTTTATTATTATGAATATAATATGCACTATTAGCCATATTTTACTATTACTATCGCTAGAACTATAATAATTATACTTATAACTTCCGACATTATCAGTATAACATACATTATTACCCATATAATACAGTTATTATCGCTAGAACTGTAATAATTATACTTATTACTTTTATTATCATCAATATAACATGCAATATTACCCATATTGTGCAGTTATTATCGGTAGAACTATAATAAATATACTTATTACTTTTATTATCATCAATATAACATGCATTATTACCCATATTATGCAGTTATTATCGATAGAACCACAATAAATATACTTATTACTTTTATTATTACCACTTTAACATGCACTATTAGCCATATATTACTATTATTATCGCTAGAACAATAATAAATATACTTATTACTTTTATTATTATCAATATAACATGCACTATTAGCCATATTTTACTATTATTATGGCTAGAACTGTAATAATTATACTTATTACTTTTATTATCATCTATATAGCATGCATTATTACCCATATTGTGCAGTTATTATCGGTAGAACTATAATAAATATACTTATTACTTTTATTATCATCAATATAACATGCATTATTACCCATATTATGCAGTTATTATCGATAGAACCACAATTAATATACTTATTACTTTTATTATTACCAATTTAACATGCACTATTAGCCATATTTTACTATTATTATCGCTAGAACTATAATAAATATACTTATTACTTTTATTATCATCAATATAACATGCAATAGTACCCATATTATGCAGTTATTATTGATAGAACTATAATAAATATACATATTACTATTATTATTATCAATATAACATGCACTATTAGCGATATTTTACTATTATTATGGCTAGAACTGTAATAATTGTACTTATTTCTCCCGATATTATCAATATAACATGCATTATTACCCATATTACGCAGTTATTATCGCTAGAACTATAATAAATATACTTATTACTCCCGATATTATCAATATAACATGCATTATTACCCATATTATGCAGTTATTATCGCTAGAACTATAATAAATATACTTATTACTTTTATTATTATGAATATAATATGCACTATTAGCCATATTTTACTATTACTATCGCTAGAACTATAATAATTATACTTATAACTTCCGACATTATCAGTATAACATACATTATTACCCATATAATACAGTTATTATCGCTAGAACTGTAATAATTATACTTATTACTTTTATTATCATCAATATACCATGCATTATTACCCATATTGTGCAGTTATTATCGGTAGAACTATAATAAATATACTTATTACTTTTATTATCATCAATATAACATGCATTATTACCCATATTATGCAGTTATTATTGATAGAGCCACAATAAATATACTTATTACTTTTATTATTACCAATTTAACATGCACTATTAGCCATATTTTACTATTATTATCGCTAGAACTATAATAAATATACTTATTACTTTTATTATTATGAATATAATATGCACTATTAGCCATATTTTACTATTACTATCGCTAGAACTATAATAATTATACTTATAACTTCCGACATTATCAGTATAACATACATTATTACCCATATAATACAGTTATTATCGCTAGAACTGTAATAATTATACTTATTACTTTTATTATCATCAATATAGCATGCATTATTACCCATATTGTGCAGTTATTATCGGTAGAACTATAATAAATATACTTATTACTTTTATTATCATCAATATAACATGCATTATTACCCATATTATGCAGTTATTATCGATAGAACCACAATAAATATACTTATTACTTTTATTATCATCAATATAACATGCATTATTACTCATATTATGCAGTTATTATCGATAGAACCACAATAAATATACCTATTACTTTTATTATTACCAATTTAACATGCACTATTAGCCATATTTTACTATTATTATCGCTAGAACTATAATAAATATACTTATTACTTTTATTATTATCAATATAACATGCACTATTAGCCATATTTTACTATTATTATCTTTAGAACTATAATAATTATACTTATTACTCCCGATATTATCAATATAACATGCATTATTACCCATATTAAGCAGTTATTATCGCTAGAGCTATAATACATATATTTATTACTTTTATTATCATCAATATAGCATGCAATAGTACCCATATTATGCAGTTATTATTGATAGAACTATAATAAATATACATATTACTATTATTATTATCCATATAACATGCACTATTAGCCATATTTTACTATTATTATCGCTAGAACTGTAATAATTATACTTATTTCTCCCGATATTATCAATATAACATGCATTATTACCCATATTATGCAGTTATAATCGCTAGAGCTATAATAAATATACTTATTACTCCCCATATTATCAATATAACATGCATTATTATCCATATGATACAGTTATTGTCGCTAGAACTATAATAAATATACTTATTACTTTTATTATTATGAATATAATATGCACTATTAGCCATATTTTACTATTACTATCGCTAGAACTATAATAATTATACTTATAACTTCCGACATTATCAGTATAACATACATTATTACCCATATAATACAGTTATTATCGCTAGAACTGTAATAATTATACTTATTACTTTTATTATCATCAATATAGCATGCATTATTACCCATATTGTGCAGTTATTATCGGTAGAACTATAATAAATATACTTATTACTTTTATTATCATCAATATAACATGCATTATTACCCATATTATGCAGTTATTATCGATAGAACGACAATAAATATACTTATTACTTTTATTATTACCAATTTAACATGCACTATTAGCCATATTTTACTATTATTATCGCTAGAACTATAATAAATATACTTATTACTTTTATTATTATCAATATAACATTCACTATTAGCCATATTTTACTATTATTATCGTTAGAACTATAATAATTATACTTATTACTCCCTTTATTATCAATATAACATGCATTATTACCCATATTATGCAGTTATTATCGCTAGAACTATAATAAATATACTTATTACTTTTATTATCATCAATATAACATGCAATAGTACCCATATTATGCAGTTATTATTGATAGAACTATAATAAATATACATATTACTATTATTATTATCAATATAACATGCACTATTAGCGATATTTTACTATTATTATGGCTAGAACTGTAATAATTGTACTTATTTCTCCCGATATTATCAATATAACATGCATTATTACCCATATTACGCAGTTATTATCGCTAGAACTATAATAAATATACTTATTACTTCCCATATTATCAATATAACATGCATTATTATCCATATGATACAGTTATTGTCGCTAGAACTATAATAAATATACTTATTACTTTTATTATTATGAATATAATATGCACTATTAGCCATATTTTACTATTACTATCGCTAGAACTATAATAATTATACTTATAACTTCCGACATTATCAGTATAACATACATTATTACCCATATAATACAGTTATTATCGCTAGAACTGTAATAATTATACTTATTACTTTTATTATCATCAATATAACATGCAATATTACCCATATTGTGCAGTTATTATCGGTAGAACTATAATAAATATACTTATTACTTTTATTATCATCAATATAACATGCATTATTACCCATATTATGCAGTTATTATCGATAGAACCACAATAAATATACTTATTACTTTTATTATTACCAATTTAACATGCACTATTAGCCATATTTTACTATTATTATCGCTAGAACTATAATAAATATACTTATTACTTTTATTATTATCAATATAACATTCACTATTAGCCATATTTTACTATTATTATCGTTAGAACTATAATAATTATACTTATTACTCCCGATATTATCAATATAACATGCATTATTACCCATATTATGCAGTTATTATCGCTAGAACTATAATAAATATACTTATTACTTTTATTATTATGAATATAATATGCACTATTAGCCATATTTTACTATTACTATCGCTAGAACTATAATAATTATACTTATAACTTCCGACATTATCAGTATAACATACATTATTACCCATATAATACAGTTATTATCGCTAGAACTGTAATAATTATACTTATTACTTTTATTATCATCAATATACCATGCATTATTACCCATATTGTGCAGTTATTATCGGTAGAACTATAATAAATATACTTATTACCCATATTATGCAGTTATTATCGATAGAACCACAATAAATATACTTATTACTTTTATTATTACCAATTTAACATGCACTATTAGCCATATTTTACTATTATTATCGCCAGAACTATAATAAATATACTTATTACTTTTATTATTATCAATATAACATGCACCATTAGCCATATTTTACTATTATTATCGTTAGAACTATAATAATTATACATATTACTCCAGATATTATCAATATAACATGCATTACTACCCATATTATGCAGTTATTATCGCTAGAACTATAATAAATATGCTTATTACTCCCCATATTATCAATATAACATACATCATTACCCATATAATACAGTTATTATCGCTAGAACTGTAATAATTATACTTATTACTTTTATTATCATCAATATAGCATGCTTTATTACCCATATTGTGCAGTTATTATCGGTAGAACTATAATAAATATACTTATTACTTTTATTATCATCAATATAACATGCATTATTACCCATATTATGCAGTTATTATCGATAGAACCACAATAAATATACTTATGACTTTTATTATTACCAATTTATCATGCACTATTAGCCATATTTTACTATTATTATCTTTAGAACCATAATAATTATACTTATTACTCCCGATATTATCAATATAACATGCATTATTACCCATATTATGCAGTTATTATCGCTAGAACTATAATAAATATACTTATTACTTTTATTATCATCAATATAACATGCAATAGTACCCATATTATGCAGTTATTATTGATAGAACTATAATAAATATACATATTACTATTATTATTATCAATATAACATGCACTATTAGCCATATTTTACTATTATTATCGCTAGAACTGTAATAATTATACTTATTTCTCCCGATATTATCAATATACCATGCATTATTACCCATATTATGCAGTTATTATTGCTAGAGCTATAATAAATATACTTATTACTTTTATTATCATCAATATAACATGCATTATTACTCATATTATGCAGTTATTATCGATAGAACCACAATAAATATACCTATTACTTTTATTATTACCAATTTAACATGCACTATTAGCCATATTTTACTATTATTATCGCTAGAACTGTAATAATTATACTTATTTCTCCCGATATTATCAATATAACATGCATTATTACCCATATTATGCAGTTATTATTGCTAGAGCTATAATAAATATACTTATTACTTTTATTATCATCAATATAGCATGCATTATTACCCATATTGTGCAGTTATTATCGGTAGAACTATAATAAATATACTTATTACTTTTATTATCATCAATATAACATGCATTATTACCCATATTATGCAGTTATTATTGATAGAGCCACAATAAATATACTTATTACTTTTATTATTACCAATTTAACATGCACTATTAGCCATATTTTACTATTATTATCGCTAGAACTATAATAAATATACTTATTACTTTTATTATTATGAATATAATATGCACTATTAGCCATATTTTACTATTACTATCGCTAGAACTATAATAATTATACTTATAACTTCCGACATTATCAGTATAACATACATTATTACCCATATAATACAGTTATTATCGCTAGAACTGTAATAATTATACTTATTACTTTTATTATCATCAATATAGCATGCATTATTACCCATATTGTGCAGTTATTATCGGTAGAACTATAATAAATATACTTATTACTTTTATTATCATCAATATAACATGCATTATTACCCATATTATGCAGTTATTATCGATAGAACCACAATAAATATACTTATTACTTTTATTATCATCAATATAACATGCATTATTACTCATATTATGCAGTTATTATCGATAGAACCACAATAAATATACCTATTACTTTTATTATTACCAATTTAACATGCACTATTAGCCATATTTTACTATTATTATCGCTAGAACTATAATAAATATACTTATTACTTTTATTATTATCAATATAACATGCACTATTAGCCATATTTTACTATTATTATCTTTAGAACTATAATAATTATACTTATTACTCCCGATATTATCAATATAACATGCATTATTACCCATATTAAGCAGTTATTATCGCTAGAGCTATAATACATATATTTATTACTTTTATTATCATCAATATAGCATGCAATAGTACCCATATTATGCAGTTATTATTGATAGAACTATAATAAATATACATATTACTATTATTATTATCCATATAACATGCACTATTAGCCATATTTTACTATTATTATCGCTAGAACTGTAATAATTATACTTATTTCTCCCGATATTATCAATATAACATGCATTATTACCCATATTATGCAGTTATAATCGCTAGAGCTATAATAAATATACTTATTACTCCCCATATTATCAATATAACATGCATTATTATCCATATGATACAGTTATTGTCGCTAGAACTATAATAAATATACTTATTACTTTTATTATTATGAATATAATATGCACTATTAGCCATATTTTACTATTACTATCGCTAGAACTATAATAATTATACTTATAACTTCCGACATTATCAGTATAACATACATTATTACCCATATAATACAGTTATTATCGCTAGAACTGTAATAATTATACTTATTACTTTTATTATCATCAATATAGCATGCATTATTACCCATATTGTGCAGTTATTATCGGTAGAACTATAATAAATATACTTATTACTTTTATTATCATCAATATAACATGCATTATTACCCATATTATGCAGTTATTATCGATAGAACGACAATAAATATACTTATTACTTTTATTATTACCAATTTAACATGCACTATTAGCCATATTTTACTATTATTATCGCTAGAACTATAATAAATATACTTATTACTTTTATTATTATCAATATAACATTCACTATTAGCCATATTTTACTATTATTATCGTTAGAACTATAATAATTATACTTATTACTCCCTTTATTATCAATATAACATGCATTATTACCCATATTATGCAGTTATTATCGCTAGAACTATAATAAATATACTTATTACTTTTATTATCATCAATATAACATGCAATAGTACCCATATTATGCAGTTATTATTGATAGAACTATAATAAATATACATATTACTATTATTATTATCAATATAACATGCACTATTAGCGATATTTTACTATTATTATGGCTAGAACTGTAATAATTGTACTTATTTCTCCCGATATTATCAATATAACATGCATTATTACCCATATTACGCAGTTATTATCGCTAGAACTATAATAAATATACTTATTACTTCCCATATTATCAATATAACATGCATTATTATCCATATGATACAGTTATTGTCGCTAGAACTATAATAAATATACTTATTACTTTTATTATTATGAATATAATATGCACTATTAGCCATATTTTACTATTACTATCGCTAGAACTATAATAATTATACTTATAACTTCCGACATTATCAGTATAACATACATTATTACCCATATAATACAGTTATTATCGCTAGAACTGTAATAATTATACTTATTACTTTTATTATCATCAATATAACATGCAATATTACCCATATTGTGCAGTTATTATCGGTAGAACTATAATAAATATACTTATTACTTTTATTATCATCAATATAACATGCATTATTACCCATATTATGCAGTTATTATCGATAGAACCACAATAAATATACTTATTACTTTTATTATTACCAATTTAACATGCACTATTAGCCATATTTTACTATTATTATCGCTAGAACTATAATAAATATACTTATTACTTTTATTATTATCAATATAACATTCACTATTAGCCATATTTTACTATTATTATCGTTAGAACTATAATAATTATACTTATTACTCCCGATATTATCAATATAACATGCATTATTACCCATATTATGCAGTTATTATCGCTAGAACTATAATAAATATACTTATTACTTTTATTATTATGAATATAATATGCACTATTAGCCATATTTTACTATTACTATCGCTAGAACTATAATAATTATACTTATAACTTCCGACATTATCAGTATAACATACATTATTACCCATATAATACAGTTATTATCGCTAGAACTGTAATAATTATACTTATTACTTTTATTATCATCAATATACCATGCATTATTACCCATATTGTGCAGTTATTATCGGTAGAACTATAATAAATATACTTATTACCCATATTATGCAGTTATTATCGATAGAACCACAATAAATATACTTATTACTTTTATTATTACCAATTTAACATGCACTATTAGCCATATTTTACTATTATTATCGCCAGAACTATAATAAATATACTTATTACTTTTATTATTATCAATATAACATGCACCATTAGCCATATTTTACTATTATTATCGTTAGAACTATAATAATTATACATATTACTCCAGATATTATCAATATAACATGCATTACTACCCATATTATGCAGTTATTATCGCTAGAACTATAATAAATATGCTTATTACTCCCCATATTATCAATATAACATACATCATTACCCATATAATACAGTTATTATCGCTAGAACTGTAGTAATTATACTTATTACTTTTATTATCATCAATATAGCATGCTTTATTACCCATATTGTGCAGTTATTATCGGTAGAACTATAATAAATATACTTATTACTTTTATTATCATCAATATAACATGCATTATTACCCATATTATGCAGTTATTATCGATAGAACCACAATAAATATACTTATGACTTTTATTATTACCAATTTATCATGCACTATTAGCCATATTTTACTATTATTATCTTTAGAACCATAATAATTATACTTATTACTCCCGATATTATCAATATAACATGCATTATTACCCATATTATGCAGTTATTATCGCTAGAACTATAATAAATATACTTATTACTTTTATTATCATCAATATAACATGCAATAGTACCCATATTATGCAGTTATTATTGATAGAACTATAATAAATATACATATTACTATTATTATTATCAATATAACATGCACTATTAGCCATATTTTACTATTATTATCGCTAGAACTGTAATAATTATACTTATTTCTCCCGATATTATCAATATACCATGCATTATTACCCATATTATGCAGTTATTATTGCTAGAGCTATAATAAATATACTTATTACTTTTATTATCATCAATATAACATGCATTATTACTCATATTATGCAGTTATTATCGATAGAACCACAATAAATATACCTATTACTTTTATTATTACCAATTTAACATGCACTATTAGCCATATTTTACTATTATTATCGCTAGAACTGTAATAATTATACTTATTTCTCCCGATATTATCAATATAACATGCATTATTACCCATATTATGCAGTTATTATTGCTAGAGCTATAATAAATATACTTATTACTTTTATTATCATCAATATAGCATGCATTATTACCCATATTGTGCAGTTATTATCGGTAGAACTATAATAAATATACTTATTACTTTTATTATCATCAATATAACATGCATTATTACCCATATTATGCAGTTATTATTGATAGAGCCACAATAAATATACTTATTACTTTTATTATTACCAATTTAACATGCACTATTAGCCATATTTTACTATTATTATCGCTAGAACTATAATAAATATACTTATTACTTTTATTGTTATGAATATAATATGCACTATTAGCCATATTTTACTATTACTATCGCTAGAACTATAATAATTATACTTATAACTTCCGACATTATCAGTATAACATACATTATTACCCATATAATACAGTTATTATCGCTAGAACTGTAATAATTATACTTATTACTTTTATTATCATCAATATAGCATGCATTATTACCCATATTGTGCAGTTATTATCGGTAGAACTATAATAAATATACTTATTACTTTTATTATCATCAATATAACATGCATTATTACCCATATTATGCAGTTATTATCGATAGAACCACAATAAATATACTTATTACTTTTATTATCATCAATATAACATGCATTATTACTCATATTATGCAGTTATTATCGATAGAACCACAATAAATATACCTATTACTTTTATTATTACCAATTTAACATGCACTATTAGCCATATTTTACTATTATTATCGCTAGAACTATAATAAATATACTTATTACTTTTATTATTATCAATATAACATGCACTATTAGCCATATTTTACTATTATTATCTTTAGAACTATAATAATTATACTTATTACTCCCGATATTATCAATATAACATGCATTATTACCCATATTAAGCAGTTATTATCGCTAGAGCTATAATACATATATTTATTACTTTTATTATCATCAATATAGCATGCAATAGTACCCATATTATGCAGTTATTATTGATAGAACTATAATAAATATACATATTACTATTATTATTATCCATATAACATGCACTATTAGCCATATTTTACTATTATTATCGCTAGAACTGTAATAATTATACTTATTTCTCCCGATATTATCAATATAACATGCATTATTACCCATATTATGCAGTTATAATCGCTAGAGCTATAATAAATATACTTATTACTCCCCATATTATCAATATAACATGCATTATTATCCATATGATACAGTTATTGTCGCTAGAACTATAATAAATATACTTATTACTTTTATTATTATGAATATAATATGCACTATTAGCCATATTTTACTATTACTATCGCTAGAACTATAATAATTATACTTATAACTTCCGACATTATCAGTATAACATACATTATTACCCATATAATACAGTTATTATCGCTAGAACTGTAATAATTATACTTATTACTTTTATTATCATCAATATAGCATGCATTATTACCCATATTGTGCAGTTATTATCGGTAGAACTATAATAAATATACTTATTACTTTTATTATCATCAATATAACATGCATTATTACCCATATTATGCAGTTATTATCGATAGAACGACAATAAATATACTTATTACTTTTATTATTACCAATTTAACATGCACTATTAGCCATATTTTACTATTATTATCGCTAGAACTATAATAAATATACTTATTACTTTTATTATTATCAATATAACATTCACTATTAGCCATATTTTACTATTATTATCGTTAGAACTATAATAATTATACTTATTACTCCCTTTATTATCAATATAACATGCATTATTACCCATATTATGCAGTTATTATCGCTAGAACTATAATAAATATACTTATTACTTTTATTATCATCAATATAACATGCAATAGTACCCATATTATGCAGTTATTATTGATAGAACTATAATAAATATACATATTACTATTATTATTATCAATATAACATGCACTATTAGCGATATTTTACTATTATTATGGCTAGAACTGTAATAATTGTACTTATTTCTCCCGATATTATCAATATAACATGCATTATTACCCATATTACGCAGTTATTATCGCTAGAACTATAATAAATATACTTATTACTTCCCATATTATCAATATAACATGCATTATTATCCATATGATACAGTTATTGTCGCTAGAACTATAATAAATATACTTATTACTTTTATTATTATGAATATAATATGCACTATTAGCCATATTTTACTATTACTATCGCTAGAACTATAATAATTATACTTATAACTTCCGACATTATCAGTATAACATACATTATTACCCATATAATACAGTTATTATCGCTAGAACTGTAATAATTATACTTATTACTTTTATTATCATCAATATAACATGCAATATTACCCATATTGTGCAGTTATTATCGGTAGAACTATAATAAATATACTTATTACTTTTATTATCATCAATATAACATGCATTATTACCCATATTATGCAGTTATTATCGATAGAACCACAATAAATATACTTATTACTTTTATTATTACCAATTTAACATGCACTATTAGCCATATTTTACTATTATTATCGCTAGAACTATAATAAATATACTTATTACTTTTATTATTATCAATATAACATTCACTATTAGCCATATTTTACTATTATTATCGTTAGAACTATAATAATTATACTTATTACTCCCGATATTATCAATATAACATGCATTATTACCCATATTATGCAGATATTATCGCTAGAACTATAATAAATATACTTATTACTTTTATTATTATGAATATAATATGCACTATTAGCCATATTTTACTATTACTATCGCTAGAACTATAATAATTATACTTATAACTTCCGACATTATCAGTATAACATACATTATTACCCATATAATACAGTTATTATCGCTAGAACTGTAATAATTATACTTATTACTTTTATTATCATCAATATACCATGCATTATTACCCATATTGTGCAGTTCTTATCGGTAGAACTATAATAAATATACTTATTACCCATATTATGCAGTTATTATCGATAGAACCACAATAAATATACTTATTACTTTTATTATTACCAATTTAACATGCACTATTAGCCATATTTTACTATTATTATCGCCAGAACTATAATAAATATACTTATTACTTTTATTATTATCAATATAACATGCACCATTAGCCATATTTTACTATTATTATCGTTAGAACTATAATAATTATACATATTACTCCAGATATTATCAATATAACATGCATTACTACCCATATTATGCAGTTATTATCGCTAGAACTATAATAAATATGCTTATTACTCCCCATATTATCAATATAACATACATCATTACCCATATAATACAGTTATTATCGCTAGAACTGTAATAATTATACTTATTACTTTTATTATCATCAATATAGCATGCATTATTACCCATATTGTGCAGTTATTATCGGTAGAACTATAATAAATATACTTATTACTTTTATTATCATCAATATAACATGCATTATTACCCATATTATGCAGTTATTATCGATAGAACCACAATAAATATACTTATGACTTTTATTATTACCAATTTATCATGCACTATTAGCCATATTTTACTATTATTATCTTTAGAACCATAATAATTATACTTATTACTCCCGATATTATCAATATAACATGCATTATTACCCATATTATGCAGTTATTATCGCTAGAACTATAATAAATATACTTATTACTTTTATTATCATCAATATAACATGCAATAGTACCCATATTATGCAGTTATTATTGATAGAACTATAATAAATATACATATTACTATTATTATTATCAATATAACATGCACTATTAGCCATATTTTACTATTATTATCGCTAGAACTGTAATAATTATACTTATTTCTCCCGATATTATCAATATAACATGCATTATTACCCATATTATGCAGTTATTATTGCTAGAGCTATAATAAATATACTTATTACTTTTATTATCATCAATATAACATGCATTATTACTCATATTATGCAGTTATTATCGATAGAACCACAATAAATATACCTATTACTTTTATTATTACCAATTTAACATGCACTATTAGCCATATTTTACTATTATTATCGCTAGAACTGTAATAATTATACTTATTTCTCCCGATATTATCAATATAACATGCATTATTACCCATATTATGCAGTTATTATTGCTAGAGCTATAATAAATATACTTATTACTTTTATTATCATCAATATAGCATGCATTATTACCCATATTGTGCAGTTATTATCGGTAGAACTATAATAAATATACTTATTACTTTTATTATCATCAATATAACATGCATTATTACCCATATTATGCAGTTATTATTGATAGAGCCACAATAAATATACTTATTACTTTTATTATTACCAATTTAACATGCACTATTAGCCATATTTTACTATTATTATCGCTAGAACTATAATAAATATACTTATTACTTTTATTATTATCAATATAACATGCACTATTAGCCATATTTTACTATTATTATCGTTAGAACTATAATAATAATACATATTACTCCCGATATTATCAATATAACATGCATTACTACCCATATTATGCAGTTATTGTCGCTAGAACTATAATAAATATACTTACTACTTTTATTATTATGAATATAATATGCACTATTAGCCATATTTTACTATTACTATCGTTAGAACTATAATAATTATAGTTATAACTTCCGACATTATCAGTATAACATACATTATTACCCATATATCATACAGTTATTATCGCTAGAACTGTAATAATTATACTTATTACTTTTATTATCATCTATATAGCATGCATTATTACCCATATTGTGCAGTTATTATCGGTAGAACTATAATAAATATACTTATTACTTTTATTATCATCAATATAACATGCATTATTACCCATATTATGCAGTTATTATCGATAGAACCACAATAAATATACTTATTACTTTTATTATTACCACTTTAACATGCACTATTAGCCATATATTACTATTATTATCGCTAGAACAATAATAAATATACTTATTACTTTTATTATTATCAATATAACATGCACTATTAGGCATATTTTACTATTATTATGGCTAGAACTGTAATAATTATACTTATTACTTATATTATCATCAACATAGCATGCATTATTACCCATATTGTGCAGTTATTATCGGTAGAACTATAATAAATATACTTATTACTTTTATTATCATCAATATAACATGCATTATTACCCATATTATGCAGTTATTATCGATAGAACCACAATTAATATACTTATTACTTTTATTATTACCAATTTAACATGCACTATTAGCCATATTTTACTATTATTATCGCTAGAACTATAATAAATATACTTATTACTTTTATTATTATCAATATAACATGCACTATTACCCATATTTTACTATTATTATCGTTAGAACTATAATAATTATACTTATTACTCCCGATATTATCAATATAACATGCATTATTACCCATGTTATGCAGTTATTATCGCTAGAACTATAATAAATATACTTATTACTTTTATTATCATCAATATAACATGCAATAGTACCCATAGTATGCAGTTATTATCGATAGAACTGTAATAAATATACATATTACTATTATTATTATCAATATAACATGCACTATTAGCCATATTTTACTATTATTATCGCTAGAACTGTAATAATTATACTTATTTCTCCGGATATTATCAATATAACATGCATTATTACCCATATTATGCAGTTACTATCGCTAGAACTATAATTAATATACTTATTACTCCCCATATTGTCTATATAGCATGCATTATTATCCATGTGATACAGTTATTGTCGCTAGAACTATAATAAATATACTTATTACTTTTATTATTATGAATATAATATGCACTATTAGCCTTATTTTACTATTACTATCGCTAGAACTATAATAATTATACTTATAACTTCCGACATTATCAGTATAACATACATTATTACCCATTTAATACAGTTATTATCGCTAGAACTGTAATAATTATACTTATTGCTTTTATTATCATCAATATAGCATGCATTATTACCCATATTGTGCAGTTATTATCGATCGAACTGTAATAAATATACTTATTACTTTTATTATTATCAATATAACATGCATTATTACCCATATCTTACTATTATTATCGCTAGAACTGTAATAATAATACTTATTACTTATATTATTATCAATATAACATGCATTATTACCCATATTATGCAGTTATTATCGTTAGAACTATAATAAATATACTTATTACTTTTATTATTATCAATATAACATGCATTATTACCCATATTTTGCTATTATTATCGCTAGAACTGTAATAATTATACTTATTACTTTTATTATTATCAATATAACATGCATTATTACCCATATAATGCAGTTATTATCGCTAGAACTATAATAAATATACTTATTACTATTATTATTATTATTATAACATGCACTATTAGCCATATTTTACTATTATTATCGCTAGAACTGTAATAAATATACTTATTACTTTTATTATCATCAATATAGCATGCATTATTACCCATATTATGCAGTTATTATCGCTAGAACTGTAATAAATATACTTATTACTTTTATTATCATCAATATAGCATGCATTATTACCCATATTATGCAGTTATTATCGGTAGAACTATAATAAATATACTTATTACTTTTATTATTACCAATTTAACATGCACTATTAGCCATATTTTACTATTATTATCGCTAGAACTATAATAAATATACTTATTACTTTTATTATTATCAATATAACATGCACTATTAGCCATATTTTACTATTATTATCGTTAGAACTATAATAATTACACATATTACTCCCGATATTATCAATATAACATGCATTATTACCCATATTATGCAGTTATTATCGCTAGAACTATAATAAATATACTTATTACTTTTATTATTATGAATATAATATGCACTATTAGCCATATTTTACTATTACTATCGCTAGAACTATAATAATTATACTTATAACTTCCGACATTATCAGTATAACATACATTATTACCCATATAATACAGTTATTATCGCTAGAACTGTAATAATTATACTTATTACTTTTATTATCATCAATATACCATGCATTATTACCCATATTGTGCAGTTATTATCGGTAGAACTATAATAAATATACTTATTACCCATATTATGCAGTTATTATCGATAGAACCACAATAAATATACTTATTACTTTTATTATTACCAATTTAACATGCACTATTAGCCATATTTTACTATTATTATCGCCAGAACTATAATAAATATACTTATTACTTTTATTATTATCAATATAACATGCACCATTAGCCATATTTTACTATTATTATCGTTAGAACTATAATAATTATACATATTACTCCAGATGTTATCAATATAACATGCATTACTACCCATATTATGCAGTTATTATCGCTAGAACTATAATAAATATGCTTATTACTCCCCATATTATCAATATAACATACATCATTACCCATATAATACAGTTATTATCGCTAGAACTGTAATAATTATACTTATTACTTTTATTATCATCAATATAGCATGCATTATTACCCATATTGTGCAGTTATTATCGGTAGAACTATAATAAATATACTTATTACTTTTATTATCATCAATATAACATGCATTATTACCCATATTATGCAGTTATTATCGATAGAACCACAATAAATATACTTATGACTTTTATTATTACCAATTTATCATGCACTATTAGCCATATTTTACTATTATTATCTTTAGAACCATAATAATTATACTTATTACTCCCGATATTATCAATATAACATGCATTATTACCCATATTATGCAGTTATTATCGCTAGAACTATAATAAATATACTTATTACTTTTATTATCATCAATATAACATGCAATAGTACCCATATTATGCAGTTATTATTGATAGAACTATAATAAATATACATATTACTATTATTATTATCAATATAACATGCACTATTAGCCATATTTTACTATTATTATCGCTAGAACTGTAATAATTATACTTATTTCTCCCGATATTATCAATATAACATGCATTATTACCCATATTATGCAGTTATTATTGCTAGAGCTATAATAAATATACTTATTACTTTTATTATCATCAATATAACATGCATTATTACTCATATTATGCAGTTATTATCGATAGAACCACAATAAATATACCTATTACTTTTATTATTACCAATTTAACATGCACTATTAGCCATATTTTACTATTATTATCGCTAGAACTGTAATAATTATACTTATTTCTCCCGATATTATCAATATAACATGCATTATTACCCATATTATGCAGTTATTATTGCTAGAGCTATAATAAATATACTTATTACTTTTATTATCATCAATATAGCATGCATTATTACCCATATTGTGCAGTTATTATCGGTAGAACTATAATAAATATACTTATTACTTTTATTATCATCAATATAACATGCATTATTACCCATATTATGCAGTTATTATTGATAGAGCCACAATAAATATACTTATTACTTTTATTATTACCAATTTAACATGCACTATTAGCCATATTTTACTATTATTATCGCTAGAACTATAATAAATATACTTATTACTTTTATTATTATCAATATAACATGCACTATTAGCCATATTTTACTATTATTATCGTTAGAACTATAATAATTACACATATTACTCCCGATATTATCAATATAACATGCATTATTACCCATATTATGCAGTTATTATCGCTAGAACTATAATAAATATACTTATTACTTTTATTATTATGAATATAATATGCACTATTAGCCATATTTTACTATTACTATCGCTAGAACTATAATAATTATACTTATAACTTCCGACATTATCAGTATAACATACATTATTACCCATATAATACAGTTATTATCGCTAGAACTGTAATAATTATACTTATTACTTTTATTATCATCAATATACCATGCATTAATACCCATATTGTGCAGTTATTATCGGTAGAACTATAATAAATATACTTATTACCCATATTATGCAGTTATTATCGATAGAACCACAATAAATATACTTATTACTTTTATTATTACCAATTTAACATGCACTATTAGCCATATTTTACTATTATTATCGCCAGAACTATAATAAATATACTTATTACTTTTATTATTATCAATATAACATGCACTATTAGGCATATTTTACTATTATTATGGCTAGAACTGTAATAATTATACTTATTACTTATATTATCATCAACATAGCATGCATTATTACCCATATTGTGCAGTTATTATCGGTAGAACTATAATAAATATACTTATTACTTTTATTATCATCAATATAACATGCATTATTACCCATATTATGCAGTTATTATCGATAGAACCACAATTAATATACTTATTACTTTTATTATTACCAATTTAACATGCACTATTAGCCATATTTTACTATTATTGTCGCTAGAACTATAATAAATATACTTATTACTTTTATTATTATCAATATAACATGCACTATTACCCATATTTTACTATTATTATCGTTAGAACTATAATAATTATACTTATTACTCCCGATATTATCAATATAACATGCATTATTACCCATGTTATGCAGTTATTATCGCTAGAACTATAATAAATATACTTATTACTTTTATTATCATCAATATAACATGCAATAGTACCCATAGTATGCAGTTATTATCGATAGAACTGTAATAAATATACATATTACTATTATTATTATCAATATAACATGCACTATTAGCCATATTTTACTATTATTATCGCTAGAACTGTAATAATTATACTTATTTCTCCGGATATTATCAATATAACATGCATTATTACCCATATTATGCAGTTACTATCGCTAGAACTATAATTAATATACTTATTACTCCCCATATTGTCTATATAGCATGCATTATTATCCATGTGATACAGTTATTGTCGCTAGAACTATAATAAATATACTTATTACTTTTATTATTATGAATATAATATGCACTATTAGCCTTATTTTACTATTACTATCGCTAGAACTATAATAATTATACTTATAACTTCCGACATTATCAGTATAACATACATTATTACCCATTTAATACAGTTATTATCGCTAGAACTGTAATAATTATACTTATTGCTTTTATTATCATCAATATAGCATGCATTATTACCCATATTGTGCAGTTATTATCGATCGAACTGTAATAAATATACTTATTACTTTTATTATTATCAATATAACATGCATTATTACCCATATCTTACTATTATTATCGCTAGAACTGTAATAATAATACTTATTACTTATATTATTATCAATATAACATGCATTATTACCCATATTATGCAGTTATTATCGTTAGAACTATAATAAATATACTTATTACTTTTATTATTATCAATATAACATGCATTATTACCCATATTTTACTATTATTATCGCTAGAACTGTAATAATTATACTTATTACTTTTATTATTATCAATATAACATGCATTATTACCCATATAATGCAGTTATTATCGCTAGAACTATAATAAATATACTTATTACTATTATTATTATTATTATAACATGCACTATTAGCCATATTTTACTATTATTATCGCTAGAACTGTAATAAATATACTTATTACTTGTATTATCATCAATATAGCATGCATTATTACCCATATTATGCAGTTATTATCGCTAGAACTGTAATAAATATACTTATTACTTTTATTATCATCAATATAGCATGCATTATTACCCATATTATGCAGTTATTATCGGTAGAACTATAATAAATATACTTATTACTTTTATTATTACCAATTTAACATGCACTATTAGCCATATTTTACTATTATTATCGCTAGAACTATAATAAATATACTTATTACTTTTATTATTATCAATATAACATGCACTATTAGCCATATTTTACTATTATTATCGTTAGAACTATAATAATTACACATATTACTCCCGATATTATCAATATAACATGCATTATTACCCATATTATGCAGTTATTATCGCTAGAACTATAATAAATATACTTATTACTTTTATTATTATGAATATAATATGCACTATTAGCCATATTTTACTATTACTATCGCTAGAACTATAATAATTATACTTATAACTTCCGACATTATCAGTATAACATACATTATTACCCATATAATACAGTTATTATCGCTAGAACTGTAATAATTATACTTATTACTTTTATTATCATCAATATACCATGCATTATTACCCATATTGTGCAGTTATTATCGGTAGAACTATAATAAATATACTTATTACCCATATTATGCAGTTATTATCGATAGAACCACAATAAATATACTTATTACTTTTATTATTACCAATTTAACATGCACTATTAGCCATATTTTACTATTATTATCGCCAGAACTATAATAAATATACTTATTACTTTTATTATTATCAATATAACATGCACCATTAGCCATATTTTACTATTATTATCGTTAGAACTATAATAATTATACATATTACTCCAGATATTATCAATATAACATGCATTACTACCCATATTATGCAGTTATTATCGCTAGAACTATAATAAATATGCTTATTACTCCCCATATTATCAATATAACATACATCATTACCCATATAATACAGTTATTATCGCTAGAACTGTAATAATTATACTTATTACTTTTATTATCATCAATATAGCATGCATTATTACCCATATTGTGCAGTTATTATCGGTAGAACTATAATAAATATACTTATTACTTTTATTATCATCAATATAACATGCATTATTACCCATATTATGCAGTTATTATCGATAGAACCACAATAAATATACTTATGACTTTTATTATTACCAATTTATCATGCACTATTAGCCATATTTTACTATTATTATCTTTAGAACCATAATAATTATACTTATTACTCCCGATATTATCAATATAACATGCATTATTACCCATATTATGCAGTTATTATCGCTAGAACTATAATAAATATACTTATTACTTTTATTATCATCAATATAACATGCAATAGTACCCATATTATGCAGTTATTATTGATAGAACTATAATAAATATACATATTACTATTATTATTATCAATATAACATGCACTATTAGCCATATTTTACTATTATTATCGCTAGAACTGTAATAATTATACTTATTTCTCCCGATATTATCAATATAACATGCATTATTACCCATATTATGCAGTTATTATTGCTAGAGCTATAATAAATATACTTATTACTTTTATTATCATCAATATAACATGCATTATTACTCATATTATGCAGTTATTATCGATAGAACCACAATAAATATACCTATTACTTTTATTATTACCAATTTAACATGCACTATTAGCCATATTTTACTATTATTATCGCTAGAACTGTAATAATTATACTTATTTCTCCCGATATTATCAATATAACATGCATTATTACCCATATTATGCAGTTATTATTGCTAGAGCTATAATAAATATACTTATTACTTTTATTATCATCAATATAGCATGCATTATTACCCATATTGTGCAGTTATTATCGGTAGAACTATAATAAATATACTTATTACTTTTATTATCATCAATATAACATGCATTATTACCCATATTATGCAGTTATTATTGATAGAGCCACAATAAATATACTTATTACTTTTATTATTACCAATTTAACATGCACTATTAGCCATATTTTACTATTATTATCGCTAGAACTATAATAAATATACTTATTACTTTTATTATTATCAATATAACATGCACTATTAGCCATATTTTACTATTATTATCGTTAGAACTATAATAATTACACATATTACTCCCGATATTATCAATATAACATGCATTATTACCCATATTATGCAGTTATTATCGCTAGAACTATAATAAATATACTTATTACTTTTATTATTATGAATATAATATGCACTATTAGCCATATTTTACTATTACTATCGCTAGAACTATAATAATTATACTTATAACTTCCGACATTATCAGTATAACATACATTATTACCCATATAATACAGTTATTATCGCTAGAACTGTAATAATTATACTTATTACTTTTATTATCATCAATATACCATGCATTATTACCCATATTGTGCAGTTATTATCGGTAGAACTATAATAAATATACTTATTACCCATATTATGCAGTTATTATCGATAGAACCACAATAAATATACTTATTACTTTTATTATTACCAATTTAACATGCACTATTAGCCATATTTTACTATTATTATCGCCAGAACTATAATAAATATACTTATTACTTTTATTATTATCAATATAACATGCACCATTAGCCATATTTTACTATTATTATCGTTAGAACTATAATAATTATACATATTACTCCAGATATTATCAATATAACATGCATTACTACCCATATTATGCAGTTATTATCGCTAGAACTATAATAAATATGCTTATTACTCCCCATATTATCAATATAACATACATCATTACCCATATAATACAGTTATTATCGCTAGAACTGTAATAATTATACTTATTACTTTTATTATCATCAATATAGCATGCATTATTACCCATATTGTGCAGTTATTATCGGTAGAACTATAATAAATATACTTATTACTTTTATTATCATCAATATAACATGCATTATTACCCATATTATGCAGTTATTATCGATAGAACCACAATAAATATACTTATGACTTTTATTATTACCAATTTATCATGCACTATTAGCCATATTTTACTATTATTATCTTTAGAACCATAATAATTATACTTATTACTCCCGATATTATCAATATAACATGCATTATTACCCATATTATGCAGTTATTATCGCTAGAACTATAATAAATATACTTATTACTTTTATTATCATCAATATAACATGCAATAGTACCCATATTATGCAGTTATTATTGATAGAACTATAATAAATATACATATTACTATTATTATTATCAATATAACATGCACTATTAGCCATATTTTACTATTATTATCGCTAGAACTGTAATAATTATACTTATTTCTCCCGATATTATCAATATAACATGCATTATTACCCATATTATGCAGTTATTATTGCTAGAGCTATAATAAATATACTTATTACTTTTATTATCATCAATATAACATGCATTATTACTCATATTATGCAGTTATTATCGATAGAACCACAATAAATATACCTATTACTTTTATTATTACCAATTTAACATGCACTATTAGCCATATTTTACTATTATTATCGCTAGAACTGTAATAATTATACTTATTTCTCCCGATATTATCAATATAACATGCATTATTACCCATATTATGCAGTTATTATTGCTAGAGCTATAATAAATATACTTATTACTTTTATTATCATCAATATAGCATGCATTATTACCCATATTGTGCAGTTATTATCGGTAGAACTATAATAAATATACTTATTACTTTTATTATCATCAATATAACATGCATTATTACCCATATTATGCAGTTATTATTGATAGAGCCACAATAAATATACTTATTACTTTTATTATTACCAATTTAACATGCACTATTAGCCATATTTTACTATTATTATCGCTAGAACTATAATAAATATACTTATTACTTTTATTATTATCAATATAACATGCACTATTAGCCATATTTTACTATTATTATCGTTAGAACTATAATAATAATACATATTACTCCCGATATTATCAATATAACATGCATTACTACCCATATTATGCAGTTATTGTCGCTAGAACTATAATAAATATACTTACTACTTTTATTATTATGAATATAATATGCACTATTAGCCATATTTTACTATTACTATCGCTAGAACTATAATAATTATACTTATAACTTCCGACATTATCAGTATAACATACATTATTACCCATATATCATACAGTTATTATCGCTAGAACTGTAATAATTATACTTATTACTTTTATTATCATCTATATAGCATGCATTATTACCCATATTGTGCAGTTATTATCGGTAGAACTATAATAAATATACTTATTACTTTTATTATCATCAATATAACATGCATTATTACCCATATTATGCAGTTATTATCGATAGAACCACAATAAATATACTTATTACTTTTATTATTACCACTTTAACATGCACTATTAGCCATATATTACTATTATTATCGCTAGAACAATAATAAATATACTTATTACTTTTATTATTATCAATATAACATGCACTATTAGGCATATTTTACTATTATTATGGCTAGAACTGTAATAATTATACTTATTACTTATATTATCATCAACATAGCATGCATTATTACCCATATTGTGCAGTTATTATCGGTAGAACTATAATAAATATACTTATTACTTTTATTATTATGAATATAATATGCACTATTAGCCTTATTTTACTATTACTATCGCTAGAACTATAATAATTATACTTATAACTTCCGACATTATCAGTATAACATACATTATTACCCATTTAATACAGTTATTATCGCTAGAACTGTAATAATTATACTTATTGCTTTTATTATCATCAATATAGCATGCATTATTACCCATATTGTGCAGTTATTATCGATCGAACTGTAATAAATATACTTATTACTTTTATTATTATCAATATAACATGCATTATTACCCATATCTTACTATTATTATCGCTAGAACTGTAATAATAATACTTATTACTTATATTATTATCAATATAACATGCATTATTACCCATATTATGTAGTTATTATCGCTAGAACTGTAATAAATATACTTATTACTTTTATTATCATCAATATAGCATGCATTATTACCCATATTATGCAGTTATTATCGTTAGAACTATAATAAATATACTTATTACTTTTATTATTATCAATATAACATGCATTATTACCCATATTTTACTATTATTATCGCTAGAACTGTAATAATTATACTTATTACTTTTATTATTATCAATATAACATGCATTATTACCCATATAATGCAGTTATTATCGCTAGAACTATAATAAATATACTTATTACTATTATTATTATTATTATAACATGCACTATTAGCCATATTTTACTATTATTATCGCTAGAACTGTAATAAATATACTTATTACTTTTATTATCATCAATATAGCATGCATTATTACCCATATTATGCAGTTATTATCGCTAGAACTGTAATAAATATACTTATTACTTTTATTATCATCAATATAGCATGCATTATTACCCATATTATGCAGTTATTATCGGTAGAACTATAATAAATATACTTATTACTTTTATTATTACCAATTTAACATGCACTATTAGCCATATTTTACTATTATTATCGCTAGAACTATAATAAATATACTTATTACTTTTATTATTATCAATATAACATGCACTATTAGCCATGTTTTACTATTATTATCGTTAGAACT
Source organism: Megachile leachella (assembly GCA_963576845.1). Taxonomy (NCBI): domain Eukaryota; kingdom Metazoa; phylum Arthropoda; class Insecta; order Hymenoptera; family Megachilidae; genus Megachile; species Megachile leachella. The sequence continues at coordinate 104,065 of CAUYWW010000150.1, read as the reverse complement.
ATAATAATTACACATATTACTCCCGATATTATCAATATAACATGCATTACTACCCATATTATGCAGTTATTATCGCTAGAACTATAATAAATATTCTTATTACTCCCCATATTATCAATATAACATGCATTATTATCCATGTGATACAGTTATTGTCGCTAGAACTATAATAAATATACTTACTACTTTTATTATTATGAATATAATATGCACTATTAGCCATATTTTACTATTACTATCGCTAGAACTATAATAATTATACTTATAACTTCCGACATTATCAGTATAACATACATTATTACCCATATATCATACAGTTATTATCGCTAGAACTGTAATAATTATACTTATTACTTTTATTATCATCTATATAGCATGCATTATTACCCATATTGTGCAGTTATTATCGGTAGAACTATAATAAATATACTTATTACTTTTATTATCATCAATATAACATGCATTATTACCCATATTATGCAGTTATTATCGATAGAACCACAATAAATATACTTATTACTTTTATTATTACCACTTTAACATGCACTATTAGCCATATATTACTATTATTATCGCTAGAACAATAATAAATATACTTATTACTTTTATTATTATCAATATAACATGCACTATTAGCCATATTTTACTATTATTATGGCTAGAACTGTAATAATTATACTTATTACTTTTATTATCATCAATATAGCATGCATTATTACCCATATTGTGCAGTTATTATCGGTAGAACTATAATAAATATACTTATTACTTTTATTATCATCAATATAACATGCATTATTACCCATATTATGCAGTATTATCGATAGAACCACAATTAATATACTTATTACTTTTATTATTACCAATTTAACATGCACTATTAGCCATATTTTACTATTATTATCGCTAGAACTATAATAAATATACTTATTACTTTTATTATTATCAATATAACATGCACTATTAGCCATATTTTACTATTATTATCGTTAGAACTATAATAATTACACATATTACTCCCGATATTATCAATATAACATGCATTACTACCCATATTATGCAGTTATTATCGCTAGAACTATAATAAATATACTTATTACTCCCCATATTATCAATATAACATGCATTATTATCCATGTGATACAGTTATTGTCGCTAGAACTATAATAAATATACTTACTACTTTTATTATTATGAATATAATATGCACTATTAGCCATATTTTACTATTACTATCGCTAGAACTATAATAATTATACTTATAACTTCCGACATTATCAGTATAACATACATTATTACCCATATATCATACAGTTATTATCGCTAGAACTGTAATAATTATACTTATTACTTTTATTATCATCTATATAGCATGCATTATTACCCATATTGTGCAGTTATTATCGGTAGAACTATAATAAATATACTTATTACTTTTATTATCATCAATATAACATGCATTATTACCCATATTATGCAGTTATTATCGATAGAACCACAATAAATATACTTATTACTTTTATTATTACCACTTTAACATGCACTATTAGCCATATATTACTATTATTATCGCTAGAACAATAATAAATATACTTATTACTTTTATTATTATCAATATAACATGCACTATTAGCCATATTTTACTATTATTATGGCTAGAACTGTAATAATTATACTTATTACTTTTATTATCATCAATATAGCATGCATTATTACCCATATTGTGCAGTTATTATCGGTAGAACTATAATAAATATACTTATTACTTCTATTATCATCAATATAACATGCATTATTACCCATATTATGCAGTTATTATCGATAGAACCACAATTAATATACTTATTACTTTTATTATTACCAATTTAACATGCACTATTAGCCATATTTTACTATTATTATCGCTAGAACTATAATAAATATACTTATTACTTTTATTATTATCAATATAACATGCACTATTACCCATATTTTACTATTATTATCGTTAGAACTATAATAATTATACTTATTACTCCCGATATTATCAATATAACATGCATTATTACCCATGTTATGCAGTTATTATCGCTAGAACTATAATAAATATACTTATTACTTTTATTATCATCAATATAACATGCAATAGTACCCATAGTATGCAGTTATTATCGATAGAACTGTAATAAATATACATATTACTATTATTATTATCAATATAACATGCACTATTAGCCATATTTTACTATTATTATCGCTAGAACTGTAATAATTATACTTATTTCTCCCGATATTATCAATATAACATGCATTATTACCCATATTATGCAGTTATAATCGCTAGAGCTATAATAAATATACTTATTACTCCCCATATTATCAATATAACATGCATTATTATCCATATGATACAGTTATTGTCGCTAGAACTATAATAAATATACTTATTACTTTTATTATTATGAATATAATATGCACTATTAGCCATATTTTACTATTACTATCGCTAGAACTATAATAATTATACTTATAACTTCCGACATTATCAGTATAACATACATTATTACCCATATAATACAGTTATTATCGCTAGAACTGTAATAATTATACTTATTACTTTTATTATCATCAATATAGCATGCATTATTACCCATATTGTGCAGTTATTATCGGTAGAACAATAATAAATATACTTATTACTTTTATTATCGTCAATATAACATGCATTATTACCCATATTATGCAGTTATTATCGATAGAACCACAATAAATATACTTATTACTTTTATTATTACCAATTTAACATGCACTATTAGCCATATTTTACTATTATTATCGCTAGAACTATAATAAATATACTTATTACTTTTATTATTATCAATATAACATGCACTATTAGCCATATTTTACTATTATTATCTTTAGAACTATAATAATTATACTTATTACTCCCGATATTATCAATATAGCATGCATTATTACCCATATTATGCAGTTATAATCGCTAGAGCTATAATAAATATACTTATTACTCCCCATATTATCAATATAACATGCATTATTATCCATATGATACAGTTATTGTCGCTAGAACTATAATAAATATACTTATTACTTTTATTATTATGAATATAATATGCACTATTAGCCATATTTTACTATTACTATCGCTAGAACTATAATAATTATACTTATAACTTCCGACATTATCAGTATAACATACATTATTACCCATATAATACAGTTATTATCGCTAGAACTGTAATAATTATACTTATTACTTTTATTATTACCAATTTAACATGCACTATTAGCCATATTTTACTATTATTATCGCTAGAACTGTAATAAATATACTTATTACTTTTATTATCATCAATATAACATGCAATAGTACCCATATTATGCAGTTATTATTGATAGAACTATAATAAATATACATATTACTATTATTATTATCAATATAACATGCACTATTAGCCATATTTTACTATTATTATGGCTAAAACTGTAATAATTATACTTATTTCTCCCGATATTATCAATATAACATGCATTATTACCCATATTATGCAGTTATTATCGCTAGAACTATAATAAATATACTTATTACTTCCCATATTATCAATATAACATGCATTATTATCCATATGATACAGTTATTGTCGCTAGAACTATAATAAATATACTTATTACTTTTATTATAATGAATATAATGTGCACTATTAGCCATATTTTACTATTACTATCGCTAGAACGATAATAATTATACTTATAACTTCCGACATTATCAGTATAACATACATTATTACCCATATAATACAGTTATTATCGCTAGAACTGTAATAATTATACTTATTACTTTTATTATCATCAATATAGCATGCATTATTACCCATATTGTGCAGTTATTATCGGTAGAACAATAATAAATATACTTATTACTTTTATTATCGTCAATATAACATGCATTATTACCCATATTATGCAGTTATTATCGATAGAACCACAATAAATATACTTATTACTTTTATTATTACCAATTTAACATGCACTATTAGCCATATTTTACTATTATTATCGCTAGAACTATAATAAATATACTTATTACTTTTATTATTATCAATATAACATGCACTATTAGCCATATTTTACTATTATTATCTTTAGAACTATAATAATTATACTTATTACTCCCGATAATATCAATATAACATGCATTATTACCCCTGTTATGCAGTTATTATCGATAGAACCACAATTAATATACTTATTACTTTTATTATTACCAATTTAACATGCACTATTAGCCATATTTTACTATTATTATCGCTAGAACTATAATAAATATACTTATTACTTTTATTATTATCAATATAACATGCACTATTAGCCATATTTTACTATTATTATCGTTAGAACTATAATAATTATACTTATTACTCCCGATATTATCAATATAACATGCATTATTACCCCTGTTATGCAGTTATTATCGCTAGAACTATAATAAATATACTTCTTACTTTTATTATCATCGATGTAACATGCAATAGTACCCATATTATGCAGTTATTATCGATAGAACTATAATAAATATACTTATTACTTTTATTATTATCAATATAACATGCACTATTAGCCATATTTTAGTATTATTATCGCTAGAACTGTAATAATTATACTTATTACTTTTATTATTATCAATATAACATGCATTATTACCCATATAATGCAGTTATTATCGCTAGAACTCTAATGATTATACTTGTTACTTATATTATTATCAATATAACATGCATTATTACCCATATTATGTAGTTATTATCGCTAGAACTGTAATAAATATACTTATTACTTTTATTATCATCAATATAGCATGCATTATTACCCATATTATGCAGTTATTATCGTTAGAACTATAATAAATATACTTATTACTTTTATTATTATCAATATAACATGCATTATTACCCATATTTTACTATTATTATCGCTAGAACTGTAATAATTATACTTATTACTTTTATTATTATCAATATAACATGCATTATTACCCATATAATGCAGTTATTATCGCTAGAACTATAATAAATATACTTATTACTATTATTATTATCATTATAACATGCACTATTAGCCATATTTTACTATTATTATCGCTAGAACTATAATAAATATACTTATTACTCCCCATATTATCAATATAACATGCATTATTATCCATATGATACAGTTATTGTCGCTAGAACTATAATAAATATACTTATTACTTTTATTATTATGAATATAATATGCACTATTAGCCATATTTTACTATTACTATCGCTAGAACTATAATAATTATACTTATTACTTCCGACATTATCAGTATAACATACATTATTACCCATATAATACAGTTATTATCGCTAGAACTGTAATAATTATACTTATTACTTTTATTATCATCAATATAGCATGCATTATTACCCATATTGTGCAGTTATTATCGGTAGAACTATAATAAATATACTTATTACTTTTATTATCATCAATATAACATGTATTATTACCCATATTATGCAGTTATTATCGATAGAACCACAATAAATATACTTATTACTTTTATTATTACCAATTTAACATGCACTATTAGCCATATTTTACTATTATTATCGCTAGAACTATAATAAATATACTTACTACTTTTATTATTATCAATATAACATGCACTATTAGCCATATTTTTCTATTATTATCGTTAGAACTATAATAATTATACATATTAGTCCCGATATTATCAATATAACATGCATTATTACCCATATTATGCAGTTATTATCGCTAGAACTATAATAAATATACTTATTACTCCCCACATTATCAATATAACATGCATTATTATCCATATGATACAGTTATTGTCGCTGGAACTATAATAAATATACTTATTACTTTTATTATTATGAATATAATATGCACTATTAGCCATATTTTACTATTACTATCGCTAGAACTATAATAATTATACTTATAACTTCCGACATTATCAGTATAACATACATTATTACCCATATAATACAGTTATTATCGCTAGAACTGTAATAATTATACTTATTACTTTTATTATCATCAATATACCATGCATTATTACCCATATTGTGCAGTTATTATCGGTAGAACTATAATAAATATACTTATTACCCATATTATGCAGTTATTATCGATAGAACCACAATAAATATACTTATTACTTTTATTATTACCAATTTAACATGCACTATTAGCCATATTTTACTATTATTATCGCCAGAACTATAATAAATATACTTATTACTTTTATTATTATCAATATAACATGCACTATTAGGCATATTTTACTATTATTATGGCTAGAACTGTAATAATTATACTTATTACTTATATTATCATCAACATAGCATGCATTATTACCCATATTGTGCAGTTATTATCGGTAGAACTATAATAAATATACTTATTACTTTTATTATCATCAATATAACATGCATTATTACCCATATTATGCAGTTATTATCGATAGAACCACAATTAATATACTTATTACTTTTATTATTACCAATTTAACATGCACTATTAGCCATATTTTACTATTATTATCGCTAGAACTATAATAAATATACTTATTACTTTTATTATTATCAATATAACATGCACTATTACCCATATTTTACTATTATTATCGTTAGAACTATAATAATTATACTTATTACTCCCGATATTATCAATATAACATGCATTATTACCCATGTTATGCAGTTATTATCGCTAGAACTATAATAAATATACTTATTACTTTTATTATCATCAATATAACATGCAATAGTACCCATAGTATGCAGTTATTATCGATAGAACTGTAATAAATATACATATTACTATTATTATTATCAATATAACATGCACTATTAGCCATATTTTACTATTATTATCGCTAGAACTGTAATAATTATACTTATTTCTCCGGATATTATCAATATAACATGCATTATTACCCATATTATGCAGTTACTATCGCTAGAACTATAATTAATATACTTATTACTCCCCATATTGTCTATATAGCATGCATTATTATCCATGTGATACAGTTATTGTCGCTAGAACTATAATAAATATACTTATTACTTTTATTATTATGAATATAATATGCACTATTAGCCTTATTTTACTATTACTATCGCTAGAACTATAATAATTATACTTATAACTTCCGACATTATCAGTATAACATACATTATTACCCATTTAATACAGTTATTATCGCTAGAACTGTAATAATTATACTTATTGCTTTTATTATCATCAATATAGCATGCATTATTACCCATATTGTGCAGTTATTATCGATCGAACTGTAATAAATATACTTATTACTTTTATTATTATCAATATAACATGCATTATTACCCATATCTTACTATTATTATCGCTAGAACTGTAATAATAATACTTATTACTTATATTATTATCAATATAACATGCATTATTACCCATATTATGCAGTTATTATCGTTAGAACTATAATAAATATACATATTACTTTTATTATTATCAATATAACATGCATTATTACCCATATTTTACTATTATTATCGCTAGAACTGTAATAATTATACTTATTACTTTTATTATTATCAATATAACATGCATTATTACCCATATAATGCAGTTATTATCGCTAGAACTATAATAAATATACTTATTACTATTATTATTATTATTATAACATGCACTATTAGCCATATTTTACTATTATTATCGCTAGAACTGTAATAAATATACTTATTACTTGTATTATCATCAATATAGCATGCATTATTACCCATATTATGCAGTTATTATCGCTAGAACTGTAATAAATATACTTATTACTTTTATTATCATCAATATAGCATGCATTATTACCCATATTATGCAGTTATTATCGGTAGAACTATAATAAATATACTTATTACTTTTATTATTACCAATTTAACATGCACTATTAGCCATATTTTACTATTATTATCGCTAGAACTATAATAAATATACTTATTACTTTTATTATTATCAATATAACATGCACTATTAGCCATATTTTACTATTATTATCGTTAGAACTATAATAATTACACATATTACTCCCGATATTATCAATATAACATGCATTATTACCCATATTATGCAGTTATTATCGCTAGAACTATAATAAATATACTTATTACTTTTATTATTATGAATATAATATGCACTATTAGCCATATTTTACTATTACTATCGCTAGAACTATAATAATTATACTTATAACTTCCGACATTATCAGTATAACATACATTATTACCCATATAATACAGTTATTATCGCTAGAACTGTAATAATTATACTTATTACTTTTATTATCATCAATATACCATGCATTATTACCCATATTGTGCAGTTATTATCGGTAGAACTATAATAAATATACTTATTACCCATATTATGCAGTTATTATCGATAGAACCACAATAAATATACTTATTACTTTTATTATTACCAATTTAACATGCACTATTAGCCATATTTTACTATTATTATCGCCAGAACTATAATAAATATACTTATTACTTTTATTATTATCAATATAACATGCACCATTAGCCATATTTTACTATTATTATCGTTAGAACTATAATAATTATACATATTACTCCAGATATTATCAATATAACATGCATTACTACCCATATTATGCAGTTATTATCGCTAGAACTATAATAAATATGCTTATTACTCCCCATATTATCAATATAACATACATCATTACCCATATAATACAGTTATTATCGCTAGAACTGTAATAATTATACTTATTACTTTTATTATCATCAATATAGCATGCATTATTACCCATATTGTGCAGTTATTATCGGTAGAACTATAATAAATATACTTATTACTTTTATTATCATCAATATAACATGCATTATTACCCATATTATGCAGTTATTATCGATAGAACCACAATAAATATACTTATGACTTTTATTATTACCAATTTATCATGCACTATTAGCCATATTTTACTATTATTATCTTTAGAACCATAATAATTATACTTATTACTCCCGATATTATCAATATAACATGCATTATTACCCATATTATGCAGTTATTATCGCTAGAACTATAATAAATATACTTATTACTTTTATTATCATCAATATAACATGCAATAGTACCCATATTATGCAGTTATTATTGATAGAACTATAATAAATATACATATTACTATTATTATTATCAATATAACATGCACTATTAGCCATATTTTACTATTATTATCGCTAGAACTGTAATAATTATACTTATTTCTCCCGATATTATCAATATAACATGCATTATTACCCATATTATGCAGTTATTATTGCTAGAGCTATAATAAATATACTTATTACTTTTATTATCATCAATATAACATGCATTATTACTCATATTATGCAGTTATTATCGATAGAACCACAATAAATATACCTATTACTTTTATTATTACCAATTTAACATGCACTATTAGCCATATTTTACTATTATTATCGCTAGAACTGTAATAATTATACTTATTTCTCCCGATATTATCAATATAACATGCATTATTACCCATATTATGCAGTTATTATTGCTAGAGCTATAATAAATATACTTATTACTTTTATTATCATCAATATAGCATGCATTATTACCCATATTGTGCAGTTATTATCGGTAGAACTATAATAAATATACTTATTACTTTTATTATCATCAATATAACATGCATTATTACCCATATTATGCAGTTATTATTGATAGAGCCACAATAAATATACTTATTACTTTTATTATTACCAATTTAACATGCACTATTAGCCATATTTTACTATTATTATCGCTAGAACTATAATAAATATACTTATTACTTTTATTATTATCAATATAACATGCACTATTAGCCATATTTTACTATTATTATCGTTAGAACTATAATAATTACACATATTACTCCCGATATTATCAATATAACATGCATTATTACCCATATTATGCAGTTATTATCGCTAGAACTATAATAAATATACTTATTACTTTTATTATTATGAATATAATATGCACTATTAGCCATATTTTACTATTACTATCGCTAGAACTATAATAATTATACTTATAACTTCCGACATTATCAGTATAACATACATTATTACCCATATAATACAGTTATTATCGCTAGAACTGTAATAATTATACTTATTACTTTTATTATCATCAATATACCATGCATTATTACCCATATTGTGCAGTTATTATCGGTAGAACTATAATAAATATACTTATTACCCATATTATGCAGTTATTATCGATAGAACCACAATAAATATACTTATTACTTTTATTATTACCAATTTAACATGCACTATTAGCCATATTTTACTATTATTATCGCCAGAACTATAATAAATATACTTATTACTTTTATTATTATCAATATAACATGCACCATTAGCCATATTTTACTATTATTATCGTTAGAACTATAATAATTATACATATTACTCCAGATATTATCAATATAACATGCATTACTACCCATATTATGCAGTTATTATCGCTAGAACTATAATAAATATGCTTATTACTCCCCATATTATCAATATAACATACATCATTACCCATATAATACAGTTATTATCGCTAGAACTGTAATAATTATACTTATTACTTTTATTATCATCAATATAGCATGCATTATTACCCATATTGTGCAGTTATTATCGGTAGAACTATAATAAATATACTTATTACTTTTATTATCATCAATATAACATGCATTATTACCCATATTATGCAGTTATTATCGATAGAACCACAATAAATATACTTATGACTTTTATTATTACCAATTTATCATGCACTATTAGCCATATTTTACTATTATTATCTTTAGAACCATAATAATTATACTTATTACTCCCGATATTATCAATATAACATGCATTATTACCCATATTATGCAGTTATTATCGCTAGAACTATAATAAATATACTTATTACTTTTATTATCATCAATATAACATGCAATAGTACCCATATTATGCAGTTATTATTGATAGAACTATAATAAATATACATATTACTATTATTATTATCAATATAACATGCACTATTAGCCATATTTTACTATTATTATCGCTAGAACTGTAATAATTATACTTATTTCTCCCGATATTATCAATATAACATGCATTATTACCCATATTATGCAGTTATTATTGCTAGAGCTATAATAAATATACTTATTACTTTTATTATCATCAATATAACATGCATTATTACTCATATTATGCAGTTATTATCGATAGAACCACAATAAATATACCTATTACTTTTATTATTACCAATTTAACATGCACTATTAGCCATATTTTACTATTATTATCGCTAGAACTGTAATAATTATACTTATTTCTCCCGATATTATCAATATAACATGCATTATTACCCATATTATGCAGTTATTATTGCTAGAGCTATAATAAATATACTTATTACTTTTATTATCATCAATATAGCATGCATTATTACCCATATTGTGCAGTTATTATCGGTAGAACTATAATAAATATACTTATTACTTTTATTATCATCAATATAACATGCATTATTACCCATATTATGCAGTTATTATTGATAGAGCCACAATAAATATACTTATTACTTTTATTATTACCAATTTAACATGCACTATTAGCCATATTTTACTATTATTATCGCTAGAACTATAATAAATATACTTATTACTTTTATTATTATCAATATAACATGCACTATTAGCCATATTTTACTATTATTATCGTTAGAACTATAATAATTACACATATTACTCCCGATATTATCAATATAACATGCATTATTACCCATATTATGCAGTTATTATCGCTAGAACTATAATAAATATACTTATTACTTTTATTATTATGAATATAATATGCACTATTAGCCATATTTTACTATTACTATCGCTAGAACTATAATAATTATACTTATAACTTCCGACATTATCAGTATAACATACATTATTACCCATATAATACAGTTATTATCGCTAGAACTGTAATAATTATACTTATTACTTTTATTATCATCAATATACCATGCATTATTACCCATATTGTGCAGTTATTATCGGTAGAACTATAATAAATATACTTATTACCCATATTATGCAGTTATTATCGATAGAACCACAATAAATATACTTATTACTTTTATTATTACCAATTTAACATGCACTATTAGCCATATTTTACTATTATTATCGCCAGAACTATAATAAATATACTTATTACTTTTATTATTATCAATATAACATGCACCATTAGCCATATTTTACTATTATTATCGTTAGAACTATAATAATTATACATATTACTCCAGATATTATCAATATAACATGCATTACTACCCATATTATGCAGTTATTATCGCTAGAACTATAATAAATATGCTTATTACTCCCCATATTATCAATATAACATACATCATTACCCATATAATACAGTTATTATCGCTAGAACTGTAATAATTATACTTATTACTTTTATTATCATCAATATAGCATGCATTATTACCCATATTGTGCAGTTATTATCGGTAGAACTATAATAAATATACTTATTACTTTTATTATCATCAATATAACATGCATTATTACCCATATTATGCAGTTATTATCGATAGAACCACAATAAATATACTTATGACTTTTATTATTACCAATTTATCATGCACTATTAGCCATATTTTACTATTATTATCTTTAGAACCATAATAATTATACTTATTACTCCCGATATTATCAATATAACATGCATTATTACCCATATTATGCAGTTATTATCGCTAGAACTATAATAAATATACTTATTACTTTTATTATCATCAATATAACATGCAATAGTACCCATATTATGCAGTTATTATTGATAGAACTATAATAAATATACATATTACTATTATTATTATCAATATAACATGCACTATTAGCCATATTTTACTATTATTATCGCTAGAACTGTAATAATTATACTTATTTCTCCCGATATTATCAATATAACATGCATTATTACCCATATTATGCAGTTATTATTGCTAGAGCTATAATAAATATACTTATTACTTTTATTATCATCAATATAACATGCATTATTACTCATATTATGCAGTTATTATCGATAGAACCACAATAAATATACCTATTACTTTTATTATTACCAATTTAACATGCACTATTAGCCATATTTTACTATTATTATCGCTAGAACTGTAATAATTATACTTATTTCTCCCGATATTATCAATATAACATGCATTATTACCCATATTATGCAGTTATTATTGCTAGAGCTATAATAAATATACTTATTACTTTTATTATCATCAATATAGCATGCATTATTACCCATATTGTGCAGTTATTATCGGTAGAACTATAATAAATATACTTATTACTTTTATTATCATCAATATAACATGCATTATTACCCATATTATGCAGTTATTATTGATAGAGCCACAATAAATATACTTATTACTTTTATTATTACCAATTTAACATGCACTATTAGCCATATTTTACTATTATTATCGCTAGAACTATAATAAATATACTTATTACTTTTATTATTATCAATATAACATGCACTATTAGCCATATTTTACTATTATTATCGTTAGAACTATAATAATAATACATATTACTCCCGATATTATCAATATAACATGCATTACTACCCATATTATGCAGTTATTGTCGCTAGAACTATAATAAATATACTTACTACTTTTATTATTATGAATATAATATGCACTATTAGCCATATTTTACTATTACTATCGCTAGAACTATAATAATTATACTTATAACTTCCGACATTATCAGTATAACATACATTATTACCCATATATCATACAGTTATTATCGCTAGAACTGTAATAATTATACTTATTACTTTTATTATCATCTATATAGCATGCATTATTACCCATATTGTGCAGTTATTATCGGTAGAACTATAATAAATATACTTATTACTTTTATTATCATCAATATAACATGCATTATTACCCATATTATGCAGTTATTATCGATAGAACCACAATAAATATACTTATTACTTTTATTATTACCACTTTAACATGCACTATTAGCCATATATTACTATTATTATCGCTAGAACAATAATAAATATACTTATTACTTTTATTATTATCAATATAACATGCACTATTAGGCATATTTTACTATTATTATGGCTAGAACTGTAATAATTATACTTATTACTTATATTATCATCAACATAGCATGCATTATTACCCATATTGTGCAGTTATTATCGGTAGAACTATAATAAATATACTTATTACTTTTATTATTATGAATATAATATGCACTATTAGCCTTATTTTACTATTACTATCGCTAGAACTATAATAATTATACTTATAACTTCCGACATTATCAGTATAACATACATTATTACCCATTTAATACAGTTATTATCGCTAGAACTGTAATAATTATACTTATTGCTTTTATTATCATCAATATAGCATGCATTATTACCCATATTGTGCAGTTATTATCGATCGAACTGTAATAAATATACTTATTACTTTTATTATTATCAATATAACATGCATTATTACCCATATCTTACTATTATTATCGCTAGAACTGTAATAATAATACTTATTACTTATATTATTATCAATATAACATGCATTATTACCCATATTATGTAGTTATTATCGCTAGAACTGTAATAAATATACTTATTACTTTTATTATCATCAATATAGCATGCATTATTACCCATATTATGCAGTTATTATCGTTAGAACTATAATAAATATACTTATTACTTTTATTATTATCAATATAACATGCATTATTACCCATATTTTACTATTATTATCGCTAGAACTGTAATAATTATACTTATTACTTTTATTATTATCAATATAACATGCATTATTACCCATATAATGCAGTTATTATCGCTAGAACTATAATAAATATACTTATTACTATTATTATTATTATTATAACATGCACTATTAGCCATATTTTACTATTATTATCGCTAGAACTGTAATAAATATACTTATTACTTTTATTATCATCAATATAGCATGCATTATTACCCATATTATGCAGTTATTATCGCTAGAACTGTAATAAATATACTTATTACTTTTATTATCATCAATATAGCATGCATTATTACCCATATTATGCAGTTATTATCGGTAGAACTATAATAAATATACTTATTACTTTTATTATTACCAATTTAACATGCACTATTAGCCATATTTTACTATTATTATCGCTAGAACTATAATAAATATACTTATTACTTTTATTATTATCAATATAACATGCACTATTAGCCATGTTTTACTATTATTATCGTTAGAACTATAATAATTACACATATTACTCCCGATATTATCAATATAACATGCATTACTACCCATATTATGCAGTTATTATCGCTAGAACTATAATAAATATTCTTATTACTCCCCATATTATCAATATAACATGCATTATTATCCATGTGATACAGTTATTGTCGCTAGAACTATAATAAATATACTTACTACTTTTATTATTATGAATATAATATGCACTATTAGCCATATTTTACTATTACTATCGCTAGAACTATAATAATTATACTTATAACTTCCGACATTATCAGTATAACATACATTATTACCCATATATCATACAGTTATTATCGCTAGAACTGTAATAATTATACTTATTACTTTTATTATCATCTATATAGCATGCATTATTACCCATATTGTGCAGTTATTATCGGTAGAACTATAATAAATATACTTATTACTTTTATTATCATCAATATAACATGCATTATTACCCATATTATGCAGTTATTATCGATAGAACCACAATAAATATACTTATTACTTTTATTATTACCACTTTAACATGCACTATTAGCCATATATTACTATTATTATCGCTAGAACAATAATAAATATACTTATTACTTTTATTATTATCAATATAACATGCACTATTAGCCATATTTTACTATTATTATGGCTAGAACTGTAATAATTATACTTATTACTTTTATTATCATCAATATAGCATGCATTATTACCCATATTGTGCAGTTATTATCGGTAGAACTATAATAAATATACTTATTACTTTTATTATCATCAATATAACATGCATTATTACCCATATTATGCAGTTATTATCGATAGAACCACAATTAATATACTTATTACTTTTATTATTACCAATTTAACATGCACTATTAGCCATATTTTACTATTATTATCGCTAGAACTATAATAAATATACTTATTACTTTTATTATTATCAATATAACATGCACTATTAGCCATATTTTACTATTATTATCGTTAGAACTATAATAATTACACATATTACTCCCGATATTATCAATATAACATGCATTACTACCCATATTATGCAGTTATTATCGCTAGAACTATAATAAATATACTTATTACTCCCCATATTATCAATATAACATGCATTATTATCCATGTGATACAGTTATTGTCGCTAGAACTATAATAAATATACTTACTACTTTTATTATTATGAATATAATATGCACTATTAGCCATATTTTACTATTACTATCGCTAGAACTATAATAATTATACTTATAACTTCCGACATTATCAGTATAACATACATTATTACCCATATATCATACAGTTATTATCGCTAGAACTGTAATAATTATACTTATTACTTTTATTATCATCTATATAGCATGCATTATTACCCATATTGTGCAGTTATTATCGGTAGAACTATAATAAATATACTTATTACTTTTATTATCATCAATATAACATGCATTATTACCCATATTATGCAGTTATTATCGATAGAACCACAATAAATATACTTATTACTTTTATTATTACCACTTTAACATGCACTATTAGCCATATATTACTATTATTATCGCTAGAACAATAATAAATATACTTATTACTTTTATTATTATCAATATAACATGCACTATTAGCCATATTTTACTATTATTATGGCTAGAACTGTAATAATTATACTTATTACTTTTATTATCATCAATATAGCATGCATTATTACCCATATTGTGCAGTTATTATCGGTAGAACTATAATAAATATACTTATTACTTTTATTATCATCAATATAACATGCATTATTACCCATATTATGCAGTTATTATCGATAGAACCACAATTAATATACTTATTACTTTTATTATTACCAATTTAACATGCACTATTAGCCATATTTTACTATTATTATCGCTAGAACTATAATAAATATACTTATTACTTTTATTATTATCAATATAACATGCACTATTACCCATATTTTACTATTATTATCGTTAGAACTATAATAATTATACTTATTACTCCCGATATTATCAATATAACATGCATTATTACCCATGTTATGCAGTTATTATCGCTAGAACTATAATAAATATACTTATTACTTTTATTATCATCAATATAACATGCAATAGTACCCATAGTATGCAGTTATTATCGATAGAACTGTAATAAATATACATATTACTATTATTATTATCAATATAACATGCACTATTAGCCATATTTTACTATTATTATCGCTAGAACTGTAATAATTATACTTATTTCTCCCGATATTATCAATATAACATGCATTATTACCCATATTATGCAGTTATAATCGCTAGAGCTATAATAAATATACTTATTACTCCCCATATTATCAATATAACATGCATTATTATCCATATGATACAGTTATTGTCGCTAGAACTATAATAAATATACTTATTACTTTTATTATTATGAATATAATATGCACTATTAGCCATATTTTACTATTACTATCGCTAGAACTATAATAATTATACTTATAACTTCCGACATTATCAGTATAACATACATTATTACCCATATAATACAGTTATTATCGCTAGAACTGTAATAATTATACTTATTACTTTTATTATCATCAATATAGCATGCATTATTACCCATATTGTGCAGTTATTATCGGTAGAACAATAATAAATATACTTATTACTTTTATTATCGTCAATATAACATGCATTATTACCCATATTATGCAGTTATTATCGATAGAACCACAATAAATATACTTATTACTTTTATTATTACCAATTTAACATGCACTATTAGCCATATTTTACTATTATTATCGCTAGAACTATAATAAATATACTTATTACTTTTATTATTATCAATATAACATGCACTATTAGCCATATTTTACTATTATTATCTTTAGAACTATAATAATTATACTTATTACTCCCGATATTATCAATATAGCATGCATTATTACCCATATTATGCAGTTATAATCGCTAGAGCTATAATAAATATACTTATTACTCCCCATATTATCAATATAACATGCATTATTATCCATATGATACAGTTATTGTCGCTAGAACTATAATAAATATACTTATTACTTTTATTATTATGAATATAATATGCACTATTAGCCATATTTTACTATTACTATCGCTAGAACTATAATAATTATACTTATAACTTCCGACATTATCAGTATAACATACATTATTACCCATATAATACAGTTATTATCGCTAGAACTGTAATAATTATACTTATTACTTTTATTATTACCAATTTAACATGCACTATTAGCCATATTTTACTATTATTATCGCTAGAACTGTAATAAATATACTTATTACTTTTATTATCATCAATATAACATGCAATAGTACCCATATTATGCAGTTATTATTGATAGAACTATAATAAATATACATATTACTATTATTATTATCAATATAACATGCACTATTAGCCATATTTTACTATTATTATGGCTAAAACTGTAATAATTATACTTATTTCTCCCGATATTATCAATATAACATGCATTATTACCCATATTATGCAGTTATTATCGCTAGAACTATAATAAATATACTTATTACTTCCCATATTATCAATATAACATGCATTATTATCCATATGATACAGTTATTGTCGCTAGAACTATAATAAATATACTTATTACTTTTATTATAATGAATATAATGTGCACTATTAGCCATATTTTACTATTACTATCGCTAGAACGATAATAATTATACTTATAACTTCCGACATTATCAGTATAACATACATTATTACCCATATAATACAGTTATTATCGCTAGAACTGTAATAATTATACTTATTACTTTTATTATCATCAATATAGCATGCATTATTACCCATATTGTGCAGTTATTATCGGTAGAACAATAATAAATATACTTATTACTTTTATTATCGTCAATATAACATGCATTATTACCCATATTATGCAGTTATTATCGATAGAACCACAATAAATATACTTATTACTTTTATTATTACCAATTTAACATGCACTATTAGCCATATTTTACTATTATTATCGCTAGAACTATAATAAATATACTTATTACTTTTATTATTATCAATATAACATGCACTATTAGCCATATTTTACTATTATTATCTTTAGAACTATAATAATTATACTTATTACTCCCGATAATATCAATATAACATGCATTATTACCCCTGTTATGCAGTTATTATCGATAGAACCACAATTAATATACTTATTACTTTTATTATTACCAATTTAACATGCACTATTAGCCATATTTTACTATTATTATCGCTAGAACTATAATAAATATACTTATTACTTTTATTATTATCAATATAACATGCACTATTAGCCATATTTTACTATTATTATCGTTAGAACTATAATAATTATACTTATTACTCCCGATATTATCAATATAACATGCATTATTACCCCTGTTATGCAGTTATTATCGCTAGAACTATAATAAATATACTTCTTACTTTTATTATCATCGATGTAACATGCAATAGTACCCATATTATGCAGTTATTATCGATAGAACTATAATAAATATACTTATTACTTTTATTATTATCAATATAACATGCACTATTAGCCATATTTTAGTATTATTATCGCTAGAACTGTAATAATTATACTTATTACTTTTATTATTATCAATATAACATGCATTATTACCCATATAATGCAGTTATTATCGCTAGAACTCTAATGATTATACTTGTTACTTATATTATTATCAATATAACATGCATTATTACCCATATTATGTAGTTATTATCGCTAGAACTGTAATAAATATACTTATTACTTTTATTATCATCAATATAGCATGCATTATTACCCATATTATGCAGTTATTATCGTTAGAACTATAATAAATATACTTATTACTTTTATTATTATCAATATAACATGCATTATTACCCATATTTTACTATTATTATCGCTAGAACTGTAATAATTATACTTATTACTTTTATTATTATCAATATAACATGCATTATTACCCATATAATGCAGTTATTATCGCTAGAACTATAATAAATATACTTATTACTATTATTATTATCATTATAACATGCACTATTAGCCATATTTTACTATTATTATCGCTAGAACTATAATAAATATACTTATTACTCCCCATATTATCAATATAACATGCATTATTATCCATATGATACAGTTATTGTCGCTAGAACTATAATAAATATACTTATTACTTTTATTATTATGAATATAATATGCACTATTAGCCATATTTTACTATTACTATCGCTAGAACTATAATAATTATACTTATTACTTCCGACATTATCAGTATAACATACATTATTACCCATATAATACAGTTATTATCGCTAGAACTGTAATAATTATACTTATTACTTTTATTATCATCAATATAGCATGCATTATTACCCATATTGTGCAGTTATTATCGGTAGAACTATAATAAATATACTTATTACTTTTATTATCATCAATATAACATGTATTATTACCCATATTATGCAGTTATTATCGATAGAACCACAATAAATATACTTATTACTTTTATTATTACCAATTTAACATGCACTATTAGCCATATTTTACTATTATTATCGCTAGAACTATAATAAATATACTTACTACTTTTATTATTATCAATATAACATGCACTATTAGCCATATTTTTCTATTATTATCGTTAGAACTATAATAATTATACATATTAGTCCCGATATTATCAATATAACATGCATTATTACCCATATTATGCAGTTATTATCGCTAGAACTATAATAAATATACTTATTACTCCCCACATTATCAATATAACATGCATTATTATCCATATGATACAGTTATTGTCGCTGGAACTATAATAAATATACTTATTACTTTTATTATTATGAATATAATATGCACTATTAGCCATATTTTACTATTACTATCGCTGGAACTATAATAATTATACTTATAACTACCGACATTATCAGTATAACATACATTATTACCCATATAATACAGTTATTATCGCTAGAACTGTAATAATTATACTTATTACTTTTATTATCATCAATATAGCATGCATTATTACCCATATTGTGCAGTTATTATCGGTAGAACTATAATAAATATACTTATTACTTTTATTATCATCAATATAGCATGCATTATTACCCATATTATGCAGTTATTATCGATAGAACCACAATAAATATACTTATTACTTTTATTATTACCAATTTAACATGCACTATTAGCCATATTTTACTATTATTATCGCTAGAACTATAATAAATATACTTATTACTTTTATTATTATCAATATAACATTCGCTATTAGCCATATTTTACTATTATTATCGTTAGAACTATAATAATTATACTTATTACTCCCGATATTATCAATATAACATGCATTATTACCCATATTATGCAGTTATTATCGCTAGAACTATAATAAATATACTTATTACTTTTATTATCATCAATATAACATGCAATAGTACCCATATTATGCAGTTATTATTGATAGAACTATAATAAATATACATATTACTATTATTATTATCAATATAACATGCACTATTAGCCATATTTTACTATTATTATGGCTAAAACTGTAATAATTATACTTATTTCTCCCGATATTATCAATATAACATGCATTATTACCCATATTATGCAGTTATTATCGCTAGAACTATGATAAATATACTTATTACTTCCCATATTATCAATATAACATGCATTATTATCCATATGATACAGTTATTGTCGCTAGAACTATAATAAATATACTTATTACTTTTATTATAATGAAAATAATATGCACTATTAGCCATATTTTACTATTACTATCGCTAGAACTATAATAATTATACTTATAACTTCCGACATTATCAGTATAACATACATTATTACCCATATAATACAGTTATTATCGCTAGAACTGTAATAATTATACTTATTTCTCCCAATATTATCAATATAACATGCATTATTACCCATATTATGCAGTTATTATCGCTAGAGCTATAATAAATATACTTATTACTTTTATTATTATGAATATAATATGCACTATAAGCCATATTTTACTATTATTATCGCTAGAACTATAATAAATATACTTATTACTTTTATTATTATCAATATAACATGCACTATTAGCCATATTTTACTATTATTATCGTTAGAACTATAATAATTATACATATTACTCCCGATATTATCAATATAACATGCATTATTACCCATATTGTGCAGTTATTATCGGTAGAACTATAATAAATATACTTATTACTTTTATTATCATCAATATAACATGCATTATTACCCATATTATGCAGTTATTATCGATAGACCCACAATAAATATACTTATTACTTTTTTATTACCAATTTAACATGCACTATTAGCCATATTTTACTATTATTATCGCTAGAACTATAATAAATATACTTATTACTTTTATTATTATCAATATAACATGCACTATTAGCCATATTTTACTATTATTATCTTTAGAACTATAATAATTATACTTATTACTCCCGATATTATCAATATAACATGCATTATTACCCATATTATGCAGTTATTATCGCTAGAACTATAATAAATATACTTATTACTTTTATTATCATCAATATAACATGCAATAGTACCCATATTATGCAGTTATTATTGATAGAACTATAATAAATATACATATTACTATTATTAGTATCAATTTAACATGCACTATTAGCCATATTTTACTATTATTATCGCTAGAACTGTAATAATTATACTTATTTCTCCCGATATTATCAATATAACATGCATTATTACCCATATTATGCAGTTATAATCGCTAGAGCTATAATAAATATACTTATTACTCCCCATATTATCAATATAACATGCATTATTATCCATATGATACAGTTATTGTCGCTAGAACTATAATAAATATACTTATTACTTTTATTATTATGAATATAATATGCACTATTAGCCATATTTTACTATTACTATCGCTAGAACTATAATAATTATACTTATAACTTCCGACATTATCAGTATAACATACATTATTACCCATATAATACAGTTATTATCGCTAGAACTGTAATAATTATACTTATTACTTTTATTATCATCAATATAGCATGCATTATTACCCATATTGTGCAGTTATTATCGGTAGAACAATAATAAATATACTTATTACTTTTATTATCGTCAATATAACATGCATTATTACCCATATTATGCAGTTATTATCGATAGAACCACAATAAATATACTTATTACTTTTATTATTACCAATTTAACATGCACTATTAGCCATATTTTACTATTATTATCGCTAGAACTATAATAAATATACTTATTACTTTTATTATTATCAATATAACATGCACTATTAGCCATATTTTACTATTATTATCTTTAGAACTATAATAATTATACTTATTACTTTTATTATTATCAATATAACATGCACTATTAGCCATATTTTACTATTATTATCGTTAGAACTATAATAATTATACTTATTACTCCCGATATTATCAATATAACATGCATTATTACCCCTGTTATGCAGTTATTATCGCTAGAACTATAATAAATATACTTCTTACTTTTATTATCATCGATGTAACATGCAATAGTACCCATATTATGCAGTTATTATCGATAGAACTATAATAAATATACTTATTACTTTTATTATTATCAATATAACATGCATTATTACCCATATAATGCAGTTATTATCGCTAGAACTCTAATGATTATACTTATTACTTATATTATTATCAATATAACATGCATTATTACCCATATTATGTAGTTATTATCGCTAGAACTGTAATAAATATACTTATTACTTTTATTATCATCAATATAGCATGCATTATTACCCATATTATGCAGTTATTATCGTTAGAACTATAATAAATATACTTATTACTTTTATTATCATCAATATAACATGCAATAGTACCCATATTATGCAGTTACTATTGATAGAACTATAATAAATATACATATTACTATTACTATTATCAATACAACATGCACTATTAGCCATATTTTACTATTATTATCGCTAGAACTGTAATAATTATACTTATTTCTCCCGATATTATCAATATAACATGCACTATTACCCATATTGTGCAGTTATTATCGGTAGAACTATAATAAATATACTTATTACTTTTATTATCATCAATATAACATGCATTATTACCCATATTATGCAGTTATTATCGCTATAACTATAATAAATATACTTATTACTTCCCATATTATCAATATAACATGCATTATTATCCATATGATACAGTTATTGTCGCTAGAACTATAATAAATATACTTATTACTTTTATTATAATGAATATAATATGCACTATTAGCCATATTTTACTATTACTATCGCTAGAACTATAATAATTATACTTATAACTTCCGACATTATCAGTATAACATACATTATTACCCATATAATACAGTTATTATCGCTAGAACTGTAATAATTATACTTATTTCTCCCAATATTATCAATATAACATGCATTATTACCCATATTATGCAGTTATTATCGCTAGAGCTATAATAAATATACTTATTACTTTTATTATTATGAATATAATATGCACTATTAGCCATATTTTACTATTATTATCGCTAGAACTATAATAAATAACTTATTACTTTTACTATTATCAATATAACATGCACTATTAGCCTTATTTTACTATTATTATCGTTAGAACTATAATAATTATACATATTACTCCCGATATTATCAATATAACATGCATTATTACCCATATTATGCAGTTATTATCGCTAGAACTATAATAAATATACTTATTACTCCCCATATTATCAATATAACATGCATTATTATCCATATGATACAGTTATTGTCGCTAGAACTATAATAAATATACTTATTACTTTTATTATTATGAATATAATATGCACTATTAGCCATATTTTACTATTACTATCGCTAGAACTATAAGAATTATACTTATAACTTCCGACATTATCAGCATAACATACATTATTACCCATATAATACAGTTATTATCGCTAGAACTGTAATAATTATACTTATTACTTTTATTATCATCAATATAGCATGCAATAGTACCCATATTATGCAGTTATTATTGATAGAACTATAATTAATATACATATTACTATTATTATTATCAATGTAACATGCACTATTAGCCATATTTTACTATTATTATCGCTAGAACTGTAATAATTATGCTTATTTCTCCCGATATTATCAATATAACATGCATTATTACCCATATTATGCAGTTATTATCGCTAGAGCTATAATAAATATACTTATTACTTTTATTATTATGAATATAATATGCACTATTAGCCATATTTTACTATTACTATCGCTAGAACTATAATAATTATACTTATAATTTCCGACATTATCAGTATAACATACATTATTACCCATATAATACAGTTATTGTCGCTAGAACTGTAATAACTATACTTATTACTTTTATTATCATCAATATAGCATGCATTATTACCCATATTGCGCAGTTATTATCGGTAGAACTATAATAAATATACTTATTACTTTTATTATCATCAATATAACATGCATTATTACCCATATTATGCAGTTATTATCGATAGAGCCACAATAAATATACTTATTACTTTTATTATTACCAATTTAACATGCACTGTTAGCCATATTTTACTATTATTATCGCTAGAACTATAATAAATATACTTATTACTTTTATTATTATCAATATAACATTCGCTATTAGCCATATTTTACTATTATTATCGTTAGAACTATAATAATTATACTTATTACTCCCGATATTATCAATATAACATGCATTATTACCCATAATATGCAGTTATTATCGCTAGAACTATAATAAATATACTTATTACTTTTATTATCATCAATATAACATGCAATAGTACCCATATTATGCAGTTATTATTGATAGAACTATAATAAATATACATATTACTATTATTATTATCAATATAACATGCACTATTAGCCATATTTTACTATTATTATGGCTAGAACTGTAATAATTGTACTTATTTCTCCCGATATTATCAATATAACATGCATTATTACCCATATTACGCAGTTATTATCGCTAGAACTATAATAAATATACTTATTACTTCCCATATTATCAATATAACATGCATTATTATCCATGTGATACAGTTATTGTCGCTAGAACTATAATAAATATACTTATTACTTTTATTATTATGAACATAATATGCACTATTAGCCATTTTTTACTATTACTATCGCTAGAACTATAATAATTATACTTATAACTTCCGACATTATCAGTATAACATACATTATTACCCATATAATACAGTTACTATCGCTAGAAAAGTAATAATTATACTTATTACTTTTACTATCATCAATATAGCATGCATTATTACCCATATTGTGCAGTTATTATCGGTAGAACTATAATAAATATACTTATTACTTTTATTATCATCAATATAACATGCATTATTACCCATATTATGCAGTTATTATCGATAGAACCACAATAAATATACTTATTACTTTTATTATTACCAATTTAACATGCACTATTAGCCATATTTTACTATTATTATCGCTAGAACTATAATAAATATACTTATTACTTTTATTATTATCAATATAACATGCACTATTAGCCATATTTTACTATTATTATCTTTAGAACTATAATAATTATACTTATTACTCCCGATATTATCAATATAGCATGCATTATTACCCATATTATGCAGTTATAATCGCTAGAGCTATAATAAATATACTTATTACTCCCCATATTATCAATATAACATGCATTATTATCCATATGATACAGTTATTGTCGCTAGAACTATAATAAATATACTTATTACTTTTATTATTATGAATATAATATGCACTATTAGCCATATTTTACTATTACTATCGCTAGAACTATAATAATTATACTTATAACTTCCGACATTATCAGTATAACATACATTATTACCCATATAATACAGTTATTATCGCTAGAACTGTAATAATTATACTTATTACTTTTATTATCATCAATATAGCATGCATTATTACCCATATTGTGCAGTTATTATCGGTAGAACAATAATAAATATACTTATTACTTTTATTATCGTCAATATAACATGCATTATTACCCATATTATGCAGTTATTATCGATAGAACCACAATAAATATACTTATTACTTTTATTATTACCAATTTAACATGCACTATTAGCCATATTTTACTATTATTATCGCTAGAACTATAATAAATATACTTATTACTTTTATTATTATCAATATAACATGCACTATTAGCCATATTTTACTATTATTATCTTTAGAACTATAATAATTATACTTATTACTCCCGATATTATCAATATAGCATGCATTATTACCCATATTATGCAGTTATAATCGCTAGAGCTATAATAAATATACTTATTACTCCCCATATTATCAATATAACATGCATTATTATCCATATGATACAGTTATTGTCGCTAGAGCTATAATAAATATACTTATTACTTTTATTATTATGAATATAATATGCACTATTAGCCATATTTTACTATTACTATCGCTAGAACTATAATAATTATACTTATAACTTCCGACATTATCAGTATAACATACATTATTACCCATATAATACAGTTATTATCGCTAGAACTGTAATAATTATACTTATTACTTTTATTATCATCAATATAGCATGCATTATTACCCATATTGTGCAGTTATTATCGGTAGAACAATAATAAATATACTTATTACTTTTATTATCGTCAATATAACATGCATTATTACCCATATTATGCAGTTATTATCGATAGAACCACAATAAATATACTTATTACTTTTATTATTACCAATTTAACATGCACTATTAGCCATATTTTACTATTATTATCGCTAGAACTATAATAAATATACTTATTACTTTTATTATTATCAATATAACATGCACTATTAGCCATATTTTACTATTATTATCTTTAGAACTATAATAATTATACTTATTGCTCCCGATATTATCAATATAACATGCATTATTACCCATATTATGCAGTTATTATCGCTAGAACTATAATAAATATACTTATTACTTTTATTATCATCAATATAACATGCAATAGTACCCATATTATGCAGTTATTATTGATAGAACTATAATAAATATACATATTACTATTATTATTATCAATATAACATGCACTATTAGCCATATTTTACTATTATTATCGCTAGAACTGTAATAATTATACTTATTTCTCCCGATATTATCAATATAACATGCACTATTACCCATATTATGCAGTTATTATCGCTAGAGCTATAATAAATATACTTATTACTTTTATTATTATGAATATAATATGCACTATTAGCCATATTTTACTATTACTATCGCTAGAACTATAATAATTATACTTATAACTTCCGACATTATCAGTATAACATACATTATTACCCATATAATACAGTTATTATCGCTAGAACTGTAATAATTATACTTATTACTTTTATTATCATCAATATAGCATGCATTATTACCCATATTGTGCAGTTATTATCGGTAGAACTATAATAAATATACTTATTACTTTTATTATCATCAATATAACATGCATTATTACCCATATTATGCAGTTATTATCGCTATAACTATAATAAATATACTTATTACTTCCCATATTATCAATATAACATGCATTATTATCCATATGATACAGTTATTGTCGCTAGAACTATAATAAATATACTTATTACTTTTATTATAATGAATATAATATGCACTATTAGCCATATTTTACTATTACTATCGCTAGAACTATAATAATTATACTTATAACTTCCGACATTATCAGTATAACATACATTATTACCCATATAATACAGTTATTATCGCTAGAACTGTAATAATTATACTTATTTCTCCCAATATTATCAATATAACATGCATTATTACCCATATTATGCAGTTATTATCGCTAGAGCTATAATAAATATACTTATTACTTTTATTATTATGAATATAATATGCACTATTAGCCATATTTTACTATTATTATCGCTAGAACTATAATAAATAACTTATTACTTTTACTATTATCAATATAACATGCACTATTAGCCATATTTTACTATTATTATCGTTAGAACTATAATAATTATACATATTACTCCCGATATTATCAATATAACATGCATTATTACCCATATTATGCAGTTATTATCGCTAGAACTATAATAAATATACTTATTACTCCCCATATTATCAATATAACATGCATTATTATCCATATGATACAGTTATTGTCGCTAGAACTATAATAAATATACTTATTACTTTTATTATTATGAATATAATATGCACTATTAGCCATATTTTACTATTACTATCGCTAGAACTATAAGAATTATACTTATAACTTCCGACATTATCAGTATAACATACATTATTACCCATATAATACAGTTATTATCGCTAGAACTGTAATAATTATACTTATTACTTTTATTATCATCAATATAGCATGCATTATTACCCATATTATGCAGTTATTATCGTTAGAACTATAATAAATATACTTATTACTTTTATTATTATCAATATAACATGCATTATTACCCATATTTTACTATTATTATCGCTAGAACTGTAATAATTATACTTATTACTTTTATTATTATCAATATAACATGCATTATTACCCATATAATGCAGTTATTATCGCTAGAACTATAATAAATATACTTATTACTATTATTATCATCAATATAGCATGCATTATTACCCATATTGTGCAGTTATTATCGGTAGAACTATAATAAATATACTTATTACTTTTATTATCATCAATATAACATGCATTATTACCCATATTATGCAGTTATTATCGATAGAACCACAATAAATATACTTATTACTTTTATTATTACCAATTTAACATGCACTATTAGCCATATTTTACTATTATTATCGCTAGAACTATAATAAATATACTTATTACTTTTATTATTATCAATATAACATGCACTATTAGCCATATTTTACTATTATTATCTTTAGAACTATAATAATTATACTTATTACTCCCGATATTATCAATATAGCATGCATTATTACCCATATTATGCAGTTATAATCGCTAGAGCTATAATAAATATACTTATTACTCCCCATATTATCAATATAACATGCATTATTATCCATATGATACAGTTATTGTCGCTAGAACTATAATAAATATACTTATTACTTTTATTATTATGAATATAATATGCACTATTAGCCATATTTTACTATTACTATCGCTAGAACTATAATAATTATACTTATAACTTCCGACATTATCAGTATAACATACATTATTACCCATATAATACAGTTATTATCGCTAGAACTGTAATAATTATACTTATTACTTTTATTATCATCAATATAGCATGCATTATTACCCATATTGTGCAGTTATTATCGGTAGAACAATAATAAATATACTTATTACTTTTATTATCGTCAATATAACATGCATTATTACCCATATTATGCAGTTATTATCGATAGAACCACAATAAATATACTTATTACTTTTATTATTACCAATTTAACATGCACTATTAGCCATATTTTACTATTATTATCGCTAGAACTATAATAAATATACTTATTACTTTTATTATTATCAATATAACATGCACTATTAGCCATATTTTACTATTATTATCTTTAGAACTATAATAATTATACTTATTACTCCCGATATTATCAATATAGCATGCATTATTACCCATATTATGCAGTTATAATCGCTAGAGCTATAATAAATATACTTATTACTCCCCATATTATCAATATAACATGCACTATTATCCATATGATACAGTTATTGTCGCTAGAGCTATAATAAATATACTTATTACTTTTATTATTATGAATATAATATGCACTATTAGCCATATTTTACTATTACTATCGCTAGAACTATAATAATTATACTTATAACTTCCGACATTATCAGTATAACATACATTATTACCCATATAATACAGTTATTATCGCTAGAACTGTAATAATTATACTTATTACTTTTATTATCATCAATATAGCATGCATTATTACCCATATTGTGCAGTTATTATCGGTAGAACAATAATAAATATACTTATTACTTTTATTATCGTCAATATAACATGCATTATTACCCATATTATGCAGTTATTATCGATAGAACCACAATAAATATACTTATTACTTTTATTATTACCAATTTAACATGCACTATTAGCCATATTTTACTATTATTATCGCTAGAACTATAATAAATATACTTATTACTTTTATTATTATCAATATAACATGCACTATTAGCCATATTTTACTATTATTATCTTTAGAACTATAATAATTATACTTATTGCTCCCGATATTATCAATATAACATGCATTATTACCCATATTATGCAGTTATTATCGCTAGAACTATAATAAATATACTTATTACTTTTATTATCATCAATATAACATGCAATAGTACCCATATTATGCAGTTATTATTGATAGAACTATAATAAATATACATATTACTATTATTATTATCAATATAACATGCACTATTAGCCATATTTTACTATTATTATCGCTAGAACTGTAATAATTATACTTATTTCTCCCGATATTATCAATATAACATGCACTATTACCCATATTATGCAGTTATTATCGCTAGAGCTATAATAAATATACTTATTACTTTTATTATTATGAATATAATATGCACTATTAGCCATATTTTACTATTACTATCGCTAGAACTATAATAATTATACTTATAACTTCCGACATTATCAGTATAACATACATTATTACCCATATAATACAGTTATTATCGCTAGAACTGTAATAATTATACTTATTACTTTTATTATCATCAATATAGCATGCATTATTACCCATATTGTGCAGTTATTATCGGTAGAACTATAATAAATATACTTATTACTTTTATTATCATCAATATAACATGCATTATTACCCATATTATGCAGTTATTATCGCTATAACTATAATAAATATACTTATTACTTCCCATATTATCAATATAACATGCATTATTATCCATATGATACAGTTATTGTCGCTAGAACTATAATAAATATACTTATTACTTTTATTATAATGAATATAATATGCACTATTAGCCATATTTTACTATTACTATCGCTAGAACTATAATAATTATACTTATAACTTCCGACATTATCAGTATAACATACATTATTACCCATATAATACAGTTATTATCGCTAGAACTGTAATAATTATACTTATTTCTCCCAATATTATCAATATAACATGCATTATTACCCATATTATGCAGTTATTATCGCTAGAGCTATAATAAATATACTTATTACTTTTATTATTATGAATATAATATGCACTATTAGCCATATTTTACTATTATTATCGCTAGAACTATAATAAATAACTTATTACTTTTACTATTATCAATATAACATGCACTATTAGCCATATTTTACTATTATTATCGTTAGAACTATAATAATTATACATATTACTCCCGATATTATCAATATAACATGCATTATTACCCATATTATGCAGTTATTATCGCTAGAACTATAATAAATATACTTATTACTCCCCATATTATCAATATAACATGCATTATTATCCATATGATACAGTTATTGTCGCTAGAACTATAATAAATATACTTATTACTTTTATTATTATGAATATAATATGCACTATTAGCCATATTTTACTATTACTATCGCTAGAACTATAAGAATTATACTTATAACTTCCGACATTATCAGTATAACATACATTATTACCCATATAATACAGTTATTATCGCTAGAACTGTAATAATTATACTTATTACTTTTATTATCATCAATATAGCATGCATTATTACCCATATTATGCAGTTATTATCGTTAGAACTATAATAAATATACTTATTACTTTTATTATTATCAATATAACATGCATTATTACCCATATTTTACTATTATTATCGCTAGAACTGTAATAATTATACTTATTACTTTTATTATTATCAATATAACATGCATTATTACCCATATAATGCAGTTATTATCGCTAGAACTATAATAAATATACTTATTACTATTATTATCATCAATATAGCATGCATTATTACCCATATTGTGCAGTTATTATCGGTAGAACTATAATAAATATACTTATTACTTTTATTATCATCAATATAACATGCACTATTAGCCATATTTTACTATTATTATCGCTAGAACTATAATAAATATACTTATTACTTTTATTATTATCAATATAACATGCACTATTAGCCATATTTTACTATTATTATCTTTAGAACTATAATAATTATACTTATTACTCCCGATATTATCAATATAGCATGCATTATTACCCATATTATGCAGTTATAATCGCTAGAGCTATAATAAATATACTTATTACTCCCCATATTATCAATATAACATGCATTATTATCCATATGATACAGTTATTGTCGCTAGAACTATAATAAATATACTTATTACTTTTATTATTATGAATATAATATGCACTATTAGCCATATTTTACTATTACTATCGCTAGAACTATAATAATTATACTTATAACTTCCGACATTATCAGTATAACATACATTATTACCCATATAATACAGTTATTATCGCTAGAACTGTAATAATTATACTTATTACTTTTATTATCATCAATATAGCATGCATTATTACCCATATTGTGCAGTTATTATCGGTAGAACAATAATAAATATACTTATTACTTTTATTATCGTCAATATAACATGCATTATTACCCATATTATGCAGTTATTATCGATAGAACCACAATAAATATACTTATTACTTTTATTATTACCAATTTAACATGCACTATTAGCCATATTTTACTATTATTATCGCTAGAACTATAATAAATATACTTATTACTTTTATTATTATCAATATAACATGCACTATTAGCCATATTTTACTATTATTATCTTTAGAACTATAATAATTATACTTATTACTCCCGATATTATCAATATAGCATGCATTATTACCCATATTATGCAGTTATAATCGCTAGAGCTATAATAAATATACTTATTACTCCCCATATTATCAATATAACATGCACTATTATCCATATGATACAGTTATTGTCGCTAGAGCTATAATAAATATACTTATTACTTTTATTATTATGAATATAATATGCACTATTAGCCATATTTTACTATTACTATCGCTAGAACTATAATAATTATACTTATAACTTCCGACATTATCAGTATAACATACATTATTACCCATATAATACAGTTATTATCGCTAGAACTGTAATAATTATACTTATTACTTTTATTATCATCAATATAGCATGCATTATTACCCATATTGTGCAGTTATTATCGGTAGAACAATAATAAATATACTTATTACTTTTATTATCGTCAATATAACATGCATTATTACCCATATTATGCAGTTATTATCGATAGAACCACAATAAATATACTTATTACTTTTATTATTACCAATTTAACATGCACTATTAGCCATATTTTACTATTATTATCGCTAGAACTATAATAAATATACTTATTACTTTTATTATTATCAATATAACATGCACTATTAGCCATATTTTACTATTATTATCTTTAGAACTATAATAATTATACTTATTGCTCCCGATATTATCAATATAACATGCATTATTACCCATATTATGCAGTTATTATCGCTAGAACTATAATAAATATACTTATTACTTTTATTATCATCAATATAACATGCAATAGTACCCATATTATGCAGTTATTATTGATAGAACTATAATAAATATACATATTACTATTATTATTATCAATATAACATGCACTATTAGCCATATTTTACTATTATTATCGCTAGAACTGTAATAATTATACTTATTTCTCCCGATATTATCAATATAACATGCACTATTACCCATATTATGCAGTTATTATCGCTAGAGCTATAATAAATATACTTATTACTTTTATTATTATGAATATAATATGCACTATTAGCCATATTTTACTATTACTATCGCTAGAACTATAATAATTATACTTATAACTTCCGACATTATCAGTATAACATACATTATTACCCATATAATACAGTTATTATCGCTAGAACTGTAATAATTATACTTATTACTTTTATTATCATCAATATAGCATGCATTATTACCCATATTGTGCAGTTATTATCGGTAGAACTATAATAAATATACTTATTACTTTTATTATCATCAATATAACATGCATTATTACCCATATTATGCAGTTATTATCGCTATAACTATAATAAATATACTTATTACTTCCCATATTATCAATATAACATGCATTATTATCCATATGATACAGTTATTGTCGCTAGAACTATAATAAATATACTTATTACTTTTATTATAATGAATATAATATGCACTATTAGCCATATTTTACTATTACTATCGCTAGAACTATAATAATTATACTTATAACTTCCGACATTATCAGTATAACATACATTATTACCCATATAATACAGTTATTATCGCTAGAACTGTAATAATTATACTTATTTCTCCCAATATTATCAATATAACATGCATTATTACCCATATTATGCAGTTATTATCGCTAGAGCTATAATAAATATACTTATTACTTTTATTATTATGAATATAATATGCACTATTAGCCATATTTTACTATTATTATCGCTAGAACTATAATAAATAACTTATTACTTTTACTATTATCAATATAACATGCACTATTAGCCATATTTTACTATTATTATCGTTAGAACTATAATAATTATACATATTACTCCCGATATTATCAATATAACATGCATTATTACCCATATTATGCAGTTATTATCGCTAGAACTATAATAAATATACTTATTACTCCCCATATTATCAATATAACATGCATTATTATCCATATGATACAGTTATTGTAGCTAGAACTATAATAAATATACTTATTACTTTTATTATTATGCATATAATATGCACTATTAGCCATATTTTACTATTACTATCGCTAGAACTATAAGAATTATACTTATAACTTCCGACATTATCAGTATAACATACATTATTACCCATATAATACAGTTATTATCGCTAGAACTGTAATAATTATACTTATTACTTTTATTATCATCAATATAGCATGCATTATTACCCATATTATGCAGTTATTATCGTTAGAACTATAATAAATATACTTATTACTTTTATTATTATCAATATAACATGCATTATTACCCATATTTTACTATTATTATCGCTAGAACTGTAATAATTATACTTATTACTTTTATTATTATCAATATAACATGCATTATTACCCATATAATGCAGTTATTATCGCTAGAACTATAATAAATATACTTATTACTATTATTATCATCAATATAGCATGCATTATTACCCATATTGTGCAGTTATTATCGGTAGAACTATAATAAATATACTTATTACTTTTATTATCATCAATATAACATGCATTATTACCCATATTATGCAGTTATTATCGATAGAACCACAATTAATATACTTATTACTTTTATTATTACCAATTTAACATGCACTATTAACCATATTTTACTATTATTATCGCTAGAACTATAATAAATATACTTATTACTTTTATTATTATCAATATAACATGCACTATTAGCCATATTTTACTATTATTATCGTTAGAACTATAATAATTATACTTATTACTCCCGATATTATCAATATAACATGCATTATTACCCCTGTTATGCAGTCATTATCGCTAGAACTATAATAAATATACTTCTTACTTTTATTATCATCGATGTAACATGCAATAGTACCCATATTATGCAGTTATTATCGATAGAACTATAATAAATATACTTATTACTTTTATTATTATCAATATAACATGCACTATTAGCCATATTTTAGTATTATTATCGCTAGAACTGTAATAATTATACTTATTACTTTTATTATTATCAATATAACATGCATTATTACCCATATAATGCAGTTATTATCGCTAGAACTCTAATGATTATACTTATTACTTATATTATTATCAATATAACATGCATTATTACCCATATTATGTAGTTATTATCGCTAGAACTGTAATAAATATACTTATTACTTTTATTATCATCAATATAGCATGCATTATTACCCATATTATGCAGTTATTATCGTTAGAACTATAATAAATATACTTATTACTTTTATTATCATCAATATAACATGCAATAGTACCCATATTATGCAGTTATTATTGATAGAACTATAATAAATATACATATTACTATTATTATTATCAATATAACATGCACTATTAGCCATATTTTACTATTATTATCGCTAGAACTGTAATAATTATACTTATTTCTCCCGATATTATCAATATAACATGCACTATTACCCATATTGTGCAGTTATTATCGGTAGAACTATAATAAATATACTTATTACTTTTATTATCATCAATATAACATGCATTATTACCCATATTATGCAGTTATTATCGCTATAACTATAATAAATATA
Source organism: Megachile leachella (assembly GCA_963576845.1). Taxonomy (NCBI): domain Eukaryota; kingdom Metazoa; phylum Arthropoda; class Insecta; order Hymenoptera; family Megachilidae; genus Megachile; species Megachile leachella. Next base: position 65,835 of record CAUYWW010000150.1, on the reverse strand, counting down.
CTTATTACTTCCCATATTATCAATATAACATGCATTATTATCCATATGATACAGTTATTGTCGCTAGAACTATAATAAATATACTTATTACTTTTATTATAATGAATATAATATGCACTATTAGCCATATTTTACTATTACTATCGCTAGAACTATAATAATTATACTTATAACTTCCGACATTATCAGTATAACATACATTATTCCCCATATAATACAGTTATTATCGCTAGAACTGTAATAATTATACTTATTTCTCCCAATATTATCAATATAACATGCATTATTACCCATATTATGCAGTTATTATCGCTAGAGCTATAATAAATATACTTATTACTTTTATTATTATGAATATAATATGCACTATTAGCCATATTTTACTATTATTATCGCTAGAACTATAATAAATAACTTATTACTTTTACTATTATCAATATAACATGCACTATTAGCCATATTTTACTATTATTATCGTTAGAACTATAATAATTATACATATTACTCCCGATATTATCAATATAACATGCATTATTACCCATATTATGCAGTTATTATCGCTAGAACTGTAATAATTATACTTATTACTTTTATTATCATCAATATAGCATGCATTATTACCCATATTATGCAGTTATTATCGTTAGAACTATAATAAATATACTTATTACTTTTATTATTATCAATATAACATGCATTATTACCCATATTTTACTATTATTATCGCTAGAACTGTAATAATTATACTTATTACTTTTATTATTATCAATATAACATGCATTATTACCCATATAATGCAGTTATTATCGCTAGAACTATAATAAATATACTTATTACTATTATTATCATCAATATAGCATGCATTATTACCCATATTGTGCAGTTATTATCGGTAGAACTATAATAAATATACTTATTACTTTTATTATCATCAATATAACATGCATTATTACCCATATTATGCAGTTATTATCGATAGAACCACAATTAATATACTTATTACTTTTATTATTACCAATTTAACATGCACTATTAGCCATATTTTACTATTATTATCGCTAGAACTATAATAAATATACTTATTACTTTTATTATTATCAATATAACATGCACTATTAGCCATATTTTACTATTATTATCGTTAGAACTATAATAATTATACTTATTACTCCCGATATTATCAATATAACATGCATTATTACCCCTGTTATGCAGTTATTATCGCTAGAACTATAATAAATATACTTCTTACTTTTATTATCATCGATGTAACATGCAATAGTACCCATATTATGCAGTTATTATCGATAGAACTATAATAAATATACTTATTACTTTTATTATTATCAATATAACATGCACTATTAGCCATATTTTAGTATTATTATCGCTAGAACTGTAATAATTATACTTATTACTTTTATTATTATCAATATAACATGCATTATTACCCATATAATGCAGTTATTATCGCTAGAACTCTAATGATTATACTTATTACTTATATTATTATCAATATAACATGCATTATTACCCATATTATGTAGTTATTATCGCTAGAACTGTAATAAATATACTTATTACTTTTATTATCATCAATATAGCATGCATTATTACCCATATTATGCAGTTATTATCGTTAGAACTATAATAAATATACTTATTACTTTTATTATCATTAATATAACATGCAATAGTACCCATATTATGCAGTTATTATTGATAGAACTATAATAAATATACATATTACTATTATTATTATCAATATAACATGCACTATTAGCCATATTTTACTATTATTATCGCTAGAACTATAATAATTATACTTATAACTTCCGACATTATCAGTATAACATACATTATTACCCATATAATACAGTTATTATCGCTAGAACTGTAATAATTATACTTATTACTTTTATTATCATCAATATAGCATGCATTATTACCCATATTGTGCAGTTATTATCGGTAGAACAATAATAAATATACTTATTACTTTTATTATCGTCAATATAACATGCATTATTACCCATATTATGCAGTTATTATCGATAGAACCACAATAAATATACTTATTACTTTTATTATTACCAATTTAACATGCACTATTAGCCATATTTTACTATTATTATCGCTAGAACTATAATAAATATACTTATTACTTTTATTATTATCAATATAACATGCACTATTAGCCATATTTTACTATTATTATCTTTAGAACTATAATAATTATACTTATTACTCCCGATATTATCAATATAGCATGCATTATTACCCATATAATACAGTTATTATCGCTAGAACTGTAATAATTATACTTATTACTTTTATTATCATCAATATAGCATGCATTATTACCCATATTGTGCAGTTATTATCGGTAGAACTATAATAAATATACTTATTACTTTTATTATCATCAATATAACATGCATTATTACCCATATTATGCAGTTATTATCGATAGAACCACAATTAATATACTTATTACTTTTATTATTACCAATTTAACATGCACTATTAGCCATATTTTACTATTATTATCGCTAGAACTATAATAAATATACTTATTACTTTTATTATTATCAATATAACATGCACTATTAGCCATATTTTACTATTATTATCGTTAGAACTATAATAATTATACTTATTACTCCCGATATTATCAATATAACATGCATTATTACCCCTGTTATGCAGTTATTATCGCTAGAACTATAATAAATATACTTCTTACTTTTATTATCATCGATGTAACATGCAATAGTACCCATATTATGCAGTTATTATCGATAGAACTATAATAAATATACTTATTACTTTTATTATTATCAATATAACATGCACTATTAGCCATATTTTAGTATTATTATCGCTAGAACTGTAATAATTATACTTATTACTTTTATTATTATCAATATAACATGCATTATTACCCATATAATGCAGTTATTATCGCTAGAACTCTAATGATTATACTTATTACTTATATTATTATCAATATAACATGCATTATTACCCATATTATGTAGTTATTATCGCTAGAACTGTAATAAATATACTTATTACTTTTATTATCATCAATATAGCATGCATTATTACCCATATTATGCAGTTATTATCGTTAGAACTATAATAAATATACTTATTACTTTTATTATCATCAATATAACATGCAATAGTACCCATATTATGCAGTTATTATTGATAGAACTATAATAAATATACATATTACTATTATTATTATCAATACAACATGCACTATTAGCCATATTTTACTATTATTATCGCTAGAACTGTAATAATTATACTTATTTCTCCCGATATTATCAATATAACATGCACTATTACCCATATTGTGCAGTTATTATCGGTAGAACTATAATAAATATACTTATTACTTTTATTATCATCAATATAACATGCATTATTACCCATATTATGCAGTTATTATCGCTATAACTATAATAAATATACTTATTACTTCCCATATTATCAATATAACATGCATTATTATCCATATGATACAGTTATTGTCGCTAGAACTATAATAAATATACTTATTACTTTTATTATAATGAATATAATATGCACTATTAGCCATATTTTACTATTACTATCGCTAGAACTATAATAATTATACTTATAACTTCCGACATTATCAGTATAACATACATTATTACCCATATAATACAGTTATTATCGCTAGAACTGTAATAATTATACTTATTTCTCCCAATATTATCAATATAACATGCATTATTACCCATATTATGCAGTTATTATCGCTAGAGCTATAATAAATATACTTATTACTTTTATTATTATGAATATAATATGCACTATTAGCCATATTTTACTATTATTATCGCTAGAACTATAATAAATAACTTATTACTTTTACTATTATCAATATAACATGCACTATTAGCCTTATTTTACTATTATTATCGTTAGAACTATAATAATTATACATATTACTCCCGATATTATCAATATAACATGCATTATTACCCATATTATGCAGTTATTATCGCTAGAACTATAATAAATATACTTATTACTCCCCATATTATCAATATAACATGCATTATTATCCATATGATACAGTTATTGTCGCTAGAACTATAATAAATATACTTATTACTTTTATTATTATGAATATAATATGCACTATTAGCCATATTTTACTATTACTATCGCTAGAACTATAAGAATTATACTTATAACTTCCGACATTATCAGCATAACATACATTATTACCCATATAATACAGTTATTATCGCTAGAACTGTAATAATTATACTTATTACTTTTATTATCATCAATATAGCATGCAATAGTACCCATATTATGCAGTTATTATTGATAGAACTATAATTAATATACATATTACTATTATTATTATCAATGTAACATGCACTATTAGCCATATTTTACTATTATTATCGCTAGAACTGTAATAATTATGCTTATTTCTCCCGATATTATCAATATAACATGCATTATTACCCATATTATGCAGTTATTATCGCTAGAGCTATAATAAATATACTTATTACTTTTATTATTATGAATATAATATGCACTATTAGCCATATTTTACTATTACTATCGCTAGAACTATAATAATTATACTTATAATTTCCGACATTATCAGTATAACATACATTATTACCCATATAATACAGTTATTGTCGCTAGAACTGTAATAACTATACTTATTACTTTTATTATCATCAATATAGCATGCATTATTACCCATATTGCGCAGTTATTATCGGTAGAACTATAATAAATATACTTATTACTTTTATTATCATCAATATAACATGCATTATTACCCATATTATGCAGTTATTATCGATAGAGCCACAATAAATATACTTATTACTTTTATTATTACCAATTTAACATGCACTATTAGCCATATTTTACTATTATTATCGCTAGAACTATAATAAATATACTTATTACTTTTATTATTATCAATATAACATTCGCTATTAGCCATATTTTACTATTATTATCGTTAGAACTATAATAATTATACTTATTACTCCCGATATTATCAATATAACATGCATTATTACCCATAATATGCAGTTATTATCGCTAGAACTATAATAAATATACTTATTACTTTTATTATCATCAATATAACATGCAATAGTACCCATATTATGCAGTTATTATTGATAGAACTATAATAAATATACATATTACTATTATTATTATCAATATAACATGGACTATTAGCCATATTTTACTATTATTATGGCTAGAACTGTAATAATTGTACTTATTTCTCCCGATATTATCAATATAACATGCATTATTACCCATATTACGCAGTTATTATCGCTAGAACTATAATAAATATACTTATTACTTCCCATATTATCAATATAACATGCATTATTATCCATGTGATACAGTTATTGTCGCTAGAACTATAATAAATATACTTATTACTTTTATTATTATGAACATAATATGCACTATTAGCCATTTTTTACTATTACTATCGCTAGAACTATAATAATTATACTTATAACTTCCGACATTATCAGTATAACATACATTATTACCCATATAATACAGTTACTATCGCTAGAAAAGTAATAATTATACTTATTACTTTTACTATCATCAATATAGCATGCATTATTACCCATATTGTGCAGTTATTATCGGTAGAACTATAATAAATATACTTATTACTTTTATTATCATCAATATAACATGCATTATTACCCATATTATGCAGTTATTATCGATAGAACCACAATAAATATACTTATTACTTTTATTATTACCAATTTAACATGCACTATTAGCCATATTTTACTATTATTATCGCTAGAACTATAATAAATATACTTATTACTTTTATTATTATCAATATAACATGCACTATTAGCCATATTTTACTATTATTATCTTTAGAACTATAATAATTATACTTATTACTCCCGATATTATCAATATAGCATGCATTATTACCCATATTATGCAGTTATAATCGCTAGAGCTATAATAAATATACTTATTACTCCCCATATTATCAATATAACATGCATTATTATCCATATGATACAGTTATTGTCGCTAGAACTATAATAAATATACTTATTACTTTTATTATTATGAATATAATATGCACTATTAGCCATATTTTACTATTACTATCGCTAGAACTATAATAATTATACTTATAACTTCCGACATTATCAGTATAACATACATTATTACCCATATAATACAGTTATTATCGCTAGAACTGTAATAATTATACTTATTACTTTTATTATCATCAATATAGCATGCATTATTACCCATATTGTGCAGTTATTATCGGTAGAACAATAATAAATATACTTATTACTTTTATTATCGTCAATATAACATGCATTATTACCCATATTATGCAGTTATTATCGATAGAACCACAATAAATATACTTATTACTTTTATTATTACCAATTTAACATGCACTATTAGCCATATTTTACTATTATTATCGCTAGAACTATAATAAATATACTTATTACTTTTATTATTATCAATATAACATGCACTATTAGCCATATTTTACTATTATTATCTTTAGAACTATAATAATTATACTTATTACTCCCGATATTATCAATATAACATGCATTATTACCCATATTATGCAGTTATTATCGCTAGAACTATAATAAATATACTTATTACTTTTATTATCATCAATATAACATGCAATAGTACCCATATTATGCAGTTATTTTTGATAGAACTATAATAAATATACATATTACTATTATTATTATCAATATAACATGCACTATTAGCCATATTTTACTATTATTATCGCTAGAACTGTAATAATTATACTTATTTCTCCCGATATTATCAATATAACATGCACTATTACCCATATTATGCAGTTATTATCGCTAGAGCTATAATAAATATACTTATTACTTTTATTATTATGAATATAATATGCACTATTAGCCATATTTTACTATTACTATCGCTAGAACTATAATAATTATACTTATAACTTCCGACATTATCAGTATAACATACATTATTACCCATATAATACAGTTATTATCGCTAGAACTGTAATAATTATACTTATTACTTTTATTATCATCAATATAGCATGCATTATTACCCATATTGTGCAGTTATTATCGGTAGAACTATAATAAATATACTTATTACTTTTATTATCATCAATATAACATGCATTATTACCCATATTATGCAGTTATTATCGCTATAACTATAATAAATATACTTATTACTTCCCATATTATCAATATAACATGCATTATTATCCATATGATACAGTTATTGTCGCTAGAACTATAATAAATATACTTATTACTTTTATTATAATGAATATAATATGCACTATTAGCCATATTTTACTATTACTATCGCTAGAACTATAAGAATTATACTTATAACTTCCGACATTATCAGTATAACATACATTATTACCCATATAATACAGTTATTATCGCTAGAACTGTAATAATTATACTTATTACTTTTATTATCATCAATATAGCATGCATTATTACCCATATTATGCAGTTATTATCGTTAGAACTATAATAAATATACTTATTACTTTTATTATTATCAATATAACATGCATTATTACCCATATTTTACTATTATTATCGCTAGAACTGTAATAATTATACTTATTACTTTTATTATTATCAATATAACATGCATTATTACCCATATAATGCAGTTATTATCGCTAGAACTATAATAAATATACTTATTACTATTATTATCATCAATATAGCATGCATTATTACCCATATTGTGCAGTTATTATCGGTAGAACTATAATAAATATACTTATTACTTTTATTATCATCAATATAACATGCATTATTACCCATATTATGCAGTTATTATCGATAGAACCACAATTAATATACTTATTACTTTTATTATTACCAATTTAACATGCACTATTAACCATATTTTACTATTATTATCGCTAGAACTATAATAAATATACTTATTACTTTTATTATTATCAATATAACATGCACTATTAGCCATATTTTACTATTATTATCGTTAGAACTATAATAATTATACTTATTACTCCCGATATTATCAATATAACATGCATTATTACCCCTGTTATGCAGTTATTATCGCTAGAACTATAATAAATATACTTCTTACTTTTATTATCATCGATGTAACATGCAATAGAACCCATATTATGCAGTTATTATCGATAGAACTATAATAAATATACTTATTACTTTTATTATTATCAATATAACATGCACTATTAGCCATATTTTAGTATTATTATCGCTAGAACTGTAATAATTATACTTATTACTTTTATTATTATCAATATAACATGCATTATTACCCATATAATGCAGTTATTATCGCTAGAACTCTAATGATTATACTTATTACTTATATTATTATCAATATAACATGCATTATTACCCATATTATGTAGTTATTATCGCTAGAACTGTAATAAATATACTTATTACTTTTATTATCATCAATATAGCATGCATTATTACCCATATTATGCAGTTATTATCGTTAGAACTATAATAAATATACTTATTACTTTTATTATCATCAATATAACATGCAATAGTACCCATATTATGCAGTTATTATTGATAGAACTATAATAAATATACATATTACTATTATTATTATCAATATAACATGCACTATTAGCCATATTTTACTATTATTATCGCTAGAACTGTAATAATTATACTTATTTCTCCCGATATTATCAATATAACATGCACTATTACCCATATTGTGCAGTTATTATCGGTAGAACTATAATAAATATACTTATTACTTTTATTATCATCAATATAACATGCATTATTACCCATATTATGCAGTTATTATCGCTATAACTATAATAAATATACTTATTACTTCCCATATTATCAATATAACATGCATTATTATCCATATGATACAGTTATTGTCGCTAGAACTATAATAAATATACTTATTACTTTTATTATAATGAATATAATATGCACTATTAGCCATATTTTACTATTACTATCGCTAGAACTATAATAATTATACTTATAACTTCCGACATTATCAGTATAACATACATTATTCCCCATATAATACAGTTATTATCGCTAGAACTGTAATAATTATACTTATTTCTCCCAATATTATCAATATAACATGCATTATTACCCATATTATGCAGTTATTATCGCTAGAGCTATAATAAATATACTTATTACTTTTATTATTATGAATATAATATGCACTATTAGCCATATTTTACTATTATTATCGCTAGAACTATAATAAATATACTTATTACTCCCCATATTATCAATATAACATGCATTATTATCCATATGATACAGTTATTGTCGCTAGAACTATAATAAATATACTTATTACTTTTATTATTATGAATATAATATGCACTATTAGCCATATTTTACTATTACTATCGCTAGAACTATAAGAATTATACTTATAACTTCCGACATTATCAGTATAACATACATTATTACCCATATAATACAGTTATTATCGCTAGAACTGTAATAATTATACTTATTACTTTTATTATTATCAATATAACATGCATTATTACCCATATAATGCAGTTATTATCGCTAGAACTATAATAAATATACTTATTACTATTATTATCATCAATATAGCATGCATTATTACCCATATTGTGCAGTTATTATCGGTAGAACTATAATAAATATACTTATTACTTTTATTATCATCAATATAACATGCATTATTACCCATATTATGCAGTTATTATCGATAGAACCACAATTAATATACTTATTACTTTTATTATTACCAATTTAACATGCACTATTAGCCATATTTTACTATTATTATCGCTAGAACTATAATAAATATACTTATTACTTTTATTATTATCAATATAACATGCACTATTAGCCATATTTTACTATTATTATCGCTAGAACTGTAATAATTATACTTATTTCTCCCGATATTATCAATATAACATGCACTATTACCCATATTATGCAGTTATTATCGCTAGAGCTATAATAAATATACTTATTACTTTTATTATTATGAATATAATATGCACTATTAGCCATATTTTACTATTACTATCGCTAGAACTATAATAATTATACTTATAACTTCCGACATTATCAGTATAACATACATTATTACCCATATAATACAGTTATTATCGCTAGAACTGTAATAATTATACTTATTACTTTTATTATCATCAATATAGCATGCATTATTACCCATATTGTGCAGTTATTATCGGTAGAACTATAATAAATATACTTATTACTTTTATTATCATCAATATAACATGCATTATTACCCATATTATGCAGTTATTATCGCTATAACTATAATAAATATACTTATTACTTCCCATATTATCAATATAACATGCATTATTATCCATATGATACAGTTATTGTCGCTAGAACTATAATAAATATACTTATTACTTTTATTATAATGAATATAATATGCACTATTAGCCATATTTTACTATTACTATCGCTAGAACTATAAGAATTATACTTATAACTTCCGACATTATCAGTATAACATACATTATTACCCATATAATACAGTTATTATCGCTAGAACTGTAATAATTATACTTATTACTTTTATTATCATCAATATAGCATGCATTATTACCCATATTATGCAGTTATTATCGTTAGAACTATAATAAATATACTTATTACTTTTATTATTATCAATATAACATGCATTATTACCCATATTTTACTATTATTATCGCTAGAACTGTAATAATTATACTTATTACTTTTATTATTATCAATATAACATGCATTATTACCCATATAATGCAGTTATTATCGCTAGAACTATAATAAATATACTTATTACTATTATTATCATCAATATAGCATGCATTATTACCCATATTGTGCAGTTATTATCGGTAGAACTATAATAAATATACTTATTACTTTTATTATCATCAATATAACATGCATTATTACCCATATTATGCAGTTATTATCGATAGAACCACAATTAATATACTTATTACTTTTATTATTACCAATTTAACATGCACTATTAACCATATTTTACTATTATTATCGCTAGAACTATAATAAATATACTTATTACTTTTATTATTATCAATATAACATGCACTATTAGCCATATTTTACTATTATTATCGTTAGAACTATAATAATTATACTTATTACTCCCGATATTATCAATATAACATGCATTATTACCCCTGTTATGCAGTTATTATCGCTAGAACTATAATAAATATACTTCTTACTTTTATTATCATCGATGTAACATGCAATAGAACCCATATTATGCAGTTATTATCGATAGAACTATAATAAATATACTTATTACTTTTATTATTATCAATATAACATGCACTATTAGCCATATTTTAGTATTATTATCGCTAGAACTGTAATAATTATACTTATTACTTTTATTATTATCAATATAACATGCATTATTACCCATATAATGCAGTTATTATCGCTAGAACTCTAATGATTATACTTATTACTTATATTATTATCAATATAACATGCATTATTACCCATATTATGTAGTTATTATCGCTAGAACTGTAATAAATATACTTATTACTTTTATTATCATCAATATAGCATGCATTATTACCCATATTATGCAGTTATTATCGTTAGAACTATAATAAATATACTTATTACTTTTATTATCATCAATATAACATGCAATAGTACCCATATTATGCAGTTATTATTGATAGAACTATAATAAATATACATATTACTATTATTATTATCAATATAACATGCACTATTAGCCATATTTTACTATTATTATCGCTAGAACTGTAATAATTATACTTATTTCTCCCGATATTATCAATATAACATGCACTATTACCCATATTGTGCAGTTATTATCGGTAGAACTATAATAAATATACTTATTACTTTTATTATCATCAATATAACATGCATTATTACCCATATTATGCAGTTATTATCGCTATAACTATAATAAATATACTTATTACTTCCCATATTATCAATATAACATGCATTATTATCCATATGATACAGTTATTGTCGCTAGAACTATAATAAATATACTTATTACTTTTATTATAATGAATATAATATGCACTATTAGCCATATTTTACTATTACTATCGCTAGAACTATAATAATTATACTTATAACTTCCGACATTATCAGTATAACATACATTATTCCCCATATAATACAGTTATTATCGCTAGAACTGTAATAATTATACTTATTTCTCCCAATATTATCAATATAACATGCATTATTACCCATATTATGCAGTTATTATCGCTAGAGCTATAATAAATATACTTATTACTTTTATTATTATGAATATAATATGCACTATTAGCCATATTTTACTATTATTATCGCTAGAACTATAATAAATATACTTATTACTCCCCATATTATCAATATAACATGCATTATTATCCATATGATACAGTTATTGTCGCTAGAACTATAATAAATATACTTATTACTTTTATTATTATGAATATAATATGCACTATTAGCCATATTTTACTATTACTATCGCTAGAACTATAAGAATTATACTTATAACTTCCGACATTATCAGTATAACATACATTATTACCCATATAATACAGTTATTATCGCTAGAACTGTAATAATTATACTTATTACTTTTATTATTATCAATATAACATGCATTATTACCCATATAATGCAGTTATTATCGCTAGAACTATAATAAATATACTTATTACTATTATTATCATCAATATAGCATGCATTATTACCCATATTGTGCAGTTATTATCGGTAGAACTATAATAAATATACTTATTACTTTTATTATCATCAATATAACATGCATTATTACCCATATTATGCAGTTATTATCGATAGAACCACAATTAATATACTTATTACTTTTATTATTACCAATTTAACATGCACTATTAGCCATATTTTACTATTATTATCGCTAGAACTATAATAAATATACTTATTACTTTTATTATTATCAATATAACATGCACTATTAGCCATATTTTACTATTATTATCGTTAGAACTATAATAATTATACTTATTACTCCCGATATTATCAATATAACATGCATTATTACCCCTGTTATGCAGTTATTATCGCTAGAACTATAATAAATATACTTCTTACTTTTATTATCATCGATGTAACATGCAATAGTACCCATATTATGCAGTTATTATCGATAGAACTATAATAAATATACTTATTACTTTTATTATTATCAATATAACATGCACTATTAGCCATATTTTAGTATTATTATCGCTAGAACTGTAATAATTATACTTATTACTTTTATTATTATCAATATAACATGCATTATTACCCATATAATGCAGTTATTATCGCTAGAACTCTAATGATTATACTTATTACTTATATTATTATCAATATAACATGCATTATTACCCATATTATGTAGTTATTATCGCTAGAACTGTAATAAATATACTTATTACTTTTATTATCATCAATATAGCATGCATTATTACCCATATTATGCAGTTATTATCGTTAGAACTATAATAAATATACTTATTACTTTTATTATCATCAATATAACATGCAATAGTACCCATATTATGCAGTTATTATTGATAGAACTATAATAAATATACATATTACTATTATTATTATCAATATAACATGCACTATTAGCCATATTTTACTATTATTATCGCTAGAACTGTAATAATTATACTTATTTCTCCCGATATTATCAATATAACATGCACTATTACCCATATTGTGCAGTTATTATCGGTAGAACTATAATAAATATACTTATTACTTTTATTATCATCAATATAACATGCATTATTACCCATATTATGCAGTTATTATCGCTATAACTATAATAAATATACTTATTACTTCCCATATTATCAATATAACATGCATTATTATCCATATGATACAGTTATTGTCGCTAGAACTATAATAAATATACTTATTACTTTTATTATAATGAATATAATATGCACTATTAGCCATATTTTACTATTACTATCGCTAGAACTATAATAATTATACTTATAACTTCCGACATTATCAGTATAACATACATTATTACCCATATAATACAGTTATTATCGCTAGAACTGTAATAATTATACTTATTTCTCCCAATATTATCAATATAACATGCATTATTACCCATATTATGCAGTTATTATCGCTAGAGCTATAATAAATATACTTATTACTTTTATTATTATGAATATAATATGCACTATTAGCCATATTTTACAATTATTATCGCTAGAACTATAATAAATAACTTATTACTTTTACTATTATCAATATAACATGCACTATTAGCCATATTTTACTATTATTATCGTTAGAACTATAATAATTATACATATTACTCCCGATATTATCAATATAACATGCATTATTACCCATATTATGCAGTTATTATCGCTAGAACTATAATAAATATACTTATTACTCCCCGTATTATCAATATAACATGCATTATTATCCATATGGTACAGTTATTGTCGCTAGAACTATAATAAATATACTTATTACTTTTATTATTATGAATATAATATGCACTATTAGCCATATTTTACTATTACTATCGCTAGAACTATAAGAATTATACTTATAACTTCCGACATTATCAGCATAACATACATTATTACCCATATAATACAGTTATTGTCGCTAGAACTGTAATAACTATACTTATTACTTTTATTATCATCAATATAGCATGCATTATTACCCATATTGTGCAGTTATTATCGGTAGAACTATAATAAATATACTTATTACTTTTATTATCATCAATATAACATGCATTATTACCCATATTATGCAGTTATTATCGATAGAACCACAATAAATATACTTATTACTTTTATTATTACCAATTTAACATGCACTATTAGCCATATTTTACTATTATTATCGCTAGAACTATAATAAATATACTTATTACTTTTATTATTATCAATATAACATTCGCTATTAGCCATATTTTACTATTATTATCGTTAGAACTATAATAATTATACTTATTACTCCCGATATTATCAATATAACATGCATTATTACCCATAATATGCAGTTATTATCGCTAGAACTATAATAAATATACTTATTACTTTTATTATCATCAATATAACATGCAATAGTACCCATATTATGCAGTTATTATTGATAGAACTATAATAAATATACATATTACTATTATTATTATCAATATAACATGCACTATTAGCCATATTTTACTATTATTATGGCTAGAACTGTAATAATTGTACTTATTTCTCCCGATATTATCAATATAACATGCATTATTACCCATATTACGCAGTTATTATCGCTAGAACTATAATAAATATACTTATTACTTCCCATATTATCAATATAACATGCATTATTATCCATGTGATACAGTTATTGTCGCTAGAACTATAATAAATATACTTATTACTTTTATTATTATGAACATAATATGCACTATTAGCCATTTTTTACTATTACTATCGCTAGAACTATAATCATTATACTTATAACTTCCGACATTATCAGTATAACATACATTATTACCCATATAATACAGTTACTATCGCTAGAAAAGTAATAATTATACTTATTACTTTTACTATCATCAATATAGCATGCATTATTACCCATATTGTGCAGTTATTATCGGTAGAACTATAATAAATATACTTATTACTTTTATTATCATCAATATAACATGCATTATTACCCATATTATGCAGTTATTATCGATAGAACCACAATAAATATACTTATTACTTTTATTATTACCAATTTAACATGCACTATTAGCCATATTTTACTATTATTATCGCTAGAACTATAATAAATATACCTATTACTTTTATTATTATCAATATAACATTCACTATTAGCCATATTTTACTATTATTATCGTTAGAACTATAATAATTATACTTATTACTCCCGATATTATCAATATAACATGCATTATTACCCATATTATGCAGTTATTATCGCTAGAACTATAATAAATATACTTATTACTTTTATTATCATCAATATAGCATGCAATAGTACCCATATTATGCAGTTATTATTGATAGAACTATAATAAATATACATATTACTATTATTATTATCAATATAACATGCACTATTAGCCATATTTTACTATTATTATCGCTAGAACTGTAATAATTGTACTTATTTCTCCCGATATTATCAATATAACATGCATTATTACCCATATTACGCAGTTATTATCGCTAGAACTATAATTAATATACACATTACTATTATTATTATCAATGTAACATGCACTATTAGCCATATTTTACTATTATTATCGCTAGAACTGTAATAATTATGCTTATTTCTGCCGATATTATCAGTATAACATACATTATTACCCATATAATACAGTTACTATCGCTAGAACTGTAATAATTATACTTATTACTTTTATTATCATCAATATAACATGCATTATTACCCATATTATGCAGTTATTATCGCTAGAACTATAATAAATATACTTCTTACTTTTATTATCATCGATGTAACATGCAATAGTACCCATATTATGCAGTTATTATCGATAGAACTATAATAAATATACTTATTACTTTTATTATTATCAATATAACATGCACTATTAGCCATATTGTAGTATTATTATCGCTAGAACTGTAATAATTATACTTATTACTTTTATTATTATCAATATAACATGCATTATTACCCATATAATGCAGTTATTATCGCTAGAACTCTAATGATTATACTTATTACTTATATTATTATCAATATAACATGCATTATTACCCATATTATGTAGTTATTATCGCTAGAACTGTAATAAATATACTTATTACTTTTATTATCATCAATATAGCATGCATTATTACCCATATTATGCAGTTATTATCGCTAGAACTGTAATAAATATACTTATTACTTTTATTATCATCAATATAGCATGCATTATTACCCATATTATGCAGTTGTTATCGGTAGAACTATAATAAATATACTTATTACTTTTATTATTATCAATATAACATGCACTATTAGCCATATTTTACTATTATTATCGCTAGAAATGTAATAATTATACATATTACTTTTATTATTATCAATATAACATGCATTATTACCAATATTATGCGGTTATCATCGCTAGAACTATAATAAGGATACTTATTACATTTATTATTATCAATATAGCATGCATTATGACCCATATAATACAGTTATTATCGCTAGAACTGCAATAATTATACTTATTACTTTTATTATTATGAATATAACATGCACTATTAGCCACATTTTACTATTATTATCGCTAGAACCATAATAAATATACTTATCACTTTTATTATCATCAATATAGCATGCATTATTACCGATATTATGCAGTTATTATCGGTAGAACTATAATAAATATACTTATTACTTTTATTATTATCAATATAACATGTACTATTAGCCATATTTTACTATTATTATCGCTAGAACTATAATAATTATACTTATCACTCCCGATATTCTCAATATAACATGCATTATTACCCATATTATGCAGTTATTATCGCCAGAACTATAATAAATATACTTATTACTCCCCATATTATCAATATAACATGCATTATTATCCATATGATACAGTTATTGTCGCTAGAACTATAATAAATATACTTATTACTTTTATTATTATGAATATAATATGCACTATTAGCCATATTTTACTATTACTATCGCTAGAACTATAATAATTATACTTATAACTTCCGACATTATCAGTATAACATACATTATTACCCATATAATACAGTTATTATCGCTAGAACTGTAATAATTATACTTATTACTCTTATTATCATCAATATAGCATGCATTATTACCCATATTGTGCAGTTATTATCGGTAGAACTATAATAAATATACTTATTACTTTTATTATCATCAATATAACATGCATTATTACCCATATTATGCAGTTATTATCGATAGAACCACAATAAATATACTTATTACTTTTATTATTACCAATTTAACATGCACTATTAGCCATATTTTACTATTATTATCGCTAGAACTATAATAAATATACTTATTACTTTTATTATTATCAATATAACATGCACTATTAGCCATATTTTTCTATTATTATCGTTAGAACTATAATAATTATACATATTACTCCCGATATTATCAATATAACATGCATTATTACCCATATTATGCAGTTATTATCGCTAGAACTATAATAAATATACTTATTACTCCCCACATTATCAATATAACATGCATTATTATCCATATGATACAGTTATTGTCGCTGGAACTATAATAAATATACTTATTACTTTTATTATTATGAATATAATATGCACTATTAGCCATATTTTACTATTACTATCGCTAGAACTATAATAATTATACTTATAACTTCCGACATTATCAGTATAACATACATTATTACCCATATAATACAGTTATTATCGCTAGAACTGTAATAATTATACTTATTACTTTTATTATTATCAATATAACATGTACTATTAGCCATATTTTACTATTATTATCGCTAGAACTATAATAATTATACCTATTACTCCCGATATTCTCAATATAACATGCATTATTACCCCTGTTATGCAGTTATTATCGCTAGAACTATAATAAATATACTTATTACTTTTATTATCATCGATATAACATGCAATAGTACCCATATTATGCAGTTATTATCGATAGAACCACAATAAATATACTTATTACTTTTATTATTACCAATTTAACATGCACTATTAGCCATATTTTACTATTATTATCGCTAGAACTATAATAAATATACTTATTACTTTTATTATTATCAATATAACATGCACTATTAGCCATATTTTACTATTATTATCGTTAGAACTATAGTTATTATACTTATTACTCCCGATATTATCAATATAACATGCATTATTACCCCTGTTATGCAGTTATTATCGCTAGAACTATAATAAATATACTTATTACTTTTATTATCATCGATATAACATGCAATAGTACCCATATTATGCAGTTATTATCGATAGAACCACAATAAATATACTTATTACTTTTATTATTACCAATTTAACATGCACTATTAGCCATATTTTACTATTATTATCGCTAGAACTGTAATAATTATACTTATTACTTTTATTATTATCAATATAACATGTACTATTAGCCATATTTTACTATTATTATCGCTAGAACTATAATAATTATACCTATTACTCCCGATATTCTCAATATAACATGCATTATTACTCATATTATGCAGTTATTATCGCTAGAACTATAATAAATATACTTATTACTTTTATTATCATCAATATAACATGCAATAGTACCCATATTATGCAGTTATTATTGATAGAACTATAATAAATATACATATTACTACTATTATTATCAATGTAACATGCACTATTAGCCATATTTTACTATTATTATCGCTAGAACTGTAACAATTATACTTATTTCTCCCGATATTATCAATATAACATGCATTATTACCCATATTATGCAGTTATTATCGCTAGAGCTATAATAAATATACATATTACTATTATTATTATCAATATAACATGCACTATTAGCCATATTTTACTATTATTATGGCTAAAACTGTAATAATTATACTTATTTCTCCCGATATTATCAATATAACATGCATTATTACCCATATTGTGCAGTTATTATCGGTAGAACTATAATAAATATACTTATTACTTTTATTATCATCAATATAACATGCATTATTACCCATATTATGCAGTTATTATCGCTAGAACCACAATAAATATACTTATTACTTTTATTATTACCAATTTAACATGCACTATTAGCCATATTTTACTATTATTATCGCTAGAACTATAATAAATATACCTATTACTTTTATTATTATCAATATAACATTCACTATTAGCCATATTTTACTATTATTATCGTTAGAACTATAATAATTATACTTATTACTCCCGATATTATCAATATAACATGCATTATTACCCATATTATGCAGTTATTATCGCTAGAACTATAATAAATATACTTATTACTTTTATTATCATCAATATAACATGCAATAGTACCCATATTATGCAGTTATTATTGATAGAACTATAATAAATATACATATTACTATTATTATTATCAATATAACATGCACTATTAGCCATATTTTACTATTATTATCGCTAGAACTGTAATAATTATACTTATTTCTCCCGATATTATCAATATAACATGCATTATTACCCATATTATGCAGTTATTATCGCTAGAGCTATAATAAATATACTTATTACTCCCCATATTATCAATATAACATGCATTATTATCCATATGATACAGTTATTGTCGCTAGAACTATAATAAATATACTTATTACTTTTATTATTATGAATATAATATGCACTATTAGACATATTTTACTATTACTATCGCTAGAACTATAATAATTATACTTATAACTTCCGACATTATCAGTATAACATACATTATTACCCATATAATACAGTTATTATCGCTAGAACTGTAATAAATATACTTATTACTTTTATTATCATCAATATAACATGCAATAGTACCCATATTATGCAGTTATTATTGATAGAACTGTAATAAATATACATATTACTATTATTATTATCAATATAACATGCACTATTAGCCATATTTTACTATTATTATGGCTAGAACTGTAATAATTATACTTATTTCTCCCGATATTATCAATATAACATGCATTATTATCCATATGATACAGTTATTGTCGCTAGAACTATAATAAATATACTTATTACTTTTATTATTATGAATATAATATGCACTATTAGCCATATTTTACTATTACTATCGCTAGAACTATAATAATTATACTTATAACTTCCGACATTTTCAGTATAACATACATTATTACCCATATAATACAGTTATTATCGCTAGAACTGTAATAATTATACTTATTACTTTTATTACCATCAATAGAGCATGCATTATTACCCATATTGTGCAGTTATTATCGATAGAACTGTAATAAATATACTTATTACTTTTATTATTATCAATATAACATGCATTATTACCCATATAATGCAGTTATTATCGCTAGAACTATAATAAATATACTTATTACTATTATTATTATCATTATAACATGCACTATTAGCCATATTTTACTATTATTATCGCTAGAACTGTAATAAATATACTTATTACTTTTATTATCATCAATATAGCATGCATTATTACCCATATTATGCAGTTATTATCGCTAGAACTGTAATAAATATACTTATTACTTTTATTATCATCAATATAGCATGCATTATTACCCATATTATGCAGTTATTATTGATAGAACTATAATAAATATACATATTACTATTATTATTATCAATATAACATGCACTATTAGCCATATTTTACTATTATTATCGCTAGAACTGTAATAATTATACTTATTTCTCCCGATATTATCAATATAACATGCATTATTACCCATATTATGCAGTTATTATCGCTAGAGCTATAATAAATATACTTATTACTTTTATTATCATCAATATAACATGCATTATTACCCATATTATGCAGTTATTATCGAGAGAACTGTAATAATTATACATATTACTTTTATTATTATCAATATAACAATGCATTATTACCCATATAGTACAGTTATTATCGCTAGAACTGTAATAATTATCCTTATTACTTTTATTATTATCAATATAACATGCACTATTAGCCATATTTTACTATTGTTATCGCTGGAACTATAATAATTAAACTTATTACTTTTATTATTATCAATATAACATGCATTATTACCCATATAATACAGTTATTATCGCTAGAACTGTAATAATTATACATATTACTTTTATTATTATCAATATAACATGCATTATTACCCATATAATACAGTTATTTTCGCTAGAACTGTATTAATTATACTTATTACTCCCGATATTATCAATATGACATGCATTATTACCCATATTATACTGTTATTATCGCTAGAAATATAGTAAATATACGTATTACTTTTATTATTATCAATATAACATGCACTATAAGCCATATTTTACTATTATTATCGCTCGAACTATAATAAATGTACTTATTACTTTTATTATTATCAATATAACATGCACTATTAGCCATATATTACTATTATTATCGCGAGAACTATAATAATTATACTTATTACTCCCGGTATTCTCAATGTAACATGCATTATTACCCATATAATGCAGTTATTATCGCTAGAACTGTAATAATTATACTTATTACTTATATTATTATCAATATAGCATGCATTATTACCCATCTTATGCAGTTATTATCGCTAGAACTATAATAGATATACTTATTACTATTATTATTATCAATATAACATGCACTATTAGCCATATTTCACTATTATTATCGCTAGAACTGTAATAATTGTACTTATTACTCCTGATATTATCAATATAACATGCATTATTACCCATATAATGCAGTTATTATCGCTAGAACTGTAATAATTATACTTATTACTTATATTATTATCAATATAGCATGCATTATTACCCATCTTATGCAGTTATTATCGCTAGAACTATAATAGATATACTTATTACTTTTATTATCATCAATATAACATGCATAAATAATCATATTTTACTATTATTATCGTTAAAACTATAATAATTATACTTATTACTCCCGATATTATCAATATAACATGCATTATTACCCATATAATGCAGTTATTATCGCTAGAACTATAATAAATATACTTATTACTTTTATTATTATCAATATAACATGCATTATTACCCATATTATGCAGTTATTATCGCTAGAACTATAATAAATATACTTATTACTATTATTATTATCAATATAACATCCACTATTAGCCATATTTTACTATTATTATCGCTAGAACTGTAATAATTGTACTTATTACTCCCAATATTATCAATATAAGATGCATTATTACCCATATAATGCAGTTATTATCGCTAGAACTGTAATAATTATACTTATTACTTATATTATTATCAATATAGCATGCATTATTACCCATCTTATGCAGTTATTATCGCTAGAACTATAATAGATATACTTATTACTTTTATTATCATCAATATAACATGCATAATTAATCATATTTTACTATTATTATCGTTAAAACTATAATAATTATACTTATTACTCCCGATATTATCAATATAACATGCATTATTACCCATATTATGCAGTTATTATCGCTAGAACTATAATAAATATACTTATTACTTTTATTATCATCAATATAACATGCATTATTACCCATATTATGCAGTTATTATCGATAGAACTGTAATAATTATACATATTAATTTTATTATTATCAATATAACAATGCATTATTACCCATATAGTACAGTTATTATCGCTAGAACTGTAATAATTATCCTTATTACTTTTATTATTATCAATATAACATGCACTATTAGCCATATTTTACTATTGTTATCGCTGGAACTATAATAATTAAACTTATTACTTTCATTATTATCAATATAACATGCATTATTACCCATATAATACAGTTATTATCGCTAGAACTGTAATAATTATACATATTACTTTTATTATTATCAATATAACATGCATTATTACCCATCTTATGCAGTTATTATCGCTAGAACTATAATAGATATACTTATTACTATTATTATTATCAATATAACATGCACTATTAGCCATATTTCACTATTATTATCGCTAGAACTGTAATAATTGTACTTATTACTCCTGATATTATCAATATAACATGCATTATTACCCATATTATACTGTTATTATCGCTAGAAATATAGTAAATATACGTATTACTTTTATTATTATCAATATAACATGCACTATTAGCCATATTTTACTATTATTATCGCTCGAACTATAATAAATGTACTTATTACTTTTATTATTATCAATATAACATGCACTATTAGCCATATATTACTATTATTATCGCGAGAACTATAATAATTATACTTATTACTCCCGGTATTCTCAATATAACATGCATTATTACCCATATAATGCAGTTATTATCGCTAGAACTGTAATAATTATACTTATTACTTATATTATTATCAATATAGCATGCATTATTACCCATCTTATGCAGTTATTATCGCTAGAACTATAATAGATATACTTATTACTATTATTATTATCAATATAACATGCACTATTAGCCATATTTCACTATTATTATCGCTAGAACTGCAATAATTGTACTTATTACTCCTGATATTATCAATATAACATGCATTATTACCCATATAATGCAGTTATTATCGCTAGAACTGTAATAATTATACTTATTACTTATATTATTATCAATATAGCATGCATTATTACCCATCTTATGCAGTTATTATCGCTAGAACTATAATAGATATACTTATTACTTTTATTATCATCAATATAACATGCATAATTAATCATATTTTACTATTATTATCGTTAAAACTATAATAATTATACTTATTACTCCCGATATTATCAATATAACATGCATTATTACCCATATAATGCAGTTATTATCGCTAGAACTATAATAAATATACTTATTACTTTTATTATTATCAATATAACATGCATTATTACCCATATTATGCAGTTATTATCGCTAGAACTATAATAAATATACTTATTACTATTATTATTATCAATATAACATCCACTATTAGCCATATTTTACTATTATTATCGCTAGAACTGTAATAATTGTACTTATTACTCCCAATATTATCAATATAACATGCATTATTACCCATATAATGCAGTTATTATCGCTAGAACTGTAATAATTATACTTATTACTTATATTATTATCAATATAGCATGCATTATTACCCATCTTATGCAGTTATTATCGCTAGAACTATAATAGATATACTTATTACTTTTATTATCATCAATATAACATGCATAATTAATCATATTTTACTATTATTATCGTTAAAACTATAATAATTATACTTATTACTCCCGATATTATCAATATAACATGCATTATTACCCATATTATGCAGTTATTATCGCTAGAACTATAATAAATATACTTATTACTTTTATTATCATCAATATAACATGCATTATTACCCATATTATGCAGTTATTATCGATAGAACTGTAATAATTATACATATTACTTTTATTATTATCAATATAACAATGCATTATTACCCATATAGTACAGTTATTATCGCTAGAACTGTAATAATTATCCTTATTACTTTTATTATTATCAATATAACATGCACTATTAGCCATATTTTACTATTGTTATCGCTGGAACTATAATAATTAATCTTATTACTTTTATTATTATCAATATAACATGCATTATTACCCATATAATACAGTTATTATCGCTAGAACTGTAATAATTATACATATTACTTTTATTATTATCAATATAACATGCATTATTACCCATATAATACAGTTATTTTCGCTAGAACTGTAATAATTATACTTATTACTCCCGATATTATCAATATGACATGCATTATTACCCATATTATACTGTTATTATCGCTAGAAATATAGTAAATATACGTATTACTTTTATTATTATCAATATAACATGCACTATTAGCCATATTTTACTATTATTATCGCTCGAACTATAATAAATGTACTTATTACTTTTATTATTATCAATATAACATGCACTATTAGCCATATATTACTATTATTTTCGCGAGAACTATAATAATTTTACTTATTACTCCCGATATTATCAATATAACATACATTATTACCCATATAATGGAGTTACTATCGCTAGAAATGTAATAATTATAAGTATTACTCCCGATATTATCAATATAACATGCATTATTACCCATATTATGCAGTTATTATCGCTAGAACTATAATAAATATACTTATTACTTTTATTATCATCAATATAACATGCATTATTACACATATAATACAGTTATTTTCGCTAGAACTGTAATAATTATACTTATTACTTTTATTATCATTAATATAATATGCATTATTACACACATTATGCAGATATAATCGATAGAACTATAATAAATATACTTGTTACTTTTATTATTATCAATATAACATGCATTATTACCCATATTATACTATTATTATCGCTAGAACTGTAATACTTATACTTACTACTCCCGATATTATCAATATGACATGCATTATTACCCATATTATACTGTTATTATCGCTAGAAATATAGTAAAAATACGTATTACTTTTATTATTATAATGAATATAACATGCACTATTAGCCATATTTGACTATTATTATCGCTCGAACTATAATAAATATACTTATTACTTTTATTATTATCAATATAACATGCACTATTAGCCATATATTACTATTATTATCGCGAGAACTATAATAATTATATTTATTACTCCCGGTATTCTCAATATAACATGCATTATTACCCATATTATGCAGTTATTATCGCTAGAACTATAATAAATATACTTATTACTTTTATTATCATCAATATAACATGCATTATTACCCATATTATGCAGTTATTATCGATAGAACTGTAATAATTATCCTTATTACTTTTATTATTATCAATATAACATGCATTATTACCCATATAATACAGTTATTTTCGCTAGAACTGTAATAATTATACTTATTACTCCCGATATTATCAATATGACATGCATTATTACCCATATTATACTGTTATTATCGCTAGAAATATAGTAAATATACGTATTACTTTTATTGTTATCAATATAACATGCACTATTAGCCATATTTTACTATTATTATCGCTCGAACTATAATAAATGTACTTATTACTTTTATTATTATCAATATAACATGCACTATTAGCCATATATTACTATTATTATCGCGAGAACTATAATAATTATACTCATTACTCCCGGTATTCTCAATATAACATGCATTATTACCCATATAATGCAGTTATTATCGCTAGAACTGTAATAATTATACTTATTACTTTTATTATCATCAATATAACATGCAATAGTACCCATATTATGCAGTTATTATTGATAGAACTATAATAAATATACATATTACTATTATTATTATCAATATAACATGCACTATTAGCCATATTTTACTATTATTATGGCTAGAACTGTAATAATTATACTTATTTCTCCCGATATTATCAATATAACATGCATTATTACCCATATTATGCAGTTATTATCGCTAGAACTATAATAAATATACTTATTACTTTTATTATCATCAATATAACATGCAATAGTACCCATATTATGCAATTATTATTGATAGAACTATAATAAATATACATATTACTATTATTATTATCAATATAACATGCACTATTAGCCATATTTTACTATTATTATCGCTAGAACTGTAATAATTATACTTATTTCTCCCGATATTATCAATATAACATGCATTATTACCCATATTATGCAGTTATTATCGCGAGAGCTATAATAAATATACTTATTACTCCCCATATTATCAATATAACATGCATTATTATCCATATGATACAGTTATTGCCGCTAGAACTATAATAAATATACTTATTACTTTTATTATTATGAATATAATATGCACTATTAGACATATTTTGCTATTACTATCGCTAGAACTATAATAATTATACTTATAACTTCCGGCATTATCAGTATAACATACATTATTACCCATATAATACAGTTATTATCGCTAGAACTATAATAAATATACTTATTACTTACATTATCATCAATACAACATGCATCATTACCCATATAATGCAGTTATTATCGCTAGATCTATAATAAATATACTTATTACTTTTCTTATTATCAATATAACATGCACTATTAGCCATATTTTACTATTATTATCACTAGAACCTTAATAATTTTACTTATTACTCCCGATATTATCAATATAGCATACATTATTACCCATATAATGGAGTTATTATCGCTAGAAATGTAATAATTGTACTTATTACTCCTGATATTATCAATATAACGCGCATTATTACGCATATAATGCAGTTATTAGCGCTAGAACTGTAATAATTATACTTACTACTTATATTATTATCAATATAACATGCATTGTTACCCATATTATGCAGTTATTATCGCTAGAACTATAATAGATATACTTATTACTTTTATTATCATCAATATAACCTGCATAATTAATAATATTTTACTATTATTATCGTTAAAACTATAATAATTACACTTATTACTCCCGATATTATCAGTATAACATGCATTATTATCCATATTATGCAGTTATTATCGATAGAACTATAATAAATACACTTATTACTTTTATCATTATCAATATAACATGCACTATTAGCCATATTTTACTATTGTTATCGCTGGAACTATAATAATTAATCTTATTACTTTTATTATTATCAATATAACATGCATTATTACCCATATAATACAGTTATTATCGCTAGAACTGTAATAATTATACATATTACTTTTATTATTATCAATATAACATGCATTATTACCCATATAATACAGTTATTTTCGCTAGAACTGTAATAATTATACTTATTACTCCCGATATTATCAATATGACATGCATTATTACCCATATTATACTGTTATTATCGCTAGAAATATAGTAAATATACGTATTACTTTTATTATTATCAATATAACATGCACTATTAGCCATATTTTACTATTATTATCGCTCGAACTATAATAAATGTACTTATTACTTTTATTATTATCAATATAACATGCACTATTAGCCATATATTACTATTATTTTCGCGAGAACTATAATAATTTTACTTATTACTCCCGATATTATCAATATAACATACATTATTACCCATATAATGGAGTTACTATCGCTAGAAATGTAATAATTATAAGTATTACTCCCGATATTATCAATATAACATGCATTATTACCCATATTATGCAGTTATTATCGCTAGAACTATAATAAATATACTTATTACTTTTATTATCATCAATATAACATGCATCATTACCCATATTATGCAGTTATTATCGATAGAACTGTAATAATTATACATATTACTTTTATTATTATCAATATAACATGCATTATTACACATATAATACAGTTATTTTCGCTAGAACTGTAATAATTATACTTATTACTTTTATTATCATTAATATAATATGCATTATTACACACATTATGCAGATATAATCGCTAGAACTATAATAAATATACTTGTTACTTTTATTATTATCAATATAACATGCATTATTACCCATATTATACTATTATTATCGCTAGAACTGTAATACTTATACTTACTACTCCCGATATTATCAATATGACATGCATTATTACCCATATTATACTGTTATTATCGCTAGAAATATAGTAAAAATACGTATTACTTTTATTATTATAATGAATATAACATGCACTATTAGCCATATTTTACTATTATTATCGCTCGAACTATAATAAATATACTTATTACTTTTATTATTCTCAATATAACATGCACTATTAGCCATATATTACTATTATTATCGCGAGAACTATAATAATTATATTTATTACCCCCGGTATTCTCAATATAACATGCATTATTACCCATATTATGCAGTTATTATCGCTAGAACTATAATAAATATACTTATTACTTTTATTATCATCAATATAACATGCATTATTACCCATATTATGCAGTTATTATCGATAGAACTGTAATAATTATCCTTATTACTTTTATTATTATCAATATAGCATGCACTATTAGCCATATTTTACTATTGTTATCGCTGGAACTATAATAATTAAACTTATTACGTTTATTATTATCAATATAACAATGCATTATTACCCATATAGTACAGTTATTATCGCTAGAACTGTAATAATTATACATATTACTTTTATTATTATCAATATAACATGCATTATTACCCATATAATACAGTTATTTTCGCTAGAACTGTAATAATTATACTTATTACTCCCGATATTATCAATATGACATGCATTATTACCCATATTATACTGTTATTATCGCTAGAAATGTAGTAAATATACGTATTACTTTTATTGTTATCAATATAACATGCACTATTAGCCATATTTTACTATTATTATCGCTCGAACTATAATAAATGTACTCATTACTTTTATTATTATCAATATAACATGCACTATTAGCCATATATTACTATTATTATCGCGAGAACTATAATAATTATACTCATTACTCCCGGTATTCTCAATATAACATGCATTATTACCCATATAATGCAGTTATTATCGCTAGAACTGTAATAATTATACTTATTACTTTTATTATCATCAATATAACATGCAATAGTACCCATATTATGCAGTTATTATTGATAGAACTATAATAAATATACATATTACTATTATTATTATCAATATAACATGCACTATTAGCCATATTTTACTATTATTATGGCTAGAACTGTAATAATTATACTTATTTCTCCCGATATTATCAATATAACATGCATTATTACCCATATTATGCAGTTATTATCGCTAGAACTATAATAAATATACTTATTACTTTTATTATCATCAATATAACATGCAATAGTACCCATATTATGCAATTATTATTGATAGTACTATAATAAATATACATATTACTATTATTATTATCAATATAGCATGCACTATTAGCCATATTTTACTATTGTTATCGCTGGAACTATAATAATTAAACTTATTACGTTTATTATTATCAATATAACAATGCATTATTACCCATATAGTACAGTTATTATCGCTAGAACTGTAATAATTATACATATTACTTTTATTATTATCAATATAACATGCATTATTACCCATATAATACAGTTATTTTCGCTAGAACTGTAACAATTATACTTATTACTCCCGATATTATCAATATGACATGCATTATTACCCATATTATACTGTTATTATCGCTAGAAATATAGTAAATATACGTATTACTTTTATTGTTATCAATATAACATGCACTATTAGCCATATTTTACTATTATTATCGCTCGAACTATAATAAATATACTTATTACTTTTATTATTATCAATATAACATGCACTATTAGCCATATATTACTATTATTATCGCGAGAACTATAATAATTATACTCATTACTCCCGGTATTCTCAATATAACATGCATTATTACCCATATAATGCAGTTATTATCGCTAGAACTGTAATAATTATACTTATTACTTTTATTATCATCAATATAACATGCAATAGTACCCATATTATGCAGTTATTATTGATAGAACTATAATAAATATACATACTACTATTATTATTATCAATATAACATGCACTATTAGCCATATTTTACTATTATTATGGCTAGAACTGTAATAATTATACTTATTTCTCCCGATATTATCAATATAACATGCATTATTACCCATATTATGCAGTTATTATCGCTAGAACTATAATAAATATACTTATTACTTTTATTATCATCAATATAACATGCAATAGTACCCATATTATGCAATTATTATTGATAGAACTATAATAAATATACATATTACTATTATTATTATCAATATAACATGCACTATTAGCCATATTTTACTATTATTATCGCTAGAACTGTAATAATTATACTTATTTCTCCCGATATTATCAATATAACATGCATTATTACCCATATTATGCAGTTATTATCGCGAGAGCTATAATAAATATACTTATTACTCCCCATATTATCAATATAACATGCATTATTATCCATATGATACAGTTATTGCCGCTAGAACTATAATAAATATACTTATTACTTTTATTATTATGAATATAATATGCACTATTAGACATATTTTGCTATTACTATCGCTAGAACTATAATAATTATACTTATAACTTCCGGCATTATCAGTATAACATACATTATTACCCATATAATACAGTTATTATCGCTAGAACTATAATAAATATACTTATTACTTACATTATCATCAATACAACATGCATCATTACCCATATAATGCAGTTATTATCGCTAGATCTATAATAAATATACTTATTACTTTTCTTATTATCAATATAACATGCACTATTAGCCATATTTTACTATTATTATCACTAGAACCTTAATAATTTTACTTATTACTCCCGATATTATCAATATAGCATACATTATTACCCATATAATGGAGTTATTATCGCTAGAAATGTAATAATTGTACTTATTACTCCTGATATTATCAATATAACGCGCATTATTACGCATATAATGCAGTTATTAGCGCTAGAACTGTAATAATTATACTTACTACTTATATTATTATCAATATAACATGCATTGTTACCCATATTATGCAGTTATTATCGCTAGAACTATAATAGATATACTTATTACTTTTATTATCATCAATATAACCTGCATAATTAATAATATTTTACTATTATTATCGTTAAAACTATAATAATTACACTTATTACTCCCGATATTATCAGTATAACATGCATTATTATCCATATTATGCAGTTATTATCGATAGAACTATAATAAATACACTTATTACTTTTATCATTATCAATATAACATGCACTATTAGCCATATTTTACTATTATTATCGCTAGAACTATAATAATTTTACTTATTACTCCCGATATTCTCAATATAACATGCATTATTACCCATATAATGCAGTTATTATCGCTAGAACTGTAATAATTATACTTATTACTTATATTATTATCAATATAGCATGCATTATTGCCCATCTTATGCAGTTATTATCGCTAGAACTATAATAGATATACTTATTACTTTTATTATCATCAATATAACATGCATAATTAATCATATTTTACTATTATTATCGTTAAAACTATAATAATTATACATATTACTCCCGATATTATCAATATAACATGCATTGTTACCCATATTATGCAGTTATTATCGCTAGAACTATAATAGATATACTTATTACTTTTATTATCATCAATATAACCTGCATAATTAATCATATTTTACTATTATTATCGTTAAAACTATAATAATTACACTTATTACTCCCGATATTATCAGTATAACATGCATTATTATCCACATTATGCAGTTGTTATCGATAGAACTATAATAAATACACTTATTACTTTTATCATTATCAATATAACATGCACTATTAGCCATATTTTACTATTATTATCGCTAGAACTATAATAATTTTACTTATTACTCCCGATATTCTCAATATAACATGCATTATTACCCATATAATGCAGTTATTATCGCTAGAACTATAATAAATACACTTATTACTTTTATCATTATCAATATAACATGCACTATTAGCCATATTTTACTATTATTATCGCTAGAACTATAATAATTTTACTTATTACTCCCGATATTCTCAATATAACATGCATTATTACCCATATAATGCAGTTATTATCGCTAGAACTGTAATAATTATACTCATTACTTATATTATTATCAATATAGCATGCATTATTACCCATCTTATGCAGTTATTATCGCTAGAACTATAATAAATATACTTATTACTTTTATTATCATCAATATAACATGCATTATTACCCATATTATGCAGTTATTATCGATAGAACTGTAATAATTATACATATTACTTTTATTATTATCAATATAACAATGCATTATTACCCATATAGTACAGTTATTATCGCTAGAACTGTAATAATTATCCTTATTACTTTTATTATTATCAATATAACATGCACTATTAGCCATATTTTACTATTGTTATCGCTGGAACTATAATAATTAAACTTATTACTTTTATTATAATCAATATAACATGCATTATTACCCATATTATGCAGTTATTATCGCTAGAACTATAATAAATATACTTATTACTATTATTATTATCAATATAACATCCACTATTAGCCATATTTTACTATTATTATCGCTAGAACTGTAATAATTGTACTTATTACTCCCAATATTATCAATATAACGCGCATTACTACGCATATAATGCAGTTGTTAGCGCTAGAACTGTAATAATTATACTTACTACTTATATTATTATCAATATAACATGCATTGTTACCCATATTATGCAGTTATTATCGCTAGAACTATAATAGATATACTTATTACTTTTATTATCATCAATATAACCTGCATAATTAATCATATTTTACTATTATTATCGTTAAAACTATAATAATTACACTTATTACTCCCGATATTATCAGTATAACATGCATTATTATCCATATTATGCAGTTATTATCGATAGAACTATAATAAATACACTTATTACTTTTATTATTATCAATATAACATGCACTATTAGCCATATTTTACTATTATTATCGCTAGAACTATAATAATTATACTTATTACTCCCGATATTCTCAATATAACATGCATTATTACCCATATAATGCAGTTATTATCGCTAGAACTGTAATAATTATACTTATTACTTATATTATTATCAATACAGCATGCATTATTACCCATATTATGCAGTTATTATCGCTAGAACTATAATAAATATACTTATTACTATTATTATTATCAATATAACATCCACTATTAGCCATATTTTACTATTATTATCGCTAGAACTGTAATAATTGTACTTATTACTCCCAATATTATCAATATAACGCGCATTATTACGCATATAATGCAGTTATTAGCGCTAGAACTGTAATAATTATACTTACTACTTATATTATTATCAATATAACATGCATTGTTACCCATATTATGCAGTTATTATCGCTAGAACTATAATAGATATACTTATTACTTTTATTATCATCAATATAACCTGCATAATTAATAATATTTTACTAGTATTATCGTTAAAACTATAATAATTACACTTATTACTCCCGATATTATCAGTATAACATGCATTATTATCCATATTATGCAGTTATTATCGATAGAACTATAATAAATACACTTATTACTTTTATCATTATCAATATAACATGCACTATTAGCCATATTTTACTATTATTATCGCTAGAACTATAATAATTTTACTTATTACTCCCGATATTCTCAATATAACATGCATTATTACCCATATAATGCAGTTATTATCGCTAGAACTGTAATAATTATACTTATTACTTATATTATTATCAATATAGCATGCATTATTACCCATCTTATGCAGTTATTATCGCTAGAACTATAATAGATATACTTATTACTTTTATTATCATCAATATAACATGCATAATTAATCATATTTTACTATTATTATCGTTAAAACTATAATAATTATACTTATTACTCCCGATATTATCAATATAACATGCATTGTTACCCATATTATGCAGTTATTATCGCTAGAACTATAATAGATATACTTATTACTTTTATTATGATCAATATAACCTGCATAATTAATCATATTTTACTATTATTATCGTTAAAACTATAATAATTACACTTATTACTCCCGATATTATCAGTATAACATGCATTATTATCCATATTATGCAGTTATTATCGATAGAACTATAATAAATACACTTATTACTTTTATCATTATCAATATAACATGCACTATTAGCCATATTTTACTATTATTATCGCTAGAACTATAATAATTTTACTTATTACTCCCGATATTCTCAATATAACATGCATTATTACCCATATAATGCAGTTATTATCGCTAGAACTGTAATAATTATACTTATTACTTATATTATTATCAATATAGCATGCATTATTACCCATCTTATGCAGTTAATATCGCTAGAACTATAATAGATATACTTATTACTTTTATTATCATCAATATAACATGCATAATTAATCATATTTTACTATTATTATCGTTAAAACTATAATAATTATACTTATTACTCCCGATATTATCAATATAACATGCATTATTACCCATATTATGCAGTTATTATCGCTAGAACTATAATAAATATACTTATTACTTTTATTATCATCAATATAACATGCATTATTACCCATATGATGCAGTTATTATCGATAGAACTGTAATAATTATACATATTACTTTTATTATTATCAATATAACAATGCATTATTACCCATATAGTACAGTTATTATCGCTAGAACTGTAATAATTATCCTTATTACTTTTATTATCATTAATATAATATGCATTATTACACACTTTATGCAGATATAATCGCTAGAACTATAATAAATATACTTGTTACTTTTATTATTATCAATATAACATGCATTATTACCCATATTATACTATTATTATCGCTAGAACTGTAATACTTATACTTACTACTCCCGATATTATCAATATGACATGCATTATTACCCATATTATACTGTTATTATCGCTAGAAATATAGTAAAAATACGTATTACTTTTATTATTATTATGAATATAACATGCACTATTAGCCATATTTTACTATTATTATCGCGAGAACTATACTAATTATACTTATTACTCCCGGTATTCTCAATATAACATGCATTGTTACCCATATAATGCAGTTATTATCGCTAGAACTATAATAATTATACTTATTACTCCCGATATTATCAATATAACATGCATTATTACCCATATTATGCAGTTATTATCGCTAGAACTATAATAAATATACTTATTACTTTAATTGTCATCAATATAACATGCATTATTACCCATATTATGCAGTTATTATCGATAGAACTGTAATAATTATACATATTACTTTTATTATTATCAATATAACAATGCATTATTACCCATATAGTACAGTTATTATCGCTAGAACTGTAATAATTATCCTTATTACTTTTATTATTATCAATATAGCATGCACTATTAGCCATATTTTACTATTGTTATCGCTGGAACTATAATAATTAAACTTATTACGTTTATTATTATCAATATAACAATGCATTATTACCCATATAGTACAGTTATTATCGCTAGAACTGTAATAATTATACATATTACTTTTATTATTATCAATATAACATGCATTATTACCCATATAATACAGTTATTTTCGCTAGAACTGTAATAATTATACTTATTACTTATATTATTATCAATATAGCATGCATTATTACCCATCTTATGCAGTTATTATCGCTAGAACTATAATAGATATACTTATTACTTTTATTATCATCAATATAACATGCATAATTAATCATATTTTACTATTATTATCGTTAAAACTATAATAATTATACTTATTACTCCCGATATTATCAATATAACATGCATTATTACCCATATTATGCAGTTATTATCGCTAGAACTATAATAAATATACTTATTACTTTTATTATCATCAATATAACATGCATTATTACCCATATTATGCAGTTATTATCGATAGAACTGTAATAATTATACATATTACTTTTATTATTATCAATATAACAATGCATTATTACCCATATAGTACAGTTATTATCGCTAGAACTGTAATAATTATCCTTATTACTTTTATTATTATCAATATAGCATGCACTATTAGCCATATTTTACTATTGTTATCGCTGGAACTATAATAAATGTACTTATTACTTTTATTATTATCAATATAACATGCATTATTACCCATATTATGCAGTTATTATCGCTAGAGCTATAATAAATATACTTATTACTCCCCATATTATCAATATAACATGCATTATTACCCATATAATGCAGTTATTATCGATAGAACTGTAATAATTATACTTATTACTTTTATTATCATCAATATAGCATGCATTATTACCCATATTGTGCAGTTATTATTGGTAGAACTATAATAAATATACTTATTACTTTTATTATCATCAATATAACATGCATTATTACACATATTATGCAGTTATTATTGATAGAACTATAATAAATATACATATTACTATTATTATTATCAATATAACATGCACTATTAGCCATATTTTACTATTATTATCGCTAGAACTGTAATAATTATACTTATTTCTCCCGATATTATCAATATAACATGCATTATTAACCATATAATGCAGTTATTATCGCTAGAACTGTAATAATTATACTTATTACTCCTGATATTATCAATATAACATGCATTATTAACCATATAATGCAGTTATTATCGCTAGAACTGTAATAATTATACTTATTACTTATATTATTATCAATATAGCATGCATTATTACCCATCTTATGCAGTTATTATCGCTAGAACTATAATAGATATACTTATTACTTTTATTATCATCAATATAACATGCATAATTAATCATATTTTACTATTATTATCGTTAAAACTATAATAATTATACTTATTACTCCCGATATTATCAATATAACATGCATTATTACCCATATTATGCAGTTATTATCGCTAGAACTATAATAAATATACTTATTACTTTTATTATCATCAATATAACATGCATTATTACCCATATTATGCAGTTATTATCGATAGAACTGTAATAATTATACATATTACTTTTATTATTATCAATATAACAATGCATTATTACCCATATAGTACAGTTATTATCGCTAGAACTGTAATAATTATCCTTATTACTTTTATTATTATCAATATAGCATGCACTATTAGCCATATTTTACTATTGTTATCGCTGGAACTATAATAAATGTACTTATTACTTTTATTATTATCAATATAACATGCATTATTACCCATATTATGCAGTTACTATCGCTAGAGCTATAATAAATATACTTATTACTCCCCATATTATCAATATAACATGCATTATTACCCATATAATGCAGTTATTATCGATAGAACTGTAATAATTATACTTATTACTTTTATTATCATCAATATAGCATGCATTATTACCCATATTGTGCAGTTATTATTGGTAGAACTATAATAAATATACTTATTACTTTTATTATCATCAATATAACATGCATTATTACACATATTATGCAGTTATTATTGATAGAACTATAATAAATATACATATTACTATTATTATTATTAATATAACATGCACTATTAGCCATATTTTACTATTATTATCGCTAGAACTGTAATAATTATACTTATTTCTCCCGATATTATCAATATAACATGCATTATTACCCATATTATGCAGTTATTATCGCTAGAGGTATAATAAATATACTTATTACTTTTATTATTATGAATATAATATGCACTATTAGCCATATTTTACTATTACTATCGCTAGAACTATAATAATTATACTTATAACTTCCGACATTATCAGCATAACATACATTATTACCCATATAATACAGTTATTATCGCTAGAACTGTAATAATTATACTTATTACTTTTATTATCATCAATATAGCATGCATTATTCCCCATATTGTGCAGTTATTATCCGTAGAACTATAATAAATA
Source organism: Megachile leachella (assembly GCA_963576845.1). NCBI lineage: Eukaryota > Metazoa > Arthropoda > Insecta > Hymenoptera > Megachilidae > Megachile > Megachile leachella. The sequence goes on along the minus strand of CAUYWW010000150.1, from coordinate 26,229 downwards.
TACTTATTACTTTTATTATCATCAATATAACATGCATTATTACCCATATTATGCAGTTATTATCGATAGAACCACAATAAATATACTTATTACTTTTATTATTACCAATTTAACATGCACTATTAGCCATATTTTACTATTCTTATCGCTAGAACTATAATAAATATACTTATTACTTTTATTATTATCAATATAACATGCACTATTAGCCATATTTTACTATTATTATCCTTAGAACTATAATAATTATACTTATTACTCCCGATATTATCAATATAACATGCATTATTACCCATGTTATGCAGTTATTATCGCTGGAACTATAATAAATATACTTATTACTTTTATTATCATCAATATAATATGCAATAGTACCCATATTATGCAGTTATTATCGATAGGACTATAATAAATATACATATTACTATTATTATTATCAATGTAACATGCACTATTAGCCATATTTTACTATTATTATCGCTAGAACTGTAATAATTATACTTATTTCTCCCGATATTATCAATATAATATGCATTATTACCCATATTAAGCAGTTATTATCGCTAGAACTATAATAAATATACTTATTACTCCCCATATTATCAATATAACATGCATTATTATCCATATGATACAGTTATTGTCGCTAGAACTATAATAAATATACTTATTACTTTTATTATCATCAATATAACATGCATTATTACCCATATTATGCAGTTATTATCGATAGAACCACAATAAATATACTTATTGCTTTTATTATTACCAATTTAACATGCACTATTAGCCATATTTTACTATTATTATCGCTAGAACTATAATAAATATACTTATTACTTTTATTATTATCAATATAACATGCACTATTAGCCATATTTTACTATTATTATCGTTAGAACTATAATAAATATACATATTACTATTATTATTATCAATATAACATGCACTATTAGCCATATTTTACTATAATTATCGTTAGAACTATAATAATTATACTTATTACTCCCGATATTATCAATATAACATGCATTATTGCCCATGTTATGCAGTTATTATCGCTGGAACTATAATAAATATACTTATTACTTTTATTATCATCAATATAACATGCATTATTACACATATTATGCAGTTATTATTGATAGAACTATAATAAATATACATATTACTATTATTATTATCAATATAACATGCACTATTAGCCATATTTTACTATTATTATCGCTAGAACTGTAATAATTATACTCATTACTCCCGATATTATCAATATGACATGCATTATTACCCATATTATACTGTTATTATCGCTAGAAATATAGTAAATATACGTATTACTTTTATTATTATCAATATAACATGCACTATTAGCCATATTTTACTATTATTATCGCTCGAACTATAATAAATGTACTTATTACTTTTATTATTATAAATATAACATGCACTATTAGCCATATATTACTATTATTATCGCGAGAACTATAATAATTATACTTATTACTCCCGGTATTCTCAATATAACATGCATTATTACCCATATAATGCAGTTATTATCGCTAGAACTGTAATAATTATACTTATTACTTATATTATTATCAATATAGCATGCATTATTACCCATCTTATGCAGTTATTATCGCTAGAACTATAATAGATATACTTATTACTATTATTATTATCAATATAACATCCACTATTAGCCATATTTTACTATTATTATCGCTAGAACTGTAATAATTGTACTTATTACTCCCAATATTATCAATATAACGCGCATTACTACGCATATAATGCAGTTATTAGCGCTAGAACTGTAATAATTATACTTTCTACTTATATTATTATCAATATAACATGCATTGTTACCCATATTATGCAGTTATTATCGCTAGAACTATAATAGATATACTTATTACTTTTATTATCATCAATATAACCTGCATAATTAATCATATTTTACTATTATTATCGTTAAAACTATAATAATTACACTTATTACTCCCGATATTATAAGTATAACATGCATTATTATCCATATTATGCAGTTATTATCGATAGAACTATAATATATACACTTATTACTTTTATTATTATCAATATAACATGCACTATTAGCCATATTTTACTATTATTATCGCTAGAACTATAATAATTATACTTATTACTCCCGATATTCTCAATATAACATGCATTATTACCCATATAATGCAGTTATTATCGCTAGAACTGTAATAATTAAACTTATTACTTATATTATTATCAATACAGCATGCATTATTACCCATATTATGCAGTTATTATCGCTAGAACTATAATAAATATACTTATTACTATTATTATTATCAATATAACATCCACTATTAGCCATATTTTACTATTATTATCGCTAGAACTGTAATAATTGTACTTATTACTCCCAATATTATCAATATAACGCGCATTATTACGCATATAATGCAGTTATTAGCGCTAGAACTGTAATAATTATACTTACTACTTATATTATTATCAATATAACATGCATTGTTACCCATATTATGCAGTTATTATCGCTAGAACTATAATAGATATACTTATTACTTTTATTATCATCAATATAACCTGCATAATTAATAATATTTTACTATTATTATCGTTAAAACTATAATAATTACACTTATTACTCCCGATATTATCAGTATAACATGCATTATTATCCATATTATGCAGTTATTATCGATAGAACTATAATAAATACACTTATTACTTTTATCATTATCAATATAACATGCACTATTAGCCATATTTTACTATTATTATCGCTAGAACTATAATAATTTTACTTATTACTCCCGATATTCTCAATATAGCATGCATTATTACCCATATAATGCAGTTATTATCGCTAGAAATGTAATAATTATAATTATTACTCCCGATATTATCAATATAACATGCATTATTACCCATATTATGCAGTTATTATCGCTAGAACTATAATAAATATACTTATTACTTTTATTATCATCAATATAACATGCATCATTACCCATATTATGCAGTTATTATCGATAGAACTGTAATAATTATACATATTACTTTTATTATTATCAATATAACATGCATTATTACACATATAATACAGTTATTTTCGCTAGAACTGTAATAATTATACTTATTACTTTTATTATCATTAATATAATATGCATTATTACACACTTTATGCAGATATTATCGCTAGAACTATAATAAATATACTTGTTACTTTTATTATTATCAATATAACATGCATTATTACCCATATTATACTATTATTATCGCTAGAACTGTAATACTTATACTTACTACTCCCGATATTATCAATATGACATGCATTATTACCCATATTATACTGTTATTATCGCTAGAAATATAGTAAAAATACGTATTACTTTTATTATTATTATGAATATAACATGCACTATTAGCCATATTTTACTATTATTATCGCTCGAACTATAATAAATATACTTATTACTTTTATTATTATCAATATAACATGCACTATTAGCCATATATTACTATTATTATCGCGAGAACTATACTAATTATACTTATTACTCCCGGTATTCTCAATATAACATGCATTGTTACCCATATAATGCAGTTATTATAGCTAGAACTATAATAATTATACTTATTACTCCCGATATTATCAATATAACATGCATTATTACCCATATTATGCAGTTATTATCGCTAGAACTATAATAAATATACTTATTACTTTTATTATTATCAATATAACATGCATTATTACCCATATTATGCAGTTATTATCGATAGAACTGTAATAATTATACATATTACTTTTATTATTATCAATATAACAATGCATTATTACCCATATAGTACAGTTATTATCGCTAGAACTGTAATAATTATCCTTATTACTTTTATTATTATCAATATAACATGCACTATTAGCCATATTTTACTATTGTTATCGCTGGAACTATAATAATTAAACTTATTACTTTTATTATAATCAATATAACATGCATTATTACCCATATTATGCAGTTATTATCGCTAGAACTATAATAAATATACTTATTACTATTATTATTATCAATATAACATCCACTATTAGCGATATTTTACTATTATTATCGCTAGAACTGTAATAATTGTACTTATTACTCCCAATATTATCAATATAACGCGCATTATTACGCATATAATGCAGTTATTAGCGCTAGAACTGTAATAATTATACTTACTACTTATATTATTATCAATATAACATGCATTGTTACCCATATTATGCAGTTATTATCGCTAGAACTATAATAGATATACTTATTACTTTTATTATCATCAATATAACCTGCATAATTAATAATATTTTACTATTATTATCGTTAAAACTATAATAATTACACTTATTACTCCCGATATTATCAGTATAACATGCATTATTATCCATATTATGCAGTTATTATCGATAGAACTATAATAAATACACTTATTACTTTTATCATTATCAATATAACATGCACTATTAGCCATATTTTACTATTATTATCGCTAGAACTATAATAATTTTACTTATTACTCCCGATATTCTCAATATAACATGCATTATTACCCATATAATGCAGTTATTATCGCTAGAACTATAATAATTATACTTATTACTCCTGATATTATCAATATAACATGCATTATTACCCATATAATGCAGTTATTATTGCTAGAACTGTAATAATTATACTTATTACTTATATTATTATCAATATAGCATGCATTATTACCCATATTATGCAGTTATTATCGATAGAACTGTAATAATTATACATATTACTTTTATTATTATCAATATAACAATGCATTATTACCCATATAGTACAGTTATTATCGCTAGAACTGTAATAATTATCCTTATTACTTTTATTATTATCAATATAACATGCACTATTAGCCATATTTTACTATTGTTATCGCTGGAACTATAATAATTAAACTTATTACTTTTATTATTATCAATATAACATGCATTATTACCCATATAATACAGTTATTATCGCTAGAACTGTAATAATTATACATATTACTTTTATTATTATCAATATAACATGCATTATTACCCATATAATACAGTTATTTTCGCTAGAACTGTAATAATTATACTCATTACTCCCGATATTATCAATATGACATGCATTATTACCCATATTATACTGTTATTATCGCTAGAAATATAGTAAATATACGTATTACTTTTATTATTATCAATATAACATGCACTATTAGCCATATTTTACTATTATTATCGCTCGAACTATAATAAATGTACTTATTACTTTTATTATTATCAATATAACATGCACTATTAGCCATATATTACTATTATTATCGCGAGAACTATAATAATTATACTTATTACTCCCGGTATTCTCAATATAACATGCATTATTACCCATATAATGCAGTTATTATCGCTAGAACTGTAATAATTATACTTATTACTTATATTATTATCAATATAGCATGCATTATTACCCATCTTATGCAGTTATTATCGCTAGAACTATAATAGATATACTTATTACTATTTTTATTATCAATATAACATCCACTATTAGCCATATTTTACTATTATTATCGCTAGAACTGTAATAATTGTACTTATTACTCCCAATATTATCAATATAACGCGCATTACTACGCATATAATGCAGTTATTAGCGCTAGAACTGTAATAATTATACTTTCTACTTATATTATTATCAATATAACATGCATTGTTACCCATATTATGCAGTTATTATCGCTAGAACTATAATAGATATACTTATTACTTTTATTATCATCAATATAACCTGCATAATTAATCATATTTTACTATTATTATCGTTAAAACTATAATAATTACACTTATTACTCCCGATATTATCAGTATAACATGCATTATTATCCATATTATGCAGTTATTATCGATAGAACTATAATAAATACACTTATTACTTTTATTATTATCAATATAACATGCACTATTAGCCATACTTTACTATTATTATCGCTAGAACTATAATAATTATACTTATTACTCCCGATATTCTCAATATAACATGCATTATTACCCATATAATGCAGTTATTATCGCTAGAACTGTAATAATTATACTTATTACTTATATTATTATCAATACAGCATGCATTATTACCCATATTATGCAGTTATTATCGCTAGAACTATAATAAATATACTTATTACTATTATTATTATCAATATAACATCCACTATTAGCCATATTTTACTATTATTATCGCTAGAACTGTAATAATTGTACTTATTACTCCCAATATTATAAATATAACGCGCATTATTACGCATATAATGCAGTTATTAGCGCTAGAACTGTAATAATTATACTTACTATTTATATTATTATCAATATAACATGCATTGTTACCCATATTATGCAGTTATTATCGCTAGAACTATAATAGATATACTTATTACTTTTATTATCATCAATATAACCTGCATAATTAATAATATTTTACTATTATTATCGTTAAAACTATAATAATTACACTTATTACTCCCGATATTATCAGTATAACATGCATTATTATCCATATTATGCAGTTATTATCGATAGAACTATAATAAATACACTTATTACTTTTATCATTATCAATATAACATGCACTATTAGCCATATTTTACTATTATTATCGCTAGAACTATAATAATTTTACTTATTACTCCCGATATTCTCAATATAACATGCATTATTACCCATATAATGCAGTTATTATCGCTAGAAATGTAATAATTATAATTATTACTCCCGATATTATCAATATAACATGCATTATTACCCATATTATGCAGTTATTATCGCTAGAACTATAATAAATATACTTATTACTTTTATTATTATCAATATAACATGCATTATTACCCATATTATGCAGTTATTATCGATAGAACTGTAATAATTATACATATTACTTTTATTATTATCAATATAACAATGCATTATTACCCATATAGTACAGTTATTATCGCTAGAACTGTAATAATTATCCTTATTACTTTTATTATTATCAATATAACATGCACTATTAGCCATATTTTACTATTGTTATCGCTGGAACTATAATAATTAAACTTATTACTTTTATTATAATCAATATAACATGCATTATTACCCATATTATGCAGTTATTATCGCTAGAACTATAATAAATATACTTATTACTATTATTATTATCAATATAACATCCACTATTAGCGATATTTTACTATTATTATCGCTAGAACTGTAATAATTGTACTTATTACTCCCAATATTATCAATATAACGCGCATTATTACGCATATAATGCAGTTATTAGCGCTAGAACTGTAATAATTATACTTACTACTTATATTATTATCAATATAACATGCATTGTTACCCATATTATGCAGTTATTATCGCTAGAACTATAATAGATATACTTATTACTTTTATTATCATCAATATAACCTGCATAATTAATAATATTTTACTATTATTATCGTTAAAACTATAATAATTACACTTATTACTCCCGATATTATCAGTATAACATGCATTATTATCCATATTATGCAGTTATTATCGATAGAACTATAATAAATACACTTATTACTTTTATCATTATCAATATAACATGCACTATTAGCCATATTTTACTATTATTATCGCTAGAACTATAATAATTTTACTTATTACTCCCGATATTCTCAATATAACATGCATTATTACCCATATAATGCAGTTATTATCGCTAGAACTGTAATAATTATACTTATTACTTATATTATTATCAATATAGCATGCATTATTGCCCATCTTATGCAGTTATTATCGCTAGAACTATAATAGATATACTTATTACTTTTATTATCATCAATATAACATGCATAATTAATCATATTTTACTATTATTATCGTTAAAACTATAATAATTATACATATTACTCCCGATATTATCAATATAACATGCATTGTTACCCATATTATGCAGTTATTATCGCTAGAACTATAATAGATATACTTATTACTTTTATTATCATCAATATAACCTGCATAATTAATCATATTTTACTATTATTATCGTTAAAACTATAATAATTACACTTATTACTCCCGATATTATCAGTATAACATGCATTATTATCCACATTATGCAGTTGTTATCGATAGAACTATAATAAATACACTTATTACTTTTATCATTATCAATATAACATGCACTATTAGCCATATTTTACTATTATTATCGCTAGAACTATAATAATTTTACTTATTACTCCCGATATTCTCAATATAACATGCATTATTACCCATATAATGCAGTTATTATCGCTAGAACTATAATAAATACACTTATTACTTTTATCATTATCAATATAACATGCACTATTAGCCATATTTTACTATTATTATCGCTAGAACTATAATAATTTTACTTATTACTCCCGATATTCTCAATATAACATGCATTATTACCCATATAATGCAGTTATTATCGCTAGAACTGTAATAATTATACTCATTACTTATATTATTATCAATATAGCATGCATTATTACCCATCTTATGCAGTTATTATCGCTAGAACTATAATAAATATACTTATTACTTTTATTATCATCAATATAACATGCATTATTACCCATATTATGCAGTTATTATCGATAGAACTGTAATAATTATACATATTACTTTTATTATTATCAATATAACAATGCATTATTACCCATATAGTACAGTTATTATCGCTAGAACTGTAATAATTATCCTTATTACTTTTATTATTATCAATATAACATGCACTATTAGCCATATTTTACTATTGTTATCGCTGGAACTATAATAATTAAACTTATTACTTTTATTATAATCAATATAACATGCATTATTACCCATATTATGCAGTTATTATCGCTAGAACTATAATAAATATACTTATTACTATTATTATTATCAATATAACATCCACTATTAGCCATATTTTACTATTATTATCGCTAGAACTGTAATAATTGTACTTATTACTCCCAATATTATCAATATAACGCGCATTACTACGCATATAATGCAGTTGTTAGCGCTAGAACTGTAATAATTATACTTACTACTTATATTATTATCAATATAACATGCATTGTTACCCATATTATGCAGTTATTATCGCTAGAACTATAATAGATATACTTATTACTTTTATTATCATCAATATAACCTGCATAATTAATCATATTTTACTATTATTATTGTTAAAACTATAATAATTACACTTATTACTCCCGATATTATCAGTATAACATGCATTATTATCCATATTATGCAGTTATTATCGATAGAACTATAATAAATACACTTATTACTTTTATTATTATCAATATAACATGCACTATTAGCCATATTTTACTATTATTATCGCTAGAACTATAATAATTATACTTATTACTCCCGATATTCTCAATATAACATGCATTATTACCCATATAATGCAGTTATTATCGCTAGAACTGTAATAATTATACTTATTACTTATATTATTATCAATACAGCATGCATTATTACCCATATTATGCAGTTATTATCGCTAGAACTATAATAAATATACTTATTACTATTATTATTATCAATATAACATCCACTATTAGCCATATTTTACTATTATTATCGCTAGAACTGTAATAATTGTACTTATTACTCCCAATATTATCAATATAACGCGCATTATTACGCATATAATGCAGTTATTAGCGCTAGAACTGTAATAATTATACTTACTACTTATATTATTATCAATATAACATGCATTGTTACCCATATTATGCAGTTATTATCGCTAGAACTATAATAGATATACTTATTACTTTTATTATCATCAATATAACCTGCATAATTAATAATATTTTACTAGTATTATCGTTAAAACTATAATAATTACACTTATTACTCCCGATATTATCAGTATAACATGCATTATTATCCATATTATGCAGTTATTATCGATAGAACTATAATAAATACACTTATTACTTTTATCATTATCAATATAACATGCACTATTAGCCATATTTTACTATTATTATCGCTAGAACTATAATAATTTTACTTATTACTCCCGATATTCTCAATATAACATGCATTATTACCCATATAATGCAGTTATTATCGCTAGAACTGTAATAATTATACTTATTACTTATATTATTATCAATATAGCATGCATTATTACCCATCTTATGCAGTTATTATCGCTAGAACTATAATAAATATACTTATTACTTTTATTATCATCAATATAACATGCATTATTACCCATATTATGCAGTTATTATCGATAGAACTGTAATAATTATACATATTACTTTTATTATTATCAATATAACAATGCATTATTACCCATATAGTACAGTTATTATCGCTAGAACTGTAATAATTATCCTTATTACTTTTATTATTATCAATATAACATGCACTATTAGCCATATTTTACTATTGTTATCGCTGGAACTATAATAATTAAACTTATTACTTTTATTATAATCAATATAACATGCATTATTACCCATATTATGCAGTTATTATCGCTAGAACTATAATAAATATACTTATTACTATTATTATTATCAATATAACATCCACTATTAGCCATATTTTACTATTATTATCGCTAGAACTGTAATAATTGTACTTATTACTCCCAATATTATCAATATAACGCGCATTACTACGCATATAATGCAGTTGTTAGCGCTAGAACTGTAATAATTATACTTACTACTTATATTATTATCAATATAACATGCATTGTTACCCATATTATGCAGTTATTATCGCTAGAACTATAATAGATATACTTATTACTTTTATTATCATCAATATAACCTGCATAATTAATCATATTTTACTATTATTATCGTTAAAACTATAATAATTACACTTATTACTCCCGATATTATCAGTATAACATGCATTATTATCCATATTATGCAGTTATTATCGATAGAACTATAATAAATACACTTATTACTTTTATTATTATCAATATAACATGCACTATTAGCCATATTTTACTATTATTATCGCTAGAACTATAATAATTATACTTATTACTCCCGATATTCTCAATATAACATGCATTATTACCCATATAATGCAGTTATTATCGCTAGAACTGTAATAATTATACTTATTACTTATATTATTATCAATACAGCATGCATTATTACCCATATTATGCAGTTATTATCGCTAGAACTATAATAAATATACTTATTACTATTATTATTATCAATATAACATCCACTATTAGCCATATTTTACTATTATTATCGCTAGAACTGTAATAATTGTACTTATTACTCCCAATATTATCAATATAACGCGCATTATTACGCATATAATGCAGTTATTAGCGCTAGAACTGTAATAATTATACTTACTACTTATATTATTATCAATATAACATGCATTGTTACCCATATTATGCAGTTATTATCGCTAGAACTATAATAGATATACTTATTACTTTTATTATCATCAATATAACCTGCATAATTAATAATATTTTACTAGTATTATCGTTAAAACTATAATAATTACACTTATTACTCCCGATATTATCAGTATAACATGCATTATTATCCATATTATGCAGTTATTATCGATAGAACTATAATAAATACACTTATTACTTTTATCATTATCAATATAACATGCACTATTAGCCATATTTTACTATTATTATCGCTAGAACTATAATAATTTTACTTATTACTCCCGATATTCTCAATATAACATGCATTATTACCCATATAATGCAGTTATTATCGCTAGAACTGTAATAATTATACTTATTACTTATATTATTATCAATATAGCATGCATTATTACCCATCTTATGCAGTTATTATCGCTAGAACTATAATAGATATACTTATTACTTTTATTATCATCAATATAACATGCATAATTAATCATATTTTACTATTATTATCGTTAAAACTATAATAATTATACTTATTACTCCCGATATTATCAATATAACATGCATTGTTACCCATATTATGCAGTTATTATCGCTAGAACTATAATAGATATACTTATTACTTTTATTATGATCAATATAACCTGCATAATTAATCATATTTTACTATTATTATCGTTAAAACTATAATAATTACACTTATTACTCCCGATATTATCAGTATAACATGCATTATTATCCATATTATGCAGTTATTATCGATAGAACTATAATAAATACACTTATTACTTTTATCATTATCAATATAACATGCACTATTAGCCATATTTTACTATTATTATCGCTAGAACTATAATAATTTTACTTATTACTCCCGATATTCTCAATATAACATGCATTATTACCCATATAATGCAGTTATTATCGCTAGAACTGTAATAATTATACTTATTACTTATATTATTATCAATATAGCATGCATTATTACCCATCTTATGCAGTTAATATCGCTAGAACTATAATAGATATACTTATTACTTTTATTATCATCAATATAACATGCATAATTAATCATATTTTACTATTATTATCGTTAAAACTATAATAATTATACTTATTACTCCCGATATTATCAATATAACATGCATTATTACCCATATTATGCAGTTATTATCGCTAGAACTATAATAAATATACTTATTACTTTTATTATCATCAATATAACATGCATTATTACCCATATGATGCAGTTATTATCGATAGAACTGTAATAATTATACATATTACTTTTATTATTATCAATATAACAATGCATTATTACCCATATAGTACAGTTATTATCGCTAGAACTGTAATAATTATCCTTATTACTTTTATTATCATTAATATAATATGCATTATTACACACTTTATGCAGATATAATCGCTAGAACTATAATAAATATACTTGTTACTTTTATTATTATCAATATAACATGCATTATTACCCATATTATACTATTATTATCGCTAGAACTGTAATACTTATACTTACTACTCCCGATATTATCAATATGACATGCATTATTACCCATATTATACTGTTATTATCGCTAGAAATATAGTAAAAATACGTATTACTTTTATTATTATTATGAATATAACATGCACTATTAGCCATATTTTACTATTATTATCGCGAGAACTATACTAATTATACTTATTACTCCCGGTATTCTCAATATAACATGCATTGTTACCCATATAATGCAGTTATTATCGCTAGAACTATAATAATTATACTTATTACTCCCGATATTATCAATATAACATGCATTATTACCCATATTATGCAGTTATTATCGCTAGAACTATAATAAATATACTTATTACTTTAATTGTCATCAATATAACATGCATTATTACCCATATTATGCAGTTATTATCGATAGAACTGTAATAATTATACATATTACTTTTATTATTATCAATATAACAATGCATTATTACCCATATAGTACAGTTATTATCGCTAGAACTGTAATAATTATCCTTATTACTTTTATTATTATCAATATAGCATGCACTATTAGCCATATTTTACTATTGTTATCGCTGGAACTATAATAATTAAACTTATTACGTTTATTATTATCAATATAACAATGCATTATTACCCATATAGTACAGTTATTATCGCTAGAACTGTAATAATTATACATATTACTTTTATTATTATCAATATAACATGCATTATTACCCATATAATACAGTTATTTTCGCTAGAACTGTAATAATTATACTTATTACTCCCGATATTATCAATATGACATGCATTATTACCCATATTATACTGTTATTATCGCTAGAAATATAGTAAATATACGTATTACTTTTATTATTATCAATATAACATGCACTATTAGCCATATTTTACTATTATTATCGCTCGAACTATAATAATTATACTTATTACTCCCGGTATTCTCAATATAACATGCATTATTACCCATATAATGCAGTTATTATCGCTAGAACTGTAATAATTATACTTATTACTTATATTATTATCAATATAGCATGCATTATTACCCATCTTATGCAGTTATTATCGCTAGAACTATAATAGATATACTTATTACTATTATTATTATCAATATAACATGCACTATTGACCATATTTCACTATTATTATCGCTAGAACTGTAATAATTGTACTTATTACTCCTGATATTATCAATATAACATGCATTATTAACCATATAATGCAGTTATTATCGCTAGAACTGTAATAATTATACTTATTACTCCTGATATTATCAATATAACATGCATTATTAACCATATAATGCAGCTATTATCGCTAGAACTGTAATAATTATACTTATTACTTATATTATTATCAATATAGCATGCATTATTACCCATCTTATGCAGTTATTATCGCTAGAACTATAATAGATATACTTATTACTTTTATTATCATCAATATAACATGCATAATTAATCATATTTTACTATTATTATCGTTAAAACTATAATAATTATACTTATTACTCCCGATATTATCAATATAACATGCATTATTACCCATATTATGCAGTTATTATCGCTAGAACTATAATAAATATACTTATTACTTTTATTATCATCAATATAACATGCATTATTACCCATATTATGCAGTTATTATCGATAGAACTGTAATAATTATACATATTACTTTTATTATTATCAATATAACAATGCATTATTACCCATATAGTACAGTTATTATCGCTAGAACTGTAATAATTATCCTTATTACTTTTATTATTATCAATATAGCATGCACTATTAGCCATATTTTACTATTGTTATCGCTGGAACTATAATAAATGTACTTATTACTTTTATTATTATCAATATAACATGCATTATTACCCATATTATGCAGTTATTATCGCTAGAGCTATAATAAATATACTTATTACTCCCCATATTATCAATATAACATGCATTATTACCCATATAATGCAGTTATTATCGATAGAACTGTAATAATTATACTTATTACTTTTATTATCATCAATATAGCATGCATTATTACCCATATTGTGCAGTTATTATTGGTAGAACTATAATAAATATACTTATTACTTTTATTATCATCAATATAACATGCATTATTACACATATTATGCAGTTATTATTGATAGAACTATAATAAATATACATATTACTATTATTATTATCAATATAACATGCACTATTAGCCATATTTTACTATTATTATCGCTAGAACTGTAATAATTATACTTATTTCTCCCGATATTATCAATATAACATGCATTATTAACCATATAATGCAGTTATTATCGCTAGAACTGTAATAATTATACTTATTACTCCTGATATTATCAATATAACATGCATTATTAACCATATAATGCAGTTATTATCGCTAGAACTGTAATAATTATACTTATTACTTATATTATTATCAATATAGCATGCATTATTACCCATCTTATGCAGTTATTATCGCTAGAACTATAATAGATATACTTATTACTTTTATTATCATCAATATAACATGCATAATTAATCATATTTTACTATTATTATCGTTAAAACTATAATAATTATACTTATTACTCCCGATATTATCAATATAACATGCATTATTACCCATATTATGCAGTTATTATCGCTAGAACTATAATAAATATACTTATTACTTTTATTATCATCAATATAACATGCATTATTACCCATATTATGCAGTTATTATCGATAGAACTGTAATAATTATACATATTACTTTTATTATTATCAATATAACAATGCATTATTACCCATATAGTACAGTTATTATCGCTAGAACTGTAATAATTATCCTTATTACTTTTATTATTATCAATATAGCATGCACTATTAGCCATATTTTACTATTGTTATCGCTGGAACTATAATAAATGTACTTATTACTTTTATTATTATCAATATAACATGCATTATTACCCATATTATGCAGTTACTATCGCTAGAGCTATAATAAATATACTTATTACTCCCCATATTATCAATATAACATGCATTATTACCCATATAATGCAGTTATTATCGATAGAACTGTAATAATTATACTTATTACTTTTATTATCATCAATATAGCATGCATTATTACCCATATTGTGCAGTTATTATTGGTAGAACTATAATAAATATACTTATTACTTTTATTATCATCAATATAACATGCATTATTACACATATTATGCAGTTATTATTGATAGAACTATAATAAATATACATATTACTATTATTATTATTAATATAACATGCACTATTAGCCATATTTTACTATTATTATCGCTAGAACTGTAATAATTATACTTATTTCTCCCGATATTATCAATATAACATGCATTATTACCCATATTATGCAGTTATTATCGCTAGAGGTATAATAAATATACTTATTACTTTTATTATTATGAATATAATATGCACTATTAGCCATATTTTACTATTACTATCGCTAGAACTATAATAATTATACTTATAACTTCCGACATTATCAGCATAACATACATTATTACCCATATAATACAGTTATTATCGCTAGAACTGTAATAATTATACTTATTACTTTTATTATCATCAATATAGCATGCATTATTCCCCATATTGTGCAGTTATTATCCGTAGAACTATAATAAATATACTTATTACTTTTATTATCATCAATATAACATGCATTATTACCCATATTATGCAGTTATTATCGATAGAACCACAATAAATATACTTATTACTTTTATTATTACCAATTTAACATGCACTATTAGCCATATTTTACTATTCTTATCGCTAGAACTATAATAAATATACTTATTACTTTTATTATTATCAATATAACATGCACTATTAGCCATATTTTACTATTATTATCCTTAGAACTATAATAATTATACTTATTACTCCCGATATTATCAATATAACATGCATTATTACCCATGTTATGCAGTTATTATCGCTGGAACTATAATAAATATACTTATTACTTTTATTATCATCAATATAATATGCAATAGTACCCATATTATGCAGTTATTATCGATAGGACTATAATAAATATACATATTACTATTATTATTATCAATGTAACATGCACTATTAGCCATATTTTACTATTATTATCGCTAGAACTGTAATAATTATACTTATTTCTCCCGATATTATCAATATAATATGCATTATTACCCATATTAAGCAGTTATTATCGCTAGAACTATAATAAATATACTTATTACTCCCCATATTATCAATATAACATGCATTATTATCCATATGATACAGTTATTGTCGCTAGAACTATAATAAATATACTTATTACTTTTATTATCATCAATATAACATGCATTATTACCCATATTATGCAGTTATTATCGATAGAACCACAATAAATATACTTATTGCTTTTATTATTACCAATTTAACATGCACTATTAGCCATATTTTACTATTATTATCGCTAGAACTATAATAAATATACTTATTACTTTTATTATTATCAATATAACATGCACTATTAGCCATATTTTACTATTATTATCGTTAGAACTATAATAAATATACATATTACTATTATTATTATCAATATAACATGCACTATTAGCCATATTTTACTATAATTATCGTTAGAACTATAATAATTATACTTATTACTCCCGATATTATCAATATAACATGCATTATTGCCCATGTTATGCAGTTATTATCGCTGGAACTATAATAAATATACTTATTACTTTTATTATCATCAATATAACATGCATTATTACACATATTATGCAGTTATTATTGATAGAACTATAATAAATATACATATTACTATTATTATTATCAATATAACATGCACTATTAGCCATATTTTACTATTATTATCGCTAGAACTGTAATAATTATACTCATTACTCCCGATATTATCAATATGACATGCATTATTACCCATATTATACTGTTATTATCGCTAGAAATATAGTAAATATACGTATTACTTTTATTATTATCAATATAACATGCACTATTAGCCATATTTTACTATTATTATCGCTCGAACTATAATAAATGTACTTATTACTTTTATTATTATAAATATAACATGCACTATTAGCCATATATTACTATTATTATCGCGAGAACTATAATAATTATACTTATTACTCCCGGTATTCTCAATATAACATGCATTATTACCCATATAATGCAGTTATTATCGCTAGAACTGTAATAATTATACTTATTACTTATATTATTATCAATATAGCATGCATTATTACCCATCTTATGCAGTTATTATCGCTAGAACTATAATAGATATACTTATTACTATTATTATTATCAATATAACATCCACTATTAGCCATATTTTACTATTATTATCGCTAGAACTGTAATAATTGTACTTATTACTCCCAATATTATCAATATAACGCGCATTACTACGCATATAATGCAGTTATTAGCGCTAGAACTGTAATAATTATACTTTCTACTTATATTATTATCAATATAACATGCATTGTTACCCATATTATGCAGTTATTATCGCTAGAACTATAATAGATATACTTATTACTTTTATTATCATCAATATAACCTGCATAATTAATCATATTTTACTATTATTATCGTTAAAACTATAATAATTACACTTATTACTCCCGATATTATAAGTATAACATGCATTATTATCCATATTATGCAGTTATTATCGATAGAACTATAATATATACACTTATTACTTTTATTATTATCAATATAACATGCACTATTAGCCATATTTTACTATTATTATCGCTAGAACTATAATAATTATACTTATTACTCCCGATATTCTCAATATAACATGCATTATTACCCATATAATGCAGTTATTATCGCTAGAACTGTAATAATTAAACTTATTACTTATATTATTATCAATACAGCATGCATTATTACCCATATTATGCAGTTATTATCGCTAGAACTATAATAAATATACTTATTACTATTATTATTATCAATATAACATCCACTATTAGCCATATTTTACTATTATTATCGCTAGAACTGTAATAATTGTACTTATTACTCCCAATATTATCAATATAACGCGCATTATTACGCATATAATGCAGTTATTAGCGCTAGAACTGTAATAATTATACTTACTACTTATATTATTATCAATATAACATGCATTGTTACCCATATTATGCAGTTATTATCGCTAGAACTATAATAGATATACTTATTACTTTTATTATCATCAATATAACCTGCATAATTAATAATATTTTACTATTATTATCGTTAAAACTATAATAATTACACTTATTACTCCCGATATTATCAGTATAACATGCATTATTATCCATATTATGCAGTTATTATCGATAGAACTATAATAAATACACTTATTACTTTTATCATTATCAATATAACATGCACTATTAGCCATATTTTACTATTATTATCGCTAGAACTATAATAATTTTACTTATTACTCCCGATATTCTCAATATAGCATGCATTATTACCCATATAATGCAGTTATTATCGCTAGAAATGTAATAATTATAATTATTACTCCCGATATTATCAATATAACATGCATTATTACCCATATTATGCAGTTATTATCGCTAGAACTATAATAAATATACTTATTACTTTTATTATCATCAATATAACATGCATCATTACCCATATTATGCAGTTATTATCGATAGAACTGTAATAATTATACATATTACTTTTATTATTATCAATATAACATGCATTATTACACATATAATACAGTTATTTTCGCTAGAACTGTAATAATTATACTTATTACTTTTATTATCATTAATATAATATGCATTATTACACACTTTATGCAGATATTATCGCTAGAACTATAATAAATATACTTGTTACTTTTATTATTATCAATATAACATGCATTATTACCCATATTATACTATTATTATCGCTAGAACTGTAATACTTATACTTACTACTCCCGATATTATCAATATGACATGCATTATTACCCATATTATACTGTTATTATCGCTAGAAATATAGTAAAAATACGTATTACTTTTATTATTATTATGAATATAACATGCACTATTAGCCATATTTTACTATTATTATCGCTCGAACTATAATAAATATACTTATTACTTTTATTATTATCAATATAACATGCACTATTAGCCATATATTACTATTATTATCGCGAGAACTATACTAATTATACTTATTACTCCCGGTATTCTCAATATAACATGCATTGTTACCCATATAATGCAGTTATTATAGCTAGAACTATAATAATTATACTTATTACTCCCGATATTATCAATATAACATGCATTATTACCCATATTATGCAGTTATTATCGCTAGAACTATAATAAATATACTTATTACTTTTATTATTATCAATATAACATGCATTATTACCCATATTATGCAGTTATTATCGATAGAACTGTAATAATTATACATATTACTTTTATTATTATCAATATAACAATGCATTATTACCCATATAGTACAGTTATTATCGCTAGAACTGTAATAATTATCCTTATTACTTTTATTATTATCAATATAACATGCACTATTAGCCATATTTTACTATTGTTATCGCTGGAACTATAATAATTAAACTTATTACTTTTATTATAATCAATATAACATGCATTATTACCCATATTATGCAGTTATTATCGCTAGAACTATAATAAATATACTTATTACTATTATTATTATCAATATAACATCCACTATTAGCGATATTTTACTATTATTATCGCTAGAACTGTAATAATTGTACTTATTACTCCCAATATTATCAATATAACGCGCATTATTACGCATATAATGCAGTTATTAGCGCTAGAACTGTAATAATTATACTTACTACTTATATTATTATCAATATAACATGCATTGTTACCCATATTATGCAGTTATTATCGCTAGAACTATAATAGATATACTTATTACTTTTATTATCATCAATATAACCTGCATAATTAATAATATTTTACTATTATTATCGTTAAAACTATAATAATTACACTTATTACTCCCGATATTATCAGTATAACATGCATTATTATCCATATTATGCAGTTATTATCGATAGAACTATAATAAATACACTTATTACTTTTATCATTATCAATATAACATGCACTATTAGCCATATTTTACTATTATTATCGCTAGAACTATAATAATTTTACTTATTACTCCCGATATTCTCAATATAACATGCATTATTACCCATATAATGCAGTTATTATCGCTAGAACTATAATAATTATACTTATTACTCCTGATATTATCAATATAACATGCATTATTACCCATATAATGCAGTTATTATTGCTAGAACTGTAATAATTATACTTATTACTTATATTATTATCAATATAGCATGCATTATTACCCATATTATGCAGTTATTATCGATAGAACTGTAATAATTATACATATTACTTTTATTATTATCAATATAACAATGCATTATTACCCATATAGTACAGTTATTATCGCTAGAACTGTAATAATTATCCTTATTACTTTTATTATTATCAATATAACATGCACTATTAGCCATATTTTACTATTGTTATCGCTGGAACTATAATAATTAAACTTATTACTTTTATTATTATCAATATAACATGCATTATTACCCATATAATACAGTTATTATCGCTAGAACTGTAATAATTATACATATTACTTTTATTATTATCAATATAACATGCATTATTACCCATATAATACAGTTATTTTCGCTAGAACTGTAATAATTATACTCATTACTCCCGATATTATCAATATGACATGCATTATTACCCATATTATACTGTTATTATCGCTAGAAATATAGTAAATATACGTATTACTTTTATTATTATCAATATAACATGCACTATTAGCCATATTTTACTATTATTATCGCTCGAACTATAATAAATGTACTTATTACTTTTATTATTATCAATATAACATGCACTATTAGCCATATATTACTATTATTATCGCGAGAACTATAATAATTATACTTATTACTCCCGGTATTCTCAATATAACATGCATTATTACCCATATAATGCAGTTATTATCGCTAGAACTGTAATAATTATACTTATTACTTATATTATTATCAATATAGCATGCATTATTACCCATCTTATGCAGTTATTATCGCTAGAACTATAATAGATATACTTATTACTATTTTTATTATCAATATAACATCCACTATTAGCCATATTTTACTATTATTATCGCTAGAACTGTAATAATTGTACTTATTACTCCCAATATTATCAATATAACGCGCATTACTACGCATATAATGCAGTTATTAGCGCTAGAACTGTAATAATTATACTTTCTACTTATATTATTATCAATATAACATGCATTGTTACCCATATTATGCAGTTATTATCGCTAGAACTATAATAGATATACTTATTACTTTTATTATCATCAATATAACCTGCATAATTAATCATATTTTACTATTATTATCGTTAAAACTATAATAATTACACTTATTACTCCCGATATTATCAGTATAACATGCATTATTATCCATATTATGCAGTTATTATCGATAGAACTATAATAAATACACTTATTACTTTTATTATTATCAATATAACATGCACTATTAGCCATACTTTACTATTATTATCGCTAGAACTATAATAATTATACTTATTACTCCCGATATTCTCAATATAACATGCATTATTACCCATATAATGCAGTTATTATCGCTAGAACTGTAATAATTATACTTATTACTTATATTATTATCAATACAGCATGCATTATTACCCATATTATGCAGTTATTATCGCTAGAACTATAATAAATATACTTATTACTATTATTATTATCAATATAACATCCACTATTAGCCATATTTTACTATTATTATCGCTAGAACTGTAATAATTATACTTACTATTTATATTATTATCAATATAACATGCATTGTTACCCATATTATGCAGTTATTATCGCTAGAACTATAATAGATATACTTATTACTTTTATTATCATCAATATAACCTGCATAATTAATAATATTTTACTATTATTATCGTTAAAACTATAATAATTACACTTATTACTCCCGATATTATCAGTATAACATGCATTATTATCCATATTATGCAGTTATTATCGATAGAACTATAATAAATACACTTATTACTTTTATCATTATCAATATAACATGCACTATTAGCCATATTTTACTATTATTATCGCTAGAACTATAATAATTTTACTTATTACTCCCGATATTCTCAATATAACATGCATTATTACCCATATAATGCAGTTATTATCGCTAGAAATGTAATAATTATAATTATTACTCCCGATATTATCAATATAACATGCATTATTACCCATATTATGCAGTTATTATCGCTAGAACTATAATAAATATACTTATTACTTTTATTATTATCAATATAACATGCATTATTACCCATATTATGCAGTTATTATCGATAGAACTGTAATAATTATACATATTACTTTTATTATTATCAATATAACAATGCATTATTACCCATATAGTACAGTTATTATCGCTAGAACTGTAATAATTATCCTTATTACTTTTATTATTATCAATATAACATGCACTATTAGCCATATTTTACTATTGTTATCGCTGGAACTATAATAATTAAACTTATTACTTTTATTATAATCAATATAACATGCATTATTACCCATATTATGCAGTTATTATCGCTAGAACTATAATAAATATACTTATTACTATTATTATTATCAATATAACATCCACTATTAGCGATATTTTACTATTATTATCGCTAGAACTGTAATAATTGTACTTATTACTCCCAATATTATCAATATAACGCGCATTATTACGCATATAATGCAGTTATTAGCGCTAGAACTGTAATAATTATACTTACTACTTATATTATTATCAATATAACATGCATTGTTACCCATATTATGCAGTTATTATCGCTAGAACTATAATAGATATACTTATTACTTTTATTATCATCAATATAACCTGCATAATTAATAATATTTTACTATTATTATCGTTAAAACTATAATAATTACACTTATTACTCCCGATATTATCAGTATAACATGCATTATTATCCATATTATGCAGTTATTATCGATAGAACTATAATAAATACACTTATTACTTTTATCATTATCAATATAACATGCACTATTAGCCATATTTTACTATTATTATCGCTAGAACTATAATAATTTTACTTATTACTCCCGATATTCTCAATATAACATGCATTATTACCCATATAATGCAGTTATTATCGCTAGAACTATAATAATTATACTTATTACTCCTGATATTATCAATATAACATGCATTATTACCCATATAATGCAGTTATTATTGCTAGAACTGTAATAATTATACTTATTACTTATATTATTATCAATATAGCATGCATTATTACCCATATTATGCAGTTATTATCGATAGAACTGTAATAATTATACATATTACTTTTATTATTATCAATATAACAATGCATTATTACCCATATAGTACAGTTATTATCGCTAGAACTGTAATAATTATCCTTATTACTTTTATTATTATCAATATAGCATGCACTATTAGCCATATTTTACTATTGTTATCGCTGGAACTACAATAATTAAACTTATTACGTTTATTATTATCAATATAACAATGCATTATTACCCATATAGTACAGTTATTATCGCTAGAACTGTAATAATTATACATATTACTTTTATTATTATCAATATAACATGCATTATTACCCATATAATACAGTTACTTTCGCTAGAACTGTAATAATTATACTTATTACTCCCGATATTATCAATATGACATGCATTATTACCCATATTATACTGTTATTATCGCTAGAAATATAGTAAATATACGTATTACTTTTATTATTATCAATATAACATGCACTATTAGCCATATTTTACTATTATTATCGCTCGAACTATAATAAATGTACTTATTACTTTTATTATTATCAATATAACATGCACTATTAGCCATATATTACTATTATTATCGCGAGAACTATAATAATTATACTTATTACTCCCGGTATTCTCAATATAACATGCATTATTACCCATATAATGCAGTTGTTATCGCTAGAACTGTAATAATTATACTTATTACTTATATTATTATCAATATAGCATGCATTATTACCCATCTTATGCAGTTATTATCGCTAGAACTATAATAGATATACTTATTACTATTATTATTATCAATATAACATGCACTATTGGCCATATTTCACTATTATTATCGCTAGAACTGTAATAATTGTACTTATTACTCCTGATATTATCAATATAACATGCATTATTACCCATATAATGCAGTTATTATCGCTAGAACTGTAATAATTATACTTATTACTTATATTATTATCAATATAGAATGCATTATTACCCATCTTATGCAGTTATTATCGCTAGAACTATAATAGATATACTTATTACTTTTATTATCATCAATATAACATGCATAATTAATCATATTTTACTATTATTATCGTTAAAACTATAATAATTATACTTATTACTCCCGATATTATCAATATAACATGCATTATTACCCATATTATGCAGTTATTATCGCTAGAACTATAATACATATACTTATTACTTTTATTATCATCAATATAACATGCATTATTACCCATATTATGCAGTTATTATCGATAGAACTGTAATAATTATACATATTACTTTTATTATTATCAATATAACAATGCATTATTACCCATATAGTACAGTTATTATCGCTAGAACTGTAATAATTATCCTTATTACTTTTATTATTATCAATATAGCATGCACTATTAGCCATATTTTACTATTGTTATCGCTGGAACTACAATAATTAAACTTATTACGTTTATTTTTATCAATATAACAATGCATTATTACCCATATAGTACAGTTATTATCGCTAGAACTGTAATAATTATACATATTACTTTTATTATTATCAATATAACATGCATTATTACCCATATAATACAGTTATTTTCGCTAGAACTGTAATAATTATACTTATTACTCCCGATATTATCAATATGACATGCATTATTACCCATATTATACTGTT